>JALGBA010004253.1:0-1340000 GCA_023970755.1 Azemiops feae
TATTATTATTATTATTATTATTATTATTATTATTATTATTATTATTATTATTATTATTATTATCATTATTATCATTATTATTATTATTATTATTATCATTATTATTATTATTATTATTATTATTATTATTATTATTATTATTATTATTATTATTATTATTATTATTATTATTATTATTATTATTATTATTATTATTATTATTACTATTATTTTAAATTCTGTAGTCTAGCCCTTCTTCTTCTTCTTCTTGTGCCATATCCGTTATCGGACATTGACAATCATGTTGGCGATTGTCTAGCCCAGGGGTGTCAAACTGCCGGCCCGCGGGGCGGATGCATCCTAAGACTCTGGGTTTTCCTGGTGGGATTCCATCCAAGAATTAACCAGATCCGACCCTGCTGAGCTTCTTGAGATCAGCCCAAGCTAGCTACTTCTGTCACCAGATCAGCCCAAGCCCTAGCTACTTATGTCATCTACTCGATGTGTCTGAATCCAGCCTTACAATGAAATCACTAAGGATGGGGATAACACTCACAACAGCCTGCAGCCAGAGCAAGTTGGTATAAGCACCATCTCTACAGCATGAATTAGGTCTTCATGTTATGATGTAATCCAAACTCAACATAGGAGAAGATGGGGTAGCACTAAAACTGGAAGGTAACATCAGGTTGAGAGACTGGAGACTGCTCCAACCCCAATTTTTCCTGCTACATGTAACACTAGAAATGATGAATAGAGATTACTTTTAGAAGTGCTTTCAAACATATTGTATATTTTTTCTCAACACAAAAAACATTCCCTTAGAAAGTAACCAATGTATGAGCCACAAAAAATATTTTTGTTCATCAGCTTTGGAAGTACAGCTGAGGAAGAGCCCATGTGTTAGACACCATTTTTACTTTCTAAAACAAAATAAGCCAATATTAATCCAGACATCAAACAGAAAGTTACCAATGAAATGATATGATAAAATATTTTCATGAGCCAGATAAATGTCTAATAAAATTCAGTGACTTCCCAACATCCCCAGACTAGTATAAAATCCAAAAATAAAAAACGAGTCTCAAATGTTAGAATCTCATTTTAACAGGGTATACATAAGATCCAGTGGGAAACATTATGCAAATAGGTGATAATCTTTTCCTTTTGTAAAGTGACTGATTCGAGTCAAAACTCTGATGTATCTTTCCTCCCACCAGACAATGTTCCTTCCATAAATGCATAAATTGTACATAACTGCATATTATAACAAAATGGCAAAAAAAGCAAATAAACCTGATTAATGAATTTATGAAAGGATTCCAGCATGGAAAAATAATAAGTTCACAAAAGCTTTTAAAATGCCCAGTTTAGGGTGGAAGGGCACTGTTTGTCTCCTGAACAATAGCACCATCTGCTGCCCATTTTACTGGATTATGATTTTCGACGTCCTGGAAAGGTTTCCAAGATGACTCTGACTGACTGTCATAATCTCTTAAACATTTTAGAGTTTTGAGATCTGGCTGGCTCCCACCTGATAGTGTTTCAGAGGGCCTTGAAGACATGGCTGTTTTTCCAGGCCTTTGGTTAGGGTGATTGGAGCCCTTTGCAGGTTTTGTTGATGTTTGGTTTTGTGTTGCTGGCCAGATTTTTTATTTTGTTCTTTATTTTGTTGTTATTCTATTTGTTTTTGGTGTTGGTTTATCTTTTTTAATTGTATTGTAATTTATTTTCTTTGCCGCATTGTGAGCCATCCGAAGTGATTCTGGAATTGGATGGTGCCTAAATCAAATAAATCAAATTATTTTTTTGTTTAAAGTTGTGGTTGGGGGTAAATCATATGGATTTATTTTCCAGCTGTCATTTAAGTGATCTCATAATATAATTCTGAGATCTTTGTTTTAATAGAACACGGATAAATTGGGACATATTTGTGGTTCATATTTCCAAGTATGCATAGATATTTCAAATCTCTAATTCATATCAAATGTGAACTATATCAGATTTAGATTTGATTTAACACAACTGTTGTTATTTGTTATTATTTAGACTATTTTAGCTTGTTACTCTCATACCTATTTTTAACAAGTGAAGTAATATTTTAGATAGATGTTGAATCTGGTTAGTGAAGAAGAAAATACAGGATCCTGGAATGACATGCCCAAGTCAGGGTGACTCTGTAATCACGAAGCACGAAGGGAAACCTTTTGGTGAGACATGGTGGATGAAGAAAACCCATTTTATATATATAATTATATATATAATTATATATAATTATATATTTTGGAGTACGCTATATAGACCAACATATTTTTTTTACCTTCCTCAATCTTTATTGTTCTTCCTTCACTTTGTTTATCCAATTTTCCAGTCTAATCTTTTTCTATGTTCTTGACTCTATTATCTTTCTATAAAACATTAAAAAAAAGTGCTTAAAGGCAATATTTCAGTTGTTCATTATTGGAAGCCATTAAACCCAAACATTTAATCAGGCCCACCTTGTGTTGATGATTGAGAATGGCCCCTCAGCTTCTACTAAGACTTGCTCCACACTGTCAGGTGCTAAGATGGAATTGAGATAGTTCTACTGCTTTGTACTTTCCTGAATGCTAGAAGGCACAAATAAGGAAAAAGGTAACAAAGAGAGACTAAAAAAAGAAATAACTGGTACTTAGATTCAAAGACACTTAAAGAATTTTGAGCAAAGACTACAAAAGACTCAGTTTCTCTGGAACTGTGCCCATGATGCCTCAGAACGTGATGTCATTGACTCATGACTTTGAAAACAATGATACACAGAAGGCCAACAAATTATCTTAAAGTACAGGGAGATTCACACGGGGGAAGATAATTCATTGTATTGCTAAACCCTTTGCCATTTCACACTTTAAAGGTTGAGTTGTACTCAGAATGAGCGGGCATCTAAAATTCTAGCAATAAAGATATTTTTAGTACTAACAGAAATTTCAAAGTGTTCTTCTGAGGTCCCATTTACAGTTCCATTTTAAAATCATTTTAACTGATTTAATATATTATGCAAATATAAAAGATCAAGAAGAAAAAGAAAAGGGAAGAGAGCCTAGAAAAACATAGGAAAAAAGTGAAACAACAAAGATATATTACAGTACATATAGAAAATTATATTGCTATTGTGCAAGGAGAGGGATTGCCAAAATTTTGTGAGTTCTGATGATTTCAGTCTTTTTTTTAAATGAGTCATCAGGCAGGACTGTAAAGACTGGCTAATCCTTTGCTAATCCTCGATTTAGATCCATGCTGTTGAAAGAAAAATCTTCATCAGAGTCCAGTCCAAGCCGGGAATAAACAACATGGAGACTGCTTTAGAAAGAAGGTTGTAGTTTATTGAAGAGGAGAGCCAGACAGAAAGATGGCTCTGGAAAAGACTGACCACATGGAGCAGAGTGGTAGGCTTTTATACCTTCTGCGGCTCTTTATGTTGTTTCCTGTTCCTGTTTGAGGCTTTGTATTTCCTGTGTCATGTACTTTGAGCTGAGTCTGAGTGTGCCCTTTTAGTATTGGTGAATTAATCCTATTATGTCCTATCTTAGAGTTTGGGTGGGGTATGTAGTGTCTTTGTCTTCTTAATTTCTTCAGTTTCTAGCTGGAAGGCTCCAACCTTCCTGAATGGATTATTGAATTTGCATTTCTAAAAGCTGGCCTCTGCCTAGGGGCTGGGGCTGGTTTTTGTCTTTTTAAAGATCTTCTCCATTATTCCTTTGGGGAAATATATTCTGCCTTTTTAATATTTCCCAAAATATTTTTTTCTCTGGATTCTCCCCACAATGCCAAATATATCAAAATCAGGGCTGAACATTAGTTGGGCAATCATCAACTGGAGCGATATTAACTCTGACATTACGCTGAATAGATCCAAATAATCTATTTGTTCCTGGAGTTCTTGTGTGTTAATTGCAATTATATACTTAATCTTCCTTCCCCCCAAAAAAAGAGGGTAAACAATTCTATTTTAATTACTAATTGCTACAGATAATAGCAGAAGATGTTATCAGATACTGTTAATACAGATACAAGAATTTTTTTTATCCCAGAAGCAATCTATAAGCTGGTTACAAAGAGAGATATCCTTCAAGCATTGGACACCTTGGTAATAAAAGACGTCATAAGTTACCAATGAATAAAACTTGATGTCTTTATATTGCATGATTACAGACACATAGTAATCCTGAAAATACTATTTGAATTCACTGTACCAATAAAGGAGAATCTTTCAGGGTTGAAATGATTGGTCCTTGGTGTTCTCTGAGCTTGTTTGTTTACTTGCAGACATTTCAGTTCCAAACTAGGTAACATCATTAATGCACTGATGATGTTACCTAGTTTGGGTTAATGAAACGTCTGCAAGAAAACAACCAAGCTCAGAGAGCACAAAGGATCCTTGAATTCACTGTAAATCGTTTTCCACCATTCTTCTACTTTAAAGAACTTGGAAGAGCCATGGTGGCACAGTGGTTAGAATGTAGTATTGCAGGCTAACTCTGCTCACATTGCCAGGAGTTTGATTCCTTCGATCCTGACCAGTTCAAAGTTGACTCAGTCTTCCATCCTTCCAAGATCGGTAAAATAAGGACCCAGATTGTTGGGAGCAATATGCTGACTCTAAACTCTCTAAATTGCTTAGAAAGGGCTGTAAAGCAGTATGAAGCAGTATATAAGTCTAAGTGCTATTACTATAAGTCTAAATGCTATTAAAGTCAATCTCAAGCTGAGCTCAGCTTCTGGTAGATATATGGATATACCTTTGCTGTTGCCAAAATACAGAGGCAGTTGGCCTTGGTTTCTTTTTATTATGTATTATTATAATAATATATAATATTATATAATATTATTTAGTTTTACTTCCCAGTCCAGACTATAGTCCCCTAGTATTGTGTCTGAGTACTAACCCAATCCAATCTTGCTTAGCTTTTTTGAAGTCATCCAAAGTTAGATAGCAATTGGGCTTTTTAGCATTGAAGCCTTCAACTGCTCATCTTCCACGTGTAAACCAGCTGGTTTTCAAATGAATCTGTCACATCCTCCTCTTTGGCTACAGTGATGGCAGGGATTCTATCTGGACTGTGGTTAACATGGGATCTGACTACTGGCTTCCCTCCCTTTCCCCTGCTCATTGCCCCAGTGCCAGGAAAGCAAGTGCCTATTGTTTCCCATTCTGTACACATAATTTGGTGGGAAGGAAAAAAAAAACCCAACCATCATAGTTTTACTGTTTTCTTTCGGCTAGAAGAGGAAATTTGGTAGATCTTTTGTCAATTTATTCAATTAAAACAATATCATACAGTCATCATCAAGCAAACAGCCAGCTTTTCTCTGTTTTTATGCTGAAGCTGTTAAACCAAACCCCCCAAACGGTCCAGCATTTCATCAACCACTAATGATTTCCCATTCACCCACTGTCCCCTGCCAATGCCAAAGGTTTGTCAATGCCTAATGTTTTGTGACATTTTTGTGACAGGCAGCCCAACAGCCCAGCATGAAATGACTGTCAATGTCAGAAAGGGGGGAATAGGGAAAGGCATATCCACCAGAGAATACACCATCCAATTGGAATGGAGGTATTTGTTATAAGACAATATGAAGAGACTAAACTGCCTTGCTCAAACAACAGGAGGGGAAAATATACCATTTTGGCACAAAGCAAAACCAATATCACCTACCTAGTAACCCAGGGACAAGTTGAGAATGATGTCAACCATTCCTGCCCTCTCAAAATGGCCTGCCCTTGCACTGGTACAAGCAGAGAGTACACTGCTTGGTTATTTTACAAGCATTTTAAAACACATCCCTCAGTCCCTGAACACCCTTTAAAATCAGTATCTAATAGAACACAAGCATAAAAATGGAACTTCTTTGGCCTCAATTCTTTGGCTCAGGTGCAATTTCCAATTTCTCTCAGCTCAATTATCTTTTTCTTTTTTGCAGGATTTCTTTAGATATAAGGAGGTGTAAGATCTGAATTTATCATTAATTATTTAGCATGTATAAAAGGTTGTTAGGTTTGATACCCCCCCCCATGTCAGTTCTAGGAGCTTTTGTTTTATAAAAATATCCTAAGACTTTTAAGATATTTGTGAAGGAAAAGAAATCAAATAAACCTATGCTAGTTTTTTTGTTTTTTGTTTAATTGTATTCCAGTCCTGTATTAGGTTTTTTTTTAAAGAGCAACTCCTGGAGAGAGAGAGAGCAAGGAGACATTCTAAATTCCTCCCATTTGATTTGTAATAAATAAATTACATGGACTAGCTTGTCTCCAGTTGTAATCCATTCCTTTCAAGGTGCTGATAGTACAAACTTGGTACAGCTATGAGAACAAGCATATGGTTTATTGCTGATATACATACATGGCATAGAATCTGATCCATTTGAGCTTTCAAAATTCATGTGGTTTTTTTGACACTGGTTAATAGAGATGTCTGGAATACATCCAAGCATAGCAATATTTTAGAAGTAATTTTCATGTGCATAAGAGAAGTTTGGTCATTACATGAAAGCTTATAAGGAGGCCTTTTTGTTAGACATCAATTCTTCGATTCCTGAGAGTTCTTCTTTCTCCTTGCATAGAGATTTGATACCCAAATCTATTCTATAGGGAATTTTTTTTAGATATTTGACTTCAGGTCAAATGAAAAGATTCTACCGTAACTGGCAGGAAACTGGGTAGTGGGCAGCTACTTCTTGAAGGATTAGGGGATCAGTGAACCATTCCCCATCAAGCCTAATCTCTGGAATTACAACTGGTTTGAAGTCTTCAGATCTCACATGTGTTTCTCCACTTAGTAGCATGCAGTTTCCTGACTACATTGTTTCATAGGCATAGCTGGTTTTGAGGACAAATAATCACTGCTATTTTGGACTGCATTCCAGCTTCTTGAGGTTTGAATAACAGTAAGCAGTGGTGGCTTCATAGCATCACAATGATTGATGTGGCATTCAGTGGTTTCCATTTAGTAACTTTAGATCTGAACATGATAGCCTTATGCCTCCTTTCCATCCATGGACAATTATAGGCATTTATATATGTTGCATGTCAACCCAGTTGGGCTTGCTGGCCTTCCTAATCATTCAGTTACAGAGTCTGAATTTCTGTTCCCAAAACTTGGACTGACAATGCCAATTAAAAGTAAAATATAACATTTATAAGCATCAATCTAACTGCATGTGATGCAGCTTAGAGAGGCAAAATCTAAAAGTTAGTAGTATTTCTAAAATACTGATAGTAATTGTTCATAATTATGAAAGCAGCACCGGTGCTTGTTCTTTTAAGTGGTTGCTGCACTTTTAAGTGCCTATCTCCTCATTTGCTACTTACCTTTTTACTTATCTTACCTCAACAGTAGAGCTGGCTCTGTGATACATAGCCATAAGAAAACGTAGCATTATGAGACTCACATACTGTATAATGGAAAGATTCCAAGATACTAATGAATGTAAATTCTAAATTTTCCTCTCCAGACCTCTAGTTAATCAATGATCAGTGCTGGTTTGGATGTGCCAGCTGCTGATACCTGTCATTATTAATGTGTTCCCATTTTCTACTGCAAAAAAAGATTTGTTGCTAAAAATTTGATGAATATTCATGGCAAACATCTGCCACTGGAAAGAGTAGGTAGTTTGGACTCAATGGGTTATCAAGTCTGTATTACAACTGTTTTGAAGATGAACTTTTACAATCTCTACAAAGTAGAATGAACTCTTTTTTTACAGGAACTAAAGTTGCCAGAGACTTGGAAAGAGGCTAATATATAATACCTAAAGAGAAACAAAATTTGACTTTAGCAAGAAACTACAGACCAATATTATTACTAAATAATGTTTATAAGTTTTTATCCAGACCCCCATAATCTACAGGAACTGCAAGAGGCAATGTACTGATGGCATCTCATCCCATGGTGGTAGATGATCTTACCCAGTGACTTCATGTACTGTAGATGTTAAAGGGAATAGAGAGAGTACCAAGCCCTGTAGCATGTCACAAAGGAGCAGCCATGGACTGGACCTCTCACTCTCTATCAACACCGATTGGGACTGACCTTGGAGAAAGGAGCCAAACCAGCAGAAGACTGTGCCACAAAGCTTCACAACTAGCCCAAAAGAATACCATGGTAAATGGCATCGAAAGCCACCAAGAGGTCAAGGATCTCAAGGATGGATGCATTACTCCTATCTTGCTCTCATTAGACATCATTAAATGCAACAACTGTTTCTATCCTATAACTGTGCCTAAAAAGTGGAAGGGGTCTAGATAACCTGTTTCAACCAGGACTTTCTGAAGCAGCCAAGCAACCACCTTCTTACCATCTTCCACTCTGGGTAGAGGGCACCAAACACCTAGCACCAACACACTAGCTGCTCCAGAGTCTCATCCTGGAAGCAGACTCTCAAATGCTTCAGGGCCTTTAGTCCTCCTCTAGCATAGCCACCACTGTCCCTTCCACTGCACCTCAGGCACCACACTGCCCCCAGAGTCTTTCCTAGTATCCTTATGAGGGCCACTGAGCATTGGCCATGGCTTCAATTCAACCACTCTGGCTTCAGTTTTAGGTCTTCCAAAATCTTTCATAGGGAGCACTATGCTCCAGCCATAGTCTTGTGCTGCCCAATCTGGGTCCCACTCCTGGGCCACTGGCCCTTGCCCACTACCACTGCTATTACAGAGACCCAGATCGTCAGCAGCCAATGTCAACTGCCATTATATTTACAATGACTTTGGCTGAAATACTGAATATAAATTTGCAAGTATTTATTCGTGGGTTTTATCTAAAAGATAGAACTGTGTTAGATATTTTGGAATATTTGGAACAACATAATGCAAAACAAGCCATATTGATCTTTTGGGATGCAGAAAAAAGATTGACAGTTTCAATTGGACTTTCTTGTTTAAAGTTTTGGAAAATGTGAACTTTGGAGATAATTTTTTTTAAATGGGTGAAATTGATTTATACCTCACAGGCGGCACAAATAACTGTTAATGGCAATTTAACCAAACCCTGAGAGATACTAGACAGCATTGCCCCTTTGTCTGTTTATTTTAGTTCTTGAAATATTGAATAAAGCCATAAGATAAGAAGAGAGGATTGTGGGTTTAAATTTTAAAAAAGAGTCATATAAGTTAAAAGCTTTTGTGGATGACTTGGTTTTGGTTTTGGAAGATCCTTTAAAGGGAATTGAAGCTTTAATGAATAAATGGGGCATTAGCAGGTTTCAGGATCAATAAATAGAAGATAAAGATTTTAACAAAAAAGAAGAAGATATAAGACCATACAAAATTGATGAATAAAATTAGCTTTAAGATTGAGAAGAAGGTAAAATAATTGGCGATTACTATGATAAATATGGATTGTATCTTATTTCAAAATAACTATTTTAAATCATGGAATGAAGTTTAAAAAGATATGTTAAAATGAGATAATGTACAATTGTCACTGTTGGGAATAATTTCTATGATTAAGATGAATGTTTTACTTATAATGTCATTTTTATTTCAGAAAATACATGTTTTTACAATTGATGTACCAATTAAATAATGGCAGAAGGATATATTTGTATGGCAAGAGAAAAAAAAGAGAAAAAAAATCTTAGTTAAATATAAGGCATTACAAGATGCAAAGGAAAGTGGAGGATTGGGTCTACCAGATTTGAAATTACACTTTGTTGCTTGCTGTTTATGTTGAATGAAAGAGTGGATGATATTAAGAAATAGAGGGCTATTGCAGTTAGAAGGGCATGAACTGAGATTTGGGTGGCACTGATATTTATGGCAGGATAAAACTAAAGTTAATGTGGATTTTTAAAAAATTCATTATCTCAGCCCAGCTGTTCTTAGAGAATGGAGTAAATATAAATATATTTATATTTATATAAATATATAAATTTATATATTTATAATATATAGTTTGTGCCCAAAAAACACTTTTTGGCTCTCAGCCCAAGAAACATTTTATTCCAGAAATGATAAGCAAACATAAATGGTTAATTTATTGTGATGTATTAGACTTTTCTCAAGAGGATTGTAAAATAAAATCAAGAGAGTTGAAAATAGAAGAATATACATATCAATGGTTTTCTTACATACAATTATCAGAAAGGTTTCAATTGGATAAAAAGTATTATAATTTTGAACAATATAAGATTTTGTTTGAAACAAAATTACGTACAAATGATTAACATGTTTTTGTTAAAATGTATACAGTAAATGTTTGTTGAAATATGAGGTATGAAATATGAGACAGAAAGAACAAGTGAAAGAATATGATAAAATGAGCTAAACGTTTTTGCTACAATATACAAACGCATCAGTGAGAAAATATGTAGTTAAAATGAGTGAAATTTACATTATGTTCTAGCCTTAGGAAAATTTTTATAAAATGATGTATGGTTGGCATTTGTCATCAGAGAAATTGTCTAGAATGTATAAAGTTACTTCAAATCTTTGCTGGAAATGTGAACAACATGAAAGTATATTTTATCATATATGGAGCCATGTAAAAAGCCAATACTACTTCAGAAGATTTTAAAGACTAATGTACAATTAAAACCAGAGAGTTTTCTTTTGGAATTAATGGAAAGACAACTAGAAAAAAAACATGGAACTTATTTTTATATATGACAATTGGAGCAAGATTACTACATGCTCAAAATTGGAAAGGTTCAACATTATGCACAATGGAGAAATGAAGGTTATGGATCTTGCAGATACTCAACTGACTTCCTTGATTAGAGAAAAGACAGTATATACATTTATGGCTGATTGAAAACTCCTTATAGAATTTTTGCGTGCAATGGAAAAACATGAACTTATAACTTGTGGCTTTCATGATTAGAAAAAAGATTAGACAATGGAAAAAAGTGAGTTTTTGTGTAATTATAGAGTAACAGATAACTTTGTAATCATAATGATATTTGCTGCAAAAGAAATTGGAAGCTTTTTCTTTCTTTTTCTTTTTGTACTTTTGTCTTTCTTCTCTCTTTTTCTTTCTTTTTTCCCTCTATTCTATATTAGTTTGTGTTCGTTTTTATGTTTGCTTTATAACTTTTAATACAATTTATACATACAAAATTCAATGGTGAAAAAAGTAAGGTTCTACACTTAGGCAAGAAAAACCAAATGCACAGGTCTAGTATAGGTTGTACCTTGCTCAATAATAGTAACTGTGAGAGGGATCTCAGAGTCCTAGTTGACAAACACTTAAGTATGAGCCAGCAGTGTGCTGCGGCTGCCAAAATAGCCAACACAGTGCTAGGCTGCATTAACAGAGGGATAGAATCAAGATCATGTGAAGTGTTAATACCACTTTACAATGCCTTGGTAAGGCCACACTTGGAATACTGCATCCAGTTTTGGTCACCACGATGTAAAAAAGATGTTGAGACTCTAGAAAGAGTACAAAGAAGAGCAACAAAGATGATTAGGGGACTGGAGGCTAAAACATATAAGGAATGGTTGCTGGAATTGGGTATATCTAGTTTAATGAAGAGAAGGACGAGGGGTGACATGATAATGTTCCAATATCTCAGGGGTTGTCACAAAGAAGAGGGAGTCAAGCTATTCTCCAAAGCACCTGAATGCAAAACAAGAAGCAACGGATGGAAACTAACCAAAGAGAGAAGCAACCTAGAACTAAGAAGAAATTTCCTGACAGTTAGAACAATTAATCAGTGAAACAACCTGCCTCCAGAAGCGGTGAATGCTCCAACACTGGAAGTTTTTAAGAAGAGACTGGACAGACATTTGTCTGAAATAGTATAGGGTTTCCTGCCTGAGCTAGGGGTTGGGCTAGATGACCTCCAAGGTCCCTTCCAACATTATTATTATTATTATTATTATTGTTGTTGTTATTATTATTATTATTATTGTTGTTGTTGTTGTTGTTGTTGTTATTATTATTATTATTATTATTATTATTATTATTAAACATGAAAAAGGAGTTTGAAGGGATATGGATGAGCTGCTAAGCAGCTCTTGTTTTGGTCCTGCTTTTTTTCACAATTCTGACATAGTTGTTTGATGGTTATTTTATGAATAAAACGTGCCCCCCCAATAAGCAAAAAGTGCTCCAGATATTGAAACATGTATTTAAATCTCAGATGACACATCCTAATACTGGAAACTGGAGATGTGAATCCAGTATTTTCTTTTTTCTCCATTGCAAAGAAAATAAAGACAAAATGGCCTACTGTGATCCTGCAGTTATGAAAGTCAATGTAGTTGCAGAAACGGTTTCATAATGTGCAGCTTTGTTCCAGGGAAGATATGAAACTGTACTGCAGAAATACAAAATGGACATCCAGGATGTACTGTATTTAATCAGTGGGAGATCTCATCAAAAGTACTGTGTTCGCATAATGCTAGAAGTTATATGCTGTGCTAATGATATAAAAAAAAAGATTATATGTTTCCAGGAGTCTCTAAATATATTATTTTTGTTAAATGAGGTTACAACCACAGTGAAGTATTTGAGCAATAAAGTAAATAAAATCAAAAGCATATAGAAATAACAAAGGGTCTTCTGTCTGGTGGATAGATTGGATATTATAGTTTTGTTCCTGAAAAAAGAGTGCTATGGAAAGATACCTTTGGGGAGAAATGTGGAAAACAGTAACCGCAGGATAAAGAATTGCTTATTTGCAAGAAACATCCATTGATTTTCTGGTGGCTCTTGCTGATGGATCTTACTCCTCTGACATCACCCAGCTGTACAGTTTTCTGTTTAAAAAAGGCCCTGATTTAGTGAGGTGTTTAGCTTATCAATTACTCAGAAAAACCTTGGTTGTTTACAAGCCCCCAGTTAATATTTTTGTAGAATGAAAAAACAACATGTATAAATATTGTATCAACGATATACACATATTTTTATTTTATGTGGAAGTATTTTCCTCTTTGTATTTTGTAATATATGGAATAGCCAGCAGACTTCATGACAGAAATACAAATTACATTGGAGCAGATTATACAAGTTTTTATATACTGCTACTTCAGAGGATTCAAGGCAATTTACAATAATTACAACAGAAAAGAAAACCATGTGAAGGCAACCCGTCCATCATCAGCACCAAAATGCTCCGCAATATAAAGGCAAAGAATATGGGGCAGCCCAGATCTCAGGAGGCAAGGGGTTCCAGAGTTGGGAGCAAACACTGAAAAAGTTGGGCTCTTAACTCTTCACGTCATGTAAAACATACTCCTTAAAGCACAAATCTTGCCGGAAAAAATGAACTTATAAGTGCCAAAGAGGCTGAGCCATGTACATGAAAGCCACAACCAGCACTTTGAATTGGAAGCAGAAGCAAACAAATAACAAGTACAGCATCTGTAATATTGGTTTCACATTGTTAAATTTCTTCTCTCCCATTTAGAAAATGGGCTGTCATGTTTTGGATCAGCTGTTGCTTTGGAGCTACCGTCAAGTGCAGCTCTGTGTGGAGTGCATTATATAATTAAATGATGAGGTAATGATAAATCAGTGGGGTTAACTTAGAACCTCCTGTTCATAAAAGAGTCTAACAGGTACACCAACCAAAGTTGGAAAAATATCTTCTACTGATGTTCTAGCAGGACTCTTAAATTGTATAATTGCTCTCTTAGGGAAATATGCCCCCATCTAAAACCAAATTTGGAATCAGAATAAAATTCAATAAATCAGCAATAAATCTTTCAGGAGCTAATCTTATCTTCTTTTGACCGACCCTCACAGCCACTAAGCATCAGGACAAAATGTTGATGGCATTTCTGGTGCAGCCTGGAGTGGTGCTATATAACTGAGTATATTAATGATACCTCACTTCAAAGTGGCAGATCATCTCCTCCAACAATTTCACGTAAGTATTAAATATCATGGCAGAGAGTCCTGAGCTCTGCAGCACCTTACATTGAACTAACATTCTTCACCAATAAAATGTTGGTTCTGAATTGAATTGCAGACTTAGCAATCCTCAACCCACACAGGAGGTCCAGAAGGATTTGTATGGACTTGTTTTGTATGAGAGGTCTAAAAGGGTCAGGGAGACATTCTTTTCCAGGTTCTAAGAAAAATAATCCACTACACCTAAATCCTGGCTGACTAAAGGGGGCCCATAAAATTTGTTTCTGCTATAAACTGAAATAAAATGAAATGAAATGAAAAGATAACGTGGAATATCAGCAGATAGACAAATATGCAAAGATGAAATCAGGAAAGCAAAGGCTCAGAATGAACAAAGACTTACAACAAAAGTCAAAGATAATTAAAAAAAAGTTTCTTCCAACATATAAATAACAAGAAAAAAAGTCAAGGAAACATTTGGTCCACTAAAGAGAGAAGATGGCAAAGAAGTAACAGACAGTAGAGAGAAAGTGGAACTGCTTAACTCATTCTTTGCATCAGTCTTCATGCAAAAAGAAACTGTAGCCCAACCTACCAAAAACATAAAAAAACGTATTTTCATAAATGACTTAGATGAGGGAATAGAAGGAAATTCATCAAATTTGCAGATAACACTAAGCTGGCAGGAACAGCCAACACTCCAGATGACAAGCTCAGGATCCAAAAAGATCTTGACAGACTTGAACAATGGGCACTATCCATCAAAATGAAATTTAATGTGGAGAAAAGCAAGGTTTTATACCTAGACAGGAAAAACCAAAGGTACAAGTACAGATTAGGCGAAACTTGGCTCAAAAGCAGTAACTGTGAGAAGGACCTTGGAGTTCTAGTGGAAGATCACTTAAACATGAGCCAGGAGTGTACAACAGCAGCCAAAAAAGCTAACACTATCCTTGGTTAAATAAACAGAGGCATAGAATCAAAATCACACAAAGCATTAGTACCGCTTTATAAAGCCTTAGTAAGACCACACCTGGAATACTGCATCCAGTTTTGGTCACATTACAAAAAAGATGTTGAGACTTTGGGAAAAGTGCAAAGAACAGCAACTAAGATGATTAAGGACCTGGGGACTAAAACATATGAAGAACGGTTGCAGGAATTGGATATGGCCAGTCTAGAGAACAGAAGGACTAGGGGTGACATAATAGTAGTATTCCAGTATTTGAGGGGCTGCCACAAAGAAGAGAGGGTCAACTTACAGTATTTTCCAAAGCATCAGAAGCAAGACAAGAAACAACGGATGGAAACTAATCAAGGAGAGAAGCAACCTGGAATTAAGGAGAAACTTCCTATCAGTGAGGACAATTTAACCGGTGGAACAGCTTGCCTTGAGAAGTTGTGGGTGCTTCATCACTGGAGCTTTTAAGAAAAGACTGGACAGCCATCCCATCTGTCTGAAATGGTATAGGGCCTCCTGCTTGAGCAGGGGGGTGGACTAGAAGACCTCCAAGGTCTCTTCCAGCTCTATTCTGATTGATTGATTGATTGATTGATTAATTGATTGAGGTTGAAGCTTCATCACCTTTCCTTTCTTAAAAATGTGTGTATGTGTGTGTGTGTGTGTGTTTATATACATGTTGAAGATTGGTTAGTAGCTTTCCAAAATCTGGATCAAGTAGCTGGATGTAAGTCTGCAGACACAGTATGTGTGGAGAAGTAACATGCTTGACTGGTCTTATTGCCACAATGTACTCCTGAATACTACCGTAGCATGCAATTGTGATCAGTCACTCACTCATTCAAATAAACTTCTGGACATATTACATCCAAGCATTTTTGAAAACATGATTTTCTTATTGTTTTCTCTAAATTGGATTATAATTTTCACTGCCCCCCTTTTTCCCTTGAGATCACAAATCTTATAGCTTTTAGCTAGCTCTTTTCTCTCTCTCAAAAAAAGCACTGCACTGAATGTTTTGCTCAATTTTGTGGTGAGAAGTGCCATGGCAACTGATTAAAAACCAGAAAAAAGAAAAAAGAAATAAAAATGGACAATTCCTACACAGTCTAAATATGCAAAAACAGGTTCCTGGGTAAATGGGCTTCAAAATGGCAAATGTATGATAGAGAATTCTAAAGGCTATATGTTAGCAGAACAATTCCAAACATCATCTGTGCCTAACCAGGTAAGGATTTTTGGAGTCAGAGTGGACAAATTGACCAAAGTGTCAACTCAAGATTGGAATTATTAGGAAAAGAGCTGAAAATAGAATTGCTGATATATTAATGGCATAATAAAGGCAGGATAGAAAAATAAATAAATAAATAAATAAATAAATAAATAAATAAATAAATAAATAAATAAATAAATAAATAAACAAATAAATAAATAAATAAATAAATAAAGAAACAAACAAACAAACAAACAAACAAACAAACAAACAAATAAATAAATAAATAAATAACAGAAATCTATAGCAATATAAAGTATAATGTACCATCCTAGAGTCACAATATTTTTTAAAAAAATATTCTAGAACAGGGGTTCTTGATTTCAGAGCATCCATAAACTTGGAATGGAAAAAAGAACAATTTCAGTTTTACTAACCTTTAACTGAAATTTATATTTTCAGTCAGTAATATATGGACAACAAAGTAATTGTAGCATCTAGACTCTGAAACTTTTAATAAATTTTACTATCTATCTAAAACTGTTATACTCTAAAAAGGAATATTATCTTGTTATTCTTTTAATGGGGTAATAAATCATGTGTTACTATATTATTTTGGTAACTGTATTAGAACATAGTTGGTTTCCTTTATAATACAATCTCTATATATTTTATGTAATGCATTTAAATATATTTTTTGAGAAGTTTCATCACTCTATCAAAAGGGTCCATGGCACAAAATGGTTAAGAATCCTTATTCTAGAACAATATTTATCAACCTCAGCAAAGATGTGTGGACTTCAGTTCCCAGAATTCTCCAGCCAGTGCGTTGGCTGGGGATTGTTGGGAGTTAAAGTCCATACATCTTAAAGTTGTTGAGGTTGAGAAATGCTGCTCTAGGACTTGAAAATGGGAGGCAATAAGGCAATTAGGAGGGCAAAACACCTGAGAGAAGAGACAAATCTTGGAGTGAAGCTTGGTGGTGCAGGAAACATGAGAGAGAGATGTAAAATCATCTATGGCATAATTAGTGTGGACAGAGAGAAGTTTTTTTTTTCTCTGCCACAATCTCAGAACTCAAGATTATCTATTAAAATAAATTCTGGGAGATTCAGGACTGACAAAAGGGGCTTTGTTTTCCACACATGGCATGGTTTAACTGCGGAATTCACTGCCAGCAGTTGTGATAATGGCAGACTATCAGGGTAGCTTTAAAAGAGGACTGGGCTGGCTCATGCTGAATTAAGCTTTAAATGGCTAGTAATATTGAGGGTTGTTTACTACCGCCTGATCAAAGGCAACATGCTGGGAACCAAGAGTTGAAGAGGCTATTGTCCTCATTCCAGGCTTGTGAGCTTCCCAAATAATCCAATAGGCTCCTATGTGTGCACAGTCTTAGAATAATTTATGGCTTAATCCAGCTGGACTCTTTTTACATTGTTACATCATATACATGGTAGAATAGGTAAAACGGTAACATTTATAGTTGTCTATTAATCCCAGGGGAAAAGCAAGCATAATGTTGTATGAAATTAGCACATACTGCTATTTATGCAGTAAGCTTAGAAGTAATCCTGATAATTTGTAAAGAAATATAATTATAATTCACCCTAACCCTTTCCCAAAGTTTCATTGTATTGTTTGCGTTGTTCATTTGTGTTCAATTTTAAAGTAGGTGTATACATTAAGATTACACTAAGGGGAGGTGTGACGGCAAAAGGTTTAGGATGCTCCCTTTGTATAGTTCTTTAACCTATAACTAGAATCCTTCAAGTAAGGGTTTGTCCTCAGTGAGATAACACATGGCTACATTATGGACATGATTTGGATTATGTAATCTTCATAACATAATTTTGTGGAGCTTTACGTTCAATACATTTACAAAGAGTTATCTATTGCCATTGTTACATAATAAAGTTTTCAGTCATAAAGTCCATCATATATTACAGGTAATCCGCGACTTACAACCACAATTAAGCCAAAAATTTATGTTGCTAAGTGAGAAATTTGTTAAGTGAGTTTTGCCCCATTTTATAGCTTTTCTTGCCACATTTGTTAAGTGAATCACTGCAGTTCTTAAGTTAGTAACACAGTTGTTAAATGAATCTGGCTTCCCCATTGACTCTGCTTGTCAGAAGGCTGCAAAAGGTGATCACATGATCCTGGGACTCTGCAACCATCATAAATACGAGTCAGTTGCCAAGCATTTGAATTTTGATCATGTTTTATTAAATACATCTTTTCTTGTTTAGTTTCAAAACTTCTTAAGATGAAAACCTAGAAGATTAAGATATTGATGAACACATTTGTGGCCCTGAAGCCTCTGATTGTGGTAACAAAGAAGAAACAACTATATTTCCTATTATTAATAACAGTAGAAAATAATAATAATGAACAATCAACTGATTGTGAACAAAACCCCTGCTTCCCAATCAATAATAAAAGCATTCTGATAAACCTGGGATAGAATTACTGAAAGAAATAATAGGTAAATTTTCTTCCACTTTGTTCAGGATGGTTTCTTTGCTGAGAAAGAATGAAAGAGAAAGAAAAAATGAATGTATGGGTGTGTGGTATTGTGATGAGGAGGGGGCAAAAATAAAGCTGCAAGATTTAACAATAAATACCCAATGCTTACATTTATGGGTAAATAGATATAATAATGTCCATAGTAGGTAATAGAAATTCAGACTTGCTACAATGATTGTGAGTATTTTCATGAATGAATATGTGTTTTGTTCATCCATCAATTTCATATATTTTATATCCCCCAAAGCATTCTGCTGGGGTTAATGTGGCTTTTCAACATTCCAAAACAGATTAGTGTGTTTCAGTTAATATTTTGCACTTTATATTAAAATTATATACATCTGGATAGTCACCAAGTGTTCGACTGCATGAGAAGGCAACTTTACCATTTATCTTACTGATACACAATTTAAATATTAAATGTATAAAATGCTCTATATATGGATTCAGAGTAGAGGAGTTTATAACACTGACTAATGTAAGCGCTGTTGTAGAAAAGAAAGATTGTATTATACAGAGTTTCCCCATGTGGGTTGAATTCTCCCATTTAGAAACATATAAGACTCAATCATGCCACACAGCATGATTGATTGTCAACTCCTGGCCTGTTGGCCCACCCGCTGATCATAACTTCCTTTCTTGAGGTGTGATTGACAGATTTGAATGTAAAAGCTGCTTAGCTGGTCCAGTTTGCCAAGATACATTTATGAACAACAACAAAAAAAACAACCTGTGAATGGCTGCCAAATTTTATTTCTTTGCGGTTCTAGTATATTTGAAAGCACTTGGATATATATTCTGTCAGTTCAATTGAGGCAGATCTTGAGAAATATTTGTTCTGAACTTTCATCAAACTCTGATGATGCAGCATCTTTTTCTTTAACTTTTGCCTTCCCAGAATTGTCGATATGAACGATTCAGGATCTAGGCAAGAAATCAGACTACATTGTTAAAATGGCACATGGCAAATAAACCTCAACTCTATTGCTAGAAGGATTTTTCATTGTGGAGTAATCACAAAGAAAGTATTTCCTAAGAAATGTATTTCCAGCACTTGCTGCAAAAGGGAGCTGCCAATGAGTTTATTTAGATCAGGCTTTCCAGAGTCAAAGTGGCCTATCAACTGGAGACAATTGATTACATCCAATTTAATGCTTCTCAACTCAAGAGAAGATAAATTTATCTAGAACAAAATCAATATTTGTAAAGAAGCAAAAGTCTTAAAATTGTTTAAAATTGCCTATATTTAGCTTTTATTTATTCATTAATAAGACTAAAATATTCTGTTAAGTCTACTGAGTAACAGTCAGGAGAGAACACATTTTAAACAGTATCACAGTTCTTTCCACAGGCTGCAATATAACCATACAAACATGCTTAGGCTGGTATAAATAAATAGAATGTTTAAATTAATAGTCTCCAAGGTTTCTATATATTTATACAATTTGGCATTGAATAAATTCTTAGTACATTAAAATGTATATTAATACCTTTATTTCCCAAATCCGGTGTGTATTGCAAAATGGACAAGGCTTATATGCACTGAAAAGTATGCAGAGGGAGACAGCATATGTTAAACAAAATTGAATTAATTAATTTGTAATTGTGAAGAGATTCTTTTGCAATGCTTGCTTAGAGCTTGATCAGGGAGCATCTAACACTATTTATAGAGCTGCATATCAGTTGACTCTGAAATAGAATTTGTTTACTTGCAAACAATTTAAGGGCATTCGAAAACAGCATACCTAGTTTCTAGGGACTGTGTACCAAACAAACGTGTGACTGAAGTAGCTATAATTAACATGAGCAGAATCCTCATGTAGCCTTGGGTGACATCCTAAAGTAGCTCCAAAGGGAGCTTAGAAAGCTGCCTATACTAAGAAAGGCTCTTGGTCAATCTAGCTTAGTGCTATCAACATGAACTAGCACTGCTTGGCAGAGTTTTTAGTAGCTTTTCCCCCCCACTGTATGGGGATGTTATAATTTGAATTTGTGATAGTTTGCATACTACACAAATCTAAAGTCCTCAGCTAAAGTGTGTTCACATAGGATTGATCTTTGTATTCCCCATAGTGACCCTTGTACCCCCAAACTCTGGGGTGGGCAAACTTGACAAGATAACATTAAAACTCTGGGGAAAATTTACTGCATTTCTAGGCAATCTTGAACCTTTTGCTTTGTCATCAGTGTATTACTTGAGACATGCATACATGTTGTGTTGTATGTGATATTTTCTACCTTCCTTATCTACAGTCTTGCATAAGATTTCTAGAATTTTTCCAAATTTGCGACTTAATTATAATTCTAAATGGTACAGAAGGGAAATAATCATTAAACATATTGGATTTCTTACTTTTACTTTCAGCTGAAGCCTAAATTGATGTTAAAACAAATCATAGTTAGTTTTTACTCTGCCCGTTTCTTTGCATTAATTTGGACAGACATTCCCAGCATATCCCTCAAATATTAAGGGAAGGTCTTGGACAAAAGGATTGTCTATTGTCATTTAGGCAGTGACATGAAATCAACAGAGATGGTCTCCTTAAGGCAAATAACAAAATAGCTTGTAGCATTCCATTTTCACAATGAAGTAACCCAGCCCTAGAGTTTTCTTCAGTGCTGATGATGGAAGAGCAGTCTTCCACTCATCTGGGAACTGGGAGTCTTCTACTAGAGAAGGGAAACATTAAAGTTAAAATGCACAGATAATCAGTGTAATTTAATATTATGTGGGTTTTTTTTAAAAAAAATACTATTCCAGGTAGTTCTTATGATCACAATTGGGATCGGAATTTCCATCACTCAGCAATGCGGTCAGAAAGCATGATGTCATGGCAGTCCCAATGACCAAGGCTTGTGCGTCATTAAGCAGGAAATGGAGGGGAGTCCCATGTAAAGGGAGTAGGAGTGCCGCAGGATGGTGGGGGAAGCCCTGGAAGGCTCAGCACAGGTCATACATGAGTAGTGGGAAGGGGTGCTGTAGTACTGTACAAGTTCAGGGAGGCTGGGGAATAGAATATGCTGCAGATCAGGGGGTTTCTTGGCATACCACAACTCTGGGGCTACAAGACCCTCCTGAGCTGAAGCATTGCACAAAGGGCAGCCACTCCAGCCCATCCCAGCAGTGCTGCAGCACAAAGGGGCTTCTTGGCATGCTGCAGCTCTGGCATTTCAAAAAGCCCCTGAGACATAGCACAGCATCAATCTCAGCCCTAGCTTGGTTCAGTGGTTGCAGTGGAAAGGGGCATCTTGGTGCGCCATGTCTCTGGGACTCCAAGAAGCCTCTGAGCTGCAGTGCAGCATGAAATCCTGTGCAGCATGAAAACTGAGCTAGCAGCATGGCACAAAGGGACTTTCTGGCATGCTGTAGCTCTAGGATTGCAAGAAGAAGAGGCTCCAGCAAAGCCCGGTCTCAGCTGACCAAATAACATGGTGCGAAGCCACAGCCACCCCAGGAAACTTCAGCCACCCAGCCCAGTCTCAACCACAGTACCTATGCTACCCTGCATTCTGAAGTCCCTGTTACTCTGTGCTCCACCACTGTGGCTGACCTTCATTGTCTTCTTGCTCCCACAGCTGATGAGGTGGGCCCAGCCTGGCCTTTCATGAAGCAGCTACTGGGGATGTGAGGCTAACCAGGTCTCATAAGGAAAGTGCAGTGCTGCCTTTGAGGAGAAAGCCTTGTGTGGTCATCAGCTACCTTGCAAAGGGGCCAGGCATGCATGCTTGGTCAGCAGACAGAGCAAAAAGACAGCAAAGGTCTTCTAGGGAGGCAGGGGCCACAGAATGCAGGAGACCAAAAGGGCATGGAGGGACCCTGTATTTGGACGAGTAAATAGGCTGCTAAGTGTGTGAATTTCAGTCATGTGACCACAGGGCACTGCAACAGCTGTAAATTAGAGAACCATTCTTCATCAGCACTGTTGTAACTTTGAATGTAAGTCAAGGACTACCTGTAATCCATTTCCCTTTAAAATTTGCAAGATTATTTTAAATACTGTTTAGACACATTCCATAAAGCCAACTTACAAACATCTATTCACATCACTAATAGAGTTAGGTAAACATATTCTATTCTAGTCAGCAGGAAATAAAATACAAAGCCTGTGAACACTTATAAATGTGAATAGAAGAAAAACCAAAATCATTTAATGACAGCAACAAAAAATGATTTTTTTTTCTTATTTGAGTGCCAAAAATGTATATTGACATTAACAGAACTTAGGAAAAGCAAAATGGTAGCTGTACAATCAATTTGTTTTTAAAATACCAACAGAAGAATAATTTGTGAGTCCAGAAATCTAAAGATAAATCAATCTGAACCTTACTTGAGGTTTCAAAAGGCAAAAACATGTGAGCAAAAGTCCACAATCCAGGCAACAAAGCTTATACCAAGGGTCATCAGTACTCAAGGATAACCAGTTGTTGCACAGGCTGACAAGTATCAGACATTAGTTCCAGCAGAGAGCCATATCTACCTTACCCTTACTCACATGATGCTCATGGAACCTGACTTGACTGCAAAGTGATATACATATATTAAGTTAACAGAATTAACTCAGCAAGTGTTCATTAAGCTTGATCTAATTGCAAGGTTATTCAGCATGCTGAGCTACCCTTAAGTGGACTATCATTCCCAATGTGGCTTCTCTTGCAAAGAGGCAATTCAGTGTCTCCATATTACGTGATATTTACTCAACACCTCTCTCAACAGTTCAGAAGGAAAAGACTACAGTGATCTGATTCTGGCTCAGCTTCTATCTTTGGGCCTAACCTATTGTAGTTGGCTCTGTAAGTGCCTAATTATTGTTCCTCCCTTAAGGAATCATATTCAGATCAGGCCATAAGAGTTATATTTAGGAGGAAGCACAGTAATTCCTAATTTCACTATTATTTTAGAACCAAATGGAATGATAAAATTATGGGAAATACATAATTGTGATGGGCTATAAATATTTGCTTCGTTCTTTTATGAAATAATTTTTCTTCTTTTCAGTTATGTCCAATTTTTGAAGACCTCCTGGACAAGTTCTGAAATTTCTTGGCAAGGTTTTTCAGAAGTGGTTTGCCGTTATCTTCTTCCTAGGGCTAAGAGAAAATGACTAGGCCAAGATCACTTAAAAACATTCAAATTCGTTCTTTGATAAGATATGGAATTTCAATATCCTAGACATTGAAGGGAGCAAGAAATTTGAAATCCATTCTTTGTTTATATGCTAAAGGATCTCTGTGTTGATTAAGCTGCAATTTAGCATAAAGTTGTGCTCCTTAAATTGCAATGAAATCAAGGGAGCTAAAGCTTAATTGAGCAGAACCAGAGTTCATACACACACGCACCCAAAATTACTTATCTTGCATTTTGCAGGTGCTTGGGTAAATATACCTGTCATTTTTGCAAATAAGGAGCAATTATGTGACATATCCATAAAAACAACAAGAAATAATAGTCATATTTAATTACAAGATTATCAAATAATTGCTGTGATTAGCATGAATCCTTTGAGAGATGTAAAACTGCGGAATTCATTTTCATTATATTGATATAATGGTTTTTGGGTACAGATCAAAACCTAGGACTTTTTTGAATGAAAATACAAATGATATCTATCTAGTTTAGTGGTACTTCCTAAGAATGCTGTCAAGTAATTGTCTCTAAATGATGTCTTTCTGCTGATGATGCCATTCAAATGTTTGCATATATTGTAATGTTGACCATAGTTATTGCTACAACCAAACCTAAAACCTGCTGCCCTGTATAAGATGCCTCCTAGAGAACATTTCCTTCCAGACAGAACAATCATAAAATACAAATCAACCCTATAGGTAAAGATTGGGTGGTACTTAAAAATATGTTGTAAAAGAGTTACTCTGCCTATTTGCAGATCTAATCAGATTTTGTAATTATGTATGTGTATCTGGAAGTAAGTTCTATTGAATTTATGGAAGGAGGTTTGATTAAGGCCATGTTTGGTGTTCAAGGATTTGTATTTCCAACAGAAATTGGCCAGAAAATGATGCAATGTTTATTCTAGTTAAACGGATTTTAAACTTTTGAGGCCTGTTTTGCTTCAGCCAACCATTCGAACAAATCACCCCCCTCAAAGCTGTTTTATGAATCAAGGTAAACACTTCTCTTCCAAAAGCAAATAACGTTTCCATGTTGCTTTGTTGTGTTTCTCCTCTTTCCTTAGTGTTTGCAAAAACCTCTTAAAATCTTTTTGAAAGTACTAAAAAAAGTACTAAAAAACAAGGATGAGATGAAGCAGGTACCTCACAGACACAAAATATGCCCCTTTTTTCCCTGAAGGAAATTAATTCTGCCCCCTTCCTGGGAAATACTATCATGTTGGGGTAAATCAACAAGTATCTTATTGGGGTAAATCAACTGGCTCATCCAGACCTAATAATTTTATTAGGACCAGAGAACTACCATCATTTTCTCTTTTTTCCCTGCATCCCCAACATGTTTTGATTTTTATTAATTTTCATTTTCCATCTGGATATATTTCCCTTACACCATCTGCTGGTTTTTAATCTTGTAAAACAGAACTTAAACATTCTCAGAGTGCCATTTTTTCCCCTTAAACAGCTATACAAACTGAAATGCGACTAACCACAGAATTAATTGTAATGATCTAATTCTTATTTATTGATGCACAGAAATTGTATATATATATTTCTCCCACAGAAATTGTATATATCACAAGAATTTAAAGTACTAAATGCTGACTCATACACACAACAATTCACAACTGCTTACAAGACCCAACATCTCAGTATTTAAGATGTTTCAAATAAAATCACTTAATCATTACTCTTGAAATTAGTTGTGATTCTGACATACAATACAATATTGAATATACTCTTGCCATCATTTCTATTTTTTTTCAATGCTCATACTTCTAAGGATGCTCCCTCCTCATAGGATTAGCTTTGGAGTCCCCCTGAATAAATAATTTAAAAGAGGTATATTTATATTTTACTTTTTTTCCAGAGCATAGGTTGATAGACACAGCATTCCATTCTCCAGTTTTCTTCCACCAGAACCTTATGAGGTCAGTTAGTCTGACTGAGCATGAGGTTCATGATCCTGTGTCTTCCTAGTCTTAGGAAAATATGCCCCAAACTTTCAAGAATTAATCTTATCCCATTAGCCTCCACAAATGGTTATCCAAGTTTGTATTCATATGGATATTCAGATTTTCCACCCCAGTATTAAATGTACTACTTTGTAAGGGGATGTACAAAGGAGCAGTGAGATAAGTCTTTGTTTACTCTGCAACAAATAGAACTGAAATGTCTTAATTTTATCATGTTGATTCTTAAGTGGATCACAAAATACCCAGTTTATTTTGTTTCATTAAACAAATAATCACTTTAATAACAATATAACTTATTCAGGAATGAATGTGTTTTGATATCTCATCTGTTGATTAGCTAGGTGGCTTATTTGTCAAATATGAATATCATACCAGTTGTATGCCTTCTCTTTTTACTAATAGCATCCACAGAATTCAAACTGATACATGCATATTTAGAATTAATTTCCTTACACAAATAATTCCAAGTGAGATACAAATCGAGTTTATATCCTCTATAAACTGGGCAGCTGCTTACTTTCCTCATGCAGGGAAATTGCTAAAACTGCTAACTATAGTTTTTCGAAAGTGTATTTCACAGAGAGAGTTTTGTTTCTGAAGTAAAGTTTTATTTTAAAAAGCTGTCAGGATTTCAACTCTAATGTCAGCCCTTGGGAGGTTATTCTGTAATGGTGACAGGTGAGAAAAGCACAACAGTGAGAAAAACTATTTCTCTGTAAATTGGAATAAAAATGGAAATCTTTGAAGAGTGCATTGCATTCTTTCCTAGAGTGGTGTTTCTATGAACAGATACATCGCCTGATTACCAAACCTTTTACTGTAGTCATACTCACAACCTTCCCAGGTAGATTGATTTTGTTATTAACAGAAGTAGATTCACAACTAAATTATTTCCCCCCCCCCCCATAATCTTCTATACTTACTTAGACTTTTGAATATGGGAATGGTCCTAATTTTGAGTTTTAAGAAAGTTAATGGATTAAAGAATCAGGGTGGATAATTTTTTACAGTCTTCTTTATGCTGCCACAAAATACTTCCATGAAACAGATTGTATAATAATATTGTATAATATTATTATAGTATGCCTAAAGCACGAAAAGAACTCTATGGCACATTGACATCTCTCTGACTCACCCTGGGGCATATGCACCATGAAGGCAAAGAACAATGATGGACTTTATATTAGGAAAAAATAATTTTCAGCTCATATTAGAGAAAAATCTTGGAAGGGCTATGTCACAGGTGTCAAACTCGCCGCATCACGTGATGTGTCGCAACATATCGCGACTTTTTTTGCATTGCCGCAGCTGGGGTGGGCATAGCCTCCGTATGATGCAACCGGCCCACGGCCCGGCAGTTTGACACCTCTGGGCTATGTGGAAACAAATGCAGTTGGCTTTCAGTACTATAAACTGCATCATAATCATGGAATCATTATTTAGAAGAATGACCCTACTTCTCAAATCTTGTGCAACTAGGTGGATTCCACATAGTATTTGCAACAGAACAAATTTCTGTGCTGTCTCTTATTGTTTCTCTCATGCTGACAAATTTTTGCTGTACTGAGTTCTAAAACTATTTTTGCAATGCTTAGTAGTTTTGAATGTGGACATTTCTTTCATTAGCAGCAAACTTAATTCTTTCTATCATGATTTTTGAAAGCTGGTTGTATGAACTAGAACTAGAAGAATTAGAAGAATGAACTAGAAGAATAATGGAATAAGCACAAATCATGACAGGTGGTATAAAACAATAACTATTACTCAGAGAATATAAAAAGCTTCCTAAAATACCAATTCATCTTCTAGTTTTTGGTGTTTCAGTAACAAAAGCATATATGTGTGAGCTGTATGTATAACATTTTGAATAAGTTATTGTCACAACTGCATAACAACCCATGTCATGCCCTTTAAAATAACACTAGTGAAGTCTTACAGAAGAAGAAAAAACATTTAAAATGCTATTGCTATTATCTTCATTGATCATTAAAACAGATAAAAATTTAAATTATTGGAGAGAGTTATTCTGGAGAGAGTTATTTCAGTATTCAAAGGATACATTTATTTGGACAAAAAATATTATTCCACAATCAATGTACCTGCTTCCAGAAAAAAACAACTATAATTGTATTCCAGTATCCGTTTTGTACATTGACTAAAACATGTGGCAGAAGTTGAGGCTTTACTACCAGATCTATTCCAAACCAAGGTATAAATTTATGCAAGCTGATTTTTCTCTTTAAGATATTTGTAGAGTGCATTTATTCCTCCATCTATAATCTGTGGCAATGGTTTTGACAAAGGATTGTGCACAATATGGAGTCCCTTATCCAGAGGATTCCAAGCAATTTTGGGCAATCGATGCAGCAAATAAAGTTCATAGGGAAGTGCTTGTATAGCATTGTAATCAACATTTAGCAATTTGAGAGAAGTGATTGAGCAGATAGACCTTGGCAATGCATGAATGTTGTTACAGTCAGCAATCAGGATCTGCAATTTGCTTAGAAACTGGACACTGTCTCCAATGTTTTCAAGTTTGTTGCAGCCTACATGTAAAAAATCCAAATTTCTCAAAGCAAACACACTCAGGGGAAGATAAACAAACCAATTGTTGCTCAGGTTCAGCTTCCTTAAGTTGACCAGTTCTGCAATGCTAGAAGGGAGCCAAGAGATGTAATTATGTGAGAGGCTCAAAATTTCCAACTTCTTACAGTGTCCAAGCTCCAATGGGACTTCAGTCAAGCAATTCATATTGGCAAATAAAACCTTCAGATTCCTAAGCAGTCCAATCTCTTTAGGTAGGGACTTTATGCGGTTTCCACACAAGTTCAGTACCACCAGCTGCTCAAGTTTCCCCAAAGCGGGAGGAAGGGCCACCAGCTGGTTGTGTGAAAGATTCAATTTCTGGACTTGTGGTAGTCCCCATAAAAAGTTAGGTGTCTTTATCATCCCCTTCATGACGAGGTTCAGGCTAACATAGTGGAGCCCACGCTTTAACAGTGTTCTGGGATCTTTTCCAGAAAGAAGAGTTTCTTCCCAAAGAGGTACCTTCTGGCTTCTCTTTAGTGACATTGTGCTTTCCTCTCCTTGGTCCTTGGAGTTCTTTCCCCCCATCTTTTGCTGCTTCTGCTGACCCAAATTTTGTTTTGTAGCTGCCAACAGGTTAAACGGCTGAGCTTTCAGAAGACTCCTACAGCAAGAGAAAGCCAAAAAGGTATGCATCCCATAAGAAGAAAACATTGCATCCTAAATTACTTCTGCAACTGAGAAAAGAATATTCCATTTTGCAAAATGGGCTTTGAGATGTTTGTCTTGCTGCTCTAAGCTATCATGACATACTGGATACTGACAATCCTGTTCCATTCAAAGTGAATGCTGCCAGGCAGCTGTCACTGTCATTTTGTCTAGGGCTTTATTGGATAGATAAGCATCCTCATTGCAAAGAGGTCACTTCAATGCTGTATATAACTTTACCATGTCAGCTTTCTTGAATATTTGGTGTATGAGGTAGCAGCAGGACAATTAGGAAGAGTAACTATAAAAAAAACATGGATAGAGAATAATCTCTGTCCACTCCCCCCCCCCAATGTTTATTCAGCTGAAGAAAGACTTTCTTATTAACTTTGATGTGGAGTTCCAAACTGTAATGACTTTGAATTCTTTCATGCTGTTCTCATTTTAGGGTTCCATGGGAATACATGCATGCCATTCAGAATCTGATGAAGTCGAATAGCCAATAAATTTAATTAAATAAGTAATATAGTAATGTCCTTGGGAAAGGCTTGATAGGTGGATAAAAATAAAAATACCAAATCCAGTCTAAACATCGGCCTATGTGACAAACCATAATGCATACACACACACACACACACACAAATACATATTTTGTAACGATTTTTTTGAATGTAGAGTATATAATAAATTATTCTATTTATATACCTAAAAATAAATCTGACTTACGATTCGTTTCCTCATCTACAAAAGTACAACATATACTTGTAGTAGCATTGTTGTTTGTTGCTATTGCTTTAAAGGCATGCTTCTTTCTAGCTCATCTTAGTTTTAACTTGGAATTGGGTAAAAAAAAAATTAAATCACCAAGAATAGCCCCAGTCTGTCTGAAAGGAAAAGAAGAACTCGGCTTCTTTGTCCTCACCTCCATTACACTGATACGTTGTGGAATGGCAGCCCAGACCGAATGGATGATAGAGAAGAGGCATTGTGCCCATTCGGCTCCTGCTGTTTACAGTCCTTGCAACCAGTCTAATAAGTTAAAGAAAATAGGTGCCTTGGGGAGCTGATACCTGGTGGGTGAGAGATTTGATAATGAGAAGGCAGCTAAAGAGAGGGAAAGGAAAATAATAATTTTTCTCCAGTTCAAATTTTAAAAACTTGCTCTCCTCTGGGTTAAGTTTTTTTAACCCTTAAGTCCTCCTTTCAGTCTGAGCTTGAAGAATTTTCTCACAGTAAAACTAAAACTCAGTTGGACTGCACAGGTAGAAATATTGGAAGAATCTCTAGATGTTATCTAGAAAGCAAAAGTAGGGTGCATGTAAATAAATGGAACTTTCTTGACTTCCAACTATTTATAATTTTCAATCTTGACAATAAACTATATGCAAAAATCAAATCTGTTGATTAATTTCTGGATCTGTCACACTATTGACTCATATCCAGTTTGCAATCAATCACTTTTTCCCCCGGAGAATGCGTAGTATCCCTTAAGCCTTAAGCCTGGCAAACTTCATGATGTCACTAGTCCTTCTACAAAACAAAAAGCAGGTAGCAGAAAGTGCATTTGGCCACCCCAGGTAATCAGTGTTTAGAGATGTGTTCTGTACTGCCAGATTTTGGCAGTGAGTTGTATCATGGTAAAACTTTTTTAGGAGAGGGGAGACTGCTCTTTTATATGTTGGAATAAGTATGGAAAATTGATTGGAATCATGTGTTCCGATGACATGACCCATGGATGGAGTTAGTTTAATTCTGTTCATGCTTTAGGGGTTAAACTCTTTGGTTTAATCTTGCAGGGGGGTTAGTTAACTAATATGATTCCTTTTTGATATACTAAAACACAATAGCTTCCTCATTGATCCAGTTAAGTGTCATAGGAAAGTCCTGTATTTCTTAAAGTTGAGGCTTCTGCTGTTGAATGCAACTTTATCACAACAGTTAGTGCAAGAGTAATTCTAGAAAAAGAGCTGAAAAGTTAGCCTGGTTAAAAAGAAAGAAAAAGAAAATAAGCAGCAGCAGCAGAAGACATAGTAATATTTATAGATATTTTCTAGACTATTCTATAAAACAAGATGTTGGATTAAAAAGACCTATGGTATAATCCTGCAAACCTTTGCCTGCATTTTTAGCCAAAATAAGCCATGCTTTAAATTTTGGTGAATCATAATTTACTCCCAATTCTAAAAGTCAGATTCGATACTATCAAATATCTACTATTAAGTAACCCTAGCTCAGATTTCTTTAGTTGCCAACTGCTATTACATTTTTACAACAAAACAGAAACCATTGTAAGATAAAGATCTCTTCTACTGGAGTTTAAAGAGACAACAATATAGCAAAATTCTATAATCTGTAGCTTACCAAAGCCTACCTTAATATATGCAGAAAACCATATACATTTCAGAAGAGAACTTCGGAAGCAGGTCCCACTGACTGACAGATTCAAAAGCTTTGGCCTTGCCTGCTCAGCTAGAGCACTTGGAACTGGCATGTAACAGGCTTGTGTGCCAACTACATACCTTCTTGCTGAATAAGAACTTGATTTATACTCCTTGACCTCTTGACAGCTGCAGAATAAAAGGTGTGCAAGATTACATGTACTATTAATGTTAGTCTTTCACACAAAATGATAAGACACATAACTCTGTATTCCCGGAATCTACTTGTGCTGTTGTGTTTATAAATACCCTTTGCTGTACACGGAAACACATAGAACGTTTACTTTTGCTTGTATCAGCCTTAGCTGAACTGGGCATAGAGAGGAATATCAAACTGATCTATGTGCTCCAAATTATTTGGAAATGTAAATAAAAAGTACTTCTGATCTTCTTTTGTTTAAAAGTGGCAAAGCGATTTTCTATTTTTATTATTTTTTTATTTTTATCCATCAGTCTAAAACTCCTTTGGCATTGCATGCTTTTTGCCTTGAAAATGTCCAAGACGTTTTCTTTGGAGTTTCACTGAATTGTGGGAAGGAAAAGAACAGCAGACTACTACGAGAATGATGGCACATGAAAGACAGGTCTCATGAATACTTTTATGAACTCACAACTAGAATAAGTTCAAGATTTTGGCATCCCATCATGAGAATTGTCAAAAAAGGAAGAATAGTATTTTAGCAGAGTGTTGTATTTATAAATCAATTTATATTATCTCCATGCCCTCAAAATGTTTTGAGAATATAATTCAGAATTCTTAGCTAACATGATTACTTTGGTATGGCAACCGGTAATCTGAGGATTAGTATGGAAATGGAATATTCCATATATTTTTTCCCTGAATTGAATTAAACTTGCCCCAAAACCTGCCAGTCTGATTTTCTGAAGTAATTTCTATAGTTGCTCAAATTATAAGTCATAATCATAAGTAGTCCAAAAAGGCTCCACATCTATTTGCACTACTCAGGTGACCCTGACGACACAGATAAACCTCCAGGTGGCCTCAATGACTCTCTAAAAGAATGCAAATGACCAGCTGTCTGCAAGGAGTATAAATCCTTCTATTCCCCACATCCAGTCAGAGCTGAAGAAGCTTCTTGGATGAGAAGCGAAACGTCTTCAAAGAAATACAAGAAAGTCCAGTTGCCTCATGAAAAATCCCCTTTGGAATTTCTTAAGAAAAATATACTATAACATATAAACTTATAAGAGCTAGGATAAAAGCTTTTTACTTGGTCTATATTGGACACTTGCCTTACCAAATGGTTACCATGTCATCCTGCAAATTGTATTTGAAACTTATATTAGTCTCTTATTCAGTGGCTCCCAACCTTTTCTATACCCCACACCCTTGGAACTCTTCTGATATATTCTCACACCCCTTACAAAAGTTCGAACTAATGGCAACAAATTATGCATAAACACTATAATTTTGAAAACCCAAGTTTTTGCAACCCCTGGAATATCATCTTGCACCCCCAGGGGGTACGAGCAACCCTGGTTGGGAACCCCTGCGCTTATTCATGCAACTTAAAGTTGTTGGGGTTTTTTGGTCAAAGAGTATAAATGATAGCATTAAGACCCTCTGTTTATACAGGTAGTCCTCAACTTACAACAGTTTATTTAGTGACTGTTCGAAGTTACAATGGCATTCTATTTTTCATAATTACAACTGTTGCAGCATCCTTGTGGTCACATGATCAAAATTCAGTCAATTGCATGACAACTGGGGCCAAGTGATCACCTTTTCTGAACTTCTGACAAGCAAAGCAAATGGGGAAGTCAAATTCACTTAACAACTGTGTTACTCACTTAACAACTGCAGCGATTCACTTAACTGTGGCAAGAAGGGTCATAAAATGAAACAAAACTCACTTAAGAAATGTTTTAGCAACAGAAATTTTGGGATCAATTGTGGTCATAAGTCAAAGACTACCTGTATTACACTGTTTGTCTATATTTTTATTTTGGGAGTGGGATTTTTTAAAAAAAAATATTGCCGAATCAGGTTAGGAAGATTGCTTACATTTTACCTTTAAGAAGATTATCAGGATCAATTTCTGTTATAAGAAAGTCTGAGAGAAAAGCAAAAGCAAGAGGAGTCTTGTTTGAACAGGGATTGGGCTAGATGACCTCCAAAGTCCCTTCCAACTCTGTTATTTTATGTTCTATGTTCTATGAACCAGAACAAAGTACATTTTTAATGAAATGTTTTTCATCAAGCTTCTTTATAACTCAAAAACAGTTGCCAACCAATAAGCCAGTGAATCAGGAAGGATACTTGGCAGCATCAGTTTTGCATCTCACTGTAATTTATATCCCATAAAGATTCATATAACTTATGATATGTAACTACAGGACCTTCCTATCCTAGACTCTTCTAGATGTATTGACTCACATTTTCCAACTATCTGGCCATGTTGGCAGGGGTTGATAGGAGGTGAAGTCAAAAACATTCAGGGGGCATCAGTCTAGCTAAAGCTGACCTAATATGCCATAAGAAATCATGCTCCTGACATTTGATTTCTTTGTATTCTGTGTGGCTTCCTTTCTTCCTTTGTCCCTTCCCACCTCTTTTTCTATCACTTACTGGCAGCACTCCCATTTCCCATTTTATCAATGCAAGAAAATCCTGTCAAATACTGAGATTCATAATGAGAAATAATGATTGGCTTGAAGTCGTCCAGTAAATTTCTACAGTATGGCTGACAGTAGATTTGAAGAAAAAGCCAGGTGGATGGCAGATGATAACAAGATTTGGCTGCCATCTAGTGGCTATCTAAAGTTTTTCAGCCTTGATCTGGTAGCCAGCATTATAATCACCATTTCATACCAATTATTTTTTACTAACAGGTCTTCATCTGAAAGAAGTCTATTTATCTTTTTACAGTACACTATAGGAAGAGAAAGATATTTTAACATTTGGAGATCAGGTTATTGTTCAGTAGCAACAATGTTGGCTTTCAATTCCAATGAAAGCAATTTCAAGTGCATGTCAATCCAATTAACAGACAGAAACATCTCAACCTACAAAAAGGATAAGCCTCCTCTCTATCAAAGGCATCTCCAAATCCATTAGCAGGTCCTCCAATTTGAAGTAACCAGGGCATAGAAACCAAACAAAGAATCCTAAGTGAACTCAAAGATCCAGTACCAAAGCAGTCATCTATTAAATAAAATGCAAACACCCACTACATAGAATATAGTTTAAAAAAAACCTAGCTGAATGTATTGACAAGCATGAAATAATGGTCAAAAGACATAATATAATTTCTCTGGAAACCTTGAGCATAATTTCAGCAGGGAAATTGGAAATAATAGAACAAGCTAGATTGAGAAATGCAAGAGAATTCTTAGAGGCAAAGTACTCTAATCAAGTAGTGATCAGACATATAAACTGACATATAAACTCCAACCCTCTCTATGGACCTATCAAAAGATATAACTAAAGACCCATCAGTTCAGTGCAGAATCAACATAATTTATTTATCAACCTATTTTTAAAAAAAAAAAAAGCAGTTCACAATTACATGAAAACAACCCCCTCATGGTGAGCCATGCCATCACACTGGTATCAACACCACAGATGGCACAGGAAACAACACCCAGATCATACAAAATCACCACCTTCTCAGGCAAATAAATAATCTATCAACAAGGCATCACTTACTTGCAAAACAACATCAGCAACATCTGCGATGGCATTCAAGAATATTAAAAGATGACCATAGAGAATGTTACATAACTTTTGCCAGCCAATGAATTGCACTTCTCCAAACTCCTGTAATGATAATATTATCTAATAGAATTAAAAACTAAACACTAAAACCAAGCTTGGAGAACTGCTAGAATGAAACAGTCTAAATTACAATTAGATTCAAGAACAGCTTTCTATTGACTTTTAAAAAACAAATCTACATAGAATGTGGGTAATGTTTTGTGAAGATTAAGCTGTTCTTCTAAAACCCTGACTTTTTTTTTTACCAATCACCTGCAATCCCAATTGCTAAGGTGAAAATTGAGTGTTGAGGTTTTGAGATGCATGTATCTCAGCCTTTCAGTAGATCATTTATAAACCTTAGTGTTAGGCATTGTTAGACTTTTTTCCCTTCTGAATAGTAGTAGTGACTATGAATTATATTTGTTACATGACCAGTTTTGTGGTATTATCAGCCACTGCCATCTAGTGGGTATCAAAACAAGTTAAGGGAAAAAAGATTTTGAAATTGTATCCACCTGTAGTCTTAAATATGTTAAATCAAGAGACAATTACAGAAAAGAAAAAGCAGTTCTTGTTTTTAAATGTTCCCGAGATACAATAAGCCACATGTATTGACAATCATAGCTATAAGCTAATGAGTAGACTCATATAAAAGCAGTGTCATAACTTCTCAGTTGACTAATTAAAATTATTCTCTATTAATGTTAGAGAATAGGGATGTACTATTGGAGGCGTTACTACTCAGTGAAGCCCTTCACCTTCTGGAGGCAAAGTGTAGGGAACGGCTTGCTGAGTAACTTTGCTTGATTATTTGCTGGTGGTTTCTATGCACGTGATGAAGCCCTTGTTGCAATCAAAAAGAGTGCTTTGCTTAGAGTTGAAACAAAGCCTGAGGCTATACTGTAAAGCAGGGGTGTCAAACTGCCGGCCCATGAGCCGGATGCGTCATGCCAAAACCGTGCCCATCCCATTACCAGCAATGGAAAAAAAGCCACGATATGTCATGACATGTCACATGACGTTGTGAGTTTGACACCCCTGCTGTAAAGGCACCCTTCCAAAATCTACTTAGCTCAATTGCTAACTTTGATTTATGCAGCACACTAACAGTATATATTGCCTAGAGAATAAATTTATTCTAACCCTAATCTGGTTTAGCTTAGTTCTGAATAGACATACATGGAAATACACAATAGCTTTCTATGATCCCTGTCAAAATGTTTTCTTGGGTGCTAAAAAGGAAACTTAAATAAGCATTCTTCTGTATCTCTGCTTTTTTAAACTAGCCATGTCTACTTCCCTTATTTCTTTTTTCTGTCCTTCTGAATCATGCTAAAAAGCCTTGCTTGAAAAACTGACTTCATTCATTCTGACTAGCTCCTCTGTAACTATGTATACATGCTGATTCTCTGCATGATTATTTGAAATTAAGCCATGGACTCCATAAGACATGATCACCTACCAAAGTAACCAAAATAGATCAAGGGATGTGAGAATGAGATAACAAATCATCCTACTGATTTGTGATTAGTTGCATAACAAGAACTAGATGGGAATTCTGAAATTTCTTTGCCGCATTTATTTATACAACAAAGGGTGAATTTTTTTGGAAGCCCTGAAGACATTTTTAGCTGAATATCTTTCTTGAGCGTATCATGGAACAGTTTTGATTGTACTAGGTGATTTATTTATTATTTATTTATACAGATAGTCCGCAATGTATGAACAAAATGTAAGGGCTCAAAAGTGAGACATTTGTTAAATGAGTTTTGCCTCATTTTACAACCTTTTTTGCCACAATTGCTTGAATCTCCAAGGACCTATGCAAGGGTCCTTTTTGTAGACTTCAGCTCGGTATTCAATACCATAATTCCAAATATTCTTCTTACTAAACTTATTTAGCTAGCCATGCCTGACCACACTTGTAAGGGGATCATAAGTGTTCTAACAGACAGGAAGCAGCAGATGAAGCTAGGCAAAATCACATCAGATACCTGTACAATTAGCCCAGGGACTTCCCCCAGGGCTGTCTGCTCTTTCCACTTCTCTCTCTATACCAACGACTGCATCTCAAAAGATCCCTCTGTTAAAGTACTGAAATTTGCAGATGATACAACAGTGATTGGTCTCATTCGAGATAACAACAGAAAGTTGAACAACTAGGCTTGTGGTGCAGCCAGAACAGTCTTGGACTGAACACACTCAAGACTGTAGAAATTATAGTAGATTTTAGGAGAGGCCCTCCTATTCTACCACCTCTTACAATATTAGACAACACAGTATCAACAGTAGAGACCTTCAAGTTTCTAGGTTCTATAATATCTGAAGACTTAAAATGGACACCTAACATCAAAAATTTCACCAAAAAAGCATAACAAAGAAAGTTCTTCCTGTCCCAACTCAGAAAACTCAGACAAGGAACTGCTGATGCAGAGGAATTATTGAGTCTGTATAACTGTATAACTATAATTGTCAGGTTTGGCACTGTAAACAAACAAGACAGACACAGACTTCAACGGATAGTTAGAACTGCAGAAAAAACAATTGCTACCAGCCTGTTTTCCATTGAGGACCTGAATACTGCACAAGTCATAAAGAGCACTATGAAAATATCTAGAGACCCCTCACAACTGGACATAAACTGTTTCGACTTCAAGATAACACTATAGGGCATTGCATGCTGAAACAACTAGAAACAAGGTCAGGTTCCTCCCCCCCCCCCATGCCATCAATCTGCTAAACAACTAATTCCCACAACACTTTCAAACCACCTAGTAGGGCTGTATTACTACTGTGTTTCCCAAAAGTAAGATCTACCCCCAAAATAAGCCCTAGTTTTGGGGCGAGGCGCACGCCTAAAAATCAAGCTAGGGCAGGGGTGGAGTTTACCATTGTAGCCAGGCTTCCCATGGATCAACAGTTGCCTTGCCAGCCCACTTCTTCTGCGGCTGAAGGAGCAGCTTCATTCTGCAGCTGAGAATGGAGCTCCGGCCTGCATTTCGCAGTCAGAGGCCTTTCCAGAAGGCCTGTGCAGCTGAGAACCAAGCTATGAATTCAATCCGTAACTCGGTTCTCGGCTGCAGTGGCCTTCCTTATTGACGTTGCTTGTCAGAAGGTCACAAAAGGTAATCACATGACCTTGGGACACAGCAACGGTCATAAGTATGAAATAGTTGTCAAGCATTTGAAATTTGATCACATGATCATGGGGAGGCTGCAAAGGTCTTAATTGTGAAAAATGGCCATAAGTCACTTTTTTCATTGCCATTGTAACTTTGAACGGTCACTAAATGAACTGTTGTAAGTCGAGAACTGCCTGTAATGCCTTATCCTATGTGACTGGGTATGGGGCTAATGGGCAGGGTGGATCTTGCAAAACTCTGTGTTCACGTTTCACTATCATGGTTAGAAGGATTCTATGGGCCACAAAAGAGCAATCCATTTTAGACAAGAAAAAAGGCAGAAGTGAGCAAACTTTCCTCAGCTAAGCATTGTTTGAATAGCTGTATGAATATTGTATGAAGCAGAAGAAGTTATTAGAAAGGTCCCACTTTTAGAAATTAACTTTACATTGGGCAATATTGGGCTCAGTGACAACGGATATTTCTCTGGAAACTGGCTGGCATCTTCAGAGGCAAGGTAATGAACCCCAGCCCAGCCTAACAGATATTGGCTGTGAAAGCCGACACCAGTATATTAATTGTATTTAAGCTGGAGCAAGATGTTGAATGGAGAAGGAAGGAATCCTTGACATTCCCAAGAGATTAAAAGGTTAAAACAGCATCTTGACCTGAGCCTGGAAACAAATTCCAGTGTTCATGTAATAAATAGTTGCAATACATTCTGAACACCTAGTTAGAATCAGCATCCTGGCAGTATTTTCATCTTTCAGTTTCCAAAGTTTTTTTTAGAAAACTACCTCCCAATAGAATGCTTTAGATACTAAGAGATAGCCATGGAATGTCATACCAGCTGAAACTCTTTACAGATATCATCTTTGCATTTAAAAGAAGAGCAGGGTCAGAGAGCAAATCCCAAATAAGAAACTAATGTTTTATGAGTAGCACATGCAATTCTATTCCAGCCAGCCTTAAGTCAGATGGTCCATTACTGTATTTATACAATTTCTAGATTGAGCATCAGTTTGTTCTGTTACATGTTATTATTTATAAGTAATAATTTAACTAGATCTTTTTCACGTCTCCCAGCTCTTAATAACCTTTTTACATTGAGCTTTCAGGGGTTAAATACTGATAGAGATTTTAAATGTAAATTATAGTTTTTGGATTTTATACAATTAGCTTAAATTGTTTTAATACGTTACATTAATTTATGATGTTGGACAATTAGACCTCTCACTACTAATTATGCAGCGTACACATTAGCCAAAGTTCATTTTAAGTAGTTTATTTTAAAGCATAAATAGTAAAATGTAAAAAATGTAAAAAATTATAAATAGTAAAATGCAAAATATTGTGAACTAAAAATAAAGTTATAAAACCAATGTCCTTAAAAACAAATAAGTAATGCCATAAGACACTAGTCTTAAATTACTTCCTAAATATACACTGACTATTACACTGTATATAGTCCAGATATTGACTATATAGAAGACCATGAATATCAACTAGCAGTCCATGAGCACCAACTAGCAGTCAGAAGACATGATGAAAATTCCTTAATTTCACAACATATAGACAGACTTAACTATAGTTTTAACTGGCAAACTGTGAGCATCCTAGATCAACCCAAGTCCAAAACCACTAGAGAATCCCTGGAAGCTTGGTACTCAGACAAATTGGCCATCAATGGACTTGTAGACATACACACATCTACATACTACTCCAAAGAAACAATCAAAAAACCAAAAAGGGAACTAAAAGACCAAAATACCTCACCAGCAATCAACACCCAGATAACCAGAGATTAACACCAAGATTAACATTATACCATAATCAAGAAGCAAACAATACCCCAATCAGGAAACTTCCAAACAAGTTGCTAACAGTAAACAACAGCCCAAAGAACCACCAAGACCACTCCCACCAACATTGATGAGGCAAGCCACTAGAATATAAAATGAGAGCATAATTCCACTCCCTACTAGCATTGATGGTGTTACCTAGTTTAGTAATGAAACCTCTGCAATAAAACGATCAATAAAGGAAAATATTTGTAGCTCAGGTTTGAAATGACTGGGTCCTTGGTACTCTCTGAGCTTGGTTGTTTTCTTGCAGATGTTTAATTACCCAAACAATGTAACATCGTCAAAGCTTGTAGGGAGTGGGTTTATTCCCAGTTTTTCTAGTGGCTTGCCCTGTCAGTGTTGGTGGGGGTGGTTTTAGAGGTTCTTTCATTGGACTGTTTATTGTTGGATTGTTCGGCAGTTCCTTGATTAGCGTATTGTTTACTTGATTGTTGGTCTGATGTTAATTTTGAAGTTAGTCTATGCTCATCTGGGTGCTGATTGCTGGTAGGAGGTGTTTTGGTCTTTTTGTTCCCCTTTTGGCTTGTTGATCATGAAAACAACCAAGCTCAGAGAGCAGCAAGGACCTCACACTGACTATTATAAAATTGTAAATTTTTGGCAACGAGTTAAAGACATTATTATGGCTAACAATTAATTATCAGGAGCACCCACAGTAAACTGAAATTTCATCAAAACATCTGCTATGACATCACAAAACAAACTCCATCCTGATGTTTGTTCTTGTAAAATCACACTGTAAGTACAAAAGAGCCTGACTTTGTGTCATGACCTCACAACGTTTCAACGTATCTCATCATGCATATATAACTAATACTAATTATATAATGTGAAAGAGATTTTAGTAAGACTGAATTAGTAAGACCTCTTAAGTGCTGATCCACCTCAAGTTTGGTGTTAGTTGAGATGCCTCACTATTGGCTTGAGGATATTTACGTACAATGAGGATAATTACCCACAGTGCTTTCAGTAATTCTTGCGTTATGATTAAACTTTAGGTTTCAAAGAATTTTAAGCAAATGGGATGTTTAAGTCTAGGAAACTATAGAGATTGTTAGTGAATACTCACGGAATGCAATACCCAACATATATATAGGAATAGCATTTTAATTGAAAGCTGATTTTCATTACTTCAATCCCCAGCAGAAGAATCCATTAATTAAGAAGGTTTATCAGAGGAGTAGAGCAGCTGTGCAGAAGATCAAGGATGGAAGAGTATTTTCCTGGTAACTGAACAACTAAAGTTGAGTCAGCAACAACAACACAAATGAACCTGAAAAGTTCTTCTCTTGTCTAAACACAGTCTTTGATGATAAAGGCTAGATAGGGAGCTTATCTCTTGAGATACCTAATTAGGTTGTGATTCCACATATTTCTCATTCTCAGCATCATGCCTCTAATCAACAGCTCTTGTTTACACAGAAACACAATCTTCATAAATTAGTAAATGCCTCTTATCCAAATATCAGTTTATGCTGAAAACATTTGCAAGTCTTTTCTTTTAATCAACACAGCAACATGCCAGGTTGCCAAATATTATCATAAACTTCCTAACTCAATTCATTTGGGGCTTGGTCTCTTTATTGCCCTGCACTTCACAATTTGCTCAGTGCAGGTCTATTTATAAAGCTTATGAAGTGACTATTTATTTATAAAGCTTATGAATTCCTATCCTTTCTCTAAAACATTTAGTGTGGTTTGTTCTTTGTTCTAGTTCCTTAGTTTGTGTCATCTAATTATTTGAGTGGTGACAATGGGATATAGAGGAGTACAATGAAATGTTACAAGTGTGTGTGGGGGGGTTTGGTGTCTGTTTCTAGCATGAAACATTTTCTTGTCTTTTCAGTACAACAAATATGCATCTGTGAAAAGTCAAAAAAGAAAAAGCACTGTAGTTTGGAGAACCAAGTGACACACTTATAATTCCCAATAAGTAACTCCAATGACATTGCTTCAGTCAGATGCCATGTCAAAAGGATGGCAGAGTATTCAGAAGAGATAAGAGGTAACCATGAACTTATCCAACAAATGATGCTTTGATCTCCTTGATTTGGCAGCCACTGAAATGGAATTAAAATTTTTAAGAGGGCTTTGCAACTTTCCTAAATAAACTCTAGATTGTTTGCACTAACACGGCTTTCAAAATTTCTTCAGGCATAGCCTTAAGTGAAGCATGTGGCAATGATCTAACTAGAGAGTTATGAAGGCTTTGGTGACCCAGTCCCCCTCCCTCAAGTTCCGCCATTAGCAATGAAAGAAGACACTCTTTCGACACTTATGCCCTGAATGTCAGGAAGCAGCAAAGTGGCTTCAAAACACAATACTGTAATCCAATTGTAGACCTGGTATTTCAAGGAAGCTATATACATCAATATATATGTCTAGTATGGATTAATATACAGGTTTTAATCAACCACTAACATTAGGTTTGTTTGTGTTGTGTCTTGTTCCTAAAATAATGCATGTAAACTGCTTTGATCTCTTGGAATGCAAAATATAATCCTCCTAGGACAATTCTTGACATTATTATCACTTTTGACCTTAACGAGATGGAATCTAAACACTTCAAAGAGTTTTTCACTTCTCTTCTCCATGGATGTCAGTGACTATCTTCACTATTTCCTAATTGTGACATTGCTCAATTTTTAGTGAAGACATAGTACAGTTGCTGCAAATGACATTCTGGCATAACACCATGGTTGGCTCTAACTTGAGAGCCTCAGTGTCTGGCTAGCAGACGTTGCTGATAGGGCCAATATCAAGACGCTCTTTCTTTCTTCACCTCCCTTCCTTATTCTTACATTCTGGAATGGCCTTTGGTAATGTGGTAGTATAAGAAGATAGGGAAAACATGCAAAAGTATCGTGCAAAACTCTTTCAAATCCCTTAACAACAGCTCCACTATGAGTCACATGACCAGGAATTTAAGAGTTTTACAGTGTAAGAACAGCAGCAGCAGTCTGAAATGCTAGAAATGCCATGAAGCTGTGTTGCTCAACCTTGATGACCTTAAGATACATGCACTTCAACTCCAGAATTCAGCATGCCAGCTGGAGAATTCTGAGGGTTCAGGTCCACTCGTCTTAAAAGTTGCTAAGGTTGAGAAATACTGCTTTAAATTGCTGCTTTACAAAATGTACAACAATTTTTCTGGAAATGGTTTTCTCTGCTGACCCAGCCTGATCCAGTTCATTTTCAAGCTCAGTCTTTCTTTTGCCAACATGTCCCTTTTCGTTAAATGTGGCCTCTCTTTACATGATTTAGTTCCCACATTACTTTTGGTTGGATAGAAAACAAAATAGAGAAAGCATGCAGAAAATGGCTTTTCTAACCCGTTTGCCAGCAATGGCTATAGGATATGCCTATTTATTTTTTGTTTTGAGTAATAAAGTAACAGATTGCATCTCTTCCTTCTTGTAGTTTCTCTGGGTATGTCCAAGCAATACGGGAGGCAGAAGGAAAGAACGGGCAGAGGAAGCCTATAAAGGAACAAGCAGCAACATTTGAGCCACTGTTCTCCACCTGCCTTTCCCAGAGAGATCCATTGGGATCCATTTTTTCTGGAATATTTTTTTCTCTGCTGTCCCTGCACTGATCAGCCCATTTTGTAACATGATCTTATTTATTTGCCTAATTCTACCTGCACATCAAATTTGGTTTGGTTCTGTTCTGTTTTACGAAACAGTAGATATATCCTGCTGATGGTAAGTCAGACCGGTAGAGATGGGCAGAGTACTCTTTTTATAATTTCTTTCCAACCTTTTATTGGCTTGGAAACAGTCAAAAGGCGAAAAATGCCCTTGATTTGAACTTGACTCCTGGGGTGTGTACAGTCACATCCGTGTCATTTTCTTGGCAACAGTGTGGAAGTGCCTCGCATGGCTGTTTTCAGGGATGTTTCTTCTCCATCAAGCCTATACCCCAGGAGTTTCCTGGAGGTTCTGCCCCATCTAATTCCTAACCCCTTTATCTCTATGAGCCCAAAGGGTTCACCAGATCTTACGATCTTGTAAAGTAATGTAGCGCATAGAAATGCCTAAGATCAATTTGTGTGTGTGTGTGTGTGTTTAAATTAAGTATAAGATTTGACTGTGTTCCAAATATATGCAAATGGTTATGTTTTCTTTTCTAACTTTTTTGCCTTTTGTTCTTTGCTCCCCATCTGGCTTTGTGTCACGACAGAGAAGATTCTTCCCACTGACATGCTGTTTCTGGAAATATGTTGACTTTTTCTGCTGCGGATGTTTTGCTTTCTTCTTTCGTGCCAGAACTGAAACATAAGCTGCTGGAATGAGTAAAGGAGCAGCTTTCTGACATGTACTAACTCCAAATAATATACTTAATTATACTGTAGAGCCTTTTGTTCCATACATAAAAATAGAATGCTCTTATATTTTGGGGTTTTGTTATACTGATTCCTGACTACTTTTGTCTATATATTGTTACTTCATATTTTGCAAAATGTATTTGTTCAAAAGTTATTAGTGATTACTTGGTACTAAGTCTCCTTTTATGTAGCATGGTTTCCTTTTGTTCATTTTCATGTATGTATTAGGAAATATATAACCTTTCTTTAGAATGAGTATTACCAAGATGTATACAATACAAGAAAACAATGGTAAGAATAATAGAAACAATAGGATCAAAATCAGTCTGTTACTACTAGGAACCCAATAGTTAGGGCTTTAATATGAGGCACAGTAGCATTGCTGATAGTTGATTTAACAGTTGTTTGCAGAATCCAGTTTTCTAAATTCACCTAACACTCTGAATCCACTTTTACAGCACTGCATGCTAAAATATTATAGGCTTATTTGTTATTGGCAAAATTATTGCAATTTATAGCTGCATTTTCACAGTATTTTCCTTTTTAACAAATTATAATCACATGCCTGCTCACACGACATTGGATTATTATTTTTGTCTAAAGGAAAGTGAGCAAAAAGTTTCAAAAGAAAATGATTAATTGCAGATAATGACATAATCAATCTTTTTAAACTCTGCTGCATCCCTATATTTACAATCACTTCAGTCCTCGGGCAATAGAAAAGATCATCTGAACAAGTTAACGCCGGACTCTCCTCTGTATCACTGGATATCCCAAGCTGGGACATTTTATATAGAAAACGAGCCACGTTCTTTCTTTTCAAAGATGCATGCTATGACCTTTGAAGCCGAGCGAAGTGCTTGCCTCGAAGCTAAATCAGCTGCCTTTACTCTAGAAATTGTTCCTGTTTCCTGGGGAAGCGGCTTAAAATCGTTCTGAACGACTCAGGAATGTTTCCCTCCCGCACCCCCATTTTCAGGGTCTTTCGCCACCACAGCTACTGCCGGAGCGAACCACCCGCAAGGGTGGCGATGTGACGGTTGGGAAATAGCATCGTCCCTGGGCGGGGTCTCGGGTACCCAGCAGATTGTCCCTGACATCTTTGAATGGAGACTCAAATATTTCCACTTCGGGGTTCCCACGGGACACCGGGATTACACCTTCGAGCACCCAAGCCCTAGGGAAGAACCCCATGCTTGTGGGAATGGTTTCTGCCGGACCTGTGGCTTGCCAGGGCTGGAAGGCTCACGTACTGCAGAGGGCGGCAGAGATAAGGACGGGTGACAAGAAGGGGCGGGCGCGGCGGAGTCGGACTGCTGCTTTCGCGGCAGAGTAGAAAGCTGCAACAAAAGGCATCTCCGGCGCCGGAGCCTTCCCGCCCTTCCACCTGTGGAGCCGCTTCGCGCTGCTCCAGTCAAACCAAACCGCGCAGAAATGGGCGGCCGCGCCTGCTCGTGGCAGCTGGTGGTGCTCCCGGCTCTGCTGCTGCTCCTCCTCGGCAGCGCCGAGGGCCAGCTTCGAGGTGAGCGCTCAATTCCGCTGAGGCGCGAGCAATCCCAAGGGGTTTAACCCGGGCCTTAGTCGCCGTGCCCAGAGTGGCGGCGGTCGAGCCCTTGCCCGTGAACTAATCCTTGTCGAAAGCACGTGAGGATGGGTCCGGGTCTTAAAGGCTGTAGTCCGGGAGTCCCTCCCTCCGTTCCCCCCGGCCGTTGCATTGGATACCCGCATGCCTGGTTCCCCAGCCGCGAATCGCGCGCAGCCGGAGCTTCGGGGAAGGGAGCTCAGCGCGCCCGTTTCAGCCGGGCTCGATGCTCCGGCGGCGGAGAAACACCTTCGATTTCTTCGCCTGCTCCTCAGCTCGGGCGGGGAGGGTGGGAAGAGCTCCCGGAGTTCGTGCTCCGCCGGTAGCACGTGCTAAAAGTTAAGTTTTCGGTCTCCACCGAAGGGGAGAGGAGACACAAAGGCAGCGTTAAGATGCCGAAAGGGGCTGGAGCGTGCATTGATTTCTCACGGGTTTTCTTGAATCCAGGAGAGATCCTCCTTTTGCCCTGAGAGCAGCGCTGCTACCCCTCGCCTCGATTCGCTTTCCCCCCCACTGGGGTGGCTTTTCCAGTTCTCATCCGCCCCTCTCTTCTTGCCAGCCATCCTGTTTGCAATTTACAACTCCCTTCCACTCCTCTCCTTTTCTAGTCTTCTCCGCTGTTTCATCTTCTTGCGAAAAAGGGTGTTTATTTTTTCGCCTTTTGCCGGTTGAGTTGAAGCGCCCGCCCATTTGCTTTAAAGTGGGTTTATGTATCCTTCGTTTTGTGTTCAGTTGGATAAATGTATATGTTTTTAAAAAAAGTTTAGAAATGTTACGTTCCTCGGGGCTGAGTGGAATTTCCCTCAAGACTGGCATCTTGCCTCCCAACAAAAATAAATAGACAGACTGACAGTATTCCCCCTTCATCCTATATAGATGCCCCTTTCTTTGTAGATTGGCTGAAGTCAGACATGAGAACTATTAGGGGGTTCTAGAGCCATTGCAACTCTGAAGGCTGCTGGTTCTCTTTCCCCTCTTCCCCCCCCCCCCGGGAGTTTCTCTTTAGCAAAATGGAATTTGGGACTTCATAGACTATGAAGGGGATACTGCATCCTGGGGCTAGTCAGACCCATGAACCACTGCAAGAGGAGCGCTGGATTTCATGAAGCTACTTTTGTGCAACTGACACAAGTGTGTAATCAGCTATTCAGAACAGATAATGGTGATGGCATACAATACTTTGGGTTTTGATGAATGGGAGAAACAAAGCTTTGGAATATACATTGTACCTTGAAGACTAGAAATTAAAAAAAAAACCCATTCTTGTAGAGCTGCTGTAGGTGGAAAAATATATTCTAAGCAGATTGTAAATTGTCTAAATATTACAGCTGGATCTCTTCTGAATCGGGCGACGGATGAGAAAGAGAATAAAACTATTAAGATGGAAAACACATGTTGTTTTATAAACATATTTATTAATGCCAAAAACTGTTTTTAAACATTCTTTGGTAGAAGAAATCATGTCTTAATTCTCTCAGTCTCTCTGTGGGAGGCAAACAACAGCATAATCATATACATTTCTATTTAGAAGTCAAACAACATAAGAATAATTTATAATCAGGAATTACTTTAAGGTTTTGAGAGATTGAAAAAGGTTCAGCGAACAGTAATAACAGATGATCAAGGAGTTAGAAACTAAGACAGTGAGTCTTAAACCATTTCTGTCAGTGTACCCCTTTCCTGGTTTCAATGTCATTACCGCCCTTCTCAAAAAGACTTTGTAAAGGCAGTATTAGTCTCTTTTTACTTCACAATTTATTTGTTTATCAACATATAAAATACAAACAAAAAGGATGGGATAAATAATTGGAAAATAGGGGAAGAAATAGGGAAGAGGAAAAAGTGAAGGGGAAAGAAAAAGAAAAGCATAGACTTCCAACTTGTTTTACCACAGTAGAATAAGATAATATACAATCTCACTTTTTACTTTTACATAGTAATATATGCTAGCCATTTCTATAACAACAAACCTACCTAATCAGCAAAACCCAAAATCAAAGTTTCATTTTGTTTCCACCTAAAGCACAAAGCACAGAAGCAGTTTCCAAGTAAAAAAGTTAATTGTATTCTTTTCTTTAGCTGTCTATGCTAACTCCATCAGCTTTTGCAGCCAGTTATCCTTTGTGGGAATTAAAGTATCTTTCCATTTTTGTGCATAAAGTATTCTTGCTGCTGTCAACATATATAACATCAAAGTTCCATTTTTTTTCAACCATTAGGCCTAAAAGAATAGTCTCTGGTTTTATCTTTATATTGACTTTAAGAATCTTCTGTATTAAGATATGAATCCTATTCCAATATTTCTTTGCTTTGTCGCAGATCCACCATAGATGATAAAAAGTTCCTTTGGGTTTACATTTCCAGCATACATTTGAAGTACTGTTAGGCAGTGACAGTCTCAAACTGGATCCTTAACTCACAAGCAGACAATTACAAATAGCTCCATTACATCCAGGAGGTGCCCAAATTATTTCCCTCCCCCCAATCCTGGTAATTAACCCCAGTTTAAGAACACTGAATTAAGCCTTATGAAGAGACATGGAAGAACTGGATAAGTTTTTAATGGCAGCTATTAAAGCAGGTGACTGACTTCTTTCGGTGGATATGTTCAAGTAGAGCAGACATGTCAAACATGCGACGTCACGTGACGTGCAACGTATCGGAGCTTTTCCCCCATTGCCGGCAATGGGGTGGGCGCGGTTTTATCGTGACGCCTCCGGGGGACAGCTATCCCTCTGGGTTGCTTTAACTTGGATTCCTAAATGATGAAAAAGGTTAGATGGCCTAAATAGTCCTGCCTTCTGTTTCTATGATTGATTCTGTGTCCATTGATAATACTAGGGTTTCTCAACCTTAGCGATTTTAAGATGTGTGGGCTTCAACTCCCAGAATTACTCAGCCAGCTTGCTTGCTGGGGAATTCTGGAAATTGAAGTTCACACATCATGAGGTTGCTAAGATTGAGAAACCCTGACATAGACAATTATTTCCTTAAACGAGAATCACCATTTCCAGAAGGTCACTGCAGATCACTATGGGATTTTTTGTTATGAGTAAACCATTTCTGTGAGCTATTAAGTATGCAATAATGTTCTCTGAAATAACCAATGGACCATTTTTGCCAGTGACAGATTATCCCAGGAGGAGGATAAAGTTTTGTTTGAATTTTAGATAACTGGACTGATTGCTACATATTATTAGTTTATTGCAAAGTAAAGACTAGCAGGCTTCCTGTTGCTTTTTAGATGTGCTAGATTACAATTCCTATCCCCAGTGTTATAGAAGGATAATTAGAATCTGGTACATTTAGAGGGGCTGGAGAAGACTGTACAGTGGAAGCGTGAATCCCAAGGAATCTTTAGTAGTTGTGTGTCTTGGACTAGAACACTGGTATATGGATACCACCTTTCTCTAATCTCTCCTTTGCTGGAAGTGCTGGTATTCCACATACCAGAATTTATTATTTGAGAATTGTGTAAGTTTTACTCATACCACATCTGGAGAGAACAGCTTGTGGACATGTGTACGTGAGGTGTATTTACTATGTGCATCAGAGAAATTGTACAAAAAATGGTTTTTGCCTAAATCTTATTGTGATTATATGCATGATAATCCAGATTTCATTACCTATTTGCTATTACAGAAACTTTCTATATATTCAAAGAAATGCACTTATCTGACAAAAACTCACTGTTAGAGATAGGTAGATGGATGTGATAATTTCAATCACGAGGAATCACTGCATTGACATTTCATGGTAGAAAAGTAATTTTAAATATAATTTTGATATAGCTACAATAGCTGCTTACATAATAGATACTATCTACATTCTACTTTATTACATTTAATACTGTCTTATAACAGGCAGTGATGAAAAAAGCAAAAAAGCTAAAAAAACATATGTTGCTTGGTATGTTTTATTTACCTATGACTTTTCTTTCTTAGATGCTGCAAAACAAGACTTTTCTTTAATTACAAATTTATTACCTGCTTTTCATTACAATATTACTGTGCCCAATTCACCAATTTTTACATTTTTAAGTGCTTTTTATTTTTCCACCAAATTTTCTGTAATTCCTTTCCATAGAATTTGTGCAAAAATGGAATAACTCTACAGTATCTTTTAGTTAATACTGTTTGAATTACTTGCTCAGCAGATTGCGAACAATTTATTCCTCTCCTGAACACATTAAAGAAATGACTTGTTAATAGCTCAGTGGTATTATAAGCATTTTACAGTTTTGTGTAAGGGTAACTTTATGATTTACTTCTGAGATAATAAGATCTTGGACAAAAGACTATGAAGCAGAAATGGTAGTATTCTATATATTTTTTAATTATCTTAAAGGGCAATGTATTCATTTCTGCCAGTTTGGTATGAGCAGTTGGAATTGTCCCTGCATTAAAAATATATGTATCATCCTATGAGGAGAGATCTTTGTATTACCATCTAGACAGTATCAAGAAATAAAAAGGGACATAAAATGCTTTGTTCTTTTAATACTGGCTGGGTTAACCCATCAGTAAGCCATGCTTTAAGCTATGGTTTGCTGAAATTCCATAATACCAGTTCATACAGTAATAATACATGAAGCATAGTATTTACATGCTATACAAATCACATTATGGTATGATGGGCTTTGTACTTTATTGTCAATATTTAAAGCACTTTGCAGTTACAGTTTTTTCGGGCTATAGACAGACCTACTGGATGAGGTACTTTTTCCTTTGATTCTAAGCAGCAAATACATTTTCAGCAGGCTTTAACAGTAAATCTCTATGTGACCAGAATTCCTGTTTAAAAAAAATTAAAACTTATAAAATAAGGTAAAACTATACATCACTGGAGACTTTCAAAAAGAGACTGGACAACCATTTGTCTGAAATAGTATAAGGTCTGCTCAAGCATGGGGTTGGACTAGAAGATCTCTATGGTCCCTTTCAACTCTATTATTCTATGTTCTATGCTCTAATCAATATGATTGGTTAACATGGCTTTTGCAACCAATTATATTGATTATTTAGTGATTGTTTATTTTTGTAAGTTTTAATGTCTATCTTTTTAAAAGTGGAATTATTGATAGTAATAAACGATTGATTGTGTTCATGAACATTTTTTTTGCAGAAATGTCATGACCATTATATTAATTACATATCTGTCCACTTTCTTTGCCGTGAATCTTTTGTCATGATTCCGACAGATGAAACACTTCAAAAAAACTTCGAGGCATTGTTTACCTTAAAGAATCTTTTATTTGAGAAACAAAGTATCAGCACTACATAGTGGAAACCAAAAACTAAATTCCCCTCCCCTGGATACAAAGTAACAAATAAACAGTCATAAATCACATTCCCCAATTAGCTTGAAGCCTGGGCTTTCTCCCCAGCTCTCCAGCCCACCAAAACTCTTATCAATTCTGGGCCCAATGACCTGGGTTCCTACGGCTGAGTTATTATTGTTATGACTAGCTGGACTCTCATCCACATTTCCCCTCCCAGCATCAACTAACTCTAAAAGCAATAGAGAAAAATGGCTGCATTTCCATCTGTTGTCAAAGCAAGAACATCCGATGTTAGCAGCGTTGACATCTTTACTATGTCACGAATGTATTGGCAAGTGTCTGGTAGAAATATGAATGAATGAATGAACATCACTTCCTTCCATTTGTAGTAGGGGATATTTTGGTACTCTTTTCCCTTTCTGTGTCTCTAATGGTTTTATATCTCACCTCTTTTCCACATAACACGGCATACAGTTTGTTGACTCAACTTATTACCACAATTGGGATTGAAATTTGTTAGTAGCTTTTTAAAAGTGTCATTAACTTTGAACAGTTATTAAACAACCAGTCATAAGTCAAGGACTACCTGTATATAGCAGGATGTGAGAAGCAGAGCCTCTATAAAGATAACAAACAGATGAGCTAAATAACTATTACTACATGCCCTCAAAATATACCTTTGACCCATTGTTTTATGAAGAACTTTATAAAAATTTGCTGAACCCTGGCTGTGCAGTGGTTAGAATGCAATACTGTAGGCACACTCTGCCCACAGCCTGGAATTCGATATTGACAAGGTTTACTCAGCCTTACATCCTTCCGATATTGGTAAAATGAGGACCCAGATTGTTGGGGGTAATATGCTAACATTGTAAACTGCCCACTATGGGGTGGTATATAAGTCTAAGTGCTCTTGATCTAGCTATTATGTTGAATTCTCCAAACTCTTTGATTTTTAAAAAAATCTTGAACCTTTGAGAATGCAGCTGTTAACATTTTGAAAAGAAATACATGATTTTTTATATTAATTTGAATAGAACAAAAATTATGGCTTATTGGTCTATAGATGATCTAGGAGCCAACATGCCTTCTTCTGTCTTGTCTAATCTGAATGATAAATTATTTCAGAACTATTTTGCTACAACTGTAGTTTAATCAAAATTCTTGGAATAACGAGTACGGTAAGTTTAAAAAGTGCAAAAGAATAGGATACACGAGAGGAAATGTGATCCCAAGAGGAACATCTTCATATGCATATCCGTATGCTTAAAGGAGGAGTAGTCTTGCACAGTTAACTATGGCCTGGCTTACTGCTGATATACTGTACATGGAGATCCTATTTAGGCTGTGAAAGATTTACAATTTCTTCTCTGCAGGATGCACATTCAGTGGCTTTAGTAACAAACTGACATCACACAAAAACAATTCAGCCTAATATTTATAAGGTGTAGAGACTGATTTAAAAGTATCCTTACTGTATTCTGATTTATCCTTCTTCAATATGGTATTTATTTGGTGACAACTCTGTTAACTCCATCCAAAAGTTTGTTTTGAGTTGTAAATTAATAATGAAATCACTGGAATGTAAATAAATTATGATTCCAGGATTAACTCAATACTTCTTGGGTTTTTCTAAAAGTTAAGATTTTTTTAATTATTTTTTAGTAATTTTTACAGAGTAGATCTGTGCAATGACAAATCTGATTTGGGGCCTAATCTAGGGTGACCTAGAACTCTAGAAATGGACTAATCTGATCTGGGTCATACTGATTATAATCCAGACCCACGGATGCCTGGACCTGAAGCAAAAAATGAAATTCTATTCCTCAGAGTCTAGAATTTGAAAATCAATTTTTATTTTCATCAGAATATGATAAAATTATTTTAAAAGATGATTTCCTGAGTGCAGTGAAGATGACTGATGAGTCAGAACTGTAATGGAGAATTTTATTGACTCTTCTACAAATAAATACGTCTCTATGTCAGATAAGCAATAGCTGATGAAATATCATCACACAGCTGCCCAGATAAAAGTGGATAAAAGGCACAGGAAATCCTTCTTAGCCCCCAATTTTTATTAAAGCTTCCTCCCCCACCCAAATATTGTGATTGGCATCTCCAAGGCAAACAAGAATTTCTTTTGAGAAATGCTCACCTTTCTGTATTCCTTCCATTTCCTCTTTGTGCTATTACTAAGGCTTCCCATGCCCAGAATGGAGCAGGTAAAGACCCAAAATTAAAATATTTTGACCTGTGTATTTTGCCCTGAATGGATGAATAACCCTACTTCTCTTTCTAATTAATTGCATACTAATCTGATGGACATGCATTGTATGCAGAATAAGTTAAATTTATTACAGGTAGTTCTCGACTTACAACAGTTCGTTTAGTGACTGTTCAAAGTTACAATGGCAATGAACAAAGTGACTTATGGCCATTTTTCACATGACCATTGCAGCATCCCCACAGTCATGTGATCAAAACTCAGACGCTTGGCAACTGACTCATATTTATGATGGTTGCATGTCCCAGATTCATGTGATCACCTTTTGCGACCTATTACTAACTTAAGAACAGCAGTGATTCACTTAACAACTGTGGCAAGAAAGGTTGTAAAATGGGGCAAAACTCACTTAACAACTTTCTCGCTTGGCAACAGAAATTTTGGGTCAATTGCAGTTGTATGTTGAGGACTACCTATATTTACAACTCCAGCTAGAATAATGTAGCATTTGTGCTTCCCACAAAGTAACTATGCATAACCTATAAAAATCTTGTGAAGCTGTTTTGAATAGGATAAAGATTAGGATTAGTAAACCATAAATACTTTTGCCTATGTCAGAAAATGTTGTCTTTTGTGGGCCAAAAAACTATCAGCATGTACTGATTAATGGTAGGTATTTATAGGACTTAAACAGAGGAAGGATTCTTTTGAAAGTTCCTTTTCTTTGTTGTTTAACAAGGGCTCAACAGCTGCTGTCCTTGGGACACTCCTTGCTGATACCTTCCAGACAGGACAACGAAATACTATGTAGATTAGAGAAACATGCTATATTATGAGGTTACTTAATTATTATTTTTTACAAATAAAATTTCAAAAATTCTTTAATGGTAAATTATACTGCAACTTTTATAAAATCTTCATGTTGCCTCTGGAAATAGCAGTTTGGTGTTAGTGACAATTATTTTGAAGATGTAAGCTTGTTCACGTTCTTTTTTTTTTAATATTAGTTTTTTGGGGGGAAATGTAAAAAATTGCAACAAATTTTTGAGACCAAACTTTATTATAAAGCATTTTACTTATCATTAATGTAGGTAGAACCAATTTATTTCAGCTTTTGTTAATATTTTGTTTTAATAATTTAGTAATAAACACTTCTGTTTTTCCCCAGAATGCTACTAAATGATAGTTGTGCCTCTAGAAGTGACTTTAGTCTCTGAAGATGAGTTATTTTGATAAGTTTATTACTTTGTGAGTGTCACAAAAGGGGGCTCTTAGTAAATATTACCCTGAAATAAAAATCTTGTTTTTCTCCAGTATATTTACCATAAACTGTAGCTGTCCCAATCTTTTTAGGATTTCTATGTATACATCACTTTTTATCTTCTGAAAGGAAACTTTTTTTTTTACTGTCAGCAGGGTACGATGGTGCCAAACTGATAAGAAATATTATCTGTGAAGTTTGTGTAGTCAATACCTTGAAAGAGTTTAGAGGATTGTGAACTTTAATGAAATCACTTAGACTCTGAAACATTCAAGCAGCAAAGCAGATGGTTTTATTACTTCCTCTTGGAATTAATGGCTTCAAAATGTCCAAAGTATTGCAAAATGCTTTACAAGACAGGGATGCATTCTTCATTTGCAGAGAGAACAAAAATAATGTAATCATTTCTCTTTAGTTCAAACATCTTAAAATTCATTTGTTATCTACATTCAGACACACACACACACACACAGAGAGAGAGACAGACAGATAGACAGACAGACAGACAGACAGAGAGCTGAGAATATGTGGCAGAAAATGATATTTGATACTGAGAAGGAAAATATATTTATAATTTTTGAATAAGCTATACTTTAATTGGTTATATATATTTTTCCTATAGAAGTCAAGTAGTAAGCAAAGTTGTAGCATTAAATAATGTAGAATAGCTATTCTGTGGCAGGACAACGTGCTATTTTATTATTTATTACTAGATTCAGGAGAATGTAAAGGTTTAAAAGTAGAACACCTTTGGAAGTGGGGCAGGTAACAAATGCTCAGTTAACACACTCCCTTCAAAGGAGGCCCAATAGAGTGGTAAGACGAAAGCATTTATTTATTTATTTATTGTATGACATTAGCCAGGAGACTACAGTGTTAGTACTGCCTAAGAGTGCTAGTATGTCCGGTTCACACTCCTCCGCTATCCATAGTGCATCACAGGGGACGAACTAGTGCTGCATTCAGAAGAGTTAACAACATTCTGCAGTTAACAGCATTCTGGAGCTTTTCCCTCTATGAATATTGGGCATTTGGGCAGGTCCGGCACCGGTTGGGATGGTGCTTCCGCATGAAGCGCTGTTATTTTTCCCACCAAAGTGGTACCTATTTATCTGTATGTAGTTTATATGTAATATGGTTTTGAACTGTTAGGTTGGCAGAGGTTGAGGCAAGTGTTGGGAATTACTCCACCACACAGTGATAGGACTCGAACCACTGGAGCACAGAACTTCTCTAGCATTTGAAAGGCAATACTTACAGTAAATGAGTAGACAGAATATAACAGCTTGCCCTTGTTAAATAAGAGAAGAGAGAAAGACTGTTAAATAATAAATCTTCCCACTGAAAAATGTATCGCTTTTTTATTCAAATGTCATTCATACTTAGAGAAATATTCTGCTTCCTTAACCCATCCATTGAAATTTCCATACTAAGGTGTTAGGATCTATTGTTAAGTAAAGGATATCCAGAATATTTGTTCTGAAATAAAATATACACATACCAGTGAATTCTTGAATACCATGGTATTCAAAATCTGTACTTCTTTCTCTCAGCAAAAGTGGGTAAGCTTTTAAAAATTCAGTACTGTCACTATAAATGTCGGATGAACTTTTCCAAGTATAAAGGAGAAGATTGCAAAATGAAATTTAAATGCTAAAATGGAAAATGTATCAGTGATTGCAGTCAGTTTTGTAACTAATAATATGTTTGAGCACTATGTATAAATTGAATTATTCCTCAAAAATATTTAATAGGGTGTATTCAGGCACAGTGAATTAGGCTTTTTGATGTAGCATTATATATGTATGTTCAAATCACACCAACTTCAGTGAGATTTGTTTTCACATACTATATTTAGAAGGGATTTTTATGTTCCAAGGTGAAATAGCCTTCTATATCCTTCTATCATTTTTTAAAAAAAAAAAAACCTGTGACAACTTATCTGGCTGTTAAAAGAAAGAATGCACAGTTGGATAAAAAAGCACAAAACAAATATCACATTGTTGTGGTAGGAAAAGTTTTTGAAAGGACCCTAATTCTTCACATTTTGCTAAACTAGTACGGCCTCACTTGTTTATTTTCCTAAGCACAGATTAGCATTGTTATCTCATTAGTGCTTTTTCAACTAGCAAGATTTAAAGAAAAAAAGAAGGCTCAGGAAATTGGGAGACCCAAATTATAAATTTATTTGCAGTTTCCTGCAGAATAGCCTTATTAGTCTGTTGCAATAAAAATAGTATACAGGTAGCCCGCAACCTATAGCCACAATTGAGCCCCAATTTTCCATTGTTAAGCAAGATAGTTGTTAAGTCTGTTTTGCCCCATTTTATGACCATTCTTGCCTCGGTTGTTAAATGCATCACTGCAATTGTTTAGTTAGTAACATGATTGTTACTAGTGAATTTGACTTCCCCATTGAGTTTGTAGAAGATCGGAAAAGGTGATCACATGACCCAGAACACTGCAACCGTCATAAACATAAGGTTGCAAAAGGTGATTATATGACAATGGAGATGCTGCAATGTTCGTAAGTGTGAAAAATGGTCGTAAGTCACTTTTTTCAATGCCGTTATAACTTCAGTCACTTGAGGATTTGATAAAGACTGCCATAAAATGTAATAAAGGTTCACATCTGATCTCTTTCAGGTTTATTTCCTGCCATTCTAAACCTCGCTAGTAATGCTCATATCAGCACTAATGCTACATGTGGAGAAAAAGGCCCTGAAATGTTTTGTAAACTTGTGGAGCACGTTCCGGGTCGACCCCTACGCAATGCACAGTGTCGAATTTGTGATTACAATAGTGCAAATTCCAAAGGCAAGTTTATTACATTATACTTTTTCTAGAAATTTTGTGAATCATTGTCAATCCCATCAAGTAGACCAGACCAGGAAGGCAATTCCACAGGGAGGCTAAAATAACTTTTATTGAGATTGGCTATAATAGTAGAATTTTGCAAGTCTGATTATACTGAATGATTCATAGTATATTGTTCTTATACTTGGCTGAATTAAAGGTATTCAGCTGCTTCTAAATGTGTTCTGAATTTTTGTCTAAGTAACTACCTGCATATTTCCATCAAGGTCCTCTTTCTTATTCTCTACTATACCCACAACTAGTCACATAGAGCAGACAACTAGTAAGGTCATATCATGTAAAGGCTCAATTTAGATTAAAATGGAATTCTGAGTTGTATTTAATCTTAGGTTTGTGGTCTAGTCTTTGTACAGCGAAGTCTAGATTGATTGAACTGATTTATTTTATTTTCTAACTTGTATATTTTAATATATGTGAATGGTTGTAGCATGGCAATAATACATTAAAAGAAACTTGGAAAATGTGATTGTAATTTGTGTTTATTTTAGAACAACATCCTATATCAAATGCTATAGATGGTACTAATAACTGGTGGCAAAGTCCTAGCATTCAGAATGGAAGAGAATACCATTGGGTAACAATAACTCTAGACCTAAGACAGGTAAGTAGAAGGCAGGTGGTTTTCATTCCTAAATGATTCTTTGAATTTTTTTTTATTATTGCTCTCTAATGTTCAGTAATGGAAATTGGCAATTTATCTCATGTTTCTTAGAAGCTTAAGGCAACCTACATGAAGGTCACCCTCATCTTTTAACTCCATAACATATAATAATAATAATAATAACAATAACAACAACAACAACAACAATAACAACAATAACAACAATAACAATAATAGCAACAACCACAACAACAATAATAATAAAGTTGGAAGGGACCTTGGAGGTTTTCTACAGGTAATCCCTGAGTTACGAGTGTTCACTTAACACTTGTTCAAAGTTATGTGATGAGCGCCCCCTAGTGCTTATGAGCAAGTCCCGAAATTATGAATGTTGCCGCACCACACCACCCTTATGAGCGACCGCAGTGGCACTGCAATATTAATTCTGGTTATTCCCTCCCTCCCCACCCCTGCCCAGGTCTTCCTAGGCACCAGGTCTTCAATACTCACCCTGTAAAGATCAAGATCCTTTGCTTTCTTGGCTGCTTCAGGCCTTCGCTGCGTTCGCAGAGAATAGAGGCAAGATCACGCAAGATCAGTGGGGCGAGATCTCATGCTACTGATCTCGCGTGATCTCATGGTACTTTAGGCCTCTGTTCTCTACAACAGAGAACAGAACCAAAGCTGGGGGATGCTTCCACATGCCTCCATAGGCTGGATAGGAGTGTCGGAGGCCTTTTCCAGGCCACTGCCGCCCGGATCTAAGGCCAGAGTACGCTTGCGTAGACCTCCGGTGGTCCATTTCCAGACAGCAGTGGCCTGGAAAAGGCTTCCGGTGCCTGTATCGAGCTGTGGGGGGGCCGCAGAAGCATCTCCCGGCCTCAGATCCGGGGGGCAGCAGCCTGGAAAAGGCCTCCAGAGCCCGGATTGGGCCATGGGGGGGCACAGAAGCATCCCCCGGCCTCAGATCTGGGTGGCAGCAGGAACCACGGCAGAGAGGAGGCAGATCTTTTCCAGGTGAGTCTGGCGCAGCAGGAAGGGAGGGGAAAGCATGAGGTATCTTAGTGGATCGGGGAGGCCTTGGGGGCCTGTTCCATCACTAGGCCTTCCATGGCCTTCCCCACCCTGAGATACCTCATGTTCACTTAACGAGCTGCGTGGTTTTAATAGCAATGGAGTAATCTCATTCAAGGTATGAATGAATTTTCAAGATACGAGTGGAATGGGCAGGCTCCATTACACTCGTAACTCGAGGACTACCTGTAGTCCAACCCACTGCTCAGGCAGGAAACCCTATACCATTTCAGACAAATGGTTATCCAGTGTCTTCTTAAAAACTTCCAGTGTTGGAGCATTTCTGTGAAGTAGATTGGATTAAGATAAAGAAATGCCTATAGCAACTCAATGCATACATGGTCCAGTTGAATCTTGCATTTAAAATTTTTCTGTTCATGGTACATAACAACACACTGTACTAGCAAATGTCAGAATTGCTCTAAACTTGTTGTTGTTGTTAGTTGCGAAGTCATGTCCGACCCATCACGACCCCATGGACAACGTTCCTCCAGGCCTTCCTGTCCTCTACCATCTTCTGGAGTCCATTTAAGCTCACGCCTACTGCTTCAGTGACTCCATCCAGCCACCTCATTCTCTGTTGTCCCCTTCTTCTATTGCCCTCAATCTTTCCCAGCATTAGGCTCTTCTCCAGTGAGTCCTTCCTTCTCATTAGGTGGCCAAAGTACTTGAGTTTCAACTTCAGGATCTGGTCTTCTAAAGAGCAGTGAGGGTTGATCTCCTCTAGGACTGACCGGTTTGATCGCCTTGCCGTCCAAGGGACTCGCAGGAGTCTTCTCCAGCATCATAGTTCAAAGGCCTCAATTCTTTGCGCTCAGCCTTTCTTATGGTCCAACTTTCACAGCTAGACATTGCAACTGAGAAAACCATGGCCTTGACTATACATACTTTTGTTGGCAGGGTGATGTCTCTGCTTTTTAGTATGCTGTCTAGATTTGCCATAGCTTTCCTCCCCAGGAGCAAGCGTCTTCTAATTTCTTGGCTGCAGTCCCCATCTGCGGTGATCTTGGAGCCCAGGAAGATAAAATCTGTCACTACCTCCATTTCTTCCCCATCTATTTGCCAGGAATTGAGAGGGCCCGATGCCATGATCTTGGCTCTAAACTATTGCAGTGTAAATTAGCTGACAACTCAGTTGATTCACCCTATATATCAACAATATATATGACATATCACTTAAATTTTTATCCTTTCTTCATAAGCCTTTGATTACTAGAATTCAGCAAGAAGTGTTGAACTTTCTCTAGATCAGGGGTGTCAAACTCGCAACATCACGTGTCGTGACATATCACGACTTTTTTTCCATTGCCGGCAATAGGGTGGGTGCAGTTTTGCCATGATGCATCCGGCCCGTGGGCCGGCAGTTTGACACCCCTGCTCTAGATTGAGTGCAATATTTGATCTTGAATAGTGTGCTAAGAAACATTCAAAAAGGCAACGCCTGGGGTGAGGACAAAGATGAAATGAAGGTAATTTCATTTGTATTTAACAACTTACAGAAAATATAGTTGTTTTTGCTTACTGTTATATTAAAAAATGCAGTTTGGTTAGTGCAGCTTAGCTATATCTTATGCATTAACCAAAGAAACTTAAACGAGGAGCAAAATTTATAGACATACATACATACTTAATATTTGCTAAAATGGGATGATTATCTTTTGAAAAAGGATTAAAGGATTATTTTGAAATTATATATCAAACTCCGTCATGAGATAAAAAAACTATTTCTTTGGAAAGCTTTAAAGATGAAAGCGTATTCAGAAAAGCAATTTATGTCTCAATACTAAGCCATTATTTGTAAAAAAAATCACTTTTCTATGAAAAGTTAAGTGATAACTTAAAATAAGAAACAGCTGTTGACCTAGCTAGTTATATAAATATGGAAGTAGCTCTGATTGAGTAATTTTCAGTTAATATATATTTTATCAGCTTTGAACTAGCCTTTCATTATATGGCATTTGATTTAAAATTATATTTGTAAGAGACAAAATTAACATTTGCCCATCTGTAGTTCAATGCTAAACATATTATTCAGACTTTAATTAACTTTTTAAAAAGAAGCATCATATCATTTATATGTATAAAGTGTTTACAAATGAGTATTGCATCTTTCTTCTTAAGGCATTCCAGCATTTATTAAATTGTTTTTTTACCTTTCACCATGAAGTGTCTCTTTTTCCTTATTTCTTTCTGCTTTACAGCATTTTATTTTTTTAAAAAAAATTACACACCGATATACATTTGTTTTCAATAAGAAAGCATTTGGCTTAATAAAGATTGCTTGGGATCTGTGAATGATTACTTCTCAATTATTAATTTTAACATGGAGAAATTGCCGAATGTGTTCCAAGTTCTTCAGCTGTTTGAATTGCCTCAAGGGTAATATATATTAATTTCTAAAACTAATCTTGAATTATTAACCATTTTCTAAGTAGATATACATTAAAACATACATTAATATTATATTAGTTTTGGAGGGTTAATTTATATACAGTAAGCAAAACATAGTTTGATAGTAAATCTGCCCATTATAAAACACAAGATAATGAAAATCAGCCCTCTTTTGTGGAAGACAATAGACTGCCAAGAATGGACAGAAAAGAGGGAGAGATGTGGAGTTGTTTAATTATTATGTAGGTTTAGAACTTGCTTTTGAAACAAAATTACACACCAAAATTTGTTTGTTATGGCTTCCTTTTTTTTTGCCCTGATAAAAATTACTTAGCAGAAGTTTGTGATGTTACCTACTTAACAGTAGTTTTGCCTGTTGGGTAAAGTCTGACAATTTATGAAATGCTAACTTAACGATTTGTTGGGGTGATCCTTGGATTCGTATTATATTCTCCCAGCAGTATCTTCTGGAAGGAGTATCAAAATAGGCAAGATGGTAGTCACAACTTGCAGTTGCCCTGGTTAATGTCACACAAATGTACAAAGGGGTGGAGTTTCAATCATGTTGCCATGACTGGACTATTTTCAGTTAATTATGGTTAAGATAAACCATAGTTCTTAATCAGTTGTGTACAAACTGTTTTGGGCAGTTTGTTGCACATGGTCTATGAGACCAGGTTGGTAGCTATGAGAACAGGACAAAGAAAAGGTTGCAGGTAAAATCTCTTTTGAGTCAGTCTTTAACTTTCATAACTTTATGTACTTGTTGTTTTCTTGGCTATAGTAATGGAATGATTTCTAATTGCCTCATTTGGGTATCTCTGCATTTTTTTTAGTTTTCAGTCCAGTCTGGACTATATTTTCCTTATATTTTCTGGTGGACTTTATTAAGAGTTTATTTTTCTTTTCTTTAGCTACAGATAATGGCTTTAATAGTATATCACATCCTCCCCTCCAAGAATTTCCATCATTCCTTTCCCATTTCATATTGCCAAGTAACATACATGAGAAAACAGAACAAATAAAAGAATAACAAAGTGAAAAGGAGAAAGACCTGGAGGCCAGCAAGAGCATATTAATGGATTTTTTTGTGCCTTGGTAGTTGTGCAGTTGTTCACGTGGCTGTGAAGGGAGAATAATAGAGCAACTGTTGATGGGAAATGCAACAAAAGGTTTCTTTGCATTCACTGCCTCCATTTATTTCCTACAGCCTAACTAGTCATGCATTATTTATCATTAGAACATTATGGTTTGAGGCAACCCTGCAAACTTTAGTAAATGAATTGTTAGCTAACTTTATACAAATGACTATAATGTTTCCTTAAAGGGGAAAACATTTTTGTTGTTGAAATTTAAATTAATTGATTCAAGGAGAATTGGGTGCTGAACAGAAGTTTCTTTATAGTAAGGAATAATCTATCTACAAAAGTGTTAAGACCTAGACTAGAGGTTTTCAAACAGAGGCTGACCTGTTGATTATGGTTTTGTGAATTCCTGAATCCAGCAGGAAATTGAATCAGATGACCTATTGGATCATTTCCATCTCATCTTAGAAAGCATGCAACAAATTCTATGCATGTCTTGGTATAGGGCAGGGGTAGGCAACCTTGGCTCTTTTATGACTCGTGGACTTCAACTTTCAGAATTCCTGAGCCAGCTATGCTGGGAGTTGAAGTCCACGAGTCATAAAAGAGCCAAGGTTGCCTACCCCTAGTATAGGGCAATCCAGGCATTTAAATCCAAAGCATTTGTGCTAGGTCTGTGCATGGACTTGGAACATGTGCATTCTGGCAAAGATCTTCTGGAGTTGGAGAGAAAGAGCTGACAAAAGGAAGGCACACAGCATATGAACATGGAGAAATAGAATGTATGTGGCAGGTGGCTGCTAAGTATTGAAATCAGGAAAGGAAGGTGTGCATTGGAGATGAAAAATAGGTGTGTTGGATGGAAGCAGCAAGTGGCTATAGAAAGATGGTGGAGCCAGGAAGGTAGAAGTTTGGGGATGGGGTGGGGGTGGGGGGTGGGAAAGAAGCTTTGTGCTGAAAAAGAGAGATAAGATGTCTTGACCCAGTGGATGCAGCAGTAGGAATGAAATGGCAGTGGGAAAGGAAAGAATGCAGTGGTAGAGATATGGCTCAGATGGGTATGGGATGACACTGGTGGCACAGGAAAATTCAGGCAGGTATGAATAGATCCAGTGTATGGCACACTTAAGTTCCATTCTGATGATGTTCAGAAAGTTGCTGAAAGCCTGCCTGTTTTCCCCGCTCTTGGGTCAGAGTATTGCTTGAGCCATGGTAGGATGTTTTGCTGTTATATGGAGTTTCCCTTTTGAAAGTTTATGATCTCTTTAATTTCCTTTTCTTTTTAATTGTTCTTAGTTTTTAATGTCTGTCACCCTGAGTTATCTGGAGCTGAGTGACCTCTAAGCTGTACTTAAAATGAATGAGTGAATGACTGAATGGATGCACATGGCAGTGATTAAGGGAAGTTAAAATAATGGTCTATCCAGAGCGGTCCTGTTGAACTTCTGTGCCAAAATACGTTCGGTCCATGTGTTTTTCACTTCATGTATATCACTAATACATTCTCTGATTCTATGAAAAACAGGGAAATATTTATGCCTATACTCTTGCTTGGAAACAGACCACTTGCACCTGTAATTTCTTGGGGGAGAAAAGTTACTCAGAAACACTGTAAATTACAAACGTGTTCGGGTCCAGTAATGCACTTCAGCTCCAACTGTTTCCTGATGATTTGCAAATATCAAAATCAATAACTCTAACTCAGCAAATTTATACATAGACAAAAGATGAGTTCAGAGATACTGTACAAAAATCCAGTCCTGAAATATGTGGCCATTGCATAGAACAAATAAAGAAGAATATTTGTAGCTTGGGATTGAAATGAGGGAGTCCTTGGTACTTTCTGAGCTTGGTTGTTTTCTTGCAGACATTTCATTACCCAAACAATCATCAGTGCTACTGATGATGATGTTACCTAGTTTGGGTAATGAAACGTATGCAAAAGAAACAACCAAGCTCAGAGAGCATCAGGGACCCCTGATTTCATAGAAGTAACACTGCTTGAACTTCACCCAGATTACATTCTTGCCCATTTCTCCCTGCTGTCCCATGAAAAGTAGAATTAAATAACACCATTTGCAAGTATTTGCTTAATTAGTTCTAACACACGACAGCTGGAATGTTAACTGATAGTTCCTAAATATTAGGGATGTGCACACTTTAAAATTTATTAGGAAAAAAATGATTCATCATTGCACAATCACAACATCTCTGGGCTATTCTTAAAGGCACACCTGTATATTTTTTAACACAAACCTGAAAAAAAGATACATATAACATGCACAGCTGTATCAAATATATTAAGATTAGGAGTGTTTCCTTTGAAGAAAACACTGAAATAAAAGCGCCCCCCCCCCATTCCATGCAATAATTACATTATGACAGACTACGGGACCTAAGGGATCTCAGTTTCCCACAAATAGTAGGAAGACGTTAGAAGTGAAATTTATTTTGAAATGCTACAGCTGCATTATGCAAGTTTTTAAACTCAGTTACTGTAACTGAGTACTGTAAGAATATTGTTGCTGGAAAATTTATTTTAGATTTATGCATAGCACTTGAAGCTGGTATAAATTTAAAGTAGTATTTTTATGATATTGTATTGCAATTTGTTAATTATGTAAATAAGCAATTACAGATTTACACACCTAATTACAGATTTAGGAAACCCACAATTGTCTTAAATCACACAAATAGCTTACATAATAGGGTAGAATACACTAGTATGGCCCTCATTAGATATTTTATGGTTAAATGGCAGCCTGCTAGATGAGGGGTATATGTATGTATATATATGTTGTAGTACTTAAAAGAGAAAAAAAATGCATGATTTAAGTGATCAAGCTGTTTCTTGCTATCAGGGCATGTAAATATGGTGTTTTATTTTTGTATGGACTTGTTTTACATTGTATTTTGACGGAGTCCCTGAGAATTATTTTTGATTGTGGCAGCATACAAGTATATTTAATAAATAATTAAAAAAATCTTATAATTAAATTACATTGTTAGGAATGTCAAGTTTTGTATATATTCAGTCTGAAGGAGACCTTTTAGCATGGATCTACAGGCTAGTACAATCAAACAAGTATTAAAATATTTTTAAAATTTGAATTAAAATTTAAGTAATTCAGCCTTTACTTAGTATATTCTGTGTTTTATATTTATGATGCTACATTTTCATTCTGTAATCCCTCAATGACTGATTTTAAAGGTTTCTTATATTAAAAAAAATATGTAACTCTTCAGTCTGAAAATTAGATCAAAATTAAATGGAACTCTGTAATAGAGAACACTCATGGAACAATCATCAGTTGTAATGCTAAGTATTTCTATAATAAATTATATAATCAAAAGAAGTAACTTTACATGTTATGGAACTCTGTAAACCTGATTTTGGGGGTGTTTTTTGTAAACGATTGGTCCTTTTTGTTACATTATTTTTAGACTTTTCAAGTTGCTTACATCATCATAAAAGCTGCTAACGCTCCAAGGCCTGGAAACTGGATTTTGGAACGTTCTGTGAATGGTATTGAATTCAGCCCCTGGCAATACTATGCAATTAGTGATACCGAGTGTCTAACCAGATACAACGTGACACCAAGACTTGGCCCTCCTACGTATAAGAAAGATGATGAAGTGATATGCACTTCTTATTATTCTAAACTTGTTCCACTTGAACATGGAGAGGTACGTTTTCTTTTGGTTTATGTGTCTATTGTTTGTGGACATGGAGGGAATAAAACTATAAAGTGTTAACAAAAATCACTCTGCTGAAAAGTTAATCCTGTTTTTCCTCCCCCATATTTTATCCATCATTGGTAGCACCCGAGGCAGGTTTAATTTCTGAGGATCACTATATTTCCAATTTGTGAATCACTCCTTGGGGAGGGCATTTTTAGTCTCTTCCTAGGCAGAATCTCACAGATCTGGTAGTATCTGAACAAGGCAATTATTCTTTGTTTTGATACTAAACTAGTCCAACACATTGTAAGTGAGGCTCTATTTGAAAAATGTTTAGAAGTTGAAGTTAGTGCAAAATACTGCATTGGGGCTGCTAACCCAGAAAAGGAAAGGTACAGGGATCACATGACTTTATAGAAAAATCTACAATGGGTGCTAGTTATTTTCTAGGCATAATTTAAGGAGTTGTTAGGGGATTAGAACATCTCTTCTGCTGTGAACCTGTTCAATATTTAGGAGAGCCCTTTTGAAGATGTGACCAGATGCCTGTATCTATTTCTAATAAATGAGAGAGGGCCTTATTCTGGTTGCCATTCTTTTAAATTTTCCCCCAATGATGTGAATTTGGCCATATGCTCCCAGAATTTATAAAATTTGATTTTGATTTGTATTGATTATGTTATTTTGCTTTACACTTGTATTGTTATTTTAAATGTTGAAATCTATTTTGTTTGCTTATAAAAATAGAAGGACAGTTGATAAGCTTCATAAATAATTAAAAAGCACAATAGATAAAATGTGTGTTATCCTTTAGCTGGATCTCAATTGTTTTGTACAGAAAGTTTCTCATAAAATTGTTTAATTGCTTTAGGAAAAAAATAACGTACTGGAATAAAAATCTGAATTACTGAATGCAGCTTGAACTTTGAAATAATTGTGGCATCATTTCAAGGAGAGCTTGATCAAAAGAGCTGGCATTGGCAGATCAACAGTTGATTGTTATGCCTTTTAACCAGCTCTATTCATACTTGCTGCCTGGCATAGATCAGAGAGGCAACCCATGTTATAAGGAAATTATGCATTGAAAACTAACTTACAATGAATGCCTTTCCTTATATATCAGCAGATAGAATTCTGACCTCAATACAAAGCTATTAGGAAAGAAATCTAAACTTTTCCTTAAAAAAAAAATGTATTTGGGATTAAAATGCTACTAACATAAATTTAGTAAATGTTAAATTACTGCTTTAGACCCAGTTACAATCATGGTCCAACATTAAATTGGGATATCAGATTGCTGGATATTTCTGATGTGTCCTGAGCTGAAACATTTGTTTTAATCCTCATAATTAAAAGAAATTTAGGAAATGGTAGGAAATTTAACTGGATTAAATTTTAACTGAGTTAGACTTTAACTGGGTTTAATGCTTTCCTGACTCTGAATATTTTATAGTTAAATGGAATTAGGGTCTGTATGTTCCAGACGGATTTTGAATCATGGAGAATTCTTTGAATTAAAGTCAACATCTGGAGACCATCCAAGTAGGAGAAGGCAGGTTTAAGTTCTCAAATTATTTATACAAAAATCTAGCTGTCAACTTCACCGTCTTCTTCCTTCTGCTGCTAGCCAGCATCCAGGCAGTGGATGAGTGGGCAGCCCTGAGATGTGCACAGCAAGCCCTCCAGGGCAGTGTAATCTCATCTGCCAAAGGGGGACTGCCAGGCACAACAAGGTACAGGATAGTGAGGCGTGGCAGGCTTTGTTCCAGGCAAGACTTGAAAGACTCTGATGTTCCCTGGGTGAAAGTAGAGGCTATGAAGAAGGCACTGTTCAGAGTGGTGGCAGAATTGGAGGAAGCAGAAAGACGAAGGTTTCTTGGAGGACCAACGCATGTTCTGCACCTCACATTGGAAGAGCTTCAGCAGGCTTCAGTAAGGGCTGGAGGTGAGCCCAGTAACAGCAGAGTCTACCTGCAGCCCCTCTGCTTGTTCTTGGCCCAGTTTTCTTCCTTCAAAGCCTTGCAGAGCCAGCAACTTCAGCGTGTTGAAATCTGCAGATTGGTTATCCAGGGTGCTTCACCTGTGCGCTCTGCAGCTCACGGCAGGTTGGGGGCATTGAATTGCTCCTGTGGTCAAGTTCCCAAATTTTGATCAGGTGACCACGGGGGCACTGCAACAGCCAGAACTTTGAGGACCAGCAGTAACATTCATTCAGTGCTGCTGTAACTCTGAATAGTTGTTGAATGAATGGTCATTAAGTATAGCTCTCCCTGAACTCCCCAGGGCACAAATACAGATGTAACAGATGGGGAGTACAGAAACACACATATGCAAACATATACACAGATGGAATACATTCCATTATTTTGTTACAAAGAAGAAAATATAGATTGTTCCAATGTCCAATTTTGCTAAAGGGGTAGGGAAAAAAGAACAAGAAATTTGCTCTGCATACATCTTGGCGCATTCTGAGCTTTAACTTAGTGACACCTTCTCTATTGCCCTTTAGTCTTAATGACCAGCTCTTTTTTCTGTCTCACATAATGTCATTCGTTTTCAAGTTTGCATTAAACTTTTTTGAGCTGTGGGCTTTTAATTGCCATTCTCCATAATTTTTTTCTCTTTGGAATTTTTCCAGTTCTGCTTTTAGTACTTTCTTTTTAGGAATTGCTACCTACCTTAAGATCCTTTCCCCATTATGTCCTTTTGCTGTAGGATCCTGCAATCCTGCAGATTGTAGTTGAGTTACTTTTAATCTATATTTTTGAAGTTCAAAATACCTCTTTAAGCACATTTACTGTCCTGTAAAATCCATAAGTTCAGCATGATTGCATTTCCACACTGTTTATTTCTTTGATTTTCCTCTGTTAGTTAGTAACAAGTCAAGGACTGCTGTGCTTTTTTCAAACTTCTAAAGCAGAGATTTGTCAGGATTGTGAGTTAGAAATTTCCGGGGAGGTCCACTCTTGGCAGAGTTTATCTCCCCATAGAAAAAAAGAGTTTGTATGAGATACAGACAGCTGATTCAACATCTTTAAGAAAGAATGTAAGGGGGTTGTGAGGAGATATTCAGTGAACATAATAGAATTTGAATTTGGGAAATCTTGTGCAGATCAGTCAAGTTCTGTTATTGTGTTTTTGAGCTGCTTTTTTAAAAAATGACTTTGAAAAGGTAGTTTTAGATAAGTAAATATATACACAAGAAGGAATTTCATGTATAACAAACTGCAAATAAGAAAACAAAACACTATTTGGCCTGAGTTTCACAAAACTTTTGATTGTTCATCATTTTTCTTTTGACCTTTATTACTATCATACAAAAGCTTTTGTTTTGGTTTACTATATAAGCTCATTGGCTCAGGTAGATTATTCTAAATTCCTACAGAAGCCTGTGAACAAGGAAATACCACAATTATTTTTGCACAAATGTGGACAATGTGTTTATAATTAAATTAGTCTTATTGTTTAGATACACACATCGCTGATCAATGGGAGACCTAGTGCTGATGACCCTTCACCAACGTTACTGGAGTTTACCTCTGCAAGATATATCCGTCTCCGATTGCAGCGGATAAGAACTCTTAATGCTGATCTCATGACTCTTAGTCACCATGATCCTAAAGATGTTGATCCTATTGTTACAAGAAGGGTAAGCAGGTGATGCTTATTATCAGTGTGTTTGAAACCTGTTATCTGTGCCTTGATAGCATTTATCCTAAAATAGGCTAAGTTAAGATCCAGAGTACTTGTTAATTTTTCTTAAATTAAGACACTTGCTTATCATTGTCTTACAGGGTGCTTTTTAAACAATATTCCTGGAAATTAGGCATACTGAAATATACTAATATGCTAAAATAATGTATATAGTAATGTAATGAGACATGGGTTACCTTCCATATTAGCCAACTATCTATCTGTTTGGTAACTATGACAAGAGATTTAAGTGGATTTAGAGCTCTTTCGAGGTCAATTTGTTTATTACCTAGTTAATTAAATACTAGTAAACAAGAATTGGTCTTCAAATACAGAATTGATTGTTGAAGCCAACATGTGAGGCAAGGAACATGATACCATGTTAGAAATACACTGTCTTGACACTGACTTCTAGCTCATAAACCTTGTTCTGTAAAAATCAAGAGTACATACTCAATTTATGCACTGAGTGTACTTTTATATAAAATACGGGTAGCATCTTGATCCTAGAAATGTTGTGATATATTGTGAACAGTGCTTTGTTGTAGAGCAGCAACAACAGGTGAAGTATTATCTGAAGGCTCTAATACTATTTTACACTTAGCTTAACCTAACAGGTGCAACAACCATACTAAAACTATTATTGTTTCATTTCTGTGAGAATGAAGACATAATTATTTTTTTAAACTTTCTTTAAAAACAATTTTATTAAAATAGTTCTATATATTAAAGTAATTTTAATTTTGAACACATGAATCTGAGCTTATACAATATAACGTGTTGTATGCGTTTTAATGTATAGCCTTGAACAGTTCTGTTATTTGTACATATTGTTAGATCTAACATAATATGATTCCAATATTCTGACTGATCAAGGTAATGTGTGTGTGTATGTATGTATGTATTTATATGTATGTATGTATGAAGACCTGCTCATATGTAAATTCTAACAAGTCAATTGCCATTTAGAAACTGGATTTTTTAAAATTATAGTTAAATATTTATGCATCATTATTTTCTAATGAATATTGGCCAATTGTATTTCTAATATTAAATGCAGTAACTTAATGAATCAAACTTGCTTTATTTAGTATTACTATTCAATAAAAGACATCTCTATTGGAGGTATGTGCATTTGCTATGGCCATGCTCGAAGTTGTCCTTTGGATAAAGACACAAAGGTACTATTTTTTTATTTCTTCCTACAGACATATACACATTTTTGCCTTTTTTGAAAAGCAAGATTATTTAGAAAGATAATATGGTTGTCTGCTATTTATTGAAATGATAGTGTTTCTGACATTTTTCTTTGCCTTCTGTCATATTAACTTTACATGAACTATGGGGCTTTTTAAATCAGTGCACAAATACATGCAAATCCAAAAAAAGCTTATAGGAATGGGAGCAGACATCCAGTGGATTGCTTTAACATTAAGTAGGAATTAAAATATGCTACATAAGAATGTGTGGACCCAGTTCAAACGCATTATGTTTCCTTTTCTGGACATCTTCCTTACCAAATAAAACTGCTTTGTATACATAGTTACACATTCATATATAGATAACATCTGCGTACAAACAAGCAGCTGTGCAGACATGACAAGTATTAAGAATATCTAAGTATTGCACAAGCACACTGCCTTGTGAAAACTTGCTTAAGACCTGAATCATTAAAATGTCTTAGAATTTTTAAAAGTCTCTTCACATCTTCTGCAATTATTTTCATAGCTGAGTGTTTGAAGCATCTGAGAAATTATTTTGTAAATGAAATATATACTACAGTTTATCTTTCTATATTATGCTTTAATGTAGTATTAGCTTTTTGCCTTCTAGCAAATTTACCTCTCTGGTAATTTGTTTATTTTTATACAAAATGCTGAAATTACTTATCTGCAATCATGCACCATATGTTAAATAAATGATGAAGAATCACGAAATGGAGTAAATTAAGAGTAACTTGTTACTGAGAGTTGGAATGTAAGAGCATGAAATTTAACAGATTTTTAGTTCTTGTTGGAAAATAAATGCTTTTATTTTTTTATAACTAGAAAGAAAATAGGACAATGAGGACAGTGTTCCGGAAATGAACAGTTAAGATCCAAATAGATTACACCAAAGTGGTGTTTTATGAAATATATAAAGTCACAGAGAAAAGTCAGCCGTGAGGTCAAACAGAGACTTACCATTTTAGATACTATGCAGTATTGGAATGTTTTGGTTTTCTGTGACATGGAAAACCAATGGTAAAAAAGAGATATCATTTGGAACTTTGTTTTCACCTCTAATGAACCAGGAAAGCAAAGGATAGAAGCAGCAGTACAGAATTTTTCAAATGACTACATTGGCATATCAGTTTCTGCTCAACTTTCCCCCCAGCTTGCAAGCCCTCAGTTTCCATATAGTCTGTCTTTTCAATACTAATCAGGTCAACCTTTGCTCCGCTTTCTTCAGAACAGCCTATGTTGGGCAGAGACAGATGTAACTTTCTCCAATTCTTTATTAAGTCATTCAGTTTCTCATGTCTACTTTTAAATAAGAATCCACATTTGCACCTTGTAGAATCTGTCTGCGTTATCAACAAGCAGTTTTGCTTGTTGAATCTGGATTTTAAAAGAACCTTTTCCCTTTTGTTTTTCTTTTGTTGAATGGCTGTATTTATCAGTTCCTTGAGCTATTGTTGCTTTTTCATTGGATTCCTAAAACTCTTACAGATGAGATTTTACACCAAGGTTTTGTACAGACTTGTAGTATACACAAGAATCTATCCAGCCCTAAACATTTAGAGGATATTGCAGGTATTTCTTAAATCTTAGATAAATAGTTTTGTTTTAAGGTGATTGGTAATAAAATTGTATTGTAATTTATTTTATTTTCATGTAGAAACTACAGTGCCAGTGTGAACACAACACTTGTGGTGAAAGTTGTAATGAGTGTTGTCCTGGCTACCATCAGGCACCCTGGAGACCTGGAACTATTTCTGTTGGCAACAAATGTGAAAGTATGTAGTACTAAATGGCAGCTCCTTTAAAGTTTACTGATTAGATAAGTAATCAATCCATCTCTAAAGCCATGAGTTTGACAAAGGGGATTCTCTTTAATGATGCATAAATATTTCTAATACTCAAAATTTATGAGTTGTAAAATTTAAACCAAGCTTGTAAAATCTATAAACTTATCATTTTTTTGGAGTATAAATTATCAGTATGTCACTCTATCTAAAATTTAGATATTCGTAATTTTAATTTTCATTCTAATCTTTACATAAAAAATATAATCCAGTGTCTATAAGTTTTGAGGATCAGAATGCCTTTATTAAACTGAATATCTCATGTTAGGTAGAAATGTATTCTAGGAAATTAGATTTGAATTAATAAACAATCTTATTAGAATAAAATTGAGAATACTAAATAAACATTAGCAACATAATCTTTTTCACTATATTTATTTATTTAGCCGCCCATCTCCCTGATTAGGCAACTCTGGTGGCTATTAATTAATGATCATGCATTTTAATAGAAGATTAAAGTGTTCCATCAGTGTTTAATATGTTTTGTAAAAGGATAATTTTGTGTATAGAATATAATGCATTCAGTTTGTTTAGCTGGTTGATTCACTTATTTACACACAAACACATATTAAAAGAGTATTGATTTTTTTTTAGGATGCAACTGTCACAACAAAACAGAAGATTGTTATTATGACCAGAGAGTAGCAGATGAAAAAAAAAGTATAAATATTTTTGGTCAATTCAAAGGAGGTGGAGTATGTATAAATTGTACACAACACACTACAGGAATAAACTGTGATATGTGTAGTGATGGCTATTACAGACCACAAAAAGTAAGAGGAATCTGAAATAGTGTATATCATTACTTGTAAACAATGCTAAAAATTGACATCTAGTTCTTTTGAACCTTATTTCTTGTTCATTTAATATGTGATTTAATATATGAATTCATGTAAAACAATTTGTGCAAATAGTACCTTGTGTATATTCTGTGTTATTGTATCTGTTACCTATATTGTATAAACTTAACATATGCCAAGAGGTCATTTAAAAGTACATATTAGAGCAAAAGAAGGAATTTCTGACTTATAGGATTCTTTAGTAGCATCTTCTCAATTTAAGAAATTGAACAGCATTTGGCTGTTTTACAGGCTCATCAATGCCAGTTTCCATATATGGTGTCATACTCAAGCCATAGTGCCAGGGTTGTACAAATGCTCATGTTTTTAGAAATTAACCTGTGTTCATTTTTGTAAAAAAATAGAGTGTTTCCCCATGCTATATAATCGCTGGTTTGAACTTTACTTCATTTATGCTTGCATTTATCTAGTTGTTGCCTTGCACTCATCCCATGGGAATAATTAATCATCCTTTCCTGTTGAGATCTGTGTCTTCATATATACTCCTAAACAGGAGCAACTATTCATTTTCAGTAGCATCGACTAATTAATAAAAATTAAAATGCTGTATATTCCAGGTGTCTCCTTATGACAACAATCCTTGCCGTCCCTGTGAATGTGATTTATTTGGATCCTTTGGCTTTGACTGTGTTAAGGACAATAATCATGCTGACTCCCAAAAAGGTAAAAGATAATGGTCTAGCCAACATTTACAAAATCAAGTATTGGGTGTATAAGAAACAACCAAACTTAAAACTAAATTCAGTTTCTTTGGATCTTATTAGTACCTATATGAAGAATAAGCAACGAGCTGGAAATTGGACATTGTAAGCAGTTCTCCTTATCTTTGTGTTTTAGGTTGTAATAGGTACCTAAACAACATGCATTAAGATCTTTAGCCAAGAGTCATAGTAATTACTCTGGTAATTCCATTGTGTGTGTGATATAATTTTTCCTTCAGTTCCCAAGTGCCATGTATGTGTATCTTTTCTTTAAAACAGAGTTTAAAGAATCAAGTTACTATTGGGAGGTGGGCTGAAAATTAAAAAAAATATGGGGCTGCAGTTACTGGAGCAGTGATGCAAATTGGACTGAGCCACATTAATGATGGATTTTTATTTTTTCCTCCTGAATTTGGCTGAGGTTGTTTAAAAGATACTGAATGGCTTTTGTATGCTTCACTCTTTACCATGTGCAGCTCTGAAGCTTCTGGTTGATAATCCCTAATCTGGATTCATTTTTGACAGAGAAAAGAACATATCTATATCCCATTCGGTCAAAGCTGAAAAGTTATGTAACACATAAAAAAAGAGCATTGTAGTATAGCTTTTCCAGGCTTTCTTTGCTGCCTGGGTAAAGCTTCTGCAATTGTCAGCCTTGCAAGGTAGTCCAGAGAAGAAGCACACTTAGAAATACTTTATTAAATGTTACTTTAACACAGGGGTTCCCATCCGGGGGTGCTTGCACCCCCTGGGAGTGCGAGACGATATTCCAGGGGGTGTGAAAACTTGGGTTTTCAAAATTATAGTGTATATGCATAATTCGTTGCCGTTATTTTGAACTTTTGTAAGGGGTGCGAGAATATATCAGAAGCGTTCTAGGGGTGTGGGGTATAGAAAAGGTTGGGAGCCGTTGCTTTAACAGAATCTTGCAAGTTTGAAAGTACACATCTCCCCCTCTTGCCTTCACAGTCCAATAAACTAGGGAGATTCCCTTCTCAGAGGCTTGCCATGCCCACATTCCTTCTGCAGGCTCAACCATTACTTGTCATTGTTGTCTAGTCTTTGGCTCTTCCATCTGTCTCCCAAACTCATTCCCATAATTCCATTGCCATCACTAATCACTGAACATCATAGGCTTGGTCTGGGAAATCAAATCTGACTTATATTGTAGCAACTGAAATATTCTTTCTATATTTGTTCTATTTTTTCAAGGTATTCAGCCTGGTCAATGTTATTGCAAGGAAGGGTACGCTGGAGAAAAATGTGACCATTGTGCCTTTGGCTACCAAGGTTATCCAAATTGCATACGCTGTAATTGTAGCCTCATTGGCAGCATCAATGATGACCCATGTACTAAACCTTGCATTTGCAAAGTAAGTACAGCTTTGATTTTTACTTTGATTTACTATACAGTGGTACGTTGGTACTCAATTGCTTTGGAACTCAACACATTTTGAAGCAAAAGTTTTGTTCCAATACTCTTTGATTGGTACTCAACACATAATTTAGAACTTCTGGTGTCAACTGCCTTATGATTCACTACATTATTTCTTATTGGAAAAAATTGTTTGGTACTCACTGTTTTTGGTACTCATTGCATCTCCCAGAACCAATTAATGACGAGTACTACTGTATTAAAATTTTAACAACAATAATAATACACTTTAAAGTGGAACTTGTCAGTTTATTTATTTTGAGAAAATTTTCTCTTAATAGCAATCCTATATGTAACAATTAAGTGGAGTTTAAACAAAAATCTCCAGATGGGGATATAAACTAAGATTCATGATACAAGTGTATCATACATTTTACATTGGCCCAATATGTATCAGACTCTGTGAGTAAACCTTGGCTTGGAAAGAGCGATTCAAAATAATAGTGAATATTAAATTAATATTAATATGTTAATAAATTAATATTAATTAACATTGGGAGGACATGAGGACATTAGTTAATTTTTTTTAACCACTCACATTTGCTCACACATTATTTACTTATCTACTATCTATAATGAAATTGATGTTCTAATATGAATTTATGAGCTTCAAAAAACTTCATTTCCCTGGCATTAGATTCAATATTTAGCTTGTAAGTGCCAAAATAAGAAACTGAATGAAATTCAAACCAGAAAATGATAATGGTGAAAGTTGAGTTTTGTGATCATGAAGTAGATGGCCTTTTTTGAACCTGACATTCATCAGATATATGGAGGCTGTGGTTCTCAGTATTCAGAGCCAACAGGATGGTTGGTATTTTTGCTTATCATGTGACATTCTTAGTATAAAATACAAGTACTTATTGACACATAATATATAAGGGGTGGAAAATTTCTATTCAATACTTTATTTTTTCTTTCAGAAGAAAAGTCCTAGAAAAGGTTACGGTAAAATTGCTACTATGTTTTATTGTATGTTGGTTATGATTATGTTCACAGGAAAACGTAGAAGGACAAAATTGTGACAGTTGCAAATCTGGATTCTATAATCTCCAAGAAAGAAACCCTCAGGGTTGCACTGAGTGCTTCTGTTTTGGTGTTTCTGATGTGTGTGAAAGTCTTCCTTGGTCCACTGCTAAGGTATAATAAGACTAATATTCCACAGTTAGTATCTCATTTGTTTTCTTCAAGCATAACACCCTTCCTGTGTTAAACTTTCCTGGCAGGCATTCCCTCTCAGCCTGATTTCCATAAATGCTTTTACTCTGTTAATTATTTCACTCAATAAAAACTTAGCTGTATGGGGTTGCAATTTAGGTTCAGGCTAAAAAGCCAAAGAGTGTCTAAGAAGTCGAGTATGGTTAACATAAAGGATTGGATGCCAAATGAACAAAACATATTTCATACTTCTACTTTATACGAAAGCAGCAAATTATCTGAAGATATATTATAATATTTGAAAGTATTTTTCAGTTACAGGTTTGTATACAATTTCTCTACTGAAAAATAAGCACTAATAGTTAAAGTAAAAGATATGCTTGAACTTTGAGCATTTGCAATTTAAAATGTTTAGTTCTGGAAGTAAGTATTACAATAATCAGTTTAAAAACTGATAAAAGTGTTTTCCAGTAGGGAATTGTTTGCATACCAGCATTATATGACATGAACAAAGTCAGGAAAACAGGAAAGTATGGGAAGGAACACCGTCTGGAAAGCCACTCTCTGATGATAATAGGTATTCTACCACCCTGCCTAGGGGACACGGCTGGTGCCACACTCAAATCCTGGCTGGGCACATTACTGAATGGGAAATACCTCTGCCCATGTCCTTTCACTAATACATGCCAGGCTGGCTCTTTCATCTTTTATTCAATTAGGGATGCCTGAGGCTTATTACATTTGATCTTGCATGTTTTTCTATAATATTGTTCATGTTACTATTCTACGAAGGCGTGAAACTACATTTAGAGGATAATCTTATATATGCTATGTATACTTTCATATACAACTATGAATTGATTTAAATGTATAAACCAGTAAAAGTATGAGGCATCTTCTGGAAGATATGCCCAAACCTTCCTAGGTCATCTCTAAATAGTTCTGATGGACAGCTTCTTCAGTTTGCTAGTGGCCCCAGTAGAGAAGCATTGTCTGTGCATGGCATACTACCTATGACCTGGGAAAGCCATTCAAACTCTTTGTACAGGCCAAATAAACAGCTATTCTGAAATTACATTCCTATATAAAGCATTTTAATGCTTTCATTGGGAAAAACTATATCCTGTGATTTCTATTCTGCTTGTATTACTCTGCCATAATACAATGTCATATTTGGGCCAAATAAAAATAGAGGTTTGTTAAAGCAAAACACACACTTTCTCTCTGTTCCTTGATTAGTTAAATGCTTGATCATGTTTCCTATTTTATTAAGGTGTCTTCTATGATTGGGTGGGAGGTGACAACTCCTTATACTTCCAAAACTATACAACCTCAAGAAGATGACTTTGATAAATCTCATCAAATAAGTATTAACAACACTGAGGTTGCAAAAGTACTAAAGCCTCCTTATTACTGGTCTGCGCCTAAATCATACCTTGGAAATAAGGTAAGTAGTTTGGAAGAAATGTTTCCCCCCCCCCAATGGTCTGTGTATGTATAAAGTTTTCTGCATTGCATATTCACTGTATTATGTATATAATGTAACATTTCAAAATGCATGCGGCTTCTTTTCCTAGAAATCCTACCATACTAGGATCATTAAAGTTATCTCTGAAATATATGTCACCTCTGCCTCCCCCAATAATTGGGGTTGGAATTAAGATGCAAACATTGTGCACAAAAAGGAATGTGCATTTAAATATAGTAGCTGTTTCCCCATGTGTATATTTATGATTTACTCATTGTACAGGAAAGATTTGGTTTAATAAATATTCATAGAACTGTTGCAAGGTACGATTTAGAGTTAAATAATAATTATATTTAGAAACCTCAGTTGTTCCAAAGACTAAGAATCGGTTCTTGAAATTTACGATTTTCTGTAATGAAAAGATAGTGAAACTAAAACGAAGTTAGGAATTAAAAAAAAAAAAAAAACACTAAATGTAGAACTGTCAAATCAGACATAGATGTTAGAATGTGATGGTAAATATAGAAAATAAGATTTTTCTTATGATTTATTTGTTTTGTGTCTTACCTAGATTTTTAACAGATAATTTAATAAGAAATCTTAAAAAGGTGAAATCTATGTCATTTACACTTCATATTGACAAATGAAAAAGAAATAACACTTATGATTTTTTTGCCTTTTATGCTTTCAGCTCACTGCCTTTGGTGGCTATTTAAAGTATACCGTGTCTTACGATATTCCCATGGACAGTACAGATAGTGACTTGGTATCTAGTGTCGATGTTATTATCCAGGTAATCATATTAAATGGGCAAGGATACAAAGTATGAATGCATAAAGTACTCTGAATGCTTTTGAGGGAGGAAGTTCCTAACTTGATAGTTCCCTCTTCTGTGGCGGTTCTTGTTCCTTTTTGCAGTGCTTCCTAGAGGGGCTTCTGAATTTCTGCACATGGTCCTTTAGTGGAAAGTTGAAAAAAGATACCATTGCAACAATGAACTTGGAAACCTCTTCTGTCTTACAGGCTTTTGAATTTTGGCTTTTAAAGTTTCTGTATTCTGTCAGTGCATCTGATTTAAAGTCAAGACCTGTCTTCTCCACCATGGTGTCTTCCAGTTGCATTGAGACTTGGTTTGGATGAGGAAGTAATGATGTTAAGGGGGTTTTATGGCTAAGTGGATTTATTTCCATGAAAATGTATTTAAATTCGTGATCTAGGATATAATATTCTGTTACACATGGAAAATAGTATAAGATGGTTTGAAAGAAATTAATGGTGTGCAAAATGTTTTGAATTTGGATTGTTCAAAATACTTTATTTTAAATCCAAAACACCCCATTTGAGCAGAGACTAACTATTTAGAAAGTGGAAGGTTTTGCACTTGGAACATACTTTTTTTTCAAATCTTGATGTATTTCCAAAATAATTGACATATAGATAAAGATATATGACATTTGAAACTGATGTTTTCCATTAAGAACAGTTCAGATTCAAAACATCTTACATACTCTTAAAAGAAATGTAAAGTTTGGAAAAGATAGAGTGGGTTTTGGGGGAAAGAGGAATCCTGGGAACCTTGTGTGGTTTCCATTAAGTGGAATTTTAAACAATTTCCAGTTAAACTTTAGAAATGTATAAAATAATAATACCTGTCATTTCAGGGCAATGGACATATTCTGTCTACAAGATCTGAAGGGCTCTCTTTACAACCATATGAGGAATATTCCAGTACAATGCATCTTATCTCTGAAAACTTTGTTGATTTTAATACCAAGAAGTCAATAGATCGAGACACCCTGATGACAGTTTTAGTTAATGTTACCCGTATTCTACTTAGGGCCAGTTACAACACTGCAGAAAAATCTGTATATAGGTAATGTAAAGATCTGTTTAAAAATATATACTTAAGCCATAGAAAAAAAATCACAAAAGAATCTCAGAAGCATTCAATATATTCATTTATTTAAAAAAATTAAAAGTTTGGGGCAAACATTTTACATGGGATAATATCAGGTTCCCAATTTTTTTTAATTAAATAGGATTAAGTGGTAGGGAATGTAGAAGAATAACAGTGCTGTGCCATATAGGCAAATAATTTGACCTGAAATGGCTGCTTCCTGTACTATCCGTTACCCAAATTTGCCAGGATCCTGGCTGTATTACAAGTGTGTTGTAAAGCTCCTACTGATTACAATTGGATTTTATTTAGAATGTATAATAGATTGTAAAATACATTTTATGCCAAATTATGCATGTAGAACAAGAAAGAATGCAAAGATTTACCTGGGCATTTGTTTATTCTGTAGATATGCATTATTTTACACAGTGAAAAAACCAATACACTGTTTACATTATTGATTTCCCATTTTTATGTTATTACAGGTTGGACTCTGTGACTTTGGATACAGCAAATGCTAATCTCATAGACCTGTCTTCAGCTGTACATGTAGAATATTGTGAATGTCCACAGGGTTACTCCGGACTATCTTGTGAAGTAATTTCAATATTTAATTGTTTGTTTGTTTGTTTGTTTGTTTGTTATGCAATATCTTGTGAAGGAGTTTCTTTCTTTGTTTGTTTGTTATGCAGTATTATTGCCTCATTTTAAAATGGGTTTTCCAAAGGAATCACATGATCAATTTACTCATCAATGAAGCCGTATATAGAAATACAACCTAAAAACATCAGCATGTAACCAAGTATAAGAAGTAAAAATCATCAAGCACAGTCAGTGGCCATTGATCAGCAAAACCAAGAAAAATAAAAATAAAAAATAACTAAGAAATGTGTTTAAAAGGCCATGCTTAATAAATATGATTGGAATTAAATAGATTAGAGAATAAAATATGATTAGCCAGCATTGCCAAAATGGTATAATATGTGCAGTCATTATTTCTTTCAGGAAATTCCAAAATTGTGGGGCATCTACCATAAAAATGTCCTTCTCCTCAGTGAATAAGACTTCCAAAGATTAATTGATTGATTTACTTACTTACTTATTTCCTGCCTTTATTATAACTCAAGGCAGCAATAATACTTCTCCTATTTTCCCCAAAACAATAATCCTGTGACCCAAAGTCACCCAGTCAGCTTTCATGCCTAAGGTGGAACTAGAAATCACAGTCTCCTGGTTTCCAGGGCAACACCTTAGTTACTATATCAAACTGGCTCTTAAGATAATTCTAATGACTGACTCTAAGATAGCCACTTAGCATGCATATTAGGGCAGTGCAGTATGGTCCAAAGGGAAAAATATGACTTTTAAAGCATTTCATGTGCATACCAAGTCACCCTTTTCCCTTCAAATTTGGTTTTATGTCACATCCCTAATATATATAAATAATATTAGTAGTAAGCAGTTATAGCCTACATACAAACTGCCTTTTGACCTGCAGTTTTGAAAATTGCAGGGCCAAAATACTATTTCTTATTCTGTCTACCTAAAACAACTTCACATATTTTCCACTTTGTGAATAACATAACCTCTCTCTTAATTTTTTTTAAGGAACCTGGTGAAAGTTCAGTTTTCCCAATATCTAGATCTAAAATTAAAATCATATAATTGTTATCCTTTTTTGTGAAAACTGTTATTATTAATTTGTTATTTATTAATGAAACTCATAAAGGTATTAATATCTTTATAAAACATTATTTTCTTTTATATGCTATAAGAAAGAACTCAGATATTTTAGCCCACTATTTAAATGCTTTTGAAATTGTCAGAAACAGAGAGATCTGCAATCAGCTCTTGTTAAATTTCCTGAAAAAACACTATAGATCTAAAATTATAAAGTCTTATTTATAGGTAACATAGTTTGATTTGGTTTAATAGGTTTTCAAAATATTGCTATACTGAATCTGTAAGGGCAAGTTTATGATAATTAACACATGCTTGCTGTAATCTCTTTTTTCATACTATTTTTAGACCTGTGTTCCTGGGTACTATCGAGTGGATGCAATACTTTTCGGAGGGATTTGCCTGCCATGTGATTGCAATGGTCATGCAACAGAATGTGATAGTCGCGGTGTTTGTATTGTAAGTCATTTGTGTCCTGCTTCTAAGATCAAACCACTCCTGGTTTGTAAAATGTTAAATTTTTAAACATGCATCAAACAAGGAGGGATACACATTTTCCTAACCATTTCTGCTACCTTTAAAGTCTACTTTTTGTGCATATTAAAGTAATTGAAAGTCTGTCTTTCGTTATAACTAATGTAAAACATATTTTATAAGAAACTCCATGCAAGCTGCAGCTTTTTTCCATTCAGGTCAATGGCCAAATTCCTATAGATCTGAGGGGAAAAATACTGGAGCATTTTATTTTATTATTTTATTTGTATGGCTGACTATCTCATCTAAGCAATTCTGGGTGGCTCCTAACTGATAATAATGTGATTATTATTATTTTTAAAAAATCTATTGTGAACATTATTTCCAAGTAATATTTTCTTATACATTATTTTTTTAAGAACAGAGTAAAAATGTCTGAATGAATTGTATGATTGCCAGACTAAAATACCATTTCATTTGCTTTAATTGCCCATCAAAATAATGCAGCTAATTTATGAAATCAAATGTGTGTATCAGTTCTGGTAGAGGGCACACGCATTAGTTGTTGCTGTGAGTTTACAAAAACTTATTGCCACTGGCATCCCTGTTTCTTTGTGTTTGTTCTTTGAATACTAAATCTGCATGCTTTTCATGCTGAGCTCCCTCTGGGAATAAAATTCCATCCAAATTAAGTATCAAAAGGCTTCTTGTGTGTTTTATAGGCTTGTGAGCATAATACCACAGGGCAATCTTGTGAGCAGTGTTTGCCAGGATTCTACGGAATGCCTTCCAGAGGAACCACAGAGGATTGCCAGCCATGTGCCTGTCCACTGAGAAGTGCTACTAACAAGTAAACTGCTTATTGGAAATGATATATTAAAACTCCAGCAATTTCAGAAAAGCAGGGCCACTAAGAGACAAGGGAGTGGAGGAGGAAGGAAAATCAGAAAGGGAAGGGGAAAAATCAAGACAAAAGTTCCACTTCATTCATCTGAAATTATCACTCTTGTTTGTCCAAAGAGGAAATATGTTTTTCTCTGATTTTTTTTTAAAGTTAAAATGTAGCCCTTCTTGAAAAGTAGTGTTGTGTGCTGCTAATACTAAAAAAAAATCTGCTAGCATTTTGCTATTTATATAAATAATAATAGTTTATGCTTGCCAAGTGACTGGTAGCAATCCAGTAAATTGTTTCAGCTATTTTGGAAGGGTTTATCTTTTAAGGGATTTAAAAGTTTTTCCTCTCCTAAATACTGAATCTTTCAGGTACTGTAAAGTTGTTTATGTGGAAAGACACACATGTAGCTAAGAAAGAAATTGTGTATACACTTACACAAGTGTAATACAATTTGAAACAGTAACGAGTAGGGCTTGATTCTGAATAGGCACATATAGGATTGAACAATGATTGTATTCTCCTGTATCCCCTAATTCAGGGGTCCTCAACCTTGGAAACTTTAAGATTTGTGGACTTCAATCCCAGAATTCCTCAACCAACAAAGTCCACAAGTCTTAAAGTTGCCAAGGTTGAGGACCCCTGCCCTAATTATTATATTGTGCAGTCATTAACTGTGCGTGCATTTGATGTATTAACTTTATATAATCTACCACATAATTCTTAAGTTATTTATTTTTAGTTTCAGTCCTACTTGTCATTTGGATAACAGAGGTGAAGTTGTCTGTGATGAATGTTCTCCAGGTTATGCAGGAGTCAGATGTGAAAGGTATGGAGTAGCAGAAATTGTTGTTAGTCAGGTATCAGTAACAATCAACTTGATTGTTGGTCCAAAAGTTATTAATAACTGAAAAGCAGTTAAGCAGCAATTTCTGAAAGTGATTAGAAAAAGAAGCATGGAAACCCAGTGTTCTTTTGAAAACACCAACTGTAGTTTGAGCAAAAAGATTACTATTCCCTCATCACCCAGAGCTCTAAACTTCCCCAGAGAAGACTATCTTGTGGTCTCCTTATGAAGAACAACTATATGGAGCATCTGTGGGTGATTTCAAGTCCTGTTCAGAAATGGAGATGAATTATGACAAGTTGGTCTATTGTCAGCTCTGCAGTCATTGGCTCTGCTTTTAGCAGAGCTGTCTGCAGTTTGCCATTTCTTCCCTGGAAGTGCTGTTGTTACTGTATTGCAGTAACTGTTTTGCAGTTTTTATAACTTTGTCAAGAATAGTATAATGGTTTTTCTTTTTGGACAATAGATCCAAATTATGAAAATAAGTAGGAAATATGATTGTAGACTTTTTAACTGAACATAGTCACTGCATCAGTGAGATGGGTGGCATAAAAAACTCTGATACAATTGTCCTATGTTATGTGCAGATGTGCAAATGGATATTATGGCAATCCTTTAGTGCCAGGAAAACCATGCCTTCTTTGTGACTGTAACGGCAATGTAAACCCACTGGAAGATGGCCACTGTCACTCAGTTACAGGGGAATGTTTGAAATGCATTGGAAATACTGTAGGACGTCACTGTGAGAGGTGTGTTGATGGCTATTATGGGGATGCAGTGACCAACAAACATTGTTATGGTGAGTTCCTCTTGGTCAATTAAATATAAAGTATTTGTAAGTTGAACACAGCCATTTTGACCTGATAAAGCTATTTGGTTCCCTGGTACTTAACACTTTCATTGGAGGTATCATATCTTGTTTTGAATTGATGTTCTGTGTGAACTTTTCATAGACTTTGCCAAAGCATTTTGTTTTACAGCAAGGAAATTGGTGACAATTAGATTAGAATGAAGGAATACTTATTTCTAATTTAAAAATGTGAGATCATTTTCAGTACTAATTATCTTATCAACAATGACCAGTCAACAATGTATCTCCTGTTTCTGCATTTCTTTGAGCTTTCCCCACCTCAAGGTTGGGAGACTGTCGTAAACACAATTTCGCATAACACCAAGAATCTATTTACTCATTAATAAAATCAGGGAACTCTCGTTTGAGTAGAAATACTTTCCAGTTACAGTTGGAATTCTTTGGATTGTAACATTAATTTCTTGTTCTAAAGATATAAATTTAAAATAATAATGCCCAGACTATAGAAAAGTAAGAATTGAATTTTACATTTTATTTGGAAAAAAAGCACGTTATAATTACTACTGTGTATTTTCTCACAATAATATTCATCTTTTCTCTTTGTTCTTTTTATATCTAAGCTTGTGAATGTGACATAAATGGCTCTGTTTCCAGCATCTGTCATCATGAAACTGGCCTCTGCCAATGCAAAGCTAATGTAGTCGGGAAGAGATGTGATAAATGCTTGGTAAAAAACAGCAGTTATGTTACTAACACATTATGTTTTTACTACATACATACATATATTTAAATTTCAGTATAACAGTGAAATGAACTGGATGTAATTCATAATCAGTAAAAGACAAAATCAAACTAAGATGATACCAAAAAAAGGGATTTTTTTTTTGATTGAAGTCATACTGAGGGATCATAACAGACTGTCCTAATTTTAGTTCCAGAGATCTTGGGGAATAGAGCCTTCTCATCACCCTACACAATTTACATCTGTCTCTTTTCTTTACTCCAAATACAGCTGGCATCTGCAAGGCAGAAATGATGGGAAAGAGATAAAACCATCTTTCCCAGCCTTCAAGGAATTTTGAGATCAGTTTTATAAATCTAATTGATTGAAAAAAATGAACATTTAAAATGATAACTATACTGTCTGCGTGAATGCAACAAAGCTGTTGGATAGAGATAAAGCTTCAGATAATTGAAGTATCTGTTTATCATTAAACTTTAGTTTTTTTCATAATAATTGAAAATTAGGAAACTAAATAGAGCAAAATAGAAAAAAGATGTCCTGCTCAGCTCCAGAAAGGCATGCTTGAATTGGTGTAATCAAACTCTTCATTATCATAGTGTCCTGTCCTCTGGTCATGTTTTAGAATTGAACCATGGGTTAAAAATATAAAGGCTAAAATTATTCAGCCAGAAGATCTGGCATTAATTAGGAATGAAACAAGCTTTTTATCTCACTAATCTAAAATATACCTTTGAAAGTAGTTTCATGTTATCAACACTTGCAAATTATAGCTATCAAAATATGAAATAGCTAACATGTTTAAGGACCTGTTTATATGCTAGTAAAAAATAGTACTTTTTTCATTTCCCTCTAAATGTTGAATTTATGACATTAGCATTTAATTGGCTTTGTCTAATCAACTTGATCTTAATGTATTTCTACATTTTGATAGACATTAATAGATAGTTGACTGTTAAAATGTTCATTATTCTTTTTTGATTAGATGAATCCCAGAGCATTTTACATTTCTTTGTGCTGTAAAAAGTAGAGTGAAAAACCACTCCTTTCTAATGTGCTTCCAAAGAGAACAGCAAGAATCTATAGCAAATGTGGTATTAGAAGAATAGGAGGAGCAGGAAGAGGAGGGGGAGGAGGGGAATGATTTAAAAAGTACGCAAATGCTTTTCCCCCCCTTTTCTTTCTTACAGTTTGGTTATTATGGCCTAAGTACTACAGCTAGTTGCCTTCTCTGCCATTGCAGTAAAATTGGCTCAGCTGCAGAAGATTGTAATGAAGAAGGACAGTGTCGCTGTGCACTAGGAGTGGCTGGAGACAAGTGTGATCATTGTGCTCCAGGGTTTTATGCATATCAGGATGGTGGTTGCAAACGTAAGTTTTAGCTCATAAACCGATCATGCAATAACTAAAATTGTTCTAAAAGTGAAAACAGCCAATTGCCCCTGGAGCTGCAAACAAGGATACATACCAAAGTGATGTAAAATGTCTCTTTGAAGATATTCATGTTATCACTAACATGGAGAATTGTGCTATCTAACCTATTTTTAGATCCTTATATACAGTGTAGTTATTTTATATTTATTAATTAGATTTTTATCCTGCCTTTACTACTTTATAAGTAACTCAAGGCAGTGAACATACTTAATATTATTTTCTCCTCCTAGTTTTCCCAGGACAACAACTTTGTGAGGTGGTTTAGGCTGAGAGAAAGTGACTAGCCCAAAGCCATCCAGCTGGTTTTTGTGCCAAAGGCAAGACTACAACTCACAGTTTCCTAGTTTCTAGGCCAGTACTCCAATCACTACAACAAATTGACTCTGTCTCTTATCTCTTCCTCCCTCTCTCTCTCTCTCTCTCTCTCTCTCTCTTATATTATGAAATCATTCCATTTTAACAGTGAATACAGATGGAAAAGATTAGATAATTTAAAAAAATGAAAAAAAGCATCACATTTAATTACAAAAACATTTACTTGATATAGGCACAATAGTGGAAGGGAGAAATTTCTTTTAGTAAAAATTGGAAAATAAATGTTAGGATTTCACAAGGCACTGACTTTCAGAATTCTTAAATCCTAGATTTAAAAACAGTCAACTAATAATTCTTCTAGTTTACTTGTTTCTCTCCTGCCCTAATTTCAGCTTGTGATTGTGCTCATACTCACAATACATGTGATAAAGATTCGGGACAATGCATTTGTTCTCCTCATACAACTGGAGAAAAATGTGAACTTTGTGAAGAAAATTTCTGGGGTCATGATACAGAAAAAGGATGCAAGGTAATGTGCTTGTTGTGATCTGTTATAAAAGGAAATTAAGTATTTTTAAAAAGTTGAATGAAATGTAATGATTTATTTTTACATAGAACTCTATATCAGACATGTCAAACTTGCGACATTGTGATGTCACGCAACGTATCAGAACTTTTCCCCCATTGCCAGCAATGCGGCAGTTTGACACCCCTGCTCTACATATTAGGTTTCTTTCCACCATGTGTTATTTCGGATACGTTTTCTCTTTTTTTTTAATGCATCTAAATAGATAGCCAGATGATAGACAGGCAGATTGATTACCAGGGTAAACCAAGATAAAAACTATCATATAAGCCATGAAATACTTGGGTGTAAGTAAAATAATGTAGCACTAAGACTAAAACTAGTTCTTAAGATTAAGAAAAAACATTAAAATTATAAATGAATTCTAAAAATAGAAATTCAGTCTACAGTGCATTAAGTTCAGGATATAAAAATAAATTGTTTTAAAAAATCTAACAATCTAAAATATTAATAAGTTGTGGTTGATAGTGTATACATGATCAAAAATTGTTGGAGCAAATACAAAGACGTAACTCTTGCAGATCAATTGTTTGGACACATTCATAGTTGCTGTACAAAATGTTACTACATTATGTGTAATAAGGTTTTTCTTACCTGATGAAAGAAAATTAATGTAAGATTTCTCAGAAGGCCTGGAGCATGTAACAATGCAGGAAAAACGTGTGTTTTGGAGTATAATTATAGAAACAGCAGTGTGGTAACACATGGAGGAGAATAGATTCAATCAAACTATTGTGACAAGTGTAGGTTCAAGTAATTAGGTAACTATTAAATCTCCCATATAAAGGTGCAAGCTATTATATCTGGTTCTGAGGATAAAACTTTATTAAAATAGGACGATCAATGAGCTTGTTTCCACTTGGAGTATTTAAGCTGTATTTTTAGATAAATTGATGTTTCCTGAAACTTTCTGAACTTGCCCAATTCCATTCTAGATTCACAATTTGAATTTTACTGAATGGAGCAGTTCAAGAAATTGTATTTTCCCTCTCCCTATTTCAGTTGACTGATTTCATTACAGTCAGCTTTGTTGCATTCTAAAGTCACTACAATTTCACTACAAAGGTTTATTAGTAAATTATTCTGATCCAACTTTTTAAAGTGGTACCTGTATTTCTCTTTCTTATAGCAAAACAAATAAATGGTCTTGTAAAAAAAAGCAATACTGGTGACTTATTTTAATGACTGCAAAAAGCAGCTTTTGCAAATTACAAGTTTCTATAATTTTTTTTTCCAGGCTTGTAATTGTAGTCATTTAGGTTCCCTCAGTCTTCAATGTGACCAGCTGACTTCTCAGTGCCAGTGTAAGCAAGGATACGGAGGAGACAGGTGTGCCGTGTGTGCTTTGGGTTACAGGGACTATCCTGATTGTGTTCCTTGTGACTGTGATGTGCGTGGGAGTAAGGCAGAGATGTGCAATCAAGAAATCTGCAGCTGCGAAGAGGAAACCGGTGTGTGTGTTTGCAAGGTATAGCATAATAAGATAAATAATTGGCCTATTAGGATTTTCATAAAGTTTTTAATTATGGTTGTATGCTGTAGGAGAGAGAGAGAGAGAGGAGAGGTAAAGTCTAAAGTCTTGATAATCTTTTGAAACAGCAGGAATTGGGAAGCATTGTAAAGGCACTTCTGCAAAAAACCAAAATTCCCTATTCAGTTTTCCATTATGTCAAAATGGGATGAAAGAGAAAAACCTAACCCCAAACAATCTCATGCTACATTTCTTGTGAAAGAAGGGAAACCAACAAGACCCTAAGCAAGGGAGCTATCCCTCTTTAAGAGATCTGCTGAAGCTAAGTAATTAAGGGAACACAAAAATGAAGAAATGCATGATCTAAAGCTCTTTCAAGCATCACCATTGAAGGGAGAAAATGTTTTTTCCCCAGTTTAGATACACCCGAACTGAGCCATAAATATATTTACTGTGATCATAGAAGTTCAGCGTTTCCTTTAAAGTGAGTCAGACTCTTCATATGGAAGTGAATTGGCTAGAACATAGGGTACATAGGGAATAAATGCAAGCTTCTATAGATATCTTATAGAATTATACATACTCGATACCTATAATTATTGTCCACGCACTATTAAGGCTAGAAAAAAAATACTATTATTCAAGCCACGAGGCTGATAATGATCTCATCTTGCTTCAGGAAAATGTCTTTGGATTGCACTGCAATGAATGCAAAAGCGGGACCTTTGCTCTACATGCTATTAATCCTTTGGGATGCATCCCTTGCTTTTGTTCTGGGATGACAGAATTCTGTACAGAAATTGAAGGCTATGTGCGAGTTCCGGTTAGTAAAGTGTACTTATCTTTTTCTCTTGCTATACTCCTAATTTCTTCCTAACTTAAACATACCTGTTTTTGTCAACTGTTTGGATTGGAGCTACGGTGGAAAGACACCAGAATGTTTAGCAGAGCCTGGATGTTTCCTAGTTTTGTGTTTAGAATTTTCCTGCTATCAAGAATTTAATTTAGTTATTTTATTTTATTGATTTCGATGTTCCCAACTCAAGACTATAATAATAATAATAATAATAATAAAGTTGGAAGGGACCTTGGAGGTCATCTAGTCCAACCCCCTGCTCAGGCAGGAAACCCTATACCATTTCAGACAAATGGCTATCCAGTCTCTTCTTAAAAACTTCCAGTGTTGGAGCATTCACCGCTTCTGGAGGAAAGTTGTTCCACTGGTTAATTGTTCTAACTGTCAGGAAGTTTCTCCTTAGTTCTAGGTTGCTTCTCTCCTTGATTAGTTTCCATCCGTTGCTTCTTGTCCTGCCTTCAGGCTAGTTTACTAGTTTACTTTGCTGCTATAAATTTCTTAAAATTTGTTGCAAGCTGCCTTGATTGATTGAAAGGTGAATACCAACCTTAAGTAAATGATAAATAATAATAATGTTGTACTTATTTATATGCATTTTAGTACCAGGCATGTTTATATTATTTTGTATTGTTTCTCTGTAGGATTTTTTGTGCATTCCTCAAATCAAACACTGCCTTTTGTCTAGGGCTAGGCAATATAACTCATCTAAGTTTTATTTCTTTTTGTTTGTTTTTTTCCTGCATCCTTAGCTTCAGCTTGTTATATATCTAGAGAAAGGGGGACAAATATATAAAAGATTAAAGAAAATTGTGTATTCAACTTATAAGCAGCTTAATGCTAATGCAAAATGTAAGATGCATTAATGTAAGTGCTCCCAAATTTCAAAGGATGGGTGATGGGTTAGTTATTTTCAGGAAGCATGTGAAATCTTCCTTAGTCTGAGACCATATGTACAGTAATACATTTTATGAAAATGAATAACCTGTTGGTTTGGTATTGCAGGTAACACTGACTCCAGAACAAGAACTATTATCTGTGGTTTCTCTCAGTAACTTTACTGGAACAAGTGAAGGTGTATTTTCCCAATTTCCAGACATCGTAATAGATGCGGCAACAGTCCGCCAACACTTGAATGCAGAACCCTTTTACTGGAAATTACCAGATCAGTTCCAGGGAAACCAGGTAAATTTTTCTTTTTCTTTACTTTCTAGTTCACAGCAAAACTATTAAAATTTTCTATACCTTTGTTTTTTGAGACCACATAATATATGTAAAGCTGCTTGCAGAATTTTGAAAGATAACTAGACTCAATAGAATCTAAAATCTGAGTGAACATTCAGAAACAGAGACTGTGGCATATAACTGGGGTTGCAGCTTGTACTGTCATTGAAGGCCCAATAAAATGCCCTGGTTTGCTCACTCTGAATTGATGCTGACCTAGCTATGTGAATTGTTGATAGTTGTTTAACAAAATTGCTACTTGGATTTCAAAGTACTGTAAACGAAAATGAGTATGTTTTGGGGGCAAGGTTTCCTACACTGAGCTGTACTTCACCTGGAGAGGTGCAGACCGAGTCGAAAGGAATGGTAAATCTTTTAGTTGTACATTGTTACAATAATCCACCTTTCCTAAGGTTTCATTGTATTGTTTTCATTGATTATTATGTTCATTCTTGTGTTTGAAATTTTAGGGAAGCTATGTATATTAAGATTTCACTAAAGGGAGGTGTGATGGCAAAACGTTTAGGAATTCTGGTTTAGGATCTTCTATTTGCTAAGAATATGGCAATAGAAAAAATTGCTGTTGAAAGCAAGCAAATAATGAAAGCAGGTGACTAAAAGGTGACAACAATTAAGAGGTAGAGAAAGAATGAAATGATCTCCCAGGAAGTCCAGAAGCAAGGATGTCAACTAGTATTGGAGATTGTTGAACTACATATGTTATTGTAACAAATGTTAAAATAAGATTTTAACTGTTTTCTCCAAATTATAGTATATCGCAACATAGTTCTTCACCTCATTTTCTCCCATGTGGAGAAGCTTGCAAAGTTATACTTTTACTTTTCCAGAAGGACGTACAATTGTTAACTTTAGATTGTTTTAAACATATCCGTTTGAAATCTTAGAGTCCTGAAATGGCTTTTTTAAACTGAATATTAAGTCACGTTGATTATAGTTCTTGATTCAGATGGCACAAGAAATTATGGTTAATGGAAAGCAAAAAACAAAACCCAATTATATTGACTATATTGGAAATAAGAAATTCTTGCTTGATTTGTAAATGAACTCAATATATGAAAGTATTAGGAGAAAATAGATGATTCTGGAGATCAGATTTTGGAGCAGACCCTGGAGAAAAAGATGGTCTGCTGCTGACCTAGATTTTAGTGAAAATACTTCAAAAATATCTCAAATTAACTATATAATTATTTATCAAAACAGCTCATGGCATATGGTGGGAAATTGAAATATTCAGTAGCTTTTTATGCTCTGGATGGTCTTGGAACTGCAAATCTTGAACCACAAGTTCTGATTAAGGGAGGTCACCCTAGGAAACAGGTCATCTACGTGGATGTTCCTGCTCCAGAAAATGGATTAAGGCAAGATGAAGAGATACTAATGATGGAGGTGAGACTAAAATTTTGGTTATATATGTAGAAATGTATCTAGAGTCTTTGCTCACAGTGGAATAGAGGCTTTGTTTGCTCTTTACTTTTTTTTTTTTTTTTTTTGTGAAAATCGAAATATCACCAGCCATTTCTCTTCAGATTATCTATCTTTTATAACATAGGTTGTAGGATATTGTCATGTGACATATCAAAATGTCCAAGAAAAATGTTCTTATTCTCTTTCAATATTTGATTGGAAACATGTAGAAACTGTGAAAGAAACCCACCTTGAGGAGCTAATGTTCTATCCAAGATTGTAAACTAGAATCATTCTAGAATTGTTTTTAATAATAAATGTGTATTAAAAATTATATATACATACATGCCATATGTACATACATACATAATGCATACATACATGCATAAACTGTCCCAGAACCAAAAGCGGAATACAAATATCAGAATTGGTTTGGAAATTACTGCACAAACATTGCTGAAAGACTTCTTGCTGAGCAACATCAGAATAAAAAGTATATGGTTTTCAATGTGGAATGTGGAAACTTTATGACTTGAAGAGGACAAAAATGTTATTACAGTCATTGCTTAACAATAGTACTTCTTTTGGGTTGAATATATCAGATAATAGATAGATAGATTCAATAGAGGTATCTACTATCCTTTGAGCAGGAGAGATTTTCTTGCATCAGCCTTGCTCCTTAGAGCCTTGTCAGGATACATCTGTCTCTGAAAATAACTTTCAACATCTTTCAGATTTAGCATAGTAATTTAGAAAATGCTTAATTTACAGTATGTTTGTTTCTCCAGGTTATTAATTTTACTCCACTGGGCTCTTAAAGCCAGTGAAGATTTAATTAGCGAAGTGTGATGACTAGTTCTTATGATCAGCTTTATTAAATGGAGAAGCACTTTACATTTTATATATAATTAATTTTGCAGTTAAGATGTTGAGGCCAATATTGATAATGCTCATTCAGTGACCATTTACAATTACCACAGCGATAAAAAAGGAAGTTTATAACCAATCCTCACATTTATGACCTTTGCAGATTTGTAAAGCATAGGAAAGCTGAAGTAAGATCATAAAGACGATCGCAGTGCTGACAAAGTTGCCAGCCCCAATTGTGGTCACTTAAATGAGGAATACTTATACACAAAAAAGTAAACGCAATTTCATTGTACATGTTATTAACAGTTTGTAATTAATTTATGTTTATATTTTTCTTGTCTTTAACAGAATACCTGGAAATACTTTAATGCTGTTTCAGATGAATCTGTTTCACATTCTGACTTCATGTCAGTTCTGAGCCATATTGAATATATTCTTATCAAGGCTTCATATGGTCAAGAATTGCAACAAAGCAGGTGAAGTGCTAAAACTTTGACATTCATTTGTCTGTCTGTCTAACTAACTAACTAACTAACTAACTAACTAACTAACTAACTAACTAACTAACTAACTAACTAACTAACCTAACAAATTCATATAGCCATCCATATCATAAAACAAGTGACTGGGTGGCATATAACAAAGTTAAAAAACAAGAGTTCTCAAATAACTACTATTATTAAAAACATTAAAAACTATAAAATGCAGCTTAAAAAATAATGGGTAATAATAATGGAGCCGTCTTATTAGTTCACCACATACAGTATTACTGTTCAATATACATAAATATAAATATGATATAAAGTTACTTTGGGTTGTTTTTTGATGGTTATGCTTCTAAAAATGTTTCTGAAAATCAGTACTTTTTAGGAGAAACTCTGAATGCAGCATGATGAAATGCAAGTTTATAGTGCGGATTCATGTAGTCCCATGTGAATCAATACACAGTTTAGCAATTCTTTGTTTGAAAAATTATTAGTGCATATTTGGAGAAACTTTAATGGGCACACCTAATGACTATCATATTCAGGAAAATTATTATCACAGGGTCTGATATGCCGAGCAGCCTTGCCCTTCTGGTGCTTCTAAATATTTTGGAATGAAAACCTCCAGAAAAGTCTAGCCAGGAGGGCCAATTGTCTAAGCTTTTATTAATTTTTTATTACCTGCTAGTACCTTAGAAACCAAACCTTGTGTTTTGAAATTTATTTCTGCCATTTAGTTTTGTAACCTGTAGCTCTGAGTAAAACGTTTGCAGAAGCCACCCCAATTGGTAGGAAATAGCAAGCAGTTTTCATCTCTTGTCTGATAAATGAAGATTGCCTCATTTTTACTTTGTTTTTAATGGAACACTTTTTAGAATCTCAAATATCTCCATGGAAATTGCAATGAAAGCTGATCACATGTCCTTGGCCAAGGAACAAGCTCACCACATTGAAAAATGCCTGTGTCCTGGAGGTTATGCAGGACTCTCCTGTCAGGTATGGTATGTCTTAGTGAAAAAAAAAATATTTTAAGGTAACATCTTGTCATACCTTAAATGCCTTATTTAAAAAGTAAGTCTACCATGTTAATAAAGCTCTTTTCTATGTAGGACTGTGCACCAGGATACTATAGGGAGAAGCATGGAAACGCACACCTAAAAGTGTTCCCCTCACTAGTTTCATTATGTATGCCCTGCCAGTGCAATAACCACAGCAGTGTTTGTGATCCAGAAACAGGGAAGTGTTTGGTATGTAAACTTCTACAAATAATTTTTTTTTTGTATCAGTATTTGGCAGCTGCCCTGTTTGCTTTAAGATGGGCAGTTATATAAATGTTTAAAATAAATGAAATAATTCAAGGTAAAAAAAAGACCGTTGAAAAATGAGATGTTCAAAATAGTATCAATTTCCAAAATTAGAAATGCAAACCCTTCAAGTACAGCCTTTATATTTAGATAGTAAAAACGGCATATATCTAATGATATTCATGCTGCAAATTTTGCCACATTACCATGGACTAATTCTTTTGTAAGATTATTTTTAGGCATCTTACCTGGTTTACAAGAAGCTTTACAAAGCTAATACAAACAAGCAACACAGAATAAGAGGTTATTCTTTGAAAGAAACCAATACAGGGAAGAAGGGATTGAAACGAGGTGTTGTAGACAACAGAGAAACTTAAAAGATACTCTGAATTCCAAATAACTTTTTCTGTGCAATGTGCTGCAGTAGTCTAGGTTAGCATCGTGGCTCTAACCATTTAAAATTTTACAATTTGAATTTAACATTATCAAAAATGAATCACTGATGGAGATAACTCAGATTGCTTGAAGAAATTAGGGCAATCATCAAGGAATGTCAAAATAAGAAACAGAACTAATTACTCTCACTCCATGGATTACCCATGTTGAAACGGCAATAATTTTCTATAGTTTTACTCCATCTTTCTTTATAATTAAAGAATGAATATATTGCCTGCAATTTCCATCTCTTGACATTTTAAGTAATTACTAAGAGCACCGTGTATTCCTAAACTGAAAGCTTTTTAATTTTTTTTAATTTTAAAATTCCTGAATTATTGCTTCCTAGGACTGCAGAGATAATACAGTTGGTGACCACTGCAGTATTTGTGCTCCTGGTTATTATGGCAAAGTGACAGGATCCATCAATGATTGTTCACTATGTGCATGTCCAAGAATGAGCCCAGAAAGGTAGCTAAGTATTAACCTGTGTGTCTTAATAATTATTATACTTAATATAGTATTACATCAATAATAGATGCTATTGACAGCTATATTTCTAGGCGGTTTCTATCCTTTTAAAAAAAATTCCTGATTAAAATGGGATTTGTAATTTGGCTTAGTCAGATAATTCAATAGACATTATTATAACCTAGTGCACGGGTCGGCAACCCGCGGCTCCGGAGCCGCATGCGGCTCTTTGAGGCCTTACCTGCGGCTCCGGAGCCTCCTCCGCCATTTTGGCGAGCGCATGCGCGCATGCGCGGGCGGGTGCGGGGGGGTGCGCGCACGCAGGTGCGCATGCGCGAACGGCGCGCGCGCATGCGCGAACGGCACGTGGGTGCGCGGGTGCGCATGTGCGGGGGCGCGCGCATGCGCGAACGGGGTCGCGCGCATGCGCGGGTGCGCGCGCATGCGCGAACGCGCGGCTCCCAGCGTTTTTTTTTTTTAAGCTAAATGGGTCCGTGTGGCTCATCCGACGTTTCGGATGGCCGACCCATGACCTAGTGGTTGATCTTGTGGTTACATCAGCCTTTCACAATGATTAAATATAACAGTTCAACACTTTGGAAAAACATTAGGCTACACTAAGTATTAGGCAACAAGGAACAGAATTGTATTTATGCATTAATATAGCTAAGCAACAATCTTATTTACCTAGGAATAAGCCTTATTGAAATCAATGAATCTATATGTATAATGTTGAAGACTTAGTAGAATTGAATGGTACTGGAATTGTAGTTTTTAGGCATCAAAAGAAATATGGTTGAACATTCCTACATATCTAATTATGATGCTCGGGTGAAAATGGGGGGATTCAGGTTCACTCACATCCATTGGAGCTCCCTGAGTTAATTTGGGTCAACCACTCACTGACGGCCCAATTTATTTCATGGGGTTGTGGTGGGGAAAAATGGGGGGGGGGGATGAATAAAACAATATAAATCTAATGAATAAAATTATATAACAGTTGGGATAAGTATGTTTCTCCTAGACCTTCTAATGATTGTTTTTGTTCTTCAAGCTTTAGTCCAACATGTGTTGCAAAAGGTATAAAGGACTTCCACTGCAATGCTTGTGTCACTGGATATGAAGGGCAGTACTGTGAAAGGTAAGGTATTCAGCTCATTACAACTTATGCAACAAATGTGCCTACATTAAGAAGAGTTGACATAGCTTAATTTTAGTTGATTTAGACAGCATTAGGCAAAAGGGATGGAAAAATCTATGTCTTAACCTTATTAGAAATGTAGTAGATAACAAGTTGCTGTTATATTGATTCAATGTAGAATTAAGGTATTAACATAAACACCTAGTGACTGACGTGTTAAACCTGATTTATTGGCTATTCTACGTGTTGTATTGTGCCATCATTCGGTCCAAAAGTATGCCTTTGTTTTTTTATATATTACACTGGTCCAATCCTAATTTGAAACTCTCTCAATAGGACTGTAATGCTATAAAAAAATAGAAGTATATACCCTTGCGATTTCTCAAAATTCATTTACAGGGTCTATAGAATGTAGAATGTCTTTCAACATAGGGAATGTATTGTATGTTTAAGTGTCAGGCTACTGTGAGATTTGTGGCATGCTGGAATAAAAGACTGGAAATCATGAAAGAATATTGTGGTTTTATGATAAGGTATCTCAAGGTATCTTTTTTTTTAAAAAAAACAAGACATTCAACAAAGGATAACTTGTCTTGATTCTTTCTAGATGTTCTCCAGGTTACTATGGAAATCCTAGAGTACCAGGTGGCAAATGTCAGCAATGTCAGTGCAACCCAAATGGTTCTCTCCATTACCACTGTGATCATACTTCTGGGCAATGTGTTTGTAAGCAAGGTGTAATAGGACAGTTGTGTGATCAATGTGATTCAAGGCACATTCTTGTGGAGAATGAATGTGTTTGTAAGTGGTTTATTTTTCATTTTTCCTTTTGCTTTTTAAGTTGAAGTTTGCCTGGAATGGGAACTAAGTGCTGTTTAGTATTATTCAGTTTGTAAGATATTGCAGCATGAAACATACTTGCTCAGAAAATAACATTCTTTAAAAAATGCTGTCTGTGTTTTGGATAGAACCAGCTAAATAGATGAAGCTGTTGAATATCAGTATATGTATTCCTATAGAGAGAAGAAAGGAAATAGCTACAGAAAGAAATGTACATATAGAGAAGAATTAAAATGATATACATTTAAAAATATCTACTCAATATATTTATTTGGATTTTGTACATGGTTTTGACAAAGTTTTCCACCTAACAAAATTTGGGGAATAAGAAATTATTGAGAAATGAAAAGCAGAGTGGAAGAATGAATGTAAATTCCATCAGTGAGAGAGTTACCCTAGATTCTCTGTTGGAACTGGTAGTTTTCAACATATACATAATTGCTTGGAATTATTATTTAGTATAATTAGAAGAAAAGTGGCAATGAAGAACTCCAAAAATGTTTCTGAAACTAAAGGAATGAGTGTCAAAATGGTAAATGCTATATAGTATATATGAATTAAAGTACTGAGTATTGCAGAGAAAAATTTGTAACCATGTATATAATGATAATCTAACCATGAAAGAGTTTCTGAAGTTGTGTTTTTCCTTTATTTTTTTGGAGCCCAAGCATGAGACTCTAAAGAGATATCACAAAGGTTGTCACTCTTGTGTTAGTCAATGAAATAATCTGTTTAGAGGTACAAATGTTAGGGCTGCCTCTCTCCTTTTTTTGTTTTTGGAATTTCTTCACTTTCTGTTTAGTTCATGAGTATACAAAATAATGTAAGCATCAATACAAATATGTGTATTAAGCTGAAAATAATATCTAGAAATTTTTTGTTTAGCTTGTGATGATGACTGTACAGGGCGATTGTTGAATGATCTGGATAATTTTGGCAAAGCTATGCTTTTGGTAAACTTCACTGGTGCTATCTTGGCACCTTATGGAGCACTTTCAGACTTGGAAAATGCCACAGAATATTTAAAGGTGTGTAAGCTGTTACTTATCTTTTATTTTGCAGTTTATATTATTGTGTAGATAGCTGAAGATTAATATATTGGTTACCACTGGCCTATTTTAAGTATGGTTTGGTTGGTTCGTATGCCTTCTATGATAAAACATTGTTTCTAATTAGAAATACTTCTGTGGAATCAGCTCTTCTGAACTTGCCACCCACTAAGCCATGGTTGGGGGCTGGGCTGATTCTGTCAGGTATTATGGTTATGGAGCAGCTTTCTGTATTACTGTAAATCCTATACAAATTGTATCAAAATAAATCTACATGTTATCTCATGGAAAGAGACCTGTACATTTCACATGTTGAATTCCTCATGTTCAGTGATGATGATGATACTAATAATAATTCATAACAATATTCTATTTTGTTTTTTATTATTTATCTAATTACTTATCTAACTGCCTTTATAAAATATCTTCAAAATATTCTATAATAAAACTGGAAGGGGGGCAGTTTTCTAGTTAGCCGTGTAGCTATGCAATAGCAATAGCACTTAGACTTATATACTGTTCCATAGTGATTGCTTTACAGCACTCTCTGAGTGGTTTACAGATGTCAGCATATTGCCTCCAACAATCTGGGTTCTCATTTCACCAACTGTGGAAAGCTGAATCAATCTTGAACCGATCAGGATCAAACTCTTGACAGTGGGCAGAGTTAGTCTGCAATACTGTATTCTAGCCATTGGGCCACCACATATGCATTCATTCACATTTTGCAGTGTGCAATATGTGAATGGGGGCATATGTGGTATGCTCCCAGTGCCCTTTCCTTCATCACTGATTTCTGATTCTCAAGAAAGATGGATTTGTTTTAAGGCAGGGGTGTCAAACTCACAATGTCATGTGACGTGTCGCGATGTATCACAACTTTTTTTCCATTGCCGGCAATGGGGTGGGTGCGGTTTCGCCATGACGCATCCAGCCCGCGGACCGGCAGTTTGACATCCCTATTTTAAGGTATTCCTGAGAGGTGCTATGTGTGTGCTTATGTGAACTCTGAATCACATTGTGCCCTTCAAATCTGGATCACTGTACAGCACTGGCAAATGTACAATGTACAGCACTGGCAAATAACATTGAAATGTTATTACAGATTCAGTTTCTCCAAGATTCATCAGTTGAACCTGTAACTTAATATTTTTAGGCTGTCTCACTAACATCTTGGCTGAATTAAAAGCTCACATGTTGATCAGTTTGTTTTTCAGTTACAGACCAATGTAATACAGATTTTATTTCATATACCAACATATTGCTTAGTTGTTACACAGACATTGTGAAGTTTTCTAGGAAAGTTCTTTGATGAAAAGGACTGTTAAAGCACCTAATTGGGAACAATTGCATGCTAAAAGGTCTAAGTTTAAATCCTTGTCTCCAATCCTGAAGTTGTTTGCATACACATTTTATTTGCAGGAATCTTTGAGGGCTGAAGAAAGTCCAAACTCTTTAATGAAAATTATGAATGGCAATCTTGATACGATATCAAATGTTTCAGATCAGTTCTACAAAGAGGTAGGGATTTTGCTTCTTTATTTCAAGTTTAAACTTACCTGTTAGAAAAATAGCTAAAGTAAAAATAGCTAAAAGTAGACCTGCAAGTAGAAGATTTACCACAACATTGAACTGAAACGGGTAATTATAAAATGTTTAGCTTTGTATTTACCAGGTGAAAATCTGTTTCATACGTAATAAAGAAGCAGAAAATTGTCATATTTATTGTAAAGCTTATCTAAATCAGGAAAGATTATTATTATGTGCCCTCACAGGTTTTTTTGGGGGGGAGGGACCTTAGGGATCCATCCTTGATATTTTTCTGCCCTAGCAGTGTGCATATATCTGTGGCAAATTTATGTCTATGTGTAGATTACACACCAAGATAGGGCAAAATTAAGAGAAAATAAATCAGCTAATATTAATATATTGATTAAAATTAATTGCTTGTAAAATAAGACTTGCAGAATTAATTGTTCCCTCATATCTCTCAATTCACATGTAATATGTTCACATACATCCCCCTGCAACAGCAGTTACAATTAGATTGAAATAGGCATGGAGAAGGACAAAAGAGAAAGAAAAGAAGTCTGAAAACCACAAGAAAGGGTTTGAACCTAGGCCTAATCACCTTTACTTTGTAGTAAGTTGCACAGAGTTTAGTAGTTCTTATTCCCATTGGTTGCTGCTTAGTCAACCCTACTTACTTAGCAGCTCAAAGAAATTTAAGAGCACTGTCAAAAGTCTTATTTTTCTTGCTCTAAAAAGAATCAGGATCAATTAAGCTGTAGGGATAATAATAAATTAATAAAATATCAAAAAGGACATCCAGGCATGCTTACTCTGGAATAAATGCTATTGAGTTCAATGCCTTTGTCTACATTCATGGTGGCTCTTTGGACTTTTATGCAATCCTGCCTCACTTATGGTCTTCTTACACATCTTCTGGTGTGTGGCAGTTTCTCCTTTCTTCAACCATTTGCTTTCATTAATTGCAGCAAAAACTACCACCTCTACCTTTCACTGGCTCTGTTAAGCTTTTCCCAGGGAATGTAAGATTATCTCCTCTAAAATTCAATGCAAGTATTTATCAGGGCAATTACTTTTCCACTTAAGTAAAAGTTAAAAGTTAAAAGGTTTTCTAGCATAGACGTTAAGTATCTGAAACATTTTACCCTTTCTGCAGCATTTATTTGATAAGAATAATATAAAATGCTCTTTTTTACAAAATAAAAGATGTGCTTTGTATATAACTTAGTGACAATTGTAAATATAGTCCTCATTCTTTGTTACAGTAATTAAGAGCCACAATTTCAATAGCATATTACATAAAAATGTATATATTTGCTTTTGTACTAGTTAACGAGAATACTAGAAAGAGGAGAAAATCTCAACAATGCTACAGAAGGTACCTTGAACAAGAGTAAAGAAATGGCTAAATTTATCATCACATTGCAGGAAACTATTACAGGTAACGTGGGGATTGGTTTTGGAGTAGGAATATGATTGACCTGTCTAAGATATTTATAAATAAAAATATATTGTTTCCGCATTTGTATAAAGTGATTTTTAAAATCCTTTTTTCTGCCCAATTATTTTTTTCTTTCTCCATCAAGTGCTTGTGGAAATGGCAGCCACTCTTAACACAACAGTGGGTAGTGATTTCCCACAATCAAATAAAACCCTTCAGAAATTGCAAGATGATATTCCCATGATGTTGGATATAATGCGTGGAAGATATTTCCAGCAGCTGCATCAAGATAGTATACGTGAATTAAAGTAAGTCTCTTTGTGGTTTGCTGCAATGCTCATAATTAATATTTAAGACAAGTAAAGAAAACTGTATCTGACCTTTATGATGAGAATGAATTGCTAAATGTAATTTTTTAAAAATGCTTAATGTATTAATTCAAACTAAAAGCTTCTATGTCATAAAACAACAGGAGATTTTCAGCAAAACTAGAATACTTAATTTTTTAAAGGCACAACATGATTCATTGATTTTCATATTGGTTTTAAAGTTAGCACTAATTTCCAGTTCCAGGAATTATATGGTCTATTGTACATAACTCATACCTCATGCAGATAAATTGTTTCAAGCTGTCTTTAGAGTAAATTGATTTAGAATTTGAACATGTTAAAAGTAGAGGCTAAAATTTCTATTATTGGGATATATATCAAAGATATTTAACTGAGAACCACAGACAAGATTTTGCTTGTGATAAAATCCAAACCTGTGTTTGAATGTAATTTTGTATGGGTTTAGACAAAATATCAAAATGGGAATTTGTAAAAAAAGGAAAATAATGAAACCTGATTTAATTTATAAAATATATTTCTAAAATGTATTTGAAATAAATCAGAAACATTCTCAAAGTTATAGCCAAGAAGATGCCATAAAGAAAAGTCTCTTGATTTCCATCAATACTTCTGATACTTTTTCATTGATTTTTCTGCTCTTGAGATCATGGCAAGAATAAATGTTGAGTGCATTCACCACTTTATGCCAAACAGATAAGCTTAATGATCTGGGATATGAATGCACAGAATGTCTATGGATAATTCCCAGTCATCCAGGTCATGGTTGGATAAGAAGCTAAACGTCTTCAATGAATAAACAAAGTCCATTTGCCTTTTGAAAAAGCACCTTTGGAATGCACAGAATGTTAGTGCTCATAGTCTTGTCACTAAGTAGGAGATATTTCTTTATCGCCTTTCCTTTAACTATTTTGGGAATAACATATTGTGATATTCAAACACAACTCATACTTTACTCCCTCCAAACAAGCCAAGATTAGATGCAACTTTGCACATTATATCATAAGCACTAGCCTGTAATCCTTGGATAATGATTTTATGCAATGATAGTTGACTACAAACAATGTAAGTAAACAACAAAGCCAAATTTCTCATTAGCTATATGAGACAGATCTCAACTTCCTCTTGAATGACTTTTAGTTTCAAGAGGATTAACATCACTTTGTGTATGTCTTCTATATTTATTAGAGGTGCAGAAAAATTGCTGACACGAATCCAGAGAGAATATTGGAGACCACAGCAAGAAATTAAGGATTTTCAAAAAGCAGCAAAACGTGCCTTATCTGAACATAGCAGCAAACGTCAAGAAGCCCAAGATGTTGTGAACATAGCAAACAGTAACACTGAGGAGGCTAGGCATTTGTTTGTTCTTATTAATAACAACCTCAATGAGTTCAATGTAAGAAGACTCACCGCATGTTTCATGTTATTTTATAGTAGATTTGTCTGAGTGTTTAAAATAATCTTTAAAGAAAAAAATTAGGTTTAATATTAGCATTAGGCAAAGTATATTACACTTAACATTTGTATCCCTTTAAACATGAAGGGATTTTATGTAAGATATACTTACTCTGTAATAGCTGATATAAAGTGTTAATTATATCCAATATTGTATTCAGAATAAAAAGCTGAATGTTAAAGAAGATGAGGAGCTGTCTGTTACGCTGATAAAAGAAGGAAAAATCCAAAAAACTGCTGCTGCTGCCTTTGTGAGAGATATATTTAATTCTACGTCTGTAAGTCACTGAACACTCATAACCTTAATTTATGACTAATTTAGTTAATTAGCCATTATATGATGTTAACTGATTTTGAATGTTTAGGATCTAGAAATCCACGAGGATGAACTGATCTTATGGAGTACTAAATTAAGACAACATGTGGATGACCTGGTTATGCAGCTATCTACTCGAGGAGCTCTTGAACTTGTCTATAAGACAGAAGATCATGCTTCTGAGTTAGAAAAAATTGTTCATGCATTAGACAGGTAAGTGTCATCAATAGGTTATGCTTTACTTAAATAGCAGACAGTTTGTAGTGTCTAAAATGTCTTGTCTACTGGAAATGGCCTTCTGCCTCAGAGCTTATTAGACACAAAACTTTACATAGGAAATATAAAACTTCCAGTCTAGAGTGTGGAGTTCAAAACTTACATTCACACCAAAATAAATTACGAATTCTACATACTTAGAATTTTAAGGACATAGATTCTATATGCATGTAATTCATGAAGTTATGCCAGGTGCTTCAAATGGATGGTCACAATTTCCTTCTTCAGCACTTGTAACCAATACTGTTGTACTGATACTGCAGCTTTTCTGAGTTTAAATGTTTCTTTTGTACTAAGCTGTAATATACTTAATTGCTACATGTAGATAGGCCAAGTATTACTGAAACTGAAATGCATAAGCTGTTTCATCTAGAATATAATTATTGAGGAAAATAAACTTTCAATTGTAACAGAACACTGGAATTAATGACTGCATTAGGGATGAAAGGCAATGTGTTGTTCAATATGCAACTTTTATTCTGTGTTTTAAAATAATGTAATGTTATTTTTTTTCAAGTGCATATTGTTGTAAACCACTGAGTCATTTAGATGAGATGGCCATTGTAGCAATTCAATACATAAAATAAAATAAATAAATAAACTGATCCAAATATAAGGTTTAAAATAGGTTCTAGGTTCTAGTAAAATCTGATAGATATTTTAATAGGTTTAAATTCCACGCAAAAGATATAATTTTCATCTTCTATTGCAGTGGCCTTTTGAATGTTAGAAATGTGACTGTGAATGTGACAAATTCTGTCCATGTGTACTCTACCATCAGAAATGTAGTTGAAAGTGCAGAGAACCTGGCAAGTGATGTCACTAAGATTATATATGAACATGTGGTAAGTGTATAAAAAGTCTGTGTAATATCAATACATGTATACATTCTTCAATATAGATATTCATCATTCAAAACTTATATGGTAGAGATATTTTGGAACATCTGGAGTGCAACTCATCATCTCTTTAAAGGAGCTACATTTTTTTTAGACTTCTAAGTCAACCTGAAAAAAATGCATGCAGTTGCCCTATTAAAATACCTGTGTCTCTAATGCAACTCTTTAAAGCAGCTATGTCTTGAGTATGTATAGCTTGTACACCACAATAATAGATTTTTAAAAATCCTACACATGAATTTGTTTCTTTTCTCAAATAAATGAAAAGCTTTGGAATATTCTAATGGCTAACCACAATGTCCAGATTTTTTTCCTCTAATTATGAAATTATGTAAGCTTTACAAAAAATAAGCACCACTGCATACAATGGAAGTAGCTTCTGACTTGTTCAAAAGCTTGTTCAGCAATCATATTTTTCTTTGTTGAAAGCTCTATATTGGAATCTATAAAAATACTTTTCTGATCTTCTGAAAACAGAATGAAAGCAAAGAATGATAAGTATCTCCGTTCTTGTGCAAACTTTTCCTTTTAAGAAATTCAGTCCATTGAAAAAGAGTTGGAAATCTTAATTGTTTTCAATTTTAGCCAGACCTAATCTTTAGATCTTTGTGATGTACCACCTGGCTAACCCTTGGCGTGATCCTTTTTTTCTTATTGTGTATATGAGTTAAGGGACAAGACCCCTCTTCTTGAGGTCAAAGTTCTCAGAAATTCAAATAATTATGCACTATGTAAGCATCTGGTGCAACCCCATGATCTCTGGGAACAAGTCCAAGCCACAGCAGCAACTATGGGATGTGTTGATGAAAGTCAACTACATCTGTACAAGGTCATTTTAGGAAAACATTTTTTGGAAGCATGCAAGCAAGCACCCTATTTCTAATATAGTTGCTTGTTATGTATGTGAAGATGTTTTTTATGGTGTTCTGTCTCATATCTCATATTAATAAATCTGATGTGTTTAATCATAAGACTGAGATTGGAGGTTTAAGCTAAAAATGATATAAAACCATAGAAATGAGTTTTTTTACGTTATAGCCACATAACATATAAGGGTTTTCCAAAAATTATCTTATGCCAGACTCCTGTAATTTTAATATTGCTTTTTCCCATAAATAATGTTATCTTTTTGTGTTTAAGCAAAGAGGGCTCTTTAACACTACTGGGAAAAATGTCCTTCAGCTTAGCTCCACAGTCTTAGCTGATGCAAAATATCTTCACAAGAAGTATGATGGTAAGTTTCATTACATATAGGTTGACATATTAATTTCTGCTCTGTAATGACATTTACTTGAGGATGTGAAAACTTTTATTATCACAGGACTGTTGTGCTAATAAAATTAAGGTGTTTACTCCACCTGAGATCTTTGTAGGATATAATATTGGTTGCTGTATATATTAACATGAGGAATTTTGTAATAAAGAACCTATAAACCTGGGCCAATTACAAATTATCCTCCTGAAAGCAATAAAACAACCACCTATTTGGCACAGGCTGCAATTATGTTTTAGTGCATTTTTTAATGTGTGATCCCTGGCAACATTTGGCTTGCTTGATAGTTTAAGCTATATATATAGTGCATCTGCTGAATAAGTGTCTTTTTAGCATACAGTATAGATTATATAAGGGACAATTCACTGCTTTTATTTTCTTTCAAAAAGTAATCTACTGCTTTGGATTTACAACTATTTTCTTCTGTAGGACTCAGGTCAGGGTTAAATGAAATTAACATAAAAGTGGAAAGACTTAAAGCAAAAGCCAGTGGAATTGCTAAAAGGTTTAATGATTCCCTACTTCAGCTGACTTCATTGCCCGGAGGTAAGGGGAGTTCATCTTGATAACATTGTCCTTCATTCTAGAAGGCAGATCTATTTAACCATTACTACCGGAAAATCTAATCTTTTTATCTCAGGTATGTATGTATGTATGTATGTATGTATGTATGTATGTATGTATGTATGTATGTATGTATGTATGTATTTATTTATTTATTTATTTATTTATTTATTTATTTATTTAGAAAGTATGTGTGTAAGAGGACAATATATGATTGCTGTTTCTCATTCCTTTAAAACAAAAAAAGAAAACAAAATGAATAGGAAATAATTTGGTTTACATTGCTGTGCATCATGCTGAGCAAGGATTCATTGGCTGGATTTCTGCCCATTAAAGCTCTGAAACCTGGCCATGATGAAATAGGATTGCAGATTTGAATGGTATTTTATTGGTCTTTCCCACTGCCAATAAACCATAATTTAGCACTGCATGTATAAGTAATAACCAGTTGTAGCAAACAGTTTTTTAAATTAACAATCAGATTAAATGTTACAATTTATTCATTTCCTTTTCTATGATAGTACTCCTTTTACTTCTTTGAATAATCTTTGTAATAGACATTGCCTCGCTAATATACTGGAGCTAAAATAAAAACTACAATGGAAAAAAATCATATTTTTATATGAATAACTTTTATATGTACAGCTTTAGTTTTCCACCATAAGATACCTCAAAACTCTGGTTTTGATGGCACACTGTGAAATATGGATTAAACAAATTTAGGACACTATAAAGTATGGATTAAAGAGAACCTAAATTTAAACTGTATCACATTAGAATGGTTGTTGATACATTAGAATTGTTTTATGTGTCTACTCAAGCATTATGCCCAAAGTACAAAGGCAAATTAACTGCTTACAGACTCACAAGCTTCCTAATTTCAGACCTTGATAGTTATATAGCAGGGACTGATTATTCCTGTGCTCATTTAAATGTAAGCTGACCAGTTTATGTGATATGGAACAATCCTGTGGAAAGCCTTTATTTCAATTTATATGAACCTTAATAGTCCCTCCATACAATAGGGGATCAGTGACTAAAGCAGGGGTCTTCAAACTCGGCCCTTTTATGACTCATGGACTTCAACTCCCAGAATTCCTCAGCCAGTGTGCCTGGCTGAGGAATTCTGGGAGTTGAAGTCCATGAGTCATAAAAGGGCCGAGTTTGAAGACCCCTGGACTAAAGGAAGTGGGCAGACATATGTTTAGATGTTGTGACACTGCATCCAGAGGGTTTTTATGCTGTGATTACTTGTTCAGTTCCAGACATAAGGTAGTACTGCATTTATCAGAATAGGGTACACTTTAAGTTTAGGAAATTAAAATAAATACGAGATTCTGATCACAAATCTTCTGTACTAGGTTCATTTTGTTCCTGAGATTAATAGTAACTGAGTTTCAAAGATTTGCAAGCAGGATGATAGATAATCAGATTTATGTTGATCATTTGTTTCAGATACTAATGAAAATATTTTGGCAATAAAAAGGCTGGCTCTTTCTGCTAATTTGACTGCCCTTAATGGTATAAGTCATACTGTCGGTTTTAGTGAGAAGCTGTTGAATTCTTCATCTGCATTGTCTAAAGTTAATGATACGTTGCAGAAAACAAATGAACTTATAATTGATTCAACAAATGCTGGTAGGTTTGCTGCTTGATTGCTTACTAGAAATGTTACTGCATGCAAGAATGGGATTAATTTTTAATCCAAAGCATTCTTTATCCTATTCACATTGAAAGCAGTTTGTACTAGTATACTTTGCTGATATGGTGAGAACTTGTGATGAGGTTTGCTATCTTTTTTGATTGAAAGTTGGCATTTTCAGACTAGCAAGGCCGAATGAAAAACCAGTAAAAAATTAAATGTACTTAGCTACATAATTTTGTGTGTGTATGTGTGTGTATTCCTTATTCATTTGCAACTTAAAACACAAATAGTTAGCAGAATTGCCCCAAAACTCTTTTTCAGGATATCTCCACTTCTGTTTTGGCAGCAGCATCAGCTGAAAAAAAAGTGAATGAAGTTGAAATCCAGGCTGGTCTATTATATGGAAGGCTGAAACCTCTGAAAATACTGGAGGAGAATTTAAGCAGAAACATCTCTGAAATTAAAGAGCTCATAAACCAGGCTCGCAAACAGGCAGCTTCTGTAAGCAGCTAACCATTTTTATGTATTCCAGAAAAGAAACTGCTATTTTGTTCCAGGATATATCCTAAATAGTTGCATCACTGTAATAAACTGTAACTGACAAAGTACATATGTACTCTAATGTACAGTACATACCCTAAATAGTTCTATCTACTGTCACTGTATTAAATTTTAAATGATAAAAGCTGTAATACAGACGTTATTTTCCTCCTGAGGGATTTATTTGTGTCCACAAGGACTTGTACTTTTCTTTCAGTAACGTAAATCTTCCATGGCTGCCTAGGTTCCTTCAGTTTCAAAAATGCAGTTTCAAAGAGGAACAGGTCTATGCGATGTATAAGACTACTAATTAGTACAAACTACTCGTTCTATTGTCAAAACTCTTTATGGCCTTCCTGCACGTCTTTATTTTCATCCCAGGACATTCTTTTTTTTTTTTTTTTTAAATATATTTTATTAAATTTTATATGGGTATGGGAAGGATAAGGATAATATGGGTAGAGGATGGGGTTAGGGAGTGGAGTTGGGATAGGGATGGGAATAGGGGTAGGGATAGGTACAGTAGTGGGGTTACCCCCACATAAAAAATCCAACGCTTACACAAGCAGACTCTCGTCCGGGTACACGTATTGAATAACAGTAATTAGTACAATACTAAACAATTATAATTTAATACTAAAAATAGTCATAAAATAAAAGCTTACTAATTAAATATAATTTAGCTCTAACGTAATGTTAACCACTGATAAAAATTTTCCCATGTCCTAAAATACACTGAGTCCTCTTTCTCCTTAATCTCCAACGTCAATCTGTCCATTTCTGCACATTCTAAAATTTTCATAATTATAATCTGATCGTGTGGTAGATTTTCATTTTTCCAAAATTGAGCAAATACAATTCTCGCTGCTGTCAATACATGTAATATTAAATATTCATTCTCTTTACCATAGTTAGATCCTAATATTCCTAGCAAAAATAATTCTGGTTTATATTCTATTTGTATTTTAGTCATCTTTTCTAACCATTTATGAATTTTAAACCAAAATTTCTTAGTTTTAGGACACATCCACCAAATATGATAATAAGTACCTGGTTTTTCTTTACATTTCCAACAAATATTCGATACATTTTTAAACATTTTCGCTAATCTAACTGGTGTCATATGCCATCTATAAAACATTTTATATAAATTCTCTTTATATGAAGCTGCTTTAGTAAGTTTAATATTTCTCTCCCAAAGCTTTTCCCAGTCTTCTAAATCTATGGAATATCCAAAGTTTTTTGCCCACACTATCATTGTTTCTTTTACTTGTTCTTCTTCCATCTTCCAATTTAATAAAAATTTGTAAAGTTTCTTAATCAGATTTTCATCTGTTTTCAAAAGTGTTTTATCAAATACTGTCTGTTCTTTATAAAAGTCCATTACTTTTACATCTTTTTCATATCTTGTTTGAATTTGCAGATAGGACCACCATGTTAAGTCAATGCCTTGTTGATAGAGAGTTTGTCTGTCTTTAAGTTTTCCATCCTTATCTACAATGTCTTTATAAGTAACAAGTTTGTCATAATTAATTAAATTTGGATAAGCAAATGCTTCCATCGTCGAAAGCCACTCTGGTATTTTCATATATATTTTATGTTTAATTTTCTCCCACTCTGAGAACAACACATTCCTTATAGCATGTCTTTGAAAATATTTATGTACTTTGTTTTTCTCATACCATAAGAACGCATGCCAGCCCAATTGTAAGTCATGTCCCTCCAAATAAAGAAGTCGTTTATTTCTCAGCATAATCCATTCTTTGAGCCAAAGTAACATAGACGCTTGGTAATAAAGTCTCCAGTCCGGAAGTCCAAAGCCCCCTCTATCTTTTGTTTCTTGTAGTAGTTTAGTTTTAATTCGTGCTTTCTTCCCTTGCCATATAAATCTCAATATTGTTGAATTTAAATCATCAAAAAATTTCTTACCCAATTTAACAGGGATCGTTTGAAATAGAAAAAGTATTTTTGGTAAAATGTTCATCTTCACAGTCGCTATTCTGCCTAACAATGTCAATTGAAGATTTTTCCACTTTTCCAAATCTACTTTTATTTGTTTCATTAGTTTTTCATAATTATCTTCTTTTATTGTTGTATATTTTGATGTTAAATATATTCCTAAGTATTTAACTTTTTTAGCCATTTGAAGATTTGATCTTTCTGCAAGTTGAGATCTCTGTTTGTCTGTTAGGTTTTTTGTTAATACTTTAGTCTTTTCTTTATTTATCTTCAAGCCTGCTACATCTCCAAATTTCTCTATTTTCTGCAGCAGTATAGTAACTGTTTCCAATGGTTCCTCTATAATAAAGACTAAATCATCCGCAAAAGCCTGTAATTTATATTTTTGTTCTTTTATTTCCAATCCTTTAATTTCCATATCTTGTCTAATGTCTCTAGCCAACACTTCCAGTGTAAGAATAAATAACAAGGGGGATAGTGGACATCCCTGTCTTGTGCCTTTTTTGATATCAAAGCCATCTGTATATTTTCCATTTAAAAATATCTTTGCTGTTTGTTTATTATATATTGCTTGAATCGCATTTATGAAATTTTTACCAAAGTCCATTTCCATCAACTGTTGAAACATAAATTGCCAATTTAAATTATCAAAGGCTTTTTGTGCGTCAAGAAATATAAGTGCCATCTGTTTCCCTGGCTGATGTTCATAATATTCTAAAACATTTAAAATAATCCTTAAATTGTTCTTTATCTGTCTTTTAGGCAAAAAACCATTTTGATCTGTATGAATAAATTCAGTCAGGAATTTCTTCAATCTTTCTGCCATTATTGAAGTAAAAATTTTATAATCCACATTTAATAGCGATATTGGTCTATAATTTTTGATTTGTGTAAGATCAGTGTCTTCTTTAGGTATCAAGGTAATATTAGCTTCAGTCCATGAATTTGGTATTTTTGTCTCTAAAAAGATTTCATTGTACAATTCTTTCAAAATCGGGCTTACTGTATCTTGTAAAATTACATAAACTTCTGCAGGGAGCCCATCAGGCCCCGGGGTTTTATCCTTCTTTTGTCTTTTTATTGCCTCTGTGATCTCCATCATTGTTATCTTCTCATTTAAAATATGTCGCATATTCTCTGGCACCTTTGGAAGATCAGCTCTAACTAAGTAATCTTTTATTGCTTCTTCAGAGACCACCTCTGCCTTATACAATGTCTCATAATAATCTTTAACAATTTTTTCCATCGCATCATTGTGGCAATATATCTCGCCTTTTGAGTCTTGTAATTTACATATCATTCTCTTTTCTCTTTCTTTCTTCAATCTATATGAAAGCCATCTTCCCGGTTTATTAGCATTTTCAAAAAAAAATTGTTTGGATCGTTTAATCTGTTGTGCCATCATCTCCATCTCGGATAAATTTAATTTATGTTTTATCAATTCCATTTGTACTTTTAGTTCCTTCTTTTGTGGGTCAATTCGTAATTCCAATTCCAATTTCTTAATTTCTTCTTTCAGCCTCAACTGTACTTGCTTCTTTTCTTTGTTCTTTTTGGCAGTATACGTTATAGCCAAACCTCTAAAATATGCTTTCGCCGTATCCCATACATTTTGAAGAGAGGTTTCTTCTTTCTTATTTATTTTTTAAAAAAATTCCATTTCTTTTGTTGCTAATTGTAAAAATTCTTTCTCTTTCAATATAGATTTATTTAATGACCACCTTAATTGTTTCTTGGTTCCTTTCCAAAGCATTTTAAGTGGATTATGATCTGCCCAAATATTAGGTTCTATTTCGACCTCTTGTATTATAGTCTTCAAATTTTGAGACATCCATATCATATCAATTCTTGACCATGATTTATGGCGATTCGAATAAAATGTATATTGTAACTTTTCCGGATTCATCTCTCTCCAAACATCTTATAAAAGCAATTCCTCTTTCATTTTAAAAAAAGTCTTCGGTAGAACATTTCCTCCTTTTTTCCCTTGTTTGGAACTTTGGGTTTTTTGGGTGTTGCCTTTGGGCAAATTTTTTATTTCTTTTTTTTTAAGATTAGGGGGGCTTCCTGTTATCCTGCATTTTTTTTCTTTTTCTTTTTTTTTGCTTTGGAACTATTTTCCTTTTCTTCTCCTTTTCTTTTTTTTTTGAAGTATGTTTGGCTTCCTCTCCTAACAATAGGAGGATAAGGGATTACAATTGGCCATCGGGCCCTCTGGTGGATTACAATTATAATTGGCCATTGGGCCACCTGGTGGATTATAAAATAGCAGAACAACCCAAAGATGGCGACTTCAAATTTGGGAAAGGGGATTAAAAAGGCGACTTCTGCTCCTGCCTCATCATCGGCGAGCCCTGTCCCCCAAAAATCAATTACTACATTTTTACAACAAGAAAAGGTGGAACCCCAGTCTAAAGATATTCAAGCGATATTACAAGCAATTGCAGAGATGAAAATGGATATGAAAATGGAGTCAGATAAAAAGTTTGAGGATTTGAAAAATGATTTTGCTAAAATGGATCAAAAAATGGACCAAAAAATGGAAGTCTTCCAACAGGCGATCATAGATAACCAACAAAGGATGCAAAAAATAGAAGATAAGTCGGTGGAAGTGGATCAGAAATTAGAATACCTCCAAGGAGAGAACCAGAGATTGGCGCAAGTAAATGCAGAATTGGAAGACAGCTTTGCCGTGGCGGAGATGGAACGGTCATCATATTTTTTAAGATTTCAAAATGTCATAGAAGAGAAAGATGAGAATTTGTTGGAGCTGATGAGTGAGCTATTGGCGGAGCTGCTCGGAATAGAAAAGGATCAAATGAAAAAAAAGATAGATCAGGCTTTTAGAGTTAACTCAAGCTATGCTAGAAAAAATAGAGTTCCTAGGGAAATTCATGTAAGATTTGTTAAAAGATCAGTAAGAGATGACATTCTGAGAGCAATAAGAGATCAACCGCTGAAATATAAAGAAAAAGAACTTGTAGTTCTTAAGCAAATTCCTAGAAGGATAAGAGAAGCCCGAAGAGAATATCAATTTTTAACAAAGAAATTGTTTAATAAGGGAATCAACTTCAGATGGTTGATTCCAGAAGGAGTGTTAATTTTTTGGGATACGAAAAGATACAGATTGAACACCCCACTTCAAGCGGAGGAATTTTTCAATAATCATAGAGAGTTTTTGGAAAGAGGCGAAGCGGAGCCTAAGAAACAAGAGGAAATGAACGTGGCTGGAACATCTAAACAGAGGGAAGAGGATGAACCTAAAAAGACACAAACAGAGGAAGATGTAAGACCGAAAGATCAGAGACAGATAACCTCACCTAGAAGATTGAGGGCTAGAAATAATTGAAATTATGGAAGAGATTGGAGTCTTTTCAATAAACATAAATGGTCTGAACTCTCCTTCAAAAAGGAGAAAAATATTTACTAGACTACAAAAACTAAAAAAGGATATAATTTGTATTCAAGAGACACATATTAAGAGACAACATCTTAGAATTTTAGAACAATCTAAATTGGGTAAACTTTATGCTTCTTTGGCAACTCAAAAGAAAAGAGGTATAGCTTTGTATATAAAAGAAAAGTTGAACCCAAAACAAATTTATGCTGATGAAGAGGGGAGATTATTAATAGTAGAAATTACATGGAATCAAAAACAAATATTGATGGTGGCAATATATGCACCCAATGAGAAGCAAAACCAGTTTTACCAACAATTACATGATAAACTAGTGGATTTAAATTACCAAAATCTTTGCTTATTAGGAGATTTTAATATAGTAGCTGATGCAATACAAGATCCCAGGACATTCTTCATTTCTTTCTAATAAAGGAGAATATTTGTAGCTCAGGGTAGAAATGAGGGATCTTTGGTGCTCTTTGAGCTTGGTTGTTTTCTTGCAGACGTTTCATTACCCAAACTAGGTGACATCATCAGTGCTAGATGATGACTACCACTGATAATATTACCTGATTTGGGTAATGAAATGTCTACAAGAAAACAACCAAGTTCAGAGACTACCAAGGACCCCTCATCACTCTATTCTGCACAGTGCTATCTATTCAAAAATCCCTGGTTCCCTCCTACAAGTATGACCTTAGGGGTAACCTAATCCATCTGTTCCAGTCTTATCTCAGAAGCCATCCTGTGCATATGGCTTTTGCTTCAACCATCTAATTCCTACATCTTAGGGGACATAAGCCCTTAATCAAGTACAACTAACCAAGGTTCTGAAAAAAACATGTATTGTTTTCCACTATCTACTGTTTCCCTTTTCCTCAATGTGTTTTGCATTGTAGGATGTACAGAGCAGCCCCCATCAGCGGCACAAAGAAATACCATTCGTGATTTTGGTGGAATATAAAGACATAAAGAGAAATGCTCTGTCCCATTGGTTTTTATTTAATTATTTTTTTTATTTAATAAATTTATATGTTGCCCATCTCACTGACTCCTTCATGTGATTAGCAATAGCACTTAGACTTATATACTGCTTCACAGTGCTTTATAGCCCTCTCCAGGCAGTTTACAGAGTCAGCATATTGATTATGTCAAGTATTTTATTCATTAATGTTGATAATATTTCTATGATAACCACTATGTGTCTCTACATGTATGTGTATGGGTGTGAATTGTACCTGCATTATATAAAGTTTTTGTTTTTCCTTTTTTTCAGATTAAAATTGCAGTATCTGTGGAAAAAGACTGTATTCGGGCCTATCAACCCCAGATATTATCTACTAACTACAATACATTAACATTAAATGTTAAAACAATGGAACCTGACAATCTTTTGTTCTATCTGGGTAGCAATGGTAAAGTAAGTAAAGGATTTTATATCTCGATTCTTCTACCAACTATCAGTCCAAATTTCCATTGGGTTTCTACTGAATTATATTATCTGACACCCATACAACAAATAAGCTGCATTTCAGTGGTCAATACATTATAAAAGGTTTCTTTGTACATGTTTATGAGTACAGTGGCAATTTTAGTACTTGTTAGTATCTGAGTGCAATCTCTTGCCTATTTTAAGTGTTGCAGACTTCAGTGGGTCAGTAATAAATATTCTCTTAAATTTAGTTTCCTGAATATTCAAACGTTAATGTGAGAAAATAGATTCTTAAAACTGGATATGAAATATGTTGATTTTTCTATCCAGTTGACACATTGTGGATATTTAGATATCCTTTCCTTCTGTTGTTACTTTAACAATAAAAAAGCTTGGTATGCATACATTGATATATTTTGTCTTTATAGTGATATGTCTGTGTTACTGCTAAGATAAACAATCAGGATCATAGATACATCATTTATATATTCTCTAAGCCAGTGGTGGCGAACCTATGGCACAGGTGCCAGAGGTGGCACTCGGAGACCTCTCTGTGGGCACACGTGCCGTTGTCCCAGCCTTGCCTCCCCCCGCGACCCCCTCCTCACCAGCAGCCCCCCTGGGGAAAAGTCGCCCCCGAGCGTGGCCCACGCGGAGCAGCGCAGCCAAGGACATGGCAGCCAGGCAGTGTAGTCAAGACTCTGCCCTCACGCCCCATCGCGCACAGTTGATGCTGCGGGGCGTGGGCAGAGGGTGTGGCCGCCATGGCGCTGCTGGGCTGCCTGGGCGATCTGAGGCGGGCCCTGGAGGTGGTGAGTGGCCCTGTGGGCAGGCGCGGTGGGGCGGAGCGGGGACGGGCCCAGTTTTTGGGCACTCGGTCTCTAAAAGGTTCGCCATCACTGCTCTAAGCCATTAGAAGGCTAAACTGTTAATAATGCTAGAATTTAATTTGAAAGCATAAACTTGGCAGGGCAAGATTTTGCAAGGAAGATGAAAACAAGTCAATTAAAGAGGGAACTTTTTGCTTGGTGCAGTAATTTCTCTGTGCCCACAAGTGCCCACAGATTACTTAAGCATGTATTTAAGCTCAAGCATATAATGGTTATGACACAACCAATATTGCCAGGGAATATTGCATTCACATCTGCAGCTTAACTTGAGGTGTGTGGATTAAATAACTTAATATCTTTCAGATGTTCTGGACTAATCTCATGGTCAAATGACAAGATATTATACAAACCATAATTTGATACATCTAAAGATACTTTGTTGTTTTTAAATGAAGTAAACTATAATGGTCAGTAGAAATCTCTATATAAGGTAATGAAACCTTATTTCCTTTAACCTTTATAGGTGGCAGTAGATAGCTGTCCAATAGGAAAAAAGAAACTCAATAATAAATTACTTGGATTTCAAAACAAAAAACACAATACTAGCTTTTTTCTTTTCTTTTTACATTTTTACCAGCACAATTGCTCCCAATCAGTTAATTGTAATCAGTTGTATCTCAATTGGTTCCGCTAATTTCAATAGGTTCTTATATTAGTTTATATTTATGCAATACTAATTTGTTCTTTAACTACACGACTTGTACTTTATAGTAGAATTAGATGTACAGTATGTTCATTTAAATGATTCTGTGGTTAATTAAGCCTATATAATTTTATGTGATCTTTACATCTTCAAAATGTTTTTTTTCCCTTGAATGGTTCATTTACACGCAAAATGTCTAACAGTCCCTCACATTATTTTAAGTTTTTAAAATTGAGTTGGAAACGTTTAGCACACCTTGTGTATACTACTGACTTCTCAGATATGAGTGTGATCTGCATTAATATTACCTTATAATTATTTTTTTGCCTGGGCTTTTTGTGGTTGGCTAGTTTCAGTTGTAATATATCCAGTGGTGGGATTCAGCCAGTTCACACCACTTCGGCAAAACTGGTACCTAATTTTTTGTTGCCCAGGCCCAGAATGGATTTCCAGAAGCGGCATCCACACAGAGAAACGGTTGTTCACATATTTGAATCCCACCACTGAATATATCTCATAATTAAGTTGCTGTAATTGAGATGGCCAACTTCACAATAGTACGTCAAATAATAAACTTTCTTTATAGGACCAGAAAGGTAGAGTAAAAATTAAAATGATTGTGATATATGAATATGATTATAGTTTCTCTTATGGAATCATAACAATTAAAATTGTTTTTAAAAGATTTTTAAAAACTTTAGAACACTGTTACACATGTTGGTCCTTTAATATTCACAAACTTTTTCTTAGACTGATTTCATGGCAGTGGAGATGCGACGTGGCAAGGTGGCCTTCTTGTGGGATTTGGGTTCTGGATCAACAAGACTGGAATATCCTGATTTATCTATTAACAACAACAAATGGCATAGAATACATGCTACCAGGTATGGATGTGTAAAATACTATGGATGTGATACTATCTGTATAGAACATCAGATATCTAGAAAAGGTAAGCTGTGTTGGGAATAAACAACTTTTAACATTCTTAAAATAATAATTTAATTTATCTAATAAAGGTATTTGTCATAAGATGGATGTAAGAGATAAACAATTACAAAACAGAGATATATAGATACTATTGGTTTTATGATTTCAACAGCTAGTTAATACCAAATTTTGCAGCACATTCAACGATTTTAAATGTTGAAATTGATGCCTTAAGCCTTTGTAAAATATAAAGTAATCATTTTGTCTTAAAATTTTAAAATTCATTCCCCCAAATGTAAAAGCATATTGACATGGGGGGCATAGAATGCTGATAAATCACATATAATCACAGAACCTGATACAGACGTGGATATTTTGAGAGCTATGTGGTACAGTAGTTAAGTAGTGCTGGACTAGGAGTGAGGGGACCCAGACTCTAATCATCCTCAGATAAGGAAGCTCATTGGGTCAGTTTCCCTCTCTCAGCCCAGGAGCCTTCATTGAGGTGTTACACTAGAAGCAGGGAAACTGATGTTGTAGTCCACCCTCAACCACAGAAGCTTACTCAAATGGCCTTTGAAACTTATGTAGCTTAATGCAATTTGACTCCCAGATACTTTGTTGGCTGAAAAATATCACCATTATGTCAAGGCTGTGTCAGTTCCATGAGGTAGACCAGACTAAGAAGCATTCATTGTGCAAACCTAAAGCTACTTGTATTAGAACAGCTACAGTAACAGAACCTTGCAAGTCTGAATGTTGTTCCATTCCTCCCTCTTTTATCTTCTTGGAATTAAGAGGGAAAGGGGTTGCTGTTGGAGGTGTTTTTGTAAAGCATCATTTTCTTGGCTCAGGCTGAGCTTCATTTACCCCTTTCTTTCCTTCCCAACCATCCTGTATATTTACTACAGCCTGTTCAGAATCATATATATAACTCAAGCAAAGGTAAAGGATCTGCACTTTTTGTTTTTAGAGAAAAGGGGGAGTCTGCATAAATAAACTGAATTTAATGAATGCCCTAAATTTTTGTAGTGGGTTAAGCTGTTGGACTAGTCCCAGGGAGCCCTCAGCCGCAGAAGCTTATTGAACAACCTTGGATCAGTTGCTATCTCTCTCTTTCTCTCTCAGTCCAATCTATTAACAGAGTTGTTGCTATAAGGAAGAGGATGAGGAAGTAAGTACATTGCCTGGAGCTCCATTATATAGGATGGGATATAAATCAAATCAGTAAATAGCCACATCTAAGTGATAAGGTATTCAGAACAGTTGCCGTCAACTATATAAATATTTGCATCTTTTTCTTGAACTGCTATGTGTAACACCAGTTAGCAGATTTAACTATTTTAGTTCTTTCGTTATTCTTCTAATTAGGTTTGCGAAAACTGGCACTCTGAGTGTAGAGGAGACTAGTTCTCCTCAGAAGCCCATCAGAAGAAGTGTAACCTCCCCTGGAACAGCCACTGTGCTAGATGTAAATCCGTCAACTCTAATGTTCATTGGTGGACTTGGAGGACAAATCAAGGTGAAAAGTTTACTGTAATATATTGTGATAGTTCAGTTGGTGGATATTGAAGATGATTTCCTCCTCATCTGATAAGAGCTGTCAAGTATTCAGAAATGAAAAGAAAGACATCTATATGATGGTTGCTTGTTCTTGTTCTTTAAAAAAGTGCCAGTGACTATAATTTTAATGTGAGAAACAGCGCCATCTTTGTGGAAAAGGGGGGGGGGCAAATTCATGACACTAATTTCCAGACTCAAGTTCATCTCTTTTGGACATATGTCATGTTGTTGCACACACATACAAAGGAACGAACTTAGCAGCACTGTGCTGCAATAATGAAAAAACAGCAAGCCCCTGAGGATACCACCAGAGAGAGGTGAAAGTTATTATATACATGGGGATTAATGATATTAATCAATACTAACTTGATTTGAATTAAATACAGTTGTCTCATTATTGCAGTGCAGACTATGTCATGCCACTCAAATGCAGTAGAGTTCCTCAGTGGAACTCAGATAAAACATTGTTCTATTAACTGATTTTATTTTACCCTTACATTAAGTCACATTTGGAAGAATATAAATCAAAACTTTTTTTTCACTTACCTTTGTAGCTGTGTACCTGAAGGAATTTCAAATAGCCAAAGCTTATTTTATTTGCTGTAAATGTGTTCTGTATTCTATAGAAATCACCATCAATTAAAGTAACACATTTTAAAGGGTGCATTGGGGAGACATTCTTGAATGGCAGACCAGTGGGACTTTGGAATTTTATGGAAAGGGAAGGCAAGTGCACAGGATGCTTTGGAAGGTGAGAACTGAAAATAGCTGCTGATACTCATTTTATTTAATTATTTTGTGCATTGTCATCTCAGTCAATATATAAAGGAATTTAATTTGGGGTCTACAAGTATTTGACTTTGAAAAGTATGCGTATGGCCATGTGGATTGCTTGAGGGTTTTACAAATCTAATTAGGCTTCCCTGTTTGCTGTATAGCATCTTAAAAAATAAGTGATCTTTAAAATTGTTTGAGTCATCTACCACAATCCATAAGTGAAGAATACTGTGATTCTCCAACTTTCCTTCTGACCACTCTAGGAAATAAAGATGGGTCAAGGCATTACTTTGATGGGGAATTCACCTGTTCAGAAGGCAAACCTTGTCTTGTAGATGGGTTGTAAAAGCATTATTGTGCATTTAATTTTTGGGTGGTTTTTTTTTTTCCTTCCCAAATACCTGTACCATGTTCCATTTTGGGTGCTACCGGAATTTAATTTTGTTGTTTTCCTGTTGTTTAAATTGTTGTAAGGATGTATCTTGAAAATTATCTTCTGGATTTCCTCTGAGTTAAGCGATGATTCAAAGATAATTCTGTAAATGATCGTTTTTATATCAAAACCAATTTAAAAAATGCTCGTAGCTGTATAAGTATGTTTTAACCAGCAGAGGGAGATAGATGATTATTTTATAAACCTGTTTTGAAGAATCCTAAGAAACTCTAGAATTATGGCTATTGATAATGGAGTTAAGTTGCTGAAGACAACATAGAAGGATTTAGTATGTTGCTTTTTTAATGTGACCATTTTATTGATGTGGTTATAGTATTTGAAATTCATACATTGCTTTCTTTACTAAAAAAGGAAAAGAATATATTAGAAAGTTTCATGTATATATTTAAACTAGTCTTCAAAAGGAAAATAACTTTTACTCATACATACTTTTAAACTGTCTTTAATTAATTTAATACAGTTTTACCAAAATTTAGATCTACCTTAAATTACGTCAAATTAATTTTGTCCTGATCTTTTGCACTACTTTTATTTCTAGGCTAAAAGAGCAGTTTGGCAATTTTACATATAGACTCAGTTGATGTCCATTTTGACTGTTGCTAAATTGGATTTTCATTACGGAGTGTAGTACAGAGTTCTGTGGACAGAATGCATCTTGTTAAGAACTTAGTTATATAGCCTGCCCATCTCAATCTTCCCTTCGTTTGTTTTCCCTAGCCCACAGTATGAAGATCCTTCATTTCATTTTGATGGCAGTGGATATTCAGTAGTAGAGAAAGCACTTCGCTCCACTGTGACTCAGATAATTGTATTTTTCAACACTTTTTCAACTAATGGGCTCTTAGTATACCTGGCTTCCAATGGCACAGTAAGGAGATCATCCCATTTTATTAAAAAAGATATATTCAGTTCCATAATCTGTATTGGGGGTATTTTTTGATAAGTAATTAAATAAAAATGAATAAATTCACTACTATGCCTAACTATCAGCTATTTATTTATTTATTTATTAGATTTTTATCTTGCCTTTATTACTTTATAAGTCATCCAAGGCAATGAACACACAGAATAGTCCTTCCTCCTTCCCTTTATTTTCCCCACAACAATAACCCTGCGAGGTGGGTGGGTCTAAGAGAGAGTGACTGGCCCAAAGTTCCCCAGACAGTTTTCATGCCTAATGCCTTACAAGAATGAAATGTCTGTGCAGTGTGTAACATGAATAGCATTCTCATAAAAATGAGTGGGATTTGATTGTCCAGTGATTTGGATGTTCTTGACCCCATGTGGACATTCCTATAGTGAAGAGTCAACAATAAATTACATAAATTGCATTGTATGATAGATTAGCTAAACCATTGTTGAATCTGTCATGACTTTAATAGAGAGATGGTAGCTTTCACTAAGTCTCACTAAATAGAACTAATTTTACAGAATTTGTATCAAGATAATGTATGTGAAGCATTTTGAATTTTCAAATGAAATTTGACTGCTACAAATTTCCAAGATTATCTTACTTATTGGATAGTTGAATAGCTATAGCAGTAAGAAGTGTGGTGTATTTCCCTAATTTTTGCTTCCTTTTCTGCAGAAGGATTTCTTATCTCTGGAGCTTGTCGATGGCAGAATTAAAGTAACCGTTGATCTTGGTTCAGGTCCCCTTACACTTAAAACAGAAAACCGCTACAATAATGGAACATGGTATAAACTTTCATTCAGCCGAAACAAAAAGGAAGGTAAAATATGTTGGCTCCATCCAGTCATAACTCAGTGTGTTTGTCCTTGGCATTGATTTTAATTATAAAATTCAAACCATAGGGCTATGAAAACTAGGCACAATCCCTTTATTACTTTGATTGAAGAATCAGAGGTGGTACCATCTTTACACTGAAATGGAAGAATTAGAGGTGGCATTATTATCATTATCATTATTATCATTATCATTATAGTCATCATTACCTTGAGGCAAAAAAAAATAAAAAAAATAAATGAAGTTGTCACTTCTCTAACAATTACTTAATAAAACTGGGTAGACTCTAGGAGGAGATTAAATAATGTGGCATTTCTCTAAATTTTGAGATCATATTGTGCTGGGTTAGCTGAAAATCATTTCCCCTAAAATAAACATTTTGATACGTATTTATAATACTTTCAATTGTTGAATAGCGAAGGGTAGATTGTTTTTTTTATTTTGTTTAAATTGAAATTATGTTGTAAAAGTACTGTCTGAAATAACATGTATATTATATTTTTCATATTTCTACTAAATGAGAGTGGGGTTTAATTTTTTATTCTTAGGTGATCTTAATGACTAACAGAACAATGTATTGTTACTGTTACATTTTCTGCAATGTTTGTTTGAATAGAAATTCCTGAATCTGACAAACTGTTCCTATTTGCTTACCTCAAGATATTCTTTTATCTTTCAGGGATTTTGGCAGTCATGGATGCTTACAGCCTCAATTCTAAAGAAATCAAGCAAGGCGAATCCCCTGGTGTAGCCTCTGACCTGAATCGTTCTGATAAAGACCCAATTTACATTGGAGGGTTACCAAGATCAAGGACAGTAAGGTACAATTAACTATGTTCAAAGGAAGTCCTTAAGAGTAAGTTGCACAAAATGTTCTGTGTGCATGGAAAAGCTGACTTCTCGAAGGCAATGCGAGGATCAATTTCCACTCTTTGATGCCCGGGTGGGCAGTGTACAGGAAAAATCCGAGATAATAGATACAGAAGCTTTTGCCTTGAGTCCAAGGGCAGCATATCCAACCAGTCCTCCCCACTCCCTGCCAACCTTCTTTCTATTTTTCTGTATTTGAAATCAATTAAATCTATGGCAACATTAAGTGGAGGTAGGAAAAGCAAGTCTCTGAGAAGATTGATGGACCATGCTGAGGAGAATAGAAAGACCAAAGTCTTGTAATATTCATCCCCAAAATTCCACTAGGTTGTCATTTAACTAAAATCTGGAATTCTGAGCCAATCCAAAACAGTTAGGCATAATTCTAAGATATATATTTCAGGTACATATTTTCAGTTTTGAATGCATTCCTAGTGAAGATAGGAAATTGCATCTGGCTCTAAATATAGTGGATGTAGCTCTGTTAGTAACTGATTACTCTCTTGCCCATTTCAGTAAGGTCTGTAAAGCCCATTACATTGCTCAGGCCCAAATTATGTGTATGACTATCTTTTTTCATACAATCAATCTTAAGAGTCTTGGATTTTTAGTAAGGTACTTCTTGCCTACCACAAATAAGCTTAACATCAACTATTATCTGTGGTTTTCCCCCCATAGTGGTCTATAGAACAATTTCTTTTTGGAGTCATGGAGTGTACCTTCTTCTTTCAGATTTTCTTGGAAATAATGTGAGGGTTTTTTAAAAAAACCTTTTGCTTACAACCCCTCGCTTTCATGTTTAATATGGAGCATATACTCACTGTTTTCCTTTTGATCAGAGATTTCTTAAGGCATGAGGGAAAAGAATGCATGTAGGGGAAATGAGATAGGCATGCCATCTGATAGCTTTCATTTCTGTCTCTTTGTATTAGATTGGAAAGAGAGAATAAAACAATGGTAATTGCCTGAGCACCTGCCAACCCTGATTACATAGATCAAGGTTCCTCATTGGTTGACTTACTAACTTTATTCAGCAACTCTCACTTCAAACCTTCCCTAGAAACATGAGAAAATTGGAGGGGGAGGGCCATACTTTGTGGTTCATTTGCTTCCCTTCCCTCATACCTAAAGAGACTTCTCTTAGATGCCAATAACAACAACAAAAAGTACAATTAGATCATTCCTTTTCCAAAGATAAGCAGGAGTATTAAGGAGTGATTTAGGTGGGGATGGACATGTTAGAAGGGGGAGTAGGTGGGATTCTAGTTCATTGTAGAACTTTGTGCTGCCATTTTGGCCATTTCTCTAAAATATAGGCCATATGACTGCATTTCATTGTCTTTGGAATATTGAAAATTGAGATGGAGGACAGAAATGAACTGAGCATTGTAGAAAAGAAAAATGCAGAATATTAAGTTGGCAAAGAGCGCTTTATTTTCAGGATCCTGAATGCAAAGGTGATGATCACTAAAACAGTTTTAGTCATCAGTCTTAAAAATGCATCATAGAAATTTAAAACACAAGGGAGGCCAAGATCAAATGGAAAGAAAAGCTGCCTATTGTGCTTTGTATTTTTCTGAATTGTTATATTCTGTAATTTATGTAATCTCAGGGTATTGTTGGAAAAGTGTTGATTTGTCAGAAATTAATTACTCAGTGACTCCATTCTGGCTTTTATGAAGAATGTAGTATTTTGTTCAATTTTAAAAGCTCAGTATTTTCCTTTATTAGGAAAGGCGTTCATAGCAGAACCTTTGTGGGATGCATGAAGAACTTGGAAATATCCCGATCCACTTTTGACTTGCTTAAAAATTCATATGGTGTGAGAAAAGGCTGCATCCTAGAGGTAAGACATACTAATAGTTCTGTTCACTAGATTTAAGCTGTTTGCTACTGAGAAATGAATTAACAATACATGACTTTATAATGACTAGCAGGTTGAATGTTAAACAATCAAAAGCTGTATTTTTATTTTTTGGATTTAGAATGATGTATTGACTGATCGTACCTTTTCTTTTGCAATCAAGCCTATACGCAGTGCTAATATCTTACATAATGGTTACATTGAGTTGCCACCCAAATCCCTTTTGGTGGAATCTGAACTTATGGCTACTTTTGCTACAAAGAACTCCAGTGGAATCATTCTTGTGGGGCTTAGCAAAGGTGAAGCAAAACGAAGACGCAGGCAAGTCCATCTTGTGAGTACCCAGTCACCTTTAATTTGATTTTTTTGCTTTTAGTTATTTCTGGAATGGATCTTGACTAATCTCTAAAAGTGAAACAGGGTGTGATTGAGATAATATTTGGGCTGAAGACCACCAAAAATGCCAGGGCTGCTGTCTAGATTAGAAAAATCACACACCATCCTGGAAGAAGGCAGTGGCAAGCCAGTTCTGCATTATTGCCAAGAAAGTACAAGCCTGTGAAGTCACTAGACCTTGAGTTCAGTTCAGAGGAAATACAGCTTTTTTTCTTCAGCTGTTAGATTAAAGGTTGGGGTGGCATAATAGAAATAAGGATGCTTACATAAATGAGTGTTTCTGCTTGAATTCTGCAAATAAAATTGGGTTGATCAGCACAAGAAACATGTAAATTGAGGGTGAAGGTTTTTTCTCCGAGCTTGAGGGTTGGTTTCCAAATGTTTCGTTACCAGGCTAGGTAACATCTTCAGCGGTATTTACTGGATGTCTGTGTCAGTGTTCTACTTACATAAGGGCTGAAGCTTCAACCCTCAAGCTCGGAGAACGAACCTTCACCCTCATCCTACACCTGAACTACAGATATTCGCCACTATTGCAAACATGTAAATTTTTGGAACATTTTGAAACAGTGAAGGGAATGTTCCCATTTCTGTTAAAAATGGATTAAGTAGAAGAATGAACATCACTACAGCAAGCAAGTAGTCTTTGCCTTACAGCATTTGTTCAGTGACCTTTTGAAGTTAGAACGTTCTCTACTGACTGCAAATATGTGATTGCCATTTGCAACCTTCCCTGCCAACTTCCAGAAAATCAATGGGGAAGCTAGCAGGGAAGGTCACAAATCGCTGGTGTAAGTTTCCTCCACCTTTGCATCTTCCCTGAGTCCCTCTGTATCATACTGCACCACTCATTTGTGCACCACTGAACATCATTCCCATTCCACACAATATCTTTGTACACCCTCCCTGTGCTGCCTGCATACCCTCCCTGACCTTGTACACCCTCCCTGACCTATGCTGCACCTTTGTGCATCCTCCCTGATCTACAACCTTGTGCAGCTTCCCTGACCCTTGCCACATTTTCCTGACCCTTGCTGTACTTCTTGCACACACACCCCTTGCGTCCTCTACTTTGGTTGTGGGAAACCAGAAGGTTTCCTTGCCTAATGACAATGGGATTTGGATAACAATGGCAACTTGGGACTATAGGAATTGCAGTTGCTAAGCAATGTGTTTGCATTTATCAGCACATTGCTTAGTGCGAATTCTAGTTCCAATTGCTGTCATAAATTGAGCCCTACCTGTATAGTTTTGTGTCAAGTCCATTCTCCAAAAAGTAAAATAATAAAATAAAATTCCAAGACTAGACAGAGGAAGAAAAAAAGACGTCCTCCCCACCACCCCCTTTCTACATTTTAACATGCCTAACAATAACGGAACTTGTTTTTTCCTATTCCTGGTAGCCCTTTTTTTCCATCATGCTAGTGAATGGTCACTTGGCTGTGCAGGTCCTTGCTGGTGACCGAGCAAGTGCAAAAAGGGTCATGGTCAAGTCTACTAATGGAACTTACAGTGATGGAAAAGAACATTCTGTTATCCTTACTCGGAATAAGAGGTACAAGCTGAAGTATTAATTTAATTACCACTTATGTTAGTTACTGTGTTGTCTAAGGAACTAACTTACATTATTTCAGAAAACTAATCACAGTTATCTGTTGTTCAGGGCAGTTCAGTTTCCTGTGGTAATTATATTCTGTGTCCAGCTACTGTTTAAAATGTGTGTGATTATTTCCTAAATAATTTGTATAATTTGTAGATGCTTTGATTACAATTTTTATAATTTGTAGATGATTTGATATTTGGAATCTTACCAAATATTTGTAGAACATAGAAATACATAATTAACTTTACACTAAGAAGCCTTCAGGCCTTATGTAATTAAAAAAAAGCCTACCAGAGAAATGAATTAGAAAGTCATTAGAAAGGTCTGATGTCTCACAATAGCAAGCCTCCAACTCATGTTGGAGAACCAAATTTATGTTCACATTATTCAGGGTAGATTATAAAATTTATTTGTTTTCTCTTCCTTGAAATTATTCTCTTGAAAAAAATGTTACTAAGTATTATTTCTCTCTGTTTTCTCCCCGCTTCTTGGTACCCAGAATAATAAGTGTACAAGTGGATGAAAGTAAACCTGAAGAAATTAGACTTGGACTCATGGCAGAAAGCAGACCAATTAATATATCAAAGCTCTTCATTGGTGGAATTCCTGTTGGAGAAAGCATTTCAGGATTAATGATGATGGATTCCTTCTCTGGTTGTATAGCTAATGTGATATTTAACACAGAGTAAGTTAAAATTAGTTTCTATGCATGGGAAAGTTCTTATTTAACCTTACAGTGTATATCAGGGGTAGGCAACCTGGGCTCTTCTATGACTCGTGGACTTCAACTCCCAGAATTCCTGAGTCAGCCATTCTGGGAGTTGAAGTCCACGAATCATAAAAGAGCCAAGATTGCCTACCCCTGGTTTACGGAGATTCCCAATCATCCAGGTCATGGTTGTCCCAAAGGTGTTTTTTCCAAAAAGCAATTGGATCTTCTTGGTGTTTTTTTGTTTTTTTGAAAACGTTTCGCTTGTCATCCAAGAAGCTTCTTTAGTTCTGAAGAATATATATTTCATATAAGTTATTTAATTAATTAATGGGCAGAAAGATGCATTATTTTTTTTAAAAAAAATAACCTTTACTTCGGGTTTACCATACTGTCTCCAGGGTAGAGAAGGATTCATTTATTTATTGGAGGGCATCATTTACTGTTTCTACCATGGTATGATAGTTCTGCATATATTTTTTTAACCAGAATATCTTCTCTGGCAAATGTCAGAGAAGCTTAAACTAAAACCACTTAACAGGCATGGAAGAATTCAGATACTCTGATGCAGAGTTTTATGTAGAAAAGCCAAGAACCCATTATTAAAGAATTCCAAATATTGCTTGGTATCAAGTACAAGTCTATTTATAGTGAAACCGTGTTGAAATTCTTGTTTCCCTTTTTTCCTGTCTAAAATGCAACTGGCTGGCTGGCCCTCTCCATTAGGCAAAAGGCCTGATTTCCATGTCTTTTGTTTCATTGATGGACAGATTTGGTTTTAAATTGTTCTCCTTTGTCTATCTGTATATCTAATTTTATTTGTTGTTCAGTGGGATAGGAAAGAATGTCATGCTTAGCTGGATAATTTTTGGTCTACAGCCATTGAGACTATCCTGTAACTATTGACTACAATAGAAGATGTAACCTATATGGAACATGATAGCAAGCAAGATCCATAGATATATAAGATGGAAATCATGGAATTGCACAGTGTTGGACTGGATAATTCTTTAGAATTTCACATGAAAGATATGTGAGAAAAGTAGTTGGCACTGGATAAATATTTTTGCTTTCTTAGTTTTCAGCTTATGCCTGAAAAATAATTCATGTTTCTTGTGATTTGTTTCTTCTTTCCTTCCCTTCCTTTAAAAAAAAAATACAGGTTTCTGGATTTCACCGTTGCAATAAAGTATGAAGGTGTTGATATGGACAGTTGCTTTCTTTCAGAAAAATCTAAGCCTACTATTCAACCAGAAGACTTTGAAATCCGATCTGAAATGCAGATGCTGCCAAGTTCTCTAAAGTCTTTTTCACAGGCTAAGGAAGTATGTTATGATGGTTATATCTGTGATTATGATCATAATTAAACAAAATGAAGCCGAGAAAGAAAAAAAATATTTTTTTCTAATTTCCAATTTCAATTTAATTCACCTCTTTGCCACAGGTAAATCATAAACCCACCACTGTGTTATGGGTTCTTTTAATTATGCCCAATTTGGTGGGCTCAAGACACAAAAGTGTTAACAACAACACAGGTGTCTAGACAACACATACAAGCACACATAGTACTCACATGCTATTATTCACTACTCTCCACTATTCATTCTTGCCTACTGTTTCTTGTGAGTACTGCTAGGAAAAAAAAAAAGTAGCTGCTTTCTGCTACTTTAGGCTGCTTTACTGCCCAATAAACACACATGCCTCCTCCTTCCCTTCCCCCTCATTGTTTCACAATAAATCTTTTATAGGCAGCTTTGCTGTACTGCTATTGGTGAGAGAGCTTAAAGAGAAGGGAAGAAAACAGCACAGGTGCTGGGAATTTCCTGGGCAGCCTGCTCTCTTACAGGGCAATTTATTAAATACATGGGAAAGTAATCCTATTAACTATATTGAATTAATTCATTTGCTTTTCATTAAATATACACATGAATAAAATCAATTTTATTTTATTTATTTTTTGGGGGGGGATTTTAGTTATATCTGATTTCTGGATATTAGCATGTCTTTTTGCAACTGTAGTACTGGATCAATAAGTATCATTTTATATAAATTTAGATATGTATGATTTATGTACCATTGTAATCAGAGGTGTAAAAAACAACAACTGAAACTGTCTATTCTGTATTCGGTTCTGCTGCAGATTGTCTAGAATGTAGGTCTAGTTTTACTTTTAAACATGAGAATATTTCAGAAATTCAGCTCTTTTGATTCTCCAAATGAGGAAGTACCACAGTGCTGCTCTCTAACCTAGTGTCCTACAGAAACATTGGAGCATAACTTCCTGATTTCCAATTAGCATGGCTTATTACTGGAATTGGACGAAGCAGGAGAACCATTTCGGTGCAGTGGTTAAGGCACCAGGCTATATGCCAGGAGACGATGAGTTCTAGTCCCGTCTTAGGTATGAAAGCTGACTGGATGACTTAGGGCCAGTCCCTCTGTCTGTCTATGAGTTCACTTAACCTCACAGGAAACACATGAAAATGGCCCTTTGTCCTTAAAAAAAATTAAAGCTACCACACCTGCCTGAGCAGATGAAAATCAGGCTTGTGTTGTCTTGGGTTCTGATAATCTGAACATGAAATTTGTATGTCATCAATATTCAATAAAACAATTAAGAAAATGAGTATTGGATGGAGAATTGGTTCATTTATCTCAGTTGTTCTGTTTACAGAAAAAGTGTGCAGAAAGTGGAGAGCTGAAGTACGTTTCCAATGCCCATCAGTTTGGCGTTACCAGAAACAGTCATTTAATGCTACTTTTCAATCAGTCTACAGTAAGAAAAAAGTAGGTATACCTTAAATTATTGTACAGAATTGTTCCTCTACATGTTAGATAGAATATTACTCCAACGTGCAGCTAGAGAATATGAAGTTAAGGAACAACTTAGAGAGCTACCTAGACCAGAGGACCCCAACCTTTTGGGCACCAGGGACCGGTTCCGTGGAGAGAGGTTTTTCTGTGGACTGGAGAATGCGTAGTTTTGTGTGCTGCCTGCATCTCGCGGATGGGGCTTTGTGTGGACCGGTTGCTGGCATGCCACGGCCCGGTACTGGTCCACGAACCGGAGGTTGGGGACCCCTGACCTAGGCAATATGTGGCACTGTTAAATTCCACTCATTCCTATATGGTTATCTACAGCCAGATAACAAGTATCTATTTTTCATTCTTTTCTTTAAATGCTTTTCCTGCTTCTACATTCATATAGTAGGGTAGTTTTCTGCATGTTAGAGATTGGGTGTTGTGCAGACACTAGAATAACTGAGATTGTTCCCTGTCAGTCATATGTAGAGTAAATGTTATATAAATTAGATAAAATTAGCATTAAACACTTTGTTTAAAAACAGCCAAAAAAGTTCACTGATCTTTCTCATAGCTTTTTAAAGAAAAAAAGTTATTTCCCATTACAATAGACAATTTTTTAAAATGCAAATTGGAGTATTGTGCGGTTTACTATAACTTCTTTTCCTTAGTTTCTGCCTGTTCTGTTTTCTTTCCAATGGGTTTCTTCATGGGTAATGGCTTCCTAGATATTTTTTTTTATCTTTCTGTATTCTTCCACAGTAATTATTCACCTAACATGCTATCCTGTAACACTCAGAAAATGAAAGTATGTTTCATTTATGACTAATCCAGTTAATGTTAGGAGAATTTTCCATCAGAGGGAACTAGAAACCAGTGGAGAGTTGCCAATATTATCTGCGATGCCACTCCAGGGGATCTGCCAGAATTGCATGGGTGATTTTATTTAGACTCGGAGGAAGAAGAATCACAGAATATTTGAACCAGAGATCCTTGTAGGATCTACTTTCATTAAGATGGTGAAAGCAGTCTTGCACCATTATGCCATAAACTCTGTCCTTTTCATACATGTATGCAGTGTCATAAGCCACATAATAAAGGGACAGGGTTTCTATTGCAAGCGTGCAGTACAGCTTTCATCAATTTATCTTGCTTCCCTGTGAATGCCTCTGTGCTGAACATAGCAATAGCACTTAGACTTATATACCACTTCACAGTGCTTTACAGCCCTCTAAGCAGTTTATAGAATCAGTGTATTGCCCCCAACAATCTGGGTCCTCATTTTACTGACCTCAGAAGGATGGAAGACTGAGTCAAGGGTGAGGATCAAGCTCCTGGCAATGAGCTGAATTAGCCTGCAATACTGCATTCTAATCACTGCGACACCACGGCTCCTCAACATGCCTGAATGACAACAACAATTTATTAAACTTGCATGCCACCTGACTCTCAGCAACTCTGGGTAGCTCACAACAGTCCAGCCTAGAATAGTTATTGAACTTAACATTATTTTCTGTCTTTAAAAAGAAAGATAGTCTTTTTGATGGTCTTCACGGGATGCAATGAAATGTCCAAACTTTGATCAATTCCACATCTTATTTTGTAGGTTTTCTGTCCAATTAAGAATCAGGACCCTTGCTTCTAGTGGTCTAATATACTACACAGCTCATCAGAAGCAAGTTGATTATGCAGCCCTTCAACTACAAGAAGGAAAACTCCGCTTTTCATTCGATCTTGGAAAAGGGCAGTCAGTAGTTTCTCATGAAACAATGATCAGTGATGGAAAATGGCATACGGTATATTTATTAAATTCTTATATTCAACTGCCAAGATACAGAAATATTTTGGTACATTTAGCACCTAAGGGGGAAAATATTGCATTAGGCACACAATAGTTTTTGCATTTGACATATTTGGTTGATGTATTTAAAACCCTAAACAATTGTGAAACAAGAATAGAAATTTCTGCTGGTCACAGATACATATATGGAATACTATTCTTAGTTGCATGTTTCTTAACTATCAATAACTGCTCACAAATAATGGATTTTATCTTACAGGTGCAAACAGATTATGCTAAGAGGAAAGGTGTAATCATAGTTGATGGGCAGGAAACTGAAGCTGTCAATGTTTCAGGTGACGGAAGCACCTTGGATGTGGATGGGAAATTGTACTTGGGGGGTCTACCCTTAGGCTACCTCACAAAGAACATTAGAAATGTAAGGACTTTACCTTCTTGTTGAATCTTTGTGTGCTGGATATGCAAATATATCAGACTATGTTCCATATCAATGTTCTGCTAATCCAAGAAGGTTCTGTGACTCCACCATGATGTGAAGTTTTTGTAGGGTGTTATGTTTTGTATATAGATTAAGCTCAAAACATTGTGAAGATAATTTTGCATCTTTTCTGGTGGGCAACTGGTTATTCCCATTGATAGGACTTGTGCCATATTCAAGCTCTTCCTGAATTCTTTCCCTCCTTAATGTTGTCCTGCTCAATCCAAGGGATTTCCCTACATACAGCCTTTTGCAAACACAGCAAGGCACTGGAAGAAAGGGGCAGAAGATTGCTAGCTTGTCCATTCATTGCCCTTTGACATTAGCCCAGTTGGCACTATGGGAGTGAGTTCTGAACTACTCAGGAAGGTCTCAATAGCTAGAATTGAGAGCAATTGTGTCAGTGCAAAGTTAATTGGAAGAATTGTAGAGTGTAAATTCTGGTTGTCATTAGTTGTTTGGAAGTTTCATAGAAAGGATAGGAACAGCTGTTAAGTGATAACAAACAGAGTGATTCAAGAAATGAATTCACTCTGTTTTTAATATATGTGAATTGACTGGGTAATGCTAATAATAGGTTCTTTTTCTTACATGGTATTTTGGTATTTTATACTTATCCATGTTTGATCTGAAATATTCCAGTTCCTCTGTTTGCATTTTACTTCAAATAACAGGGCTGTTTGTTTTTACTAAATTTTGTAGAAGCTATCAGACATGTCTGTATCTGAAACAGCATGTTCAGCTTCTCCGGTGACCATAATAAGCAGGCTCATGGTCATAGCCATAACAATAGCAGTATTAAATTTCACTCTATGGAAAGAGACTATTTTAAGCTGGAAAACAGATGGATTTCCTAACATTTTTAAAAAAATAAAATAACTTGTAAGTCTGATTTTGATCTCGGCAGCAGTAGTGGAGAAGAGCAGAATTAACCTTTTCCTGTGTTATTTTTTCTATCCTAAATCCTCTCTTTTCTTCCAAATAGTTATTCAGATTTACAACATAAAAAAGTATTGTTGCCTGGAAGGCATCTGTTTTCCCCACAGGGGGTTCCAGATAGATGGCAGCAAGACTCAGGGCAACAGGTCAGGGTCAGGAGGACAGCATAGAAAAATGGCTGGGTGGTTAACCCCTGATCATAGATATTCTGTATTCCATCTTATTTCCATCATAAAATACAAATGTGTACCTGCTGCATTTGTTCTAGTTCAGTTCTCTTCCCCACAGCCCCCGAATCTAAGATCTCCCATTCTGTTTCTTGTTTTTAAAAAAATATTCCTGTGAAGTTATTTTTAATTTATAGCAGTATAAACATATGCAAAAAAGAGTATAAGAGAATAACTAGGGTGCCCTGGACCTTCCTATGAGGGATAGGAGACTTTAGTCCTTTGTTCCCTATCTGATCCTGATTCCAATGACAAAAATTGTTTTTTTTTTGTGAAAACGAAAAGCAATTTAAAATGATGTGTACATTTACCACAAAGTTTGAGTGACTTCCTCTAAAAGATATCTGCATTTCTCAATGATTTATAGTTCTAAAGCAGTAAGGCTCTGAATGATGTATCTCTGTGTATCTCTGTATAATACAGATTTTCCATAGCAGTGGTTCTTAACCTTGGCAACTTTAAGACAAGTATGCTGGCTGGGGAATTTTAGGAGTTGAAGACCACAAGTCTTGAAGTTGCTAAGATTGAGAAACACTGTTCTGCAGGAGTAACTACAGTACCAAATTGTCTTCACAGATTACTCACAGTATTCCTGCATGCATTGGTGAAGTAACCATTAATAGCAAGCAATTAGATAGTCTGGTCTCAACCTTTGCTGTGAATAAATGCTATGCTGTGATCCAGAAAGGAACTTACTTTGATGGAAGTGGTTTTGCTGCTCTTGGTAAGCAAAGTATTGTTTTATTCCTGCTCTCTCCCATATAAGTGTAAAGTGAAACATAGGAAATATCCAAAAACATTAAATGTTTTCCTCTTGTTCTTTTATTTCCAATTCTGATTTATTGTAGCTGCTGGAAGTGGGTAAGAATCATATAATTTCCCTTACTCGGAAATAGAATGGCTTCACTGAAGAACAAGGAAATCTCTGTATTGCAGACTTCTGTTTCCAATAAAGCTAGCCCACTTGTTTCGTTCAAGGAGACTTAAAATGAACACACTTTCCCACTTAGATAGCTGTGTTTTTTACAGTAACTTTCATGTATAAAAGATAAGTAGGAGATTTTTTAGAATGGAGGCCTATCACTTTTTCTAAACTGCTAAGTAAAGTGTTATTTAGACAGAGCTTTAGTTTTGAAGTTGGTGGTTATGATTGGTATAATTTTTTGCAGATGGTTAAAGCTCTTATTTTTAGTGGTTTTTCTAATTTTATTTTTTCATTTACATTTATCCTTTATGTCTTTATTGTTGTTTTGGTCAAATGATCATATGATTAGGAGATTCCTGGTCTATTAACTTGGTAAGGATCCTTTCCCAGCAGAACTATTTGTGATATATTAAGATAAGCATTTCCATTGGACAGGCTTCTAGTGCAGGAAAAGACAAGCATTGGAACACAAACCAAAATAGAATAGATTTATGGTGTCCATGCAACATATGGACACTTTGCAACATGAACACTTTTATTAATATGGATCGGGCATGCAAAACAATATATTGTTAAATAAACAAAAGTGATGTATTCGAAACTTTTTTTTCAAAATTCTTTGTATCTGTTGATAATAATGTCAGTTGTATACAACAATTATTTTAACTTTGTTATTTCATTCTCTCTTTTGCAGTTAGGGAGGGCTACAAAGTCAGATCTGAAGTTAACATTACATTTGAATTCCGTACGAATGTTATGAATGGAGTTCTTCTTGGAATCAGTGCTAAAATAGATGCCATTGGGCTGGAGATAGTAAATGGAAAGGTAGGTTCTGAAATGGATTTACTGCAATACATTTATCCTAATAAATCTTAAATGGTACCTAAATTGGTGGATCTAAATATATATAAGAAAATCGCATATGCATTTTTTGAAAGAAAAGCTGTGGTAATTATTAATATATAATAATGTTTCTGGAATTAATATGTTTTCATGATCTCTGTGAAACGTATCTGTTTTTCTACAGCAATAGAATTTTTTATTCTGAAAACTAGCTTTAGATTATTAAGCCAATTACAATTTGCTATTTATACATATTATACATATAGGAAAACAGAAATGTTATACTAGAAGAAACATTTCCATTGGTGATGTGAAAGAGCTCTGAAATAAAATTATGAAATAGATGAAGTAATAAAAAAAACAGTTTGAAGACAAATGCCTATGATTTTAGAAATATCTTTATAATCTTAGCTTGAGTGAAAAGTTCAGTGGTTAAAAGAAAAGAAATCATGAAAAAAAAAAAAGTGCTCCCAGACCAAAATTAGGAATGGTTATTTGAAAAAGACTTTGATATTTATTTTTGCATGGACCATACTCCAAAAATAATCATCCCTACATATACCAAGATATCACCATTCCCTATAGTATCAAAGGGAGCCCCCCACACACACATTTCCCCCTTTTCAGAATCCCTTTATTATGAAAGTTGTTCCAAAGTATAATTAACCATTTTAATCAATTGCTGAACAGCAAAATCTAACATTAAAGTTTTCAGGGAAGATACATAGTTAGTATATGTATCTTAAACCTTATTGGTGCTTACCATTGTACTTAGAAATGTACATATCATAAGTTATCAGGGTGGTGGTGGAGGAGGAGGAGGAGGAGAAATGACTGTAATAAATTGAAATTGAAATAAGGTACATTGAATTAGTTGTGTCTTGGCAAAATGCAAAGCTAATAAAGTCCTATTAAATGAACATTGATTTAATACTTAACCACTCATAGCAGTTCTAAAAATGTATTGGGTTAACAAAACCATCTTCTATCTTTACTCCATTTGGCTGTTCGGTTATGATTTATTTTGTTTTTATAGATTTTATTCAATGTCAACAATGGAGCTGGTAGAATAACAGCTTCTTATGAACCAAAAGGAATGTCTAATCTGTGTGATGGACAGTGGCATAAAGTGCAGGCTAAGAAAAACAAGCATCATATTGCTCTAATAGTCGATGGAAATGTGGTTCAGATTGATAATCCACATGTTCATTCAACCTCTGCAGATACAAATAACCCCATTTATGTTGGAGGGTATCCTGGTATGTAATTTTATTCACATTCAAAACAAAGCATGAAAAAATCTTGACTTGTATATTTGTCTGAGTAACTAAGTAAAATACTTAGTAAAAATACTAAGCCATATAAAGATAATTCTCTGAAATATGAAGAGTATTAAAACACCAGTGTCCATTTACCTAAATGTTCTAGTTCCTGTTTTGTTCCTTTTCTTACAGCTTTACACCTCAAGCCCCCAGAGTATCTGTCTGAACACAATTCTGGGCTCAGACATGCATCTAGCCCTTAAGAACTATTTATTCATTGATTTAATAATTATATAATGATTACTGTTACGGTCACAGACCAGCATTTTTATTCACTGATTTTATGATCAGCAGGGTTCCCTTTATTGCATGAAGCTGCCTTATGCAAATTAGATTGATTGAAGGAATTATTGCATGCTCTAACTTGGCAATTTATCTTCAAATATTGCTTCCAAGATACAAATTCAGTCTCATCCACACAGTAAACATGTGTCCTGTGTTCTTTCATTTTGTTTTCTAGCTGACATAAAACAAAATTGCTTGACCACTAAGAATTCCTTCCAAGGCTGTTTGAGAAACTTTATGCTGATTAAAGCTCAGCAAGTAGATTTCTTGGACTTCAGTGAAGCCTTTGACCTGCGTGGAGTTTTTCCACATTCCTGCCCTGCAGCCTGACTACTAAATGGGAAGAAAAATGTTCCATTTTAAGAGGCTTTGTCTATCAACTCTTAATGAAAAAGAAATGCTTTTAATGATAATGCTGATTTCAGTGATTTCCATCTTATTTTCCAGCTCAAGAAAAATATGTTTAGCTAGAACAACTACAAATTTTTTAAAATAAAAAAAATAACTGCATAAGCTGAGTCTGTTTTTTATGGGTGGTGAAAACTTTTTTAAATCAACATTTACAATAAATCTTCTGTTAATTACTTGACCTTAATTACTTTGTTGTAGATGGGTCCATTTGTAGTAAATATGTAATTAATATATTCAACAAAACATATTCTTTCAAGTCATGTGTGTGGATTTTAAATATGAAAAGTAATTCAGCAAACATTTAAAGATGAAATCAAATTAGTAGAAAGCTCATTTTCAATAAATTTTGCTCATAACTTTCTTTTATCCCTAATTACTGCTAAAATTGGTGCAGTTAAAATAGAAGCTGAAGGCTTCACATTCTCTCTAACACATTTTGCAAAACACAGGTAACTACTGATGAAATCTTTATTGATGCTATTGCTGATATTTAGCATTGGGGAAGGAATTAATGAGTAGTATAAATTGGAATAGTTATATACAAGTGTTTGCATGTTTTCCTAATTTTGTTATCAACCCAGAATTACAAAAATGTAACAGGATTGTATACATAACAAACTACATTAATATATTTAATATATTAATGATTTTTCATATGTATGTCTTAAAAACTTGTAACTAGATGCAGTAATTGAATGGAATTCACTTTGGGTTTAAGGAGGAAAAAAACCTGAATCAAATCAAACATACCAGATTCATTTTTTTCCGTAGTCTTAATTTGCATACAAAAGTGATTCAGCTGAAATTTGAAAGTTTAAAGACTGGATGCAGAACATATGTTTATGGGCATTAGTTTATTTTCTACTAAGACTGCAAAATGTTCTGAAGTTGGAAACAAAGCTGAGTTTTGTTCTCATTTTGGGGCAAAATACAGACATTTTGTTTCATGTTCTTTTTTACTGCTTGGGCCTTAACGTTACATTCTTCCAGAGCTGCAGATTTGGAGAATGCTTTAAGCAAAAAGTTATTCATACTTTTAGAACTGTTTTAGAACAAGAAAGGGAATGTTGACTGCCCAATCAATATATTTATTATGGTTTTAATTGTTTTCATGCTTAACTCTGGGCTCGAACATTATGGAACACCAGGCCTGGCTAATGTTTCAACCAGAGACCACCAAGATCCCAAGGCCATAAACTAGATTAAAAACATATCCACGACAAAGAGACACAGGCTATTTTGATATTGTTGCTAAGGAAACTATATGCATGTGTCCACAAAACCCATGGAGAGTAAAGTGATTTAACTTTTAAGAAAGTTTGTGTCTTGTATGTATGTATGCCTATATACGTTCTCTGCACTGTTTCTTCCTTTTTTAGACAGATGGCTATGTGCAAAAGTATGCTTGGGTTGTTTGTCAACTGCTGTTTTGTTTGTAGGCAGGATGATAAAAGCAAAAATTGTGCATTCCACATGTGCATTTGGAAGAAGCTTCAAGGTCATGTTCAGAGGACTGTATTTTTGCAGTTAAATTATTTGTGGTCTGGGTTAATTTTTTAAAATCTTCTTTAAATCATCCTATTTGCTTTTTTCTCCCCACAGCATAAATCCTAACTGCACCTAATTTTGTGGTTGTTCCTTGTTTAAATCTGCTATTCTCTAAGACATAACACACAAAAAATTCTGAAGTTTTGTTTCATTGCAACATAAAATGCTTGAATCGTGCTAGTAACTGTTCTTTGAGCAGATCTAACTTGTTCCAATTACAAAACATTTGTTTACTGTTTGTAGGCCTGCTCTCTATATTGTATGTTAGGCATTAACACTGGGGTTGCACTAATTCTCTATTCTTCTAGATAAGATTTTGCACAGTACATGTTTGAATGTTGCTCTGCAAAGAAGTCATCTAAACAAAAAGATATCACATAAGGGAGAAGACTAAAGAATAGTCTAAAACGTATTTTTCTATGTATGAAGAGTAACTTATCAAATCTTAGTACAGTCGTATTTCTGGCACAAATATAAGGAACAAATATCACTGCCTATATGACTGACCCAGTTGCTTAAGAATAAGTGGGATTTATAATAGTTTATTGAATGTTACACAAAATATATATTTATATATCATTTTATTTTAATAGATTAATGGAATGTATCATTAATAAATTCACCTTTAGACTATATTTTAATATAGGATTCAATCAAATATATTGGTGGTTCAATTAATAGTGGCTCATGTTTATAAATACATATAGGTTAATTCTAAAACGTTTGCAATTAGTGACAACATCAGCGTTCAAACTATGAAAAATAGGCAATGGAAACAAGCATTAAATTACTTGACTCAGCAGAGTGCTGTTACTAGAGAAGTATTTTAAAGGGGATACATTTTTTACATTCACTTCATATTGCTTTTGAACAGAACAACAATAAAATAGTGAACACCTCTGTATTTTTCACATAGTATATTTAGATTTTATTCCGCCTATTCAACATTGGCTAACTTCCAGATTTAGCCTTGAAAAGACACAAGAACCCCAGGGGGTGAATGAGTAGTCCTAAACTATGATGGTAGTTTCAGCAATTTAGAAGGCTGTCCTGGAAGAGAGCAAACATCCAGAACATTAGGGACAATATTGATTTGAGTGAAACTTTTCAAAGCAACTAGAAAATTTGGCCTATTTACTATCTTCAGACTGACATTCACTGTGTATGCCTGCTAGTATCATACTGCACTTTGTTAGCCATGCCAATAGTCACCTAGACTAAAAGGGTGGCCTCGGTGTTTCATATGCTTCCCTTCACTTTCCTCATTTCAGGAATATTTTAGCTGTAGGATATAAAAGTTGGAAGCAGAAAAGAAGAAAAAGCAAGGAAATAAATCTCTGCATAGAATGTCTCCCTTATGTATGATTAGGAATGATTAGGAAACGATACTTTGTGGATGTCTGCCTTTAAAAGAATAATACAATGAAACTTTTGAGACTCCAAATCATTTTAAAAACATGTAGTCCTTGGCGTGCGACCATTTGTTCAGCGAACATTCGAAGTTACAACAGCACTGAACGAATGGTGTTTATCCTCAGACTTCTGGCCGTCCCATCACATCATCGCTAACTGGGTGCTTGGCAACCTGTTCATATGATTGGTTACCAAGCACCCTGAGATCACTTAATTACCATTTGCAAGCTTCCAGCCAGCTTCTGCAGAAAGTCAAAATGGAAGCCAGCAGAGAAGATTGCCTGTACCATGCTGGCCACTTTTGTACCCTCATTCACCCTGCCTGTGCTGTTCCTCTCGCACACCCCTTGCACTCTCCCTAAGCCACACCTCTCATGCATCAACCTCCCAACTTGCATGGTGCCCTTCGCACATCACCCACACCCTCATGCCTCATCTACCTGCGTGGCACTTCTGGAACATCCCTGCGTGCCCCCTACAACTTGTGCTATGCTTTTGCACAGCCTCCTTGACCCTCCCCCACACCCTTACTCCCTCCCCCATCCAGCAGCAACCACTTAACTGCCTTCAGGCCTGGGACTTGCAACTTCCTGCCTCTTTCCCACCAAGTTTGGTTATGGGAAGCCAGCAGGAGGTTCCCTTGCCTAATCACCGTGGCATTCAGTCAACGGCAACAAGTACTACAGGGATTGAGATTGCTATGTGGCCACACTCTACAACCGCATCCCTTAGTGATGGAAATTCCGGTCCCAATTGCCGTCATAGGCAACTTGAGGACTACTTGCACTTCCTCTATACACTACTGGTGAAAAAAGTAAGGTTCTACATTTAGGCAAGAAAAACCAAATGTACAGGTATAGTATAGGGGGTACCTTGCTCAACAGTAGTAACTGTGAGAGGGATCTCGGAGTCCTAGTGGATAATCACTTAAATGTGAGCCAGCAGTGTGCTGCAGCTTCCAAAAAAGCCAACATAGTGCTAGGCTGCATTAACGGATAGAATCAAGATCACGTGAAGTGCTAATACCACTTTACAATGCCTTGGTAAGGCCACACTTGGAATACTGCATCCAGTTTTCGTCACCACAATGTAAAAAAGATGTTGAGACTCTAGAAAGAGTACAGAGAAGAGCAACAAAGATGATTAGGGGACTGGAGGCTAAAACATAAGGAACGGTTGCTGGAATTGGGTATGTCTAGTTTAATGAAGAGAAGGACAAGGGGGGACATGATAGCAGTGTTCCAATATCTCAGGGGCTGCCACAAAGAAGAGGGAGTCAAGCTATTCTCCAAAGTGCCTGAAGGCAGGACAAGAAGCAATGGATGGAAACTAATCAAGGAGAGAAGCAACCTAGAACTAAGGAGAAACTTCCTGACAGTTAGAACAATTAACCAGTGGAACAACCTGCCTCCAGAAGCGGTGAAATGCTCCAACACTGGAAGTTTTTAAGAAGAGACTGGACAGCCATTTGTCCGAAATGGTACAGGGTTTCCTGCCTGAGCAGGGGGTTGGACTAGATGACCTCCAAGGTCCCTTCCAACTTTATTATTATTATTATTATTATTATTATTATTATTATTATTATTATTATTATTATTATTATTATTATTATTATTATTATTATTATTATTATTATTATTATTATTATTGTTGTTGTTGTTGATGTTGTTGTTGTTGTTATTGTTATTGTTATTATTGTTGTTGTTGTTGTTGTTGCTGTTGTATTATCATTGTTATTATTGTTATTATTGTTATTATTGTTATTATTATTACTATTATTACAAAATATAACTACATATTTTTAAATAACATTGTAAGATACTGATTGCGTGATGTACAACCTAGAAAATGTTATATTTGAATGATCCTCTGGAGTTACTGTAGTTCAAATATGTATCATTTTAAGGGAATTTATATTTCTTCTTTTATAGCTCATAGACTATTTTTCAAGATTCCCACATTTCACTGAGCCACCCGTGTAAATAAATTAGATATGCTTAAATTCTGTTTTGTAGTTTATAAGAATTATAAGCTCCGTTAATTACAGTTATTAAAATATAACAAAAATATAAAAGTAACTTCATGCAGTAGACATATATCCCTTGAACTACATCAGCAATTTCTGCCTTTTACAGTGTGTTTTCATTTGCTCAAGATTACTTTTAGTTCATTGAGAAATACAATATGAACTACTAAATATTAAGAAATTTTAATACAGTTTGCAAACATACTTAACTAGATCATAGGCGTGGGTTAGGGTATAGGATACAAACTCTAAGCTGGAGCTACTTGATTGATCCAGTTAACCAAGAAATATTCAAAGCCAATCTGGTCTTGTTGGGGCTAAACTAATTTTCCTGATCTATCCCACAGTATTATGCGAACTATTTGCCAGAGGGTAAACTGCCTTGCCGTTGTCCTTCATTGGGATGAAATCTTCCAGATGCCTGCATAACTGGCTTCTCCGCATTTTGTCTGTGATCATTTTGCTATTCACAGCCAGAGGCAGTTAAAACGGGAAAGAGTTGGGTGGAACGATGCATAATTGTACCAAACATGGAAGGAAAGCTTGGAAAGTGAGGTGCCAGTCTGCTTTGCCATGATCTGGAATCACGGCTGCTGAATGATTGACAAGATCATCTGAGATCATGTGATGCCACAAAGTGTGTCAATTGACTGGGAGGGGAGATGAGTGAGCCCTATTTTGTCATGCAGACAAGTTTTTAAAGTTCCATTTGTTTTAAAGGCAAAAATGTTTTAAGCACCTTCTCAATTTTCCAGTTGAAACCATTGGGCTTCAAAGGACTCAACATTAATAGGAGCGTGCAAATGATATACAATTCCTTTGGTAAGAATTGATATAATAAAGGAACAATGCAAGGACACATAATCTGTACCACAAGACCTTTGACCTGGGCCTCATTTTGAAATAATTCAGATTTAATGGACAAAATACCAGCTTCAGGTTTCATCTGAATTTCAGGCAACAACGGTCTTTGCCCAAAATAATGAAGTGAATCTGTTCTTTGGCAAATTCACTCAGTCAAGGTTTGCTGCTTCCCTTCAAAATGGGTATTTACCATTTTATCAGTAGAGTATTTTTACTGATATTTATTTTATTTTCATTTATTTACTCCTTTTCTCACCACCGATCTTGCTGTCGCACCACTTCCATATGTTTTCTCCTATGTGAGCATGTGCAACATTTAAAGGACACTCAGCTTTAATCGGCATCGATTTAATCAGGAGTTATATTTTATGTAAACTTCAAAAAGAAATCATTTTCCACAATGCATTTCAAACATCAAGCAAAAGAAATAATAAGAAAATATGTTTTGGACAAGGAAGACAGATAAGTCTCTTAACTGGTACTTGCAAATCAACTACAGGCAGGCCTCGACTTACACAACTGAGGCCAAAATTTCTGTTTCTAAGTGAGCAGTTGTTAGGTGAATTTTGTCCCATTTTACGACCTTAAGTGAATCACTACAGTTGTTAAGTTAGTAGCGCAGTTATTAAATGAATCTGGCTTCCGCATTGACTTTATTGTCAGAAGGTCGCAAAACCGGATCACATGACCCCGGGACACTGCGACCGTCATAAATAGGACTCAGTTGCCAAGAGTGTGAATTTTGATCACGTGACCCTGGGGATGCTGCAATGGTCGTAAGTGTGAAAAATGGTCTTATGTCACTTTTTTCAGGGTCAATGGAAGTTCAAATGGTCACTAAACAAGCTTCTTGAGGACTACCTGGATGAATATGGTATGGATATTTTAAAAGAACTTTTTGTTAAGTATCTAACTACACTTACATTTTTATATATATGGGGGGGGATTCAAAGTGGTTGGTATGTAGATTTATCATTGGTATACCATACAAAATATGTATATTGTATATTAAATTGTGTAAGCTATACAACAATTGGCAAAGTCAAAAAAATGATAATTTGCAATTGTATATACTATTTATATTCATATACAATACACTAAATATACTTTACACAGTAGTTTTCATTCTCGTTGGTAGCTAACAATAGGAACTGAGTCACATATGTTGTAATAATATTTCACAATAAAAAATTGTTTTTGAACAGGAAAGAGTTGTCATAGCATTCTGGCCAACTGCCCTTATTCCCTGTTTTAAAAAATTCTATCCCCTTTACATTGAGAACCTTTCTATTAAATGTCATTCTTGGTCTTCGGATGCTACTGTATAACTCCCTTTTCAGTGGCACTGGGGGGGAAAACCCCATTCTTTTCTGTTAACATACATTTCAAATTGTATTCTTTAACCGCATCAACTGTACCTATAAAACCAGTAAAAAAGTATTCACTAAAAATAAATTATTAATATTAATATAACAAACTATTAATTGAAGTTCTCAGGTTCTATAATACTTGATGATAAAGGGCTTAGTTTATGTTTAAAAGATACAAAGTACATCTGCTTTGGCTTCATTATGGCAACATGGCTCCTGATCGGAAGACTTTTGCACTGTTCTTTTCAGATTGCCCCAAACACTCTACCAATAGGTCTTTAAAATGTTGAACTTCTTTTTTCTTTAATTACCCACTCTGCTTGAGGATTGGCATGGTACACATCCAGCATATATGCGTCTGGATCCAAACAGTGTTCTCCTGAAAGAAATATCAGCTGTTAAAAAAAAATAACCTTTAAAAAAATCCTTACACTTTATGGTTATGCAAAGCATTTGCCCCTTCTTGAAATATTAAAGCAGCCACCCCTTTTGGAGAACTCATGTAGTGTTCAAAGTAGGATGTCATGAGAATCTTAGGCTTTGAGAAACATATATGACAATTCTATACACTAACTGTGTAAAAATTAGTGTGTAGACAGAAAATGCTGCAGTTGCCAACATAGAGGACAGATTACTTGCCCTTCTATCTTAAGACTGAGCAGCTAGCTGGCACACTGCCTTTCATATTGAAAAAGTTTAATTCTAAATTTTTAAAAAACAATTATGGTGAGTGTTTTTTTTCAGATTACATCATGTCCTAAGATCACTTAGTAAATCCATTTTACTTCCTCTGAGATGCTCTAATTTACAGTATTGAAATAAGCACTTGGTACATGGCACTTATGCAGGAAACCAATTAAGACTTGCAGAATATTCACCTTAGTGGGTTCCCATATTCATATCTTGCTTTATAAAGATAAATGGATTAGGTACTAAAAGAAGTAGTAATGTAGCCCTATCATACTTGCTGTGCATTCTTCTTGGCTGCACGTACAAAGGTAGCAATCAAGGACATAGTTACTATTACTGAGGTTTAAATAAGAACTTGCCTATATTTCCTCCAATTTCATATAAACTTTGGATTGGCATTTTCAATTCTTCTGATGATCCAGGTCTAAGAATAGAAAAACAAAGCATTCTGGTAGCAAAGAGGTAGGTTTCTGATTAACTCTGGAATTAAACCTCTCACTATGTTGTCTGGGGCTAATATTCACTGGAACCTAAAAGCGTCTGGAAAGAATTACATCTGTTATTTTTGTATAGAACCATTTAATTGAATTAACTATTATGTTATTGTAATGTTTCTATATAAAATGTGAGATTGCTGCTACAAATTTAACTTAAAGTCTTCTGTGAAGAATCAACAGTATACTGTACCTAGCTTCATCATATTTATTTCATAATCTGATTGATTTATAGACCTCCCAACTCCATCATGATTCTGGATAGCTACATTTTACCATTAGAATGAAATTCTGTGCTGATTTATGTCAAGCATTTCTGGTGGAGTGAATGTAACATAATGCAAATTCTAGCTGTACATTTTTCTTCAAGGTTCACTACATTAAATTAGATAGTTTAATTCTCAGTAAATAAATGCAATTGTTTGGCACATATATTGGAAATACACATTTTTCTCTGATTACAAAGAACTGTAGGACACTGGAACTCTTTCTCACTGTTAGAGGAGATACCCAACTGCATAGACTTCCTTTCTTGCATCAAAAGAAAGCTCAATTTTCAGCACTCTTCTGCCAATGGAACACTGATGGCAATAAGGAAGGTGCAGTGATTTATGGACCCAAATCCCTGCTAATATATGCTTGAATGGAGGGAAATTATGCTAGAATTGGAACTTGTAAATTTTTTCAGCTCTCATGAAAAGTGGGAAACAATGGACAGTGGGAAAGAAAAAGTGAAGTTGTAAAGCCATAAAAAAAAACCTTTATGAAGATTGTCTACCTGCCATCTTATCTGCGAACACCTAATGGAACTTCTCAAACGGCATTTTAAGAACCATGGGTTTTATCTTAATTGCTTTGCCTGTTGAGAGGAAATGCCATTCAGAGGGCCAGCACAAAACTAGTTCCCTTAGCTGGGCCAGAGAAACTATAATTAAAACCAGCTTGTTGTAATTTTTAGATTCATTCATTTTAATATGAGCAGTTTGTGGGGGGGAAAAACACTGGTGAATGAGTTTCATTTGTGTAACACTTGGCTTCAGCTGATACTAGAGCAATTCCTTTTTTGTTTCCCTTTTGATTCTTGGCTTGAGGCTCAGTTCCTAAAGTTAGTAAACTTGGAAACTGTGACATGAACAAATGAATGAAGCAGTAGATTAATGCTCTGGCAGAGTAATCACATGGATGCTTTCCGTTAAGCATGGCCCATCTTAGCCTCACATATTGATTAAAGTCAAATACAAGTTCAAACTTTATTTCTTAAATCAGGTAAAGCCTATTTTAACAATGAAACTTGAATCTGGGCTACTCTCCCATTGTTCTGCTTCTACTTGCCTGTTTTCACAGTAAAATCGTGCCACAATATCTTTGGCTTTTGTTTGATTATGTGGTTGAATTGCCATAGAAACCTTTGAATGCAGCGGAGCATGGACTCTTATCACACCTTCAGGTATATCAGACTACAAAAAGAGGAACAAGCAATAATTTAGCAAACAATATATATATTAATTATAGTACAATTGTAAACCGCTATGCTATATCCTGAATTGCATTTTCATGCCTCCTTTTCCTTATGGCAACTTTCTCTCCTGTATAAAGCCAATCCCTGGTCTTTACTTTCAGAAAAGACCAACTCCAAGAAAAAGGCTGCAAAGGTAGAGCATTTTAGCATTTGCTAAAATAGCAAAGGTAGAGCATTTCCACTGCAGAACATTTTCACATAGCATTTTCACACTTCCAGGGTTTTAAGGGGACAGCTGCTGTACCTCTTAAAAACATATATGGAAATTTTGTTGGGATGCAGAGGACACAAGTGGGTGAAAAAGCTCCCCTCTGTCTCTGAATCATTGCCACCACTGCTAAATTTCTTACCATTCAAAGATTACCTAGAAGAATGGTTGAGATGTACATTAAAGCATAGGTTTTTTTTCCAAAAAAAAGTCACAGAAAGTGTAAAAATGCACTCTCAATAAACCCTAACCTGAAATCAACTTTGCCAAATAATTTTGTATCAGTCTGCAAACCTTTCCCCCCACACTAGCTGTATTTCTGCAGTGTCACATAAAAAAGGAAGGTGAAAGGACTCTGAAACTAAGCTAAAGAAAGGATTGAAAAGAAGTAAGTGTCTAAATCGAGGAGAAGTGGTCCAAGTGAATGAAAGCCTATGAGGGGGTCTAAGACAACTTGGTTTAGCTAACTGAGGGCATCCCCATCGCCACCTCCAAGTCCCCTCTGCCAAGTCATTGCAGGACAACTCAACATGGGCAATTCGCTGGGGGACAATTTGCTGTTTGAGCCCAGATGGAGAGCCGGAGGAGTGGCCAGGCGGACAGGTGAGCAAGCAGGTGGGCAGAACGCACAGCATTGGTAGCGGTGGGGGAGGATGGGGATCTTTAAACCCAGCAAATTGTCCCTGTAGCGATTTGCCCATGTTAAATTGTCCTGCAATGATCTGCGGCAGTTAGTTGTCAAAGGGGACTTGGCGGTGGCGAAGGGGCTGTCCCCAGCTGGCCGTGCCGAGTTGTCTCATTTTGCCTAGGAGGACCATAGCAAGTGTACTTTCTGCTTGCAAGGGGGCTTTTGAATAATCCTTCGGTGTTTGCAACTGTAGGAAAAAATCAAGAGACCTAATCAAGAAAATTTCAGGATTTGTACCTATAGGTATTATATTACAGTGTTATTGCAGGCTCTTATATTGAAGCAAGGGCATAGCAACACAGTAAATTATAATAAATGCAAGAAAGAATTGGTTTATATAACTATAAGGGTATCATACAGAGTTTAGGGACACAGTAACATTCTTTGAAATGCAACAGCTTTACATACAAGATGTCCAAGACTCTGCTATATATGTACAAATTTTAATTTGGGATCTCAATAGATGTGCATGTGCTTGAACCATCTTTAACCAACTATATTTGTCATTATATAAGATATATGTAACCTTGGTCATCTGGATGCAAGAGACTAGTGACCATAAGTTAACAATTAACTTTAGAAAATAAATAATTGCTGGATCTTTTCCAGTTGTATATTGACCAAATGGTATATTGACCATTTACACAATGTGCAAAGACCATATGTCTTAGCACACTGTGTAAACAGCATAGCACAGATTCATTGTGAACAGTTTGAGTTTTCCTGAATCAGCTAGGAAGTCCCCTGTCCGCTGAAGCATTATTACTCTACTCACATAATATAATGGTATATAAAATGTAGTTTAATGCCACAAAAAAGGCAGTAATTTTATTGTTGAAGTTAATACTAAAGTAAACTGCTGGTTGAAAAGATAGTTGCAAACACAATTTGACTGGCCTTACACTAGGTTCCTACAGATATCCAATTATTTTTTCAAAAGTATCAGAATAATTCAATTTGTAATGCTTGCTTCCAATCCTTAACACAATTAGTGCCACTGAAAGAAAATAGCAACTATTTAAGAGTTTATCTCCACTTTCTGGAAAATCATAATTTAGAACTTCTGAAAACTAACATTTATGCTAAATTGATAAACATTTAGTTTACTGATCAAAGCACTATCAGTTTCATCTTCTACTATGGAAGGAAGTATCTTCTGTCAATTGGCACATCAGATTTAAAGCCTTGGTGTAAATTTGGTAATAAATTCTAGATTTATCATCTATGAAATGTTCATTCATAAACAGAGAGACACCATCCACTGAAGCTGTCTAAATAGTGCATGGTAAATAGCTACTTCATTTATAGCAGAATACTATACCTGCTTCCTAAAAAATAAACTCCAGTAACAAATGTAATTCTGAAGTAAAGAGGCATTGCTTAAAAAAAAAAAAAGGCAACCATTGGACTAACTGCTCTTCACTGAGCTGTCTTTAGTTAAGTTTTATTCTTTAAATAAAACTAATATAGATAGTATTAGCACTTCTAAATAAATAAGTGTATGTGCAAATATAAAACCTTGGTATCCAGGCATTGTAACCAATCTAGCACTTGGATTCATTCTATAGACTAATTATGCTCCTCTGAATCCCATTATATTATTTCATTTATTTTATTACACATTATTTGGAATCTATGCTGGTTTGTTTAATTAAGAAAATTTACTTTCTTAATAAAATAATCACCTCTGTTCTTTCTGGTCTCTCCCGGTCCATAGTTTTCCTTCTCAATAGTTTTCTTACACCCTTGTCAAACATGAGCTGTTTTTTAGTATTGTTCATTGCAGCCTCATTCATCTTTCTCACTTGAGTAATCAGAAATGTTGGGACCTACATAGAGAAATTAAAAAAAAGATAAGTTTACATGACAAATGGTTTTATAATTACTTTTATAAAAGACTGGAAACCTCTTATGGACTTTTGTGCTGAAAATAGCAAAAAGTGAAATGGTGAAATGGTCCACCTTGGGCACAAAGCCAGCTGGGTGACCTTGAGCCAGTCACTTTCTTTCAGCCCTAGAAAGAAGGCAATGGAAAACCACTTCTGAAAAATCTTGTTAAGAAAACTGCAAGGAATTGTCCAGGCAGTCTCCAAGAATCGGACACAAATGAATGAGGAAAAAACCACAATACTATAGCTCCAAAACCGCCATTTTACAAGTACTTTCATGGGATGAAAACATATATGCCTTCTCATCTTGGTGCCCACTCTTTTCATGGCTACACAAATCAGATTTTATTTGAGTCTACACCATTTACAAAAACTGTCATGGATAAAGAGTATGAAAACGACAATACAGGAATCAGTGAGTTATAAATGTGATATTATTTAATCAGTACTCCTTACAGATTCTTGTAACTTCTAAATACATGGAAATAGCTTACTACTAGTGCTTGGGAAGGTATGACTTTATTGTACCAGAATAAACACCTAATTTAAGCACAAATAAATACCAGTTTTATCTTGCAAGCTAGCTTTACATGGGTACATTTCTAGATATTTTAAGACCCAGATAAAAGGAAGATCTCTGCAAGAAAAAATGCCAATACTATTTAACAGTAAAATTGAAACCATTACTTACAATCCATAGGATATCCTGGTATTTAATCAAAAGCCTTACAACATGAGCAGTAGTGGCTGCTGCTAGCATCTCTTCTTGATTGGCATGTTTGCCTTTGTAGATGAAGAGGTTTGGGGCAACAATCATGGAGACGTTCCATAAAGTCATTTTATTTTTATTTTCATTAGCAACTACCTTCTTCAAAAACTGTAGAAGGGCCTAAATAAAAACCAATAAAATCACTGATATTTATTGATAAACACTACTATTACAGTAACTGCATTTTGTTTTAAAAAATGAATTCTTTCCATGGATTTAAATAACACTGGGCTATATTTTCCACAAAACAGCTAATCACTGTATATAATAATTACTATAACACTATATATTTAAAATATTTTAATTCTGTTTTTCTGCCAATTTGAAATCCAATGATTATCTTTTATCCATAAATGTGGCACTCATCCCAGAAGATGATCCAAGTTGTGTATCATTACAATTGTACAAATTATTCAATTTGGTGGCCATGTGCCAGTGCCAAGGGTTGCCTACCTACCTACTAAGTTGTGTGCATCACCCAAGATCAAGTCTGATTGTCAATTCAACTTAATAAGTCCATTTGATTTGAAAAACTGAAGTTTCACTCAGCCTCATTAAGTACATTTCTAAAGCATTTTTCCTGAGTAGTCAGATAAAAGGTTTGGTGCTCCATAAATCATAGATACAACTCTGCTAGTCTTTTCACTTCAAAAAGAGCTTTATGTAGAAATGATCTGGGAGTTGTGGAAGCTGAGAGTTCCCAAAATGAGGAAATTGCCTAAGAACAAGAAAGTTGGCAGGTTTGTTGAGGGCTTTGGGGAATTTTATTTAGTGCATTTATTATTGGATCATGGGAACATTATCAAAGATAGACTGATATCAAACCCTATTGAACAATATGCCTACCTTGGCTGCATCACGACTAGCATTGGGAAGAAGCATGATCAGCAGATGCAAAGCCTGAAGCTGCAGTTTGATTTTGGATATTTCTAAGAATGAAAGATCAGAAAAAGCCTGTAAACAACTGAAGTGAGCTACGTGGTAGGAATCTAGCATGACATATAGAGTTATGGTTTTCAATGAATGCCATAGGTAAGGGTTCAAGGTACTTGTCAAAGAGGAAGATAAAAGTCCACTGAATCAAACAAGAAGTAAACTTCATTCAGTATTCCTTCCTCGGTAGCTTTAAGGAACAGGACAGAAAGGAACAGGACAAAAAGAGAAACACTGGTTTTAAGCTGTGGCAGAAATGTACGTCCAATGATATATAAATTTTCATTTTGTTAAAATCTTGGCTGACAAGCTGTTACTAAAATTATCCGCAGTGAATGGGTTTAATTCTTTTTAGGCATGTTGACTGCAGAGATTCTATCAATTCATAATTTACTGATAAATTTCCAAATGTATATGAACCATTTGTCTGAAATAGTATAGTGCTTGAGCAGAGGGCTGGACTAGAAGACCTTCAAGGTACCTTCCCAATCTGTTATTCTCTATTCTATATATCAAAATCTTCACTCTTCATAATTTGCATCTGAAACCAAATTTGTACAATAATGCTTATTATCAAGGACAATTCTACAGAAAAAAGTGCATGTAGAAAGACATTATTTGTGAAAACTGACTTTAAAAGTTACTATATGGGGATAATAAGTAATACATACATTTATCATAGTGGAAAAACAATATGGAGAATGGGACAAGATTAGTCTACATTTGGGAGAATAAAAGCCTGAATACTCTATGTCAGATTTGTGCTATTCCTGAGTTTTAAAGTCATTAGACCTGGCATCTAAAGTGTGATTTCAATGGTCATTCTTGTGTCCCTTCTTGGATGCTTGATTCCCTAATCCATTTAACTTTTAAATTTTTAGGTTTAGATTATGGTAAACATAATTTTGTAATCAATTAAGTGAAAATTTTGACAGTGCAAAGAGAAGTATCAGATATCAATAACTTATCAAATAATTCCCAGGAATGCCCTAAAGGCATGTGTAAAATTTTCTTAGAAAATAAAATAGTTGAAAAAATAAAGCCTCAGTAACATGGAGGTGCCAAAGAGTAATCCAGGTGGTTAGAAAAAGTATTATGGAGCATTCTCATTAGTTTACTTTTTCATTGAAAAATACTGTGTATGTAGATGGTTATTGTCTATGGGCATCCAGGTCATGCTTTCTACATTCCAGGTTTGCCTACAGGCTTTCTACAATTCATTGGATCTACACATTCGTGGGATGCGCAATCTCCTTTTAAAAATTGGCAATATGCTGTATACTTTTTAATATCCCGCTAAGAGTACTATTTTTAGTCTTAGCTAAACTCTGTTCTATTATTAACAATGTCAGAATTGAATGTGTTAATAGCTCTAGGCTGTCCGCACACTGGCACTAGTCTTAATCACTTTGCTTCTCTTGCTTGGGAGGAAAATAAAGGAAAACAGACACCCTCAAATTCCTGTTTTGCTAGACATTTTGACATCAGATTATTTTGATGGGATCAGATGACTAGTCTATTCAGATTGGAGCCCCCTCCCCAAATCAACATGATTGCATTTGTATATTTATTTTGATATTGTTAATCCTTCTGCCAGAATGGTCTAATTTGTATTTCATTTTCTTGATGTTTTTACTAACTTCTGGATTATTGTAATGATAATAAAAAAATGATAACCCACAACAAAAGCATTTGATAAAGCAATAATTAAGAAAATATTATTTTATAGTTCCTCACATACTATAGATTCATATTCAAGATGAGGCTTTTTTTCTTTTTTACACCTGAGACGGAGTATGGATTTACTTCTTAATTTCTATGCAGTATTGCCCCTTTTTCCTTTTTTTCATTTATTTATTTGGTCAGTCTCAATTGCCCAGCATTATATAGCATGGAAAACATCTGCTTGGGCTATTAAAATACCATATTCTTCACAAGGAAGCCCTGTCTTTTGGGATTCATTCTCTGCATAGCTGATATTATCTGGGTCACAAACAGGCCATTTTTCATTATCGGTTGCCAATCAGTTCTTTGATGTCTGAAAAGCCATAACTTTTAGTTCAAAGGACAAGTCCTCTGTATAACATAATACATCTCTGTCTTGATATCTGAAAATAGTTCATTTCAATACTTTATCTTTCCAAAAGCAGAGTGCCTCTGCCATGTCTTAAAGCAGATTTAAATCTTGTCTGCACATGCAGAAGGTGCAAGGATAAGAAAAGAGTCTCGAAATTAATCCCATAATAAAGTGACACTTTTCCTCTCTCTATCTAAAAAAACCTTGAAATTACAGAGTCAGCAACCTGCAATACCTCAGATATTAGTGAATAACTTCAATCAGTCCTACTCGTTAGCTATGCTTTCTAGAAGTTGTTCTTGAACAAGATGTAGAACAAAACTGGTTACCTAATTCTGTTACTGACCATGGAAAATAATGCCCTGACACTAATCTATTGCTATTGTTACGAAGGTTTTGGAATATGTAGTAGGATGGCATTTTCTCAATTATCTTAATTTAATTAATGAATGTGTAGAGGTCCAGCCCATAATTTTCTAATAATTCTATCCTAAAGACCAGTTTCATCTAGGTTTTATTTAGGTTTTTTTTCCAGTCTATTTTTACTTTTCGTTATTCTCTTCATTTTGAAGCTAGGCCAGTTTATGTGGCTATGAAAGAGTCTATTCTAAATATCAGTAACCTTATTAAAAGCAATAACAACAATAAGCTTTTTAATGAGTCCTGAGGCGCCTTACACTGCGGAGTGGTAGATGTATGCTCTTCTTATAGTCTCCTAAGAAAAAAAGACCATGACTAATGCTTGCAGAGCTATTTCAAAGATCCCAAAATTAGATTAGGCACAAAGTGCTCATGTAAAACACCACTACAAGCTGGAAATTGTTTTGGAGAATAGAGTAAAAACCCCAATTTACTTTTCACTGATGGGAAAACCATATTTCCTATAGGGAAATGACAATCCAACCTGAACACAAACAGTTTTGCAGTTGATTGAAAAATCTTAATTGAAGCATTGTAAAATCCTCTTTGCTAAAATCCAGCTGTATCTGTTAAATCTAGCTCCTTGCTCATTGAAGCAATCTAAAGCAAGAAATTTTTCATTCAGTGTAAATTCATTTTATTTCTGTTTCCTAAGAGAATTCTTTTAGCTCTGTCTCTATTACAGTTCATTGTGTTATTTACAGCCCGTTTATCTAACCTGTCAAATTCAATTTGAATACTACTTAATGAGAAACCCTTGAGGAACCATTGTTAAAATACTATTTAAGAATTATTTTTGAGGATTCTTACTTGTTGTGACAACGACATGGTATTTAACTTTCTTGCTATGCCATGTGTCATGAATTACTTCATCATATGCTTTACTAGTAACTACTTGTAGTGCCTGCCTTAGGAGGCAGCAATGATTGCAAAGCCTTCTAGTCCTGAAGCACTCCAAAGCCAATAAAGGACTTTGAACCCTCCTAATTCAATATGCTGTTTTGAAGCAGGACTCATGTCCCTCCATTGAATCGGTCTCAGTCAGCTGATCTGATTTAATCAAAACTGTAAAGATTTTACACAGTACGAGGGATAATTTATCATTTGCCATCCGTTTATATGAAAGTACTGAACCATATTAGCAGAGGATTTGTAAATGGCATAGAAACAACATTGTCTTTCTAACCCAAACTAAAGGGGGTTATAAGTGGATTGGTTGGCATCGATTCCTGGCAGTTTATTTTAATCCTGTGATACAGACTATCCTGACTCAACCAATTATCTCACTGAAATCACTGGCAGTTTTGCCTTTGGCAGGGAATCTATATCCTGCATGGATGAAAGTATAAGAAGTAGCTAAGGGACAAGACATTGCAATAATAAACAACATGGAACTGTCTCTCAGAAGCTCCTCTTTCAACAGTCCAAGAAGTGTGGTTTTTATTAAAGGGGATAATGCCACAGACATTATAAGAAATAGCATAACATTTCTGTCTGGAACAGATACCCACTACCCAACATTGGAGTCATGAAAAATTAACTGTTTTTAGACTACCAGTAAAAGTCCTAAAAAAATTCACAGAAATATCTTTCAACAAAGCTGGACTTTAATTCTACCATCTTTAATTCTACCAAAAAAAAACCATCCATCTATTTGTGCCACATTAAGAGTCTAAAAATCATAGACTAAGACCGTGCTGGTTTTAAAAATGTGATTTCTTTTATTTTAATTTAAAATAATTTAAGCTCAAAACACCCTTCTGAGTTCAAAATGAGTTGTTCCCAGCATACCAGAAGTGTTTTAAGGCTGAAGCAGTTCTGCTTTTATTATGAAACAGGGATTTTGAGCTGAAATGTGGTCATTTCAAGCTTGAAATATTCTCAGTATAATAGAACCTGATATAAACGCAAAGTAATATTTCAAACAAAATGAAGCATATTGAAGTTGAGATATTTTAAATTTGAAGATACTTCTTTGTGAAGTATCACGCTCCTTTGCTTCTAAAAAAGAAATTGCCACATTATTTCTCTTCATGTTGCTCCAATGGTTTCTTTCATGCTTTCTATGGGGTATTGGAAAATGTTGTCAGAGACTTCTGCTCATGTGTTGGGATGACATAAAACACCCTCGTGAGATGAGTTCCTTCACTTTTATGTTTTAATAAGTGAAGAGCATTGCTTCACATTTGTTGTATCACTACTGTCACATTGCCCAGGTCTAACAGCATTGGGCCACTAAACTGCAAGTCTAGCTCAAATTATGCCTTGGTTATACACTGTAGCAAGTCACTTTGTGGTTTGTTTACTTTTGGCTTATCATGATGTAGAACTGCAGTCCTTTGCACATGGCTGTGGAATAATGAGATGTACGTAACTTAAATTATACAGATTATTTTACAATACTGTAGATGAGATTTGTCACTGAGACTAAGTTCATTCTATTAATAAACTGCTTGTACATTTTTCAAGTTACAAATATTACGAACATGGTCTGTATTTTGAAAGAGTAACACCTAGATCTGAGAGATGGTACCTATTGATAAAGTCAAAAATTTCACTTTTCACTTTTCCCTCTCTTCATTTTCCCCTCTAAATAATAAAGTTGGAAGGGACCTTGGAGGTCATCTAGTCCAACCCCTTGCTCAGGCAGGAAACCCTATACCATTTCAGACAAATGGCTGTCCAGTCTCTTCTTAAAAACTTCCAGTGTTGGAGCATTCACCGCTTCTGGAGGCAGGTTATTCCACTGGTTAATTGTTCTAACTGTCAGGAAGTTTCTCCTTAGTTCTATGTTGCTTCTCTCCTTGATTAGTTTCCATCCGTTGCTTCTTGTCTTGCCTTCAGGCGCTTTGGAGAATAGCTTGACTCCCTCTCCTTTGTGGCATAAACAATTGGTTTGTGAAACAACGAGTCCTCCCTACTTACTTTCTACTAATGTGATAAAAGCAGGCAAGTATTCCACAGGGAAGAGAGGACTTGGTAGTTCTCGTACAAACATCTTCAGCAGTCCTGCTGCATCATTGTTGCGTACTTGATCCCAGTCAAAAGCATCTTCATCAAATTTGGCTTCAATTTCTTGGCGAAGACTCTACAGGATAAGCAAATGTGACTAATGTTAACCATGATCACAAATAAAAGAAATTGTACTACATTTTATTGTTTCTAAACAACTTGATTTCACAGAATATTAGTATTTATTAATGAAATTATTATTAAATTAATATAATTACTTAATATAAAAATAAATAAATTAATGTTACAATATAATTTATAAAGTATATATAGTTTGTGCCTGGATAAGTATAACACTTTTCAAACCATCTTATATAGTTTGAATATCAATATCAAACATATTTAATTTAAAGTTAAGTTAATTTAACTTTGTACAAATAACTCTCAATTCAATTAGACTAAGCTGTATTTTAATTGCATGTAGACTCAAGTCTTTGCAGTACAGTAGAATAATGAAATAGCCTCTTTTCACACAGTATTTTCTAATCCTGAAGTAGCTATCACAGGAAACTTAAAGTACACCACACATGAAAATAAAACCCAATTTTGCTCAATGTCCGCATCTTGGTGGATACCTCCCATGACAAATCCTTGTTGTTCTGATAATATTCACGAAGCAAGTAACATGTCAAATAATAAAGATATTTGAACTAATAGTATACGTATCACTCTAAAATCTCATATTTGTCTCTACATAGCTTTGCATATCTCTTGCCTGTACTAAAACATAGCCCAGCTGGCAGCAACCTTTTATAGATACAAGTAGAAGTTAAAGAACACAGAAGACTCTTTGAGTCTTTATTCAGCTGCTACATTCAAAGAATAATCTTAAATCAGAACCACATGTATTTTATTTAAGAAATGGGAATGCTTTCAAATGTGAATGTCAACATAATAAACGATGGCTTTGAATAGTTAAATCTGGATCAGCTTTAAAAATGTCCTTTTCTGTTTCCCCTTTTTGGGTAACATTAAATGATTCAATAACTGAAATTAAAAACATGGCATTTTTCCTAGGGACTTTTGGCTCTCCTTCTAGTACAGAGAGGTCTGACCTAGTAAAACATATCACAGTGGCTCAGAAGACAAAGAAAAAAGTAAGGCAGCTTATAAACTGTATGAAATCTAATGCTGAAAGTATTGTTCTTGCTGCAGTATATAATAGTTAGAATAGATAAAACCTTGAATGTTTATGAAATAACAGGCTGAACAAAAATCGAAGCTGAATAGAGCAGCTACTTCAGATTAATACGGCAAGGTGCCTCTAATGCATTTATTTTTTAGAATGGTACTCTCCAGGTGTAGTTAGATTTCTCAGATCTGTATCCAGCTCCTCTTCAATGCAGAGTGCATAGCATTCAGCTCACCTGTTTCTCCTCACAACAGCCCTGTCACACAGGCAAGAGTGACCAGTCCAAAGTCACCAGTCCTTAAGTTTCCATGGCTAGGAGTGAACTTGAACTTGGTCTTTCTTCTCCTAGCTTAACACCACCTTGATAATCTCAGCAAAAGTAGCTCTTTACCAGTAGGAAATTTGATACATGCAGCAAAGAACTGGTAAGATAGAATTGTTCTATCTGAGACTATGGTAATGTAGTAGGGCTATTCCCTCTTGGATTTTGGGTTTCCCTCTTCTAAAAGAAAAAGATAGATAAGGTGACTTCCTTACAAGTATTATCAGCTTATATTTTATTTTGAATAATTTCTTCCATAGTAATGAAATTTTGTGTTCTTTGAATTACACATTTGTTCTCTTGCATAAATTGAATCTAATTGACAAAGGTGACAGAGGTGCTTCCAAATTGAGGGTCTTGGTAAGATATCTTCTGGGGACATTTTGTTTAGGTGGAAGAATTGTTCTGTCTAGTCTCTTTCTGTCTCTGCCTTTGGCTCTCGTCTTCCTCTCCCTCACATCTATTCTTTTGCTGCATCACTTCAGCATATTTATTTAATATTTAAAAGAGATGATATCACCCATCTTCAGGAAAGCTTGATGGGTAGGATAATGCATTATGCAGCAAAACAGTACAACAGATCTATGTCAAAGCTGGAAACATACATACTTAATCTTAAATATTTTTAGCAGTGAACTAAAGCAAGCAGATGATAACTGCAAGAGTGAATTATCACTGATAAAACTAGAACAGCAAATACTGTAATGATTTCACAGAATTATCAGATCGAATTCACTTTGGAAAAGACATTGAAATGTTATGATGTGTCTGTACCTATAAAGATCAGAATCATGCACGCTACGGTACTCTCTATGAGTCTATGACATCCTATGGAAGTAAAAAATGGAAGGAACAGTAGGATAGGAATATTATGGACTTTGGAACTTTGATATTGGAGAAGATTCCTGAGAATAACATGAACAGTCAAGAAAACAAACAAATGAAAATTTTTAAAAAATCAATCCAGAATTCTCATTAGAGAAATGCAGAAGGAAAGAGAAAAGGGGAGGACCAACAACCAGCTGGATGGACTCGGTTATAGTGACAATAGGTGCACCATTGAAAGATCTGAAACACCAGGTTAGGGACATATCATCATGAGAAAATCTATGTGGTTACTAAGAGTCAATGATCTGCAGATCTGCAGAAATAGGATGCCGGATAGAATATACCTATTTGCCATATTTCATTAATTTCTCTGTTGTTTTTACTGAGCATATTTAATATTCAACTTGGTTATGGGATGATAGCCAGTTTGGTGTAGTGGTTAAAACATAAGGCTAGAAACCAGGAGGACTTCTTGGGCACAAAGTTAGCTAGGTGAACTTAGGCCAATCACTTTCTCTCAGCCATAGGAAGGAGGCAATGGCAAACCACTTCTGAAAAACCTTGCCAAGAAAACTGCAGGGACTTGTTCAGACAGTTTCTGAGAATTGGACATGATTGAACAAAAGGAAAAAAAAAAGGGGGGGGGGTTCTATGGAATTATTTGCAGTCAATTGCAGAAAGGTGCTTTGGGATGTACAAAGTCAGTTGCATGGGGCAAACATAGGACCTGTTTGCCACCACTTTATAAAATTGCAGGCTGCTAATGAATTCCCTCTTGCATGTTTTGATGCACCTCTCTGAAATTGAATCCAAAGCTCTGCACAGATCTAGCATTCAACATTGTTTTTGTCCCAACAATGTTTTCGTTCACCAAACTTTGAGGTTCTTGTGACATTTTCGTTGTGTGACAACTATAAAATTGAGAGCACTATTAATATGTATAATAAACAGTTTGTTTTGTGTATACATATGTTCACACAGAACTTGCCCATAAATGATTTTCTCCCTACCTCAATATCAAAGATCTTTAACTTTGAAAGAAAAACTGATTACCTTCACTCTGGAAGCAGATCCAGGCACTCGAAGAATACCTTCTGTTTCCAGACCAGTTTCCTCAAGTTTGAGCAATAGCTATGTCATAATAAACAAAGTACTTTTATGCAGTTTTTTTTTAGTGCAGAGATTTTTAAAAATATAGAAAGAGACATTTTTACAACTATTGGCTCCCGTGAACATAAAACATTATGCCTAAGCAAAATAATCAGTGTGATTAAGTAAACAGAACTAGTCCAAATCCCTAAGTGCCTTTTTTATTAGTTTTTTGAATTCCATTTACTGCGTGAGAAGCTTTAAAGATAACAGATACCCTGAACCTTTGCCCAAACAAAAATTAAACAAAGAATTAAAACTTTCTATTGAGTGAAACATTGAAAGAATTATTGGGGCTCTTTAGGAAATAAAATTGTGTTATAGTCTTGTAGATAATAACAATAGTAATCACTCATCATTAAGATCTAAAGTTATTCTTAGTAAGAAAATGCAAGCAAAATAAAAAAAAAGAAATAAAACAACTGCTTCTATTTTATCATTTAATGATGAGTCAGCAAGCTGAACTTGCACTCAGTGGTGACTGTTATATTTTCTAGAACAGGGCCTCCAATTAGAATCTTCTAGAAGGACTGGCATGTAGGTACCAGAATTCCTTGCTATTCTGTGACCAAACTATTGGAATTCTTGGGTTGTGGTCCAAAATACGTACAACTTGAGGCTTCAGGTTGAGGAAGCACAATATACACAGTGAACTATGAGAGGTATGATTTTATCTGAAGTTACATCTTTCTGACTGAAAACATAAGCAGAAATAAGCTTGTCAACTGTCCTGAAACTATACGATTAATGACTATTATTCTTTATATATGCAATGGTGATTAAGATTATGCTTGTTAAATTAGTACTCACTTTTTGAAAAATGAGGGGGACTTTAATTCCAGGAAACTTCTTTTGATCATTTTCCAAGAGCACTGCTAATGGAACTCCAAAAAGGCCATTTTCTTAAACAAAAAATAAGTTAAAATAAGAGACTTCAGATAAATAATGTTTTGCTGGTTATTAAAAACTTAAATATCTAATGTCATAACATTGTTTGTAACTACCTCGCCTTTTCATCCTTTCTGTCCGGTTCCTTTTCAACTCTATTCCTAAAGCATCATAGACGGCCGTTAATTCAATCAAAGAGAGATAACGAATTTTCTTCATGTCCTCTGGAGAAAAATCTCCAACTTCAGTTAATCCAAGTCGACTTTTCCTAATTGTATATTTCTGTAATAGATTTTAAATAATTCTTTAACATTCAAAATGCACATAGTTTTTCATCCTTAAGTATATTTTTACAAAAAATCAAGTGAATCAAGTTATAAATCATTCTATTAAGAAAAGTGCTGATTACAATCCTCAGTCTATAGATGGCAGAGTTAGTTTCCCCTTCTATTGTAGGAATTTAGGAAAAAAATAATATTAAACAAACTGTAAATTCTTGCCTTGTTAAATGCAAATATGGAAGACTTACAAGTAGCATGGCACCATTTCACTTTCCCACCCAAACTCATTTAGAATTGCTCTTTATTTCTGAATAATTACTATATGAATAAGATTAGACTAAATTTAGTTTATGTTTAGGGAAATTACTATATATTAATATGTATCCCTGCAGCAGCTATCAGCAAGTCTTCCTATGAAGGATAAACCTAATAGAGAAAGGCAAAAAATGATAAACAGTGTTTTCAAGCAAAGATTATATATCTGGTCTGATACATGGGAAAATCTGTACAAATTCAAGTATTTATAGATAGTAGGTCTATACAGCAGTTTCTCTTCTTCCATCGTATGGGTAATTCTGAAATAACATTTGTATGCAACATGGAATATTAAGAGTCAATATTTATTGTTTTTTTAATATTTATGAATTTATTCAAAACATCTTGATAGAGCTTTCAGCACTTAGTGCACTAAATTAGGTAATTATAGAGGGCAAAAAAGTTGATATATTTATTTTATTTATCCACTTCTACAAAATGCTGTTTTACAATAATTAGCTTTTTTAACACTAAGAGATTTTTCTCTTTTTATATTTTTGCTACTTATTATATTGTTATGAAACTCCTGAAGCAGAATTCATTCTTCAATTTCTGGAAAAAAAAATCCTAAACCTTGGGGTCTTAAAGCCTTGTGCTTTTTTCTGAGCTTGCCCAACAGATTCTGGAACTCGTGAAAAACTTGCTTGAATTCAGGACGAGAAATAAAGTAATTTTATTAAGTTCTTTGTGCCTTTAAAATTTTTGACAGATAGAACAAGGCTGTGCATACCAGATTAGTAGCATCTTTGACTAATCTGAATATAGCATGTGGCTGTTTATTAGGCATTTCTAGTAAAATTTGATAGGAAAGTGAAATTTTTTCTTGACTTTCATAATTTACGATTAAAGCCTATCAAAGACTTTTTCTCCCAATGTGAGTAGTCTATGAATAATTTCAGCAAGGTACCTTATTTCTTAGTTATTCATTTCAGAGTGATAGCCCATGTTTAGAAAACAAACTGGTTTTCCTTTTTATATATATATCTACATGGAGGGAAGTGTGCAGTGGGGTGCCCCAAGGCTCTGTTCAACATCTTCATCAACGATTTGGACGAGGGGATAGATGGGGAACTCATCAAATTTGCGGATGACACCAAGCTGGCAGGAATAGCCAACACTCCAGAAGACAGGCTTAAGATACAGGAGGATCTGGACAGATTTGAACACTGGGCGCTATCTAACAAAATGAAATGCAATGGTGAAAAAAGTAAGGTTCTACATTTAGGCAAGAAAAACCAAATGTACAAGTATAGTATAGGGGGTACCTTGCTCAATAGTAGTAACTGTGAGAGGGATCTCGGAGTCCTAGTGGACAATCACTTAAATATGAGCCAGCAGTGTGCTGCAGCTGCCAAAAAAGCCAACACAGTGCTGGGCTGCATTAACAGAGGGATAGAATCAAGATCACGTGAAGTATTAATACCACTTTACAATGCCTTGGTAAGGCCACACTTGGAATACTGCATCCAGTTTTGGTCACACGATGTAAAAAAGATGTTGAGACTCTAGAAAGAGTGCAGAGAAGGGCAACAAAGATGATTAGGGGACTGGAGGCTAAAACATATAAGGAACGGTTGCTGGAATTGGGTATGTCTAGTTTAATGAAAAGAAGGACTAGGGGTGACATGATAGCAGTATTCCAATATCTCAGGGGTTGCACAAAGAAGAGGGAGTCAAGCTATTCTCCAAGGCGCCTGAGGGCAGGACAAGAAGCAATGGATGGAAAACTAGTCAAGGAGAGAAGCAACCTGGAATGAGGAGAAACTTCCTGACAGTTAGAACAATTAACCAGTGGAACAACCTGCCTCCAGAAGTAGTGAATGCTCCAACACTGGAAGTTTTTAAGAAGAGACTGGACAGCCATTTGTCCGAAATGGTGTAGGGTTTCCTGCCTGAGCAGGGGGTTAGACTCGATGACCTCCAAGGTCCCTTCCAACTTTATTATTATTATTATTATCTCCAGAGTCAATGTAACATATTTTAAGATAGCCATTATTTGAAAGAAACTCAGGCATGATATAGAGTACATAAACTTGAGGAGCTTAAACTTACAGGTAATGCAGAATCATCCTTTTTTAACCTTTGACTTTTGTGACAATCTCTGTGTTTTGGAACCACCGTGATTGATTCTGAGAATGAAATTTCAAGGGAAAGCGCCTCTTTCTCCAACTGGCTGTCTTTATTGAGTTCATATTCCATACAGTCACTAGCTGAAATCAAGGGACAATTTTCATGAATGCTGTATTCTTCATGGAAAAATAACACACTCAAAGGCTGAAGGAACTAATTTTAGAGCATTAACCATATTTCTTTTTGTTTATAGTAAGAGCTATATGGCAATTCATGAAAGAATTATGAAGATATTTGCTATTCATTTATTCCACCTCAGTTCCTGAACTGAGATCCAATTTAAATAATTGGCAGTGATGAAATGAGGGACCTGAAGTAGCTTTGTAGATGGAATGAAAAAAAATATGCAGTTTTTTTCTCCCCATTTTGAACTCAGTGGGTTTTAATCAGGTGCAGACAATATGATGCTCATGGTAACAAAAGTCCCAAGGAATTCTTTTGGTTTCTGCCAACTTCTTTCCTTTCTGATTTAATTTGTTTTACATTCTTTCAATTTTTTTAAAAAAGTGAAAAAGTGAAAAGTAAAACAAAATCATATTTATTTACAAGTATATTTTTGTGTCCTGTGGAGGACCTGTCAGCATTTCTTAAAAAAAAATGAAACTGATGGTTCCTATGACCTATCGCTTGGTTTAAAAGTGTATTAATTCAAGATATTTAAACAAAGGTAAGTGAAATGTAGGTAGAAAGAGTTGTGGGATACAATTTCTCTAGTTAGCCTTGTGGTAAATAAGTAAATGCAAGTACTAGGAAATAAGGAAATTCTTCTATAGCAGCATTAAATGCTCAAAAATATTATCATATCAAAAAAGAACTGTCAGCCTTTTATTAAAGTTACTTTTGCTCAGTGATAAAGGAAATAGTACAAATGTCTTATGATGAAAATGTCTGGGATCAGAAAGAATAGCATAAAATTTAGTAAACTAGTAAATCTATGACAAAATCTACTACATAATTAGTCATTAAGTCCCACAGTAATAAAAGAGACTTATTCTGAAGTAATAATATATAGGATTTCTGCATTAAAATTTAAATATGATACTGCCACCAACGATCAAATTATTTCCCAGATTTTTTTGAAAAAAACAACAAGCTATGTTATCTGTTAATAAATACTCACAGCTAACCATTTTCCAATCTGGATTCTGCACAGAAAAATCGACACCATTGGTTGTAACAGGTAACACTGGTAAAGTTTCAAATGTAGGCTGGAAGACAAGAAAACATTAGAATAATTTATCTCTGATACAAATCTGTAATTTTAAATATAAAATTCATAGACTGCAGTTAGCATTACACAATTTTCTTTCTTCATACTGTACAAATTAAATGGTAATTGTAATTAAAATAAAATTATATTTCATTAAAACAAAAAGAGGAAAAGAAAACCACATAGAATTTCATAGAAGTGTACCACAATTACCTCAAAAATATGAATGGAAATGATTTAACTATTTTTTATTAAAAAAATTATTCACACTGATTGAAATACAGCAGTTCAATATGGCTTCTCCCATTTGCTTAGCTATTATCAAGGTGAAATGTATCATTTCAGCTCTACTTAAAATTAACCAGGAATGTCATTTAACTTACAATAGCACTGGAAATTACTGAAATCATACAATGACAACTAGAAATAAAATGGTCAATTAATGAACAGGATAGAAAACAACGTATTGATAACAGGATGTATTCTTGTGTACCGATATTACTAAAACTACTAAAACTGCTAAAACTGCCTTGAATATCACAACAAGTTTTAACTGACAGAGCTTTGGGCAAAAGGAAGTTTTGATATGTATTTCATAGAAAGGCATTTTATTTTCAATAATAACACATTTCCAAACATGTGATTTTTTAAAATAGTTAAGTCCTATACATAAAATATTTCATGAAGACATATTGAAAAAATAAGTAGACTTCTACTGCAAAACATCTGTTTATATAAACATATGTTATAGTCATAATATTTTTTTGTTATCACTAACCAAGAAATTTAAAAAGTTATTTTTTATTAGCCACCCAAGGATATGTCCATAAATACATTCCTTAGAAAATAGAATGAGGTGGCCTAAGTAATTTGATATACATTTGTACTTGCACATATTGTATTCCTTTTTACAAACTTTAAATGAGATTTACTGTCACTTAACTTCTTCATGGAATGACATAAAAGGTGACAAGATAAACCATAGAATTTTTTAATTCTTTTTTTTTCATTTGTAGCTCTTATAGGAACAAAAATACATTTGAATTCATGAGCAATGTCTGGTGAAAGTTTTAAAGAAGAGTGCAGTTACTGTTCCTATCTACCATCATCACATTCAAGAGCAGAATGTATAAAATAAAAAAGAAAGCGGAAAATACTTTTTGATAGGCCTTGCTAAACATTTTCTCAACATTTTGGTACAGAGTATTATACCAATTTAAAGCAAAACTCCACAGAGTAATCAACCAATAACCAAAATAATAACAAATAAATTTCAAAAATGTCTAAAGCATTAAAATAGTTCACTTACAGAGGAGTTATGGATACCAAAGATATCACGCACATCTCTGATTATGTGTTTATTTTTCTTTCTCATGGTCTGAGAATATGTGGTATATCTCTTCTGCACTGCAGCTGCTTGAGTTCGGGTCAAGGTTGATAACAATGCTTCCCCATTGTCTTCTTCAGATTCTGATATTAATGTAGACAGACCAACATCTTGCAACCATTCAGCTTCTAGTTCACCTTCTATAGAGGAGCAGATATTATAGGAAGCAAACAGGGTTAGCCTATGGTAGCAAAATATAAGGAGCCTGGTCACACTTTTTCTGACTAACAAAATTTGTTAAAAGGCATAAATTTGTATGAATTGATAAGATACTTCTAACCTGTTTCACATATAACCAGTATCTGCATGACCAACTTGCTTTCCACTCCTTACCCCTCGTATCACCCAAGTTTAAATCTTCTATCAACTTAGTCTTTCTAAGAATTTGATGAAGTGAGGCCCAGCTCATGAAAATTTATACCTTTTAATCTATTAGTCTGAAAAGATGAGTCCAGGGTGAGGTTAACATTAGGAATATGATGAAAGAACAAGAAGATTGTCACCACAAAATTCCTTCCTTGTCTGAACATCTGACTCTTAAATTTTGACAGGGTGATAACAAGCAAGATCCACACCAAATATTGCAATGCAAATTGATGTTATTCAAGTCCCATTTTTCATTCTTCCTTCCCCACCTGATCTAATTGCTAGTCAGTGTGCCATAACCACTAATCATGCTCAACTCTGTAGGGCTGGGTTCTAGGTGATTACAATTTCTTTTAATAAGAATCTTTATAAAAATATACTTCTGAAAACAGCTTTGTATGAGCAGACAGGCACAGAATCTGTAGAACAATGCAGTATAGTAGAGACACTTCAGAAAGAAGGGAGGGCATCTTATTGAGATGTCTAAATGCAAAATGCTTTGGTATTGGGAATAAATCAGGGAACACTTTCTGCACAAACATACTGATGTGAGACAAAATATATCTATCTATATCCTTGGAATATGGCTTATATGTCATCTTGCAGACAAGTTCTTTCATCTTTTAAAAGTAATTGGCTAGAAATACTAGTATTTGACATTCTAGGGTCAAGGGTTGCACAGTGATCTGATTTTAAAGAGGAAAATCTGATTTGGAGTATGCAGGGGCACACACGTAGCTTCTGTTTGTAGCTCCTTAAAGCAAAGACTCTGAGGCTCCCAACTTCTTGGTCTTTGGGAAGGCTGTCAATGCCTGTCTCCCAGGTGTTAGGGCTGAGATGTTAGGGGAGTACAATATACGTGACTCTGTCTTGTGAATTTGTTTCTTTTTATTAGTTTAACTATGTTCGGTTGTGGAGCACTTTTTATATATTGGATTATTGCAATGTGCTCTACATGGGGCTATCCTTGAAGACCCATCCAAAAGCTGAAAATAATCTAGAATGTAGTGGCATTTGCAGTTTTGGGCACTTTGTGGTTTGCCCATGCTAGTGTTACACCACTATTGAATGAGCTGTACTAGCTCTGAGTTGTTTTCCAGGTGCAATTCAAGGTTCTGGTTATCACCTTTAAAATTTTACATCACATAGACCCAGGTTATATTCAGGACTGCCTCAATCTGAGAGCATCTGCCCATCCTACTAAACCAGATAAGGTGGACACATTCCAGGTCAATTCTTTAAACACTGTCATGTGATGGGATCTTGGAGATGTGCTTTGTTTGTAGCCACCTTGTTTTTTTGGAATAGCTTCCCAATTGAGGTTTTGGGTGGGGTATTCTTTTAGTCTTCTGGATGGCTGTGAAGATCTGGCTCGTATCTAAAGCATTGGGCCAAGATGAGGTTGAATCAGGGGTCAACAGTGTGGATGGTCTGAAGCAGGAGTGAGCAATTAATTTTCCCAAGGGGCCACATGAGGAAGTGGGACTATTGTAGAGGATGAACCAATAACTCCCAATTAGCTTTGCCCATTTACAGACAAGGCGGTACTTCGATCAAGGTGATGGTGGGTGGCTGAGCCCAGGTCCCTTCATGCAATGACTATCGCCACCATCTCCTCAGGCTGCTCCAGGTGAGCCATATTAGTGTATGATATCCAAAATCAGAAGGAATCTGGTAGCACTCTTTTCTGGCTAACAAATTTTATGAAAAGGCATCAACTTTCATTAGTTGAAAATCACTTCATCAAATGAAATGAAATTTAACATTTTATAGAGAATTTTATGTCTATTGAGTCAGGGCTTCCAGAAAGAGAATTATCCTACGTAGGTATACAGAAATAGTATTAATGGATTCAAAGGATGTGTTGCTTATATTAACTTTCAATATTTTGATAGAGAACCAGTTTGGTCTAGTAGCTAAGGCACCAGACCAGAAAGTGTGTTGAAGTCCTTTCTTAGTCCTGAAAACCAGCTGGATGACCTTGGCCTCAAAAGATTGTGGTTATGGGGCAAATAGGAGGAATGTGTGCTGGATATATTTGCTGTCTTGAGTTATTTATAAAAAAATAATAAAGACAGGATGCAAATACATAAATGAGTAAAATAAAATATGTCTTTTATATTATAAAAAATGATAAGCTGGAGCACTGTGTTTACATATGGTGTCTTAATAATTTGTCAAAGCATTGAACTAATTTTATATTAATGTTCTGTGGATTCTCCCCCTTAGGTTTTAGTTTATTTTTAATTGTATTGTTCATATTCATTATTGCATTACTTTTTATATGTTACATTTTACCAATAATTTTTTACAATTATGTTTTTTTCACAAAAAAAACCCAATAAATTCTTATAAGCAAATATGTTAGCCATTCGCTTTGCAATTTTTAATGTGATAATTAACATGTTCAAGCTTGTGTCAGTACTTTATGCTAATAGTGGCAAAACATTATTTACTTATAATCTTTTATATCAAACAACAGTGTTTGATTAAGTACATAAGAAAATTAATAAAGTTGCTGTTATGACAGGGTAGACTGAATAGACCTCTAAGAGATTTTACATAAATAAGCAAAGATTACTAATTTGCTTGGCATGTCTTAGAATTCTGAAAGAAACAAAGTATGTTTTAAAAAACATCACCCTATCTCTTTGGACTAAGATACCTGGATGAGCTAAATATATAAACCAGGCAAAAACATCCAAGTACTTTCACAACTGTCTTTTTTTGGAAAACATTGATGGAAAGATGCCATTGTAAGCTTCCAATAAAGGCCTTGGGGACAGGCTGCTGGACTAATTTTGCCTTTGGCCTGACTCAGTATGTGTCTTTCTATGTTATTGAGAGATACAATACAGTAACATTATTTTCTATATTTCTATATTGTAACCATCCCAAAAGGGTTATGGCAACCACGGGACAATAATCAGACTACTATACATAATTATGCATTATTAAATCCTAAAATCATTACTAAAATTATTAAACTCATAATCTTAATAATTACTAGGCATTCCAATGATAATGATCTAATCCTCAAAGGCCTCTTTTGAAAAGCTCAGCTTTCTTGGAAGCCTATTAGTAGCCAATGGAGAGCCACTGTATTGGTGCGATGCCACAATGGCAGCTTCCAGGTAGATTTCAAGGCAGCCCAATAGGATATGCTGCAGTTATTGCTACAAAAGATGACAAGGGTTGGGAATATATGGTATATTCTAGAGGGGGGGGGGAAATCAAGGATTTACCCATGGCATAGACATTTATTTTATTTATTTTTTGAATTTATTTAATGCCCATCTTGTAGCGAATGACTTTGGGTGGCTTCAGGCCTTAAAATCCTAACAAATAAGTATCTTTAAAAGAATAAAAATAGAAATAGTGAGATAAGTAAGAAAAACTTCAGAATGTTTTTTGATGTTCAGAAACTTTGCACCAATCTTGGGGGGGGGGGGAAAGGCAGAAAATTAAATTGCCATTTGCTGCAGCAATGTAAATGTGGTTTTACCTTTTCTTAGCTCTGGAAGAATGCTGCCTCATGATTTTATCAATTTTAATATAAAGCTGTATGACTAATTCATTAATTCAGCCCCCAAGGCTCAAGAAACTTTATGCTTAGTAGACACAAGTGGGACTATAATTCATTTCCACGATTCCAAGGCAATATTTAACCTGTAGGTAGGTCTTCACACAGGTCTTTTCTCCCCCACCCACCCACAATGCAATAAATAAAGAAGCTGTGTGTTTTATGAAGGCTGGGCGCAATCCATTCCGAGTAAAGGACCTCAAGGGTGTAGCGCTATCCTACTTGTCAAGAAATAAGCCTTTGCAGAATTGTTTAGAGACTGTGGGAAAAATAATGATCTTTGTAGAAGAATTAAAAACATGCTCATCTTCAGAGTACTTCCCCTATTTAAAATCAACGAGACCTAAAGAGTTGTAACAAAATTGCCAGTAAAATTTTTAAGATATAAACCAGGGGTCTTTAAACTTGGCCCTTTTATGACTTGTGGACTTCAACTCCCAGAATTCCTGGGGCGTGCCTGGCTGAGGAATTCTGGGAGTTGAAGTCCACAAGTCATAAAAGGGCCACGTTTGAAGACACCTGATATAAACCTTTAGCATAAAGGGAAAATAATTAATCTCTGTTTATTTGCTGTTTTTACCACTCCAGCTGAGAATAGCAACTTGAAACACGACAGGGCACATTTTTGAAAGTATTTACCTTGTGTGGCTCTAGAGAAGACATTTCAGTGCTTGCTGAAATGCCCTTCATATATACAAATTTTATATCAATCTCTTGCTAAAGCTGTGAAAAAGCAAATAACTTTGAATAATACTGTCTCATTGAACCTTTTCTCTTTTACTTTCTTTTGATTCCATTTTATAATAATAATAATAATAATAATAATAATAGTAATAGTAATAATGATAATAATGATAATAATGATAATAATAATAACAACAACAACAACAACAACAATAATAATAATAATAATAATAATAATAATAATAATAATAATAATAATAATAATAATAATAATAATAATAATAATAATAATAATAATAATAATAATAATAAAGTTGGAAGGGACCTTGGAGGTCATCTAGTCCAACCCCCTGCTCAGGCAGGAAACCCTATACCATTTCAGACAAACGGCTGTCCAGTCTCTTCTTAAAAACTTCCAGTGTTGGAGCATTCACCATTTTAGATACCTTTCCCCCAATCTCCAAAATTCCGGTTGTCTTTTGAAAATTTGACTGCATCATAGCAAAATAGTTATGTCAAGCAAAAATAAAAATGTAATCTTTAACTACTAAATAAATACTTTCCATTTTCTATGTATGACAAACAAATCTTCTAAATAGATCTTCAGTGAAATGCATGACACATTTTCCTTCAGTTATAGCTACAGTAGTAGTTACTACAATCATTCTTATTATTTTTTCTGGTTTTTCAAATTTTGTTGGTTCTCAGAGATGGTTCGAGCTATGTATTATTCCTTCTGGTAAATTGGTGAGCATTTCCTGGGACAGATAATGAAGTAGTGTAGTTAAGAACTTGGTTGATTCCTAAGACAATATTTAGATGATCTTCTTCAGAACCTCCATCTGGTTAAATGAAAAAACCTCAGAGAAACTGATTTTGGGTTCACCTTGTAATTAAATCTCTATTTGATGAATTTCTGTTTGCCCAGGTATTTAATGCTTGCTTTTAAATTTTGTTTAATCTGTTAAATATGTGAGTGTATAATTGTTTGGTTTGTGTTTAATGATGTTTTATGTTTAAATGTAGATACTTTGTTTTTAAAATACCATTAAAAATTTATTTTCATTTTGTAAGTCTCCCATAGCTGCTAATAATATGTAAACATACATTTACTGTACACATAAATAAATACAGTGGACCATAAATCATCGGTCAATGCTCAACATTTCAACCATCTTGCACAAAGCTAAGCAGCTTTTGAATCACCATCTCCCATAAAATATCTACAACTACATCTATTTTTTGCCCCTTTTAGATTTTCTGAATGTTTGCAAACTTTGCCAAACGAAACTTGCCAGTGAATATTATCAGAGTTTCATATTGATCCAATAAAGCAATCCAACATACAATAAACTAGTGTGAAAAAGTAATTATTCTCTTTATTTCAGTAACTAGTTGCACCAACTTTCCTGGCAATAACTGCAGCTATCACATTTCCTGTAACCAATGATCAGTTTCTCGTGTGTTGGAAAGTTAGTCCATTCCTCCATTGCATGCTGTTTCAGCTCAGTAACATCTGAGGGTTCCTGATACAAACTGATTATTTTAGGTCCCATTATAACAGTTCTATGGAGTTTAGGTCTGGGTTTTGATGTCAGCATATTGAATTCTGTTCTTCTGTTTGTATCTCTGAGATCATGGTCGTGTTTCATTACTTACATTTCAGCTTCAGCAGACAGAATTTTCAGAATACTACAGATTTTTCTGCTATAAAGCAAAATTCAGGGTTCCTCAATTATGGCAAGTCATTTAGGTCTTGAAATAGCAAAGCATCTTTTACATCTTTTACTGCTACCTTCATACCTGATATGAATGCAGTGTTTGGTTTGCACCAGATAAGGCAATAATAATGTAGTTCAAAAAGTTGCATTTTTTTACTGTTTTGTCCATAGAATATTCCTCCTAACAAACTTCAGATGAACATCAATGCTCTTGGTGAGCAATGGCTTCCTCTCCCATAAATAACACTTTACTTTTCTGATTGTGAGTCACAAAGACTCTTTAGTCAAGGCATGTGGGGTTTGGACATCCCTAGATATTTTTGGAAGTTCTTTGAAGGCCCTCCAGGGCAATTCTATGCTGATATGATGTTAACAGGACAACCGCTTGTAAGAAGTTTTTGAAAACACTGTGGAGCAGATTCAATAAGCGCCAATGCTTTTTTTTACAGATATCTTTAAAAAGTTTTGAGTGGGATGTAATGTGCTTATGGAAGTTGCCTAGTGAAAACTTTACTCTGATTTCTAAAAATTTGTAAGATTTATATAACATTGGGCTGTCTCATGTTAGTTCTGATTATTCTATGATGTATTCATATATTCAATCCAGTTACTCCTTAAATGAATTGACTGAACAAGGAATAAATGTTTCACAGTGACACACTGTGTGTTGAATGATATTTAATGCAATAAAATGAAAAAAGGAACAAACTTTGGGGGTATTTGTTTACTCAGACTCTCTATATATCCAGAAGCAGACAAATACCATTTTAAAGAATTGTGGCTGGTAACTGTTCAGTTCAATGAATCATCCCATGAACTTCTGTATTCGATTCTCTTTGTATAATTTGATTCTCTTTGTATAATTTCTGTTGAAGGCTTTTACAGGTAACTATTAGTCACTTAATCATGGGATTCATCCTGCAGTGATACTTATTTTTATCTTTTAAATGTTGCCCCTGAATTCATCTTCCCCCTCAGTTTTCTTACACACTTCAGTGTTTTTCATGTGAAACTTCATTCTAAAATCAGTAGAATTTAAAACTTTGGAAATATTATTATCCAAAATAGCTATGCAGTGGTTCTGATTCAGTTCTCAAACATAAATGAACATTTATTACACCAGCACCTTTTTGGAATAAAAAAAAAAAGATCAAAGAACATCAGAATTGTTTATTCATACCATCAGGAGGCTTGATTTCTAACAAGGTTTGCTCATCTTGCCTTTCTTCTGTGCTCTCCTTGATGTTTTCTACCTCACACCAGAAATCCTCCATGGAAGTGCTATCAACAGAAGCTTGAGAAATGGAACGGCTATACACGGGAGGGCGCAAGGATTCATTGGAGAGCATTCTGCTAATTCGTTGGCAACGAGGGAGAGATTTCCTAAAACAAAAATAACGATGGGGAGAATAATGAAGAAATGATCTTATACTGTTGACCTGATGAGCAGGTTTTTGAATATTTATATTCAATTAGCCACACTGTTAATTTTGTTCTCTGCATGTGAAAAAGTGAGTTTCAGGTGGAAAATAATTATAAAAATCAGGAATCTCTACCATTCATTCAAACTTCCCAACTGTTTGGGCTCACCAAACTCTTTGAGGTCATATCCTTCTGACTCTTTAAAACAAAGTAAACCTGAAGTAAAATCGTAAGCACAGTAATGCAACTTTCATTTAGCAACTGCTTCACTTAATGACCAATAGTGGTTGCTACATGAGGACTGCCTGTATTGTGTTTTATGTCAAATCAGAACATAGTAGAAAATCATGTTCATGTGATATGATAGTGTGCCATAAGTTTTGACAGCACGATTTGGGAAATATTAATGGTTGCAAAAATGGAACTCATGGTTAATTTTATAGTAGATTGTCCCCCACTGCCTTAAATAATGATATGCTAGATAATAATAAAAAAAGACAATGAGCACATGTTCCGTCTACACACACACACACAAACACACACAGAGGGAGGGAGGGAGGGAGGGAGGGAGGGAAAGAGGAAGGGAGAGAGAGAGAAAGACCTATTGTTCCAGTACAACTTAATAAAGGGTTATAATTGTTTTAATAGTCAAGAGAAAAACTATCTGTATATTGCAAGTATCATTTTGTTATTAATGTATTACAATAAATTACATGCTTTCCGAGTAATTATGTCCAACAATGCTTTATTGTCAAGATTAAATTTTAAGCATATAGAGAGAAATCAAATTATACTAAAGGAAAAATCAAAATGGGAAGTTGTTCATAAGATAAAGCTTTATATAAGTCAGTGGAAAAGAATGTTCCACATAACTCTGTGATGTGAAAATAAACAATAGTGAAATGATTCTAACCAAATGTACCTATTAACTATTTGTCAAACAATAAGAGATAATTCAGACTTTTAAAGCAGATGGAATATTTTGCAAAAGACAATAACATTTTTTCATTAGATGGAGTAATATTTTTATGGAAGAAAAAATATTAATTGTAAGAAAATGAAAATATTTCCATATTTTATATATGTAGTACGACAGTTACTGTTTTGAGACAGATAAGATATAGAACAAATATGATTAAATATATTTAAATGACTAAATTCAATGAAGCGGATTCCATCTATTCTGGTTATTGGGGCTGCATGAAAAGATAAGGGAATAAAGTAATTTTAAAGGCTGTTTGTGCAGTGATTTTTTTAGAAGAGACTAAATCTATCCATGTTTATCTGTAGAGTTGTCATTCCTGTGCTACAACATGAACAGATGCAGTCTACTTTTAAGAAATATTACATGATACTTTCAGAGAATACAAATAACTCTACTGCTGTGTAAAGTTGGAGGGCTACTGCACGAAGTCTGCATATTTGAATGATATTAGACTGAAGTAAGCATTGGTCTTAACAATCACAAAATAATCAAGATTGTATTAATTAAGGGCTTTATTTCATGATGACACTGGTTGCCTACTAAGCAGAAGAAGCAATGCGGTTTGTCCTAATTAATTAATTTTTTTAATATCATATCACAGTTCCATATAATTCTAAGGCAGTGGTGGCGAACCTATGGCACGCGTGCCAGAGGCAGCACTCAGAGCCCTCTCTGTTGGCATGCGCACCACTGCCACCAGCAGCAGGTCCATCAGGCCGCCACCACCGCCCGGAGCAGGAGCCCCGCCCAGCACAAAGGAGGCGAAGCGGCCAACTAGCAAGCTTGAGTAGAGGTGGTAGAGCAGAGGTCACCAACCATTGTCGATTGGTAGACTGGAAGAAAAGGGAGGGGGAAGCATTTTATATGCGCACATGGGGCCACGAGCATGCACGCACTGCAAATGGGGCGGAGCTAGTGCCTGTGTGATACTCACTAGCCCTGCCCCGTTCTTGCGTGGTGCAGCGCCTTGTATCTGCACCCTGCGGTGCTGCAGCGGCCGTTTTTGCGCCTTGCAGCATGGTGATCCATTTTTGCACTCCCAGGTTTTGCATGCCAGAGGTGGCACTCAGAGGCGCCTCCCTGCCCCCCCTGAGGGCACCACAATGCTGATGCGGCCCTGGCACTTTGCGATAAATAAGTGGGTTTGGGGTTGCAGTTTGGGCACTCGGTCTCTTAAAGGTTCGCCATCACTGTTCTAAGGGATTCACAAATATACAGTAACAATTATATATCTGCATTTAGGTTAAAATCAAAGAATACACATATCTGAAATATAGGCAACTCCAGCAGCCAACCATCTATATATCTCTCCTAAAATATCACCATGCTCCAAAATCCCTCTGAAAAAAACCTCCATTTTAAGCTAAAGTAAAATATAGACATTCCAGAGGGTTGGTGCTAGAAATGTGAAGCGGCACCTCCAAATCTTCCTCCACCAATATCTGCCTAAGGTGGAAACTATTAGCAATTTCTCAGCAAGATCAAATTTGTTGAGCTAATTTTAATGGGAATGATGTTCGGCAAGTAACTTGGTGTCAAGCAATGAATAGTTTTATAGGTCAAGACCAGCACTTTAAATTGGACCTAAGATAGTGGTGTCCAGAGTAGGGCCCACAGCACAGGTGTAATATACTCCCACTAGTGAACGTTAACCTTACAGTATCAAGGGGTCACTGTATTTAGAACCAACTGCAGCTTCCATATGGTCTTTAAAGGCAGTCCCATGTTGAGCATGTTGCAACAGTCCAGTTGGGTGGTTACAAGGTGGTTAAAAAAACCCTTAGCCATGACCTTCACTACTATTCCAACCAATGCCACAAGTTAAGGAAGATCCCTTCAGGAATACAGCTTCCTTGTCCTCTGAGGATTCCATTTTTGTCTGTTGTTTGTCATACAAATCCTCATCGTCTGCAGGCAAGATTTCCATAATTTCACCAGAAAAGTGACATAAAGCTGAGTAATATATTGGCAAAGCATTCATAACAGAAGTTTAATTAAGTACAAACAAGAATGACTCCCTTCTGTACATTATATCACAGAGCAAAGCCGTTTTAGATATATGGAACATGATTTTTAGGACATAAGCAGAAACTAACAACAATTACTAATGTTCCAGGTAAAGTTCAGATATTTCAACTATGCCCCTTTATGTTTGGTGGCCCTTGGTGTTTGTTTTTTAAATTAAACGTAAAAATCCTTTTTGTAACATCTTGCTTTATTTTCTTCTTTCTATTTTCTTTGCATTCTAATATTTTCTTTTTTTAAAAAAATATTCCTTGTACTTCAGTACTTAATAATAAATACATTTTAAAAAGTTGAAATTGAATACCATCAGTTATTGATGGTAGTGAATCCTGTATCCTGATGTATTACCTGAGACAAACCCATGATTGCCATGGAGATTATGAACTCCTGGATACAAGAAGACCCAGTGTTGATGGAGGTTGAATCCTCTGGCACCAGCAGATGAGGGGTCTCTACAACCAACCCAGTACCTAGGTCCAAAAGTCCAGGGAGAGATCCTGATACCTAACACATAGGCACTCACACTCTGCTGCTTTGGAAATAGTAACCTCAGTCACACAAAAATGGTCATATGCTGTGTTAATGACAGCCCCTTCTCATGGCTGATACATGACCTAATATCCAGCTGGGCAGATTTCCAATACCGTTTTTATCATCACCTTCACTTATTTAGACAAGAAAATCACCACCATATTGGAGACCACATTTCCTTCTGAAACAGCTTACTTGTTATTCCCCAGTATCTCTCTCTCTCTCTCTCTCTCAGGTTGATGCCATTTAGATGCAGCAGGTGCATTCTCTACACCCCATATTCCAGGTTTTTTGCTCACTCAAGATGGATATTAGTTCCAATCAAACTCCTCCCCCCAACCAAAACACACCCACATGCACCTTAAGGTTGGGAGCCAGCAAACTGGTGAATCCATGTGATGTGTAGTTGAGGGGCTGCCCAAGCTCAGATATAGAATATTAAAACTCTTCCTCACTGAAGATGTAAATTAGGTCTTGCACACAAGGCATTGGCATTACTAGGCCCACCCTCAACCAATTGTGATTCTACTGTATCAGTTATCACATGCACTACCTATGATCCCCTGGGTCACCCTAATTCCCAGTTATCTGCATTCCCAGTGCTTATGCCCACCCCCAACAGGCCACTTTCCAGGGACACAGACGCTGGCTTAGAAGTCTTACCACCTGGTCTCATCACCTACCAAACCTCTCAAGACTCCCATGGTGACTGCCTGCCTGCCTTCACAGGGGAAGATCTCTCCTTCCTGGGTGATCTCAAGTCCACCCCTACTTTTCAAACTCAGCCACATTTCATTGCTTCTCTTTGTCACTTCTGTCCCAAGCTTCTATTGCTGTTGTCTTCTAATGCATTGCCATTGCCATTGTTGCCACTGCCACACCACTGCTGCTGTAGCCACTGCCATTGCCAAGCCAACTTTTATTACCAACTCATTTGCAGTCTGCTCCCCAACTGACACTAATGACGCCTCCAACAGTGGGGCGATGATAACCACCTTATCTGACCTTTCCATTACAGAAAAAGAACAGCACACCTATTGCAAGGCTGAACCTATCATTCTGCAGATTCAGATGCCTGCAGATGCCCCTGATGGCTAGAAAATTCTCTGTAGGACTCTTCAGATTTTAGTTACTCCTTGCGTACAATTGCCTTAGAGGACAGGCAGAATTTTCACATAAATCACATCAAGAAATTAGGAAGTTAAAAGCTAAATGATAGCATAAAGCTGAGAAGTAGGAAGCAGTAACAGGGCCATGTTCCCCAACATTTAGAAATAGCAAGTGCAATGCCATGGTATGTGCCACAGTACTTAGAAATGGGAAGCAGCGGGAGATGACTTAGAATGGCAAAGTATTTGAGGTACAGGCATCTCCAACCTATACTTTGCTTCCATGCAAGAATAAGCAAAGTATAGGTGAATTATCCTAGCCCAGCTTCATCTGGGCTAGGTGATTTATTAAAAACTTACGGTCGTTAAAATGTAACCTAATTTTTTGCATGCATTATCAGGAAACAAGCGGATACCATGATGTCCTCTTCTGCCAGACAAGTCCAAAAACTTTAGAAAATTTAGAAATAATTATTAACTACTTATTGTGGATAAACCATAGCTACAGGTTTTAGGTAATGACTTTCACCACATAATTGTCTAATTTTTTTATGGAGACTCAATAAATATAAAATATAAATATAACATAAACTAGTGTGGTGTGAGCAATGTACTTCTGTACATAGGAAGAACTTCAGAAAGGATCAGATAATAATAATGACACAGACAACCCAGCTGTTCTTTTTATATTATCTTAAGTACAAACATTTTTAGATTTTTAAGTTTGAGCAAGATGTGTTTATTATATGTAACAGTTAAGAAAATAAACTCATGTAAATTATGAAAAGTTGCATATGACAGCAGCTTGGAAAGCTGTATTATTTTTGGGGCATTCTTTCATAGAATCAGTTTCATGCTGCAGAGGCAGCTGAGGACTGAAGAGATGATAGAGGAACAAAATGGTTTGCTTGGATTAGATGGACTGTTAATCACTGTCAGGAAATTAAAACATTCCTGTCTCTCAGAGAAAGGGGCACTAACCGTGATCTTTGCCCTCATCTAGTCCCATTACTTTGTTAGCATAGGCACCATATAAGGAAAAAAAGAGTTTGTGATTTCAACAGCAGGCTTTTCTTTTTATTATGGTACCATGTAAGAAACAAATACAAAAGTGGTTGTGTCACACTTGTAACATTTAACTCATTTGTGTCTGTTTAAAAGGACATTCACAGCTGTTCTGACCAAATAAACAAGAAACATCTCTAAGACATGAATGGAGTACATGTAGTGTTTAATTTTGTGATTATATTGTTTTGTAGTATTTACATCTTGTAGGAACACGAATGTATGAAACATACTGAAGTCTTTAAGACTGCCTTTTGCAAAATGGATATTTTATGTGCATGTTATATTACAGTGTGGACTGAAGTTCATATTATATTCATGGAAAAGTAACCTATTAGCCAACTTGGAAATTGGTATTCTATGATTGGCTGCACCTATTATGATGATTATTATGTGAAAATGTTTGGCTTGTTTTTTAAAAAGTTTGTGCATTTCCAGGGCCCATGTAGAAGAAGCGATATGCAGATAAATTACAATCAATCCATCAACCAATCAACCAACCAACCAATCAAGTTCTTTTGCCAAAATAATTAATTATATACCAATATGCTTTTGGTTCCTCCAATGATCTTCACAACCTTTCAAATAATGTAAACTACTACATTACAGAATCATTTCTAAATCAATTCAGTAGAAAATCATCTGGGTCTAATGTTAAGCCAGATGAACTGAGTTGAATACCTGTAGAAAAATAATACCTGAATTGGACGATTGATGAGGATGTGAAACAAACACTAGTAACCAGCTGTCCTTTGCTAAATGTTTATTGCAGGTGAAAGACATGGAATTGGCAGTATAGCATCATGGTGTTAGTTTGATTTAAAATATGCAAAAAAATCCCACACCTTCCTGCAAAACCTGGAACCTGGGAAATTCCCTGGAAAATCCAGGGAAAAAAATCTTGAGCTTTAAATGGCATTCCATTTCAATTAGTGACGGAATACTGGAGACAGCTAAGAAAACAAACAAATGGTTCATCAAACAACCCAGATTTCTCACTCAAGGCACAAATGAACAGGCTCACATTATCCTACTTCTAGGATAAACCTAGTCTAAATGCTGCTGGGAAGGGTGGAAGGAAAGCGAAGGTGACAAGCAGCAGCAAGGCGGATAGACTCAATTACAGTGGCAATGATTGTTGGAAGACCTGAAAGACTAGGTTAAGGACAGATTGTCTTGGAGAAAATCTATGTGGTTGCTAAGAGTCAACAATGACTTGATGGTACATAATATTTCAAATTAATGGGTGAGAAATTACTGTATGTATACAATTAAATCCATCAGGGTTATCCTGTGTTCAGCTGAAAGGTTTTATTAGTCAATTCTTCTTTCAGAAAGGACTTACATATTCAATGTTGAAATATTAAGACTTCTGGATGTGATTTGATTTTAGCCAGAGGAGCATTTCTTTTTCGGCTTTCACAAGAATCGTGGAAGAGAAACATACTCTAAATGCATTGCTATTCTTCCAAGTTTTAATGCTTTTGTATAGCTCTGTTAGCATATAGACCATGTAATATCAAAATATATGGAAGAAAAAGTGCACAGTATATAAATGGTATGTTGATAAGGTATCGAGCTAGTGAACCAAGGAGGTCTTTTTAAGTGTGAAGAATAAATTATCTTGTGGTACTATATTTGGGTTTTTCTCTCTGTTTTGATTTATTTTGCTAGGCTATATTGACAGGTAGTGCTCTACCTGGGACTGTTCATTCAGCAACCATTCAATAGTAGGACAGCACTAAATAAAGGGATCTACAACTCATACTCAAAGTTTCAACTACTGCAGCTCCCCTGCAGTCATGATCAAAATTTAGGCACTAGGCAGCCCACCCACACTTGGGAGCACTTCAGCCCCACTTAGCTGCCTATTTCCCCCCATCTATGCGCTTTTGACCTCTTACTGTCCTGCATTTTGCCATCCCAGGCGACCTTCACCGTCTTCTTGCTCCCACAGGCATGCCTAACATGGTTACTGGGCTGGCCTAGGGCTGGATTTTGCTGCAGTGCAGGGGCTGCTTTTGCAGCCCTAGGAGGCAGAGTACACCAAAATTCCCTTTTGCGCCTCACTTCTGGGCCAGGCTGGGGCTAGTTTCATGTTGGGAAATAAAAGCCCAAAACACTCCTTTGCAAAGAGCTCCTGGTAGGCTGGGGCTTTGCTTCCATTAAGGGGGAGGGGGGAGCCAAAGCACTTCCAAACCTGAGAGGTATGCGGTTTTTTGGTGCATTGCAGTTGGGGCTTTTTGCAAAAGGGCATTTTGCTGCACTGCAGCTGTGGGGTTGCTTTTGGCTTTTGTTTCCGTAGCTAAAGCTCTGCTGCTTTTCTCCTCACTGCTATTTTGATAGAGGCAGCCTATCTGTTCAAGTGTTCTATGAAAACAGTGCTAACAGAGTATTTACCTAGTATATTATAGGACCACTATTTCTGGTTTGCAAAAATTTAGACAAGTACGAGATGGCAGTGAAGACATGCATCTTGTGGTCACAGCCCAGATATAGTAGTCTTAATTTGAGTTTTATTTAGTCAATTAATAAATAAAATTTTCATTGGTTGAGTAATTTGCATCTGACCAAAACAATCTGAACAAAAATACATTCTGTTCTTTTTATGATATATATACGCACATAAAGAAAGCATTTTAAAAATACATTTGGTTTTGAAAAGATGCCTTGAATGCACTGGCAAATCCTCATCATGCACACAGCTATCAGGCTATTTCATTTTGCAATAAGCACACTTAGGCAATTCACAGAAAAGAAGTAAAAAATAGAAGTCGAAACAAAATTAAAGGCAGGGGAAAAATAAAAATAAAATGAAAGTGTTTTGTTACACCCAAACCATTCACCAGATTACTCCATATTTTCCTATCATAGCAATCAAGTGTTACTTCCATCACATCCATGCACCATTTCATGTATTCTCTTTTGTTCTTTAAACTTCTCAACTTCCTCCTTTTGACGCTTTCATCAACTCCGTTAACCATAACTTTCCATTCCTCTTAACCCTATTCACACTTCGTTCAGGAATTTATTTCAATTGTTATGGAATCACTTTATATCATCAGACTATCTTAACATTCTTTTATTTATTGAATGCATTTAAAACATTTGTATAACTCTCTTGGACTCCCAATCAAAATTAAAAAAACAAAATTTTAAAAAACTATAAAACACAATCGGTTAAAACATAAAACATTCAAAACAACAAAAAGCTGGCGCCAATGCATGCTAACATACCATTATCTAATCTCCCAATGCTTGGGGGAAAAGTCAGGTCTTTAAGGCCTTACAGGAGGCTAAAAGTGTGGAGGCCTGCTAAATTTCAAGGGGCAAGATGTTCCATAGGGCAGTGGCTGCCACAGAAAAGGCATAGCTCCTACTAGATGATATATATATATATATATTCTTCTTTCATTTATTGTTGTACTCAGTTCATATTTATTCAGCCTTTTCATTCTTGATTTTATCTTTTATTATTTTGCCACAAATAGTTCTTAAGTACCCAATTCCTACACCATTCAACCTACTATTATGTTTCTCCTGGTATATCCGAATTGACTCCTATATACCTAACTGGGCAAAAGACACAGCCATTTGAGCTCCATTTTGTAAACATTGATTGCTCAAAACAAACTATATATGACTTGAAACCATTCTACTCATATATGTATGTGTCAAAATTTCTGCATTTGTCAGTATACCAAGGTGGACAAATTCATTTACATGTTCTATGTTTTTTAGAAAATCAACAGCTTGAATTGGACCTGGAAGCAGAAGGAAACCCAAAGCAGTTTGCATAGCAGAAATAAATACTACACACTACTTTTTAAATTGCGCATGTCTAAATTTTTATCTATTTTGCAACATACCAAATCATTTACTTGATCTAGTTTTTTTGTACAGAGCATCCTATAATTCAAACCTATTTATTTTTTTCTAAACCAGAAAACATAATTCATTTCTTAAAGACCTGCTGAAGAATAAAAATTTGGCATGTATATGCTTGCCTGGTATAACTATATGCTCACTATACTGCATTTTCCAAATTTTGTTCATTTCCATCTCTTGTTCCTTGCTGGTTTCCAACAAAAAAAAATCATAAATCACATCACATGACTGCAGAACACTGCACAAGCCATAAAGGTGAACTGGTTGCCAAGTATCCAAAATGTGATCATTGGGGGTGGTGGTGATTACTGCTGCCGAAATTCTGGAATTGGTGTCATAAGTACTTTTTGGGAGAGGGTCCATCATAATTTTGAATAGTCTCTAAGGTACCAGACATTAAGCGAGGACTACCTTCTCTTTATAGAGCAAGACATCATTTTTTCAAATCAAACAGTTGTGAATTCACATAAGAAATCAAAGAGGATAAAACCCTACTGAGAGAATTTTCATGCAGTCTTCATAAAATATTTGGCAAATTAGGATCACAATATGTTTTGCCTCTAAGTTTGTGAAATTGACATTTTCACATCTTGAATAGCATAGAACCAACTCTTAGCATGCTATACTTATATCTTCCATTTTCTAAAGTAATGACTTAGTAATGATTAAAAATCATAACATTTGCTGCAATTATACATACATGTATTTCATATTCTTTAAATGGGAAATTGAATTATCAAAATGTTTCTATTATCAAAGTTTTGTTTCTATACTTACTGATAATAATAACACTTATAAAATCATACAGATAAAAAGTACTATGACATTAGAGTTTCAACCTTGTGAACATTTACTTAGAAATAAACCCGCACTATACATTCACTATAATTTTCTTCAAAGTGTGTAGAACTAAGGAATGATACAAATTTTATTTCAAATGCCCTGTAAAAATTTGTCAAACAATTTTGGTAATATCTTTGCAAATCTATCATATTGAGATTTTAAAAGCATATTTATAAATCTACACAATAGATAATGTGCATAAATAGTTTGGATTGGAAATATTTCTGAAACTCACTAGCATATAGACAGCTTGGCTCCAATTCACAATACTATCAACTCTTAGAAAAATGTATATAATCTCACTTTTCAGTATCTATCCTTTTTTAAAGCCATATGTTGTTCAGTATTGTGGTAATACAGATTGTAACTGTATCTTCATTTTTTTCCCTCCAATCCCTTGTTATTTTTTAAAATGAGAGGAAAATATTGATGAGCTATTTCTATAGAACTTACCTTAGTGGGTTAGGACTTTATAGAGTGAAAATATAGAGTGAAAATAATCCCTTTGTCCTAAACCCATGGCAACTGATCCTCTTCTAACAAATATACATATTCTGAAATTCCTCTGCCTCTGATAAGATAGAGTAAAGCTTTGTGTTTCTGATAAAAAAAAAAAAAAGGCTCTCCCCTCTGCAAAAAAAAAAGGAGGGAGGGGGATTGTTGGTCTTTGAGAGAAATAGAATCTCTTTTCACAGTAACTAATTAAATGCTTGATGCCTTCAGGACAAATGCTTGGACTACATTTTTCTGGCTGTGTCAAGACTTAAACCTTTCATGCACTTGGCTAGTAAAGAAATTAAAGCTCAATTGGCTGTGAGTAATCCTGATGATTCATAAGAGCTCCAGTTGTTAAGAATGGAGGAAACAAACTGAAAATTATTTGCTTATTTTCCACTACAAGACTATAATTTCTCATTTAGTTAAGAAACTAGAATCTATTGCCATCATCCTGCCCAGAATTTATAATGTACAAAAATGCACTGAAAACATACGCTCATAAAACATGTAATTTTTTTAAAATTAAAAATAGACTTTGGGGATCATTTTTTTGAAAAGTTTCTTGCAAAGTGGTCGTTTTAAAAGTGGCAAAACAATGAGAGTTGTTGTTGTTAGTTGTGAAGTCGTGTCCGACCCATCGCGACCCCATGGACAACGTTCCTCCAGGCCTTCCTGTCCTCTACCATCTTCTGGAGTTCATTTAAGCTCACGCCTACTGCTTCAGTGACTCCATCCAGCCACCTCATTCTCTGTCGTCCCCTTCTTCTACTGCCCTCAATCTTTCCCAGCATTAGGCTCTTCTCCAGTGAGTCCTTCCTTCTCATTAGATGACCAAAGTACTTGAGTTTCAACTTCAGGATCTGGCCTTCTAAAGAGCAGTCAGGGTTGATCTTCTCTAGGACTGAACGATTTGATCACCTTGCAGTCCAGGGGACTTGCAGGAGTCTTCTCCAGCACCATAGTTCAAAGGCCTCAATTTTTTGGCACTCAGCCTTTCTTATGGTCCAACTTTCACAGCCATACATTGCAACTGGGAAAACCATGGCCTTGACTATATGTACTTTTGTTGGCAGAGTGATGTCTCTGCTTTTTAGTATGCTGTCTAGATTTGCCATAGCTTTCCTCCCCAGGAGCAAGCGTCTTTTAATTTCTTGGCTGCAGTCCCCATCTGTGGTGATCTTGGAGCCCAAGAAGATAAAATCTGTCACTACCTCCATTTCTTCCCCATCTATTTGCCAGGAATTGAGAGGGCCGGAAGCCATGATCTTGGTTTTAATGTTGAGTTTCAAGCCAACTTTTGCACTCTCCTTCTTCACCTGCATCAAGAGGCTCTTTAGTTCCTCTTCACTTTCTGCCATTAGAGTGGTATCATCTGCATATCTTAGGTTGTTGATATTTCTCCTGGCAATCTTAATTCCAACTTTTGATTCATCTAGCCCTGCCTTTCTCATGATGTGCTCTGCATATAAGTTAAATAGGCAGGGCGACAGAATACAGCCTTGCCGGACTCCTTTCCCAATTTTGAACCAATCAGTGGTTCCGTATCCAGTTCTCACTGTTGCTTCTTGACCCGCATATAGGTTTCTCAAGAGACAAATAAGGTGGTCTGGTACTCCCATCTTTTTAAGAACTTGCCACAATTTGTTGTGATCCACACAATCAAAGGCTTTAGCATAGTCAATGAAGCAGAAGTAGATGTTTTTCTGGAACTCCCTAGCTTTCTCCATGATCCAGCGTATATTGGCAATTTGATCTCTAGTTCCTCTGCCTCTTCGTAATCCTGCCTGTACTTCTGGAAGTTCTCGATCCACATACTGCTGGAGTCTAGCTTGTAGGATTTTAAGCATAACTGTACTTGCATGTGAAATGAGTGCAATGGTGCGATAGTTTGAACATTCTTTGGCATTGCCTTTCTTTGGAATTGGAATGTAAACTGACCTTTTCCAATCCTGTGGCCACTGTTGAGTTTTCCAAATTTGCTGCACTTTTGCTGCATCATCTTTTAAGATATCTATGAGAGTTACATTTCTGCTATAAAGAATACTACAAAGAGCTCTCTCTTAGCAATTCCATCACTAAGTTCCATAGTTGCTATAAGTGACTACAACTGGTTTATTTCCCATTTGCTATTAAGAAAGTCACTGTGGTCATTAAGCAAAACACTACATGACTGTGACTTATGAATTTTATTTCCGCATTTTCTACTAACACTGTTTGTTGCAAGCTGATTGGGAAGCATGCAAATAGTGATCAGATGACTGTCAGATATTTAAATGGTCATATTTTATACTGTTGTAAGCTCAAATGGTTGATAAACAAGGCAGTCATTAAGCAATAACTACTTATAAAATACATCTGCAACAAAATGATGAGACAATCTATCAGCAATATCAAAAATATTAGGGGATCAAATTTAGGAAATTGAATTTAACTCCCCAAAAGAAATCATAATAAATGGCAGATGACCATTTAACTTCTCTTTAAAAATATTCATTGAAAGGAGCCCTTCACTTCTTTCAACAGTTGTTTCCACTGTTAAACTACTCTTACCATTAAGAGCAGTACCCAGAAATAAAATGAACTATATTATTGGTACATGGAGGCTCAATTATAATAAGAAACATGGTTCCAGTATTTTGGAACTGACAAATTACAAAGTATTCATAAGTTCTGAGTGAAACTAAAGCAAAAGAACAAAGCCAATCCATTTCTACTCTATGCTACTGATCCTGAGCATATGCTGACTATTTTCAAGGAAAACATCAGGAATCACTTGGAAGTCCTAAACCTCATTGATAAGGAAGCTGAGGAATTCAAGTCAGGGGGCAAGTGCCAGAACCTGGTTGTAAGTACCTTTTGAGCAGGTCTGTTGTAGCTTTGACCAGTTGCTAAGTCAGTGGTCGTTAAGTGAGGACTACGTTTACATGGGAAAGTTCCAATTTTACAAACATTCCAATTTGAAAGTAAATATGTTTCCTTATTTGAAATAGATTTTCAAAGATTTTCAAAACATGGTGATCAACTTCATGTGATACTAAGTTTAAGAGTAAACATGTACAAAATAATTTTTCTGAAAAAATGTTTGCGTTCAGAGATACAGTAATAACTGGAAATAATATTTCTATCACATATGCCTTATCCTTTTATCCCATATTGTGAGAAGGTGGTGCAAAGTCTGTAGAATACCATATGACAAAAATGATAAATCATGTATATGACTGGTATCAGGACTTGCTGGAAACGTATACTGTTTTGTTTCAGTTATTTAAATGCTATCAGGAAACAAGATTTGGTTAAGGTTTTAAGACTGTATTATCTTTATCTGAGGCTGGAAAATTATCCTTTGTTAGGAAGTGATGACATAGATGCAAAACTGTCTGGAGAGAGGAAAAAAAATCAGTTAGAGTTCCTTGCAAAGAGAAACAGAAGAAGATTCCAAGGCATACCTCTTCAAATCCTGAAAGAGTATCCACTGAAAATATTTTAGAATTCACTGTCGTATTATAGGTGTATTAAAGAATCATGAATCATTCACAGTCTCGAAATATTTTTCAACTTACACATTTTGTAGGCTTCCTTAGAAACTTCATCTGTATTGAAATCAGCAATTGTATGTCTACCCACAGACAAATCAAGCATAAACTGACTACAGCTGACTAAAGAGCTATTTGCTACACCCAGTTGAGCTTATCCAGTCTGGGCCATTGCTGTCCATAAGTGAAGTGTATTTGCATGAGATAGAAATGGTGTAAATGTGATATCAGCTATAGAAAAAGCCCATAGTATCTGATTCTAGACACCTATTAAGAGAATGATATAACTACACACAAAGAGGCAAGGAGGCCTTTAGTCTAGTTTGAGATGTCAAGCAATGCTATCAACATTTTTATCAAACTCACCTTTCATCACATACAAACATTCTTGTTTATATATTCAATCTATAAAAAGGGATTAATGCAGCATTAAATTTCCTTCTTAGGTGTTTTGAATTTAAGAGGTGGCATCTGTAAATGTAGTTAGCATTTTATTTTCACCTGTAGCAATTTTAGAGTTTTTTCTTGTTAGCTTGTTCCAGACTGAATATGTGCTACTGACCCCAGATAGGAACTAATAGTAACCTATCTATGATTTATGAGGACATATTTAAAGATTTGAAATATATCGATTACTAATTATTCTTACATATCTTAAAACAGAATTAACTTCAGAACAGAGTTTATCTGGGTTATGTGTTATAGACTTTTTACCGTACTCTAATAAGTAGCTGTGGACAGCTACTAGGCTGCAGCCCTTTGGGAACCAGGCCGCTGAAGTGGGGGCAAGCACACAAAGCTTCATTTGTACATGCACAGGATTTAGATTGCACATGAGAAACCATTCCCCCCGCTGCTGAAACCACCAAAGCCACCGCCACTGCCACTGGTCCACGGAACCAAAAAGGTTGGTGACCCTGCTATAATAGAACTTTATATGGCATAACTTGGAAATATTGACAAGATTTTTGTATCCAATCGCTTCAATAATGCACTGGCAAGCTTCACAATGAGCTAGACCAAGTAGGCACCTCTGCATCTATGAGACCATTTCATGGCAGTAGACAATATTGATTGTTCAGATCATTTCTTAGTGGTCTTAGATGTCAGTATTCAAAATGGACAGAAGTTAGTTTTTCATGAAATGTGCCCCACAATCTGCTTCAGAGGAGATTAAATGTTTTACACTCCACAGTGGCTTTTGATACATTGCTTTTGCATCACAGCAATCAGTTGTTAATTAATTATGTGCCATTAGGCACGGTCAACTCTTAGCACCCATACAGATAGTTTCAAAGGCTGGTTGACATTTGTGCACATACTGTTAAAGTAAATTCTTACAACAAAAACTGGTATACTTCTTACTGGTATGTTACAACAATGCACATAGTGTATCTTGCAGCTATAAGTATAACCAGAATATTATGATTAATATCAAGGCATCCTATTGTTGTCAATAACCAATTATCATAAACAATATGGGTATCTGCTTTATAACTTGCTCTGTATTAATCCAGTGTAGAATTCAGATACATCAAAATGGACAGGCAAAACAATACATTCAAAATCCAGGTGGTACTCTGTGATATTAGAATACTATCTAAAGTACTAGAGTACTTCCTCTAGTACTTGAAACCAAAGTCAATAAAAAAAGCACCAGAAAGGATGTAACATTATCCAGAAAAAGGATACAAACTACTGGAAAAAAAATCTGATTTATAATTCTTTATTTAATCCTGAATTCTCTGTTGATAAAGATACTTTATATAATTCTATTGTCAGTACAGTCAATCTCATATTAATGGAGGATAATTATTACATATTTGATTCTGTGGAAACTGGTGCACATATCAGTGAAATTTTAAATAATGTTGAATCTACTATATTGTTGAATTTATTATTTTTGTGTAGTATGTATATTTTTGATTGTTATATAATGAAAATGCTTATCTATAAATCCAGTCTTACCTGGGCAGGTGTGAGTATATTTGTTTATTTCTCTCTGAATATGTGTGCTTGTGTGTGGGGGTGTATATGCAGCAACAGTTGTTTCAGTGAATATTTTCAAATATCTTTTATTAACTGTAGCTATGTTGATCCAGCCCAGCTGTTTAACTCTCTCCAGAAATATATTGGTTAACATTTTAAAATTTATTCTAGGATATATTAAGAGTTTGTACTACTATCTTAGTTTAATGACATCATTCTGAACAACTGCAGAGAAATAGTGATATAGTGAATATAACTTTAAAGATTTTTTTTATTCTAAATATCTGTTATTACACATAACACACTATTTTAATTAATAATATATTTTGTAATGAATAATGAAGCTATTTATCTTCTTTCTAAAATTTCATCTAGAGACTGATCAACAAGCCAATCAAAACTGCATTAAGGTGTCCATGTAGTGAAATTTATTAATGTAAATGTAACAGCATATATTATAAACGTGTAATTAGACATCAATTTTAAAAAACAGTAATGCAAAGAAAGCATTTTTAAAAATATGTAAAAATCAACAATCCTCCATAACATATGCTAATGTAACCTTTAAAAATATAAAGAAAAAGATACTGATTTTGAAAAGGAATTTATCTTTGACAATGTTGTTGTAGATTACGGAAGAAGTGTTGAACTTCCCAATCATTATGAAATGACTGAACTCTACTGTCTATAAGCTCCCCTAGATAAAAACACTTACGAGAAAAGGAAGTCTTGGGAAGTGCAACTCCAACTTTGATTCTAAGACAGAGGTCCCCAACCTTTTTGGCACCAGGGACTGGTTCCGTGGAGAGAGGTTTTTCCGCAGACCGGAGGGGGCGTGGTTTTGTGTGCTGCCTGCATCCTGCAGATGGGGCTTTGGTTGTTTGTGCGGCCCGGTTGCTGGCATGCCGTGGCCCGGTACCGGTCCACGGACCGGGGGTTGGGGACCCCTGTTCTAAGATACCATTTAAAGAACTGTTTAAAATGCAAACACTGTGTATGATAAGAAACAAAGCTAAAGCACATAATGCAGATTAAGTTGCCAAAACACATAAGCTACTATACTTATCCCAATGCTTTAAAACATTGAATGACTCTCGAACTTTCCACAATGCCAGTTTTGATCTCTGCCATTCTCAGTCATATCAATGAACTGAGGAAACAAATAAAACAAAACAATGAAAAATGAGTCTAATTTACTATTGCTTACAGTATTATAACAGCAAAGACTGCAAACTGTTCTTGGGCCTATATATTTTTGCCTGATTGTGTGTAATGATGCATCATGTATGAGTTGTTAGTTGGAGCAAAGCGGTGCTATAATATTCACTATGTAACTAGGCAACAGGATTGTGCCCTGCGTCTCTCTCTCTCTCTCTCTCTCTCTCTCTCTCTCTCTCTCTCACACACACACACACACACACACACAAACATCAAAAACAAAACAACAACAACAACAAAACCCTGTCATGTCGGCTGAAGCAGTTTTATTGCTATTTGCCTGCCAATAAGACATAGGTCTGTGAAAGCCAGCTTTGATTTGGCTTGATGAGGCTCTTCATGCTCCAGACACACTGCTATTTCATTTACTGAAGAGGCAATCTGGTTTGCCTCAATGAGACACTTTGCATCTCCTAAAAGCCTTGACGTGAAGCTTCATTAGTCAAAACTGGCATTCAGCAACTGACGAGAACCATCAGAAGAAGCTTCTGCACATATACAGAATATGCAAGAGCTTCTTTTGAATATTAGAATTACAGCAGGAAGCTAAAGGGAACAAGGTCACTTTTTTTTATCTCTAAGCAAAGTGACAAGCAGTAAAAGAACTGCTCAAGTGAGAGACCCAAATTTTCATTCAAGCAAAGCACCCTCCTCAAAGATTTGCATGGTCCTTCTGTAACCATAATGTTCTCGTATATTCCCATTATCACTTTATGGTAATACAACTTTACATGCACAGATTATATGTCTTCACTGAATGACAGAGTGAAATAGAGTATTCTTCCAAGCAATGCAGATTATTTTGAGCAAACAAACAATTCCACCCCCAACCCCTGACAGGACTATATTTGAAAAGTACCTCTAAAATTATTTTCTAACTATGAATTATTACATGATAAGGTCTAAGCAAAATTAAGACTGTGCTGCTTGCTATGAGTGATGGGAGATGCTGGAATTATTTCTCTCACAAATGTACAGACCTCTTTTAAGAAAAAGTACCTTTCTGTTATAAGAAATAGCAATTTGATTTCAAAATGATTGAAAGTATTATGAATTATTAGATGGAGTTTATTATGATCACAGAGTAGAGTTGAAAATAAAGCACATTAAAAATAAAAATAAGAAAACCCCAAAATGAGATAAGAATGTTACAGCTGATGGGTTTATTGATGGACACTCAAGGTGTGTCTGGTTTTAGCAGTATAACAAGATTTTGCAGTTTACGGAAATTACATCGTATGGTTATTTAATATTAAATTGTTAGTAACTATATAAATTAAGATCATGGTCGTCAGCAAACAACCCGTTAATTTACCACCAATAAATTCAGAAGGAATACCATTAGAAAAAGTTGAAAGGATCACGCACCTCGGTTCTAATTTACATGAAAGCTGGGACATGACCACTGAAGTAAAGACAAGGATAGAGAAAGCTCGAACAGCATTTTTCAAAATGAAAAAGGTCTTCTGCAGTCACGACATAAGCCTAAGACTAAAAATCAGGCTTGTCAGATGCTATATTTTTTCTATCCTGCTCTATGGAGTAGAGAGTTGGTCTCTGACAGAAGGCCACCTGAAGAGAATAGAAGCATTTGAAATGTGGATTTACAGGCGGCTGTTACGTATAAGCTGGGTTGACAAGATCAGAAATGAGGAGGTGATAAGCCGCCTGGGAAAGCCAAGGGAAATCATCAAAACAATTAAAAAATGAAAGTTAGAATATTTCGGACATGTGATGCGACACCCAGAAAAATACGGCATACTCCATTTAATCCTCCAGGGAAAGATTGAAGGCAAATCAGGTCCAGGCAGAAGAAGAACATCATGGCTTCAAAATCTAAGGGACTGGTTTGAACAAAACTCAGCAGCACTTTTTCGTGCGGCTGCTAATAAAAACAGGATCGCCAATATGATCGCCAATGTCCGATAACGGATATGGCACAAGAAGAAGAAGATATAAATTAACTATAATCCTGGAAAAGATTTTAAAAATGACTAGCAATTGTAATCTATTAGAAAAGGAATTAAATTCTAATAATTACAGGATAATAATAAATAAATTATTAAATAAGAATGATAAATTATTCCAGTCTCTGGATATTTTTAATTTTTTGTTTTTAAGTCAACAGCTTAAAAAACCAGAGAAGTAACATTAAGAAATTTTCCCTTCACTTATTTGTTTAGATGCACATTAAAAATATTATCTAAACAACATGATTTTGCACTGCCTCTATACTTGCCCACCCAAGGTTCCATTAGATGTCCCAGTTACCAGCCTCTTTTCAAAGCTCACAAATTTTATAAGAGTTAGTAATTCTTCTTGAATTGTCAAGTATTTTTAGAACTGATATTTGATAATGAAACTCTCCCTTAGAAATTACGCAAGTACAGATGGTACCAGACTCCTGCACATTTTTTACCTTAGAGATATGTGAGTAGCCTCCTCGATACTATCTTTCAGTCAGGAGACACAAATTAATCCTGTTTGCCCAAGAATTAATATATCTCTCTATATTAGTATACTTAACTTCTTTTTCAGTTTGCTGCACCATGGACTGCTAAGCTGGTAAATTTCATTAAATTAATATTTAAACTGCATTGTTTTATATTAGTTTAAATTTGAAATAAATATTTTTATCATATTTAAATATTATTTTGTATTTATTTTTATTTTTAATGTTATTTTTACTCTTTTTAGTACAGTCAACTCTGATGGACATAAATGAAGAGCTCAAGACCAGGCAAACTCACTATAAACCAAAAAGTTGAAGAGATCTGGATTCAACTGTAACAAGCTTTGGAAGAGTATGGTGTCGGGGAATGTTCATTTTGGTACATCCAGAGATGTCAGATTTGGTTCTAATTTTTGCTGTTTTCATGGAAAGACAATACAATCCCATGTGTATAAATGCAAAATTTATTTCAAATGTCTGAGACACCATTTTAATTTAAGAAAAAGCAAGCTGTTTATTTTGAAGGAGTAAAAGTCTCAGAAGAAAAATATATTTTGTTCTCTGCAGAAACCATCAATGTCAAGCAGTGTTTTATTTTTGCTGATGTCCCCACTTCTAAGCTATAATGCATATGCAATATTCTAAACATACCATACATCTCCCCTTTTATTCTGCTTAACTTTTGCTTCTAGGGGCAACTCATCATCTTCCCAGCTATCTTTGGAGTCTTTAAAAAAAAACCCACATCTAATCAGATGTTTCTCTTTCTTATTACATCCTAAGGATTGAAAACTACTTGATTCTACATCCTTCCCCGATACTCCCATTTGTTCTCAACTACTTTTTACCCATTTTCATTGTTTAATTTACTGTTACTCAAAAGGTGAATTTACTAACAAAGCTGATAATCCTACAAACATTTTCACTGACACAATCTGTAAATAGAATTTCTTGAAAACGTCATATAGCACAGACTGGAGAAATTTTACAAATTAGAATGAGAAAATTAAATGATTACAAATTATTTAACATATTTTCTATTCGCACACTGTTCACATTTCACCTTGTGGGAATTCCACAGTTTATTATGATATCTGAAGTACTGCTTCTTATGGAATTGGGTAGTAAATCATCTTTCCTGTACACACAGATTCATTCACAATTTTCACCTTTGAAATTTTTCAGTGTCATTAATTCATCTTTATTCTTGTACAAATATTGCTTCAGTATAAAAATATTTTATTGTACAGCTTATTTGTTATACTTTATTGCAGGACATCTTAATTTCTAATAATTTGGTAAACTATTTATGATACCTGATACCCAGGTGCTTAGATACATCTTTTCCCCAAACTTACTCAGATATAATATATTCTGTTCTATAACTAGGTAACTATCCAATTAAAAGTAATCACATTTTCATGTTATAATATCAACAATTTGAACCTCTAGTCACATATATTAAATTATTTTTCTTATTCTTCTGAAATAATAGTGTGATGCAAGTGGAGTTCAGGAAATTAATTATATTTTTTAAAATTGAATTTCATTTCCATAATTTTAGCATGCAGTCAATTGTTTATATGCCCAGCTGCCAACTGTGTTGGAATATTACCATTGAACATTGCAAATCCAGACAACAATGTTACCATGTTTGGCAATCTAGTTATATTTTTCTGATTTCCAATTAAAGTAGATGGTCAAGTGGGTTTAAATTCACATTGTCACTTACCAAAACAAAACAAAAAGAGTTAAAAGTAATTTAGAATTGAGCAGTGGATTGCCACGAAACAGTTAAGAGTCCCTTTTCTTTGATACTTCTCTTTCAAAACTGTATTATTATAATGCAAGCTTTCTGAAATGTGTAGTTAGGCTTCTCAAGAATATAAACCCTACTATTTCAGCCCAGCCTAGCCCAGACCATTTCAATATCTGCTTTAAAATAACCAGTGATTACTGGGAATGGCTTTCACAGATTCAGCTAATTATCTGAAAGTGCATTCCTTTCTCCAACTTGTTGAAACAATCTTTTTAACATCACAATGCTTTTGTTTGCTGGCCTGCACAATTTTAAATGAGGTAAGCATTTTATCTACATGTAGGAAAGTTAGAAAATGATAACTCAAATGCTTTCTCAGCTTTTGCAAGAAAAAGTTGCTGACCAGAGTTTGGAAAGAGGCGGATCAAAAGAAAAAACTTTTCAAAAGTGATAAGCTATTGTGGTTCAGGTTGAGCTGCCAGCAACTCATTTTTTCTAATTGCAGTGATCACATTTAAACAAGCTTCATAATTATATACATTCCAAACACTCTTCAGCACTGGTTACCAAAACGTGAAACATGTCTTGCTAAGAGTTGATGCTTGATCCAATGTAATTTTTTTCCCACATAATACTTATGAATTAGGTTGGTGAAATGGACCCCTTGTTTCAGTTTGGAGAGGAAAAGGCTTAATTTCCCAGCTTATTTCTCTTCCATTACAGCTTATTAGCAGGAGAAAGAGATGGGCAGCCATATAAATTTGACAAATAGATATATTTGATAAATAAAATACTGCAATAGTTTTGATTCTCAAAACTGGCCTTGTGGAGTTGTATCTATTGGTTTCTTGCTTCTATAGCAGACAGGTGCAATTGCAATGTATTAAGAGATCTTTGGGTGGAAGAACTGGGAGTTTAGGCATCATACCATTGGTTTCTGTAGGGTGTCTGGAGTTTGAGAACATAAAAGATGGTTTTAGTCCATTCTATACTAGCAAATGCCACTGGTTCCCATACATTTTAGAACAGGGAATATCAGTGCTGCTTTAAGGGGCTTGAAGTTGCTTAGTTTTCCTATCTTCTGTTATGGCTGAGCCAGACATACCTGACAGTCTAGAATTATAAATCAATACAACTGTGAAAATGTTGCAGCAGAATTAAGCTATTTGTGTTTGGATAATTATTTATAATTATAAAATTAATAATAATTACACATATAATTCCTAGTGTGATATACTTTGTGTATAATTTAAAGATTTAAAAGGATTATTTAAAATTTTAATTTAAAAAAGGTTAATTGTTTTGTTTTCTCTTAGATTTTTGATTTTATAAAAATTTGATACAAAATACTATTTTCCATGAAATTTAGCACAATATAAATCTGTATTGTTTCCTTCTAAACATTCTACACTCCTACAATATACATCTATTGTATCTGTTTCTCCTTAAGCAACTTATAATCATAATATGAATTATTGCTATTCTCATAAATGTCATCCAAGAAAGGACAATTCATGGGATACAGCAAAAAAAAACTCCTTCCCACATCAAATACAGACTTGAAATCAGTAGGTATATTTACAAAAATAACAATATATGCAAAATGAAGAATGATATATGCTTACAGGTTAAAAAAAACTGTGTAAACATACTCACAATGTAACTTAGCCAATTCATTCCAAATGTTCAGGCACTGGTATATTTAAAGCAGAAGCATTATTTTCTATCCACAAAAAACAGGACTTCTAAACCTGCTTATATCTCAGGTTCAATGACCATAGTAATTGTATTTCCACAAAGCCAGCTTGTCAAGAAACTGCATCTGTAGTTTTCCTTCTTTAAAAAGTAGTACAGTGATAATGAAGCTACTTATATGCTATTATTACTGCATTGTATTTTAATTCATTAAGTTTAATTTCATGTAATGACGCCCACAGATGCACAGCAATTCAGATGCTAAAACATTAACAGAAAAGCAAGCTAAAGAGTTTTTTCCCCTTCAATCCCTTTCTTAGCTAGTGATTCCAGTGATGCAATCAGGAAAAGGAAGGAAGAACTGTGTTGCTACATTGTTTTATTTTGAGTTTTATGTCCAAGGTTAACATGTGATAAAATTTCCATTTGTAACATAAGGAAACAGTTTTGTGCTACTTCCAAAACAAAGGGTGAACATTTTGTTATGTAAATAAAAGATGAATAGGAGTTCTAATACATTCCCCTAAGCAGCACTATGCTCTCAGATGATTGTAGTAGTCAGCGTATATAATTTATAATTAAAATGCAACAACCGGTCTCTGCTGATTATAATTTATGGTAATAATGAATATAGGACACACTTTCTGTGTGTGTGTGGAGGGAGGTGTCTATTAAGTCACTTCAGGTGACTTGGCAACATTTTTAGAAGTGGTTTGCCACTGCCCTCTTTCCTGAGCTGAGACAATGAGTGGCCTGAAGTTACCCGACTGACTTCTTTACCTAAAACATGGTTAGGATGCATGATCTCCCAGTTCTATCAGTGTTTACAATTACTACACCAAATTGGCTCTCATTTCTACTTTCATGCATTTAACTTACTTGAGCTAGATTAATAATATGATAAGAACATTTTATGGGAAGGACACACCAGTAGGCTTTTTCTATCTAAACTGCAGTTATAATGGGATTTTTGATTTTCTCTTTATTTCTCAGTGACCCAAAGGTGTCCTTTGAAAAGGCAACTGGACTTTGTTTTTCCTTGAAGATGTTTCACCCAAGAAGCTTCTTCAGTTCTGACTAAACGGACATCAGGACAAGATTCAGCAGTCCATCTGCACTTTAAAGACAAAGGTCACTCTTCTGAACACAGCAAAGTCCACATTCTGGACCAAGAGGACCACTGGTTTGAAAGAGGGGTTAAAGAGGACATCTACAGTAAGACTGAACAGCCCTCTCTCAATAGAGGGGAAGGGATATGACACCATTTCCTGTTTACAACACAGTCCTTTCAGCAGTTCCAAGAAGGTTCCATACCCATTTGTATTATTCAGGTGATCCTAACCCAAGTGGCCTCAAAGCCTCTCAGAATGAATGCTAAAGCCAGATGACTGCAAAGAAAATAAATCCTTCCATCCTCCACCATTCAATCAGAACTGAAAAAGCTTCTTGGATAAGAAGCAAAACATTTTCAAGGAAAAACAAAGCCCAGTTGCCTTTTGAAAAAGCACTTTTGGGACAACCATGACCTGGATCACTCAGAAACTCCATAGATGTTTCTCAGTGATCTACTAAACATCAGATATCTTGTCTGTACATCATTTGTGGATCATAAAATTATACTGCATTTCCCAATTTTTGTTAATTGTCACCACTAATCTGCTTTCAGTCTACATTCGGACAAAATCCTTCCCAGGAACAGTCAAGCCAATCTAGTCTTTGCATTTTGTTAGTTTACTTTTTGTAGGGAAGAGCAACATCATACTTCCCCACTATCAAGTGCAAACAAAAGCCACAGACACACCATTAGTAAAATATATTTATATTTTATCATTTTTTGCAATTATACTATCTACACTTGCAGTGTTGTAATTGTTTAATATTCTTATTGCATTTAAATATTTCCATTTTGGTATATCACTATTTTTCTCATCGACATCTCTAAAATACTCTTTCCAGCATTCCTTATCTTGGGAATCATTTCCTTGACTTTTTTCTTGTTTTCACATGTTGAAAGGAGCTTTCTTGTTATTTTTGACTTTTGTCACATCATTTTGAGTCTTAGCTTTCTTGACTTCATCTTTGCATGTTCTGGCTATTTGGTGATATTATGCCTTAGTTATGTGCCCCTCTTTCAACTTTTTATACTTGTCCTTTTTGTCTTTCAGTTTATCAGAGAGGTCTTTGTGCAGTCATGCTGGTTTACTTTGATATCTCTGGTTTTTCTTCATTAGAATTGTGCTAGACTGGGCTTTTATAATCTCACTTTTCAAAGTTTCCCAAGTTCTCAGGTTGTTTTCCCCTTAAGGATTCTCATCCATGGAATCCTTCTCAAGCTCTAAATTTATTGAAATCAGGTCTCTTGAAGTCCAAGACACTAATTTAACTGTGTTCTATAGATTGTCCTTGCATAGCATTCCAATTCCAATATTCCATCATCACTCTCCCCCAAGGTTCCTGTAGCTTCAGCGCCTTTCATTTCATCTCTGTTAATGAGAATTTAGTCCAGTATGGCTGACCCCCCCCCTTATTCCCTTCTCTAATTTTGCTAGATTTGTTTGATCTTCCACTGAGTGCAGGTTAGGTTAGATGTCAGGTTAGTTAAAGTGCCCCATTACTATTGTGGTATGCTTCCTATATACCTTAGTTAACTAACTAGCAAAAAGTTCATCTATTTCCTCTGTTTGGTTAGATGGCCTGTAGTATTATTTGACTACATTCTTTACAACTATCTCTCTATATATTATAAACTATATTATACCCTTATTCCCTTGCATGCATTTTTCTCATCCAGACTCTTTATGTTATTATTTCATCTAGCCTTCTTTTATACTTCACGTTATCACAGCTTTACATTCTTCTGTGCTACTCTTTCATGTAATTATTTTCTTTATGTTCCAAACATCTTTCCCAACTCTTTCCTTACATTTTCACTCATTTTGCTAGAACTATAATTTATTTTCAATTTATTTTCAGTTTATTTTTTCATTCCAGACACATATTTTCTTATCCTGCTGTTATTCTATTTTCACTCTTGTTCTACTTCAATCCTTCTCTTCTACACTCATTTCTCTTTAAATCCATTTTTGAAATAGTCAAATAATGCTTTAGATTTATAGTCAATCTTTGATTGTATCTTTCACATATTCAATAAAAACCTCCCTTTTTACAATCCTGTAATCCCTTATTTCTGGGTAGAGTTTGGGCGACTGGATGGAGCTGAGCGTTTACTGATCGGATGCCCTTCCTGACACCATATAGAGTTCAAAGAATTTTTTTCTTTGTGCCCTAAGAGAGAACTCTCAACCTTCTGAGTGGGAAGCGAGCATCTTCACCACTAGGCAACCACATCATTCATTTTTCAATATATTCAATACATATGACTACATTATGCTTCAAATAATTATATGAAACAGACCATTTAAATTCCTTCTTGAAATTCCTTCCTTCCTTCCTTTTGGGGTTTTTTTTTCTACTCCCTCATTTCATGTCACCTAGCAGAATAATTTTTATCCCTACAAATCACATTCATTCAGAATATCGCACAAATTTCCTCTTTGGTTCTTCTATTATCACCATTCACTAGAACAGAATAAGTAACTATCAACTAACTTATGAATTCTGTCTTTATACATGGCCATAACAGCTTAGATGACAATAATTTATATTTTCTTAGCCTTTTCATTCATAATTAGATCTACATCTTCACTGCCTTACATGTATTAATCTATTTTTCACAAAAATAAGCCATCTTCATTCAAGTCTATTAATCCTTCTCCCTTTTTTGTTTCACAGAAAAACAAAACTTTCCTTTCCTTTCCTTTCCTTTCCTTCCTCCTCCCCTCTCTCCCTCCCATTCATCCAGCCATACTCTTTACTACTTACTCTTTTATTCCTTATCATAATCTTTTACATACTGTAAATCAGTTGGGTTCTTAAATATATAGATGTGCCTCTGCTACCCACTATGGCTCTGATCAGTTGAAGCTTTCACATCATACCTCATAATATAGAGAAGACATAGACCAGATAAACAGCCTTACCAGTGCCACATGCAGCATTTTCTAATAGTGGTAAGAAATAATAACAGTCAATTTAAGGAAATTTTGGCCAGTGTACTACAGGTGGAACCAATGTCCAATTTTATCCCAGCAAGCTCATGCTATTTATAAAAGCTAAGAGATCTAATCTAGAGACTACATGTCAAAGCCACAAACTTTTGTCTGCGTAGGCCAACCAGAAAGTCTATATAGATCAGAATGTAGAAGTGAAAGAGAGTATTCCTGTTTGTTACAGCCTTTTCAGTCCTAAAGTAGTCTTTGGAAATTTAGATATAACCTCAGTAAATAAAAATAAAAATAAATACACATTGTCTCTAATGCAATAAAATATAAAATCTATCCTGATTATAAAAACAAACAAAATCTCATCTAAAACAACCACCGAGAATGCAGTGCAGTCTAACTCTCTATATTCTGATACAGTCAGGAATGTACTTTGTCAGCCTACACAGGCTTAGCTGCAGTTGGCAGGCTTAGTCTAAAAGGAAGCTCTTATTAGCAACACAAAATTCCTGAAATAATTTAAGTAGGCATTACCCACGCCAACCAATAACTACTTAATGACTTTTCATTTGAATTTAGAATATATGCTATAAGTGTTCTTTTTCATAATGGTGTATTTTTCAGTATTTATGTGGAAATAAGAGAATTAGAACAATGTATTACCCTTTTTAATTTATATAAACTATTAACATCTCAAGAAGAAATTCATTTTGAAATAGTAGTATGAAGCCTAGTAGGAAAGTGAATTGTTGTGAATTTGCAATAAATCAGTTGTTTAATTACACCACTATGTATTCCAGTTAGCAGTTAATTCATTTTTGCATATCCTAACCTGTTAAATGTAACCTTTCCTTAACTTTTTCATTTTGTGGCAATTTCTACAATACAAATTGTATATGGAAATTGTCCAGTCATTGTTAAGGCCAACAGACTTGCAACAACAGACTTGCTGACAATAACAGTATTAATGAATAATACATTCATTAATGACATTATGACAATAACGTCATAACATAATTTCAGTATTTCTCATGCTTGAATACCTTTCATTTCTTCAGCAAAAAAGGTATTTATAAGCTTTGACTTTAAACATACATTTCTGATATGACTGATGATTCCTGACAATCACACTTTAATAGAAAATATAATTTTACTGAAAGCTTACAAAACAGAGAGACAATAGCAATTATATATACACATATAAAGTGAAGTTCAAAAGACACTATCTTTATGGCTAATGACTGATGATGATCCAAATGTATGTATGCATATACGGTACATATGAAATTGCAACACAACAAGCACATGAGGAAACTAGACATATATAGAAACAGTATGAGTAAAAAGTTGCAGAACATCTCTTCCCATTTCTTGACTGTAGAAGACTGTTAAGCATGACTTCTCATTGGCTATCATTGTTATCATGCTTGCAGGTAACATATATCTCTAACATATACTATATTTGAACACATTTTTATTTCACTGAATAAATTCTACAGCAACTATTTTAACTTCAAAGTTAAAATAAGTAACTTACCTTCTGGATCTGTTGTAGTTGGAAAAGCTATTGCCTATCCCAGTGGTGGCGAACCTATGGCACGGGTGCCAGAGGTGGCACTCAGAGCCCTCTCTGTGGGCACGTGTGCCGTCGCCCCAGTCCTAGGCCTTCAGCTGGGTTTTATAAAACCTTTTCACTTTAGGCCTCCGCCGTGTGCAAAAAAAAAAAAGATTCAATCAGTCAATTTCAACTTCTCACGGGAAAAAAAAGATCTTGCAAAGTTGGAATTGATTGATTGAACTTTTTAGTCCCACCCAGTCTGCCGTTACCACCACAGCCATGCCCACCCAATGGGCCATGCCCACCCAATGGGCCACGCCCAGCCAATGGGCCACACCCACCCGGCACTCAATGATGCATAAGTGGGTTTGGGGTTGCAGCTTGGGCACTCGGTCTCTAAAAGGTTCGCCATCACTGGCCTATCCAATACAACATACAAATAACTAGAATAGATAAATTAAGGAACATATAATATAGTAAGATTAATATAATAATACTTTGGAAAAAGGGCTTCTTTCTAAAGTATCAGGAGAGAGAACGGAGACAAGTCCCTAGGATTAAACAAAAACTAAAGAAAGTGGACATGTAGTTCTGTGTGCAGAATCTACTTTACTTATCTAAGGTAATATGTCTTAGCAACCTAAAAATATATTCCTAGAAACTAATATGTAAATGAGCTCTTGAGTATCTCAGGAATGGTTAAGTTATATTCTAAAGTCATGTTCTAACTGAAACAATGACTGGTTAGAATTGTCTTGATTTAAAACTAGTTCAGCAGAAAACTAGCTTCAGATTTTAAGGAGAGCCAGATTAAGGCACTAGGCTAGAAAGTGGAAGATAGTGAGTTCAAATGCCGCCTTAGCCACGAAAGCCATCTGGGTGACGCTGGATCAGTCTTTCTCTCTCTCAACCCAGGTTGGAGACAAATTATTCTGGAGAAGATCCATCTATGTAGTTACAAAGAGTCAGCATTGATTTGATGGCACACAATCAATCAGTCAACTGATGTTCATACAGTATTCTATGTCTCCCTAATTAAATGTATCCTAAATGCCAGGTTTCAAACATGGTAAGAGGCAAAACTGGTTATTCTTTAACTTGCCAAAAAGTTATATCTTATTAAACACTTTTAAACTATTAAAATCTCACTCTCTAGCAAAAAAAAATTGAAGCTTCCTGAGTAAGAAATTTACAAGATTTTTTTCAAACAAACGTATGAAATTATTAAGTTTAAGAAAACTATTTTTACAAATTTTGATGGCAGGACTCACACATGACCTTCATGGGTATAGCATCATATAACCCTTTGAACAATTAGTGGCTTTTACATCTATGGAAGATATGGATGTTCAGTGAGGCAAGACAAGGTAATGCCATTATTTTTCTCCATTCTGGGTAGATTGTGGGGGCATAAGGGCCAAAAGGCAGCTAGATATGAGATCCAGACTGCTGAAATACTCTCTGAAACAAAGAGAAATCTGGAGATTGCCCATAGGTATTCCTCAACAGCTGATTTTTGTGAGTAAATGGCAGAAATTAACGTTTTTGTAGCTGCTTATGATCAACTGAGAGTCATAGGTTACATCGTACTCCAAGCCATAAATGCACCCTTTGATGGACCTTTTTAATTTGTGATCTTTTTGCACTTCCTCTTTTAAGACTGAAATTGAAAACCCTTTGAAACTGCCTACAAGGCTTTGGATGAGTTTCCCTTCAATCTATTTAACAAGAAAGGGAACCACAAGTAGTCATCACTAAACAACTGGTTGTTTAGCGACCCTTCAAAGTTATGAAGGCTCTCTCCAGAATTGCTTACAACCATCTTCAAAGTTCTGATGGATACACACAAATTCCATAGTCAGGAGACTGCATTTTGGCAACTGGCTTGCATTAGGGCCATTTGTAGCATCCCTCAGTTGCTTAACTATGATTTTTGGCATTTTTTATGGGTTTTCAGGGTTTACTTCTGGTTTTCAGCAAATAAAAAGACATGCTCATTGGGGGAAAGACTTCTTTAACTACTGTGGTATTTACCTAATGACGGTTGCAAAAAAGGTCATAAAACCAGACACAGTCACATGGTGATCCACTTAACAACCACTGTGCCTTATATACTGGTAATGCTGATATGTTTTTACAATTTTTTAAAATGTTTTTTTGTAACTTTTTGCAATACATAGCAAAGGAGAAACTTTAGATTTGTTTTTAAGTTCAACTGTTTTGTGAGAATGATTTCAAGAATGAACTAATCAGAAAAATCCTTTTGTGATTAAAAAAAATCTGCTTTGTTTTATTATAGGATTTAATGATAGCTGGAAGGAAGAAGATAAAAAGCATACAATTAGTCTGACTGTGAATTGTTACCTTTAGTAATATTTAATGGTTATCTGGATTGGATAGTTTCTCTTTGAGAAATGTTCAATGTTGTAACGGATTAGTTTGTAATATTTAATATGTATATACAAATATATATTAGGTATCTTTGTTAGTTTTTTTCTGTTTAATATAATTCTTAATAAAATTAATGTAATATGACATACCCACTTGAATCCATTTTTTTTAGAAATCAACCTTTTTTCCTTTTCTGCAAGTAATTCAAGCCCATTTAATCAATGTACAGTAAGTGACATGTTAAAATAAATGGAAGGCAGCTGCTCAAATGTTTAACCAAACAATCTGATCAAAAAGACAGTGCCAGATGTTTCCCATAAGTTCTGCATATGAAGGCACCAGGGAAATCAGCAGGGCACTAATGCTAAAGAAGCCAGAGAAGTTCAATCATAACATGAAATTCTATCAAGATTATAAATACTGCATTCCTTAGTCAGTGTCTCAAAGAGTCAGTCTGTAGAGTGTATAGGAAAAAATGAGTCTACCATTGTCTGGTTTAATTATAAGCATTATCTCCTTTATAATTTAGTTTGTAGTTAAAAAAAATTAATGGCTTGCAAAATTCTAGTTAAAAAGTGACTTTTACATCCATTCTTTAAAAAAAGCCATTTACTATTTCCCCAAGCCAAACAAAATGCAGAAATTTCATATTTCTCTATCTTAACTTCTGTTTTATTTCATCTATTTTTCCAAATTGCATAGCTTTTTAACCAATGGATAATTAAGAAAAACAAATTTTTATATTTAACTTCGGTATACTTTTAAAAGTGACACTTGAAATCATTCCATTCCTGTCTACTGAGGAGTTTATGGTATAATGAACTCAACATCCAGAATAGACTCTAGATTGTTTACACGGCATCTCAGCAGAAAGGGTCTTGACATCATTTGTATATCAAATGGAACTGTAGAACTACTCCAGGCTAAGCTGCTGAAAATCAGCCAAAGAACTTTTTGCTTTCTTGGTGGCTTTTCTGCATATCAATGTTTGTTAAGGAAATAAATAGGAATGGTTGTTCATGAGACAATACACCATGAACTTTTACCATGCATGATAAAGTAGCCTTGCTTGCAACGTGCTTGGAACATATTTTTCTAAAGATCAGAATAGATACCATTATTTAAAAAGTTCATTTAATAATGCCTGAAGTATCAGTCCTGAATTCTATTTTATTATTTCATCTATCTAAAAAGGGTGAACCAGAAAGCAATTGGCTATTGTTGTAAACCAGTAGTACAGGTAGTCCTCAACTTACAACTACAATTGGGACCAAAATTTTCAGTGCTCAGCAAGGCAGTTGTTACATGAGACATGTATTATTTCACTGTCTTTTTTGCCATGGTTGTTAAGTGAATCACTGTATGTAAATGAATCATGCAGGCATTATACCAATCCAGTTTCCCCCATTGACTGTTTGTCAGAAGCTATTTGGGAATGTCCCAACAATGACTGCATGACTTTGGAATGCTGCTACCATTGTAAATACATCCCAGTTGCTAAATGCCTGAATTTTGATCACATGACCACTGGAATGCTGCAATGGTCATAAGGGTAAGGACCAGTTGCAAGTCACTTTTTTCAGTGCCATTGTAACTTTGAGTGATTGCTAAATGAATAGACGTAAATCAAGGACTGCATTTGGCTATTACTATTCCTTAACTGGGCTGTATTACCACTGTTCATTTCATCATATGTTTCGGTGAATTATTATGAGCTTAAGCAAAAAAAAACCAAAACCCCAAACCTTCCTGAATTCTTATATACCAAAAGTCTCCTATGACACTCAAATCAGGAAGGTGCAATTTAAGCACTGCTTGGTTTGTAATCTTACGGCAATACCTGAATAATAGTTATGGAAAAGCTGCAGTTTAAACTAACTAGCAAATTTCTTCTGCAGCTTGTCAATCAAATGTTAGTTGGAAGAAAATGTAAACAATTGTTTGTGTTATAGTTATGTATGTATGTGTGTATATACACATACACTATATATATACAGACAGTGTATCTGTGTGTATTTGTGTGTATACGCAAACATATATGCACACACACATACAGATCCACCACATAATTCACTTTTGGAATAAGCGACATTATGCAGACTGCAGAAGGAAGTATGAAATAGTAATCCAAAACAAAGGCATAAGGTAAGAAAAGGAAACATCTAAAACTAGTTTACATCAACAATATTCCTCTCAACAGCCTTTCATTCCTCAAGGTGACCCTTGCTTCCACCTCTTCCATACAGTTTCATATATTACTGTTTATTCTTTAAATTTCTTACCCATCTTTTCATTAAGGCTTTTTCACTTTATAAAATATTTTTTAAATAAACTAAAATAGAATAAACTGACCTTCTTATTTACTTCCATGAGTACAGACATACATTTCTCAATGATCCAATTGTAAAAAGAGTGAACATTAAAGGTTATTTCTCATTTTCATCCAATGTACTGATATTGTACTCCCATGACTGTTTTCTCTCAACTGGAACATTATGAGCTACTTTTTATCACTGTGTAAGAAAGTTTGAGAAATATGTAAAGAAATACGAGGAACACATATTTCATGGTATATACCACTGTGTATAATGAATTAAGATTGGTAGATACATTGGTTTTCTTTCTGTAAAGAGAAATAACTCACCTGAAAGAGCAAAAAATGTGTTTGGGAATAACCTCCTACAAGAGATATAGATGAATCATTTTAAGCTAGATTAATATCCTCAATTATAGTAACAAAGGAAGTTTGCCAAAATCTTGTGTTTATGAGAAACAATATAAAACAAAAAAGACAGCAATGAATTATGCAGTCAGTTCTGTTTATAATTTATGGAAGCATTAGATTATGAATTAAAAAAAATATTTCAATAAGAATTGCTATTTTCAAATTCATATTGATTTTCCTGTATTTCTAATATTTAAGAACTTCTTTCCATTGAAATTTGCAGCAGCTTTGTTAATCACTTTATTTCCACAACAGTACTGATGTATTAGCAATCCATAATTCCTATTTGATTTATGAGGGGTCTTCAGAGCATTATGCACTTATGATTTGCTAATTTTGAACGCATGCTTTATTTCCATATATTTAAAAATCAATACATACAATACCCAGCGCAAATGAAACAGAAGGTACTGTTTCCCTCTTCCTGATATCCTGATATATATGGCAACATAATTACACTTCAAGCATTTTTTTTCCTATCCTTATTTTTCATGATAGTATTCCTGTACTTGACATAGTATGGCTATGATTATATAATTTTATGTGTTATTTATTTAGTCATTTTATGTTGCATTTTCACTCTTAACACTTAAGAAAGATTTGCATGGCAAGCAATATATAAATGTTGAAAATAAATGAGTTGATTTTGAAAGCAGAGGGGAAGAAAGCTGTATTATTCCCAACACAATATAACAGTAGTTCTCAACTGTTTCTTCACCATGGACCCCTTTTAAATACCTTTTGTGATCATGAACCATAGTCATGAACCACCAAGACTTAACTCAAGATTTTAATCATAACATTTGTTCAACCTTTGAGACCCCCTGTGGCCTCAGTGGTGCGTGGACCACAGGTTGAGAACCACTCCCATAGAACTAAAAATGCTCGACTTTTTAGCCACATCAAGTTAATATTTTATTTTAGGATCCTATGTTGCTAGCTTTCTTCTGAATCCTGCTAACCTCACAATTTATTCATGGAGCCAAAATAGTATTTTATGAGTGATCCAAGAATGCCAAATCCTAAAACAAAGTGTTTTAGAAGAATCTATAAAGCAGTATAAATAGCAATATAAAGCAATATAAATATCATATATTTATTTACAAACAATTTTATGAAGCATATTTTCTATTATTCCTTAATGCATCTCATAAATGCAACACAAAGAACACGAAATCAAACTCTGTCTACATTAAAATCTGCCCAGGTTCTAAGATTTGTTGGAGCAGGGAGCTTTTCTGTTTTTATTAGAACTGTTATCAATACATTATGTGGAATGCAAGAAAGAGCCTTATTACCGATGGCTACTAATTCACAAAATTATTAGCCAATATTGGTTTAATCTTTTCACAAATGAACACCTGGGCTGAATAATTACAGCTCATTCTTAATTTACCCCTAATTTATACTGGTTTCTGGTATCTTTATTCTGTATTTAAATGCTTTATCATCACTCATGTTCTGCTTTTACTATTTACTAAAAGCTTGTGTACTTTCAAGGTGATTTGGAAGAAGTTTTGGACCTCAAATGAGCACACATCTCTTGTAGTTCTTTAAAAGCTTTCATGCCAGCCTGTAAAAAGAAATCTGCTTGAAGAGAATGTGCTGCTTATATGAAAGTCTGGGCAAAAAAAAAGAGTACACTTTAATGAATAGCAGATAGGTGTTTTACCTCTGTGAGATCAGATGAACTTCTTTAGGAACAATTTTCAAAGATTATATAGCCATATTATTTACATCTTGTCTAAAATAAGATAGATTATTAATATTTTCATACCTATAAACATAAATACATATTAGAAATATTAGAATAGGGAATGCTATACTGACTTGCTCATTATAAAGAACACAGGATATTCTAGCCTCAGCCATGAAATTGCTTTCTCCTTCTATAGTGAGGTCAGAAGGAACTGTTCAGAAGTCTTTGCATTTGTTGACTATGTCATTTGTCATTTGCTTAATCTTCAAAAACAGTGGTTCTGAAACTTTCTTGTTTCAAATAAATTATTGTTAAAATTAAGAGGTAAAGTTAAATTTTGGGAGCTGAAATCTGGAAAGCTGTCTCCTTTTACAACTTTCAAGAAGATGGAATAGAAAAAAAACCACATGATCCAATTTTAAAGAAGTCTTTTGCTTCAACAGCATTTTTGATCAAGTTGCATGTTTCAAAACATTCTGATAAAGTGCTTCTTGCCTTTAAATGACAGAACAGCAGTATTATTTTATTAAAATAAACAGAGAATTTTCTGCAATTTCTGGAAATCAGGTGCCAGTTGAGACAGTTAAAACCCATCCTTCACTTCTGTTCAGGGCAAATTACTCCCATGGTGCAAATCTCCTTGGTCCAACACAGCGTGATGCTTCAGCTGCAGAAAACAGTCTACTGCACAGACTATCATGACAGATCATAGTTCTTCGTTAACTTCAGGCATAGCCATTCTGTTGAAATGAAACTTTGGCTGTACAGGTGAAAACCATCTCAATTCTAGAGAACCTATTGTCTGAATTTAATTCTTTGTTTCTGTATGTAACACCATACACTAAATTAACGCAATGTGACACATACTTAATTCAGTAACTTTGGACATCAATATACAATTATTCCAATAATTCCACATTGAAGTTTTTACTTCTGCAGCAAACACAAGCAAAAGAACTCCAAAATTCTGTTATCAGATGATTATTTTATGCACAACAATATAAAATCACAGCTGCCAGTTCTTTAGCTGGTATTGGCCTTCATAAGCATCAAGTTCTTCCCACAAACTGGGATGTCACAATGTATCATCAGCAGTGCTTTTTTTGTAAAAAAAAAAAAAAAAAAGGTGCCAGAACTCACACATGTCATACAACCCACTTTGCCTACCCTACAAGGTTCCATCCAAAAAAGGTGCCGGAACTCCGTTCTGAGCGTTCTATGAGAAAAAAAGCCCTGATCATCAGTGTAATATAAGTGTGGATCCAACCATTGTGGCATTTTGTAATTGGCAGATGAAAATGTTGTCAATACACAGATTTTCTAAGTTCTGTCCAAGATTGTTTCATTTGGTACCCAGAGTGCCAATAACCACTGGGAGCACCACACCAGTTTATGCCATAATCTTTCAACTTCAAATTTGAAATCTTATATTTTCTTATGTTCTCTAATGCTTTCTTAGATTATTATTATTACTACTACTATAGAGAACTTGATCCAGATTACTGTCTGCAAATGAACCAAGAAATGAGCAATCATAGGAACCGTAAATAAGGAAAAGAGTAAGAGAATTAATATGACGGTATTTATTTAAAAAAAAAGATTCAGAAAACATTCATGCATCTAGACTTTTGAAGTCTGACACCACCAGTTCATTTGTTTCATGCATTCTGCATTCCACTAGGCCAATGCTGAGGTAATGTAACCTTGCACAGCATGTTTTGGAAACACAGATGGAGTTTCTGACTGCCCATATGGCAATAACTAGCTATTGCAACCAGACAGCTGCAGGAAGTGGGCAACCTCACTAGGACAGCCATTCCAAAGCCCTGTTTCTGTTCTGAATTTTGCAAGAACTCATGAAACGTGTTACTCGTATTTTATCACACACAGAGCTCCTGTTATAACATTTTACTTGCACATATATTTGTTACAGATTGTATATCAGATTGTAACTCTTTGAGCATATTTCAGAAAGTTGAGAATTCTAGCAAATTTTGAATTTGTTTTGGAAAACATGTAAACTGATTCTACTTAACTGGTAGTTTAGGAGCAAAATCATGCTTTTAAATTGGATCCAGAGTGTTCTTCACACAAATAGGAAGGGGTTGCTTTTAGAAAGGTAGGGGGAATCATAGAGAGAACATTCAAATTTAGTTTCCTTTCCTTCTTTTGCCTGGCTAATAATAATAAAAGTTTCAACAATAAGTGTTTCAGAGTATGTTTTGATTACTTGAGATGTGAATCAAATAACAGTAAGCATTGCAAGTGAAAATCAGAATACAAAACAATAAATGTGGCACAGTACATTTAAATTTAAACAAAGGACTGAGTAAATGTCTTAAACTGGCACGAAAATCTCCTAAGGCTCTGTGCCAACCATAACTGAACAAAGAGGAAATTCCACAACTGCAGTGTTTTTACTGAGAATACCCTCTCTAGGGTTGCCTGATGAATGAGATCATTGGATTTTGATTGGCAGGTGAAAAAGAAAGTGTTCTAATGGATTTTTTCAAAGTTGTAGTCCCAAATAGTGTGGAGGACACAAGTTTGGAGAAGCTTTGTATGTAGCTTCTCTTTGTATAGTGTTTCTGTTCCTAAACAGAGTCAACAATAAGTAACAAAAAGTTCATGGGAATACTGGTAGTCCTCATTTAGCAGCCACAGTTGGGACCAATAACTCCATTAATAAGTGAAGCAGTCACTAAATGGGAAATCATGTGGCCATAACTGTGCTTTCCAGTTTGAAACTGACAAGACTAATAAGTTTTATAACTTTTGGTTTTGTTTTTCTCCTAATAATTCCCCCAGCCTTTGGAATGTTCACCCTGAGGGTGAGGGTGGGGAAGTTGTTAGGAGGCAAAATAATGTGAAAAACTAATTAGTCTTGTCAGTTTCAAACTGGAAAGCACAGTCACAATCACATGATTTCCCACTTACTGATTTATGAATAATTAACAAGAATTTGTCTTACAAAAGAATAAGCAGGCACCCAATGGGGAATATGCATCAATACCAATGTGCTGGCACCGGCAGCCATAAGTACACTCTGCAAATAGCCTGGTATAGTACCCATTGTGTGCCTGCTTATTCCCTTGTAATCCCTTGCTCTACAATCTCTTTGCTTTGTGGAGGGGAGAGTAACACAAGAAAGATTGCCTATAGAATATTTTTTCTCATCCCTTCATAGACCACAGGTATTGGGGAGGAAGGGATTACAAGAGAGTAAGCAGGCACATAATGGGAAATACAACAGGCTGTTTACATAGTGTGCTCAGGACTGCCAGCAGCAGCACATTGCTTTTGATGGGCTTTCCAATTGTGTACTTCCTTGTTTCTCATCCCTTGCTTTCCATTTTTGCCACTCTGAGGGGAGAGGGGGAGAAAAACAATAGTTTAAGCACAGGTCATGTATTAAATGCAATGGCAATCATGTGACTGAGGGACACTATAAAGGTTGTAAATGCAGCCATTAATCATAAAGTTATATTTTTCAGCACCATCATAACTTTGAACAGTTGCTGAACGAGGCAGTCAGTAAGTGAGGACTATCTATACTACCTCCTCTCAGTTCTAGGTAACACTATTTTTTCTCTTGAGATCCAATTTTGAACTGTACGAGGAAGATACACTCTGAAGTCATTATTTGGTCAGAGAATTCTCTAGCTTGACTTTTAGCTAGTCCTTTTCTCTTTCTCCAGCCTATCTCACAGGAACAGAATGAAGATAAAATGAGAGGTTGACCTTACATTACATCATCTTGTGCTCCTCAAAGGACAGACAGAGATATACAAAACAAACAGTAATAGCTTAAATAGTTTACCTTTGGGCTGAGGTGGTGCATTCTTTATATGTAAGTGCACTACAAGGATGATTTCAGTTTATAATCTCAGATATTCAGTACTTCCCTTCTGCAGTTTTTTACATGTGCGCACACCACACACACATAAAGAACTCCATGGTCAAGGCTGGTACCGCAACTCTTCTTTTTGGCCAACATTAGGGCCTTAGATGTTTAAATGCATTAGGGGTCTCCTACTTACACCAAAAGTGGAGAGACAAAACTAAACCTTAGCAATACAACATGCTAACATATGACTGATGCAAAACATCTAAGATCCAGGTTGTTATACCTGGAATATACTATTTCTTTCCTCCAATTCTAGATTGTACAAGCAGCTTATTAAACAAACACACATACATAATACAGCTATTATAATGCCAATTCTTCGACTGAAACTTCTATTGCATGCAGTGAGTCTTTAAATATAAAGTAAACAAATATAGAATTGTGACATAACAAATATAAAAGTGTCTTTTTATGAACATCATTAAATGACAAAGATAGACAAATCAGAACAAGAGAGAAAGAGAATAGGTTTTAAAAAGCTGTTTAAAAAGTCCAGCTGGAAACTACCCTATCCAAATGTTGAACCTATCATGATAAGCGATTTGATAGGTTAGTTTGGTCATGTCATGCCTATACTGGTCATTGATAAAGTGCTGAGTAAGCAGCATGAGTGAACAGGCTGCATCCCATTAATAAACTAATAAACTTAATACTAGGTCTGAACGCATTGCTGTATTGTTCTTCTCTTTCCTTTGGTTTATTCATTTTATATTATTTCTGAAGCAATCAATATCCACATGTCAAGGGCAAATGCAGTAACTCCAACTTTACCATCTCTGTTTTATAATTGTTACAATTTGCAGAGGCTATCCAAACTCAGATTCCCAAGTGGAAGAAAGGTCAGCTTTACTGAGTCTTAAAACTGTTGCTGGTGAAGATATTACCCAAACTATTTCCTTTATCAGCAATTTTATCTGGGACAAATGCTAGGAATGTCTCCAAGATACACACTAATATTGTGAAATTCTTTACCTTGCAGGGGAAGAAGAAATGAAGTGTGTGTGTGTGTGTGTGTGTTGAGAATCCTGTGTCCCGTTTTAAGTCAATTGGTGGGTTGGTATTCGAATTACTGGTATCTCCCTTCGGAATGAGCACAACTGAGCATTATAAATTAGATCCAGTGAGATGTATTTATAAAATCAACAGGTGCGCAAATAATAAGACCCTTCAACTGCAACCCTAAGTACATTCTCTGGCCGCTACTCCCATTAGCCTAGTTCTGAAATGATGGGGAGAGGGACTAGCTTTGGTTGATTGAAGGCGAGGGACGCTCCGTCTACCAGGGAAACTGAGCCTCTTCTCAATAAGTGACCATTTCCGTGTCCTTTCCGCTCTCGGTCCCCTTATTACTTTTTAGGTTATCTCGAGGCTAATCTCGGTTAGCAAACAAACTTGATCCACAGCCTCTCCGGTGCCTTGAAACGGTGTCCTTTGGCCATTTGCGCCACCCCCACTTCCCCTGGCCTGGGCACCGCCAGAAGAACCGCGCATTCCTTCAGCTGGACGGGCTCCCTCGGGTCGTGCCTCGGAGCGAGGACGTAGCTAAAAGCCGGCGCAACTAACTGCAACTCCCTTACTGAAAGGCGGCGGCGGCGAGGGGGGGGGAATTCCTCCGAAAGGACGACTCAAAACTCCCCCGCAATGGCAGCGCACGCCAGGCAGGCAGCCGAGGGAGACGCGATCGCCCAGAGGGGGGAGAAAAAAAAAAGGAAAAAAAAAGCGCGGCTGGCCCGGACCGAGCGCTTTTTTCTTCCGCTTTACCTGAGAGGAGACCGGCTTGGGGGACTCTCTGGAGCGAAGCTCTGCTCCGCCCTGCTCGGCAGCCGGGATGGAGTGTAAGAATGGTAGGCTGTCAGCACCACGCTGCCCGAATCCTTTATCTCCATTATCGGAAGCGCATGTCTTCCTCACAGCCTGGCGACCGACAAGTTGCCTACGGGAAGCCTTTGGCTTCTAAGGATCAAAGGACTCTGTCAAGCCAGCCAGGCATGGCCTTGCCCTTTAAGAGCCCGTTCCCTTGTTACGGATTGCCGGGCAGGCGAGACGAGGCTCTTCCTCCTGCCAGAACATATGAATTAACGTAAGATCCCAAAACGCCGCCCCCTCGCCCGCCTCCCTCAAAGAAAGCCCCGAGTTTCTAAGTAACTAGAAACCAGAAGGAGCCCTGCGTGGCACTGAGATCCAGAAGCCCATGCTCCTCCGTTTACCTTCCCCTGCATTTTGCTGTGCTTTTCTAAAGTTTTCCAAGAAAATGCAAACTCGGGGTTTTTCTTCCTTTCACTTGCATAAGTTATCGCTGGAGTATACAGAAAGGGGAAAAAGAAATAAAGGAACCCCCCCCCCGCATATATTATAATATTTATTTTTCAAAAGCTCAGTTTCTAAATAAAGTGTGGATCACGTGGAACAATATTAATCAGTTCCTTTTATTGCATTGATCAAGAGTCGGTTCAGAAGCAGAGAGGAAAGATATGTCAATCCAAGACTAAATCCAGAGTGGCACTGCTTTTCTGTGATCTTGTTTGTTACAACACATTGTACTAATTCCATAGCTTTTCCTGTACTGAAAATTTCAAACATGGCCTATTTGATTTAAAATCATATTCACTGTTTAAAAACCTACATTACTCTTTCCAAAACCAAATCGTATCATTAGAAAACAGAACAGCAGTCATGCTAATATCATAGGTGGAAATGTCTCCTACATCATTTTACATCTCCAATTAAATCTCTGAATGCTCAGTGAAGAAGCATTAATTCCATTTAGCAACACTGGAAACACACTTTATCCACTGATTCGTTAATATGGGATATTCTAACTCTACCAAAATGTTTGTGAATAACCAATTTCCACTTTAGCAATACTCTAATTTTCTATGGAAAGATACTTTAGATCTGGAATCACTCAAACACATTTCAATGCCAATAGTAATTATGAATGTTTAGATATTACTAATATATTTGGTCCAAATTGTAAAATGAACAGGTGTTATAATTAAATGCTGTACTATTTTACCATTTTTGCAGTGTGACATGACAATAACTCAAGTGGTTTAAAAACTTGACTAGGAAGTTGATCTAAAATATCAGTACATCAACTAATCCATCAATTGGAAAGTGAAGAAATATCTGATAATTTCAAACTAGAATCATCAAAAGTATAAATGTAACAAATGAATACAGGCCGAAAATGTGCCTCCATCCACCAACATTTAAATATGCCCTAGAGCCTTTTACACTGGAAATATTTTAAAATTCCAAGCAGTTGACCCAGGTTTGATTCACACCCAACACAGATATCCTTTGCGAGGCATTGTGTTTTAGTGGTTAAGATGCTGGCCTAGAAACTGGGAGCCTGTGAGTTCTAGGCCAGTCACATTCTCTCAGCCCAACCCAACTCACAATTTGTTGTGGGAAAAATAGGAGGCTAGAATATTCATACTACTACTGAGTATGTAGTAAGGTAGGAACAACAACAACAACAACAATAATAATAAAATATAGTCATTGACAAAATTTCCATTTGTTAGTTACAAAAGGCCATGTTACTTGGATCCACACATATATTACACCAATACATTATGATATCTTAGATTCAGTGAATAATTTGATGCGTATAACCAATACCAGCTGAAGAACTGGGAACTATGATTTCCCCTTTTTTGTGAATACCATAATAACAATGAACTACTTTGTTAGCTGCTGCAAGAAAATCATACAGTCTGACTACAAACAGTAGCTTAACAAAGTAGCAACAATGGTGCATTGGAATATCTGCAAAAAATATCATTTTGTTGCAAGTAATAGAAAATGAAGAAGCTTAAGTGTTCGGAGACTTTAGAATTCAAACAGACAGGCACTTGCCACATAGCATCTCAGACTTAACAATGTCGATACGAAATACAAAAAAGTCTGGATAGTGGATGCGGCAGTACTTGAAGACAGCAGAACGGGAAAGAAAGAAGTGGACAAAATCACAAAATACATAGACTTGAAAATAGAAATAGAACGACTTTTGTAAAAGAAAGCAAAAATAATACCAACAGTAATAGGCATCTTGGATATAATCCCAAAACATCTGGAGCACCATTTGAACATAATGGACCTCAACAAAATCACCAGCATTCAGTTGCAAAACCCAACTTTACTTGGAACAGCTAACATCTTGTGATGAGACCTTTTAACACCATTCAACAACAATATATTCCCTTCTCAAGTCCTTGAAAAGAACTAAGTAAGTTGCTAAAAATGCCAAAACCAATCTAAACATCTGGCCGATTGTGTGATCAACCATAATAAAGGCTTTGCCATGATATCGGGGGAGGGGGATATCACATTAGAACTTTTAAAATGGACCTGCAGTGTTTTTTTGACTTGATAATTTACATTCCTTAAAGAAATAAAAAATTAAAAATAGACTGGGTAGAAAGCTGAAAATTAGGTAAATTAAAACTCCATTGTATAGTAACTGTAATTTGGATTTTTAAAAAAATCAAGGTTTTTTTCTAATATTTTATTAATAATTTGACAACTTAGTTACTTCATGATATTAACACTGGAATATCTGCAAATACAAATATTATTCATTTTTATAATATGTGTCTTTTCCCATAATCTCAATGGGATTTTAACCATTTATAATAACATAAAGCAAATGAACTGATATATTTACAAAATGAAAAAGTATCCTTGGTTAATTATATTGAGTTATATAAGATTTCAAACTCCAAATAAAATCTCATTTGTTACACATTTTTATAGATACATTAGAATGTATAGAAAGGAGATGAAACATCAATGAATTGAATACTCTGATAATTTGCCAAATGATTGTGCTATATCAACCCATTTTATAATAATATTTTAAAGTAAATGATCAGCATATAATAATTCCATCTGCTGTTATGATAAAAAGCTCTTCCAGTTATCTGATAAGTGGCCAATGGTTCTATTATCCATCTTAATTTAAGAATAGCTAAAATATATCCTTGATGCATTCAATAGAACATCTTGATAGATCAAGAGATAATTTCATTTGTTATAATCTTTCATGAAAGATACAAAACCACATTTAATTCAATTAATAAAAAGAAAAGGAAATCCATATTTGCGCAAAATGGGCTCCAAAACTTCCCACTGTGCCATATCAATAGCTTTTTATGCATCGTGATTAATGCAGATATCTGATGCTAATTTATATGTAGTAATCAATTAATAAGCTAATATTATCCAAGGCTTTTTGCCTTTTGATAAAACTATATAGCACAAAATATTGAATTAGAATTGAATTAGAATTAATATGTACTCTACATGTCAAAAATTTGACATCAATATTAAACAAAGAAATCAGCTAACAACTTGGTCAATTAGGAGACTTTTTACCATTCTTCACTGTTATGTAAGGCTTGAAAAAAAATAAACATTCAGTGTTATAGAAACAAAAAAAATGTATGTCTTGTATTATTCTACTAGATAACCATCAGGACTAGGAAGTTTTCTTGTGTTCACAGATTTAATAGTATCTTTACTTCTGGAAAGTATAACTTTATAAACAACTTTATTAGAAAAAAATACAGCCAAAAAGAATTAATGTTTTATTTAGCTGTTGTTGTCAGCAAGGTAAAACTGATAGTGATTTTTTTTAAAAAAAATATTGATTTATTAAATCAGAACTTCCTTGATTATTATATTTTGTTTTTGCTGTTTTAGTTGAAAGGCTAATAATTTGTCAGGTCTTTCTCTTCATTTTCAATATTTTCATTTTTTATGATTCCATTAACATTCTGTACCAAGTACACAGAGGAAATTAAATTTGAAATCTTCAAGGAATTAGTTACAGTGTTATGGAAACAATTAATGTTAATTTTTAAGGCTTTTAAGGCTTCTTCTTTCTGTTGCTTACATTCATGTAGTTCTTAGTCATAGTTTGTGTATTTACAAACCTCTATAGGCTTAATCTGAAAGGGATGTTATATTAATTTATTTATCTAATAAAGTTCTGTTTCTTATATGCAGTGTTTGATCTGTTCAGTCTGGAGAGCTGACATCATCACCATGATCTGGTTTGCTAAAGCAGGAAATAAACATTAACCAATGAATGCTGGAAGCTCAGGGAAAACTCTAAACAGAAACAATAATTTATATACAGCACTGTGGTGCTAGAAAAAACAGATGAAGAAGGTGGTGCATATTCAGCAAATGCTGCAAGAAAAAAAATAACAGTGGAATGGGAATTTGCAAACAGCAGCAAAAGTGAAATGGCACATTGTTAAAGTGGGTTTCACTCTTCTTTTCATTCTTTAGTAATGTACTTCGTTGCAATTACTTACACTGCTGCACACTTGTAACATTAACATTCCAGGGCAACTCTTTCTGTGTTTTTCCATACCGCAAAATATTTGGCTTCTACAGAATCGAAGCCATAGGGGGGAAAAAACCACCCCATCATATTATAAATCAGATTTCTAAACAAAAAGAAATTATGGGAATGCATGATAAAGCACAAAGTGCAACCCAAAACACAAAGCTAGAAAAATGTAGAATGCAGAAAACAATTTAAAAAAATCAGGATGAATGGATATACCACCCTCACAAGCACTTCAGCTAAATATTTAATGAATTTAGAGCCAAGCTATAATCTGTCAATTGATATAGGAAAATTGTTGATTTCTGCCTTTGAATTAACTTTTCAAGAATAGACAACCAAGTGGAAGCTGTGTTGGTTGAAATGTTCAGTGCTCGCATTATAAAAATCATCGGTATTAAACTAAGTGTAGAATGTAAAACTTCCATTGACTTAAGAGCCACATCAAGTTCGACTAGCATGTCAAGGTCCACATTTCAAAAATGGAGCTGGCAAAGCTTGAGGCTCTTTTGAAAAGATAGGTTCAGGAATTTAAAAAGCATCTGCAATGTTGACAGCATCAATTTTGTCCTTCAACAGCACCCACCTGCCCCCCCAATGCAAGAAAGAGTCCAGATTTTTGACCAGTGCATATTTTTATGATATATCGAGCTCTTTTGTAAATGTAACCATTCAAAGTTGCAACAGCACTGAAAAAAGTGACTTATGACCATTTTTCACACTTACAACCGTTGCAGCATCTCCATGGTCATTTGATCACAATTCAGATGCTTGGCAACTGACTCATACTTATGGTGGTTGCAGTGTCCCAGGGTCATGTGATCACCTTTTCTGACCTTATGACAAGCAAAGTCAATGGGGAAGCCATATTCGCTTAACAACCGTGTTACTAACTTAACATCTGCAGTGATTCACTTAACAACTGTGGCAAGCAGGGTAGTAAAATGGGGCAAAACTCACTTAACAAATGTCTCACTTAGCAACATAAATTTTGGGGTAAATTGTGGTCATAAACTTAGAACTACTGCAGTCTTTTGTCAAATAAGGGTATCATGAGAGCTGCTTTCAGTTGGTTCCAATCACTTATATCAGAAGAGTAATAACATTGAAAATGTAGTGTAACAAATGGATGGCAAATTAGAAATCCTCACATTATCATGAAATGAAATGTATATTAATATTTAGGAGCACTAATATTGTTCAACATTCCCAATGAAGTGCAAACAGATTATACTTTTGTTTTACAGACATTCTTTGCATATCCTTTATTATATAGACCCTAATTAAACATGAAGGAGAAGCATGTAAGATTCTGATTTTATTCCATGTATTTACTCTTACACAATTGAAAGATACTGTATGTGAAAAGTGTTCTATTAATAATGTTTCCGTTGATACAGAATCTATAAATAAAAGATATTCTTGCATCTGAAGAATTTTATGTTTCTATATTATGAAAATAGACATTATGATCACATTGCTCTCAACTGACATAATTGTTTTTTTTAAAAAAACAGAAATAGTTACAGACATTGAATGGCTTAGTAAACCTATATTTTGAGTGGGTACAAATGTGATACTAGTTTTAATTTAAACTGGCCCCAATAGAAGTTAATACACAAATAATTCCTCTCTGTTGCTTGAGGGATTGAATATGAATATATTGGTTCTTACCCAATATACTGGAATTTTGTACATATAACTTTCCCTGAATATTCATTGACAATTAAAAAATTAATGATATTATTGATCTGAAGTAATATTAGATGATATATAAAAATAAAAATGGGGTCATACATTGTTTTAAACCAATAATGCGGTTTGTTTAATTTTTTTAGCATGATTTTCGAACCCAGCCATGATGTATTTTTAATCTATTATTTTAAATTCTATTGACTCAGCCCTATAAGAAATGAAACTATATCTACCACTCACCTGAGTATGGTTTGATGCACAGTAGAACTTGGCCTGAGAGCCAGTTGGTGTAGTGATTAAAGTACTGAGCTAGAAATCAGGAGATCGGGAGTTCGTCCTGCCTTAGACACAATGCCAGCTGGGTGACCTTGGGCCAGGCACTCTCTCTCAGTCTAGGAAGGAGACAATGGCAAACCACTCCTGAAAATCCTTGCCAAGAAAACTGCAGGGACTAATCCGGTAGTCACGACAGGATATCATTAAAACATGCCTTTTACTTATTTAACAGTTATGAAGGGATGCCTTGATTTGGCTATCAAGCTACCGCTTACAGACAGTGCTCTACTTACAAAAGGGTTACAAAGAGAAGCTGTTGGTAAGTCTACTTTGTTTATAAGCCCAAACAAGCATTAAAAAAAGATCCAAGCGGTAGTCTGAAGAAAGCAGGAAAGGATTAGCCTTCTCCCAACTGAGTATTTATCCTTAATAAATACTCCTAGCATATAACTCTGTTGGTTTGTTTATCATCGGTGAAAATTTGTAACTCAAAAGTTTGTAAGTAGAATAATATCCATATTAATAAGTCACTCATGGCATTTGGCCAACAGAGTCAATTATGATTACTTTCTCCTACAAATATTGAAAAACAATATCATTTTCTGGTTTTCTCTCAGTTAAAGATTTAGCTTGCAATAGAAAATGCTCATAAATTGATATAGAGTCTTACTAGAATTACTTCTCTGGATTTGACAGTTGAAGTATAACAAAGACAAACTAAACATAGGTTTTAATTTAGTGTCAGGATCTGGGCTTCTGAAATTATGGCTCAGTTTTGTGATGAGGAACTTAATGTCTGTAACATTCAATTTTGGAGAAGTAAAATATGTATGTTTCTTTTGTTTAAAAAATTGTGAACTTTTTAGGAAGCTTTCAAACTGGTTATCATATTCATGGAAATAAAAACAGTTCTTTTGAAATACGTGATTAGGGAACAGGCAGAAATGTTTAAGATCAGAGACAGGAAGAGATTTCAGTCAATATGTCTGTTGAGAGTAGCATTTTAAAACATTAAATCATCCTAAATCTAATTTACTTGGTCCTTACTTTGGGTTTTGCTTCAGTTTTACTAGATGGATTTACTAAGACAGGATTTCACTATTTAATGCTGTCTGAGAACTTTAAAAAGAATCGATAATAGCAGAATTGTATTGAGTCATTAGACTTTTTCAGGATGACCTCTAACGAATGTAACTTAGGGCAAGATAGACTTGGGACATCTGCAAAAAATGAGAACTTGGCCACACAACCAGGACTTTACCATAATCAAGAGGTTTAGCATTGAGTAAACTGGATTGGAAAAAGTCACAGCATGGATAAGAAAAGAAATTAAACATAAAGCTTTCTTGGTTCCCCTTTATCTCAGATGAATGATTTATGCATTGCCAAACCTAAAGAAAATCACGGTCCAATTATACTCCAACAGACGCATCATCTGCCTTTTCTTGTCATATAGCTCCAGTATACCTTTGATTGTTTGATTCCCAAAATCTCCTTATTTATAGAATATAGCTTTCAATATAGCAAAGAGTTCAAGAAATATGTTTTTTACTGCCCATATCTATGGCTGCCACTGCTCAAAATAATCCATTATATTTTTCCCTGGATGACAAGGAATTTATATGCTAGGAGTATTTATCCTCAATAAGGTCAGGATCACTTTATTAATCTGTAACATAAAATGATTGCTCTATATATTCAAAGGTATTATAATATGCTGATATGACTATCCCTGTATGACATTACCTTTATGATGGAGATAAAAATAAAAAATCAGAAGTTATTATGTAAATTTAAGGTTCTATTTAAATAAGTACACTTTTAATATTTTATTTTAAAGAACTATAGATTATATTTATTTTGAATATGCTATTTATTTTTGGCTTTTTGTCAGAAACAAAGGAATGTATTATTGGAGATATTCTGTGCCTGAAGTCACATTAGTTAATTAAATAAATTCAAATGCTAAAGTTTTTTTAGTAATCAATTACAAAGTATTAAATCAATAATTACTGGCAGTCTTTAAAAAAAACAACCCCTAAACAATGAGTTTCTTCTTTTCAATTTCACACTTCTCCCTCTTTTTCTTTTGTTCATGATTTTTACATGAGTAATGTATTCCACTCTTGTATTTAGTTTTATAGGAAAATATTTATTTTACTGTCCATCTTCTTTATTTACTCCAGACTAGATCAAAAGCCACTTCAATTATATTCCCTATTTCTAACCTTTTTATTTATTTATTAGAAGTATACTACCTGAGTTTTGCCTCAATAAACATTTCTTCCGCTCAAATTTCTGAAGTCTCTTTCTTCAAAAACGGAGTTCAGTTTCAGTTTCTTTCAGCTGCCTATAAATGAATGAGTTTCTCAAATTAACCACGGGTTATTCCTTTTCAAAGTCTACCTGCTTAATAGTTTCTTCATTCGTACACCTGTCCCAAAGTAAAATGGGACACGAACATAGGCTTATCACAGATATATTAACCTGGACACCTGCTCCCTCTTATTGCTTTTATGTCTACTATTTAACTATATAAACTCTTTATGAAAAGAGTTTTATGACCTACCAAGTAGCTGCTAACTTTCAAATTCTGAATTATTTTCTAGAGCCTGCCATTCTCACAGTTATAGTCTACTTCACAATTTGTATAAAAATGGAAGAGCAGAATTCTTTAATTTCGGAATAACTAATAGGGCTGGCTTGATACATATCACATACCGTAACTCGCCCTCACCAATGCTGATGCCATATTACTAATCCTGTCCCCTTGATTTTATCCACCACATAGGGACTGGTGCTTCAAAATTAAAGAAGTGCTCTGAAGTGGCTATTTCTTAGGAATTTGAGCTTGAAAGTGCCTATAGTGAGGATCACCTTCCTACATTGGCTCTTAGAGAGCTAGTTTCAACTGTCCTGTGCACTTCCCTTTGAGAAAAAAAATCAAGAGAAATGCCACCCAGGCAATGCTAAGAGGTGCACCATCTAGGGACCATTTGCAATCACTGCCTACTGTAAACAAGCAAAAGAGATATTGTGCATATTTTTTTTCTATTAGAAAAAAACAGACATGCTATGGAGGTTGGGGGTGTGGATAAAGAATCTGAAAAGTTATCAGTATATATTCCTCAGGCTACTGTATAGTTAACTGTGGCAGACCCAGATCTTCTCAGTCAGTTATAATTCAGTAAGTGCCTCGGCCTGAGCTGCTGTCACTTGTTCAACATATCATAGTTTAAAAATCTTGATTAAATGGAAGAGGTAAGTTCAGCCACTATGATTCATATAAGGAAGGTTATCATTATTTCAGCCGTAGAGGCTGCAATTTCAGCCATAGAGGCTGAAATTGAAACAACACTGCCTGAAGTAATTTACGAAACAAAAAGCATCTGTATGTTTGGAAAAGTCAAATTTTAAAATCTCAAAAATTCACCCATTCCATTAAAAAAAAGTAAAATGTAATTTTGAGTCATGAAAATACATGGTCAAATAAAATCATCCATGCTTCAGTGCAGTAGAATGAAATAGATTCTCAAGTACTTTAGAGTACAATTTCTGCTTGAATTGAGGTATATAGTAAATGATAAGCACTGAAATGGGTTATAGAGGAGACAGAACAAAAGTAATATTAAATTATAACCATTCATTCCGTTAATTCTATGATTAAAGCAAACAGGTTTTTGTAGAAAGACATACTTCTATACTTGCCAGAAAACAAAGCTGACTTTGTTTTAAAAAGAGAAAATTTTTATTTCAGATATATTTGAATTTATATAGCAGTTATTGTTTAAGACATATAAATCTTTAAAAGTGCAAGTTGCTATAGAAGTAAAGAATCATTTCTAACATCTCTTATTTATGTTACGTTCATCCATTAATGAGGCAAACATTTTGTCCTAGATAAAAAATACGTGACTCAGAATACGTACAATGTAAATGCAAAATGGATGCAATTATTATCTTTGATAGATTGTTTAGAACAATGAAGAGGAATAAGAACGATTGATATTTGGCTAGTAAAGCTCAATATTTTTGTCTAAAATAATCTATATTACTTAATACAGATCAGCACAATTAGAACATGACTGTATGTTGTTTTCAAATTAGTCCTTTTTCTCCAGAATTACCGTCTCCTACTTTTTAGAATTTGCAAAAGGTTAAGGCAAATGATTTTATTTCACTATTTTCTGTGTTCTTCTAATGCTATCAGACTTGTGAAGACAGGACAGCCTGTCCAGTTATACCCTAGAGACTACAGTACCGTATTTCTGTTTGCAATTCTACTCCTTTCACTTTCTCTCCTTCAGTAAGCCTAGGGGGCCATAGCTAACTTCCATCAAAGGAGCATGTAATACAAAGAACACTTCTAGTATTCGAAGCAATTAGTTATATTCTATTTTCCTGCTTTCCACAAATGCAGTGGCATATTTAAAATTTAGCCACGTGTCTAATTTAGCCAGATTAAGTTGTCTAGATGTTGGGAAAAGTATCACTGAAGGTTAAAGCAAATATTAAAAAATAAGAAACTGTAAATAAAAATATATTACTATGCAGCACATAATCATCAGTTGATAGAAGGCTTCAGAAGGATTCTTCTCTGATTACAGAAAGTGCAAAACATGTATTATAAATGTTTTGTAATATTTATACCACCCACACTTTTTATTCTTTTTTCTTTTTCTGTTCCTAAATAAAATAAATATTAACTGAAATAATATAAATAAATACTCCATCCCTTCCTAAATAAAATAAATACTAACTGAAATATAAGTAGAATATTGCTTGCTTCTTGGGAATACTATTTTTGGGAACATCCCAGAGAAATTCCTAATCTTAGAAATAATATAACCTAGTGATGGCACAATAAGATAGACTCCCCTATCTCCTTGGAACAAGTTAGAGAAGAGTTGTTCCTTCGTATAATGGAAGTGATGTACTTAGAAACATAGGGAACAGGCAAGAAGAATGGAAGACAGGAGGGATGCCTAGATTAGTCTTGTCAAAGTTGACAGTGCCCAGCATCTGTTTGGCATCATCCATGACTGCCAACACATTGTTAGTCAGCATCAAATCATATATATCAAAATCTAGCACTGTAAATTACATGCCTAACAGTCCTGTCAATGAATGTTTCCCATTCCTAGTTCTAGTCCCACAGATGACAGACCTGTAGAAATTCTTGTTATACCCAGAGCCAAGTGTCGTACAGAGGAGACATGTCAGATTATTCTCCATTTATATTAAAAAAAAAATAGAAGGAGGAAAAGGAGACAGATAAGCCTGGAATTTGCATTTGGCACATTTCATAATAGATGATCTAATTTACTAGCTGTGTATCTGAGAAATAATATCAGTGGCATGGCTCCAGTTCCTTTTCCTCCCTACAGAACAAATTGTTAAAGGCAGAGATTTCTGGTGAAGCTAAAAGACTGAATTTAGATGGCCCAAATTCCATCTTCACGAATCTAATTCTTACTTGAGGAAAATATACTGCAACTTTAGAAGTGGAGAATAACATATCAGGAATAACTCAGACCCAAGATTTGCTAATCATTTTATTATCAGTAGACACTTGCCTGAGTTAATAAAACAGATGTCCAGCATTCACTGCCTTCTCTATCATACCATAGTATTCTTATGTCTACGAGCTGGAATATTTATTATAAGAGGCATCTGTTCTATGAGCAGCTGCTGACACATCTGCCATATCATGTAGAATAAGGCAAAACTGTAGTCTTGCACTGTTTGCTAAGGAAAAAAAACTAATTAGAACCACTGGTATTCAGAGCATATTTCATATTTACAAAGCAAAAATGCCTACTCAGAGTTTGTTTTAATAATATATAATTATTAATTATATATTTAATAATATATGATTTCTTTCACTGGTTCTGATTGCTGTTGTTTTTACCTGAGTTGTACTTTGCTGGTAAATTCTTTGCTGGATTAGGCACATTTGCATTGAAAACATTCAACGCAAAACTAGATTGTACTAGATGATCCATTGCTAGGTGATGATAAAGAGCATTCGGTATAGATAATGACCTCCATTAAAATATATTAAATTCAAAACAAATAAAGCAGCACATAGCAATTGAAACTTATTTAGTATACATCAGTTTTACCTACAAAAATATGTTAACAACTTGTGTCTACTTCTAGAAAATGATTCAGTGTGTCTTTCCAGAACTATGCCTCATGTGATAAATACCAATTGAAAATAACCAGCCACATGTGGCACATTAAAGATATATGCATTTGTTATGGTATTTATAATGATCTCGCTTTCAGAGGCTAAGGTTTACTCCATCAAATTCCTGAGTTGGTGGGTATGTATGCAATGACAAAGAGAAAGTGAAAAAAGGAAAAAAAACCACGTTTTTTTTTCTAATTTTCTATTAGAAAAATAGAACTAGAAATGTAAAAGAACAAAATACTCTTTGATAACTGTCAAAATATGAAAAAAACATATGTAAAATAAATATACCAATGCAAATAAGTTCACATGATAAAGTTCCTTTATGAATGAAAATAATTGGAAGCATAAGATTATGTTATCACTTTCTCATTTCATTTTGCCTGAAAATGGAGTGTGAGTGGTTGGACTGCATTATTTATTTATTTTTGGGGGTATGGGTATGTGATTCTACGAAAATAGGTAGACATACTTGAGAGGGTTCACAGGGGGCGTCTTTTGTTTAGTATTGAACATACTTCAATAACAAAGAGGCTTGACAGTGTCTCTTTTTATCCTCTTGCATATATATATATATAAGCTTTTCCAAAGCACATGGGCTAAGTTCATAGACAGCTAAGACAGAGGAAGCAACATTACCATAAATTAATCTGTGCATCTAGATTATAGAGTGAGTCAATAAAGATATGGAAAGCAATGCAAAACATGTCAGGAAATTAAAGCTAAAAATAATGTCTTTACTTTTCTTCTACTCCCTGTATCTATTACTGTAATATGTAACAAAAAAACTGGCATCTGAGAGGTAGGGAAGAATACCTGAGAAGACATTTAACAGCTGCTAAGGAAAGAAACTAGGTCGGCAGCCAGAGGAACTGGAGTAACACAACTTACTTATTAACTTGTCTCAAACACTGAAAGGTCTTCATTCTTAAGGTAATCTTTTGAAATGTCTTTTATTTCCATTAGTTCCACTTATTATTACTCATTTACTATGCAACGTTTACCTTTTTGCATTTGTGGGCTCACAGCCATTCAGTTTTATAGAAAGAGAGATCTAACTACTGATTACATAAAAAGCACAACTAAATCCCAAGGGTTTATGAAATCATCTGTGTGGCAAAGCATTTGCTGGAAACATACAGTATTTTTATTGAGTGAATTAAATATTAATTGCTACTATACTGGAATGTTCATTTGAAAGTCTTTGGTTTCAGTTACCTTATATAGCTTTCTCCCAGCAGGTACCTTTCAGATGGGATGGATAACAACTCCCATCATTTACAGTAGGGATGCCCAACCTTGGGGTAACTGTAAGACTTGTGGGCTTCAACTTTTGATTGACTAGGGAATTCTGGGAATTGAAGTCTGCAATTGTTAAAGCTGCCAAGGTTGGACACCCATGATCTAGGCCAGACATGTCAAACGTGCGATGTCACGTGACGTTGCGCAACGTATCAGAGCTTTTTTCCCATTGCTGGCAATGGGGTGGGCGCGGTTTCCTGGTGATGCGTCTGGCCCGCGGGCCGGCAGTTTGACACCCCTGATTTAGGCCTACAGTGGAATTCTGAGGAGAGATAGTGACTGGTAGAGTCCTACAGAAGTCCCAGATAATATTAAAAATCAGTTAAGGAGAGCATGGATAAAGAGAGACCTTTAAAAGGTACTCAGAGAAATAAAAATAAATAACGACTGCCTTTTCTAAGGTTTATAGTTATGTTTACACAGACAAAATATGTTACATACCAATTTAAGGAAGATATTTATATTATTCATTTTGCTGTTTTGTTGATTTTAGGTGGAGGCAAAAATTCCGAATAAAGTCACTATCTTAAATGAATGTCTATTGAACCAAAGCAACTAGCCATAGATAATAATTTATTTTTAAGCTTATTTAAAACAAACATTCATGGTTTTCATTTATGTGATTCTTTCAAGCATATGAAATATGTGCTATTTTGCCCTTTATAACATAATTGTGTTACCAGGATACTATGTCTCCAGGTGGCTAGAATAGGGGACAGCTGTGGCCCCCAACAGCCATCGGCTTTCTGAGATCTAATGTACTTATTTATTTGCTTTCTTCTGCTTTGAAAGTTGATAGAAGGTGTATGAAATTCTTCCTACAAAACCTGGGGGAGGGGAATACAGAGCAAGCAAAACAAAACGAAATCAAGCAAAATATTCCTTCAAAGCTGAAAACAATTTCAAAGTATGTACCCATATCAAAATAAGTCCCTGTCCCTGTACTAGGAGATCAAAGAAGATTGGAAATAACCTTAGCCCTAAATGGTATGATATTAAAGATTCAGAATAATAATATATTTAAAGGCCTATTAAGATAAATAGGTAGACATTTAGATAAGCCCTTATGGATTCCAACAAGTATAAAATCATAACAAACCAAGCCATCACACATGCTGGATCAGAATGATGCTTCAGTATTGTACTGTCCAAATCAGACTGTCTTTGTTCTGTAGCAGAAAAGATATGACTCCTGAATAATTAGAATTAAACAAGATTTAGGAAATACCTCACCTTATCACATTTCTCTCTCCATTATATAAAACAATTGTTTGTAAAATTACATCTGTACAAACATCTGATATGTACATTTCATTCAAATCTCCTCTATTTTGTTCTCTAGTTTGGTGGTATATTTTTTCTTTGAATGTGGAGGGCAGTGTCCAAATAGCCCTCAAGCAAAATGAATGAGAGATTTCATGAAGTCACCGTAGAGGAAAAAGCTACAGTGTTAAAAGCTTTAGCAGTTTTCCTTCTTTCTCAGCTAAATTTTGTTCTTTCACACCATTTTATTGTGATGATTCCCTAAAGCTTATTTCACTTTCTTACAAATCATTTGATTCTTCTTCAAAAAGAGGTAGATTATGGAAACTATAGCATAATCTCAGTTTGAAAATTTAATCAGTGTTTTGCGAAGTTTCCTCTAGATTTCTGTTAAATGCCGTGAGGTTTATACAGGAAAGGAAACGAGGAAAATAAATAAATTTCTTCAACTTCCTGTTTTTGAAGGACGCTTATTAAAAAAAAAATCACTATTCCCCCCCCTTTAAAAAAGAATCCTAATATTTGTGTACTTTTTCTTCTTTTTCTAATGACCTTGGCATTTCTTTTAAATAGAATCGCAGATATGCCAAATTTTTCTATTACTCTTATTGTAAAAGTTATTGAAAACTAGAAAATCTTTCTGCTCTGCTGTTAGTTGTCAACCTAGGGTGATGGTGTGACAGATTTTTCTGTATAGCACTTGGAGATGTTGTTGTTTTCTAAAAATGGCTGCCAGTCTAAACAAATGCTTCCTAGAACTGCCACTGACAATCTCCATAATTTCCTGCTCATTTTTACTAATCAACATTTCTATTTGCTAACATTGTTGCGGCAGTTTTCAGAATATTCCTATGGCCATCTGGAGGAGCTATCTTCTTTAAATTGCATCTCACCCTTCCACAGTTCAGGAAATTGAGAACTACAAATCTGTGAATTGCCAGCCATCATGGCTAATGGTTAGGAATTCTGGGAGTTCATACCAATGCACCAAGCAGCTTTGTTGACCTACTTGTGCCACTGAGATGGCCTACTATGGATCCCATTGGTCAAAGAACTCCAACTCTTAGAATCCAGAAGAAGAGCCTTCTCTAAGGTAATGCTGACCCTTTGAAACATCCTATCCTCTAGAGGTAAGATCTGCCCCCACCCACCCATCCTTCGTCAAGAGCCTAAGACCTGGTTCTGCCAATTGGCCTGAGGACCGAATGAAAGAGTTCCACACTGTAGGTGGTTGTTGGATTGATGGCAGATTCCATCTCCCTTCCCCTTGATCTTTGCTTTCCCTTTGCTTTTTCTCTTATCATATTGATGTATTCTCATTGTTTTCTTTTTCATTGTTTATTTCATTGTTCTATTATTTCTGTTTGGTTTTTACACTCTTTTTATTTTGCCCTTTTTATTGTTGTAAGATGCCTAGAGCAGATGTAAGATGCCCATGGCAAGATAAGTGGCAAATAAATTTAACAAATAAAAAAATCAATTAAAAATTGTACTTTTGTTTGTTATGCATGAAATTATGACTGGAATGAGATACAATGGAATAAATCCTTTCATTTTGATCCTTGGAAAGTTGCTGGGAAGGAACCTCAAGGTTTTCCCACATTCATTTTAATTCAGGAATATCTGCAAGGAAAGGGGGATTTAAAAAAAGTCAAGATAATGGTTGAAATGGTATAGTCACAACTGAATCTTGCTTTTTTAAAATCTTCCTCTTGTGCACACCTATTTCCCTTATTCTTCTAGTATTTCTCTATCAAGATCTAATTCCAGTATCTTCTTCAAAGATATTGCATTTCCAATTTTTGATGTTTCCTCTTGATTTCTGCCAAATGTTGAGCAACTTCAATGCATTTCCATGGCTGTTCAGTTTACAGACAAGGCAAGTAGAAAAACTGTTATAAACCACTTAGCATCCAAATTATTTTAATCATTAGCAAATCTAATTGTTTTGTATGCACACCAGGGTAGACAGAAACCCTTTAAGTTGGGACCAGTTTTATTATAGTTTTTCAAATTTCATTTCATTTGCAGTAAGTATTAGATACAAATATGTTGGGAAGTTTCCAGTAGCTCCAGCTAATATGATAAAAAGGCCTTCCCACTGATACATTTGAAGGTGTATCCACCTGTTCTTAAATTAGTCTAATCCTATACCTAAAAGCCAGTGTGTTATACTGATTAAAGCATCATGCTAGAAACCAAGAGATGCTTAATTTTAGTCCTGCCTCTGGCATGAAAGCCAACTGGGTCATGATGAGCCAGTCATTTTCTCTCAGTCTTAGGAAGCAGGCAAGGGCAAACCATTTCTGAAAAACCTTGCCAAGAAAACTGCAGTTGCCAGAAGTCAACACCTGAAGGTACAATAAAAATAATTTTTAAAAATCCTATTCCTAACTGAGCTGATGTAGTCCCTGTTGCTAATTTTAACCTACCTCCAGTGCCCCATTTCAAATCATTTCCAGTCACCTGCCCCCCCTCCAAGGAAACAGGGGACAAGGTCTAACATATTACACGTATGTTACACAAGGTCTAACATATTTTGAGGCCAACTTGGACAGTGTTAGAATAAGAGAGTGAGGGAGATACTACTTATAATCCAGCTAAGGACAACTTAAGCAAGTCTCACTGATGATCTGAGACATTGTCAAGGAGACTTGGCAAAAAAAAAAATGTTTCTGGGATGTGATTATGGTTAGATTTGGAAGTATAGTTTCACTGGAAATAGTGCAAAGAAGAACAACTAAGATGATTAAGGGCCTGAAGAACGGTTGCAGGAATTGGGTATGGCCAGTCTAGAGAAAAGAAGGATTAGAGGGTGACATGATAGCAGTATTCCAGTATTTGAGGGACTGCCACAAAGAAGAGGGGGTCAACTTATTTTCCAAAGCACCAGAAGGCAAGAGAAGAAACAATGGATGGAAACTAATCAAGGAGAGAAGCAACCTGGAATTAAGGAGAAACTTTCTGACAGGACAATTAACCAGTGGAACAGCTTGCCTTTAGAAGTTGTAGGTACTTCACCACTGGAGGTTTTTAAGAAAAGACTGGACAGCTACCTATCTGAAATGGTATAGGGTCTTCTGCTTGAGTAGGGGGTTGGTCTAGAAGACCTCCAAGGTCCCTTTCAGCTCTATTCTGATTAATTGATTTGCACTGACTCTTAATTCTTCAATCTAGTGACCACAAGGGGCAGTGGAGTGCATAAAGATAGTTAGAAATTTCCTCCACATTCCCTATTTATATATTGCTCTGTCTGCTCTTTGTCTGTAATATTGTTAATCTCAGGATGCTTCCTTCCGGCTTTTGTCATTGCAAGGACGCTTGATCTCTAACTTTCTGCCTGATAGATGTGGCTAGCCCAGAGCTAGGCTTTGTGTTTCCTGTAATAAATCACCCTTCTATTAAAGTTGCAATGAGCAGCTTTGCTATTCCTTGCTCAGATTAGGTTCTCTGGAAACAATCAACCCACCCTCAAACCACAGTTAGTGCAAGAGAAAAAAGGTCTGGCTGCTGGGAGCTGTTCTGGAGACTCACAAGAACATCATCCCTAAAGCAAAAGATTAGACAATACAAAGAGGCAACTAATACTAATGTATCAGTTGACTGTAATCCAATCCATACCTGCATTAACCCTTCCAAAAATCACAGACAATCTGTTTCTCTCACAGATGTTTGTACATCTGGAGAAGGGAAAATGAGGCTGACATTCATATCAGAAGAAAAAAAAAACCAAGGCCGATGCACAGAAATTCCCAGGGTTGAGTAAAAAGAAGTCTCTTTTTTGTAATGGATAAGCCTGCACCCACTCACACAGAGAGAGACACAGACTCAGACACACACACACACATACCCACACACACAAATATTGCAGATTGCTTGGGTAAAGTCTTGGACTGATATGAAGATGACTTAGCATACAGAGAGAAAGCAAGGAAGCATTGTCTGCAAAGTTAAAAGCAAGATGGAAATTATCTCCTGTCCTACTTTTCTTTTACATATGCAGTCTTTTTCCATTTGTCAGCAGCATTGCTGCTCCCAAAGAACTTTCGGTTTCCTCATCTTGCAGTTGATTTTATAACATATTCTCTTTTCTTTGCTGTATTCATCCACTCTGTGCAGACATAATTATTAGTACATGCACTTTTCTGTTGCTTTTCCATGTAGTTGAAAAGTCTTGTTTTGTTGTATAGTTTGTTTAGGCAAGGCAGTTGTACTTCATCTTGACAAATGCCTCATGCTGCAGAGACCAGTACTCTCTTTCAAAGCTGAGGATACTTCATGAAGCAACTTTAAAAGGCTGGTTTATTCAACCATGGGGCTGAATGCTTCACTTGGTGATGGGGGCTGGCACAAAGGGGCTTCCACAAAGAAGAGGGAGTCAAGCTATTCTCTAAAACACCTGAAGGCAGGGCAAGATGCAATGAATGGAAACTAATCAATGAGAGAACCAACCTAGAACTAAGGAGAAATTTCCTGACAGTTAGAACAATTAATAAGTGGAACGACTTCCCTCCAGAAATTGTGGGTGTTTCAACACTGGCGTTTTTAGGAAGACATTGGACAACCATTTGTCTGAAATGGCATAGGGTTTCCTCATTTAGCAGGGAGTTGGACTAGAAGACCTCCAAGGTCCCTTCCAACTCTGTTATTCTGTTTTTATGCATCAGAATGATGAAAGGAGTGTTGCAATGTTATGCCCAAACTCTACCTCTTTTGAAGGGCGGGGCAACATTACAGTGCACTTAGGAAAGGAAGAAATTTGCACCATATTGTTGCTTTGGCCATTTGCATTTTTCCTTTCCTCCATAGGAATTCTAGGACAATTATGGCAAACCTTTTAGGTTTGTCATGTCAAAAATTCATAAAATGCCTAATTTGACTTTGTTGGCATGTCACACACATGCACATGGACACACACAAACATACATACCTACAGAGAGAGAGAACAAAAAAAGAACAATTCTGCACCCAACCCTAACTATCTAGGCCATGTGACCAGCAGTACTCAGTGGCAGTGCCGAGGCTAAGTCTGAAATAGAGGCTTGGGCCTTGACTTTAGTCCTAGTGCCACTGCTGCCATTCCAAAAGACCATCTTGTGACATTCTCACCCCAAAACTCCTTATGAGTCTTTTGGAATAGTACGATTATCCCCACAGCCCAACACTCCCAAGGATTTGCCATGTGCCACTTGCAAGCGATGTTCTCATTCTGTTGACAAGCCTCTGTAGCTTACCCAAGGCTTCTGTGGGTCACATGAAGCAGCTTTGGAGAATGTTCTTCCATGACCTTTGCAGCCTCCATAAACTATGTGAAAGCATGCCCCATTCTCACATGATTTTTTTTTTGAGGCTTTGGAGGCCAGAGGAAAGCACACTCCATTGTTGCGCAACCTCTGCAACCTCTGAAAATTGTGCAAGAACAGGGCATGCTTTTGAGAATTGTTGTTGGGTTTTGGTAACACTGGTGTATCACCCAAAATATTGTGGTGTGTCACCTTTGACATGTACTGTATGTCAGTGGTTCTCAGCCTTTTCTTCACCATGGGGCTCCCTTTAAATACTTTTTGTGGCCACAGATCATGGCCACCAATACTTAACTCAAGATTTAAATCATAACGTTTCTTCAAGCCTTTGTGCTCCCCCATGACAACATCATGCCCAGGGGTCCGCGGACCACAGGATGAGAACCACTGCTATGTATCATAGTTTTTTCATCACTGTACTAGGAGCATCCCTTTGAAGCTTTACACAGTTTGTGTCTTCATTTTGAACACAAAGCAATTCTTTTTCTTCTCTCCACTTTGTTTTGCCATATTGACTTCATGCCATCAGAATTGCTATGTTTACTGAATTGATGTTTTGGAAGGTGTTCGTATTTCAATCAACTCTGTATCCCTTGAGCTTTTCTTCTCGAGATGTTGTGAGAAGCCTTTCTCTTGATAGGATTGTAGAGCCATGTATTCTCATTGCAAAATGAGAGCGAATCCATCAATATTATCTGATTGGACCAACCTCTTTGTTGTCACAGAACATTCATCAATATTCAACACTCTAAAACAGGGGTGTTAAACTGCCGGCCCATGGGCTGGTTTCATCATACCGAAGCCGCGCCCACCCCATTGCCAGCAATGCAAAAAGAGTCACGATACATCGCGACACATCACATGACGTGGCGAGTTTGACACCCGTGCTCTAAAAGAAGCTTTCAGATGTACTGCAAAAAAAAAAATCATGATAATACAATAACCTGAAAGTCTGATGGACGGGGGTAGAAAACATATACTTGACAGTATTCAAAAAAAAAGAAAAAAGGAAGGAAGGAAGGAAGGAAGGAAAGAAGGAAAGAAAGAAAGAAAGAAGGAAGGAAGGAAGGAAGGAAGGAAGGAAGGAAGGAAGGAAGGAAGGAAGGAAGGAAGGAAGGAAGGAAGGAAGGAAGGAAGGAAGGAAGGAAGGAAGGAGCACTAGTTTTGGGTAATGCTGAAAGTACCAGGGTAGAAATTGAAAATGTGAATTCTGATCCTACTTTAGGTATAGGAATCAGCTGAGTGACTTTGGGCCACACTCTATCTCAGTCCTAGGAATCAGGCAATGCAAACCACTTCTAAAAATGTTGCTAAGTCCATGGACTTGTCCAGGTAGTTGCCAAGAGGCAAGGTTGATGAGAGGCATTAAAAAAAAAAACTCAGAAGAAAATAAAAAACAACCGATAAGTCACCATATGAGACATGAATGAAGAACTTGTTTTCGCTCAAGGGAAGAATTTGTTTCAGGCAAAAATTGAGTAATTTGAATAGAAGTTTGATTCCAGGAGGTGAAATCACTATCCACTGCATGAAATCCATTCAGCTTCATATGAACTTGTCCAAAGCTATACCTACTAATTCACACGCACACAAAACTATTTCGGCATACATTGTTCATCCAATAGCAATAGCACCTAGACTTATATACCATTCCATAGTGCTTTATAGCACTCTCTAAGTGGTTTACAGAGTCAGCATATTGCCCCCAACAATCTGCATCTTCATTTTACCAACCTCAGAAGGTTGGAAGGCTGAGTCAACCATGAGGCAATCAGGATCAAACTTCTGGCAGTGGACAGACATTACACATCTACATTTATAGATGCAGTTTTTCAAATGACACAGAAGTGGTAGCAGTTACCTGTGAACTGAGACTTTGAAAGGTGCCTTCCATGAAGCTGATTTGTTCTCCTTTATCAGAAGGTCAGAAAAGAGTAGAATTCTAGAGAGCTGTCACTTCAAGATGCCTTAATGTCCCATTGCATTATTGTAGTGATTGGACAAAAATATAAATTAAGATCAAATAGAGAGAACAAATGAACTGGATTAAACCAGCCAGCTGGTGCAAAGAAATTAAGTTTTGCACCCTCCTGTTTCTCAAAAATTCTATTTTTATCCCTAGTTGATTAAAGATATTTATCTGACTCCAATATACACTGAACATGAAACTTTGTTCAGTGGAATCCATTATAGAATTAAATAAACAATTTAAATCTAAAGAGCTTTTTTCTTTTGCTAAAATGTAGTTTGGCATCATTTCAAAAAGTCTCTTTGTGTTCCACTCATGCCAGATGAAAAAGCACAGCAAATATGCTGTGAAAGTGGAAGCTGGTTTAGTGTTCAGTTTCAACATTGCTAGATTAAAACTGAGGTAAATTTTCATGCAGATATGGAGCATCAGAGATTCTAGTTGGTCAGCATTTGTCAAGTCTTAATAATTTACATAAGAAATAGGCATATATAAGAAGGAAATGTTTTCAAGACTGTTTTATTTCAGTTTCTTATGTTAATTTATATTGCTAGTCCATGTATGATATGCCATATGCTAAATAAATAACCAGCATCTTGCATCGCTTTCTACTCTCAGTAGTGCTGCAACTAGTAAAGCAGTTCAGATACAGGTACAACTATGCACAAGATAAATCTTCTTGGTTACAACTGTCATAATTCCCCCTGAGATTAGATTAGCCTTGTCCTTGATCGTCTTTCAAAAGGCCTTGAAAACTTGGTTTTGTGCTTAAGTCTGGAACCCTGATCATGAGTTAGAGCCCATTTCTGGTTGTATGAAGGATAGGTTGGATCAAGCCCAGCTGCAATGTATTTTATTTTTGTTTTACGTTAGGTATTTTTGACTTTTTAATTTGTTTTTTGTAAGCTGCCTAGCGACAAGTGATAGTGAAATTGGCAGCTATATAAATCAAATCAAATCAATTAATCTCTTTGAACAGAAGTTGAAAGTACAGGAAGACTCCCAAATTACATACTACTGGCAGACTACAACCTCATTTTGAACTAGACATAGAACGCCTCTGGATTTGGAAGGTCCATGTACCCACAGACACCCAATCTGTCTAATGTCAAGCTTAAGTTTATTTCTGCCTACTATGGTCATCATGAACTCATGACTTTCTTCAGATTCTATCTCACATGAGAGCAGGCTAAGGTCTGCTCTTCAAAACTCCACTGTCCACTTAGTAATGAGTCAAGCTGCACAGTTAATGATGTCACTATGTAGTAGGGAGGCCAGGACAGCAACCAACTCAATGATAGCTGAGGGTATCATATCAGGCTAGCTACAATATGCAGACTTTGAAAGCCAAATGATATTAGTTTAACACTGAAAACCTATAAGACCGAGTCCCTTGTAACTATCAAGGTCTTTAGTGTACTTTAGGTATTCTACCACCATTATCCTGATATTTAAGGCTGAAACATTCCCGCAAATATAACTGGACAGATCTAATTTCTCTCTCTTTGTCCAGCCATGTCTTGTTGTTACATGTAAAATATATCTAGGCACATAAAAAGATAAGGAGTGTCCTAGATTAGAACAAATATGGTTTCTTTGTACTTTGTTTTCCTTCTATATGTGTGTGCATTGTGTGTATGTGTGATATGTAATACAGGTGTGTATTACATGCATGTTTGATCGGTGTTATCTCATTTTTTTATATTGATATATATGTAATCAGTTTTGGTTTTCTTGGCTAATCTACTTCATTTATATTTGAGTCTCATCATATTGTTTTCTGAAAAATGAAAGTTACATTTTAAAATTCTGTGGATTCCAGTCAATAGTTTAATATATTGAAATGCAATATCTGGGCTTATTAAGTGACAGCTGCTTTCATGTGCTTTTCTCCCCTTCTTAAGTTGGTGGAAAAGTATATTAACATAAACTGCACCATGCCTGAGTGACAACTCTAGCAAGATTGCTGTCCTTAGATTGTTTTAAACATTGGACCATGTTATGTCCACCAATGATTGGCGGATTCCTTGCAGTCCTTATCTCCCACTGAACATCCCCTCCCAAAATGAAAAATAGCTACCCAAAAGTCCTATAGCGCAGCTGCTTGAATGAGGCTTGACAGATTCCAGTAGCTCCCTCTCAAAGTGACTGAGACCAAAGGACCTATGGGGGAAAGAAATATAAACCCAAAATAAAGCATAATCCCTTTTGCAAAATAAGGAACAATTGCATGAAAAAGACTTAAGAAGCTTTAACTGTCTGGAACAACTCGTCTGGTTTCCTTTCCTTTTACTGCCCTCTGCTTATTTCTTTTTTATTTACTTTGGGAGACCTTCAACAGCCTTATGGTTTCTCCTTATGGCATTCAAGATAATTATTTACTTTACCTCCCAAAAAGCATCTTTAACAAGCCTTGAATGGACTAATTGTAAATATGCCCCCCCTCGCTCTAATCAGCTTTTACTGAGTAAATTTCGTTGATGAGAATAAGCCTAGTTTCCCCCACCCCCACCCCCACCCCGTTCCTCATTTTCCTATTCCTTCTCCTTTTATTTCTTTACCCAGAAAATTCCCATTATCTGGTCAGGGAGGGTAACATTCTCCCCATCTTTCTTTGAGCATGTTTTTCTCTCTTCTGAGCTATTTCTCCAAAATTTCAGTAGACTACAAAACAAGCTCGGATGTTAATTATGTCACAAGCAACCCGCTGAGATGTATTAGCAAATCACTCAAGGTAGCAAAGGGAAATATGAACATGTGAGAGAGTGTGAATCTGGTGAGAGAAATCTAAAATATCTTCACACCATATTTATCCAATAAAAAAGTTGCCAGTAATAAGCAATCCAAAAAGTATTTGACCCAAGAGGGGAAAAAAGACTACAGAGTAGGTAGAATATTTCCACCCAAATACTTATACTGCCAAAGGGGGGAAAAATCCAATAGTACTTGTCATCTTCCAGGACATTAGTGAGACATGGAAAAGAACTGTCTCAATCTCCTTGTCACAAAAATGCCTCTCTCAATAAGGCAGAGTTTGCATGATTATATCAACCTAATTCTGAAGCAACAATTGCCCTGGAGGCTGATATTCTATTCAGAGAGAGGGGGGGGGAAAGAGAGAAAATTAGGTTATGGAAGCCAAATGAGAAGTTTTTCTTGCAGGCCAGACAAAATGGTAATAGTCACAATAATCTATAGCAAATTTATTCAGCCATTAGGAGCTGAGCAGATTGCTGCTTCTGATGGTGTCAGCATCAGGGTGCTCTCAGTTGTCCATATGGCAAATATGATAATGGGACAAGAGCATTGCTTCTTCATCAGATCAAAATAAAACAACTCTTCTCTGCTTCCACAGCAGGCTGAAAAAGAGACGGGAGCAACAATATTAGGAAGTAGTCCTTTAAATCAGTAAGCAAGTGTCCTTGTTCTGTGGTAAACAGGACATTATGATAAATCTTGTATCTAGAGCTGAGCTCTGTGGATCAAAATGGGAATCTGTCTGCAAATATAATACAGTTTTAGTAAGTTGTTGAGTTAGTAACAATAATAATTTAATTTATATGCCACCAGATTTCTATCGACTCTGAATCATTTTTTCCTTTATAGGAATGGATGTTTTACTGTATTTTGCATATTTTGCATCTTTGTGCACGCATTTATGGGTGCAAAATTCAGTATAGAAATTTAAATATCTATATTATAAATTATAATATATAATATTAGCTAATATATAATATTAGAGATATAACATAATATGATAGATATTAATGGCATGTTAGGGCAAAATAATGGACTTTATTAGGGAAGGGGAAAAAGAACCACCACCCCAATCATTTTATATCTTTTCAGAAGTAAATGAGATATTTTTCCACTTAAGGGAGAGTGAATACTACAGTAGCTAATTCTATTAAAATTTCATTGTGCATTGACTTCATCTTCTGGAAGTCAAAATTTTAAATTGTTTGCCAGCAGGATCGACTGAAGTTTTTTAACCTTCTGACATATGAATGAAATCAACTGACATCTGTGAGCTTATAATACCTCTATATTATACCTCACTTTAGAAGAGGGAGGATTCAACATGGTCAACTTGCTAGTTTTTGAGACCTATGATTTGTCGTGTGTCTCTCTCTCTCTCTGTGTTGTAATCTGTATGTACTGTATGCATAATGTATCTTTTATCTTTTACTGTTGTCCTAGTTATTTTGGTGAATACATTGTTCAATATGCATCCAATCAGTTTTCTAAATGCTTCATAATATATTGAGCTTGTGCTCCAGAAAAGAATTTAAAACTATACTAAATTCCAATATAATTGGCCTTTAGTTTACTGATGATAAAGTTTCATAGTCAAAGGTCTCAGTGTTGCTAGAGTGGTCTTTGCTGTTAGGCCCAACTAAATTCCTGGACAATAGCCATCTGACTAGAGTATTAGCATGGGAAGTATAAAAAAAAATCTCTTGGGAAATTTGTGACGTAATAGGATTTCTTGGAAGCTTTTGTCCTGTGATTCCACAGAAATAACTAAATCAGTATTTTATGAGATAAATTAAGACTGAAATAATTTTATGGAGAGTTCTGGGATGCTTCCAGATGAGATTTTTACTGAGTAATCTCTCTGTCTCAAAGATTTTATGAGAACTCCAGATCTTATCTCCAGAAGCGGTGAATGCTCCAACACTGGAAGTTTTTAAGAAGAGACTGGACAGCCATTTGTCTGAAATGGTATAGGGTTTCCTGCCTGAGCAGGGGGTTGGACTCGATGACCTCCAAGGTCCCTTCCAACTTTATTATTATTATTATTATTATTATTATTATTATTATTATTATTATTATTATTATTATTATTATTATTATTATTATTATTATTATTATTATTATTATTATTATTATCTCCTTTTTATAATTCTCACATTATTTTGTCTTCTTTCTTATCACATAGAATATCTGGAATGTGGGTGGAATTCCTGCACAATGCCTTGTTGACTGATATGGCTAGAAGCTATTGGCCTCAAACGGTGCCTTTTTTAAGAACTGGAGAAGCCCAGGGGCAAAATGCTAATTTAAATTCTTCATCACTCAATATTTTTTCATTATAACATTTCTCAATGTATTTTTTCTTTTTCTTTTATTCTATTCTTTGTCCATTCAGAACAATGGTTGACAAATTGTGTGTGGGGGGGTGTATTTAAAAACTCAAAATAACTCTTGGAATTTTATTTATCTTATGTGTTTTATTGTTTTGACTGAAAAGGATTACTCCATATGATCTTTACACATATTGAAGCATACTTTGGATGAATAGAGTTCCTTCCATGTATGAGACCTGGTCCCAATTGGTATTTCATAAAATCACAGATCTTGAAACATCCCAGGAAAATTCCTCTTTTCCACCTCCTTTTGTTCCCTTTGAGCATTACCATTTGGTTGCAAGAGACATCCATTAAAAAAAGGATACTTGAAGTTTGCTATCTTCAAAAATCTCCTCCATTTTTTTTATATACTCTTCTATCATAAAAGTTGTTGTCTCAAAATAACCCTGAATCTAGAGTTTAGAGACTTGGGAAAAATGTGTGAAAAGAACATCTTCATTCAATTACCTGTAATCAAATACCTTTAATTAACCATGTGGTTTATCATCATTAGCAGCCTATGAATTAGGTGTAGTCATTTTTCTGGTAGAATGAAATGAAAATAGCACAGATGATACATCCTTTGAAAGACATGAACTTTGCCAAGTTTCAGCCAGACAGCCCAAAGAATTTCACCAAAATATTGTAAGCATCTAAAATATTCCCTTGAAAATAGCAAGGATGACCAAAGGCAGCAGAGAAACAGCCAAATTACCCAAGAAAGAACATACAGAAGTACTAAACCAATGTAGGAAATGTTTTACTCCAACCTAAAAGTAAAAACACTCAAACACAGAAAGCTCCTACACAAAGTATGACACCTTGTTTCCAGTGTTGTTGGTATGGATCATTGGTGAGGTTATCTTTTTCTGTGTATATTATCACCGTTGTGTATATTGTACCGTGTCCTATAATCTTTATTGCATGGTGTAGTTAAGAATAGACTGGATCACATAATCATAGTTTTACTCAGTTTGATTTTTCAGTCTTCCTAAACTGCTGCCCACCAAATGCGTGAGGATCACAGTTCTCAGGAGTTGCTGAATGAGAATTTTGAATGTTATAGTCTTAAAACATCTAGATCATGTGTTCATAAATCTGAATTATGGCTTAATATAGATGCATTTTAAAAGTGATGAAAATAAAAGAATAAATTCACAAAAATACCAAAATGACTAAAAATAAATGAAAACCTCTGTTTATATATTGATTGATTGAATTGATTGATTGATTTAATATGTTGCCCATCTCACTATCTAAAGTGACTCTGGGCGGTTTCCAATGCTATAAAATGATAAAAATAAAAGCATAAAAATTAACAATTAAAAAGACTAAACTAAAAATGGAGAGCATATACAATACTAAGGAGGTGTGAGCTCTTGTCTATCACTCCATCAACCACCTCCAGCATATCATGCCCCCATCTGGGGCCCAAGCCAATCACAGAGCCAGGTTTTAAGGTCCATCTGGAAAGTCTAAAAAATAATGGAGGATCTCAGTTTGGCAGCCAGATGTTCCAGAGACCATGGGGACCATGACAAAAAATGCTGTTCTCCAAGAACCCACCAGCCAGAATTCCTTGACTGACAGTTCAATTAATTACACTTAATTGTGTGATTAATGTACTATCAGTCAGTACTGAGAAAAAAATGTTTCTCTTCTAATGAAAGAAATTAGCATTTAATGAAGAGAACAGCGACTCTCTTATGAGCCATGAATAGTTTTGATGGTCTGTACTTTAAGCCTGATGTTTGTTTTCTATAATGATGGAAACAGGATCTCTGATCTCTGAAGACCGGATTAGTTTTAAATCAGATCCTTTTTTGGTGACTGGAGGGAATTCATAATATTTATGATGATTGGGAAAATCCCTGTTTACCATTATTTCAAATTAAAAAGTTATCTGTTATCACTATAAAGCATTTATTTCATATGGACAATGGGTTTAATATGCTGGCTACCATCAAGTCTATCCTATTTTGAAACATGTTAGCATATATGTAGGACTGTCTCTGAACCACATCTTTTAATTTTTCATATGAAAATACCTTGTGAGTAGTGCATGTAAGAGACCCAGGCCTGCTAGCATTTTTCCTATTAGTTCTCATTCAACATGATGAAAAGAAAATAGCTTTTGAAGTTTTCTTCTAATATTTCTGCCTCCAGCTCCCACTTCCATATCTGCTTGTCTCCACTTGACACAGAGTGTAACACCATCCAGCATTCCCCTATATTAGCAGCAGATAGAGAGGTTTCCACTGTGTAACAAAGGATGAATCCTTTCACCCCTGTGGTGTTTATTTTATCGCTGCATCAAGATTCTTGTTTGCATTATTCATTTGTTGATACATAACAATCTGATGACTCTTGGTACAGCTGAGAAAATCAAGAACGAAAATGGTGAAAACAATCAAAGAATGTAATGAAATGATGCAGTAAAATAAAACGATCAAAAGAATTGCAAAAATAATTTGTATCTTTTTTTTAGTAAGAATAATTAAATATATTTGCAAAAGCGTCAGTAGAGATGACCTGTTGGTCGTACATTTTATCAAAATAAATACTTTATGTTTTTATGTCATTACTCTGCATCCATGAGAAACATGTGCTAGATAAGATACACAATCTTCTTCTGCAGATTATGTTTCACAGACTTACTTGTATCCTTTCAGGAAATCATGGAAATTCCTGATATGGGGGACAGAAAGTGGAAGGGGGGAGAGGATTCTCCCTCTCTCTCTTTGCCACACACATACATATAGACATTCTATCTTGGTGTAGCCAAACCAGATGAAGCATTAAGTATTTAATTATATTCACTGTGATCATATTTTCTTTAGAAAATGGAAGGATGAATCTCCCCATTCCCCATGATCCAACCAAAATTTCCACCTTCAGGAAATATTATTTGGCACAGTAAATAAATTTTCTTTGGCACCAATGGAAATTTCCCTTTCCTTCTTGAAGAAAACATGATGGTAATAAAGCGTGTCATGTTCCTATTCTTCCATCCTGGCTGCTACCATTGAGAGAGGGAAAACAATGATAATAAACATATTACTACATTTAATATGCCTGTTTTAGATTTCAGACCACTGAAGAACTGAGATGATGGATCATATAGAGAAAGCATTCTATGCATGCAGTTCCACATCTGGCCTAGAACAGATGTTCTATGTGCTCATGTGAAGACTTCTGTATCTCACAGCCAAGGATGACTTTAATATCATTACTGGAGTAAGTAAAGTGTTGCTTAGCAAAAGATGACAAATTAGTTTTGACCAATTCTTTCTATGTTATCAGTAAATTATAGTTCTGATGAAATATTTAGATTCTACAAGAACAACCTTGTGAGATGCAGCAACCATGAAATGGTCAACCTTTATAGGATGTTGCCTAAGGAATGAGCATATAAATTTAGGCGTTTGTCAGGCTTCAGAACAGAAGGACTTCACTGTTCATTTATATAAGTGCTTAAGAGATTTTCATAGAAAAATACAGTGAAGTTAACTGTGTTCTTATTAATGTTGCATTTGTTCTACAGAGTTCATTGTTCCATTTAATAAAACATGAAACAATATAGTATAGCCAAGCAATACTATTCAATTAAATATGCAATTTTCAGGCAGTTAACAATGCCGGTACTTCCTCTTAATACCTTTAAATTATTCATATTTTAAAAGCTGAGATACTGTTCATTAAATATTAAAGAGTAATTTAAAATAATGTAACTGCATTAAGTGAAGATGTATTAGAGGAGAACCTTCCTTATGATCAATTATATAGAAGTTCTTTAAAACAGGATGTGGTATCTATGTCTTCCTATAGGATGACGTGGGTTCCCATCAGTTCCATGTAATGTGGCTATGGACAGTTATTATGGAAAATACAGACTTTTGGAAGTTTGATTATACATCCTGCCTGAAACACTTAGATGGATTACATTTCTAACAGGCCTCCATTTTGCCTCCTCTGCTTTCTACAGTTGCTTTATTGAAGCACCCAAAGGAGAAACTGACTCCTAAGCAAAGGAAGGTCCACTTTGGGTCTTCCAGACAACTGTACAATTCCAATATTCATTTAAATAATTTTTAAATCTCTCTGCCATTATTGATGCGAAGATCTTATAATCGACGTTTAGTAGGGAGATAGGCCTATAATTTTGTATCTGTGTTCTCTCTACATCTTCTTTCGGTATTAATACTATATTTGCCTCTAACCAGGATTTAGGTATTTTTGCCTCAGTTAAAACATCATTGAAAACTTCTAATAGGTGTTCATTAAGTACATTTTGGTGTTCTTTATATAATTCCGCTGGTATTCCATCTGGGCCGGCCGCTTTATTAATTTTTTGTTTACTTATAGCCGTAGTTATTTCAATCATACTTATTTCCTCATTTAACATTATTTTTTTTTCCTCTGGTATCTTCGGTGTATCTGTCTTTTCCAAATAGTCTATTATCTTTTCTACACTTTGTCCCTCACTCCTCTTATATAAATTTTCATAATATCTTTGAGCAATTCCCCTTTTAATTATCTCATCATGTTGAATCTCTCCTTCCTCATCTTGCAAATTAACAATCTGTTGCTTCTCTTTCTGCCTTCTCAGTTTATACGCCAACCATCTTCCAGGTTTATTTGCGTGTTCAAAATTATTTTGCTTGGCAGCCTTAAGTTGTTGTGCTAACTTTTCCGAGTCTTCTAGACAAAGTTTGTGTTTAATTAATTCCATTTTACTTTTCAAACTTTTATTATTTAGGTCACCCTGATATTGTGTTTCAGCCTGCTTATATTCTTCTTCCAGTCTTATCCTGTGTTGTTTTTTTTCCTTATTTCTCTTGGCCATATATGAGATTGCAACTCCCCTCATGTATGCTTTAGCTGTATCCCAAGTATTCTGCAAAGATGTATCCCCATTCTTATTCGTTTGAAAGAAAAAGTGCATTTCTTTCTCCATCTTTTCCTTAAACTCTTTTTCTCTAATAATCACTCTTTGAAGAGTCCATCTTGGCCGGCTCCGTTGCCCTTTCCAGCAACAACTTATAGGATTATGGTCCGCCCAAAGACTAGGTTCTATATTAATTCCTTGAATTTCCGAATCTAATTTTTTTGAAAGCCATAACATATCAATCCTGGTCCACGAGTTATGTCTATTAGAGTAATATGTATATTCCCTTTTATCTATATTTCTTTCCCTCCAAGCATCTTGCAAATTAAGGTCTGTGCACATCTCAAAAAAAGTTCTGGGAAGTATTTTTTTGTTTCCTTTCCTTGCCCCATTACTTTTATGGTCTTTTGTTCTATCTACTATGGCATTGAAATCTCCAATCATACAAAACCCATCTCCCTCTAAGTCGCTAAGCTTGCTGTGTAGATCCTTAAAAAAAGATACTTGGGCTCCGTTTGGTGCGTAAACTACGACAATTATTATATTTTTTTTGTTTAGATTAGCCTCCACTATCAAGATCCTTCCCTCTTTGTCCTTATAGATTTGTTTGGAAGCTATCTCCTGTCTAACATACAATGCAATTCCTCTTTTTTTTTTTCTCATCTAGTGAGATGTATAGTCTTCCTAATTTAGGTTGCTCTAATAGATACTTTTGATCATTTTTTATATGAACCTCTTGTAATATAATGACATCCGCATTTAATTTAATAAGTTTACTAAAAACTTTCCGCCGTTTTACTGGTGAATTCAAACCCCTAATATTCGTTGACCATATCCTATACTCCTCTCCCATTAACTTGTTTCTGTCGTGCCTTAGTGCTTCGAGTAATCCTTATTTCCTTCGACTCCTCAAGGCTTCTCCCCTGTTGTCCTAATCCATCTTGTCCTCCTCCCCCTTTTACTTCCTCTATACCCTGCTCTGTCCCTCTTTTATCCATCATTCGTTCACCTTCTCCTTTTTCAACCATCGCATTTCCTTCTCCATGATCTCCCAGCTCTTCCTCTGAGATACAGTATTGTCTATAAAAGTCTTCAGCTTTCTCCAACGTATCCAACCTGAATCTCTTCTCCTGCCAAGTCACGATAATCCCCTCTGGTGTTAACCATCTGAAGTTCACATTACTTTGGTGCAATCTGGACGTCAAAAAATGATAGTTCTTCCGTAGGTCTCTCATTCTTTTAGGTATTTGTTTTAGCACTATAATTTGTTTCCCTCTGTACTCCAGCTGTTCATCACGTGTCTTGTATAATATTTCATCTCTAATTGTCTTTTTTATAAATTTCACGTGAACTTCTCTAGGCAAATTATATCTTCTCCCATAATTTGTCTGCACCCTATATGTCTCGTCCATTGCAGCAATCATCTTCTCTTTATTTATCCCAAGAGCTCCCATCAGTAGGTCTGCCATCTTATCCTGAAGGTCTTCCCCTCTCTCCTCAATGACGTTTTGGAATCTGAGATAATAAGCTGCCTTTTCCGCTTCCATTAGCATCACCGCTGTCACTAATTCTTTGTTAGCCAAAGTTAGATTTTTATTTATCTCTTCAACCTTCTTCTCCTCATTATCCATTCTTTGTTCTACTTCCAATAGTTTCTGTTCATTTTTTACGATTTGCTGTTGGAAGGCCTCAAATCTTCCATCCATTGCCTGAATCTTTTCTTTCATTTCTCCTGTATCATTCCTTACCCCTTCTAACTCCTTCTTGATTTCCTCATGATTCTTAAACATGGCTTCCTGCATTGCCTGCATCATTACCTGAAGGTCTTTAAATGAGTTAGAACGCTCCTTTTGAAGCATATCATCTAACAATTTCTGACTCATGGGGCTAGAGCTTTGTATTGTATTTTTTTTTCCCGCCAATCTTAGTCAGATTTGGATTACTTGCCATTTTTTGTAAACTTTTCCACAACTTACTGTTCCTCCAAAATAACCACTTTTCACTTCCCTCTTTTTTTCCTTCCACTTTTTGTCACTATCGTGGTCTGTAAATATAACTCTGTCAATATATTTCATGTTCTAGTACCACAGTGCCAGATGTTAGTTTTAAGCTTCCCCAAACTCATTTAGGGCTCATTGTTCAAGTTTGTCAAGATCTTTTTGGATCCTGAGCTTGTCTTCTGGAGTGTTGGCTACTCCTGCCAGTTTGGTGTCATCTGCAAATTTGATGAGTTCCCCTTCTATTCCCTCATCTAAGTCATTAATGAAGATATTGAATAGTACTGGGCCTAAAACAGAGCCTTGTGGTACCCCACTGCTTACTTCTCTCCATGTAGATGTAGTACCATTGAGGACTACTCACTGAGTATGGTTTGTCAGCCAGCTACAGATCCATCTGATGTTGTCTATCCCACTTTTTTCTAGCTTACTAAGCAGCAGGTTGTGGTCTACTTTGTTAAATGTCTTACTGAAGTCTAAGTATACTATATGCACAGCGTTTCGCTGGTCTACTAATTTAGTCACTTTATCAAAGAATGAAATAAGATTAGTTTAGCATGATCTGTTTTTGACAAATCCATGCTGGCTACTGGTTATAACTTTGTTTGCTTCTAGTTTTTCACAAATCTGTTTTTGATTATCTTTTCCCAGATCTTCCCAGGTATTGATGTTAGACTGATTGGTCTGTAGTTTCCTGGGTCTGGTTTTTTTCCCCTTTCTTGAAGATGGGAACCACATCAGCACTTTTCCAATCATCTGGTACTTCCCCGGTGCTCCAGGAGTTTTGAAAGATATGGTACAAATCGTTCTGAGATAACATCTGCCAGCTCCTTCAAACTCTGGGATGTAATCTGTTGGGTCTCAGTAATTTATATTCGTCAAGGTCAGATAGGTGATCTCTTACCATTTTCTTGCTTATTTTGATTTTTGTTTTTAGTTTGTCTTTTGCAGTAGTTTTTTTGGTATGTTGGGCTATAATTTCTTTTTGTGTGAAGACTGATACAAAGTATGAGTTAAGCAGTTCTGCTTTCTCTCTACTGCCTGTTACTTCCTTGCCATCTTCTCTCTTTAGTGGACCTACAGTTTCCTTGACTTTTTTTTTTATTATTAAGATAATTTAGAAGCTACAAAATGCAGCAGTAATTTAGGGGCCAGGTGATCTATTTTATGTGCTTTAATGCTTTGTTTTTACGTTATTGCAGGTTACACGAAGTCTTATGAGTAGGTGGCATTGTATAAATAAATTCTAGACAATGAACCTTGGAAATAGTATTTTATCTTGGTGAATCCAAATGTCTTTGCTTCTTATCAGTATTTTTCAAGTTGTCTGATCCTTATCTTATAGAACTTTGTAATTATCCCTTTAACTCTTTCATTTCTTTACAGAAGTCATCCATTTTCTGGTTAATTATGTCACCTTTAGCTAAATATGTTTGTAGCTGCTGAATAAGAGATTTCAAAAACACCAAGAGTTCTGAATTAGAAACTTCTAAAGCTTCTGGAATGCTGACAGGATCAGGATTAAAATAGCTCTCTCTCATACATCAGAAATGTATCAGCTTCACTATCAGCAATTTCAGCCATGTCAGCCTTTAAGGTTTTTATTTTCCAGCTTTTCAATAAAAAAACATCTTCCTCCATGAATGAGGGAATGAAGAGTATTTTTTTTTCTGGCAGTAAGCTTTTTTCTGCTTACCAATTAAATAAGAGAAGTCTCAGAAATAAAAATAAAGTTTTTAACAAAAAGAATGTATGACCTGCAGCAACTGTGGTATGTCTTAATATTAAATCCATCTCAATAACTATCACTATTGTGGTTACCTGTTCTCATGAAATATTGGAATTCTCTAGATGATTTATCACTGATTACTGGACTATTTTTTTCTCCAACAGATTTCTACTGCTCAAACTGTGATTAGTTTAAAATGTTATGTGTAGTCTTCGCTTTTACCGATGTTGGCTACTGATCTCAGCAGTTGTTATCTGGGGATTGTAGCAAATTATTCTATATAATGTAGTGTGTATCAGTGCACACACTGATGGTCAGAACAAAACATAAAAAGAACTTAGTGGAAATAGGCACATAAATTCATCAAAACATTTCATTGTTCAAAATGACAATTCAACATTTTATTACATGAATTTAAAGCCTTGGGTTTGATGTTATTTCATGTTCCCCACCATTCCTTTACAAGTACCAGTTAATATATTTTGTATGATTATAGGTTACACAGTAACTCAGCACTTCATTAATGAAAAAAAAACATGAGCAAATAAATACAACTTCCTGTCAGGCAGTGGTGAACTTCCTGTGTTGAATGTACTACTGTACTTCCTGACCATGTACTAATTGCAGAGCTGATTCTCTTACTTAAGGCCCATGTTTACTTACACGATGGCATTCTTTAAGAGGTCGAATTAGTGAATAATCAAAACAAAGGCTTGAGCTATTTGTACAACCACTGTAAAATGGAGCATTTCTATTATTTCTGGCTCAGGCATCCAGCCCATCTTGTCTCAGCCTTTCCTGGTTGGCATAACACAAAAGGAGAGGCTGTCAGTGAGCTGGGGATTCTTTTATTAACTATATGTCAATTTATCCTCTTTTGTTCAGAAGGTTCTTTAAGATTCCCCCCCCCCATGTTCATGTGGCTATTGTTCACTCTGAATCTGCAGATGGACTTTCTGCTCTGGCAGCCTCCTCTTCAAGATACTATAGAGTTCATGATATGTATTAGCTCACACATGATGTAAGGTGCATATATTGTTCGACAAACAGGTCATTTATGGCCCACCAGCTGTATCCAAAGATCTCTCCCCTGTGCTTTGTGAGTTAGAAACATTTATGTCTCCTATGATGTAAAATAGTAGTTTGCGTTATACACACATGTCCCCTGATATCTGAAGTCCTTTTAGCTGTGGCTTTGCAGATCTCAAGTAGGTAAGTACAGAACTGACCTTATTATTTATGGTAAAGGCAGTGGTGGGATTCAGCCGGTTCACACCACTTCGGCAGAACTGGTAGCTAATTTTTTTGTTGCTCAGGCCCAGAACGGACTTCCGGAAGCGCCATCCACACAGAGAACTGATTGTTCACATATTTGAATCCCACCACTGGGTAAAGGGTTTCATATATTCATGGGTTTTGACAAATGGTATATTTTGGAGGAGGACTTCTGGAGTTGTTCATGCATATCATACATCTGCAAAATGCAGAAGAGCCTTTCGAACATGAATAAATTATGCATTTTCTAGGTCTCATCCTCTGTGGTTTTGGTATCCATATTGCTAGGTTGGAACAGAACTTCTATGTATGATTAGGGATATATATGTATATGACAACCTAATGGCCCATATCAGTTCCATTCATGCTAGGAAGATATATAACAATACAGAGAAGCAGCTGAAGGAAAACAGGATTAAAAATGATTTTATAGGAGAGTGGGATGAATAAAATGGAAATTAAAGAGGGACTGAAAGAAAACTGACTAACATTATGAAATATTGTATATACTTCACTACAAGACAGGCAAAATAAGAAAAAGAAGCATGGATTTGGTGAAAGGGAGAGAATTTATCACAAAGGAAGAGGAGGATGAGGGAAGAAAGAGAAGGAAGGTGGTTTCTCTTTTCCTCAAATGAACTTGCCAGAAAAAAATATGATTAAAGAATAGAGTGAGACAAATAGCAGAGCAGAGAAAACAAATGCATCACATCTCTTTACCAAGTACTCTAGCAGCAGAATTTGTAAAACTGATAAAACATATTGGCAGCTACTTGTGCCAATATTTAGGGATGAGCTAAATGAGGAAGGCTCAGCTGGAGGAGAAGCCAATGAGTTCCTCCTCCAGCTATCTCCATATGAAGTAAAATTGTGACTATTGTTAAACTCCTAAGTATCAGAAACTCCATCAAATAATTAAAGCAATTTCAATCAGTTCAACTATTTAATTTGAGGATTCCATCTGAGATGATAACTCAAATGATTCTCCTTTGAAGTGAATGTTGATGTTGAACCTTTTTATAATAATTGTTCTTTGTAGCAGTGGCAGATATCCAGCATTTTAGGCATTTAAGGGGGTTGTTTGTCCATTTTATCAGAGGACTGAAATACGTGTTGCGTTTAATCTCTGGCATGTAACAGACTTTTTAAAAGTCATATGGCATATGTATGAGATCCTTTTCACCGGGGATATTTTAATGTCCCTACTTCGGATGCTTTGCACCTAACATTGGTATGTTTTAATCTCAACTTATTTTCCTTTTACTTGTTACTGTTTTCAGAAAACTGAATTAGATAAAAGTCATACTTAACCACTCTGGCAAATTCAGTAGATGCAGTTGGTCTTATTTTTGCATCAGCCTGAGTTGTAGCCTTTTGTTTTGCATTCACTCAGATGAAAATATGAGCAGGGCAGGTTAAAATATACTATTGCAGATTCTCATCAACACAATTGTTAATATGATATCTCATGAATTGACTCAGTGACTTTTCCTCCTGCCATGCAATTACAGTAAATATTCACCAGTATGATTATAATTTCAATTTTTAAAAACAATCACCCATAGAAAATGACTCTCCAGATGTTTTAGAATATAATCCAAAATATCAACAACTGGGATTGACAGGATTTATGGTCCAACACATCTGAGGAGGCAGTTGAGAATGACTGTTCCATAGCCAACTCATTGTTTTCTATATTCCTATAGAAATAATATCTGATGTGAGTATACAAACCTCAAATATAAAATATTATCTGGTATAACAGGTAAAATAAATATTTCAGCTCATACTTACTTTACTTTTTCAACAATGTGCATTTTGAAAATGGATGCCGAATCAATGCCATCTAGTGGCTGTAGTGTTCTGAGTACACTAGTTGGTGTTTCAGTAGTTAGCCTTTTGGCATCATTGTTCCTCATAAACAAGCAGGATAATGCATGAAATCTACTCCTTAAAAGAAAGTTTCTCGCTGCACAGATGGAAGAAAATACATTATTATTATCGTTCATTGCACAGTCAGCCAAATGTTGAGCCTGGATTTGGCATTTTTATCACCTATCACATCCTTCCAAAAGACCTCGTCTAGGCAAATGTTGTTTGATGTTGTTAAAAGTATTGTTGCAGGATGAAAGCTGTTCCAAGTACAGTTGCCTTTTGTAATTGACTGGTAATTATTATTATGGCTGGTCGGTCGCACAATCAGCCAGATGTTTAGATTGGATTTGGCATTTTTAGCCACTTATCAAGTCCTTCCCAAGGATCTGGGTAGGCAGAGGATTTTGTTTGATGACATTAAAGGTATCACTGCAGGATGTCAGGTGTTCCAAAGAAACCTACAACATAATTTTAAAACTTCTCCAATAGCAATTAACCACATATTTTAATATCAGACAACATAATTTATAACATTCTCATCAATGACCCATTGAATAACACAGTGTGATCTCAGTTCATCACCAGTAATCATCAAAAAGACTAATTACCGAAGTCCTTGAAGAAATACAGTTTTTAATGCTTTTCAGAAGACCATCACATTGGGATCAACAGTCTTTCTCTTCCATAAAGTTGGAGCCATAATAGAAAAGGTTTCCCCCATCCCATCTTACAGAAATGCAGGATCCTCAAGAACTTGTCCCGGTATAGAAGCTAGGCCAGTTCTGACTGGATAAGGCATCCTGAAGAAACTTTGGTGCCGAGTGATATATGGCTTTGTAAGTCAAAACCAGCACTCTAAACTGTACTTGGAACTCTATTGATGAATGTTATCTAGTGGGACCTGGGAAGCATGCCTTCTCTGTAGTTGCCCTTCCCCTGTGGAACACTCTTTTCTCAGATAGACTCCCACCCTCTTTGTCTTCCAGAAGGCCTTGAAGAGCTGGCTTCTCACAAGCATTGGGATAGGATGAGGCTCGAGTCCTGGAAAATGATGTATAGATGTATAGGAGAGTGCTCTCCTTGGAGCAATAAGTTTTTCTAGAGTTTTTATTGATTTTATTTTATTTTTTGTATGGTGCCTAAGGTTGTTATTATAATTTCTTATTAAGGAAATTTGCTCTCCTTGTTTAATGAAATATGAATATTAAAAGGAACTTAAACAGGTCTGCCATTTTCACACAGTAAATGGTTTCTGAGATATTTGCATGTGCCAGCAATCCATCACCCAACAGTAAATCCCACATAAAAGTACTGTAGTTTGACATGAAATAATGCTAGAGTCCATTTGGGATGCAAAACCTAATGCTAGATGGTGGCAAATAGAGTTTTCAGTGTCTGCTGTAATCTCATTTCCACCCAATTCAGGTAACCCTAAAAATGCTACGATTTGCAAATAGATAAACATTTGGGAAGTACTTTGTAGCATGTGATTATTTTAAATGCTATTTGAAACATTAGAACTATGCTTAAAATAATATGAGATCACTCTACAATTACAGATATTATATAGGCAGCTTTACAGAGAGTGGAGGCTCTTACCTTAGCTAGTGATCAAAGGTCAAGCTGTGATCTGAAGCTTTTCACCACACTATTCTTCATGTATAGACTCATCAGTTATCTAGTGTCTAGTGACATCTTCAAAAAGTCTTCTTTCTGTGATTTTTCTTCATAAATCACATCCACCTCATTTGTTACAAACACATTCAGACATGGAAAGTAATATTTGTAGTAGCACCCATTGTGAAATTAACTAGGTGATGCAACATAATTATTTTTGCATGAAAAACCAAATGAGATGTAATCCAGATAAGGCAAGGCACTTGTAAGATTACCCAATCGAGAAAGTTTGCATCCTCCATCCTTTTAAATATATTCTGACAATGGACATTTCATTTACATACATACAGTATTTGGAAATCAAGACAACAAAGGTGATAGTAGGATGTTAGGATCTAGAGGTCTTGATTATGTTTAATACTGAATTGTAATGATGCTCTCATCATGAAAGTGTTTATCATGAGTTCACAAACCATTTATAAGATATTACAAAAAAAGCTGCTAGGAGATTGTACACAGGCAGAATTTAGTTAACCGATTTGGCACTTGGCCACTGTGCTAAATTTAACAATCCTTTTTCAATGATGAGGGTAATTTTCTAGTCACATAAAAATATCTTAGCAGTTGCTGCTTTCTTGGAAAAAAATACCCTAATGTGAAAAAAGTATCCACCTACTAATCTAGAATTCTTCTGTACTTTATTTAGATAACTCATTGAGAATGACTCATTGGCTGAAACAGGCAGGAAATTTTGCCTGGTATCTTTGCCTTCCTGGCTCCCTTTGGTGTTAATCACCTGCCTCCTCACAACAATACATCCCTCCCCCACTTAAATTATAATTACATACATTTTTTCTCCCCAGCTTTATTTTTTCTACAACTAAGAATTCTGTGACATCTAATATTTATTGAGTAGAGTTTATCTGATAGACACATGGGGCTTAAAGGTCTTCAAGAGCAAACTGTGAGGGTACACAAACATGTGTAACAAGACAGCAAATCAAAACAAAAGGGAATTCTACTTTATAAGTGGAGATCTGTTCCATCTAATATATAGTGATGATGTTCTAAGCTATTGCTTTGACATTATTAACTGAATATTGTTGTTGAATGTGTACCATAAATGATAATGCCAGTTGCAAATGACACTACTTAGCCATGCTTCAAATTTCAAGCATTCCTTAAATAATACTAACCATGATATCAAAAATAACTTATACAATACAATCAGAAGGTTATTGCAATTGCCAAAATGTCAAAAATCTGCAGACAGATGGCACTCTTTCCTTTTTATTAGGAAATCCTGATTCAAGTGCAGCAATGAAGCTGGAGGTTGTAACCCTTTTGTTAGAACTGGGTCACTTGCTGAAATGAATTAGAAAATGGGAATAGGGCCATCTTTAATCAGACCACAAATCCATCCAATCCAATCTTCTGTTTCTGCAATGCCCTATCACTGTGTTTGTTGGCATTCCACAGCAGTACATGAGAATGATAGTACACCTAGAAATTATAATCAAAAAGATCAGCAGCTCAACAGCTGGAAGCAGACAGTCTTCATAACTTCATCATCATTGCGAATCTTAACTTTTATGAATTTGTATGAAGTCAGATGGGCAGCCCCTACTGCAAGTGATTCTGATAGCAGGTTCTGCAGTTGTATTATGGAGTTTGTAAATATATATTTCATTTTACTGGCTTGGATCTCCCTCCTTTATGCTAATGGATGCAGACAACAGCATTTGTGTAAATATGGTTTTGATAATGAGCCATCAAACTGGTGTTGATTCTTAGCAACTACATTCTCCATGATGATCTGTCTCCAACCCAGTCCTTCAGGGTTGGATGTACACACCATTGTTGTAATTGACCTCGTCCGCTTATGTTTCCTTTCACCATTCCTAGCCTGACAGACTTCTTAGCCAAGCTTAGTCATTGTGTAAAAGTATGATAAATTGTCTGTTCCTTGAGTGAGAACTTTTGTCTGATTTGTTCTGTGATTTATTTCTTTTTTTTCTGTTGGCTATCCATGATTTTCTCAGGAGCTTTTCCAATATCAAAAATTTACAAGTATCAATACACTTTCTCTCTTTATTCTTCAAAATCTAACTTCTACTTCTCACAAGAAAAAAAACACCATTGCATTGCTTTCTACATATAGACACATCCCAGCCACTGAGTATTTTTTACAATGCCTTCCAGGCTATTGTATCAAGCGCTAGTGTATAGCATATTTATTGATTGCAGGATCCTTTTAGTAGATCCTAAAAGACAGAAGCTATCCATCACTTCTATATCTTCATTGTCAGTTCTAAGCTAGTTGCTGTAGTTTTTGTGATTAGTTTGGTCCTGTTTATATATAATCTTAATCCCATGTTATTCACTTCATGAAGAGTGAATGTAGTTACTAGAATTTTCAGATCATTTCCATGTTTCATTATTAGAATAGGGTCATGAGCATTATGCAGGTTATTGAAGTTTCTTAGTCCAATTTTAAAACCATAAAGCCTCCCTCAACATATATTCAGCATATAATTGTATAAATAAGAAAATAGTTTTGTCTCTCTCCCTTGTTGACTTGGAACCAATCTATTTTGCCATGTTCCATCTGTTTTGTGGCTTCCTATCCTGTTTCACATGATGACAATAAGTTATTCTGGGTTTCCCATTTTACTAAGGACATTCCACAGCTTGACATAATTTCACAGGATAGAAAAATAATGCTTAGCATCATCCAATGCAGATTAGAGCCCTACGTGGAAAGACAGATGGCAAGCTGGTTTTAGTAAAGGCAGAGCAACAAGAAACATTATTGCTGATACATACTGGAGAATTGAGAAAGCCAAAAGTACATCAAAAAGAAATTAATATGTGCTTCATTAATTATAGATGATAGTAGTCTGAACAGAAATTTACTCTGTTGCCTTTGAACTCCACTAAATGGCAGTTGTGAAATTGAGGTTGTATTATATAAGAGTTGTTCTAATTCCTTCATATATTCACCCTTTATATTTTAAATTTTAAGTACATTCATATCATGAACATGTTCCCATGTTTATTTTTCCCAGTTCTCAATGGTGAATCTATCATTTTCACAAGAACACAGTGAGTCAGTATTATCAAACTGTACACTCCAAACTCTAATATCAAAATCCTTTTCCTGGTCAGTCTCTACTAATTAAGCATATATATAAAATTATGATTTATTTTTTTTAAAAGATGGTTTTGTTGCAATATATATCAGTTTACACATACATCAAATATATTTGTTGTCTTCATTCCAACTATGATTTGGTGGTATCCACAAATTCCTTAGTGCTCATTTCTAATTCCATGTTCATATCTGAAAGCACATAATATGTTAGCACAGAGGGAAATTAAAGGGTCACTTAGTTTCTATAATTTCTGTTCTGATTATAAGGATCAATTTCTTAAATGAATATTCTTCCTACTTCATTAACCAAATGCATATATAATGCTACCCTGTTCATTGTATTTTATAGTACGTACATATGGTTAGCCTTGAAGAGTAATGATTGTATAATTATATTTTTACTTAACTATCTCTCAATGCTTAATTTAGAAACTAAGCTAAAGGAAAAGGGGTAGAATTATATAAATATTATATTCCTTATCAGGGATACATGGAACTTCATATCAACATATGATATAGCACCAGTATGATCTAGTGGGTAAGGCACTAAGCTAGAAATCAAGAAACTGTGAGTTCTAGTCTCACCTTAGGCATGTAGGCTGACTGGGTATCAGGCTAGTCACTCTCTCTCAGCCCAACTCATGTCACAGATTTGTTGTTGTGGGGAAAATAGAAGTAGGAAGGATTATTATCTGCGCTGCCTTGAGTTATCTATAAAGATAATAAAGACAGGATAAATATCTAAAAGGTTAATTCTTGTTATAATCTAGGTACAAATGATGCTTATCCTGAAATTTCAGTGGAAAATGTCTATTTTGCAATATAACTTCCACACTTTTGTGAATTTTAGTATAGATCCTTTATGACTACAATGATATATTTGTTGAAGAGGTGAGAAGAGGAGAAGATGGTAGTTTTTTAACTAATCAAATAATTGCAAACGATCTTACATACAATAAGTGTACAAGGACAATTATATATTTTTTACACTTTGGATAAAATGAGGTAACTGTGGTTTAATACATAGATAGAAACAGGACTACAATCAGATGACAGCAAATAAATATGATCCTTCCACCCTCCCCCACCCCACTTTCTGTCAGAACTAATCCTTCCATAGCCACCACCCTCCTGTCAGAACTTATGAAGCTTCTTGGATGAGAAGCGAAAGGTCTTTTTCTTCTTCTTCACGGAAAAAACAGTCCAGTTGCCTTTTGAAAAAGCAACCTTTGAGACAACTATGACCTGTATGACTGAGAATCTCCACAGACATTTCAAATTAAAAATAAGGATTGAAAAATAAAAATTGTGGTGGTGATAGTGGTAGGTTGGAAGAAGGGTTATAATGGTAACAATTGAAAAGAACTCAACTAATAATTTAACCCAAAGTGAACAAAAGACGTACAGTATATGGTTCTGCTAGTTGCTCTCTAATTAGCTTGAAGAAGGTCAGCAAACTTTTTCAGTCCCCCATACTACACAGTATGAAAATACTGTTCCCTACCCTCATTTTATTAAATTCTCATTTGAGTACTAAAATTCATGAACTGAGCATATGTTCAGAAGCACTTTGTTCCACATTTCTAAGACTTTTGGAAACTCTGAAGCAGATACATCTCATATTAGAGTTAAATACATACTGTGCAAAAGCTACTGTTATTTTTGTTTTTAATAGAGGACAGATATGAAGTTCTGAACCACATGTTTAGATAAACCTCACAACTTTTTCAATTTTGAATCACCCTTTAATTAGACAAGAATTTACCTAAAGAGAAAAAACTCCCTTTAATGCCACTGGATTCTTTCTTTTTTTTTCTTTTTCTTTTCTTTTTGTAGATTTATGTTAGAGAAGATGGGTGGAGGAAAATAAGGACCTAATTTTAAGGGCTTCAACTTTCTGATAGAACCCCTGCATGCTTCCCCAAGTTCTTTAAATATAAGTATTTCATTTTATTTTGCATCTGTTTATAACTGAGAGATATTTGAACTAGTGAAAATAAAATAGAGGCTGCCCATCCAAAGTTTAATGAATAGAATTAAGGTATATAAAAATAAACTAAGGAGTTGACAATAAAGCTTGGCATTCTTTTATTGCAGCCCACTTTTCAGTGAGTGAAGATAAATTTCCCATTAATTAGTAAAATCCACATTCTGGATAGAGAGGACCATTGGTTTGAAAGAGGGGTAAAAGAGGCCATTGATGTTAACACTGAGCAGCCCTTTCTCAACAGAGGGGGAGGGATAAGACACCACCTATCTCCTTTCTACAACACAGTCCTTTCAGCAGTTCCAAGAAGATTCCACCCCCCATTTGCACTCTGATACAGGTGAATCTGAGGGCACAGATAAGCCCCCAAGTGGCCTGAAGAGCTCTCAGGGAGAGTGCTAAGACCAGATGACTGCAAAGAATTATGATCCTTCCAACAATCCCCCCCCCCATCCTTGTCAGAACTAATCCCTCTACAGCTCCCACCATCCTTCCAAAACCGATGAAGCTTCTCGGATGAGAAGCAAAATGTCTTCTTCTTCTTCCTCAAGAAAAACCATTCCCTTTGCTTTTTGAAAAAGCACCTTTGAGACAACATGACCTGCAATTGTCTGCTTGTCTATTAACTCACTGCATTAAAACTCACTGTCATGTCTCAATTACCGCATGTCCTAGAGAAATACAAAAAAACCCTCCTCATTCTCCCACACCCCTAGGCAAAAGGGAAATAAAATAAATAGCTTACATCCTTATCCTCCAGATCTGGATTTTTATATTCAGTTGTCTGTACAGTATACAGAAAATCATAGCAGTTGAAGTTTCTATATTATGGCCAGGGGTCAAAAACCTGCAAATGCTGAACTAATCAAATTTCTTTTTTTTTTAAAAAAAAAAAAGAGCCACAATAAATATATTAATTCTATGCAATTATATTTGTATGGATTTAATAGGCAATATAAGAATATTTAGAAAGTTTACATGAGATTATATCATTATTTTTGACAGTAATTATTGGAGACAGAACAAATTCAGATGTACATTGTGCAAAATGTCTTTATAAAAATACACTGTAAGAAAAAAATTAGCTATAATTTCCATAAAGCTCATATTGCACGAAGGCTATCTTCATATGATATTTTCTTATATTTCCTTTCAGTACAGCTGTTGGTGTCATATTAAAGTATATTAATGGCATAGCTCACTTGTATTTTGATATTTCAATTAGATTTAAATATGTGGCCAGACTGGAACTAATAGCCTGACAACTGAAATAAATCCTCTTGAGAGACAAATTTGTATTTCTTGCTCTCTCTACATAAACTGTGACTCGGCCTGGACGAAACCCAAGGTAATAAAACTTCTGATGAATATCAGCTTTAGCAGAACAGAACTTCTTCATTTGGAGATAAGTTATCTGGTAAAACTAAGAAAATTAAACTAGTAAGGAAAAGTAATAATTTCAACTACTAACTTAAGATGTTGATTTGTATCATAATTTATATTCTTGACTTAGAATATAAGTCAAGACTTAGAACCACATTTTGAACACAGTAAGATTATCTGGAGTATTTTGTACTAAAACTGTGACTGCAACGACACAAAGGCTGTGATATTATTAAGGGACCTTACCTGATGTCTATAAAACAGCTTGCATTTAAGCTTTGGTTGTAAATAATTTAATTGCTAGGACATTCAGAGCATCTCCAAATCAATAAAACACTTTTATGGCCAGGGTTGACTTTTGTCTGCTTGGGGGAATGAAAGAGTCAGGGAGAGCTACAAAGCCATCAGATCACCTTTCCCTTTGAGAGGGCTACTCTAGCAGAAGCTGGAAAATGTAATGATACAGGACTCCCTCCACATGGAGAATTGGATTGACCACAAGCTTCCCCAAATCTCAATATTTCAAAGAAAAGATCAGTTTTCCTCAATTTTGAATAATTCACTGCCAAGCCACAAAAAAAAAATGTCTCAGCTTGGGGAATGGGGTTGGGGAATGGGATTGGGGTAAGGGTAGAGATAGGGATAGGTACAATAGTGGGGTTACTCCCCACAAGAAATTCAACGCTTTAGCAACAGACTAACGTCCGGGAACAAATATTGAATAACAATAGTTAATATAATAGTAAACAAATGTAATCACTAATGCTAACAATAATCATAAAATTGAAGCTTAGTTAGTAAATATCATTCATCCTGTAAACTTCACAATCCTTTTTGCTCTAACGTAATGCTAGCCATTGATAAAAATTTTCCCATGTTCTAAAATACACTGAATCCTCTTTCTCTTTAATCTCTAAAGTTAATCTATCAATTTCTGCACATTCTAAAATTTTCATGATTATAATCTGGTCAGGTGGTAGATTTTCATTTTTCCAAAATTGGGCAAATGCAATTCTCGCAGCTCCAAAGCTTTTCCCAGTCTTCTAGATCTATAGAATGTCCAAAAAAATTTGCCCACACTATCATTGTTTCTTTTACTTGTTCTTCTTCCATCTTGCAGCTTAGTAGAAATTTATAGAGTTTCTTAATCAGGTTTTCATCTGTTTTCAAAAGTGTTTTATCAAATAATGTCTGTTCTTTATAAAAGCCCATTGATTTTACATCTTTTTCATATCTTGTTTGAATTTGCAAATAGGACTACCATGTTAAATCAATGCCTTGTTGTTAAAGAGTTTGTCTGTCTTTCAGTTTTCCATCCTTATCCAAAATGTCTTTATAAGTGACAAGTTTGTTGTAATTAATTAAATTTGGGTAAGCAAACGCTTCCATTGTTGAAAGCCACTCAGGTATTTTCATATAAATTTTGTGTTTGATTTTCTTCCACTCTGAAAACAGAACCTTCCTTATGGCATGGTTTTGAAAATATTTATGTACTTTGTTTTTCTCATACCATAAGAACGCGTGCCAACCCAGTTGCAAATCATGCCCCTCTAAGTAAAGAAGTCGTTTATTTCTCAATGTGATCCATTCTTTAAGCCAAAGCAGAATGGATGCTTGGTAATAAAGTCTCCAATCCGGAAGTCCAAAACCCCCTCTGTCTTTGGTTTCTTGTAACAGTTTGGTTTTAATTCGTGCTTTCTTCCCTTGCCATATAAATCTCAATATTGTTGTATTTAAATCATCGAAGAATTTCTTGCCCAGTTTGACAGGGGCCGTTTGAAATAAGAAGAGTAGCTTCGGTAGGATGTTCATCTTCACAGTCGCTATTCTTCCTAACAATGACAATTGGAGGTTTTTCCACTTTTCCAAATCTACTTTTATTTGTTTCATTAATCTTTCATAGTGATCTTCTTTTAATGTTGTATATTTTGATGTTAAGTGGATACCTAAATATTTGACTTTTTTGGCTATTTGAAGATTTGACCTTTTTGCAAGTTGAGTTTTCTGCTTGTCTGTTAGGTTTTTTGTTAATACCTTAGTCTTTTCCCTATTTATCTTCAGGCCTGCTACTTCTCCAAATTCCTCTATTTTCTGCAGAAGTTTAGTAGCTATTTCCAGTGGCTCCTCCAAAATGAAAACTAAATCATCTGCAAAAGCCTGCAGTTTATATTTCTGTTCTTTTATTTCCAGTCCTTTAATTTCCGTGTCTTGCCTAATATTTCTAGCCAACACCTCCAATGTGAGAATAAATAACAAGGGAGATAATGGGCATCCCTGTCTTGTGCCTTTTCTGATGTCAAAGCCATCTATATAGTGTCCATTTAAAAATATCCTTGCTGTTTGTTTATTGTAAATTGCTTGAATTGCATTTATAAAATTTTTGCCAAAGTCCATTTCCGTCAACTGTTGAAACATAAATTGCCAATTTAAGTTATCAAAGGCTTTTTGTGCATCAAGAAATATGAGTGCCATCTGTTTCCCTGGATGGTTTTCATAATATTCCAAAACGTTTAGAATAATCCTTAGGTTATTCTTTATCTGTCTTTTAGGCAAAAAGCCATTTTGGTCTATATGAATGAATTCAGTCAGGAATTTCTTCATTCTTTCTACCATTATTGAAGTAAAAAATTTATAATCCACATTTAATAATGATATTGGTCTGTAGTTTTTAATTTGTGTGAGATCAGTATCTTCTTTAGGTATCAAGGTGATATTAGCTTCAGTCCACGAATTTGGTATTTTTGTCTCTAGGAAAATTTCATTGCACAGTTCTTTCAAAATCAGGCTTACTGTATCTTGAAGAGCTACATAGAATTCTGCAGGGAGCCCATCAGGCCCCGGAGTTTTATCCTTCTTTTGTCTTTTTATTGCCTCTGTAATCTCCATCATTGTTATTTTCTCATTTCAGATATGTCACATATTCTCTGGCACCTTCGGAAGATCAGCTCCTTTTAAATAGTCCTGTATTGCCTCTTTGGAAACCACCTCTGCCTTATACAGTGTCTCATAATAGTCCTTGGTGATTTTTTTCATCACGTCATTATGGCAATATACCTCGCCTTTTGAATCTTGTAACTTACTTATCATTCTTTTTTCTCTTTCTTTCTTCAGCCTATATGCAAGCCATCTTCCCAGTTTATTAGCATTTTCAAAAAAGTTCTGTTTAGATAGTTTAATCTGTTGTGCCATTATGTCCATCTCAAATAGGTTTAATTTATGTTTTATTAGTTCCATTTGTGCCTTCAGTTCCTTCTTTTGTGGATCAGTTCGCAATTCGGATTCCAATTTGCTAAGTTCTTCTTTCAGCCTAAACTGTACTTGTTTCTTTTCTTTGTTCTTTTTAGCGGCGTATGTTATAGCCAAACCTCTGAAATATGCTTTAGCCGTGTCCCACACATTTTGAAGAGAAGTTTCTTCTTTCTTCTTTATTTTAAAAAAGGATTCCATTTCTTTTGTTGCTAATTGTAGAAATTCCTTTTCCTTCAATATAGATTTATTTAATGACCATCTTAGTTTTTTCCTGGTTCCTTTCCAGATCATTTTAATTGGATTATGGTCTGCCCAAATATTGGGTTCTATTTCAACCTCTTGTATTATAGTCTTCAAATTGTGGGATGTCCATATCATATCAATTCTTGACCATGATTTATGCCTATTTGAATAAAATGTATATTGTGGTTTCTCTGGATTCATCTCTCTCCAAATATCTTGTATAAGCAGTTTGTCTTTCATTTTTAAAAAGGCCTTAGGTAAAATATTTCCTCCTTTTTTCCTTTGTTTATAGCTTTTATAGTCCTGTGTTGCGTCAGCTATTGCATTAAAGTCTCCTAATATACAAAGATTTTGGTGATTTAGATCCATTAGTTTGTCATGTAGTTGCTGATAGAACTGATCTTGCTTCTCATTAGGTGCGTATATTGCAACCATCAATATTTGTTTTTGATTCCACGTAATTTCTACCATTAATACTCCCCTTCTTCATCAGCATAAACTTGTTTTGGATTCATCTTTTCTTTTATATAAAGAGCTATACCTCTTTTCTTTTGAAGTGCCAAGGAAGAGTAAAGCTTACCCATTTTAGGTTGTTCTAAAATTCTAAAATGTTGTCTCTTAATATGTGTCTCTTGAAGGCAAATTATGTCCATTTTCAGTTTTTCTGGCCTAGTAAATATTTTACTCCTTTTTGAAGGAGAATTCAGACCATTTATGTTTATTGAAAAAATTCCAATCTCCTCCATGGCTTCAGTTATATCTGGACCTCAGTCTTCTAGGGGAGCTTATCTGCCTCTGATCTTTTGGTCTTACATCTTCCTCTGATTGGGTCTTTTTAGGTTCATCCTCCTCCACATGTTTAGACGCTCCTGCGGTGGTCCTTTCCTCTTGTTTCTTAGGCTCGGGGTCACCTCTTTCCAGAAAAGCTCTATGGTTGTTGAAAAATTCCTCTGCTTGAAGTGGGGTATCCAATCTGTATCTTTTCGTGTCCCAGAAGATTAGTAATCCTTCTGGGACCAAACATCTGAAATTCACTCCTTTATTAAACAATTTCTTTGTTAAAAACTGATATCCTCTTCGGGCTCTTCGGAAGCTTTTCTGAGGAACCATTTCGATGTATCTGACATATATTCTCCAATCTACAGTAGTCTTTAACGTAAGTGTTACCTGGAATTAGTTTTAGTCAAATATCACAATTTATGATTTCCAGAAAATGTACCTTGTTATGCCATTAAATAAAATATAAAAAGGTAAAAGATTAACAATGTTTTAGGCATAAATCTTGACAGATGAATTTGATGAAGGATTTTAGTCCTTCATGACAACTTACCCTCTCATGAAGGTCTCACTCTTGAAGGTGCTATAAGCTTATAAATTGTTGTAAATTCTGATTTAGTTCTTCAGGTTCTTGCAGATTGGATGTCTCTTCTAAGGAGGGAAATAATTCATGTAAAAGAACTGATAGAACCTTCTATTTTGTCTGTCAAATCACAGGGTAATCAATTGGAAAAATTATCCCGATGGCTGCAATGGGAAGCTGTTAACTCATTTTCATGCAAATAGATGATTAAATGGACCCCAGTGGGAAGAAGGGGAATTAGATGCATAAGTTGTTGCTGTGGTTACTCAGCAGCAAAGCAGAGTTACTGGCCATTCCAGTTATGGGACAGGACTACAGAGCAGAAATACAGCAACAGCAGCCCAGAAAAAAAGAATCTCTTCGGAAACACTTTATACTGATGTTTCATCTCAAAACCTGAATATCTCCAGAGTACTTAATAAAGTTTGAAATGCCTTGAGTTCTTAATAAAATTACAAAAATGATTATTTTCTGTTTTATGTGGACAATTTTGTAGGAGCCAAGGGTCAGATTTGGCTGCCAGGAGTCACACTCTAGAGAGTAATGGATGGGCCAAACAAAAATTAAAATGTAAGGGGTTTTTATATCTTGTTAAAAATATTTAACAGAATTGCTCTCGAGCCATCAGTTACATTTTTTTTTTCATTTTCACTCTAAAAATGGGAATTGGGGAATAAATATGAGATATAGTGCAGGTGGCGTAGTGGTTACAATGCAATACTGCAGGCTAACTCACTGATCACTCTAGGAGTTCGATTCTGAACGCTCAAGATTGACTCATCCTTCCGAGGTCGGTAAAAAAAGGACCTAGATTGTTGGGGGGCAATACGCTGACTCTGTAAACTGCTTAGAGAGGGCTGTAAAGCACTATGAAGCGGTATATAAGCCTAAGTAGTATTGCTATTTCTGTCTTTTAGGGGTCTGGAGTTGCTTGTGCTATATAAAGGCAGTTCTGTCAAGAAGCATGTGAATTCATGTTCATGTACATTTCTGGCATATGTATGGTTCTCCATTCATTGTTATGGGTGTGACTCACACCTCAAGAAAAAAAATATATGCATGAGAATATAGTAAAATTTGTGGCAATGTGGATGGATAGTTATAATACCTCTTCCTGCAATAGTTACTTGGTAACTGAAATAATTGACTTTCATATGCAGACCAGTTTCCTATTTTCTAACGGCACCTTCATTTTGCCTGGAGTTAACTCCAAACTCACTTTTCCTCATCCAACACACTGCACTCACTGAACCTTAGGCAATGTTGACTGGTTCCCCGTCCTCACCAATAGTAGTACTAGTACAAACTGGCCACTGCCATAGTGTAAATTCTGTCAGGACTGTAGTGCTATAGATTATTTAAAAAGGAATATGTGCTGCAAATCTATCATTAATCACAAATTCATTTTATAATTCCTTCAGCAAACATAGTCTAAAGGCAGCCATAAGGGCATGGAGTTTGTGCACACTCCTAGATTTATATCTGTCACATGCAATCAGGAGTATGGAAGTAGCAGCAGTGAAACCGTCTAAGTGTTATATACCTGTATTAGTAATATAAATTCCCTATATTCCTGAAAATAAGCGACCTTAGAATTTTTAATGAGAATGCCACAAAAAATGTGCCACTCATGGATAAGCCAATCCACATTTTTCATAGTACTTTGCTTAAAAATTCAAGGGCCTGTTTCTGTCTGGATGAGCTTATATGCAAGGATATATTCATTTATACATATAAGCCCATACACAGATCAATCAAATCCAATTTTGGGCTGTATTTTGGCTTCTAAAATTCTTAGTTTATCTGCAAATATATACAGTATTTAGTCAGTAAAATGAAAAGAGAGAAAATATAGCAAATAGTATAACTATCTCTAGCACGAAAAAATTGGATCTCTTGCAACACTCTGTATCTAATTTCTTCAACAAGAGGCAATTTCCATCTGGTAATTTCTCTAGAGTCAGCAGTGCAAGAGCAGAAGGTAACAGAAGAAGACCTTTCAAAAATCCACTAGTGCTAGATTGCTGGCTTTTATGCTTCTTTGCTAAGAGCTATAGCAGTCACAATGATACTCAGGCAGTCCCTGGGCTGGTAATCTGTGAAGCATTTGAGACCTTAAAGCAAGAATACATTCCAGGATTGCTCCAGGTTGCATTTTATTCACCAGTGTGATACAACCAAAGTTATAAATGCACTCATTTTCAATAGCAACTGATCCATTGCAAACTTGTATAAAGTCATTGGCCTGGAATCTTTTTTATGACACGTGAATTTCCATGGTTCCGCATATTTTAATTTCTCCAGGCTGTTCAATAAACTAAGGCGAATACAATCATCCTCTATTATGCCTGATGTTAGCCTTTTCTAATGAATTTAGTCTCTCTTTTATACATACATGCATGCCTACATACATAGTGGTACCTTGGTACTCAACAGCATTGAAACTCATCAAATTTGGTACTCAACTCATTTTGATGTGAAAATGTTCCGCTACTCATTGTTTGTTTTGTACTCAACACACAAGCTAGAACTTGTCAGTGTCAGCTACCTTATGACTCACTACATTATTCCTTATAGGAAAAAATTGTTTGGTACTCATTGTTTTGATACTCATTGAGCCTCCTGGATATGACACATGACATATCAAACACACACGCACATATTACCATCATCATCATTTTAGCCATGGTCTGTCCACTGCAGGATGAAGACCTCTTCTGCATGTTTCCAATCAATACAATCCTGAGCTTTCTTTTGCCAATTGGGCCTACTTGCTGATGTCGTTGATCCAGCTTGTTTTAGGTCTCTTTTGTGGATGCTTTTTATCAAGTGGGATCCATTCTATGCCTGCCTTGGTCCACCTGCCCTCAGTTCTTGCTATTTGACCAGCTCATTTCCATTTCAATTCTTTTCTCTCTCTCTCTCTCACTCACACACATACACATAATATTTAAGTCAATACCTTGACATAAGAAAGACAGAATACTCTGCTTTACTTGTGATTCCTTTTCATGTCAGGATGGGATATGACCATTCTTTTCTTGATTGACCAGTTGTCAGACGATAATTGCCAAAATGCCATGGAAGTTTTCTTACCCTGTCTCTTGCTTCAATGAGCCACTATTGTCTCTATCAGGGGGCTCTTTTTCAAATGGAGAGTCACAAATGGTGTGGAAACATGACTACAAAGTGGGTAAATAACAATACATTAAATGCAGTTAGTGTCATTAATTCCCATATATTCAGTGCATCCTTTTTGTCTCACTAAAGATTAATATTCACTTTTAACTAGCAAAGAAAGAGAATTGAAATTAGCAGAATTTCTTCCTTGATGAACATTTTTGGAATTATGCAGCTAGTTGTAATAAATTACTAAGACAAGGCTGGGAAACATGCTGCCAGTGGGTATTGGGGAGCCTACAGATCCTGTCCTGGTTGTCTGCCAACCTCTTCCCCAACCCATAAAAACAATTAAACAGATCTCTGGAATTGTAAGACATTTATTCACAAGAATGCCTCTGAATCCTCATAGATGTTTAAAATTATTTATGAATGGTTCCAACCCAATACTGTTTGAAGGAGTAAACACTTTTCTAGCAAGAAAGACAAAGGTATGTTGGCATTGGTGAGGTGGCAGAGAATAAGTTCACTAATTTTCCTTCTCTTAAGTGAATGTGCTGTTGGGATCATGTCCAACTTGGCAGTCATTTTGTGAATGGATTCATTCCTTCCTTCATTCATGACATGCTCTCAAAATTGAAGCGGTGTTCATGTGGACACAAACTTTGTTTCTCACTATCTGAAGCTCAGTTCAGATGTCACAAACACCCCATTTTCAAAATGTAAAATCACAACTCACATTGAGTATCCTAATTGCTTATAAATGTATAGATTGCAAAGTCAATTTCTTCATTAACATTATAACCTATTGGTTTGCAGATGATTGCTTCTTTTCAAAGTAATAACTTTTTCCAATCAACATCCTCATACATTTATTATAAATATGGCAAGGCATCAGATGTTGGTACAGTTATCTTACTAGATATTATACCAGTTGAATTGCTAGGGTGATTTTTCTTTAGGAGTCATTTGCAGTTGGAAGAACATGTATGATTCCTAACTGCCTTCTTTTTATTACATAACAGCTGCTTCCCAGATGAAATCTATTTGCAATCAGATCTTGCTTGATGTTTAAATAAAAAATGCAGTCTGCAAAACATTACTATAATAGTTAAATTTTAACTATTGCAAAAATTTTAACATCTGCACAAATATAGCTTGTCTAGCAATCTTTCCTTTTTGTTAATAATGCATAGACATTTGTATATCATTTAAGTATATTTTAAGTTCCATATTCAACTTTATTTTTATAACCCTGTTTTAACCAAACCAAAGTGTATCATTGATCGTATCAAATATTGCTACCTCAAATTTGAATTGCAAGAGCATATAGAGAAGTTTCCAATTCAAAACTTTTTTTCTTTATTTCTACATTTCTTTTCTGCCATTCAAGAAGATCCTCCCAAAGTTTAACATTAAGTTAAAACCCAAACTTGATTCAATTATATCATGCTAAAAATGTGGGAAGATGTAACACACAATTTACTATTACTGGATGTCTAACTTGTACAGATATTGACAGATCAACTATTATAAATGATACATGTGTAAAATAAGTTATTTTAAAATTTGTTCCTGCCTTTCAACTAAGGGTAAAGATACCATTCTTCAGTATCCTCTAAAATTTGGGTAACTAGGAATTACTATAATTTATGTTTGCTAATCCACACTTCTATGGCTTCAACAAAATTATATGATTAAAAAAAAACCCTACTCAACTCACTCTTTTTTGTGTTTGAGAAAAGTGAAATGCTTCCTCTGTGAAATCAATTGGAGGATCAAAGGACTCACTACATTACATTTTCTGAAAGTTGCTCACCAAATGTATTCTTTCATCTCCTGAGACATACTTGAAAAAGAGAAACTCCTTCCAGTAGAACTTTACCTGAAACAATTTTCAAGATAAATGAGGTAGTCTAATAGTTAATAAAACTAATGGGACATTTTTAGATTGGTCAATTCTCATTCATTTGTCCATTGCAGTTTACAATATGGATGACTCTGAGATTTTTCAATGTAAGAAAAGCCAATTGTGATAAAATGTCAGTCAGGAGCTATCCTGACAGCCCCGTGGGAGATGATGTGAATTGCATTCTAATACCCCTGGAAGCAGCTAGATTGAAGGAAGGTTACCTAAATTCAGATACTTAAAGGGAAGGGATTGTGATCTATAATTCTTTTTTCAGTCTAACTCACTATCCAGCTAAGTGGGAACACTTTAAATGGTTTTCCAGCATAATCCATTACGTGCTGTTTCATTAACAGAATGACATCTTTTTTTAACTAAGTACCAAAGTTATGCCCAAAGCACAAGACCTCTGTTTTGACTGAACATTATTTGCCATCTCAGAATTAAAATAAGTGCTTCTGCAACTTGTTTTTCTTAGCTTTAATGGAATTGGTCCTCTCCCCCCACTCCCTCCCCCCAAAAAACATCAACTGAACAATATATTTTATCCATTTGCTAACACAACTTTATACTTGTTTTGCAATAGAGCTGGCTGGATAATTACAAACAATATACATTTATAGTGTTGCAGTAACTTATGAGTCATAACAACCAAAGTGATACATTATCTACCAGGGAACTTTTGCTGCTTTGCAGTAAATTCATTATAGTTGGCTTTTATTTAGTCTTGGTAAATAGAAACTTCACTGTAAACCATAAGGGATAATGATAGAACAAATTAAGAGTCATAAAAGTTCACTGCTACTAATGGGTGCAATGCACTTGTGATCATAAAACAATACCAGTTACTCTATGATATATGAAGACAAAATGGTTTGGAAGTGTTTCTCAGGCAAAAAGATATCAATTAATTAACAAACTTTTGAATGCTGCTTATTCAAAAAAGATAAAGTATGAAAACACAATAATTGAATGAAATTAAAATAAAACATCAATGAATTCAGCAGGAATCTGCACCAACCACTATTCCATCTTGCTGGAATTCAATCTGCATCTCTCCCAACCTGTCCCTCACATCCTCCAGGCATCAGGTCAAATTTCAGATCATATTGTCTCTACACAAGAATGTTTGGGCAAGATAATTCACACTTGACCAACAAAAAAAATAAATCCCTCCATCTTTGATCTCATAGAACCTAACACTAAAAGATATTTTAGGATCATTTCAGTGAATGCATTATTAACAAACAAAATTCTGTTCTTTGGACAAGCCAATCTACTAGAAAATAAGCTATAATCCATGTTTCTTCCAAGAAGACAGGAAACCTCTAAGCTCAATTACCTCTAACAGAGAAGTAGAACCACCATTTCATTGTTTTAAGAAGGAATACAAAAATGTGAAATGCACACAAAAAATAGAATAGCAATGACTTTGATATCAAGGTAATAATAACACACTCCTTTATAGCTATCACAGATGAAATGAAAATTCATTTTCTGGTTAGATTCAAAATGCATTTGGGAATGTAGCCCTTGATGAAAACCAAGGGAAAATTCCTGGTATTTTTTTGTTATAAAGATCTCATGAAGAATGATTGTAGAAAGATTAAAGATTATTCAAACTTTATTATACAAGTCTTGTAAAATTTTGATTTTGACAATTTGAGGTTGTTTTCTCAATCATTGTGTGTGTGCATGTATGTGTATATATTTTGTATATGTGTGCATTCTTGTCCCACTTTTGAAAATAATTACCAAATTTTAAAATAAATCGTTGCAGGGCTGTGGTCTGAGAATACTGGGAATTGTTGTCCAGTAATGTCTGCAATCTTGCAGTTTCTACATCCCTATTGTAAATAAAGCTTTTGGTATTATGTAGAAAATTAGTTTCCTAGGTAGCCAGGCCCTATTAGACAATAATAGTTTTTGCAGTTTATAATTGACTGATTCTCTCTTTTCTTAGTACAGAAATGAAACAATTGCTGAACTATTGAAGTGATAAGCTCCTGTTTTACAATAAGGCCCAAAGGAACTACCATGTGGTAGATATTAATGTTCTTTGAAAGATCATCAATCAAGATTCTGTGTTTTTTTTAAAAATATCCAGCCTGAGGCTCATGTGGATTTATTTCTTTCTTTAAATGAAATCTTGTGCAGCTTCCAAAAACATTTAAACATGTCCTCAGCAAATGGGTAGATTAGCAAGGAAAAAATTACAATGTGAACAAAAACTGAAGACAAAAGGTTTAGTTCAGTGAACTGGAAGACTGTACTAAGGATAAAATGCAAGATTGGCATCAAGATAATGTTTGTGATGCAAAACAAGAACTAGATTCCAAGGCATGCTGTCAAAAAGCTCAAAGGCCAACTTACTTTACTCCTAAGCATTATATGCTAAGATGAGAACGTTTAATGTCTTTCTGTTGAATTTATTTAGATATTTTTTATGAAATTGCAATTCTTGCTTTGTAGGTTACAATCACTAAGTAAATAGACAACAAAATTATCATTTTTCCATCATAGTATTTCTTAACATATATATTATTTATTCAGAAGCTCATTAATCAGTGGAAATTGATTTGATCATTAAAATTATTCTTAGGGAACTGTGAAAAGTACACATTTATTTGTAACATTAAATACACATAAGGAAATCACATTGTATCAGATGTTCAGATAAATAATATTTCATCAACGAATAATTGTGATATACTATGTCTTTTTCAAGAAATAATATTTCATAAGAACAATGAAGATGACTCTATGGATGCACTATTGGCAATATAGTGACTTCTACTTTTTCCTCCTCTTCTGCATTATTTATCATTCAGGAACTCAGGATAGCATACCTACTGCCTCCGCCTCATAATTTATTTCTCAAAATTTTTTTATGAGCTGATTGAGAGTGACTGGCCTGTAATTGGTCATTCAGCTTCTGTGAGTGATGGCTGAATAGAAACTGCTTATGATCACCGGCTATCATAGGTAAGAGACATTGGAATTATTAGCCCAGATTTGTTAAAATTTGTTCTTGTTCTTGTTCAGCTCTGGAGGACTCACATTTTATCTGCCTTTTTTGTATACTCTGCTTCTATCTTCTCTTCCACAGGTTTACTAAATCTGGACTGTAAAAAGTCTAGAGGAGTATCTCTTTGCTTCTTAGCTAGATTTTTGTAGCCCAAATCTAGTAGCCCAACTTATTTCCTAGTGTCATGTAGGATAAGGCAGCAAGAGTACACCCCAAGATAGAGATTGATTGGCTGCCTCCCCAAACAAGCCTCCATGCCTTTCTTCTTCCCCATGTCTTGGTAGAGTGCAAGTACCAAATTAAAAATCTTAAATTTGACTGGTATCATTACCTGCTACTAAAAAGGTAAACATCCCATACACTGTTGTCCATTCCTAATCACAATGATGAAACGATGTTAAACATGACCAATCCTTGTATTACAATATCACAAACAAATATAAAAGAGACAAAATTTGCATTGTGATATTATGATATGTGTTAGTGTGCTGCCCCATTCACTCATACACGCACAAAGTGGGGTTTTGGAGAGTTCATTACTGTTCCCCAGCAATTTCCTTCACCTAGCCTCAGAACTATCCCAAATAAATCCAGGCCAAAGTTAATCCACCAAGCAATGGCCAATAGTCCAGAAAACAAATAGTAAGTTGCTCCAACAAACTCCACCAGGCAGAACTGAAATATACCCAGAAGATCTCACTTGGCAAGAGAAGTTCAGAGTCTCCAAGGCACCAAGTCAAACTGAAAGCACATGGAATACACAGCCATAAACCAAACACGTTGTTCCCAACAATGTCTCCCTCTTCCTGCCGTGATAAATAGCTTTCTGGTGCAGCCCATCAAGATGGGCGGGGTTTTCTCCCGAATAATAGGGCAGATCTTTGCTGCTCCTGTCTTTTTTCTACCCTGTGTGCTCTTGGATCTACCTCTTCACTGACCATTTGCCCCTGCAAACTGTCTTTAGCCGAAGCCTCTTATAAATCTCTTTCGGCTGACCATTCTGAGTCATTAATTAACCTAGTTCCTGACGTGCCAGGAACGAGCTCATCGTCCCTCGAGCCAGCCTCCGAGGAAGAGTCGGAGAGTTGCCCAAGGGAGACATTAGAGTTAGTCATTAGTATCCTTGGTTTCTTCCTGAAGACACTTGATATTCTCTGTTGGCATATATAGGGATGGTGGTAAGAAAATTGAAAATTGTATGAGAAAACGTATATATCTGGGCATAAATATATAAGAATCTAAATAGGCTTGATGAGTACATATCTTAATATTGCTCTTCATTGGCTTTCTAATCCTTGCAATGAGTGACAACAAAGCAAAGACAGAGAAGGAGGAAAAGTTGGTCTTCTATTGACACTTCTATTGTTCACTGGGACCTAATCTAAGTTGTGATTGATGCAGTATTTGCACTTACATTTTGCATGTGATGCATGGTAGAAATGGCAGGTTTTGTGACTAACCTTTTCTAACATTTCAATGGATAAAAATATTAGTACTCTGCGTAACGAGCTATCAATGACCTCATAATCTTCAGTGTTATTAAGTACAGAATATTGATTTGTCCTTCCTGAAAACTGAAAACCACACTTTGCTTCTTCACTACCATGTTTTCCACTATCCTCCACCCACATACAATGGTTTTCAAGTAGCCAGAAGGTCATTCAGCTTCTGCTTACACATCTCCAGTGAAAGATAATCTGTCTATTCTGCAACAGCCTGTTTAAACAGTTTATTGTTATTAAATTTCACATAACAAGTCACTGAAATCTACTTTTCTAAAATGTCCATCCATTAGTATAATGGGCAGTAGGAATAACCTTGAGGAACAATAAGAAGACCTGTAACCAATATAAAGTCAGAAAAAAGAAATTTGAGTACAAGACAAAAATGTAATTTAATTATGGATGGCTATAGAGGTGGTGGGTATGCAATAGTATATGCATGATAATGTCATCATACAAATGTTGTCATTAATGTTTAGGTGTCATGACATATACCTGAGGCAGTTGCATGATGATGTAATCCTGACATGTTATTATTTTCACATTATTGCAAGTTATTGTGAAAACCATTGTTGAGTGTTAAAACAGCATCCTTCTTAATGCATGTAACTCTGTTGTTCCTAGTGGTGCCTTATTACAGGAATCATTAAACTGTAATTCAAGCCTGTGGGCTTGACTTAAAATATGGGCTTAGCTAACTAAACTATTGTGCAGAAAAAAAATTAATTCTGCTTCATAGTTTCATAGTTCCATTTAGGTCTTGATTTGGTTCCTAGTTTTTTTCATTGTGAATGCAGCCTGAATGTTTCTCCTACACACTCCAAGAGATCCAATCCCACTCTACTGTTGCTTTTCATTTTTCAAATGTTGGTGAAGGTGGGAATACCATCAGCAGCTCTAAGAGGCCTGGGGTAGATATCCAGGTGAGAGATGACTTTCCTTTCCTCTATGAAGTATGGCAATGAATATGTTGTTATGGCAGTAATACAAGCAGGGCTTTTTTTCTCATAGAACGCCCAGAACGGAGTTCCGGCACCTTTTTTGGATGGAACCTTGTAGGATAGGCAAGGTGGGTTGTATGACGTGTGTGAGTTCTGGCACCTTTTTATTTTACAAAAAAAGCACTGAATACAAGCAAAGAAATAGTGGGGTTACAAAGCTGTTTGGGACAATTACAGAATTCTTAACACCGCGGAGGAAAGTAAATATAAGTAAATGTTACTCCATTGTTAGAGCCATCAAGGACAGGACTAGCTTCAACTGCAGCATTTATGAGGGTCATAGGGTGATATTTTTCAGAACTGAAACTTTATTAGAATTTACAATAATCAAGCATTTAGTAAAGACTAAGTTTAATATTATGAGGCTTCTTAATAAGTTCCAATCGTATTTAGGAGGATCACAACATACATAAATTGACCAGGAAGGAGTATACATATGAAAAACATATGATCCATTTTGCACGTCCTTTTGATCACATTATGAAGCCCTTAGGAAGGATCAAAGCAAACACATTAAAAGTCCCACTGAATGATATCTCTTTATACTCCTGCAGCAGTTAAATCAGTTCCTAATTGTCTCCAGATGACTATAAATCTTTTGAAAAATGACTTGGCAAGTATGAGTAAAATGGGGTTTAATATAAATTTAAGGAAGGTTGAAGGTGAATGGCCATTGGAATAAGGGCAATTACGCCATTGCATATTCTTCTGTTCCTGAAAGGGTGGAAAAGAAAAAAAGAAAATTAATAGAAGCTCATGATTTATTCAGACAAATGAGTAATTTGTGTTTTGATTGTCAAGAATTATAACACTAATAATACAGTGATGATGCAAAATTGTGGTATTCTACAGAAGTCCTTCAAGACTTCTGAATTTCAGAACTAAAGAATACCTGGGGAATAATATTCACTAATTTATAATTTCCCTGACTGGCTCCTTCCTTTCACTACCAGGTTCAGAAAAAAAATGGAACATTTTTGATTAGAAAACACGTTTTTCATGCTGTGTTGAATTTCAAGCTTCAGTTTGTGTTATGAAACTTGCCAATATCAAATGCTGTAAACATTTTTAAATTCCATACCGTACCCCTTTTCGCTTATTTTTTTCATTGTTTCCTAAAGGATTAGTACTCAAAAGAAGAGCTGACAATTGCTCATCCTACTGAGGCAACAAGGAAAAAACTGCCAAGAGATCTAATCCATCACTTTTGACTTTCTACTGCTTATGTGCAACAAGACAAATAAAACCCAAGTAAATTTTTGCAAATGGAGTACAGTTAGTCCTTGACTTACAACACTTCATTTAGTGACCATTCAAAGTTACAATGGCACTGGGAAAAAATGACTTAAGACCGTTTTTCACACTTACGACCATTGCAGCATCCCCCATGGTCATGTGAGCAAAATTCAGACAGTTGGCAACTGACTCACATTTATGATGGCTGCAGTGTCCTGGGGTCATGTGATCACCTTTGGCAACCTTCTGACAAGCAAAGTCATCAGGAAAGCCAGATTCGCTTAACAACCACATTACTAACTTAACAACTGCAGTGATTCACTTAACAACCATGGCAAGGAAGGTCGTAAAATGGGACAAAATTCACTTACCAAATGTTTCACTTAGCAACAGAAATTTTGGGCTCAGTTGTGGTCGTAAGTCAAGGACTACCTGTGCTTTAAATTACAGGCAATCAGTTTTAATTAATTACTATTAATTCAATGAATATAAACTATTAGTCTATTTAAGTGTGGAAAAATCTCCAGCATTTATTTTATTTAGAAACTGAACAGCTTATAATTTTTTTTCTCCTCTCTATTTTTCCTTGGATTAAGGTTAGGGTTAGTGTTAGGGTTCTCCTCTCTATTTTTCCTTGGGGGTGATTGTCTAGATTTGAAGTCATCATAGTTTGTAGTAAGAATAGTAATAATGATGATATATTATCCCTGTGCTTTTGTTTTTCTGGGACATCCCTATCTCTCCCCCCCCCCTTGCCAAAGCATTGCTCCTAGTTTGTAAGCAGTGTATACTTTGTTTTCTTAACTGTTCCTGGAGAGATATAGGCATAATAATAAAGCCTGTAGGCATGACACGTAGTTATAGAAATCACAGAAAATGGAAGGAATAGACAGAAACCACCACAACCCCCCCTCCTCTATTACTGGCAGTTTTGTTGTTTAGAAGCAAGAGGGGGAGCATCTGTTCTTTCTCCTTGGACCCTCTGCTGTGGCATTTGATATTCCATGAGCCAAGTAACAGGAAAGGCAAATGGATGTCAGTTTGCCCCTCCTTTTCCCAGTATGGATCTTATTTCAGATGCCATCTCTCTGTACTGCTTTATTTCATTTGGATGCACATCCTGGAGTGAAGAATTGTCAGCCCTGTTATTTTGGCAAGGGGGAAATATTCTCTCTGTCCTGGTATTCATGCCTTTGTGAACAGTTCTGAACCATTCCATTAGAAAGAGATAAAAAATATTACAGATATGAAACTTATATTTTAAGCTGCTGAAATAAATCTGTGAAGCTTGCTTTGTATTACACCTTAGCATAATATTTTCCCCAGTATATGATAACGTGGAGATTTAATGTAATCAATACTTAGATGCTGAGCAAATTCTGTGTATGTAGATACATGCTATAACCCCCATTGCTTCTATCTTCTAACCATCATTTTGCCACACAATAGAGGTCTATATCTCCACATATTCTTGACAAAGCCTTAATCCCACTGAGAAACCATAGATGATGCTGAAAATAGCCTTTCTGTTTGAGTGCCTACTTCACAAAGCAATTGCAGATTTTATTTGGCTCATCACAAGGGTGGGTAAATAATGTTTGACAAGACTCTATAAAGGAGAGGAAACTATCTGTAAAACATGAATATACCATAACCATTTACTTGTATATAATAATATTTGCTCACTTTGTATACACACTTTTAAAAATCATTTGAAAGGGGATAGTTCCAGGGGTAGGCAACCTTGGCTCTTTTATGACTCGTGGACTTCAACTCTCAGAATTCCTGAGCCAGCCACGCTGGCTCAGGAATTCTGGGAATTGAAGTCCACGAGTCATAAAAGAGCCAAGGTTGCCTACCCCTGGTTGAGGCCATTTGATGTGAATACAGTGACATTATTGAGGGAGACAAGTCCAGAATGTTTGACTTTTGAGGGTTTTTTTTAATCAAACAGGTAATTTAATCCTATTTGAATTTTAGTGCTCTTATTTTACCCTTGTCCCTCAGTTGAAGAAAAGTGCACCATTGCTATCTGGATTGCCTCTAATTTTTGGCAGCATGATATCGGAGAATCTAGTAGTGCAAAGAAAAAATTGCTACAAGTCACAGCATCCCAAAACCTTTTCCCTTCCTGCTGAACATGTTGGCTGGGAAAACTTTGGTGATAACCTAATATTATTATATCCCCAAAGATCTTGAAATCTCCCTCCCCCCCATCAACTAAATTGTTGCAACCAAAGCAGGAACGTTGCCCATTGTGTATTTGAGGTCAGATTATTTACTGGCTTCCATTTGCATTAGAAGAGAAAGGAGAAATTGATTGCATAATGTTGCTGTGTTGTCTTGTTTTATTTTTTTAAAATAAATATGCATGCATTCATACATAAGCTGGGGTTCATTAATGTGAGGTTAAGAAAAGATATAAATCCTTTCAAGGCTGTTCCCAAACAAAAATGCAAATAACAATGACCTTTAATTAAAAGAAAAGTTATGAATAGTTTCAGTTAAAATCCAATGCCAAAACAAAGAAATAAAAGAAAACCTGCTAAAAGCAGAGTATAATTAAAGAGATGTACTAAAAGTTTAGTCACATTTCTTTATTCATTGAATGTGACCAGACTGGATGATTACCATTTTTTTTTGCTTTGATGCTATCCATATTTTTCTGATTTCTTTTTTTTTATCACTGAGAAATGAGTGTCTGTTGCTTGCAGCTAACACCAACCAAATACCAAATAGTCCAATAAAACCTCTACAGAAAAATAAAGTGATCTTAATTTTTTTCTTTTAAATATTGTGCAACGGTTGTTCCAGTACTTTACAATAAACATTTCTGTTAAGACAATTGATATGCAGAATTCTAGAAGTAGAGAATGCCATGTTGCATCTTTCTTCATTGCATTCAGTTTCATGGAAACAACATTACTTTTGAGTTATTATGTTAAAAGAGAAGAAAACTTCAGCCAAATTATATGCCATCTGTTGGGCTTTTTCATACAAGGAAACTGGAGTTGCGGCTTTAATAGGAATTACCTAACAGAAACAACAATAACAATAGCGCCCTCTGTCACCTTAGCAAGAAAGTGCCATCCAAAAAGTTTGAAAGAAGATCTAAAGCAGGGGTCCCTAATCCCCGGTCCACAGACTGGTACCAGTCCGTGGCCCATTGGGAACCAGGCCGGACAAGTGGCGGACAAATGTGCAAAGCAGGCACAGGTGAAATCATCCCCTCCCTACCACAGCCACCGCTGCCGATCCATGGAGCCAGAAAGGTTTGGGGACTGCTGTTCTAAAGCATTCTGAGAATGGGGTTGAAAAATGTAAGCCTTTTCAAAGACAAACCAACATTCAAGAAATTGGAGGGCAAATATTGGCACAGTTATAATCTTCTTAAATTTAAGATACTCAGTGGGGGTAGTAAGCCAACAAAAATGCTCAGTATTATCTCTGAATATATGGCCATGGGAATAGACTTTAAATGATTTATAGTTTCAGAATCTTTTTTTTAATTTTTCTATTAACAAAAACATTAACTACATTTTCAGATAAAAAGTAAATGTATTTGTTGTACACAGTATCCCCATGCTGGAATCACACTGTCATAAAATAAGTACCAATTAAACATGAACAAAACTAGCAAAAGCGCTATAATTTGAAAAAGTTCAAGTGTCTTAAAATGTGTAGATCTTTGTGAGGCTGAGCAAGCAATAGCACTTAGACTTATATACAGCTCTCTCTAAGCGGTTTACAGTGTCAGCATATGCCCCCAACAATCTGGTCCTCATTTTACCAACCTTCGAAGGATGGAAGGCTGAGTCAACCTTGAGCGGGTGAGACTTGAACTGCCAAACTGCTGGCAGCCAGGAGTCAGCAGAAGTATCCTGCAGTACTGCATTCTAACCACTGCGCCACCAGGGCTCTTGAGGCATTGTAATACCCTGTTTTTTCATAACTATGAAACAATAGGTTTAGGAACTTAGAGAAGGACTAATCATATTTTACATGATTTAGGAAAAATAATTGTCAGTAGGTTTTTGTTTTGCTTTTGTAATGGCTGAAGAATATAGCAGAACAAAGGTCAACAAGATAGAGAACCTTATTTAAAATTTTAATTCATGAAAATTAATATGGCTTTCCTTCCATTCTTCATCCATGGTGGCAAAATGTAGGTAGAATTTGTTAACAGTGACTACGATGTATTCTTTTCCAAGCAAAGAGGCTCATTTCATATGCTTGAATCATGCTTTTAAAATGCCTTTATAAAAAAAACATTTATTCATATTCCTATTAACTGAGGATTCATTATCACGTGTAACAAGTTTCCAAAACATCTATGCTTGAAAGAAGACAAATTTGGCATCCATTCATAATGCAATGCTTTGCAATTCCAGCCAGAAGTAAGTTCCTGTGAGTTCTGTAGGATTTTACTCAATGGATATTAATCTGATGAAGTAAGTAGTAGCTCACAAAACTTACACCTTTTAATAAAATGTATTTTAAAAGGTGCTACTAAACACCTTGCAATTTTTTGCCACCATAGAATGACATAACTCTGCTACTGCAGTGTCAAAAGGAACATAATTTTTATATATAACCTAATCCCATCCCACTCAATAAATCTTATTAAAGAGAACTCTGTGAGAAGCATGCTTAGAAATGAATTAAGGAGTTGTCATAAAGCCTGAGGCTGCTTATGCCATAATGCCTCTTCTGTACTTTTGACACGTAATTGACATGTGAGACATTGTTGTCCCAACATATTTTTTTTCTTAATCTTGAAAAAGGAAAAAAGAAGTTTCACCAATTAATCAGAAGATGTAGACATATTGGCTAAAATGATGACTAATTAGTAATCCATAGCTGACTGTCATTTGCTGTGACTGTCAACTAACCTCTTTAAGAATCTGTGACTCTTAACTAACCTCTAAAAGGCCCTTTTTGAGGGAGATAGGAGATTTAGAAATATGAAATATAAACAAGCAAACAAGCTTCACCATAGTTGATACAATAACTTTGCTTGGTTTGATCATCTTCATAGTATTACCAAAGGAATGATTTGAAAACAATAGTCGGCTCCTAATTTTAGACTTGAGAATTGCAACCATTTTTGTCTCATTTATTCTGTAGTGTAATGGATTAATTGGGCACTTTGTTTTAAGGAAGGGAATCATAAAGCTTGGAAGACTTCTGAGCTACTAGGAATGTATCAATAGCCTCAGTATAAAACTCTAAGTTTATCAAGAGCCATGGTGGTGCAGTGGTTAGAATTGTAGGCTGACTTTGCCCACAGTCTGCAGTTCGATCCTGACTGGCTCAAGGTTGACTCAGCCTTCCATCCCTTTGAGGTTGGTAAAATGAGAACCCAGATTGTTGAGGACAATATGCTGACTCTGTACAGTCCACTTTGAAAAGATTGTAAAGCACTGTCGGGCAGAATATAAATCTAAGTGCTATTGCTATTGCTCTTCTTGGGTTTGGGCAGCAAGATTTCAAACTATGTTTATGCTCAAAATAAACTTGAAGAAATTGTCCTACTACCTTCATTATAGGCTCAGTTACACTTTATTGTCTTCCATTTGCACCGGACTGTGCAGCATGTTTAATTCAGCAGTAAGGTAGACTTAGGGCCATATTTTCATTCTCAATTATTTTAAAATATGGAATTAATAAGGGAAAGGACTATTTTTGTCTGCGCTAGCTGCTGGATTCATTGCCTCTGCAGGGAATAGATTAGTTGACCTTTGAGGCACATTTGCAAAGCCTAACTATGATCTTATCATTTTGTGAAATAAACTAAGGAAGGAGATGTCCTCTACATGCAGTATTACACCAGAAACCAATTAAAAAACAAACAGGACATAAGTCATGTTACAGATGCTTAATGATAAAGTGATTTTTCTTCTAAAGGAAAATTATTCCATTCTTAATTATTCAGCCCCTGATTGATACAAATTTAAATAGGAAGCAGCAGGGGCTATGATATCTATTTTTCCTGACGGCTGCTTTACATTAAGCAAGAGCACAAATTAGCAAGCTGTGGCTTGAAAACTTGTCACAGGTAACACAGCAATTTGCACATATTTTCTGCAATTTATATTTATTTTGCTCTAGGCAGACACCTAAGATTTTAACATTGTTTATGCATGATTCAATTATGTCTGTGGTCGATGCCTACTTTTAATTTGCCTTCAGATGTAACTGATGGTGATTAGATTACTATTCAACTGAGTGATGATTGCTTATCTGGCAAAAGGCTCACCTTTTCATTTACTCTCCACAGAGCAACTGAAATTTACTGAAAAGCTTTTAATAATCCTTGACTATATTGACAAGTATGGAGATCAGCTTTTTGTCTGTGGAGATTTCTCCTCTTCCCTTTGCAAATGTTCCAAACATCATGGAGTAGCAGCTGCTAACATTGCAGCAAGGTTTGTTTGCTTGTTTTGAATTCTGGGACTCTTTTTTATGAAATCATACCAAGAATTAGGCAAGTGGAAGACTCCGTCCAGGCAACCAATCTGAGAGACAATTAAGGGCAAACATTTGCTCTCACATTTACTGCCAAGGTTCTGTTGTAATTAAGAATACACTCCCCAAACAGTTGCAAGCAAGCTTATTTTGCACATTGTACAGCTGATTCCAAAGGACCTTAATAGCAATAGCAATAGCACTTAGACTTATATACCATTTCATAATGCTTTGCAGCACTCTCTAAGTGGTTTACAAAGTCAGCATAAGCCCCCCAGCAATCTGATCCTCATTTTACTGATCTCTGAAGGATGGAAGGCTGAGTCAACCATGAGCCAGTCAGAATCAAACTCCAGTGGGCAGAATTAGCCTACAGTACTGCATTCCAACCACTGCGCCAGCACGACTCTTAAATAATGAGAAGGGAAGTTTTTCTTCCCTACCTTCAGATTCTGTTTTACAAAGCCTTCTGAATTCCTAACTCTAGCCTCCTTATCTCAGGAACAAAGAGATATAAAAATACCACAGTAAGACTATAAAATAGCAGTTGGGAAAATGGTCTAGTTTCTCAATAGCCTTTCAATTCTTGGATGTTCTGTAACAGGAATTTCTGTCAAAACACTGTTTGGTATAGGCACCCTATAATAGATTTTTCTCAGAGTGGAAATTAATTTAAAATGTAATAGCAGAACAACAGAAGCATAAAACCAGAGGCAGTAAAAACAAATTTGGACTAAAGTAGTTTCAGTGACAGGGAAGATGGAAGGTCAGCATCTGGCAAGGCACGTTTTTTTTCCTCACAGCATAAAGCTATATATTATTCATCAATATTTTATTATCTTAATATGACTGCACTAGAGCTCCCTTGTGTATGAAGATCCAAGATGGTGGCATTATTAAAAAGCGCATTTGCTATTCCGTAGACAGATAATTAATATGTTAGTAATATATGACCGGCAGGTATACAATGAGAAAAATGTCAAAACTAATGAAAACACAGGAAATAGTAAAAGACTTTGATGATAAAGAAAGAAAAGATTAATTGCTGACAATTCTGGTTTCAGAAGGAAGGAATGCTGAACTATAGCAAAGAATGGAGGCCGTAGAAAGAAATCCCTATCACAGAAAATAGGTGCCCCAATGGATTTAAGAAATGTGGCCAATATTTTCAAATACAAAGATAATTAACATTACAAGATTTTTTAAAAAGGTAACTGTCACAATTTAGAACACTATAGAGAGACTGTACAGGATTCATCAGGTTATTTAAGGATGGATTTTGTATTATGAAAGCTAGTATAGGTGGCCTCGCTTAGTGACTGTTCAGAGTTATGATGCATCCCCCAAAGGTACTTATAACCTGGATTTGAAGTTCTAATGGCCGCCCTTCTGGTCATGTGATCACATTTTGTGCACTCAGCAACCAGCTCACATTATGGCCATTTGCAGCATTCCACAGTCACATGACCTCAATTTATGATTTTCTTTTTGCAAGAAACCAGTGTTTACTTTTGGTTTCCAATACAAAAATTGCCCATTGAGAATGAAGGATTTGCTTAATGACTGCCACAAAAAATGTCATAAATTTGGATCAGTTACATGATGATCCACTTAATGGCCAATAAGACTTATGTCTATAATTCTGGGCTCCATTACTCTCATAAGTCGAGGACTACCTGTAGTAGGTGGGAACATTCTTTCCTAGTGGACTGAAAAAGCAGTCAAGAGTGTCTCTCAGAGTGTGTCTAAACAGGGCTTGTAAACATTTAGTTAGCCTATGTAAAACATTTACAACCTGTTCATTAATTATTGATTGTTATTTAAAACCAGAGCTTTAAAAGATAGAAATGTAAAATATAATTACAAAAAGTTTTTTAAAATCATGAGATTACCATGATTTTGATATTCATGTATATTTTATTGCAGTAACCATATAATTAATTCATTATTTGTATATTTTAAGAGATGCCAAAATACTCTCAATTTGCTAATTCATTAACTTTAAGCAAAATATATCCTTTAAAAAAAAACAATATTTTAATATTTAAAACATCTTAAAATAATGTGGCATGCCCCTTGTGCTGTTGTTCATTAAGCAACACTACTATTTCCTAATTTTGATTTACTTTTGCTGTCCAAGGGATAATAGATATCCTTTGACCAATGTATTAGGGTAATACATGATTATCAATAAATGTGTTCAAAATGTGCAAAAATTGAATTTTAAGTTACCAATATTTTTTTAGATTGCAAGAACCCTTTATTTGTTTATTGGGGAAATAGTTTAAAGAATGGCATGCAAACAAATTAAGAAGCAGGGATGCCAAGAGGCCATTGATCTGTCGTATTTCAAATGATTTCATATTAGCTATATACCGCTGTGGCCTCATAATTTCAGAGGTCTTCAGCTTTTCCTCTTTAGCTAAGTCAATTAACTTCCATCTTTAGAGGAACTGCGATAAAGATAGTTTTGCAGTGTTAATGCTGGAACTGCAAGGCAAGTAGATTTCCATTATTCAGAAGTTATGTTTTACCTGGCTTATCAGCTTCTACTGTAAAACTTTTTGAAAATCATAATCATATTCAGAGAGAAAGGAGAATGGGTGGGGGGACAGATGTTTGAGGTTCTGTCGCACAGATGTTTTGTCTTCTCTTCTGTTCCACTTTTCCCAGTATATAATAATAATAATAATAATAATAATAATAATAATAATAATAATAATAATAATAATAATAATAATAATAATAATAATAATAATAATAATAATAATAATAATAATAATAATAATAATAATAATAATAATAATAATAATAATAATAATAATATTGAGGACCACATGCTGAGTACGGCCGGTCAGCCAGCTACGAATCCATCTGGTGGTGATGCTGTCTAACCCACATTTTTCTATCTTATCAAGTAGTAGGTTGTGATCTACTTTATCAAATGCCTTATTGAAGTCCACGTAAATTATATCCACAGCATTCCTCTGATCCACTAATTTTGTCACTTGGTCAAAGAATGCAATAAGATTTGTCTGACATGATCTGTTTTTGACAAACCCATGTTGGCTTTTAGTAATGATTTTGTTTGCCTCTAGGTCACGGGTCGGCAACCCGCACCTCCGGAGCCGCATGCGGCTCTTTTTTTATATATATAACAAGTTTTATTGAATTTTTTTAATTTTACAGCCAAGTGCTTAGGACTCATCGTGGAGATAGGGCACTCCATAAAACAAAATAAAACATATAGTCATACATAAACAATTTAGGTTACTTTTTAAAATTTCCCTCTCTATTTTATCAAAACAAAAAACAAAAAAAACAAAAAAAAACTATCAATAGTATTTCCACCCGTTTCGAGCTTAATTAACTATTAACATATTCCAATTGGCATTACATAGACATATAGTATACAGTTCGAGTATCCATATAATACAGACCATATTACTCCAAATATTCACTTTATATTTCTCAATTAACTTCTATCTCTTATTCTATTTCACATACATATTTTATAAACGAATATAACTTTACGTTTTTAAACCATTTTACATTAACTTAAGTTATTTCTAATTATTTCTAAGCTAAACATATAGCTATTATATATATGTATATTTTAAAATTTCTCCACTATATTCTGTTTCCTATACTCTGTCAAACATTTTTATAAATCAATCCATTCTTCAATCATTGCAAGTAAGAATATCATTAATATTTCACCAATCTCAATACAACTCCTTTAGTTTTAACTTTTCCAGTTTTCCATAGTTGCCATTCCAAGCCCTAATCAAATCCATAATTTACATCAATATTAACTCAGACTAAAATCTTAGACCTTAGAAATCTCAAAAATATTAGCTCACTTGAAGTCTCTAAAAACCATTTTACCCGTTAAAAAAAGTTTGAACACTCATTTTTAAACCTAATTCTAGCTTTCTTTTTATGCCAAGCAGGTTTCCACAATAGGGCCTTTAGCTCCTCCCATCTTAATATTTGATTATACACATTTTCCCACAGTTGCGTCCGATCATAGTCTTCTTCTCTTTTTCCCAATATTGTCTGCACTATGTAATCAGTCTTAGTCAGTATGGTGATTATTCGTTGTTTGTATGTATTGTCAGCATTTTTAATGTCTCGTATTAGAGAGTCCATTTCTGTTGTTTTTAAATCTATAGATGTTTCAATTAAATTCTGCCTTTGGTCCTCAGAAATCTCCATCCTTTGTATATAAGGTGTAACATCTTCCTCTTCAGTAAATTGTAGATATAAATCCTCCACCTCATTAAGTTGTAAATCCAATTGTGTATCATGATCAGTTGGAGTTTGAAATTCAATTTTTAACTCTGAACCATTCTCATTCCTAAGTGTCATGAAATGTTCACTTAATTCTTCTCTCGTTTCCAAGATTTTTGCTAGTATGAGTTCATAATTAAGCTGTGGATAGGCTTCCATTCTTTTTCTCTCTCTTTTTTTTTTCTATAAGAAAAGTACAGGAGTGTCTGGGCGTAGCGCCAAGTTCAGCAGTTCCTTTACCATGGTTACAATGTTACGATAAGGCTTTCTGGGCTTCATGCCAATTTCCTGGATACATTGTAACCCTCCAATTCACATAACTCCACCCAGTAGCCAGGATAGTTTTTTTTCCTTTTTAAAGTGGATAAAAATGTTCAGAAGGGGGGGGAGGAAAGAAAAACACTCCACCCCCTCCCTAAAAATTTCCACTTAAGTTGAAAACAAGCAAACAGCGAGAAAGAGTCACAGTAAGGCTTTTTTTCTTTTTCTTTTTTTTTTTCAGGATCCCCCAAATTCCAGCAGTTCAAATACACAATAAAGAGTAGTTACTTTTTTCCCAAGTATTCAAACGCTGCTTTTTCAAGGGAGGGAATAGTTTCTAGAGGCTTTTCATAGGGAAGTAAAGAAAATAACAAGAGGGAAGGAAAGGTCTCACCCGGATTTTGTGACTTTTGGCTGGAGCAGCTAAGTGATCGGCCATGTTACTGGCCGATCTTTTCCCCGTCGGCCCAAAGGTGATTTCTCGGACCGACGAGTGCCCTCCTCTATGGTGGTCGCCCCTCCAGGGCAACTTTCGACCCTGTCCGGGGTCTACCAGCAGGGGGAAACTGGACGGCAAAGAGAACAAGTTCTTTGCACGTCCGCTGGCGCTGGAACCGGATCCGGAAGTCCCGCATGCGGCTCTTTCAGCCGTCTCCTGCGGCTCCCAGCCATGTGCAGTGTCAAAAAAAAAAAGCGGGACTAAAAAAGTTGAACCAATCAATTCAAACTTCTCACAAAAAAAACCTCGCGAAGTTTGAATTGATTGGTTCAACTTCTTTGGTTTGTGGGATGCCGTCCACCTGTCGAGCCACGTGGGTTCGACATAGACAGGGGGGGGAAGACAGTTACGGAGGGAGGCAGCCCCGCAGCCAGAAGCCGGCGGTCCAAGCAGAGCGGCACAGAAGACCTACCGGTCGGCGTGGGAGGCTCCAGCGTTGCCGGTGGTTCCGCACCCCGACGACCAGCTGAACCGGCTTTCACTGCTCTAGCCCGGGGATGCCAGTGGCATAGAAGGCAGTTTGGCGGCGGTGCCGTGGGAGGGCCGTCCTTGCAGCGGACAACTCGGGCCTGGATATTTCCTGCAGCTCGCAGCTCGGGACCAGAGACACCGGTGGCGCACGGCCCGGACTGTCGACGTTGCCGTGGGACCACCCCCTGCAGTGCCAGCTAATGTGGCATGCTTCCAGTGGCGAAAAAGGGGCCTGAGTGGTGGCGGAATGAGAGACACTGGGCACGGTCTTGATAAGCAACAAGCCAAGGCCCTGCCTCCCTCCTGCCGCCGCTCAGTTCGTGCTGCCCAGCTGCCGCCACTCAGTTAATGCTGTCCAGCATCTGCCTGCCTGCCTGCCTGCCTGCCTGCTGGCCTCTGTGCTCCTTCCCCGAAGCGTGCAATTGCTCAGAGCCCCTGCCCCAAAAGGTGCCGCTTCCCCAAGGGAGCCGAGTTTGCAAGCCTCGCCGGCAAGCCGGGAGTACCAAAGGTCTGGAAGGTTCCCTCCTGCTGCGGAGCTGCAGTGCCTGGGCTGATGGGGGAGGGGGTGGGGGGTATCTGGGGCCTAAAAAGTCCTCCAGGACAGGCTCGGGGCCGGCCCTCTTTCCCCGGCTGCAGGAGAAGGGACAGCGCAGGGTCTCCACCCGGGTGGGCGGGCGAGCGAAACCCCAAAACCTTTCGCGTTCGTTTGCAAAAAGAAGCACACTGCATTAGCTGGCATCGCAGGGGGTGGTCCCATGGCAACGCCGACAGTACGAGCCGTGCACCACTGGACTGTCCATTGACTTCCATGGGGACACTTGGCAATGGCCGATTGAAACCGCTTCAAGGATCGAGCTGCTGGATGGCTTTGAGTGGCAGAGGCAGACACAGAGACACAAACGCATCTCCACAGGAGATGCAGCAAGGGCAGGAGATGAGGAGGAGTTAGCCTATGTCTGTGCACATGCACAGACTTAAACGGAGGCTTCCAAACCTGACACACATACACACATGGATGTCTCCAACCGGTCGTTGCAAAAAATAGGAAAAAAAGGGGGGGAAATGGGCGTGACTATTTAAAGACCCCCACTTTTCCTTTCCTTCCTCCTCTTTGGCAGTGTTGACTTCTGCTTCTCCAATCCTGGCTGCTCCTCGTAGTCCCTGCCTGCTATGGCGATTTCTGAAAGCGGGGAGCAGCTGCCTGCTGGGCATGCCCCAAAAGCTTTCTTCCTCTCCCCGATCTTGCCTTTCTTGCTCGCCCTCTGATATAGGCATCTGCTGGGTTTCCTCAACCTCCCCCCCATTTTATTTTAATCCTACCACCGCCTCCCTCTTTCACAAAGTTGACATTCCGGGGACTCGGACCTCGCTTCGCTCCCGGAGTCACTTGGTGAAGCTTGAAGGAGAGGCTGCCTGTTCCCACCTCCCATGGAGCAGAACTGCTGCTTCCTCGCCCTCCCAGTGAAAGAACCCCAGAGAGCTGGAAGACGTCCTTTCTCCCACTTTCCACTTCTCATCTTCTCTTTTCCGAGCACCCCTCCCAGAGCAAGCCAGAAGCTTCAACTCCGGCCTCCCACAGCAGGCTGAGATAGGTGAGCCCAAGCAGCCATCTGCTGCCACCTCGGAAGATTTGCCGCAGCAGCTCCTTCTCCCCATCGGCCTCGTCCTCCGCTCCCTCATAACCTTTGCGCCAAAAGGCGGAAAGAAGAAAGTCCCAGAGAGGGAGAGCGCGGGGCAGGGGGAGAGCAGTCTTTTCTGAGGGGAGGAGAAGCCAGGACGACAGAGCCATCCATACCAGAGCTGGATGGGGGCAGGGCCGGTGCATGTCTCACCTTAGACTCCACTCTTTAATCAAGCCCCCTGTTCCATGCATGCTTGCACGCATGCGCATGCACATTATGCAGCTCCCAGTTTTTTCTTTTGTGAGGGAAACGGGTCCAAGTGGCTCTTTCAGTGTTTCAGGTTGCCGACCCCTGCTCTAGGAGTTCTCTGATTTGTTGGTTGATTATCTTTTCCAGAATCTTCCCAGGTACTGAGATCAGGCTGATAGGTCTGTAATTTCCTGGATCCATTTTTCCCCCTTTTTTTGAAGTTGGGAACTACAGCAGCTCTTTTCCAGTCCTCTGGTAGTTCCCCAGTGCTCCAGGATCTTTGAAAAATATAGTTCAGTGGTTCTGAGATCACATCTGCCAGTTCCTTCAGAACCTTGGGGTGTAATCCATCTGGTCCTGGTGATTTGAACTCGTCTAGGCTGGACAGGTGCTCACTTAACATTTTCTTGCCTATCTTAACTTGTGTTTCTATTCTGTTTTTATGGCACTATTTTTGATAGGTTGGTCTGTTTTTCCCCTTTGTGTAATCTTGTCATAATGCTCAGTTAGCACATTTAATCCCCCAAGACTGTACAGACATCAATCATATTTATTCCTGGTCTACTAGGTCAATGGTATAGTACAAATAAATCTGTGGCTACATTTCTGTTGCTAAATCATACCCAGCTTTTGGGAGAAATTTATCTAGGTTGCTGAGTAAGTGAACAAAAAGAGCACTCAGAACTTTGGTAACAGAAGTAAACATGACGTGTGGCATCTGAAGAAAACTAAATAAATTGGATACCTACACACAACACATAATAAGATGAAAATGCATGAAATTAAATAAAGTTGCTGACAGAGGAAAGGATTCTCTATAAAGGAAGAGAATAAAACAAATAAAAACATACAGGTATGAAAATGAGAAACAAGAAAGGTAAAAGATATTCTGCAGTACTAGAATTCAAAAACTGTTTTGAAGCCATCACAAAAGAAATATATATTCTAAGTATTCAGATAAACAAAACAGATACTGCTGGATAGCTCCCTGAAAAGAAGGTACATAATATAGATTCTAATGAATCAGATACTACCTTAAGTATTACATCAAGATCTGAGCAGCATACTGGAGAGAATTCAGATAAAATGGAACAAGTTTTAAGAAGAACAGTGAGGATAATTTTTGTCAGTGCTATGGTTTTGTCAGCAGGCCTTTGAGGACCACAAATGGAGGGGACCCGATCAAGTGTTTGATTTTATTGTGTTGCTGCTACCATGGAAGAAAAGAGGGGTTATGAGGCTTTGTGTTGCAGATTTTTAATGTTGTAAGCCATCCAGAATCACCTGTGTGTGAGTTAGGTGACCAATAAATTTGTATAATAAATAACATAAATAATAATGAGGAGATTAAAAATTAGGTTGAGAGGTTAAAGGAACTGAGGCTTCAAGGCTCGTCCTTATACAGAAAATGGCCAAATTCGGTTCATTATCTTCTTAGAAAGCTGCATATAGAATAATGGATTAAATTACATGACATAGATTACATCTGAATGTTAGGATTTTTTTAAAAAAAGATAAGGTTAGTTTGACAGAGAGATTGTAGTTGCATTGCAGCAGAGGCTGAGACATCTGCCATAAATGCTTTAATCTGGATTCTTTTGGATGAAGTAGTTGAATTCAATGGTCTATACAATCTCTTCCAATTCTAGCACTCTATGAGTCTGTATGGCTGCCATTAGCCATGATCAAGTGCCATAATAATGTGTTTGGTGTATTTTTAAATTAACATTTTCATTGGAATAAAATAAATTTAAGGAACAGTAAATTTCCAGCTACTGCAGAATTACAACGCTTAAAATCTCATGATGACTGAAGCTGCTCAGTTAGTTTAGCTAGTTAATTTCAGCAATTCTTGAAGATTGATAAATCTCTTCTCCTGGACTAAATTTACGCTGAGATAAGTGATAATCAATAATGTTATGCTACCACAGACCCCATGGTTTTCTTTTTTTGCGTTACTTAGCAAGACCTGTATCACATTTTTGGATAATATAAGCTTTTAATTTCATCTTTCAGATTACTTTCCTTCAGCAGTCTATGATCCTATACTACAGAACACAACGTGTATTTGGCCCTTGTTTCTTTGTATTAAGACAGACTTCAAGTCAGAGGACAAAGGGACTATATCTTATCTTCAGAACTGCATTTCCATCTGATTACCATCTCTGCTCTAGGAATCACAGAATTGACTGTGATGGACAAAGAAAATTCTTGTAGACAGGTGTGTTTTCCTATTTCTTTTAAAATAGAATAATGGTGGATGGTTTTTTTTCCCAAACTAAGAGTCCAGTCTATATATGAACCCGGTGACTCATTCACATTGTCTGAGATTGTGACTGCCTGGCTGAATTTTGATTAGTTGATTAAATAGAACAGAATGGGCATACAATAGTTTTGAGATCTGACACAGGAATACTTAACATTTTCTGATTTTTTTAACTCTCAAAAGTCTGATTGAAATGCATCTAAACATAGTTGGATAGATTCATGCGGTAGGAGTAAGGGAAGAATAAAGAAAATAAAAGCAGAATTCCCATTAATTTTTAATTACAAGAAGATCAGATGAGAGCTTATTAACTCTCTTAAAAGTTGAACATTGAAATGTTCTAATGAAAGAACATATGGCAAATTAAAATTGACAGTGTCCCCAGTATAGCAAATAGCACTTGGAGGAAGCTCATAGCAATTAGTCCTCCTTCTTTGCTTCCGCTGCCTGAAATCATTAGAGTTTCAAATACAGAGAAAAATAAGGCTAAAATTGGACATTTTACAAAGGAATTTTTGGGTACGTTATTTAAATCCCTTTCCATTACAATCCCATTTTTCCCAATATAAACAGAATTCCTGATACAAGAATTCAAATATTATTTTGTTACATTGAGCATATCACAAAACAAATTAATCAGATGTAAACCAAGTAGCAATAAATAAATCTTCTTTAAAAGATCCATTTGGTACTCTGACATGAAAATGTGAAGCAAATGGTTTATTAGTCATGCAAGCAAGAAAACAGAAATCCTAAGGTTGTAGCCACATTGTGGAAGTAACATCTAACCTGATCCATCTAAATTGATAAGTAGAGTTTGCTAATGACTCCCCTCTCCCCCAGCATGATGTTAAACAAATGTCAGATCACTTGTTCCTTCACTAATATGTCTGAAGGCATTGAGATGAGATGGCTTTAGAGTCTTAAATGAAACCATTTGTCTGATGGGAGCAAATCTATCAATAGAGGCAATATTAGCAAAATTATATCAAGCAAAACATCTTTGCAAAATCTGATTTCAATTTCATAGCCATATTGTAACTTCAGGACCCTGAAAATACAACATATTTGTGGGAAAGGATGTACATGCCAGAATTAATACATCCTGCACTTATTTTTTTCTCTTCACTTAATTATTAGGAACAGAAGATGCATATTTCTGATATTTATTGGCTGTTAAAATTTCAAGTGAATTTCTAAGAACATACTTTAATTTTCTACCTCAACCAAGAAATCTTTAATATTGCAAAAACATAAGGGAAGTACTTTCTATTTAGATGTTATAAATGTACTTAAATGAAGGATTTTAGAAGTCAACCTGTATTCTCCCCAAGATGGAGAATGAGCTACAGCACCAGTGGTGGGATTCAGCCGGTTCGCACCACTTCGGCAGGCCCAGAATGGACCTCCGGAAATGGTGTCCACACAGAGAACTGGTTGTTCACATATTTGAATCCCACCACTGTATGGTACTAATTATTGCTTTTAGCAATGCAGGATATAAATGTTATAAATTAAACATAAATACAAAATAATCAGTAAAATGTTTGTTGGGTACGACAGAGGTTAACTCACACTTTTTCTTCTATCAAAATATGTATATATTATTTTTGAAATATCACACTTTTTAATACTAATTATACCCCTGGTTAGATTTTACCATAGCTTAAGTGAAAGCCTAAGAATTGGTTACTTTAGGCTAAAAGCTGTGTAATCTTTAGTAGACAAAAATCAGGAGAAATCTGATGGCACCTTTCCAGACTAACATGTTTATTAAAAGTTTGATCAACATATTTACTTTTTAAACAATAATTTTATTAAACATTACAAATAAAATAAAAACTAATGCAAACTGAAAAATATAAAAGAATAAAGAGAAAAAAGGTAGTATAGAAGAAAAAATAGAAAAACAGAAAAAAATAAGAAAATGAAAATATATAAATAAATGACTTCTTTCATCACAACTACAAACAATTTTAGTAATTTATCACCTTCTCTTAAAATTCATCAAATAATCTTTTCTTTCCATATTTCATATCTTATCTATAAACAAATCCTTAACTCTGTCATTTAGTCTTGCTCAGCAAAAGTCCATTAAGAGTTACCAGAGATAATAGCATATCTATTTTAACCTTGATCAAGTAAACCAACTTAATAATCCCATCTTTTACTTTTAACAATCTTGATCAATAACCCCTGCAAATTATATCCTAGAACTTGATTTCATTTTTTCTTTGCCTCTTCTCTTAAAATCCCTTGAAACTTTTACTGTTTTGTAACTCCAATCCAACTTATCCAAGTAACTCTTTTGGGTTTTATTTGTATACCCCTTTTATTTATGAAGACATCAGCTGATTTCATTTGTATATCCAGTGTAGCATCTTAAGTATGATGTTATATGGATAAGACTAATAACATCTACATAGTATAAAATATGTAAAGAGAAAAAATAAGAAAAAAGTGCAGAAAAAGAAAGACACCTCCTCCTTGATCCCCAGCAAATAAAATCAACATCAACATCTTATCACCTTCTCTTAAACTAAAACTATCTTTTCATCCCATATCTCACTCTCTTCTCTATTAACCAATCTTGATTTAAAACATTGTCATTCATAGTCACAAAAGTCCATTAAATATTACCCAAGATAGCAACCCATTTATTTTAGATGATCAAATAAACTGATTTTATATTTATATGTGTACTATGCTACAATATCCCAATATTTGCTTTCTCCTCATACTTGTCTTGTCTCTTCTCAGTGGTGCTAATGAACCCCTTTTATAATTCCAGGGTAAAAAGATTATCTATATCACTACTGATATTCTCACTTCTCTTCTCACAAAATCGTTGACACTTCCAGAATTCCCTTTTGTAAACCCAAATGTAAAGAGGTTATCCACAGCAATCTTTTGGTTTAGTACTTGTTTATCTTTCTTAACTGATAACTCATCAACCAGTCTCACTTGTAAATTTAGTATTTCATCTTTTGCGTATCCATTATTTCACAGTTTTTCTTTCTTGTAGACTTCTTTAAATTTACCTTTAAATTGATTTAAGTTTTATTTTAAGTACCATTTATGGAATTTGTCTCTCTTTAATAATATCACTTTTTATCATAACAGATAACATTAAAATAGTTTTCCAAACCCCAAAGTCATCAATCTCTCATAACAAATCTATTGACATATTTATTTTCTTCTGGTATCCTCTAGTAAACAATCCTCAAAATCATCTTATCAGTTCCAATTAAAATATAAAAAAATGTCCATAGGAAGGATTCTTATAGTCAATTTTTTAATTCTGATAGTTCTGATTCAAGTCCATCTGAACACTAAACCCATTTAAAACTTTCCAAAATCAGCAGTATAATCAGCTTTTTGCTGTATGTGTATTAATTATACATAATAAGTATATGTATAATTAATTGGAGGGAATTGAAGAAAAAATTACCCAGTGAATATAATGAAACTTGTGGTTCTTAATAGTTGAAAAATAGTTAAGCAATTTGCAAAAGTGATTAAGAAATTAGGCCAGTGAATTTTATCTCCATAAAAAAATAGCATCTGAAAGGCAGCAGTGACTATCCTCTCCATACTGTTATCAAGAAGACTGGAAATATAGTTTAGCTTGAATTGAAAGATATATACTCTAGATGGAATTCTTTGTAAAGGATTTTTAAAGCAAACTATTTTTCTTCTGGGATAACTGTTCTGGTATCAGTTTGTCTTATATTTTGTAGAAATCAAAAGGATTTCTTTTAAATTTTTGCTTTATCAAGAATTAGAAAATCTTAATGAATGTAGAATGCCCAACCCACAGTTATTTGAACTTCAAAATTTTTGTTTGAAATTCCAACCTATGTTAGTTAAAAATTTGAATATCACAGGAAGATTGTTCACCAAAAGTCTAAATTTTACTGAATGTTAAAAAAAAAATCCCACTTGCATTTATTCCTTGAAAATGATAGCCATACATTCTTCAAGACAAAGAAATCTTGCTTATAATATTTTTGATGATGTCATTCTAATCTAACAGCTTCATCTAGGAGAAAACACATAGACAGTGGGAAAGCTAACTGTGTATGCTGTGCACATCTTCCCGAATAAATATGACCTACATTACATAACTGCATTATACTACTAGAAGCATGTATTCATTGCCAGTTACCATAGTGATATGCATAATAAAAATACATACAGATGTGCGATGAAGACAACAATGCACTTTTATACATAATCAGATATAACAGAGATAAAAATATTAATTCCGAGCTCCTTGCTATATTTGTTTCTGGGTATTTTTAATCATACCCTCTGAATGTCTCCAGATAATAAATTTTAATTCTGCAGTTTCTATTGTTCCAACTCATGATGGACAGCTCATTTCTATCTATATCCTTTAGCTACTACAGTGCTGAGTTTTTGTGGCTACTTTTATTTATTGTTATTGTAATTACCGGAGTTATAATTTTTATCATTTTCAAGGATGGAAGCAAGCCAATTTTCATCAGTTTTCCTCCACTGCACATATAAACATTTTCTCAGAGAACTACCAGCCCTCTAGAGTCTACCAATGCCCTGCAAGGAATTGCAAAGGGAAGAAGTATTTATTGACAGGGAATCTGAAGTAGAGGATGCCCCCTTTGTGTTTTTAAAGTAATTATTTCAGTGCAAAGAGACAATTGATCTGAAGAGTGAGGCAGTGAAGATCATTAAATTTTCAAGTTTTTAGAATAATATTTAACTACTTTGCTAATCATTTTGGATAGATCTCCAGTGAAGAGCAACCTGTCAATATTCTATTAGTTAATAGCTTTTACCTTCTATAGAATAGAATAGAATAGAATAGAACAGGACAGGACAGGACAGGACAGGAATAGAATAGAATAGAATAGAATAGAATAGAATAGAATAGAATAGAATAGAATAGAATAGAATAGAATAGAATAGAATAGAATAGAATAGAATAGAATAGAATAGAATAGAATAGAATAGGAAGGCACCTTGGAGGTCTTCCAGTCCAGCCCCCTGCTCAAGCAGTAGAACCTATACCATTTAAGACAAGTGACTGTCTAGTCTGTTCTTAAAAATCTCCAGTGGTGGAGCACCCACGATTTCTGAAGGCAAACTGTTCCACTGGTTAATTGTCCTCACTGTCAGGAAGTTTCTCCTTAATTCCAGGTTGCTTCTCTCTTTGGTCACTTTCCAACCATTGTTTCTTGTCCTGCCCTCTGGTGCTTTGGTGAATAACGTGACCCCCTCTTCTTTGTGGCAGCCCCTCAAATACTGGAATACTGCTATCATGTACCTCTGTTTCTTCTTTTCTTTAGACTAGCCAAGCCCAAGTCCTGCAGCCGTTCTTCATATGTTTTAGTCTCCAGGCCTTTGATCATTTTAATTGCTTTTTGAACTTTTTCCAAGGTCTCAACATCTTTTTTGTAGTATGGTGACCTAAATTGGTTGCAGGTGTGGTTTCACTAAGGTTTTATAAAGCAGTACTAATACTTCATGTGTTCTTGATTGTATTAGCTTTTTTGGCTGCTGCTGCACACTGCTGGCTCATAGTCAAGTGATCATCCATTAAGACTCCAAGGTCCTTCTCACAGTTGCTGTTTTTGAGCCAGGTCTTGCCTAATCTGTACTTATATCTTTGATTTTTCCTGCCTACCTGAATCTATCCATTTCAACCTATTTTTAGGCAATAAACCCACTCTCTCCTGTGTGTGTGTGTGTGTATACACACATACATACATACATATATATATATATATATATATATGTAGGTCTTTGGTAATTCGGGTTTTCTCCTGCGTAAAATTGGAAGTGTCTTGGCGACATTTCGACAAAGTCTCATTCGTCATCTTCAGGCTGGTGTCTCTTCGGCCTCGTGCTTCTAGGAGCAATGTGTGATCGCAGCTGTTTCTTCCTTTTAACTGCCAGTGGGGGTATGAACTGATTGGGTGGGAGCTTGGCTGTGTTCTGATTGGGTGGAGGTGTGTTCTGATTGGTTAGGGGCTTGGCTGTGCTCTGATTGGATGGGGGGTTGGCTGTGCTCTGATTGGATGGGGGTGTGTTCTGTTTGGGTGGGGGCTTTGTTGTGCTCGGATTAGTCTGAGTTGCAGCGGGATTTGAGATGGAGAGCTGCATTGCTGTTGTTTGGCTTCGCGTTCGTGGTCGTGCCATATCATCAAGGTGGGTGTCAGTTTGCTTCATGTATGGATTGGAGGGGTTTGAAATGGCTAATGATGCAGCTGTGGTCTGGTTTCTGGTTTGTGGTCGTGCCTCATCATCGGTGTGGGTTTGGGTTTGCTTTTTGCGTGGATGTGTGGTGGTGACATCCTGTGTGGTTTTCGTGAGTGTGGGTCTAGTGTCATTCTTTGTGTTAGGGACTCGTTTGTCAATAAGGGTGGGTTTCCAAATGGCTGGTAGGCGGGAGGTATCATCTCGTTTATTCATGCTGTGTGGGCATTTTTCTATCTCGATGGCTTCTCTGATTATTCTGTTGTTAAAGTGTTCAGTTTTGGCGATAGTTCTGGTTTTTGTAAAGTCAATTTTATGTCCTGTGGCTTTAAGGTGTTGGACCAGGGAAGAAGTTGGTTCCTCTTTTCTGACTGAGTTCTTGTGTTCTTCAATGCGTGCACTTATTCTTCTGTTGGTTTGTCCGATGTATGTGGTGGGGCAGGCAGTGCATGGGATTTCATATACTCCTTGATTTTCTAACTCAATTTTGTCTTTGGGGTTTCTTAGGATGGTGGATATTTTTCGGTTTGTGCAGAATGCTGTCTTGATTTAGTGTTTGTGGAGGATCTTGCTGATTCTGTCTGTGGTGCCTTTTATGTATGGGAGGAGGGCTTTGCCGTTTTCTTGTTCTCTGTCTTGGATTTTAGTGGGGGTTTCTTTTTGGATTAGGTTGGTAATCTTATTTCTTTGGAATCCGTTGGATGTTAGTACGTTAGTGAGAGTGTGTAGTTCGGTTTTTAGGTGTTGTTCGTCAGCTAAGCGTTTTGTTCTCGAGATGAGTGTCTTGGCTACAGAGTTGATCTGTGCTGGGTGGTGGTGTGAGAATGCGTGCAGATAGCGGTTTGTGTGTGTTTTCTTCTGGTAGATGGTGTGTCCTAGGGAGCCATTGGATCTCTTCGCTGATGGGGGAGGCTTTTATTTTGGATCTAGTGGTTTTTTCCAGGTAGGTGGTGGGATCTGTGTTTAGGGGTTTGTATGTGGAGTCTTGGAGTAGGTTGGTTAATTTGGTTTGGTAGTCAGATGTGTTCATAACCACCATGGCGTTGCCCTTGTCTGCTGGTAGGATTATTATGCTGGTGTCTTCTTTCAGGTTAAGTAGTGCTGTCTGTTCCTCTTTGTGTAAGTTGCTTTGGTGCCATACATAAAAGGCACCACAGACAGAATCAGCAAGATCCTCCACAAACACTAAATCAAGACAGCATTCTGCACAAACCGAAAAATATCCACCATCCTAAGAAACCCCAAAGACAAAATTGAGTTAGAAAATCAAGGAGTATATGAAATCCCATGCACTGCCTGCCCCACCACATACATCGGACAAACCAACAGAAGAATAAGTGCACGCATTGAAGAACACAAGAACTCAGTCAGAAAAGAGGAACCAACTTCTTCCCTGGTCCAACACCTTAAAGCCACAGGACATAAAATTGACTTTAAAAATACCAGAACTATCGCCAAAACTGAACACTTTAACAACAGAATAATCAGAGAAGCCATCGAGATAGAAAAACGCCCACACAGCATGAATAAACGAGATGATACCTCCCGCCTACCAGCCATTTGGAAACCCACCCTTATTGACAAACGAGTCCCTAACACAAAGAATGACACTAGACCCACACTCACGAAAACCACACAGGATGTCACCACCACACATCCACGCAAAAAGCAAACCCAAACCCACACCGATGATGAGGCACGACCACAAACCAGAAACCAGACCACAGCTGCATCATTAGCCATTTCAAACCCCTCCAATCCATACATGAAGCAAACTGACACCCACCTTGATGATATGGCACGACCACGAACGCGAAGCCAAACAACAGCAATGCAGCTCTCCATCTCAAATCCCGCTGCAACTCAGACTAATCCGAGCACAACAAAGCCCCCACCCAAACAGAACACACCCCCATCCAATCAGAGCACAGCCAACCCCCATCCAATCAGAGCACAGCCAAGCCCCTAACCAATCAGAACACACCTCCACTCAATCAGAACACAGCCAAGCTCCCACCCAATCAGTTCATACCCCCACTGGCAGTTAAAAGGAAGAAACAGCTGCGATCACACATTGCTCCTAGAAGCACGAAGCCGAAGACGCCAGCCTGAAGATGACGAATGAGACTTCGTCGAAACGTCGCCAAGACACTTCCAATTTTACACTTCCAATATATATATATATAGAGAGAGAGAGAGAGAGAATTTTCAGGCTTTTCTCTACCTTGGTAACCATTCTCTGAATTTGTTCCTGTTTCTGCTTACAGTAGTTTAAGATTATCCCTAACCATTTATGAGCAGGATGAATCAACAAGAAAATGTTATTTTCTTCGCTAAGTTATAAGTAACGCTCCAATTTTCTATGAGGTTGCTGCTTTTTTTCCTCAGTTTCTCTCAATACATTAAACCTGTTTAGCAGAACAGAGCAAAGAACAAAGTTCTTTCCAGGTGTTCTTTATAACAAGATTGCTATTCCACAAACCCAGCAATTTTTGTAGCCTCATAATTTTGTGAGCATTTTTCTAGTTCTTTTATTTTAAATAAAAGTACATTCAGTTCTCATGGATCAAAGTAGATACAAAAGACATAAAGGCAAGCATAACTGTCTTGTTAGATAAAGTCTGCATGAAAGTAACAAAGGCTAACATTACAAAGTACAAAGTTTTCCAAACTGTCCAAAATAACCAAAGAAAAATGACAATATACAGTACTTGTGATGAATACTTGGCATTATTTGAAGTGTGGTATTTTTTCTCCCCAAATTCTAATCCAACATTTAATAAAAGAGACCTTCTCCAACTATGTCTTTTAGTTCTTTTAATTCTGAATAAATTGTCAGTAAAATGAACTTATTTTTGAAACTAGACATATAAATTTTGGCTGCTAATGAAATCTGCATTTAGCCATTCAGAAATTTAATTGGAAAAAATGGTATTTATTACTCAAACACACACACATACTCATGCAGAGACAGAAAATTATTCATTTTCATTTTGTAATTTTTTTTAAAAAAGAATCTTTGATTACAAGAAGGAAATTCTCATTTATATGCTGACACAGACTTTTCATTTTATACGAAAAATGAATTAACTTTTGCATAAAAAACTTCTGAGAAATACCACAGCCTTCTTTCAATGAAAATTGCCTTGAGTTTCTAACATAAGGAAGAGTTATCCTCATTTCACTTGTGTATTATACAAAAAGTATTAGTCATCTGTTATCGTGTTAACAAAGTTCACCTTGAGATGAAAGACAGAGCAACAAGAAAATAATTGAGATTCCAAGGAAGCCCCAGCAAGGAAACTGCAAATATTATATTACCAGCAGAATGAAAGAGGCTGACCTGATGAAGTAGATGTTGGAAAGAAAAGACTGCTAGCCAATGCACATTATAATAACATAGGTACTTAGGAAGAAGTCTATATAGGGTGATTTCTCAAGATGCACAGCATTTTGAGTTAATAAGTTACCACACCTTAACAGTTTGCAAGCAGCCATGAACTTCATCAGATATAGAGAGCTGGACTTTTCTTTTAGAAGGGTAGTTGAGTAGGACTTTACTCTGAACAGGAAGATGGGCAGCAAATAAATAAATACTCATATAAAATAATGATATCCCTATTCATTACAGGCTAAATATATTTGAACATTCTGACTGTGAAGGCTAGGAGGGCATGAAAGAATATACAAGGTTTGTCTCACCATGTCTCTTTTGTATTTGCAGTAATGAATCTTATCTGCTGCAGTTGAATTTTTGAATTCTCAGGACAGCTCCAATTTTAGAGAAAGATTGCAGGAAACTTAGGGCAACCTTCTGAAAAAGATCAAGGTTAATAGAAATACTTCCGAATAGTACTGTTACAATTAATAGCAATATTAATAGTAAGCATCAGCAAAAATTAATAAAATTGATAGACCAGTCAATATAGCTGCTGAAGTGACTAAATTCCTAAAAATGTTCACAGCAGAAACCATGCAATTATTTTTAGAAAATTCCCCAATCCAATGTGACTTTCACATCAGATTAGGTTACCTTAACAGTTTCTGATGTGCACATACTGCAGGAGTAAACTCAAGGAGAAACGGTTCTCTCTTGGACCGCTGATACTTACAGTATATTTCCAGAGGAAAAAGAATAGTCTTCATAAATATATTTTTTGTAAATTTCAACAAAATTTTCCATGTATATTGATATATGATATATTCTTACTTTTAGACTGAATTGGAAAGTTATTCTGAAAATTAATAGGAGTGCCAGAAATCACCTAACTTGAACTCTGACATAAACTTACCTGAGATTAACCCCGATGAATTCTGCTGGATTCATTTCTGAGACATATATTAGTACAGATATATTTTACCAATATAGTAAAGATTCAGAAATATACTTGCTGGCTGAGAAATTCTGGGAGTTGAAGTTCACACATCTTAACATTGCCAAGCTTGCTAAACACTTCTTTAGAAGAATCTTGTATAAATAAATAGAAACAAGATTTTAAGATTCATATTATTGCTTTTCTGGGAAGAGTTTGCTGCCTCTGTTTGCTACAAAACAGAAAAGAGGCATGGGCGACAACAGGAAAGCAAACACTTGCAGGTGATTCAGGGATTGTAACCCTTCTTGGGACTACATAAACATTCAGCAAATAAGAAAAGAATCTTTGGTAAAGATGATTTTGTGAGTGAAGGAAGGAACCCGTTAAACATTGTATCCAAAGGACCAAAGACCACATGATTCTGTATTTTGGTCTTTGCCATTTCAATTATCCCTCTGCTGCCCCGATGGAATTCTTTTAAAATAATTATTACACCCTATTATTCAAACAACTGAGATTGCAATTTAAGCACTAATTTAAAGTAATTACTTGCTAAATAACAGCAGCATCAGGCTCTGCAAAACAAAACCTCTTGTCACAGCCTGTATTGATAGCTTTCTTATGTGAAGTGAAACAAGCTCAAGGGAAAACAAGCGGACCAGCAACTAAGGGAGACAAAAACTAGAACAGCAGCTTGCTAAATAACAGGCCTGCATAAGAAAAGCTTTGCTTTGGTCAGGCTTCAGCAGACTGCCCTTTGGATGTGGCTTCATAATATAAAGTGGCATCTGGCTTCAGTGCCACTGCATCATATTGAATTGGACAGCTCCCTGGCTTTTGGAAATCTTATTTGCTTGGGTGAGTGTGTATAAATCCCTTTTTCCCCCAAAGTGAAGTGGACCATCTTAGTCTGTTGGATTGGAAACATTAGAGTGCATCCCTTTTTTTTTTGTTTTTTTTACATCAAGGTGTTGCCTCCAAATAGACCACTCTAGCATTTGGAATTTGCAAGCTTTCTGAAGCAACTGCTTCCCATTATACTCTGCTGCATTTTTCCTGGGTTCCAGTTTACTTCTCTATCCCATACCTTGAGATTCTGTGGCAGTATATAAAAGATAGTGCAACTACACTCAAACCTTTTCAAGCCCTCTTTCCATTCCAGGCCTTTAATTGAAGTTTTAGAAAGCTTTAACATGAATGAAATCAACAGCCACTTGGCTTTTCCAGAAGGCCATGAGACAATCACTGTAGAATCAAATGATTTATAACAGTTTTATTTCCAGTTTGTTTTCCACCTGGAGTTTCTCTAGATATCACATTTAATACCATATACACCCATCAATACACACATCTTGTCCCTTAATGAAATCTCAGATTCCACAAAGTATAACTACTCAAGTGCAAGGTTTAGCCAATTTACTAAATCCAAACATTAACAATTTAAATTAATATATTATAATGAAGCTATTTTCAATACTTAACATGTTTAGACAGCAACAATTAAGTTCCAGGTTTAGAAGTCTCTAAGTAGTCATTACCTTAATAGGAAATTACCCTGTTCATTTAAAATATACTGCTTTGACAAATTCCCCAACCACCAATTTACACAATGGACTTTTCAGGTGAGTAATTGGGTATTAAAACATATTAGCATACATTGGTTGCCAGCTATACTCAATATAAAAAGGAAACCAAAAGACCTTAGGGGTTGTACTAAATTGTATCTAAACAAGAGAAGAACATTATGCACACTCTGCTTTAGAGGTCCTGGAAGTTTCCAGAGATTATTTGGGAAGTATATGGGATTATATACAGAAGAGAACAAAAAAAATGTTTCATAAGTGGATACCCTAAACTTAAAGTTGCCATTTATTTTTATTCATTAAAAAATTACTGAAGTAATCTATATTTTACATTTTGTGAGGACCAGAAAAATAAGATCACCTGTGGCTCAGAAGTATTTGTATCTCTTCAAAGCATGATATGATAATAAAAGCTCTTTCCCCCCCCCCATATCTTAATCAGTGTTACCTGTGTATGTGAATCAGGAATTCAGTTAAGATCAAAACATTTTAAACTTTTGTTTTCTCTTTTCTTGGTGAATTTCCCATGCAGGTTTTGACTGAAATGTAACAGAGGGTTACTAAGAAAATTTTCATGACAGAAGAGTCTGGTTCTCCTTTTTAGGAGATGATGTTGGGAGTTCAGACAAATGGAAAAGGAAGTACCAAATCCATTCTGCCAGCCCTCTTTAATTTAAGGAAGTTAACTACTACTACTACTACTCCCTCCCCCTCCTCCCTTTCTAGCTAGAGGGTATTCAGCAAACTTGGTCCTTTAACAGGCAAGCTTTTCTTACTGCAGCTCATTTATACCTACTGCAGTTCTTTGAGTTAGGCTTTAATGAGCCTCAAGCTTCAGTTCCCCATGGAGCCGCCCAGCATGCTTGACTTGCATGCTGACTTGAGTCTTGCTTGATGCTAGAACTCTGCTTTGTATTCACTTTTTTTTTGTTCCTACGAGGTCTGTTTTGCTGAGGCTAAGAACGCAAGATAACTGCTCTCCTCGTTCATTTGGACAGAAACTTCTGTTCATGGCTTAGAAACATGGCAGAGCAAGAAAAAGAAATATTAAATTGAGGGTGACATAGAAAAGTATGAGAGAGAATGAAAACTGCATAATGTCCTTAATTCATTAAATCCACAGCTTTGTCACATCATTTGGGACTAAATCCCAATCAGGGAAATGGATTTAATTCTAAATAAGCATGTATAGATTTGCTTTAACAATCTATATAGAATTTAAGATACAATATAATTCTAATACTTCATAACTGAATATGCTTGAAATATATTTAAGGTGTTTTTTTTAAAAATGTGTTGGTTCATAAGTATATTAAATTGGGTCATTCAGAAAGAATACACTCACCTTGAGCAAATTTGCATCATAACTGAATTTACTATACTATTAATGTCACAACTATTGTATGATATACTAAATAAAACTAATAGTCACCTGTCATACCAGCTGTATTCTAATTCTGAATCTTTAGATAATTGCACATAAATGATAACTATGAGTTTATTTACAGAAAAATGTCATGTTTAATTTTGTATCCTGTAGAAATTGTCACTTTCACTTAGATTCATTGAAACAGTTTATCCTTTGCATTCAGCTGTAATATATTTCCATAAGGACCTTTTTTAGACTTAAGAAGATGGAAATATGCAGTTTCTCTACAGTATGTTTACTTGGATAGTGGTAAGTTGAAATGTTAGTATATATAACTGAGCACAATTGATGGATTTATACAATCACCAGGAAGGCAAAATCCCAGCCAGAGTGAGTGCAGTATTTTGAATGTTAAGTCTCGAGTTCCATACAGTTCATTGCACATAAAATTAAATGGTGCAGTTTGGCATGCTTATTCATCCATATCATTTTCCAAGAATCTTGGTTCCATTTTATTTTCCCCATTAACAAGTCTTCCATTTTTCTAAATTGCTACTGTTCCATTGGCCAATGATCATGCTTTACTCTGCTTGGATTAATGCCCTGCACATACATACACATTTTCATATTAACTCACAAATATCAGGATGTAATTTTTGATTATAATATAGTATCTACTGTAGGCTTTAGCCACACATACAGTATGCACACACAGTTTCTGGGGCAATTGTCAATTTACTACTAGGCTGAAGAATTTACAGTGAAACAAGGAATGTAAACAAAAGTACAAGAATGTAAACAAAGCCAAGGCTTGCCTGCAAGTTTTGCTTTGAGAATGGAACATGCTGAAGAACCCTCCAGAGTCAGTGCAAAGTTTCAGAAACAGATTAAAGTTGTTGTCCAGTCCAACAATGCAAAGCAGAAACCACACACAAATGTCATGGAGTCGCCAATGTCAAACACTGTTTTCACCAAAGAGAACAAAATCAGGGCAGATTCTTATATAGGCTGTAGCCAGCTGTCACTAATTAGAAAGTTTACTTCTTTGCTGATGAGGAGTGTAATAGATCTTCTCTGTTCTGCTCTCTTTTTTACTCATTGTATGTGTGTGTGTGTGTGTGTGTGTGCTCATAGGTCTTATATCCTTATTCTCTGACTCTTCCAGCTGTTCAGGGGTTACCTGTGTTTGATCAGCCTGGTGCGATTTTTCCTGAGGTTGACACATCACAAGTTCAGCTGAATCTTCCTCAGGATCAGATTCAAAATCTGAGGCCTGTGCCATGTTATATAGCACAAGAGTAAGAAATTTGTGGTTTACTTCAGACGGAATGAAATTTGGGGATTTTTTTGCAACTTTAGCACCACTGTGCTACTCTCACCGTCAGCTACAGTCACATGACCCTCACTTTTAATACTCCCTAAGAACTTCCCAGAAGTCAGTGGGGAATCTGGAAGGAACTGTTATGATTGCTGTCACTCTTTGTCATCTTTCCATTAGTAAATTCTTTGTTAATGGAAAGCCTGCAGAGAAAAGTCAAGGAAGAAATGATGTAACCTCCACCCTTGCACCGTGCTGAACATTCATGCACTCTGTTGCTCCCTCTCCTCAAGCAGCAGCCACTTACTGCTGGAGGAGGAAAGAGAAGGAGTAAGGAAGGAAAAATGGAACAGTGAGCAAAGAAGGAGGTGACGAAGAATGAGGGTGGGAAGGAGAGAAGGAGGAAGATGCTCGCTGCAAGCTTCTACAGGGAAACTGAATGCAGAAGCCAACAGCAATTTGGAAGCTGCTTCTGCTCCAAAGTGAGTTTTTACCCATCTGTGCCCATTCTATTTCTCTGTTTAGGAAATATCTGAAATGATGACTGAATGAGTCACAGGTTGTCTAGTTTTGCTTAAAACTGAAGAGCTACCATATTATCTCTTGTTAATATGGTAGCCTGTTTGAAGTTAGGAAATTTGGTTCTGTCCCTCTTTCACTTGAATCACATGATGTATTCTGCTGTCATAGAGCCAAACATTCAGCCTTGCTGCTCTACACTGAGCTGTGTTATTATAGCCTCTTGGTATCCATGGAACAAATTACAAATGTGCAGGTGGCAAGGCTTGCTAAAAAGCAGCACTGTGATTTGTTGAGACTCCCTAGAGTAATGCCCTCTATACTACTAAATGATATGTCTTCCTAGGCTACCTACTTTAATCAATCCCAGTGAGGTGAAATGAGAGCAAAATGCAGGCTGTTCATCCAGATACCTTCCCTTGATGCAGTGTTTACATTAGAAGCACAAGGTGTAATTATTCTCTGCAGCTAGTCTGAAACTGGATGGCAAACATCATTCCCTTTAAACAGGGCAAAAGATGAAAGAGCTGAATTGGGAACCTTCTGAAGAACTCTAGCTTCAGATGATTGGAAACTAATGCTCCATCTATTCTAACAAAGGAGCTCCATTTAGATATGATTCAGATTACATAGTCACCCAAAACCAATACCTCATTTTGATTTCATATACTGTTTTATGAAATGAACGTCTACATGTATACCAAGAAACTAATTATTTGAAATTAAAAATCTAGGGCCTGGCAGACATATAATCCTGTATTCTGTTAGTCTGTACTCAGTAATTTTTTTTGTTCTGTAGAGTTTCAAATTAGGCTTTGCCAACAAAATTGAATCTGAAAAAGATTAAGTAACTGGATATTCTTGCAGAAAGGTTGAAAGCCCACATATAAATTGTTGTGGAATTTTGACCTGTCTAAATAAAATGGTGGACATTGCTGTCATTTCATAGCCAACATGGTTTATGTTTCCTTAGTAAAAAGGATGGATCCAAACGTTGCCCCTATAACACGTCAATTTTTGCTTACTGAACAAAACAAACAGGAAAAAATGTTTTAAAAAGAGGTGGTTCTCATATATGGAATGGAAGAAGCTATTTTTGAAATGAAATCAAAGTGCATTACCCAAGCTTAGTTCATTTCACTATATTTTGAATCATTATGGAGTATTTAGTGAGTCAATATTGTATGGATATCAGAAACTATCTGGCAGGATTATTATTTTAATTTAACCTCCTTTCATACTTGTCATTAAATAGATTAGCTGTTCTATGACTGTGGTTTATTTTTAAGCTTGTCAGAAAGCCTTAAGCAGCTTTGCACATTCTTGGGGGTTCAGTAGTATTCACTAATCATTGCAACCTCTTTAGTTGGATCAGACAATCCTCTGAGAGTCCTTGTGATCTACAAGGCAGTAAACCAAGATTGAGGAACAGCTACTTACATCCATTCTATTGTACCCTGGAGTATCAGTGCTAAATTCCTGGTTTGGAATACCAGGGTTCTGAAATAAAAGATAAGAGTGATCATAAAGTGAAAAAAACCTATCTAATACCTCACTTAGGGGCATTCTAAAAAATATAGCAATAGTGTTTACCATTTTTTTTTTTTTTACCAATCTCCCCCATGATTTTTACTTGATGACAAAACTGTATTTTCAGGCCAGTTGATAAGCACGTTATCTTCTTTCCATTATGGAGAAAATAAGACATATATAATCAGATATTACAGCTATAATTACATTTCTTTATTTATATATATTTTTAAAAACCTTTTTTCCAGCATATATATTAATCTGTTTTTAGAAAGCATTTTGTTATATAAGAAGTTAATTTTAAAGTTTTTTTCATCAAAGTATTTTATAAAATGCTATGGATAAAATCAGCAGAGCCAAATGAAGCATTTTTCATATGCAAAGGTCTACCTCATTGATGAAGGACTTGGCTAGCATAATGTATAAAATGATACAGATACTTGGCTGGACAGTTAATTTCTTACAAAAATGCTAAAACACTGAATTGCTAGAATTTGCCAAGAAGAAGGACAGATCAAACACTGGAATGGAATAGAATTCAGTCTCACTCTCTCTCCTCTTTGCTTCTGTCCTTCAGAGCAGATTTTCTTGGCATATGAGAAGTTGCAAACGAGGATCCCTCTCCAGAAACATCTGCAGGGAAGGATAGAGAAGTCAGAAGCGCTGCAAACAATGTCACTCATTGTGATGCAAGCTCTTTATCTTAAGTATGTTCATCATAACATTGCACACATGTATGGAAGAGCTATAGCTCTTTCATCATCATTTGACTGCATTATCATTTCGCAAAAGTGCTGGAACTTCAAGATGGCCTTGCTCTTTCTTGAACAAATTGTCATTACCAATAAAAGAAAATATTTATAACTCAGGGTTGAAATGAGGGGTCCTTGGTGCTCTCTGAGCTTGATTGTTTAATAATAATAATAATAATAATAAAGTTGGAAGGGACCTTGGAGGTCATCTAGTCCAACCCCCTGCTCAGGCAGGAAACCCTATACCATTTCAGACAAATGGCTGTCCAGTCTCTTCTTAAAAACTTCCAGTGTTGGAGCATTCACCACTTCTGGAGGCAGGTTGTTCCACTGGTTAATTGTTCTAACTGTCAGGAAGTTTCTCCTTAGTTCTAGGTTGCTTCTCTCCTTGATTAGTTTCCTTCCATTGCTCCTTGTCCTGCTTTCAGGGCCTTGGAAAATAGCTTCACTCCCTCTTCTTTGTGGCAGCCCCTGAGATATTGGAAGACTGCTATCATGTTCCCCCTCGTCCTTCTCTTCATTAAACTAGACATACCCAATTCCAGCAACCGTTCCTTATATGCTTTAGCCTCCAGTCCCCTAATCATCTTTGTTGCTCTTCTCTGTACTCTTTCTAGAGTCTCAACATCTTTTTTACATCGTGGTGACCAAAACTGGATGCAGTATTCCAAGTGTGGCCTTACCTAAGGCATTGTAAAGTGGTATTAATACTTCACGTGATCTTGATTCTATCCCTCTGTTAATGCAGCCTAGCACTGTGTTGGCCTTTTTGGCAGCTGCAGCACACTGCTGGCTCATATTTAAGTGATTGTCCACTAGGACTCCGAGATCCCTCTCACAGTTACTACTATTGAGCAAGGTACCCCTATACTATACCTGTACATTTGGTTTTTCTTGCTAAATGTAGAACCTTACTTTTTTCACCATTGAATTTCATTTTGTTAGATAGCGCCCAGTGTTCAAGTCTGTCCAGGTCCTCCTGTATCTTAAGCCTGTCTTCTGGAGTGTTGGCTATTCCTGCCAGCTTGGTGTCATCTGCAAATTTGATGAGTTCCCCATCTATCCCCTCATCCAAATCATTGATGAAGATGTTGAAGAGCACTGGCCAGAACAGAGCCCTGGGGCACCCCACTACACACTTCCCTCCATGTAGATGCGGTCCATTGAGGACCACACGCTGAGTACGGGCGGTCAGCCAGCTACGGATCCATCTGGTGGTGATGCTGTCTAACCCACATTTTTCTATCTTATCAAGTAGTAGGTTGTGATCTACTTTATCAAATGCCTTACTGAAGTCCAAGTAAATTATATCCACAGCATTCCTCTGGATCCACTAATTTTGTCACTTGGTCAAAGAATGCAATAAGTTTGTCTGGCATGATCTGTTTTTGACAAACCCATGTTGGCTTTTAGTAATGATTTTGTTTGCCTCTAGGTGTTCGCTGATTCGTTGTTTGATTATCTTTTCCAGAATCTTCCCAGGTATTGAGGTCAGGCTGATAGGTCTGTATTTCCTGGGTCCATTTTTTTCCTTTTTTGAAGATGGAACTACATCAGCTCTTTTCCAGTCCTCTGGTAGTTCCCCAGTGCTCCAGGATCTTTGAAAAATATAGTTCAATGGTTCTGAGATCACATCTGCCAGTTCCTTGAGAACCTGGGGTGTAATCCATCTGGTCCTGGTGATTTGAACTCGTCTAGGCTGGACAGGTGCTCACTTACCGTTTTCTGCCTATCTTAACTGTGTTCTATCTGTTTTTTATGGCACTATTTTGGTCTGTTTTTTCCTTTTGTAAAGACAGATGCAAAAAACGAGTTAAATAATTCTGCTTTCTCCCTGTTGCTTGTCACTTCTTGCCACTTTCACCCACTAATGGACCAATCATTTCCTTCACTTTTTTCTTGTTTTTTACATGTTGAAAGAAGCTTTTTTGTTATTTTTGACTTTGGTCGCAAGCCTTAGTTCATTTTGAGCCTTAGCTTTCCTCACTTCATCTTTGCAGGCTCGGGCTATTTGCTGATATTCTGACTTAGTTATGTGCCCCTCTTTCCACTTTTCTATACTTGTCCTTTTTATCTTTCAATTTTCAGAGAGTTCTTTATGCAGCCATGCTGGTTTCTTTTGAGAGCTGTTATTTTTCCTCTTTGTTGGTATTGTGCTAGACTGGGCTTTTATTATCTCACTTTTCAAAATTTCCCAAGCTTCTTGAGTTGTTTTCCCCTTGAGGATTCTCATCCATGGAATCCTTCCCAAGCCCTCTCTAAGTTTATTGAAATTAGCTCTCTTAAAGTCCAAGACTCTAGTTTGACTGTGTTCTATTGCTTGTGCTTCCATAATGTTGAATTCCAATATTGCATGATCACTTCCTCCCAAGGTTCCTGTGGCTTCAACACCTTCTATCATTTCATCTCTGTAGTGAGAATTAGATCCAAAATGGCTAATCCTAGTTCCCTTCTCTACTTTTGGGAGACAAAGTTGTCTGCTAGGTTTGCAAGGAATCTGTTTGATCTTCCACTTGGTGCAGAGTTTGTCTCCCAGTTGATGTCAGGGTAGTTAAAGTCCCCCATTACTATTGTGATGTGCTTCCTACATACCTTAGTTAGCTGACTAGCAAAAAAGTTCATCTATTTCCTCTGTTTGGTTGGGTGAATTGTAGTATACACCTATGGCAATATCATCCCCCCCCCTTTTATATTGACCCAAATGCATTCAATGTTTCCTTGCAAACATTTCATTACCCAAACTAGGTAACATCTTCACTGCATTGATGATGTTACCTAGTTTGGGTAATGAAATGTCTGCAAGAAAACAACCTAGATCAGAAATTTTCATTCTCCAGTTGGAGATAACCAATACATATATTGGTATTTATCATTAAAAATAATCATTTTCTTTTTCTTATGGTCAAATATGTGCACAATTTTTCTTCTCTGATTTGTTGTTTTCCTTAAAACAGTATGTATTTTTGCCTCATTTGCCTAAATCAAATGATTCAACTCTCAGTTCTTAGCTATTGAAAGAAATTATTGAGCCTACAGAGACTCAGTGCCTGGTTGTAGTAAGAAACTGCAGGTTGTGCATTCTTCCTTTAGGGCAGGGGTGTCAAACTCGCCGCGTCACATGATGTGTTGCAACATATAATGACTTTTTTCCCCTTGCTGGAGTTGGGGTGGGCGCAGGCCGGCAGTTTGACACCCCTGTTTAGGGTATGTTGAGTTGTCACATACAGGTAGTCCTTGTTTAACAACTACCTCATTTAGCATGTTCACAATTATGATAAAGATGGAAAAATAACATTACAACCAATCTTTACATGTACATGATGGTCACATCTGTAACTGTTAAACAAGAACTATCTGTATTGTTTATATATGGAGTCAAATCTACTGCAGTAATATTTGTTTATTGTTTCATAAATTATGTCACAATGGTTAAGTTGTTGGAAATTTATGATAATTTATGATCCACAAACAGGGTGTTTGAAGGCACCAGTGATTTGCTGGCATGATGACTGAGAAGCTTTTGAGTGTTTTCAATGTATTTGTTTAGACTTTTAGCAAACAACTTTTTTTGCCACACAGCTTCTCAAAAACTACCAATTGACAAACAACATGTAAATACAGTGGTACCTCAGTACTCATCGGTTCCAGGAGGTGTGATAAGTACCAAAAATGATAAGTCTCAAACACATTTTTCCCATAAGGAATAATGTAGTGAGTCACATGGCAGCCGACACCGACAAGTTCTAGCTTGTGCGTCGAGTACCAAACAAACGATGAGTGCCAGGACAAAAAATTTACAACAAATTTGCATTGAAATATGCATTGAATACCAAATTCAATAAGTTTCACAGCAGTTGAGTACCAAGGTACCAGTGTATTTACCCAATATATGTATAGAAATACATTGTTTATTACAATAAGGAAACATAAACAATTTCTCCCTCACTCTCTCTTCCTTCCCTATTCTTTCCTTCCCTAAGAGAGAGAGAACACATGGCAGTTTACACATAGATTTGGTGGCACCTGAGTGGACAGACCAAGGCATTCAATTATTCTCCGGATAGAAATCATACCATCTAGTACAGAAGTCCCCAACCTTTGGGGCACCAGGGACCGGTTAGGTGGAGAGAGGTTTTGTTGTGGATCAGAGGGGGCGTGGTTTTGTGTGCTGCTTGCATCCTGCGGATGGGGCTTTGTTATTGCGGCCCAGTTGCTGGCAGTTGCTAGTCCACGGACTGGGGGTTGAGGAACCCTGATCTAGTAGACCATTCTCTTTCTCCACTGTTGGCTATAAAAGGCAAACAATGTCTGACACTTCTCTGCAAAATCTGGGACCTTCATGCCCATTTGTTATTACTGATACCACTGGTATTACAATTAGAATCTTTAGCAATTACCTGAATAACTCAGATAAAACCATTTATATTTTCAATGTTTTTTAAAGAGCTAAAATACTGATAAATCATTTAAATGATAAAAATAATCCATTATATTTAATGTTAGTATATTTGGAATTATTTTAATATCTATAAACCATCTTATTCCAGAGTCTGAAAGCTGTACGAGACACAGTACAAAGAACAATATAATTTAAAAATGATAAAATAATATAAATAATGACATGGAAAGGGCAGACTGGTTTCGAAAATAAGCAGTTTTGAAATGTTCATTTACAACAATAAATCAACAGCTGTTCAGTCACTGCAGTGAAATATAATATCATTATTTTTAAATGAAATAAATATAATTTTATAATGCACTTACAAGTAGTCTTTGACTTTTGACCACAACTGGGACTGAAATTCACTAAGCACTAAGCAATTAGGTTGTTAAACGTCATCACAGGAGAGACCCAATTTCACAATAATTTGTACCATAGATTTTAAGCCAGTCATGTGCTCATTAAGTAAATCTGGCTTCGGCAACAGACTTTGCTTGTTGAAAACCAGATGGAAGGTTGCAAATTACAATCAAGTGACCGCAAGATACTGCAACTATTGTAAATGCGAACTGGTTGTCAAGTACTCAGATTGCAATCACATGACTACAGGTGGATAATTTCAAGGATGATTTGTAAGTCCTTTTTTCTGAGGCTATTGTAGCTTTGAAGTGTGATTAAATAAATGGTCATAAGTTAAGGACTACCTGTACTTAATAATGGACTGGTTTAAAATACCTTATCTACATCATTAAAATGCTGCTATTGTTTCTTATTATTTAACTTCCTTTTTCTGTTCCAGATTGTCTTAAATTAAAACAATCTAGAATTTCCACTGTGTTGTAGAGATGATAAGTACGTTCCAGTGATTTAATCTTTAAGCATCTATTTATTGAGGAGAAAATGAAAAAATAATAGGTTGTTGCTAACTTTCTATGCTTCCATGATAACAAATGAAACAATAAATATCCTTCTGATGTTGGTGGGGGAAGGAGACCTATCTTTTGCTAAGTCAGGTGTGTTGCAATAAGCTTGTTGATGCTTTTACTGTCTATAGTCTCCTGGAGTTAATTTAGAGCAGTGTTCCTGTGGTGAGTTAGTTCCACTTCAGAAAATAATGAAACTGGGGCTTACTCTGTTGCTTTTCCTTGTGAACCTTCCTTTTTAATTGCCTTTTTGCCCTGTCCTTTGCCCAAATCAGAAGTGCCAGATAACCACTTGGGGGACAGAAGAAGGGATAAAGATAACTCTAATTTAGAATATATATATACTGTATTTAATCTACCATTTCCACATATGGATTATAAAGAGCTGCTTTCTTTCTCTGATAAGCAAATACATATAAATTTTCCAGTTTCACAGAATCAGATTTTTATTTGACAAAGCAAACTAGGATTTTAAAAAAAATCCTGTCCTGTTATGCTGAAGGCCATATGCTGCAAACTGAGGTTAATGTTAGATATTTATTTACTTATTTTTAGCAGCTTACTCAGTATCTTAGTGGTCCTTGGGATCAGGCTTTGAAAGAAGCAGGCTATTTTTGTTGAGTCACCTATGTTACGGAGACCAAATTAATAGCTGCTCAAAAGATTTTCCAGGTCCTAATGAAAAAAGATATGCATTATCCATTTCGGGCAGATGATGAGGTAAGAGTTATCTGTTTTGCATTATGTTTTAGATTTTAACGTTGCTTTTATGACATGGTTTTTACTGTTATACATTGCCTTAAATCCAATAATGTTATATTAAATACCTCTGTCTCCATCTTTGATTTTAGTAGGATGATGAGAAATTATAAATTACAAAAAAAGCTTACTGAAACTTTGCTTATATTTAACCCTCACCACAGTACAAATTAAATCAATAAAATAAAATTATAATTAAACAGTTGAAATTTAAATACTAAGGGTCTTTAAAGTTCTTAAATTAGTCTCCTACCACCTGTGCAGATGGATGGCCTGAAACTCCCAGAATTATTTAACCATCATAATCATTGCCCAGAATGGGAATGCTGCCTTAAGGAATATGCAAATAATTTTAGAAATAATGCCTCAGATAATGAAAAGGTTAGGATGCTAAAGGAATCAAAGTACCAAGTGAGGAAATCTAAATCCAAACTGTCACATGATATCAAAGGTTTTTCAGGAGCATACTGAAAAGGATTCTTAGATACATAGTATAAAATATTTAAAGTCTGCATATTATGCCAAGAAAGCAGTATATATATATATGTATCCAACCAGAGAAGCTTGACTGAAGGAGATTTTATTATTATGTGCAGTGGCGGGATTTAGCCGGTTTGCACCGGTTCGGGAGAACCGGTAGCTAATTTTTTGTTGACTTCTGTGAACTGGCTGATGCCCTAGCCCTTTTTCGCAAGGCCCAGAACGCCCCCCCAGAAATGTGTGGACGCCACTTCCGGAAGTCCATTCTGAGCTGGGGAGGCCTCCAAGGCCCAGAACGGCCCACTGATTCAGAACGGACTTCCAGAAGTGGCGTCCACGCACTTCCGGTGGGCTGTTCTGGGCAGGGAGGCCTCCCTGGCTCAGAACAAGCCTCCGGAAGTGGCATCCACACAGGGAACTGGTTGTTCAGGTATTTGAATCCCACCACTGATTATATGAATCAAAAAATGTAAATCCTTCAGTTAACCAGGTTCTTTGCCATGTTATATTGGCTTTAAGATTAAAAGATTAAAAATGGCACTTTGAACTTGGCTTAAAAATGCCCTGGAAGCTACTGTAACTGTTCAAATACTACTGAAACAGCTGCTCTCAATAATGTAGACATATTTTTAACCAGAGGTAATTTCCAGACCATTTTAAAAAGCAGATCCACATGTACATCACATTAATCCAAATGAAGGTTTCCAGAGTATGGAAACATGAAAATGTCTGTCCAAACAGGTTTGCAAAATATATATCAATATGAACCAATAAAAAAACAATGATTGTAAGGCTTTCAGTGAGAATAATGAATCTAGAATACACCCAAACTATTTCTGATTTGGGTAATCAATTTAACCAAATTGCCCCCCCCCCAAAAAAAAACAGGATCTGTAGACCCCCATCCATTCCATTCACATTCTAGATAATACTTCATCTGGACTAGGTAGAAAAAAGAACTGGAGCTGCATGTGATGAGAAGTTAATTCAATTTTCTAAATTAGCAATAAACAGAGCCCCAAGGAACCCTACAGTGCAACAGTAAAAGGACAGAACAATAATTACTACCAACTTCTGGGATTGGCTATTCAAATAGAATAAAAAATCAGAATAATAGAAGTTCAAATTAAAACTATCCAGAAGATGATACATGATCTCAAAAACTGCTGAGAGTTTCAAGAGAGTTAATAGGATTGCCCTTCCTCTAGTCTCTTAATAATCTCACACATTGATCAAGGTATTACTATTTCATCCAAAAATCGATTCAGAAAAATCTTTTTCCTCCAAGAGTATCTGGATTTAGGTTAGTTTCATAACGTAGCATCAAAAGAGCTGAAATCTTCTTTATGAAACCCTAAGTTATCCTATATGTACAGGTAGTCCTTGACTTACAACCACAATTGAGTCCACAGTTGCTAAGTGAATCACTGCAGTTGTTAAGTTAGTAATAGGGTTAAATGAATTTGGCTTCCCCATTGACTTTGCTTCTCAGAAGATCACAAAAAGTGATCACACAATTCCAGGACACTGCAATCATCATAAATATGAATCATTTGCCCAGCATTCAAATTTTGATCATGTGACCATGGGGATGCAGCAATAGTCATATGTGTGAAAAATGGTCATTGGTCACTTTTTTCAGTGATGTTGTAACTTTGAATGGTCACTAAATGAACTGTTGTAAGTCAAGGACTATTTGTACTGCTATTACAGAAGCAGATAGCCATAGATTCTGAAAGATATACACAGCTAGACACCTTCCTTCCATGTGTCAGTAAAAAGGTTATTGCTGCTACAATTCACACTAAGCAGCGGTATACTGTTTTCTATAACCAGAACAAACAATCAATCAATCAATCAGTAAAGTCAGCACTGCAGAATTGTTTTCCCAATTTCTCTGCATTATTCTTTAGCTCTGGGCTCTTGCAAAATTGGAAGATCTTAAATAGCAGCAATTCGTCAGAAAAACTGGATACACGATGTCTCATTTAATGCACTACGGAAATCAGCATTTTGTTCATAGATTCCTGAGAATCAATTTCAATTAGTGGAGTCATAAACTACACACAACTGTTTACTTCTAGAATTATTTTGGTTGTGGACATATTATTTTAGTTTGAATCAAAGAAAACAAAAATATATTTATCAAAAACTTCAATTCAGATAATTGCAAAATTCAACATATCATTAATAGAACAGAATGCTAATATAATTAAATTAATAAATTTTATCCAGAATGGCTTTTTATATTAATCAACATTTTAATTAAGGAGTAATCATTCATTTTTCTTCTCTAATTGTTCAAACACATATATGTAAAAAGTTAAAAAGCATCCAAAAAGCCTTGATATTTTAATATTTAAAATTCAGAATTTATAGCGCACTATTCATAGAAAGTAGCTTAAAAACTTGCTGTAGTATTAAATGCTGAATGATTTGGTCTAAATGCAATAAAATGTTTCAAATCCAATTTTATTTTATTAAAACACTGTACTTCCTTTGTTCTGTTCTTTGTTACATTCTAAATTAACTGACAAGTGAATGCCTACTACTTGGGGCTTATATAACAGATAATAAAAATGGACTCTCCTTCTGTGTCATAATGATAACTCACAGTCCACAGCCATCATTCATCATATTTAAAATCATCCTCTTTCTTTTAACAAGACAGATTTGTGGCTCCTACAGAATTTTCAAGAATCGTGAGCCAATTATAATATTAGCTTTCTTACAGACCTAGAAAGTGTTCAAAATAAGCAGTGCAGAAATTGAATATAATAGTTAAGAAGAATTTCATGAAATGCACATACTTTCAAAACAGAATTCATTCCTGTAAAACCTAATTTTACTAGAAATTCTACAAATAAGCATAGTTATGCTGACACAAATACTAGTCATACCTGAATCTGAACAAAAAGATTAAAACTGAACATTGATATGCAAAATTTCTGGTGTCTATTTTATGTTAAAAAAACCTCGTTGAAGACTTTTATTTTATCTCCTCTCATTTAATATAACATTAATGACAATGTAGAGGTTTCCTAGGACAATATCCTTTCCAGCAGAGAAACAACTATTCTAGCAGCTTATCCAATTTTTCAGTTGAAAATAAAGAGGAAAATTTCAATTACCCGACTGACAAAAGTAAAATTGTTCATTAGTGATCTGAAGTTAGTCGTTTAGTTGATGATGAGAGGTTTACAAAATTATTTGTGGAATGGAAAAAGATTGTAGAGAAATATCATTTTTGTATCTTCTCATGGAATGCTAAACTGTGAGGACACTCAGTAAAATTCAGTGATGGCAAACACAGGAGAAATAAAAGGAAGCACTCGTTCACACACCTCATGTTTAAACTATAGAATATCTTGATGTGTTCCAGATAACTGACCCTCAATTCCCAAAGTTTTCAGCAAGAGCTAAGTGACCAGGAAGTTCTGTGAGTTGAAATCCATATATATGAAAGACAACCAGATTGAAGAAGGCTGCTATAGAAGTTATTACCACATAACTGTCAGTCCTCAAGCCAGAACGTGGTAGTACATCACTGCTCTGCAGAAATTTAATCCCCTTTTCAGCAATTGGTTTGACTTGGCAGAGGATTATAGGATCTGTGTTGAAATATTTATTGCAAACAAAAATGAAGCCTTAAACACAGCAATATAAGGATGTCAGAGTCTTGTTCCGGAGTTTAAATTCTAGGTTTTTTTCCTTCTGATCTTTTCAACTTAATAGATACTTGACTAGTATCTTTATAGCTTTGCGAGACAGTTGAGATGCCTACATAATGGATCCTTTTTGCCTGGAAACTGCTGGCTCCCACTTCACCAATTTCAGTCCTTATATGAACAGACCTATGATGACCAATATGATAACTTTAAAGAGATATATAAGACAATTGTGGCCAGAAATGACCATTGTTTTGTCTGTGCTGAACCTCAATCTGTTAACCTGCCTTCATTTTATTGCACTCAGACAGTGATTCAGAGTTTCCATAGTTTCCCTGGCACCAGCTGACAAATAGATAAAGGCTGGGTATCATCAACATACTGGAGAAACCTAACTTCAGAAGTACAGTACAGTAGTATTTAGCATCAGTATGTCTTTAGGTCCTATTCTGGTTAATTGCCTGAGAATAATACAGTTGGTTAATGGTTATAAATATCCATTAGAGAGACAGCAGAAGCAGAAGAAACATATTCTTCTATCCAGTTCCCAGCAAAGGATATTCATTAAGGAAATTAAATCTTTCTTTCTTGATGCATGCCCTGCATATAGATCCAGAATCAGCTTCATTTGATAAACTTTATAACTGAATTGCCACCATTTTCTTGACGATGTAATATGTTTAATTCACAAGATTTAATAAATGCATTTATTATATAAAATGTATTTAATTTCAATGCTATTATATCATAGTTCAACACTTGAAATTTAAGATGTAGAAACAATTAGTATACATTAATGTACTAATGTAAAATTCTTATAATCTGGTTGATAGTGTACATCATACATAACTTGCTGGCTCCTGCATTTTGTTAAAGCGATCACTATCTTTATTTCTTTCTGCCAATTAAAATATATTTTTTTTAAAATAGAGAGTTTGTATAGTTTAGTATAATGTTTAGTAAATACTGTTCATTATTTTTTTTCATACTAAAATCTTTACCCCTGAACATAATGTCATCCTTTTTTTTTCAAAATACTGTACATCATTCTCTCCTACATGAAACTTTCGTGCTTCTAATATCAAACACATTTTTCTGTGCTGATCATATGGCAGTATTAATTACTTTAAAAGCCTACCTTAGAATAGTAAGAAAATAGCTGAAATATATTATCTATTTGTAAACAGACTAGTATTAACAATTACAAGATACTTATATTTTTAACTGTTACTTGTATCCCAGCTGTCTTTTTGATATCTGGATGGCATTTTTCTGGTATCATGAGTACTGTGGTTTCCCTGCCATAGCACTACTTCCACTGGTTTCTTTTTACTAGAAAATTCTATCCACATTTTGCCTAATTGGAGTGAAATTGTATTTAATGTTTTCCTTTGACTTTTTAGAATGAAGTGTTAAATAACAATGAATAACATTTGAAATGGTAGCTCTATGAATGCCAAATTTCATAGTCTTTAATCATATTTTGAAGCTCAAGTGCTCAATGAAACCAGAAGGGCATGAAGTAAAAGCAGAACCACTTGCTATGGATTTGCTGTTAAAATAACTACTGTAGGTGTCCAACTTATAACAAAGGATATGCTTATTATATATATTCACAGAAGAGGCTGAATTGTATTTCTGTCAGGCATGGTCTAAAAGCAGCTATGCACATTTGCAAGTCCTGAGTGAAATGGAGAAAAAATAATGAGGACCTTTTTGCCACTGTATCAGGTGAATATCTACTGATAAATCATTACACACTTTTCTTACCACATTCCAATCTTTAAATCTCAATGTTCTTCCACATAATTTCTACTGGTTTCATCATCTGATATTCTGAGAATATCCTAATACAAAAGAATTCTGTTTTTCCATGTTAAAAGGTGTTCTTTTTGTTTCTATAAAATAACATTTTTTTTTGCAAAGTGTGATATCTACTATTGATTCCAAAAGCAAATGAATGCAGCAAAGGAGATGCTTAAGCCAACTTGTGACTTTTAGTGGGAAATGAGCTTCTTCCAAATGAACTGGAATATAAACTGGAATCTAATTATGAGTTGTTAAAAGAGTGCAGTAGGATGAAATTGTAACTTGTAGATTTTAAAGTATATTCAATGAGAACATACGTTTCAAACTAAGCATTTCATGGAAAACACATCATATAAATGAACACGACATGGTAAGTAAAGTAGAGGAAAAGTATACTGAGCTGCACAGGTATTTAATATTCAGATACAATTTAAGGTGCATTTCACACATGCGAGAAGAAATAACAGTATCCAGTTTTCAAGACATTTTGAGCATATATTCACCATTTTAAAGGAATTGCTTTGAAGTCCTGAATTTCATTGAACAGGAACTACAGGAACTTTGAACGAACGTACAGAACTTGTTAAGAATGAATGTGAAAACAGATTGCCAAAGATCAAGAACCAGAAGAAAGGTTTTTTTAAAAATTAGAATTAGAATAGAATAGAATAGAATAGAATAGAATAGAATAGAATAGAATAGAATAGAATAGAATAGAATAGAATAGAATAGAATAGAATAGAATAGAATTGGAAGGGACCTTGGAGGCCTTCTATTCCAGCCCCCTGCTCAAGCAGGAGAACCTATACCATCTCAGACAAGTGACTGTCTATCCTCTTTTTAAAAATCTCCAGTGATGGAGAGCCCACAATTTCTGGGAGCAAGCTATTCCACTGGTTAATTGTCCTCACTGTCAGGAAGTTTCTCTTTAATTCCAGGTTGCTTCTCTCTTTGATCAGTTTCCAACTATTGTTTCTTGTCCTGCCCTCTGGTGCTTTGGTGAACAATGTGACTCCCTCTTCTTTGTGGCAGCCCCTCAAATGCTGGAATACTGCTATCATGTCTCCCCTATTTCTTCTTTTCTTTAGACTAGCCAAACCCAAGTCCTGCAGCCGTTCTTCGTATGTTTTAGTCTCCAGGCCTTTGATCATCTTAGTTGCTCTTCTCTGATTTTTTCCCAAACTCTCAACATATTTTTTGTGATATGGTGACCAAAATTGGCTGCAGTATTCCAGGTGTGGTTTTACTAGGGTTTTATAAAGCAGTACTAATACCTCGCGTGATCTTGATTCTGTGCCTCTGTTTATACAACCCACGATTGTATTAGCTGGCTCATGGTTAAGTGATTATCCACTAGGATTCCAAGATCCCTCTCACAGTTACTGTTTTTAAGCCAGGTCTTGCCCAATCTGTACTTGTACTTTTGATTTTTCCTGCCTAAATGTAAAACTTTGCTTTTCTCCACACTGAAACTCATTTTGTTGGATAGGGCCCATTGTTCAAGTTTGTCAAGATCTTTTTGGATCCTGAGTTTGTCTTCTGGGATGTTGGCTACTCCTGCCAGTTTGGTGTCATCTGCAAATTTGATAAGTTCCCCTTCAATTCCCATTGATGAAGATATTGAAGAGTACTGGGCCTTGTGGTACCCCACTGCTTACCTCTCTCCATGTGGATGTAGTGCCATTGAGGACTACTCATTGAGTATGGTTTGCCAGCCAGCTACAGATCCATCTGGTGGTGATGTTGTCTATTCCACCTTTTTCTAGCTTACCAAGGAGTAGGTTGTGCTCTACTTTATCAAATGCCTTACTGAAGTCTAAGTATAATACGTCCACAGTATTTAGCTAGTCACTTAGTTTACTTAAACTAAGTATCATAAGAATCCATGGAAATTGACATAAAGAGTGGTGGATGGCTTCTGCCTTTTAGGATGAATCATCAACAGTAAAGCAATAAGCAGTCAAGAAATACATTGCAGACTAGCACTTGACAGAGCAGTTTTGAAGGCTTCAGAAAAGATATTCAAGTAAAGATGGAAGGAAACAGAAGAAAAGGATGACCAATAGCAGGATGGATGGACTCTGATTCAGTGGATGCATCACTGGAAGATATGAAGGGCTTGATTTGGGATTAGATGATTATGGATAAAATCTGTCTATGTGATCACTAATAGTCAACACTGACTTGATAGTATGTAATCAATCAAAATAAATCCAGATGAGTCATATCAAAATGTGATATTTGTTTCCCTTGCAGTAAACTCAAACCTACTAGGCATACAATATTTCTGAACATCATAATACTAGTCTGAGGATCCTTGGGTTCCATTGAAGAGATATGTCTTTATATTACAGTTTATTTAATTACTTATTTTAGCATTTCAATAGTATGCCCCAATTATTCATCATAGGGAAAACATCAAATAAAATTAAAGGACAAATATACACATCCCAGATGGACATTATAAAATGTTCAGCTGAAGGTGTGCCATTGGCTGCCAGCTGATAAGGTTTTTTATCTTTACAGAATTTTTTTCACAGCTGTTTTACACTTGGCTTCGCTCAGATGCTCTTGGCTTTCATGATGCAGTACAGAAAAATAAATATTTATGTAATAACATGCAGAAAGATTTACATGAGAGTATAGATAAGTGGGAGGAAGCATTGTGACAAAGGAGATGCATTTGATCCAGACAGAACTGGTATTTAATTCCATCAACCAGATTTCATGTAGTTGATGTGGCTGTTGCTCCTAATATTATTATTTCCAGCACTAATACTGAGGAAGAAGAAATAAGATATTGGAGAATGTGGGGAAAGACTAAGAGGGTTCTTCATGATCACTGGCTTTATAACCATAATAAAGATTTGATTTAACATTCTCATGAAGAACTCTGTATAAGTAGTCCTCAACCTACAATCACAACTGAGTCCAAAATTTCTGTTTCTAAGTGAAACATTTGTTGAGTTTTGCCCCATTTTGTGACTTTTCTTGCCACAATTCTTAAGTGAATCACTGCAGTTATTAAGTTAGTAATATGGTTGTTAAGTGAATCTGGCTTTCCCACTGACTTTGCTTGTCAGAAGGCTGCAAAAGGTGATCACAGAACGCTGCAATAGTCATAAATATGAGTCAGTTGCCAAGTGTTTGAATGTTTAACATGTGACCATGGGGATGCTGTAATGGTCGTAAGTATGAAAACAGCCATAACTCACTTTTTTCAGTGACCTTGTAATTTTGGACAGTCACTAAACAAACTATTTTAAGTTGAAGATTACCTGTATATCATATTTAAGATATTTAAGAAATGTGTTCATGGGAAAATCCTTTTGCTATTTCCTATGTAAAATGGTTATTGAAGAGTTAAGTTATCATTTTTGTATTATTCTTTCTTAAGGTCCTTCATATTGTTCCAGTATTGCATTCTTACTGTTCTCTGTTTCTTTGCTAGAGAGTGCAAATTCTTGGCAGGCTCCTCACATTATTGTGGCTCAATTGGAATAAAGTGCCTCCTACCCTTCTATAAGTGGTCTTTCCAATTAATGTTCCTTACAATCATGTACAATGAAATATAAGTTCACTGGTCAGGAAAGATTATTTTATTTCTAAATACTTAATTGATTAATCTGTTAACAACTATGTGAAACATGGTTGAGGCTATTTCCAGAGTAGTTATTTTGTCTATGGTTAATTATCAGTTAGTGCAAACTCCTTGGCCATTTGCTTATGAGATTAGTTATTTTATGTTATTTATGCTGTTTATTTATTTGCATGGAAATTTTTGCCAACATTGAATTGTCAATAGCTTCTTCTTTTAAATTTTAGTCTTTGAAACTGAGATGATTGCTTTGTCCTTATATAAATTATGATTTCTCTGAAGATTTGCCACCTTTACCACAGGGCTTTCTCGGTGAATATTCTGGGTCAGCAAAGATGATTATATTTGGGTTCCAAGTTTCCCTCAGTTGGTTTGTTTTACTTCATCTTTTTTGAAATTCCACCACTCATGAACAAAGTCCTGCTGTTGGTATCTGACCCTGGCAGCTATAGCACTGCCAGCTTGATAAGTAGATAGTCAGTTTTCTGTGCAAGCACCATCTCTGGTGTTTCATACAATCATTTTTCAAGCAGTAAATCAACTTTCAGCCACATCCATATACAGCTGACATTCCTGCTGGATGGTCAGTAGAATCAACAAGGGTGCTGATATTCTCCTTTAACACTGCCCTAAGTTAGCATTTACTCTTAGCATAGTTAAGTAGGCACCAGCTACTTTTTATCTCCAGGTTGAGGAACCACTGCATGCACTGAAGTTCAAGAACATATTTAAAATGAAAATTTCAAAGAGTGCCTTTGATTTACATAAACATATATTGTTCAAAATATGTTCTCTCTCAATCTCTCTCTCTCTCTCTCTCTCTCTTTCACACACACACACAGACCTTGATTAAGCCAGACATACAGTTTCAGATTTTTTTAAAAAAATCTCTGTGTAGGTTAAGACTCATTGCCAATTTCTTGCTACATTCTGGTCCCATCATTCTCAGAATATTATAGACTTTTCCTCTCTCTTGCTGCAGATGGTTCTGAAATTAATCTACATCTAAAATTAGTAAGAGTCATGTGATGGAACAATTAAGTTGCCCTGGTTTTTTGCTGTCATGAGGAACCATTTACTCTCCCTGACCTCCCCACATTTCTCCTTAATTCTGAAGAAGAACTATAATTGCATTTGCATGTCCTGAGAATCTGTCAGTCACTGAATGTATCTTCAATATGAGCAAATATATGCTGGCTTGCAAAGTAGTCTCTGGATTAAAGCTTGCATAAATAGTATGAACATGCTTGAGGTACAACGGGTTTGGGATTGCTTGTGAAATATTGCCAAAAATGTGCCAGAATAGATTTGTGAATGAGAAAAGCTCCATTTATCTGAATGGTCATTTAAATAAAAACAGAGTGATTCCTACAAAATGATTTATTTACCATTAAACCTTTCCTCATTTAATTAGTATGATTTTTATATGTTTAATAAAGAACAATTTCATATGGAAACAACTGCGTTGAATATATAGAATTTTTACATTCTCTTTCATGACTTAAACAATTTGCCAATGTAAGAATTACTTGTGCTACCCCACCAACAAAATTGTTTTGTGAATACAGTTTATACGCAATTATTCTCCCTCTGATATTCCTTAGATTTTTCTCTTTTATATATTCTTATATATTATCTTCTTAATATAATGCTTAACAAATTATACTTCATGAAAAATTATGAAGCAATAAATGTAGCTGTCTATTTAAAAGATACAGCTGTCAGCAATATTGCAACTGACATCAAATTAAAATAGCAATGCACATCTGAATGCGTATGTATATAACTCACAATATAATATCATATTGTTAAGTGCATGCACCATATTATAGCATGTAAGACTGATGCAATAATGATGTTCTTATTAAACAACAGAAAGCGAGGAAATTGCCATTTTAAAAAACAAATATACATGTATTTAACAGGAAAAAAATATGCATGTCAGAGAAATAAGTTGAATTCTCCAAGATGGATGATTTCAACAGTGCTTGTTAAATGTTAGCAGAAGAGAAATATTAGATGAGACCTACTTCCTATACTCTTTCTGCATGAATGAGCTTGACTGCTTGAGTACAACATTCTTACTATATACAAAATGTTTTACTTCAACTATTTTAAAAGTTATTATGTTTTACAAAAATCTGGGCAACCAATAGATGGAACCAATTCTTCATACCAGAATTCGTAATACTAATTTTGCTAGTTACTTGCTGGTGAGATGGATGGCATATAAATTTAATAAATAAACTAAAATAAAATATTTACATGCAGGAAGAACTATATTTCAAAAGAGCCATCAACTAATAAAAGTCTTTAAGTTTTACATAGTTATTATTCATACCCCCTTTAAAAAACTCAGTACAAATACAAAGAAAGTTTAAGCACAGTATCCATTTTATGTATCATTATATATTTTTTTACTACAGTATTATTTCCATACCTGGGCAGCAAGAATCTGCACAACCACTAGGTTGGTAAATCATCATCATCATCACCATCACCATCACCATCACCTTCATCTTCATCTTCATCTTCATCTTCATCTTCATCATCTTCATCATCTTCATCATCTTCATCATCTTCATCATCATCATCATCATCATCATCTCTTATCTGTATTGTTTTCAGCCCAGATATGTTAACCCTGTTTGGATGACTGGGGGGAATAATATGTTCTTGTAGAGGCTACAATAGTACAACAGTCATTTTTGATAAACAAACAGGATACAAAACTAGTTGCTCCTATAAAGACCTCTATGGTGTAATTATTGCAGTTATGAAATATGGATTATACTTATGGCCAACCACCAAAAAGGCAAGCAGCATGCCTTTGGAAGTTGCTATGGTTACAGTGGCCTAGTGGGGCATGTTCTGAATCACTTTTGTTTAGCACTTTATTTACTAGACTGAAATTCTGCCTTATTATTCACAGATATTCTCCATCTCATTCACTTCTTTATTTCCCTTCTACCCTCTGTTCCACCAGTTTGTTCTAAGTCTCTAGGTCCTTCTTCTCATCTTTCCAACATTAACATATTTGTCCTTGCATTGTGTTGTTTTCAGAGTATCACTTTACAGTACCCTGTTTGTGCAGCTATCTAATTAGTATCACAGAAAGTGCCACTTTTTTCAAACAGTTGTCTGGCAGACATGCTTGGCTATACCCAGCATCATGGACATAATGGAAATTCTATCCCTCCTTCAAAAAAGAAGGAAGGAAGGAAGGAAGGAAGGAAGGAAGGAAGGAAGGAAGGAAGGGAGCAAGGAAGGGAGCAAGGGAGGGAAGGAGAAAGGAAGGAAAAGAAGAAAAAGAGAGAGATAGAAAGAAAGAAAGAAAGAAAGAAAGAAAGAAAGAAAGAGAAAGAAAAGAAAGAAAGAGAAAGAAAGGAAAGAAAGAAAGAAAGAAAGAAAGAAAGAAAGAGAAAGAAAGAAAGAAAGAAAGAAAGAAAGAAAGAAAGAAAGAAAGAAAGAAAGAAAGAAAGAAAGAAAGAAAGAAAGAAAGAAAGAAAGAAAGAAAGAAAGAAAGAAAGAAAGATGGTAAGCACGAGGTTGGAGAACACAAACAGTTTTTAGGAAGAAAAATCTAGCTACTCTTCCTCAGTAGACTATTGATATACTCTGTGTGTGTGTGTATGTGTGTGTGTGTATGTGTGTGTATTTCAATCAATATATAATGATATATATTGTTCAATCAATCATGCATATGCTATTTGTTTCACTGTCATTCTCTAAATGTAAAGGCTCAAGATAGTTTACAAAGTACAAAATAATGAGAGAAAAGATATGGTTTGGATGCTTCCACCATTGTAGGATAGGTAACCAATGCCATCATTTCTACTTCCAAGGAATCTTCCTATTTCCTTTTTCACAAGTATAACTTAATTTATACCTTCTATAACCATTCTAACATTATTGCCCACCTTGCTCCATTAGCATTCTGATCAGTCTTATGTAAGTAGTATTAAAAAAAATCTAATCTGTAACTGTATAGAGAATTTTAATCAGCAGTTTCACAAAAGACAAATCATGTTTACAGTTTCTGGGTCAATTGAATACATTTTACGTGTTGTTTTTGCTTTCTAGAAAAAAAATTCTTTTAGCCAGTATAAGTAAAAATGGCATGAGTCTTTGGCTTTCCCCCCACAAACCTATATAAAAATAATGTGATGGTAGTAATTACTAATTATAATGATTGCACAACCAAATACTTATTGGTTCAACCAGTCATAGCAGCAGCTCTGGGAAAGTGTTTATAATATCATCTAGCCTTATGCAGTGGCTTGGATAAAAATCCAACTATCCGAAGAGGATGAAACTTTGTTGAAGAGGACAAGAGTGAATTATAGAGGATGAGAAATTAATTATTTTCAATTAATGAATGTATTATTAAGATCTTTTAAAAATAGAGGACATTCATATTGAGCAAGTTTCTTAGCTAAATTATAAATCAGTTCAATAGTTATGAATGTTTCTTCATATGTTCAGACAACTTCTTTGCATAGAGCAATATATTATATTTGCAGCAAACTTCTTGGATAGTGCCAGCACTAACAAATTTATTTAATACTTAGAACACTTAGACAAAAATAATTCTATGGGAAAATATGCCTAATTCTAAAGCTCCACAGCATTATGAGTTAAATTCAGTTCACATAGGAATGATTAATTTCAGCAATTCCATTGCAGTGTGTTGGCAATAAAATACAATATAAATGATTACTTTATACTTTACAAGTCAGGGGCAACATCCTGAGAGCTGATCCCCATTTGGATCATAATACAGGTGCAAAATTTATTGTGGTCACAGGAAAGGCATCATTGACATGAATACAAACAATAGGAACACACTGCCATCAAATAATATTTGATGAGTATACAAATTGCAATTACATAGAACAGTCTCAAGAAAACATACAGTTAGTATTCTCATTATTGGTTTCCTTTGACCTTTTTTATTCAACTAAATGAGCTTCCTTTTGTTAGATTGCCTGCTGATGTCTAGCATTTCTCCATGTGTAGCAGCAAATTATCCATTAATAAGCCAAACTGCCTTGATGTTTCTCATGTTACAAATACTATTATACGTAAGTGGTGTCAGCTACTGAGATGGTAAATCATAAATAAAAATAATATCACTTGATGTATTACTAGCTATGTATAAATTGAACTCATGATGGGAAAATAATGGGAAATTAAGAGGTATTACAATTTTGATTAGATAAAATGAAGAGAATAAAATCGAAACACATATTTTATTCAGTTGTAACAACTGATGTCAATGATGCCATGGCAGGTGAGCAATACATGGTTAAAGTCTTGGGACATATAATTCCATCAGTGATGTCATGTCTGGAGTCTTTTTGGACTTGGGCAGCCTGAAAATCCAACAGATCAAATAAATAAAAATCCACATCTCTTTTCGAGGTTATAAAGAGAGGAAGAGGCCAGAAAGACTAGCAAAGAGCAATACTGAAAACAGAAATGGAAGCAATTTGTCAATGTAAATAATAGGCAGAATACTTTTATAGGGTGACAGGAAGCATACTACCCAGAAAGACTATTGCCTAAAATACTGGCACACAATTGCCAGACAACCAGTTTGAATGGATCAACGATCCAAACTGGTATAAGGCAATTATATCAATTGACCTCTTTCCAACTTTCTGCTATCTTTCCTTTCTGTAAGATAGAGTTCATGATGTTTTGTAAAGGTTGTAAAAGTTCATTCTCAAAACATTTATAATGAGTCTGATAGTCCATCTGAGCTTTCCAGATCCAGGTACCTTTCCAGGATTAATCTTTCAAATAGCTTCAGAAATTTCACTTATTTTTTGAGAGTTAAAATGTTACCTGATGGGTTAAAAAGGCTTTTAGAGATTTTGACTGAGTTAATACTACTGAGATGAAAATTGTTGATTTGACTATGGTTGGGATGTAATTTGATTATGGTTGGGAAATATAATACGGAAAAGATGGTAAACAAAAAGTTAATAGATGAAGAAATAGAATATAGACTGGAAATGAAATAAGAAGGTGTCTGGTGGAATAATATGTTTTCTTTTTAAGGTATAATGATTTTGATAAGATTAAATTTTAGGTAAGGAGTTAAAAAGGGGTTTTAAAGGTAGGGATTGATTTATAAATTATATATTTGAAATAGAGTAGAATAAGAGAGAGAATTTAATTGGGAAGTATAAATAGAATGGTTGGAATAATATGTATATTTTAGAAACAATTTATATTTTACGAAATAAGGGAAATTGGATACCCGAAGTGTAAACTATGTGTTTATTTAAGGGTAAATCGGAATATGATAATTGTAAGTTAGTTAAGCTTGAAAACAGGAATTGATCGGATATAGGTGAAATATTATTGATAGGTTTTTTTTCTTTGATTGATAAAATAGAGAAGGAACTTTTAAAGCATTAATTTGAACTATATATGTATGATTTGTTTCTTACTTTTTTCTATGGAGTACCCTATCCCCATGATGAGTCTCAAGCACTTTGTTGTAAAACCAAAAAAATCAATAAAACTTGTTATTTAAAAAAAAAATCACTTATTTTTATAGGTCCAATCATAATATGTAACCCTTGATAAATTTTGTTTCTTTGGATCTCCATATATCATCCAGGCCTAAATTGTCCATCAAATCAAAGAAATTTTTGGTAATTTGCCTTGAGTGATTTTTAATATTTTTCTTAGAAATTCTAATCTCCCCATAAATCCTTTACAGAATAGTATTTTATCCTATTTGGGGCTTAAATCCTCAAAATCAAAGTCTTAGTCCTTAAGCTTTAATCTCTCAGTCAAAAAAGTAAAGATTAAAAAAGAAACGTTTAAGTTAAGGGCATCTGCAGTTCACTTAGTGTTGGTTTTGGAAGATCCTTTAAATGGAATGGAAATATTAATAGGTAAATTAAAGGAAGTCTGTGTATTAGCAGGTTTCCAGATAGATAAACAGAAACCAAAGATGTTAACAAAAATATGAAGCGAGAAGATTATGTCTGATTGATAAATAAAATGAGTTTTAAAATTGAGAAGGTAAAATATAGGACAAATAGGACAAATTTCAAATTAATTAGAAGTTATTTTTCTTTCTTTTCTATTTTTCTTTTTACTTTTCAAATTTCTTATACTTTTAGCTTTCTCTTTGATTTCTTTTTTCTTTTTCTTTATATTAATTTATATTTGTTTTTAAAACTTTTTAAAAATCTGCAATAAAATTATATAAGTAAGAGTTTTAAATCTGGGGTTCTGTAGGCGTTACACCAGAATTACTCTCAACTCTGTATGGATTCGTAAAAGATGAGTTATGGGAAGAAGAGAGATTTGTTTAATATTATAGGGAGTAATGTTATTGGATTTGTTTATATTTATGATGAAGATTGGAAGTCACTTCTTTAAATATCTTTCTTATCTTTCCTCATTTTCTTTTTGTACTTTTTATTCTTTCTTTCCATTTCTGAGTTTAGTTTGTATTTGTTTTAATACTGTAATGAAAATCTTTAGTAAAAATATTTCTTAAAAAAGTACTTTATATTAGAATGTCAGATTTGTATAAAGTTTTGTGATTTGGGACACTTTAATGTAAAAGAAAAATAAAATTACTTCTCTTTAACTTTGGACGTTCAGGGCACTGCTGCCCTGCTGTAATCTATTTACTGATCTATCGATTTATCTTCATCCACTTATTTTTAATTGACTAAGAAATTCCAAATATCTGTTCTGTGTTCAGAGAGGAGAGCTTAAAAAAATCAATGCTCATAGAAACATTGGGAATCAACCAGGCCCTATCCAAATGTTGTGGACTGACTATTTATTGCCTTACATAAATAATTTAGATACTGCTTCATTTGTCAAAGATGACTCATAAAATAATATCAGAATAGGCCAACTGGGTCATACTTTTCAGATCCTGACCAAATTTAACATTTATATATAACACCTGCTTAAGGCCAAGAAAATCTGCTATCTGAAAATCAGATCACATCTTTTTATTAAGATTAAGCAGAAACTATTCATCATTTTATGAACATTTTCAACTCACGCAAATGACAAGACTTTAATATAGTTTCTTATTGTTTTGAACTGTCCTATTTTAAAGATTACAGACAAGTACTTTGTCATATTTTAAAGATAAAGTATTTCTCTATAATTTTGTAATAGGTATTCATTTGCACCTCTCAAAACAGTTTTTGAGTTATATTTTATTACAATCAAAATACAATAAACAAAAAGTACAACAGGGATAATAAATTATGCATGCATAATTGTGATTCAAATGAACTAAAGCTAAAGGGAAAATATTATAACAATAATATTTTATTGATATAAAACAATAGCAGCTTAGTTCTTAACATATTATTAAATGTAGATCATATAGAAACCTAACCCTCCATCTTCTATTTTCTATAATATAAAGCCATTTCAAAAACCAGTAGAGAATACATCTCTGAAATCCACTGTAAATTTCTTTCTACCGACATAGGATAATTCTCCTTGCCAATGTGGTATTTTTCAAATCCATTGAAATTCAACTCTTCTAAATAGCTAGTATGTCTCTTGGTGTAATGGGCATAAGGAATAATCTTGAGGAAGAGAGGGAAGAGTATCTGAGTCCATATGAGTAATATGACTAAACATCTCAGACAAGATCCTATCTATATCTCATGAAGATAAAAAGATGGAAGGGGACAGTCATTCAGACTTGCAAGATTCTGTTACTATAAACATATAGTAAAAGTAACATTAGCATGCATAACTTTGGTCTGGTCTACCCTAAAGGGCTAACAGTCATCTAAAGGGGTTATGGAAATTAATGTCTAATAGTGAACATCTTGTTCATGAAAGCTAACAATTTATTTTGATAACGAGCCATATTTCTAAACTAGTACTTTCAAACTTTAGATAAGGATGATGGCAGTGTCCCCCAATCCCCAGCTTTATGTATACAGAATAACAGAGTTGGAAGGGACCTTGGAGGTCTTCTAGTGCAAACCCTGCTCGAACAGGAAACCCTATATCATTTCAGACAAATGGTTGTCCAATCTCTTCTTGTCCAACTGTCATATCCAACTGTCCCTCCCAAGTCTTCTTTCAGTTGGCAACTGTTGTCATTAGTCAGACTCCAACACCACTTCTATATCCTGTAATTTCCTGAACATTTGCACTAAGTTGTATGCAACTTAAAATATGAAACCTACCTCTGTAATTATATATATATATTTGATATTTGAAAATTTATTCACAACCAGCTTTGGAAAGTGTCACTGATCTTCTACTCAAAGCTCCCCTAAAACAATTCAGAACTTAATGCCATATATAGACGTGTTCTAATTTTAAATAGATTTTCTTTGAGTCAAGTGTTTATTAATGCAAGATACAATCTCACTCTCATGGTTGCCTTATTTACATGTTAATTAAATCCATAATTAATCTATAATTTGTAGACAGATTGCTACAACTCCCGATTATTTATAAAAACTTATACGGAAAAAGGAGGGTGATTGAACAACAGCTGCTTTAAGGCATATAAATAGATTGATGAATCTTATCTAGGAAAACACTGAATTTTAACTTTTTAGCAAGGTGGTATGAAGGCTGGTATATGATCATTTACTAGAACTTCATGATCAGCTGTGTGAAGCCACAATGCCTCTGAAATTCCATGTTCTATGTATATGACAGGAGATGCCAAGATCTATAAATGTAGTACACCAGCCCTCCCACCTTAGAATGCTGGGAAATCCTGATTCTGCTCTCAAATACTGCATTCCAGTTTCTGTTCTACTTTGTAATCCATTGCAATTTGTTCCACTGCATATTCTCAAGGATCTTTTTATTATTGCTGTTGATTACTTCTTAGTGAGATTTTCAGTTCAGTGACATTGTTCTAATTGGGGCTAGCTTATTGTAGCACGGGAGGAATTTCCAGGTGGATTAGTTGGACCTTTGGATGAATGTGGAGGCAGCATTTATATGTGTTGGTAGGTCAGCAGACGTGCTTGAGCCCACTGCAGCCTCCATGATAATATGTTTGGTTATTGTAGGAACAATCACCTCCAAAAAGTTTCTGCCCATCCTTTGTGATCATTGAGAGAGGGGATGATTGTCCATTTTGCTTTGGCTTAAAGAATGGATTACATTGAGAAATAAACAACTTCTTTATTTAGAGGGGCATGATTTGCAATTGGGCTGGCACGCGTTCTTATGGTATGAGAAAAACAAAGTACATAAATATTTCCAAAACCATGCCATAAGGAATGTTTTGTTTTCAGAGTGGGACAAAACCAAACACAAAATTTATATGAAAATACCTGAGTGGCTTTCAACAATGGAAGCGTTTGCCTATCCAAATTTAATTAACTACGATAAACTTGTCACTTATAAAGACATTTTGGATAAGGATGGAAAACTTAAAGACAGACAAATTCTTCAACAACAAGGCATTGACTTAACATGGTGGTCCTATCTGCAAATTCAAACAAGATATGAAAAAGATGTAAAATCAATGGACTTTTATAAAGAACAGACATTATTTGATAAAACACTTTTGAAAACAGATGAAAACCTGATTAAGAAGCTCTATAAATTTCTACTAAGATGGAAGAAGAACAAGTAAAAGAAACAATGATAGTGTGGGCAAATTTTTTTGGATATTCTATAGATCTAGAAGACTGGGAAAAGCTTTGGGAGAGAAATATTAAACTTACTAAATCAGCTTCATATAAAGAGAATCTATATAAAATGTTTTATAGATGGCATATGACACCAGTTAGATTAGCAAAAATGTTTTAAAATGTATCGAACATCTGTTGGAAATGTAAACAAAAACCAGGTACTTACCATCATTTCTGGTGGATATGTCCTAAAGCTAAGAAATTTTGGTTTAAAATTCATATATGGCTGGAAAAGATGATTAAAATACAGATAGAATTTAAGCCAGAACTGTTTTTGTTAGGAATATTGGAACTTAATTATGGCAAAGAGAATGAATACTTAATATTACATGTATTGACAGCTACGAGAATTGCATTTGCCCAATTTTGGAAAAATGAAAATCTACCATCTGACCATTTTATAATTATGAAAATTTTAGAATGTGCAGAAATGGATAGATTAACTTTAGAGATTAAAGAGAAAGAGGATTCAGTGTATTTTAGAACATGGGAAAATTTTTATCAATGGCTAGCATTACGTTAGAGCAAAAAAGATTGTGAAGTGTAACAGGATGAATGGTATTTACTTATTAAGCTTTAATTCTATGATTATTGTTAGCATTAGTGATTACAATTGTTTAGTGTTATATTAACTATTGTTATTCAATATTTGTACCCAGAAGATAGTCTGCTTGCTAAAGCGATGAATTTTTTGTGGGGAGTAACCCCACTATTGTACCTATCCCTATCCCTATCCTTACCCCAATCCCATTCCCCAACCCCACCCATCACCCATACCAACCCTATCCTCCCCTCACCCGTATAAAACCTAATAATAATATATATATATATATATATATATAAAAGAGATAGGGGGAATGCTTGGATGGCCTTGTGGGAACAAGGGGAAGAGATACTGTCTACAAAACAATCAGATAAGAGAGGCAAGAGCTTCCAGTGGCTTAACAGTCAGGGAAAGAAACTTAGGAAGATCTCACCCTAATGGATCAAGCAGTTAAAAGTGGTGATAGGAAGTTTGTATTCTCAGGCTTGCAAGATTCTGTTATTGTAATCTTACAGTAAAATAGAATTAGTTCATCTAATCATGTTTCCTGTCTGGTTTACCTGGGAAGCTGACAGAGGAGAGGATGATATGGGGCCAAGGCAGTCCTTCTCTGTTGTGGCCCAGCACTTTGAATCACCTTGACCCCAGAAAGTGGGTTTTCTATTCACTACCAACTTTTCACAAGACAGTTAAAATAATCTTATTCAGGTGAGTTGCTGAATTTTTGTGATGCTGTTGGACTGTTGTTTTTGTTTGGGATGTTATTATTGCCCTGGGTTTGATAATATGGGTTGCTCTGTGTTCTATGTTTCTTGGGATTTTTTATGTTATGTTTATAAACATCCCAGAATCTTAGAAGAGGGCGAGCGTATAAATGTAATGTAATGTAATGTAATGTAATGTAATGTAATGTAATGTAATGTAATGTAACGTAAGCTTAAGCTATTACTTCCCCAAGGATTCTCTCTTTTTAAAGCTTACATACTCCCTTTCCATTGAGACATTTGAATCTGATCCTTTTGGTTATCCATGGAAGACTGAAGAAACTTCAGCCTAAAGCTGTGAAAAATCACTGCTAGTCAGTGAAATAAAAAACAAATCCAACCATTAATCTCACAAGATTGTCCTCAGATTGTTGAAGAGCTTTATTTCTTCAAGGATTGAAAAGTTCCTTTCTGCATTTCCTTGAAGGAAAGCAGTTGAGTATGTAGAAAATCATCATATCCTGTTTTCTAGCTGGATAGAATGTCTCTTCAGGAGGAGTTCAGAAAATAGAGTATGGGGCAGTTCCTGCACAAAGGAAGAGAAGCTATAGAGTTCTTGCCTTCCCCCTTTGTCTTCTCCTGCTACAAGGTACTACCATGGCTCATAGAGATTGCTAGGTATTTTCCATTTTCCTGAGGAGACCTGTAATTCCCCCCCACCCCCACCCCCACCCCGCTTCTGCTCATTGCCTTTTAGATGCAATTAAATTGCACAGCTTGGCTGGGGGTATAGCGGTTGTAATTTATTGCATGAGTTACACCGAGACAGAAAGACCATACCTGAAGAAAACTATTATTGAAAATAGAGTTTCCCACATGGAGTCTAATGTGGTTGCAATCTTTTTTTTTTTTTTAGCTATGACTCTCAACTTTCAACATGAGCAGAAATAATAGCAGATGCAACAGGAATGGCATGTTGCATATTTGTAGTGAGTAAGGAAGATGACCTTGATGGAAAGAAAGAAGATTGGTTGTCAAGCCAACAAGAAGATAGACATTGCAGAAGCTCAGACAAGGGGGGAATTTATAAAAACTCTCAGACAAGCATCCCTCAATATATAAAAGAGAGAAATGGGAAGTACATTCAAACTTGCATGATCACCCTTGTACAGCTGACATCATTAGCCCATGCTTGACTGTTTTCATTAAAACATTTTGCATGAAGAAGGTTCAACTCCTGTCACCTCCAAGTCATAGGACATGAATACGTTCTTTGCCTAAGGCCTTACACATTTGCTAGTGATACCTGACTACCTGCATAAACAGTGTGCCATGATAGAAGTAATCTTATGGTTTCTATTCAAAAAAATGGGGACATATGCTATGTGATAAAAATGAATAGGGATCTGTGTGTGTTTTTGTAAAATAATTGTATTTTCTGAGTTTAGAGTCCTTGCTATAAAAAGCTGTGCTTTGCATCTACAAACACAATTTTTCAAATACTAAATCCACCATTCTTTTTCACCAAAAATAAATAAAATATCATTGAGAGATTTTACTTCCTCTTCTCACAACTGTGACTGAGCAACACTGTTCATTCAGTTTATGAAAGGTCACCATTGTGACAACCTTATCGTACTGGCATTATCGCTTTAAACATAAACTGCTTGAAATCACAGAAAGTAGGCTATCATTATTGTTAAAAACAAAATAAAATACCCATGTTTTGTTTACTGCACATCAGATGGAAGAAGTGTAGTTGTACATGTGAATTGATGGGTTGGGGTTTTTTTCCTGCAAAATTTAAATATATTATGACTTGAGGATATTTGGACTGTGGGAACTTGAGGACTATCACAAAGTTCCAAGACATAGTGCAAGCCAGCCTCACTGAGGGCATCTCCCATTAGTTTCTGGTCCATTTGACTTTACAAATAATTCCAAGAAAGAGAGCAGGCCTTGACTATTGAAACCATCATGCAACTATATGATTGCCCAATAGCAAAGTCCCCCTCGTTAGTTGTTAACTGACTAAAATATACCACAGCAAAAATTAGGCTGACTTGAAATGAACAGTATTCATTTAATTCCAAAAGTTGACCTTCATGCTAGGGTAATTTCAAGGTTAGAAACCATTCCCTGCAAGAAAAGGTACATATAGTACAAGAAGGTTATATTACAGTAACTTTATATGGGACCAAAAAAGCAGTATCCCAGATACTGGTCTATGAAGATACCGCATAGAAAACAAGTACATTTAAGATTTCTTCCTGTCTCTATATTAAAGTTGCTATATGGATGGAAAAGGAATATAATGATTAAGGGAATTAGCTATTAACTGAAATCAGTTCATTTATGTCGATTTTCAAAACTCATGGGGAGCATGGCATATAAATACAATTTGCTCTGATTTATAATTGATAAATAAAGTTACCAATCAATACCAAGGTTGTTATTATTTTTCACTGATTTGGAATTTTTCAGAATTTCTCAAAAATTACTAGCTGCATTGTGTTGAGAGAATTTAGGTACTTCTAGTCTTGGCAATATTGTCTGCAATACAACAGTGAGACAATTTTATTGGATTAACTAAGGATAAAATTTTATTAAACTTGGCATAGATATATGTCTATGGTAAGAGCGGCATTGTTCATATAACCTATCCTCTTTCCAACTTGCTTAATTAAAGTTGAGCCTACCCTTCTACTTGAAATCCTAAGAGAAAACATGGGACTTTTCTTAGACTCTTCTTCCTACGCTTTCCAATAATCAACCGTATGAGCTAATAAAGCAACTCTTGTCATAACTGCTGATTTTAACAAAGATGTAGGCAATATATCCAAATTAAAATACTTCCCCAGAATTAATCTGACTCATAGGCAAGAAATTGCTACTCAGATCAATAGTGCAACTAGTTATATATTTATTAAGAGGACACAGTAGAGGAAATCATTTCCTGGGGCTTCACAAATATTAGTTGACTGAATTGTTGCCAATTCTTGTACCCCCTGCCATCTCACAAATATCAGGTTAATCTAACTCCTTGTGTAAAGATGCCCCTATGCTATGAAGTAATTGAATTGGGCTGGGGAAATCTAAAAATCTACAAGCCACATTTGCAACTCTTGGAATCCCCAAGAGAGATTCTTAATTGCAATCAATGACTTGTTCATCAAACTCATTGCATAATGAAATTAATATTAATTCATTCACTAATTAGGTCAGCATGTCAATGAAACTGCTGCAGATCTTGCATACCATGTGACATAATTTGGCTACCGGACATGGAGTCATTTGAGTCCAAAAGTATAGTTAGTCCTCCATTTATGACCACAGTTCGAACTGTGTGATGCAGTAAGTAATGCAGTAGTAAAGCATGATGCCACATGACCCTATTGCTTAGAGGCCTCCCTGTTGCTGTCATTAAGCAAGCATTATGGAGTACCCACCCTAAGCCAAGCCATTCTCAGTTTGGTCCCTCCAAGCCCTAAGCCTCAGTAAGATAAGGGACTGCCACCTCTTCAACACTCCCCACCCACCGATCTCTACCCAGTCACGGCCCTTTTAGCTATTATGAATGGTTTCCAGCAACTACTGTGTGTTAAATGAAAGCTCTATTTATAGCTAGATTGGTACTCAAATTCTTGAATGTTTCTTTGCAGTGGCAAGACAGCCTCTGTTTTGGGCAGGAGGCCTGTTTTCCATTTGTGTCTTCTGATGTTGTGTACAACTGACCACGTGAGAAGTTTCATACTAATATACCAAAAGAGTAGTCATCTTTATCTCTTCTTTATAGACATACTATATATTTTCTCAATGTCTTTTCAGAAATGCCAGAAATATGTCTGAATTAAAGCTAAAGAACAGAAGAAAGCAAATATATAAAGAGGAGACGATTAATACAAAGTAGGAAGAAATTTTATTTTATTTTAGAGAGGCTTTGAGGGATTTTTTTTGATGCTTAACCCTTAACTATGTATGGAAAAGAAAATCCTGGTGGTGAGGAAATAATAGGGCCATTCTTCCCCACCCAAAGTGCTGTTTCCATAGCAGAGCTAGAACAATTATTTGGGAGCAAAATCATCAGAAAATGATAGTCAAGAGACTTTTTGGCTGCCAACAGGCATATATATGCTTTCAGCAGAGGCCCAGCATTTTAATGACGGAAGACTGGCTGGCTTTCAGTGGACTTATCTATGCAGCATTACATAAATACCAAGACTAATGGCATAGTACTGACAAAAAATGTTTCAGAGATTTCTAATGCTATCCAGCAATTATATGCTAAGAAATATTGATGGAAAAGGTTGCGTTGGAGTCCTATTAGGATTTACATTGAGTTCATATTTGTCAGTCACATTGTACCAAATGTCTGTTGTTCTTGCATTTAAAAGTAAGCACCGATGTCAGGAAGATAAGCAAACATTACAACATTTGATCGCATGCAATGGTATAGCTAGATTGCTACAAATAAAACAAAGCATGAGTAAATATTATTGATGCACCTATTTTAGTGCATTATTGTTCTATCTTTTTTAATTTAAAAAACAGTTCATTATAGCATAATTAGATACAAATGGCCTTTGAAATTTACACACTTGGTTAGTGTGCAAAGCTTTCAGGAAAAGAGCTCTCCCATATGACACTAACACATCTCAGATATGAACCAGGCATCACTGTTTTCTAGGCTCAAAATTCTCTATGGAAAGGTTTCTTCTTCAAGGCAAGTTGGCAGCTTCAAAGTTATATGTTTGGTTTTTGTAGCGATTGTTCTAGAAAATTGAAAAGCAAAAAGCATATATTTTGTTGGTTGTTGTCCATAATTCTCCACCTATCAGAGTTTTTAGTACATTTGAACTTAAATTACACTATTACAAAATAGACTAGGTTGATTTTTTTTTCATATCAAATATATTTTCATTTTTTCCCCATATTTTTTCATAGGCTACATATACCAAAATAAATGTGCTAATCTGAATCATGCTCATTTGCATGAAAAAAACCTACATCTCTAAATCTCACTAAGGAAGAAGTCCAATGAGAGGGTTCCCTCCTATGCCTTCTCTTGAGATTTCACTGAAGCACAGGAAGCAAGAAGACTGACAATAGAAAGAAAGATGATTCTGCAATGAAAGTGATCCCTTGGCCACTTTCTATACTGATTAGTGCAAGAATGAGAACACCCGTGAGAATTTTATGAAAATTGCCTTCCCAAAAAAAGTCTACAAGAGATGATCTCATCAAATTGAATAGAAATGGTAAGGGAAATGCAGCAGACATTTTCTGCCTAGTGCTAGTTATGAATAACTGATATAGCTGGCTGAAATTAATCCTGAAGGTCCTTTAAATTGTTTACCCATTTTTTTCATCTATAGGAGTGAAGAGACATCCTTGAGGCTTTCAATGCTTCTTGGTTTTTCTTGGTGACCCCTTCCAACCACTTCTGCCTACTTTCTTTTGCACACAGCTGGGCTCAGGTATTTTAAAGGGACTGTTAATGACTGCATAAAGAAATAGCTGGATTATATAAGGAAAAGGACCTTGTCACATTAACCTTTGATGCACATTAACCCACTCATCTGAACATTCTCCTTTAACAAGAAAAAGGTAATACTTTCTTTTTCAAAATGCATCTGTATCAAGGATTTTTAGCTAGGCTGGTTAACGTTTAACAGACAACTGTTCTGACAGCTTCTTCCACCTTTTTCTTTCAACATTGTCCTTTAATGAGATGGAAAAGAAATTGTTTCCAAAGGAAGAAAAATAACAATATGCATAGTTCTTGCATTTACTATAGTTAGATGGTCCTTGTAGCTGGCTGTCCACTCATTCACTGAACACTCGTTTCTCCAGAAGTCTTCTGCTTCAAAAAAGACACCAAGAGGGAAGTCCTCCCTTGGGCCTTTCTCAGACTCAAAGAAATAGGCAGCCCTGGAGAATGATGAAAAGTTGAATAAGGAAACAACACTACTATTAACATCATATCTACCACTTTGCAGCAATTAAATAATATCAAAAGGGTGACACCACCACCATCCTGAAGCTTTTAAACACCTGGAAGCAGAGTTCCGCACAATATTAAATTAAAGCAGTCTTCTCAAACTAGATGTTTTCCTATCATGTTGGACTTGTACTACTGTAAATCTTAGCCAACAAATTGTCTGAGCAAGCTGAGAAAGGTTTTGTGCACTACATTCTAACACAAGCGGAGGATACCAGATTGTGGAAGGGTAATTTCAACAAATCCCTTTCTAGCAATTTACAACAAACCACCTGAATTCTCAACTCTTGGAATTATGGCATAAGATTTTTGGGACAGACTTCTAGACTTTTTAACCTAAGGAAAAAATATATGCTGTAAGACCCGAAGGTAGGCATTCTTATATTTGTTGCAGTCTATTTATTTTGTTCTTTTTTTTTTTTTACTAAGTCATATAGCAGGAAAGACAGGAGGAAGACAAAATTTGCTAAAGAAGGAAGATGATGTGTAGATCCATTCTAACTACATTTTGCTAACTGAATCTGAATAAAATATTGTGGATGAGATTGTTTTCTTCCTCATTCTTTTTTTTTTGGTATAAATTTTATTAAAAGCTTTTAAAAGAAGATAAAAAAATTAACAAAGACTAAAGAAAAGAAAGAAAAGAAAAAAGAGAAAGAAAGCACAAAGGAAAAGATAAAAAGAAATAGAAAGAAGACAGGAAAAAAAACAGTCCAACCTATCAAAAACAGTACCGTAAAAAACAGATTAGAAACACAAGTTAAGATAGGCAAGAAAATGGTAAGTGAGCACCTGTCCACCCTAGATAAGTTCAAATCACCAGGACCAGATGGATTACACCCCAAGGTTCTGAAGGAACTGGCAGATGTGATCTCAGAACCACTGAACTATATTTTTCAAAGATCTTGGAGCACTGGGGAACTACCAGAGGACTGGACAAGAGCTGATGTAGTTCCCATCTTCAAAAAAGGAAAAAAATGGATCCAGGAAACTACAGACCTATCCGCCTGACCTCAATACCAAGGAAGATTCTGGAAAAATAATCAACCAACAAATCAGCGAACACCTAGAGGCAAACAAGTCATTACCAAAAGCCAACATGGGTCAACATGCCAGTCAAATCTTATTGCATTCTTTGACCAGGTGACAAAATTAGTGGACCATAGGAATGCTGTGGATATGATGGAACTGCATCTACATGAAGGGAAGTGTGTAGTGTGGTGCCCCAGGGCTCTGTTCTGGGCCCAGTGCTCTTCAACATCTTCATCAATGATTTGGATTTGGGGAATAGATGGGGAACTCATCAAATTTGCAGATGACACCAAGCTGGCAGGAATAGCCAAAACTCCAGAAGATAGGCTTAAGATATAGAAGGATCTTGACAGACTTGAACATTGGGCGCTATCTAACAAAATGAAATTCAATGTGAAAAAAGTAAGGTTCTACATTTAGGCAAGAAAAAACAAATGCACAGGTATAGTATAGGTGGTATCTTGCTCAATAGTAGTAACTGTGAGAGGGATCTCAGAGTCCTAGTGGACAATCACTTAAATATGAACCAGCAGTGTGCTGCAGCTGCCAAAAAAGCCAACACAGTGCTAGGCTGCATTAACAGAGGGATAGAATCAAGATCACGTGAAGTATTAATACCACTTTACAATGCCTTGATAAAGCCACACTTGGAATGCTGCATCCAGTTTTGGTCACCATGATGTAAAAAAGATGTTGAGACTCTAGAAAGAGTACAGAGAAGAGCAACAAAGATGATTAGGGGACTGGAGGCTAAAACATATAGGGAACGTTTGCTGGAATTGGGTATGTCTAGTTTAATGAAGAGAAGGACTAGGAGACATGATAGCAGTGTTCCAATATGTCAAGGGTTGCCACAAAGAAGAGGGAGTCAAGCTATTCTCCAAAGCACCTGAAGGCAAGACAAGAAGCAATGGATGGAAACTAACCAAAGAGAGAAGCAACCTAGAACTAAGGAGAAATTTCCTGACAGTTAGAACAATTAATCAGTGGAACAACCTGCCTCCAGAAGCTGTGAATGCTCCAACACTGGAAGTTTTTAAGAAGAGACTGAACAGCCATTTGTCTGAAATGGTATAGGGTTGGACTAGATGAACTCCAAGGTCCCTTACAACATTATTATTATTGTTATTGTTATTATCATCTTCATCATCATTTCTATTATCTAATATTTTCTAATCATCAAAACCATAAATCAAAAGTTCATCTTTGTCTGTTTCATGCAAATGTTTATAAAGGAGTTTTCTTCTTCATTCTGAAGAGATAATGTCCAGTGTTTTTGCAGTATTATTATGATTAATGACCAAGTAATTACAAAGGTCATACCTCTCAAAATATTTAGTCTTGCCTAAAGCAGATATTAATCAGCTAAAGGACAATTCATTTCTGTCACTGTCAAGACTGTCAGAATAAAGAATAGGGTTTAATAAGAAAGAAGAGCTTGCCATTTTATTAAGAAAATGTGAAAGTGAAAATGGTAAGTTTCATTCAAATGAATTTGAATGAATTTATCTGGTCAACATTGGTGCTTGGAGTAAAATCCTTGAATTGTGTACAGAGACATAGTTCTGCCTAAAGGTCAATTACATTGTTCCATTTAGGTTGGATAACTTTAAAAGATGAGTTTGATATTTTGTGCAAGATGGCATTAATAGTCGTATCCCTTGCTCTTGCATAAGTCTTCTAGATCATGTTCCTTGAGTTTCTGGAACAGAAGCAAATTGTGAAGAACTTGCTCTAGAATTACTCTAGTTTTTATGGTCTCTTATGTAACATTCCAAGTAGACCAACTATTATAAAAAGGCAATTTTCTGTCCCTTCCTCCCTGAACTGACACATAAGGGGAGAGTTCCATTTATCTTCTTTATTGTTTTGAAAAGCCCCATATTGATGTGATTTGTTTCCCATTAGTGGGAGAGGTGAGGTGAGATTTCATTCACTCATTACTCTCACCTATATCTGTGCCACTGAGTTCTTGTATTGTTCTGGCTGCTGATGTCTAATTCAGAGACATGTTTCACCTGCAGTGTAATTGATACCGATCTGCTTTGCATTTAATTGCTATGTCACATTAGAATCAAAAATCAGAAAGATAAAGATTCAGTCAGTGCTAACATTATGCTCCTAGAAATGAAGTTCAAAATGTGCATAATAAGATGACATAGTTTTAAACACTGCACATTAATTTTTTTATAGATCATTTGGCTTCCTGTGCATCTAATCATAGAATTGCCATTCCTGACAGAATGAAAATCTTTTTTAAGAAGGCAGAAAAAGAAGCAATGGATGGAATCAATCTAGAAATAAAGAGAGATTTCCTGACAGCTAGAACAATTGACCAGGGGACCAGCTTGCCTTCCGAAATTGTGGGTGCTCCATCACTGGAAGTTTTTAAGAAGAGATTGGACAATTTGTCTGAAATGATATAAGGTCTCCTGCTTGAGCAGGGTTTGGACTAGAAAGTCTCTTCCAACTTTGTTATTCTGTTAACCTCTTCTGCATCATGTCATCATTTCTCCAGTGATTCTCAACTCCTCAGATCACTGAAGCATTTATGAAATGATGCACTGTTGGACACAGTGGTATACAGTATTGTACCTCTTCAATTACCAGAAAGGAAGGAGGTTAGCTATATTTTGCTGAAATGATATGCTCGCCTTACGATCCTCACATCATCAGATTTTGGGCTTGATTTGTTATAAAATATCTTCTGGCAAGATGAAAATTAGTTTATACTAACATCCCTATACTGCAAAGTTGTCTTTTGCAAGAAGTTTAGATTTTATTAAAAGGATTTCTGAAATGAGACAACAGATGGATAAATGTCTGTACATCATGATGCGTACTACAAGTAATTCTTAAGGATTTTAAAAGTGATTCTACTTTTCTTAAATTAAAAAGTCAAAGATTTTGATAAATGTTATTCCATTAGCAAGTACAATGTAATAATAAATTAATATTGCCTAGGAAACTGACACTGAATCACTCAAACAAATCAAGACAATCTGAGTATGACAACTAGACAAAGAAATGTGAAAAAATTAGTATACAATAGTGTATCACAGGAAATCCTACAAAAAATACAGTTTGAGCTTTTCTAGGGAGGTGATTTTTCAAGGCAATACATATGGTTGCGTGAACAGTACTGAAAGATTATATTCAAGAGTATGAACTTTTAAATATTTTTCCTATTTTGATTCTCCCCCCCCCCCCAAAAAAAAAGAAATATTCTGCTCTTTACTCATGGCAAATAAAAGATGCCTTCGATTTTCAGGCAGCATTAAGAATGAAGAAGCTCAACTGAAAATAAATATGAAGCTAAAATGACTAGGCTGCTGTGAAAATATTTCACTTCTACTTACAGCAATCGATTGGTTGTGTTATGGAATCAAATATATTATCCAGTTTCTTTTTCAAAAACTAAGATGAAGAGGAGGGAAGAGCTCATTTTATAGACTGATATCTGTAAAATCACAAGCTTGAGTTGACAAACCCTTTTTTATTTGTTTAGCACCAAAAAATATGGGGACAGCAGTACTTGTCATATAAACATGTGGATGTGAGAGAGAGGAAGGCACTTTTGAGTTATTCCTGTCTCAGAGGTGTCAAACTCACAACGTCACATGACGTGTCACGATGTATCGCAACTTTTTTTCCATTGCCGGCAATGGGGTGGGCACGGTTTTGGCATGACGCATCCGGCCTGCGGGCCGGCAGTTTGACACCCCTGCTTTAGATGCTTGCCAATGCAGCAGGGTGTTTACACATAGATGACTGTATATTTATTTATTTGTTTGATCGATGTAAATGCATTTGTGTCTCAGGTGAATGGATGCCACTGGGAGAGTTTTACAAATGGGGTCAGTGTCATTTGCCTCTCTTCCACAGACTTATTCCATGTTGGAAAAAGGAATGAATACAATTGGTTAAAAATTAAATTGAGGGAATAGGGACATACCCTAGGTGTTCACACAACAGTGACGGAAGGCAGGTGACATTCTGCCCCTGATGTATAGTATTTGTGGCCAACATTTCATTGCTAATCAAAAGACACAGCCTGCATCACAAAATTGCAATGCAATTCTGAGGTCACATTTTAAGACATTGTTCTTACTGTAGGAGCACTATACTAATCAAATAAATGGTGATCCTACAAATGCCAGTGTCCAGTGTCCTGTCTTGTCATTCTTTGCCTCTTCTCAAGAACAGGCACTAAGTCACCCAGAGCTGAAGTACAAGAGATAAACATGTAAGGAATGAAAACTGGTCTTTTCTGGGGTTAAACTTCACAGTCAATGAAGCATCTGGGAAATAAAAACTAGGTTCTTCGTTGTGTTAAGACTTCATCTCACACATCTGGGGTTTTCCCCCCATTTTTCCCCTGCTGTAATGCAACAGCAGGTCTACAGTGTATTCTCTGGAAAATAGGCAATTCATCTTTTGTGAGGTTTACTTTGACCTAATAAGAAATATAGTGAGAGCAAAGATTTTTCTTTATTGCCAATAAATGGTAAAGGTTTCTCCTGCCCAGTCACATCAGTACAACAAACCTTTTCAATAGAGATTTGGAGATTTTTCTTACTCTCAATACTACCTTTAAAAAATAAAAATAAAGTATAACTGTCTTAGGAGTTGTAAATCTGAAAGTCAGTAAGATTATTGTAAACTTTTATTTTCAAATTCAAATAATTTCTCAAGTCTAATTATCCTAAATATATTTGTGTGGAGTCGTTGGTATTCTCTAATCTTAATTGATTGCTAGCAGATTTTTCATTACCTGGCTAGGTAATCTTCACTGCTAGAAGGGGGTGGGATTTGCTTATATATAGTAGCATGCCCTGGCAGTGTTGTTGGGGGAAGTGTTTTCATCTTGGTACTTCCTTGATTAGACTCTTGTCTACTGCTTGATTGTTTGCCTGGTGTTGATCCTGGTGTTGATCCCAGTTGGCATTACCAGAAAAAGAAACGCCTGGGACATGATTTTACCAAGACTATAATACTTTACTGAAAATTTATATTTCAATAGAAGAAAGCAAAACCAGCTCTGTTTTTTCCGCTCAAAGGCTTACTTAGTTAAATGATAGAATCCCTCATCCCCACCAACCAGGTGTTCACATTGTCCAATAGTAATATTTCTTCTTGTTATGGAAACAGTCCACTTCTCCTTCAAGTGGCCTTGGCTCTCAGTTGCCTAGACATCATCCCTCCCACCTTTGCATTCCATTGTCAAGATATGAGCAAAAGAGAAAATCTAGGTGAAAAGGCGAATCAGTCTTGACACCCTGCTTATCTGGGTGTTCTGGATTTTTTGTTTCCTTTTGAGCCTTTTATTGTCTCTTTTAAATGAGTGTAAACAGTGGTGGGATTCAAATATGTGAACAACCGGTTCTCTGTGTGGATACCACTTCCGGAAGTCCATTCTGGGCCTGGGCAACAAAAAATTAACTACCGATTCTGCCAAAGTGGTGCGAACCGGCTGAATCCCACCACTGAATGTAACTGTTGTTTATGTGCTTGTTGCTGCTGATTTGTCTGAATACTAAGATTCTAGGAATTCAGCTGTTCATTTATATTTTTGTTGTGTTTCCATGAAAAAAAAAATCAAATAGAGAGGAAAGACTAATATATGCATTTTATATTTATAATTAGTTGTCTTTATACCACATTTTCTTTAGTTGTAACATCTTCCAATATGTAAATTATAAAATGAAGTAGACAATGAAAGCAATCCTTGGAATTCCTTCCCTTCCTAGGGAGAATTGTGGTAAAATGAAGAGATTTGATAGCAGAGAAGTACATTTGTTGTATTTCCCCTAACACAAGTTGTCAAGGTTACTTTCATACTAGCCCCCACAGAAGGAATTGTAGGATGAGTCATTTTCATTTGTACAGCATGAGAGGTTCCTAGGGTTAAATTATTTCCACATTTTTGTTTTTCCAAAGAGATTAGGCAGAGTAGTTATGAAGCCATGCTCTTTACATTTACATCTATTTGTATAAGGAAGCATGACAAATAAAAAGTTCTGCCTAAGTTACACTGTTAAGTCTTTACCTAAATTGCTAAATTTATAGTAAAAGTCCTTAGGCTAACCAATTTATAATCAAGAATGTCTGCTCCAAATGGATGTAATGCACATGATTGAAGTTTTACTGTAACAGACTAGTCTAAAACTATGCCTGGAGTTACTGTGTCTACAGCTACTGTAATTATAGGCTCTACAACATGTCTTAGCTGAGTTGAACTGAATTAAGCCTCATATGGTTAGACTTTATCAGAATTTCCATTGTGAAATTTGAGAAGTATGAAAAAGGAATATAATGTCAATTATAGAAATGCTCATGCGTGGAACAGGATTAGGTAATTTGGTGGCCTTCGATGTGTTTTTTTAATTGCATACATATACACACATCGTGTTATTCATTATAAGCAACATTGTGGAAAATGTAAAGCAAACAAACTAAAAAAGTGAGCTAAGAAAAATGATTGATCCGTAGATAATACTGAGATGGTTTGAATAGAAAACAAAGAAAGGCTGGGCAAGAGAAAGAAAGTATACCTCAAATCTACTTTATATCAACATGATTCACTGTACGTTGTCGTACTTTTCCATTTTTGCAAATCCTTGCTTTCACCACATTCATTCACTGTCTTTTGTTAACATTTCAGCTTGAGAATTTCAGCTCTCCACAACATTCCCGGTCCTTTACAGATTGTCCTCAACTTACAACTATTCATTTAGTGACTGTTTGAAGTTATAACATCATTGAAAAAAAGCAAGTTACGGCTGTTTTTCACACTTACGATCATTGCAGCAACGTGATCAACGTGATCAAATTTTGGATGCTTAGTAACTGGCATGTATTTATGACAGTTGCAGTGTCCCAGGGTCATGGGATCACTTTTTGCAAAGTTCTGACAAGCAAAGTCAATGGGGAAGCCAAATTCACTTAACAACCATGTTACTAACTTAACAACTGCAGTGAATCACTTAACAACTGTGGCAAGAAAGATTGTAAAATGGGGCAAAACAAACTGCCTTGCTTAGCAACGGAAATTTGGGATTCAATTGTGGTCATAGGTTACTTCTATCTCAAAGTATTTATCTTCCTTCATCTTTCCTATTATATTCAGCTTATTTTATTTTTCTCCTGACTTACCTAACTTTTAGGTAAGAGAAAGCAGGTAGAAGCATACTTTTATATACAGCCATTTTTACTGTTTTCAGCAATTTTTTCACAAAAGAAACTAAACTGTTTAGTTTACTTTTATGATCAAAAGGCCAGCATGTGATATAGCTGACAATCAGATAAATAGATTTAAAAAAACAAACAAATAGAATTTAACTTAGAATCTAAATGGACAGCTGAAAGAGGACACAAACCTTTACCAATGATAATGCAGAATTTTGCTATGCTGCTGAAGTTACTCAACTTTTGGTAATGCAAAGATTTTATTTTATCATGTATGATGAGGTCTATTTCACATTTTAAGTCCACGTTGATAATAAGGTATTTATTGCCAGATCTGTTGCTGCAGAGCTGTAGAGAGTTAAATCAAAATTGTAATAATTAATAGGGAAAGTTCTGTAGCAAAGTATAAGAAATAAATAAAATAGAAGACACATACAATTAATACAATTATTTTTCTTTCATCAATCCATTTGGGATTATAGTGAAATGTGAAAGAATTAAAATTAGAGTTAACCATAACTTTAGACATTCTGGACATTTGCCCCTAAACAGTCTAAGGACAACCAATGGTGCATCATTTAATAAAAATTCTCTTTAAGACTAGAACTTAATATAAATTTCAGTCCTTTCAGCTACATATTTCCCATTGATCCATTTGTATATTTTAATCAAAATTATAGCCCATTTAATCACAAATTATTTAATTTGTTAACTTCTCTTACTTCTGGCTCATATTTCAACCAAAATTATTAACGTTAGCAATAATGTGGTCATTTGTACATAATTCTGTTTTAAACAAAGTTTTGCATTGTTCAAATCCATAAAATCATTTATTCGCTTTAAACCTTTGTGATATTTGCAAAAAGAAAATTCATTGAGAAGTATAGCCTTCTGTTGTCAAATCTTTTGATTTTATTTTACAATCCCCTTGAGAAAATTTTAGTATATCATAATAAATTAACCATTTATATTTACATATCATTTCTTGTCTACAAAATGCTTCTTGCTGAGAGCCACAAAGAGTGTTTTTGTAATAAATCTGCCATGTTCATCAGTCGATACAAGTCCTGGCTTTAGTTGTGTGTCAATATATAAAACAACTCAATTTCTTTTTCTGATATATGCTGAAATAAATTCTTCACCCAAGAATGTATAGGTCAAATATTTTTTATCTTTTTCTGTTATGAGTCTTTTGTAGGCAAATATTGTTTTAATTTTTCCAAATAACAGTTTTTTTCTCTTTTGAAGAGCATTTATATTCCACATTAAACTTTTATAATCCAAACAGAGGGCAAGTATTTAGAAAAGTCCATAGCTGTAATACCTATTCAATATAATCTTTTTCCAATTTTTGTTGTATCTGTTGTGATTTTTGTATAGTTCCTTCTGAAAGCTCCATTTTGATCTCCTCCAATTCTCTTTATGTATATCTAAAACTTCTCTCACCTTCCAAACAGAATTTATCTCAGTAATCTCAGCTGTTTAAAAGTAGAAATCTCACCTTCCAATTTATTCCATTAAAATAAAATCTTTTTCTGTTTTAAATGTTGAGCCAAGAAGGCATATTCTTTTCTTTTAATAAAGTTCTAATTGGAATCTCTTTTTAAAAGTTACATTTGTATAATCTATTTTCAATTTTATATTAAACTGTTGCTGTAGGACTTGATCCTTGTCTTCTTCTAACAAATTGCACCAAGATGGCCCTAGGGATATCCCTCATTCAGACAAATCTGGAATTTATTCTATAGATCTTATCAATTTCTATGTCCATAACTTCCTCTCCCAATCCAAAACAAATTGCCAAAGCTTTAACAATCCATTCTCTAATACTTTTATCTGAAACTTCTGGAACAGCTCTGAATCCCAAACAGAATTCTTTGTCAATTCAAATAAAGCCAGATTATTCAATTCAATTCTATTTGAACTTCTTACTCTCTAAAAATTTCCACTTCATTGATTTGTTTGCTTGATTAAACTTTCTATCTTTTTAAAAAAATCTTCATTCATCTCCTCTCTCAACTGTACAAATCTTTCATCTTTTTTCAAAACATCCCATTTTTTTTAAATCTGTTGAAATAATTTCAACCTGCATTTTTATTGCAGGTTGCTCTAGTGAGCCTTTCCTGCCCTGTCTTGCCATTTTTCTAGTAGCTATGGTAATCCAAAAGTGAAAGTGTCTCAAAAAAACAAAAGGAAAAGACAAGCCTCTCCTTCCCTCATATTATTTTTTCGTAGTTTTGACAGTTTCATTTTAGTAGTTCTCTGAAGCTTCAGCCACAACAGACATCATGTTTCCATGGCAACTAAATGTGTCAGTCTGATTCATTACCTTGTCTTTTGTTATGTAGAGTCCACCAATTGAATGCATTCTTTAAGAATAAATGGCAAGCTTTCCCATGGTCTCTTTAACTGGCTTAGTGCAAATTTATTCCAAATGTCATGGTGGACTCAGAGTCAGAGTCGGTGACCTACTATTAGTAGCTAGCTCCAGAGCAAGCTTCAAAAGTGCTGACAGATGATGAGCAGCCAGCTCCAGCACCACCAATTGGACTGCCCTGTGAGCAGGCAGAAGAAGTGGGGCAAAACAGCAAACAGCTGGCACATCTGTCATCACTCTCAGAAGATGAGGTGCAGAATTTCCACCCTATCCCAATCCAAAAATTTGGCAGGTTGCAAAAAGAATAGAACAAAGGTGGTCTGCAAGACTGCTCATGTGGAAGGATTCTCACCCCATTAAATAAGCTACATCAGGGCTGGTTCTATTAAAATAGAGCAGCAAGTACATAAGCTCCAAATTGACAACCTCCTCCTATTGACTCCCACTCCATGTGCCTTGAACCTCACCATCCTTTGAACCTGGACCTACTTTGAACCTGGACCAGCTGACAAATTTACTAAAAGCTCTGACCCTCTGATTCTGCATGACAATCTTCTCTGTGTTGCTTTGATTTGGAACTCTTTTAAGCCAAACTTGGTGAACGTTGGGGGAAAAAATTCTCTATACTGCTAGTCTAGTGCATTTATTTGCAAGCCTCATTTAATAAAGAGAACAAAACCACCCTTTCATGTATTGGTGTGTGCTTTGCCTGACCTAAAACACAAAGGACTTTCATCAAAAGTAAAAATGATAAAAATAGAAAAATAAAAAATAGAATCATTTGAAAATATTCTTAAATATTTGCTGAACTTTTTGCAAAGGATTCTTGAATCTTTAAATGACATTCTCTTTCATGTTTTCTTTTTTCTAATCTTGCAAGAAGTTTAACTCATTGAAACTAATTTTATCTTTGCACAAAGGAAAACTCTCTGTGTCTGTAGATTAATTACTTTACAAAATTATTTAAAAAATGAGGAAGGTAGGCTTAATATCTATTTTGGCTCCACCACAGTTAGGAATATAGATGGAATCTCAGGATTCCTGGCAACTCAGCTTTCAAACCAACTGCAAAAACCTTTTTGTTTCTGTAATTTACTCACAAGGAACAGCATGCATATGGTTTAACTCACGAATTCCCTTTGAGTTTGCACTGGCCAGAATCTGCCTTCCAGCTGGTGTTCTTCGTTGTGGTGTCTCTCTGCTGCTTCAGAGAGTACAGCTTGCCATAATTCCCCGCCATAAGCTTCACTGCTGATAGATATTTTGGAGGTTGTATTTAACACTGAACAAGAATGTCATAGTTTGAAGATTTGGTTTTCCATTCAAGAATCTCCCATGGCTATATGATTATTATATATAATTTTTCTTATATTCTGCAAAGGGATCACGGAGTCTTTGGTGCTCTCTGAGTTTGGATGTTTGCTTGCAGACATTTCATTATCTGATATAATGAAATACACATCTGGAGAGACAGTGGCAAAGAATCTTGGCAACACAGACCTTTCCATAAGAGAAAAGCCCAAATTAAGGGACTGCAGTCCTGATCATTAGGTAACATCACCAATGCTAGGGAGTGTGGGGTTTACCCCACCTTCCTTTTTTATATAGTAACTTGTCGTGCCAATATTGGATGTAGTCTTCTTGTGGTAGTTTCTTGATTAAGGTATTGTTTTCTGTTTGATTGTATGTTTGGTGTAAGTCCTTGCTTATCTGGGAGGAAAGGATGTACTGTATTGTGGTCTTTTTGTTTCTTTCTTAGCTTTTTTAATTGTCTGTTTTGAATGGTGCATAAATGTGGTTTATCTCTGTATTAACTGATGGCTGATTTGTCTGAATGCCAAGTTCCAGAAATTCTCTGGTGGTTTTGGATTTAACTTGGTTTAGGATGCTCAGTTTTTTCTCTGCTACTACAGGATATGGCTTTCTGTCTGCTTTTCTATCTGTACAATTTTTTCTTGCTAAGTGCCTGTTATTTATGGTAAATTGATATCATTAAGTTTGTGTACCAACCATGGAAATAACTGAAAACTAATTAAAACCAATTAAACAGTTGTGGGAAAAATAAATTGTTTTCATCCTTACATCCCTTGACTTTGATACTCTGCTGGAAAAAAACACCATATTGCTTCCCATGGAATTGTGTAGCAGTAATTTTTATGCTTATGAATCCAAATACACTGTCATAGAGCTGCTTTCTTAACAATTTTGTGGTAATAAAGAACAGAATCTTAAAAACATAGGATTTTCAACCTTGCTACTTTAAATACACATTCCAGTTTCCATAAACAATTATTCATTTCCATCCTAGAGACAAAGATCGGAATAGATGAATTATAAATTTTCTTGAGTGTGCATGACAAAAATCAAATGGAACTATTCCAACTGTGAGGAAAATAAGTAGCTGAGAGAACAAACATATTGAAATAGTACAATGAGTCATCTAGTGTGAATATCTGTCTTCAGAAATACCATTATAGGCAATCAAATCTCAATAAGTTAAAAGAAAATAATAATAATGATATTTGTGGTCATGCTACAATCCCATTCACACTTATGCCTTTTGAACAGGGACCGGTCCATAAAACATGGACATTCTATTTATTATATTTATATTACAATTACAATGCCTAAAAAGTAATACATATTGGCTTGCTTTGTTTAGCGAGAGAATATGACACACTGTTCTTCTGCAAATGATAGGATAGATTCACTGAAAGTTTAAAAAAAAATTGCAGATTGGGATCATAACTACAGTATTTTTACCTCCTTTCTCCATTCATTAGCTCACCAGAACTGAAACTCAGTAAATATATCTGTTCTCTAATTATGATCAACATCCCAACAGTAGCAATATCACATTATGTTCTTTTACTAGTCACCAAGAGGACTGAAAAAATGACATGTGTACATATGTAAAAGACATGGAAATTCTAATGAAGCATAGAAATCAAGAGTAGGACTTAAACTGCATTCATCATTCATATATGAGTTCATTATAATTACCATATTATAGCTGCAGTTGTAGGTTTAAAATATCTGTTATAAGAATTCCCATACAGATGATCAATAAGCTAAATAACCATCAGTTCAGTACTGAGAACTTTAAAGCTATTAGAAAGCCTATCGTGAAGGATAAATTATAAGTAAACAAACATCTCAAGGACAATTGATGGAGAATAACCAATATCTGTTGATTTCCAGTGATACACGGCCAATAGGAAAATAAGATGTCACTTTTGATAGGGTGTTTATCAAAATAATTGGGGTTATGAAGAGTTGAACAATAGTTACTATTAATTAAATCATGGGTTTTTTTTCCTTGTCAGAGAAAATATAGTTGCTAGATTTAAAAAAAATCAACATTTTATTTATCACATTTTCACATGTCTAATTACACCTATGCTGTGTTGCCTTATTAATATACTATCTGGAATCTATCCAGTATTGCAGTAGCTTGCATTTGCTGTTTTGTATTCTTGAAGTATTATAATCTTAACTCATTTATGTAGCATAGATTGATATGAATTAATCAATGAATAATTAACTTTCAATAATTTATAAATAGTAATTATTAATCATTGATTACTTACAAATTTTTAAGAGAATTAATGAATTAATGAATTTAAAAATTAATTCATTATGTAGCATAGATTGATAAAGAGACAGTTTGGTCTAGTGGCTAAGACTCCAGGCTAGGAACCAGGAGACTGTGAGTTGTAGTTCCACTTTAGGCATGAAAGCTGTGGCCAATCATTCTTTCTTAGCCCATGATGTCAAGTAAAGCGATTAACCAGTCAGTCAGTTTCCTGTTGCAGCCAACAGATCAACATTCGGTTCATCCAAAAAAGCAAGGAGAGCAAGGGGAAAGTGCTAGGAAGAAAAAAAAATAGCATAGATTGATAGGCAGTTAAATAATATTGCTGTTCAAGAAAGAAATATCTAGAAATTACAGATCTACATCAAGCTATAAAAACTGTCTTAATTTCTGTGAAGCTGCCATGCAGCTGTTTTGCTAGGGAACTTTTTCATTTCTCCCTTCCCCATAAGTCCAGTACTTTTGTGACCTTCTTCTACCCAGCTGCAACCTTTTTTGTATCTACCTAACCAAAAAGGTATTGAGACAATAGAGAGAAAGAAATAAGCAATTCTGCCAGCAGAAGACTGCCTTTAACTTCAAGCTCCTCTTGAATACTATGATTACCCCTTGTTGCTTAAATCAAATATGTCATGATATAATGAATACTTAAACTCGTTGAATTGTAGCCTAGATCGTCAGCTGATTTGCCTCTAAAAAGACAAAATAGTCAGTGTTTTAATGTGAATAACTATTTATTCAGTTGAATAAACTGAAGATTTATGATAATATACTCAGTGTTGTCTAGTAGTACATCTTATGGGGATCCTTTTTTGATACAACTTTATTACAACAAAGCTCTCTCAGTGAAGATAGAATCTCAGTGAAGGCATGGGAAAAAAGGAAGAAAATAATAATAATAATAATAATAATAATAATAATAATAATAATAATAATAATAATAATAATAATAATAATAATAATAATAATAATAATAATAATAATAATAATAATAATAATAATAATAATTTGCATTTTTAATTATTTAGTATTTTCTGAATGAAATATAATTTCATGTTTACATTCATTGTTACTTAAGAATTATGCATGCCTACAGATAAGGGTGCATGTAATAGAATTTCAATGGATCCAATCTCAAAAAAACCATTTTTTTTTACTCATATCTGAATTTTGATTCTGCAGTGTATGTGGGAAAATATTTAGAAAAAAATAAAATCTTATAATTCAAAGCAAGCAACAACATGTATTCTGCCTATTCCAAGAGGAACAGGGATTTCCATTATTGTAGCAACAAAACAGAAACAAGCTTTCTACTGAGACCACTATTAACTTCCAAAGGTGTTCCTGTAAGAAGGATAATCCCAGACCATCATATGTAGCACATGCAGTTTTCTAATAGTTGAGTCTATAAATAGACAGGGCCAAGTCATTTAGGGATTTTAAATCAGATTCAAAACACTCTGAAATTAAGTGAAGAAACAAACTGGAAACTAGAGAGCATCTTCCAAAATAGGAAAACTGGGCCCAAGGAAAATGAAAGATTACCCTAATTTTCTCTGTACATGAAGGCTCTTTTCACCTTCTTGTACTGTTTAAGGTGAAAACAGCTGTCAATCAAAGAAAGGACCTTTTCTAAGGAGGCATCTCTGTTTCAACTACTAGCCTAAAAGATGCATCTAGGAACCTGCTTTGCTGCCAGTTTAATACTCAGGCAATGGGTCTGTAATATTCTCAACCTCTTCTATTCAGTTCAAATGCTCAATTGGGTTTGTTGCTTTTCTGGTGTTCCTCATGATTTCTGTTCTTTGGTTTACTTGTTTGAGCATTTTAATTCTTTGTTGTATTTTCAGAACTTGAACATTCCCCTGGGAATGTGAATCATAAACCCCAATCGCACATTTAAATGTTAGTGTAGCTAAGCATCACACAAACAGGCTATATATTTATTCTAAGGATACTTCTAATACAATTCATCACTAATATTTATTATTTTTATCAAAATATCCATTACTATTCATCCCTGGGGTGGGACTCCATTTAGCTGCATCTTGGCTCCCTGAATAACTCAAGAGGAACTGGTTTCTAAATTCCACTTTAATGCTAAAGGAGATGAGATATCAGCAACCAGAGACACAAAGCAGATATTTTCAAGGAAATGTTTCCATTCAGCTGAGCAATTGAGCTCTAGGATCATGTGACAGACACATGAATGCGTCACATGAGGAGCAGTTGGCAATCCTGAAGAGACAGCTCACTTCCCAAAATACTTCCAACTTGTTATAGCACATTTGCAACTATTAAAAGAGCTATAATCATAATGTAAAAGATGTTTGAAATTGTGCCCTATCAACGCTTTACAAAACAAAAGCACTCTTGCTCTGAAATGAATTAAGTTGTCCTAAATGTCTTAACACTTTTCCTCAAAATGTACCAGTCCAGTCTATGTTCTGGTATCAAATTCAGAAAAAAAATAATTTCTTATGAATTATGGTGTTAATAAAAGAAGATCTTTAATATCAAGATGATAATAAAATGCATTCAAAAAGGTAAAACTTGAATTGATATCTCCTTAAGAATTATGTTTAAATATTAAATGTGTTATATTGTAATCCTTTCTTAGATAAGTAGAAGCTTATTTTACTGGGCCCAAATTGGGAGAGATTGTTTTACAGAAAAATGATGCTTCAACAAAGAAAGAAGTGGAGAAATGTTTGCTAATTCTGCTTTCTTTCTCTATTTTACTGTATGTTTTCATGTTGTCCCAAAAGTCCTTCAGCTAAGAATGTAAAAAATATATATTATAGAATCCATTGGGAACAGATCTGAATATTTTGTTTCTTCTGGATTCTCAGCCCAACAAACCTAGCATTAAAATGTTGATTTTCTCCAATCAGAATCTAACAATACTAGTACACTACTGAAACTTACTTATAAACAGTGGTCATTATTTTTAGGAATATTTGCATTAAGAAAGTCAGTAATATGCAAATTGTCCCATAGAGTAATAAAAAGGTAATCTGCATTTTAGAAGTGATAGTCTAGCAACATAGTAGTATGCATGGGGGAAGATGCTTATATAAAATGTTGATAGATTTTCTCCAGGATGAGGAAATGTGATTCCAACATAACCCCTCAGGTCTTCCAGCTGTGCATCCATTATAATTGCATCCATCTTGTTGCTAGTATCCCCATTTTCTTCTCTCCCCCCCCCCCAGTATTATAGACTTTTCAAAAGAGCCAGGACTTCAATTTGGTTAAAATGTGATAACTTGAGGATGATAATTTTTTCCGATGACTTATTAATTTTCTTGGCTATCCATGGCATTTTCCGAAGTCTTCTTCAACACCAAAGTTCAAAAGAATCAATACTTTTTCTACTCTACGTCTTCAAATCCATATTGATATACAGATAAATATTTATAAGTCTTTTTCTATGCTCCTTTTCCCTTCTGTTTGGACTCTTTAATCCAGTGTTTCTCAACCTTGACAACTTTAAGCTAGGTGGACTACAACTCCCAGAATTCCCCAGCCAGCTTAAAGTTGCCAAGGTTGAGAAACACTGCTTTAATCGATTGAATATAACTTACGTAGCCAGTTAAACTTGCTATTGTTGTCATTAGATGAAAAGTTACAATGGGCTGGAATGGATTAAGAGGAAAAAAATTGGGAGGATATGAATTTGAAAACTTGGGACAATTATCTAAAATGAATTTACCTAATGAAACCAAATTTGAAAATTATCATTTCAGAAATGTACATTCAGTTTAGTTCTCAATGATTATTTTCAAGAGTGTATATACTGAATCATAGATTAAGACCTTGGAGATTGGATAAGAACAGAGGAGAGAGACAGCTTAAAGTCCTTATAAGAAGAATGGGAAAAATTCCCATTGATTTTGTGTAGCAAGATGAATTATCATTGGAACTAGTTGTTGCCTAATTTACAATAATTTTCTGCTGGAGTTGCAACTCAAAATCTTCATCACATGAGTGCCTTGTCCCATTATATCCCTTTCTGACAAATAGCAAGAGCATTCTTAATTCTTGCTAATTATGTTCCCAATATTAGGAGTCGATTAGGACATCAAGAAACTGCATCTGATTTTCAGCAACAGATTATTGCTATCTGTTATTTTTCAACATTTTAATTAATGGTGTTCTGACAAAGACTTTTGAGGAATATGATTACATTTTTGGAAGTTGTTCTGTTTATTACAGATTTCCAAGCTTTTTCCCTTTTCCAACTTATCATGATTATTAATTTTGAAGTTATTTTATATTGTTAATGCCATTGTATGTATCTATACTTTTCTTCTGTTTATTAGTTAAGAATAATTTGCAATTAGGAGAAAAATTTGTGTTAGTTTTCCTTTAATCTATTTTAAAACACGATGGACCAGAATATGACCCTTCTACCGCAGACAGTAAAAAAGCCTAGATGTATTGTTTCTCTCAGCTCTACATGTTACCTCTGAGAACAGCTTGTCATGAGATGTGGAAAGGCAGAATTTTAAAGATTGTCTCCTTGCCTTGTTTCTTCCAGCAGGACCAGATCTCCACTCTGCTAAATTCTTGCTAATTATGTTCCCTAATTATGTTCCCAGCTGCTCCAGGGCCTAGCATTTGTCCCAATGAGAAAGGATACCTGGTTATATTTGTTTTCTGGTGTACAATACATTTTGTAAAGTACTTTGCAAATTACAAGAGCTTTGGAAGTGATCAATAGCCATAGTACAGCAGGAGCAGAAACTGTTCTCTGTCACATTTTCATTTAAGGTAGCACCAAATGCCAAGAACTGCAACTGGAGCTGCCTGCCAAAATGAGCTGCCCAGGCCAGCAACAGCAGTTGGAGCCCAGAAAGTTAACCCCTTATCATCATGGCTGGGTCTTTTTGAATTTTTGAGGGCAAAAATGGCATTTAATTTGATTTCTTTGACTTAATTCAGAGACAAAGGCTGTGAAACAGTCTTTTAGTCAATCAGTCCCTACAACCAAGTGCATGATGCAATGGCAGATAAGCTTGATTTTGTTTTTCAAATAAGCTGGTGGGAAGGAATGATGCAGAACATGCTTCTAAACAGTATTCTGGTCTCTCTTGTCTCAGCAGTGAATAAAGACTGATACACAAGGTCATGTTTGAAATCTTACCCCCAACACTGGAAGTATAGAGATGGTTACCAGCATCAAATTCCTGGGTGTGCAGTTAACAAGTAGGCTGGCTTGGTCGCTCAACAGCGAGATACTGGTAAAGCAGGCACAGCAGCGCCTGCATTTTCTGTGTCGCACATCTTCCTTCCCCTATCCTTACCACTTTCTACAGAGGGATGATCGAGAACATCATGTCACACAGCATCACAGTCTGGTTTGGAAGCATCACTGCTTCAGAAAGAAAGAGACAGAAAGGCAGTGCAGAGAGTGGTGAGGATGGCTGAAAAGATCATTGGCAGTTCCCTCCCATCCAGGACATAGCACATAAGCGTTGCTTGAGCAGGGTCCGCAAGATTGTCTGGGACACTACACATCCTCTTCACCACCTGTTTTCCTTGTTACCTTCTGGGAGGAGGCTTCGTGGTATCCGAAGCAGAACATCCAGATTCAGTCACAGCTTTCTTCCATACAGTATTAACCTTGTGAACTCTAAAGCTTCCTCCTTCCGTTATGTATTCAAGATGGACAGTGAATAATATTTATATGTTACTTATATGTAAGGATGTAGGTCTATACATATGTTGTAAATAGTATGTTTTAAATGTGTTACGTATGTGTATACTTTGAGAGGAAGCAACTAAATTTCATTTTTAATGTGTGCCATCTATCTATCCATCTATACTACAATCAGTGCCATATAAAAGTTGCATAATTTAAGATGAGATTGTAAAATGTAATAATAATATATATGCCATAGTGACCCAATAGGCAGAAAGATTCATCCCTTGCCCTACATAAAGACCTGGATGGTGGGATTGTCATGTTACATTCCTTGATAAATAAAAGAAACTGTTAAAAGTGAAGAAATCAGCATGAGATACAAATGGTTCCAGACTGCTTGTTATAAATGTTCGGTAGCTACTAAAGTACTACTTCGTCTGAAGGTTAGCTACTATTTGCCTGGTTAATTTAATCCTTTTTTGTTGTACCTAAACAGGGAATTCTCACTTTTTTTTTGTTCCTTGGCAGATATCTTCTTAGCTCATGTCCAGTCAGTTTTACCCCAACTGTGTTTCCTTCCCTTTTCTCTAGTGCAGCTATCCTTTCCTCTCACCCGTCTCCTTCCTGTTATTTCTCCTTCCTTTTAAATTCTTTCTGCTGGGATAAAGTGAAGAGTTATATGTATGTTTATTTATATGTATGTAATAATGATTTGTATGGGAGAGAAAGAATGTTTGGGATATGGAAATACAGGATCAATTACCTTTGTAAATTACAGACAAATAATTTTAATTCATTTTAATTCAATTACTTTTTTTTAACCTTGGTTCCTCTCTCTATTTTGGAGGAAGAGAAGAATGTAAGTTCTGGCATATACATATATGCAAGTGACCAAGCATGCTATATGAACATACTTATTTGAGGACTCGGGGATGGGAATTTTCAGAATGATTTCACAAGGATTTGGCAATTCTAAATATGCTCCAAAAATTGTTGTTCAAAGACACTGCAGAATCCTGTTTATTTATGCATGAAATTACAATTTTTCATAAACTTCTTTCATAAATGCAACTCTAAGTGATGGAAGCTACAGCCAATGCAGCAATCACGAGAACATACAGTAATACAAATACAATATATAATGACAGTAAAATGCTGCTGCTACTGCTCTTGTTGCTGTTATGGTATTAGAATTTTTCCAGCATTCAAGTTCCAACAACCAAGTTTTCATGGGTCAGGAAGGCCAGGACAAAGGAAGCTGTTTGCTATGTAAGCTGCTTATATTGGAAAAGGTGTTCATTTTTGTCTTAGCTTGAGAGGTCCCAGATAAGACTTTAAAAATATTCTGGAAAAAATGGCTTTTATTGATCATTGAGTATGTTCTGGAAGGAGAAGAAAAAAAAGCTTTGTATGCTTTTGTGCCCTTAGATCCATTTATCATACCATACTTTTATACCTTACATCTTGAAAATAGCAAAACAAAAAAGTCTACTTTTGAATTTCTGAAAGTAAGTTAATACTGGATTGAAATTCACACTACATTGCTTCAGATTGTCCTGTGCTATGTATTTCTTGGATCCTATGTCACAAAAGTTGCTTTTATTTATTAGAAGAAGTGATTTACATGTGAAGCCATCTTTCTAAGTACTGACTACATAAAACTAAAGCTGTAACAAATTCATAAAATGTAATTTCTGATCTTTTGCTGCTTCTCGTAACTATAAAAAGATGTTGCATAAAAATGTTTTTGAAAGTATTTTATTCATAATTGTAGAAGATTCTAATTTCAGATGGGTTTTCTCTGTTGTACTTCAATAGATATACAGAATGGAAATACCTAGTCACAGGGAAGAATTTTTAAAGTGAATAAAAGATGGTGCACTATAAGTCATAAATATGGTACTCAGTGAATGAACTAAAACTTTGTCCTTCATTGAACTTGAGGAAACAAAATTGCCCCAACTGACAAGCTTCCAGGTATGACAGCTCCATTCCAAAAACATAAGTTTATAAGATTTATTTGTTATCCAGGTAGACTGTCAGATATTCACCATCTTGCTCAGCAGGTTGGGCCATCAATGCCAGCATCCCTCAGGACAGTATATTATGTTGACAAATTTATTGTTCCAGCTCCCAACATTTTTTTATCTCACATGTCTCCTTGCCTTACAAACCAATATCTTCTTTTGTGCCACTGGCATTTATATGCCAGTGTTTGCTTTTATCATTTGTGTCCTGCCATTGGATCTCTTCTATAAAAAGAAAATGGAACCCTCCAATCTAGAGAAGAAATGTACATCAATTGCCAACACTTGTTAGCTTGAGGAGGGCTGACAATGTTTTTGAGCAGGAAAAGAGTACCTTTTCAGGCAAGGTGCATCACTGCCATCAAAACCAATACCAACTAATTGTGTTAAACTGCATCTGGACTTTAATTCAATTTAATTCAGCCATGCCTGAATAACTCCAAACAGGTCTTCTGAGTTGAACTTTGATCCAGAAGAAGACACCAACTTCTGTATTTGCTTTACGAAACAAATCAAGAAATCTGCCTTTTATCTTCATCTTTTTTCCCAGTAAGACTAACCCAGCTACATTCTGCATTTTGTTTGATACTATTGCTTATATTCACTTTAAATTTATGGCTGGCAGAAACAAAGAGATATAAATTGTGTTATAGCTAAAAATCAAGCCAAAGAGGCTCAGAGATAAGTACGAGCCAGTCTACCAGTGTTAGAAAACTTTTAAATAATATAACATTATTAACAAGTTATAAACCACTACAATAAACCTCTGTACAAAAAGGGGAATGTTGGATCTTATAATAACCACATACACACACAAACACAAATAAAAATGCAAGAGCTTCCTGTTTTGCCATTATAAGAAGCAGTTGTTTAAAACTAATACACCTGAATATCAAATCAAAACTATGAACATCTGATCCAGGTGTTACCTTTCACAATCCTGTGGAGGCCTTATAAAAAAAATTGCCCATGAGGAATGGCTCTAGGAAGTCTTGAGCCACATGCTTCTTTGGTGATTTCTTGGATGATATTTATCCATCCTAATGTATTTTGGCAGCGAATGCAAAGCTTATTTGTTGCTTCTTCTGTCTAACCAGGACTCAGATGTAACTTTCCTATTGGCTTGACTTTGTACTTCTGTTTATTTTACTTATGATTGAGGAATAGTACTAATTGTGGCCGCCACCACTATACAATTATTATGCTGTTTTAATATATTTTATGTTTACTCTTTATTTGTAGTAGTAGAGATTTTAAATGTGTGTTTCTGTATATAGCAGACATACAAATGTAATATACACCATATTTTCTGGATGAAAGACTGTACTGAGGGATAAAAATATTCAAAACAAGTGAATTCAAACAGAACAGATGCTAAACCTGGTAAAGGAAAGTAAAACAGGTCCTACTTTCCCAAATTAGGCATGCAAGCTCCACGGTATAATTCAGTGACATAGCTTAATCTATAATTTCTCTGGGGATTGCCTGAAAAATTCCAATTACAAGGTTAAATGTTAACAAAACCAGTGTTAATATTTAAGACATTTATTAATTTAATGCAGATATATTCTAAACATGTTATATTTATGGAAGTAGACTTAACACTAATGAATCAATAAAGAGATGTGATTCTAGTGAGTCATGCCCACTACCCAAAAGCTGTGAACAAATTGTCAATGTCAGTACAGAAAGTGAAAATAAGTAAACTTAAAATATATATAAGAAGAAATGACAAATTGGGAGATTTCTATAAAACGATATGTGCTCTTAACTTGCAGGTTATTTTCATGATTAGCAGCCAAAAATCTCTACGATACACACAAAAGTGTTCAGGAAGCAGATTCTTTGTTATCCAGGGTCTTTAGTTAAATTCTTTTATATATTTTTTGCAAATAGAATTTCAAAGGTCATATAATAATAGCAATAGCACTTAAGACTTATATACCATATATATACACGCACACATGTATCTCTATTTATAAGAACAATCAAAGTTATCTGAATTGGTTGCAGTTATTCCTTAAATTATTACAATTGTTAAAAACCATGCAAAATATATTTATAATTTGTACTTTTCACATTAAAATATCAGACTTTCCTGACTTTCTGATCTTTCCACATTTTTTTATCCATTTTAAGAGTAATATATTTGCATATTCATGATATTTTAATTATTTATTTATCTGTATTTATATTATGTTATATTATTACCCTACTGTTGAGTTTAAAAAGTAGCATAGGGATAGGAAGAGGAAGAAGAGGAAACTGAACATACATTTAATTACATTTAGCCGAGTCTAATTCAGAGCTTCTCCTACAAGGGCAGATTTAAAAGAACATTTGTACCCAGACAATAACATGAAAAAGTTAAGATTCAGAAGTGTTATACTGTATTTAGACTTTAACAATTGAATTCAATGGGTCTGTAAATTACTGATCTATCTTGAGAATACAAATAACCTAAACACTCTTTTAGAAGTACTCTTTTTTTTTATGATATACTTATACCTGTACACAGAGAGATTAACTGTTATCATTCAGGTTCAGGATGTTTCACTTAAACACCAACAGTTTCTATTTGAACTCCTTCATTTATTCTCTGTAGGGCTGCATTTCAAAAGCATTTAGACACTACTCCAGAAGCCTGCAGGCAGCAGATTTAGGTGCGTCAAGTATCTCACAAGAGTAAAAATAAGAACAAATAAAAAATGGAAGATAAATGTATATTTGATTGGCACTGTTATGCATGATTTCTAAAACATTCCTATCACATAGATCCTGTCTCTTGTGGCCAGCTGCTAGATTTACCTAGTGAAAGGGAACAAAATAAACGTAACTGGCACATCCCAAGAATTTCATTTATTTTTCTTTTCAGTTAACAAAAGCCTATCAGGAGAGAGAAAGAAATGGACAATGTCACTGCACATAAATAGATATTGTCTGAGGAAATAGCAGAGTCTGCCTTTATGACTACAGAATTAATAAGGGGATCGAGCTATTTTTTATGTTTCCCAATGGTATCTTATGAATTTGTTATTGTTGCGTCAACTTCAGACACCCCCCCCCCAAGTCAGTCTAGGCATTATTGCCATAATAGACAGAAATCGTATGCCCTCTGTTTTAAATAAAGACACAGCTTTCTGAGTTAGGCATTTGAATGCATTCATGTCCTGATCTCATGTCAGAAACACCAATATAATTGTACCTAAGTTTAGTAGGGATTATTTCTACATATCAAGGTATCCATTTTGTTAAATTCTCTTATCTGCCTTTGCTTGTTCTCTAGAGTGAGAAGGAACGTCATAGTATACATGATTTGGATTTGTAGACACATACGTATAAAGCTATCAGAATCATTATTTAACACTGAAATAGGAAGATTGGGATGCGTGAAAAAAGTCACCATCACACAATCACACAATATATATAAAACAAGTAAAAATAACAATAAGTCCTGCATGACTTATTCTATTTTTAAAACATACATATTAATTTAATTTGCCCATTTACTACCTTACATTATGGAATAGATGCATTTTAGTGCATCCAGATGTGGCACAAACTTGTATCCATGCTACCCATAATTCGATCAAAACAAAAAGTAATAGATCTTTTATCACTGATTGGAAGAACCCTAATTTAATGCAGCAAAATGTAAATCCAAGTAAAAAACATAAATTATTCTCATTAAAGACGAATACATAGTGCAAGATGATTGCTGTCCTTGACCCTTAGGTGGATCATTCTGGATGTGCTAGCTGGAGGTAACGGGATCTGGGTCAATTGCAGAAAACTGATATGCAGAATAACAGATATCTTGTAAATAAAACATTATCTGCTACAATTGAGAGAACTGAATAATATAGCAATATTTTTTAAACTAGTTACAACCAAAAAATAGAGAATAGGCACACTTCAGCATGTAATTTTTCTTAAAATACCCTCCCTGACATGAATGCAAACTTACTTTATACAATTTCCCTAACTCTCACCATAATCCTGCTGTCTTATCATCTAATCGTTTCCTTTGTTCATATTATTTTCCCATCTCTTTCTTCAGGTCATCTTACTAATTTTGATTATGTGCCATCAACTTGTTTTTAAGTCCTAGCAACCACATAGATAGATTTCCTCCAAGATAATTTATCCCTAACCTGCTTTGTCATGTCTCCAATGCTGCATTATCGCGTCCGTAAAGAGCACATCAACTTTGCTGCTGATCATTCTCTTCTTCTCTTCCCTTTTATCTTTCTCAGCATTACAGCCTTTTCCAGGGACAATATGTCCAGAGGAGGATAATTAGAGCCTGGTCATTTATCATTTTTTCAATGATAGATCAGTTATGGTATTCTGTCCCAATACCAAAGTTCAAAAGCATCAACACACTTCCTATCCTGCTTTTTTACAGTCTAACTTTCACGTCTCCAGACGTGAAATACAGCAAATACAGTTGCTTGTATAATTCTGATCTTTGTAAGCATAGACAGATTACAAGGATTGTCTTTCCCAAGGAGGTCATGGCTGCTCTATTGAATGTTTGTCTGCAGCACATTTCTTGACTGCTTTTTCTTCTTCTTTTACTATTGAAGGTTGTTCCTAAAAGGCAGAAGGTATCCCACACTTTAATATCTTCATTGTCAAGTCTATGACTGGTTGTTTGTCCTGTTGCCATTAGTTTGCTGATCTTTACATTTTATTTTATTCATTTACTTGTTAAATTTATTTGCTGCCTAGCTCACTAGGGGACTACTCTAGACAGCTAATTTTAGTTCCATTTTTTTCATTGTGTTCTTTGACTATTAATACAAGGTTTCATAGATCCTTTGCATTTTAGGCTATAGGGTATCGTCACTATAGTGACATAATGCAGGTTATTTATATTCTTATATCATATATATTTCTTCTTTCCCATTTTAAAACCACACTCATCAATCCAGCTTCCCTTAATATAGATTTCACATATAAGTTGAGTAAATAAAGGGAGAGTATGCAGCCTTGTTGGACTCCTTTGTCAACCTGGAGCAGTCAGTTTCACCATGCCCTGTCCTTACTATGGCTTCCTGAACTCCATACATTTTCATGAGGACAATGAAATGTTGTTTTCAAGCCAAAAAATTACTAAAAAGAAGTTAGGATATCCTTCATTGATTATAGAAAAGCCTTTGATTCTATCAATCATTTCGAACTATGGAAAGAGCTCAGAAAAAAATGGGAATCCCAGAACAAAGTGGCTCCTGCTTCTGGGATGGTGCCACACAACTTCCATGTAGGAAGGCCATGTGGCAGAGCGTCTGTTCCCAAAAGAGATCTATAGAAAAGGTAATCAGACTGAGCTGTGATAGTGGGTGGGGAAGAGAGCGTGGACACAGCAGGGAGGGAAGGGGTGAAGATAGGCAAGGGGGCCCGCTGCAACATCCCTATGGTTGGTTGTAAGGGCGGGTAGATTGCCAAGTGGCCAAATTTTGTTTACATGACCATGGGGGTGCTGCAACAGTTGTAACTTAGGACAGGATCATAAGTCCCTTTGTTCAGTGTTGTTTTAAATTTGAACAAACAGTCATATATCAAGAACTACCTGTATTCCACCTTGCTAGTAATGTAAATCAGGATTTACTGATTTACATATACTGGATGGGTAATTTTTTTTCTGGCTCCTTATGACAGTTAATGTAACTGATAACCTTAGGTCCAGTGAGGAATCCCCCACTTGGCCTTCAATGTCTTACTTGGACCATAATTATCTTCTGGTTCTTGTTTTCTGCATCTTCACTTTTAAATTACGTGCAGATGCTTAAGGCTAAAGTTAGATCTGGGCGAGGGAGCGTTTTGAAATAACTTTCAACAGTGTCAGGTTTTAGTCATCACGCTGTAATTTATAATCCAAAATCCACTGATAATTTTCCAAAATTAATGTGCTCATCCATATTTCTTGAAAAACATCCAGAAGCGAGTGGCAAAGGACAGAGAACACTGTCAAAGCTTGGAGCAAGCCTAGAGATATTTCAGTATACTGAGATTATACTTCAGTGTGTTTTACTGTCTTGTTTTTACAGTTCTTTTGTTAAGACTGTTAAGTCATACAGTATGTAACTTTTCCATTTTTGATTTGCAAATTAGCATCTAGGCTAGCAGGAGCAGCCATAGTACTGATTTATTTATTCCCAAACAAAGGAAATATGTCCTATTGTCATATGTGCTGATATTCTGAGAACTGCTCCTCTTTAATGAATTCATGTTTGTGTGTGCATACTCATGCATGAACCTCAATATGGATATATTTGTAAATTCCAGACACAGCACATGAGCTCTAATGTCTTTACCCTAAGGTCTTATCAAATTAAAGCTCTTGTATTGTAGACATAAATATGGAGCTAAATTTAGTGCTCATGTTGGACCCAATATAACAAATACTGTACTTATAATTACATTTCCCCATTACAGACAACTACTGTATATCTCTGTGTTTGTCCTTTCTTCTTATGACATCTTCCCTTTTCAAAAATATGAATTGTTTGGGAAAAAAAATGAGGTCCCTTGGAAATGATCAGATATTTTAAGTGCTAGGATGTTATAATATAGTGAATCAATTTTATTAAAATATAATCTGTACCTTTAAAGTAGTTTTGCCTTAGTAGCCAAGTTTTTTCTTTGCATTGAGACTTCATAAATCTGATATTCTGTAGGTTTCAACTGTCGACATTTGTAGTCAATCTGACTAGTTGCAATATTTTTCAGAGTCAATGATACAAGGCACAAGGTTGGGAAATTAATTCAGTCCTATACACTTTCAACAGCTTATGTATTGGGTTCATTAAAACCCTGCTAAAGCATTACATATCTAGGGAATTGTTGTTTTTGAACCAAATATTGATTAATCTTATTATATTATAATGCATTATAAAGTGGTCTTCAACAGAGCTTTTGGCAAGGAAGAGTGAGACCCCTTGCTTTCTCACACTTGCCATCTTTTATCTTTTTTTATGTTTTATTTATTTGGTTGTAATTTCCTTGTTGTGAGCCATTCAAAGCCATTCAGAGTTGGGCAGTGTTCAAGTTTAATAGGTTTATTATTATTATGGTTTGTTGCATAGTCAGCCAGATGTTTAGATTTAGCATTTTTATTCATGTATCGAATCCTTCCCAAGGACCTGGGATAGGTAGATGTTCTTGTTTGATGGTGTCAAAGGTATTGTTGCAGGATATAAACTGTTCCAAATAAAGCTGCCTTTTGCAATTGACTGATGTTGTTGTCAATGCCAATGGCATTCAAATGAAGCTGCAGTTGCACCCAAGGATTGCACCCAAGGCATCTCTTACTATTGGTACCATCTTTGCTTTCTTTTATCACAGTCATTCTACTTTTATTTACAGGTTTTTGTACTTTGTGGTTTTTCTCCAATGCTTTCTCCTCTATTCTGCTATTCCAAGTATTACTACATCGATTATCCAGACTTCTTTGCTTTTCTTATCAACAATTAAGTCTGTGTGTTATGTGGCAAGTGCTTGTCTGCTGGAATTCTCCAGTCCCAGAGCTTCTTCGTTTTCTATTACTTTGCCTATTTTGTGGTCCCACCAGTTCTCATTTGCAGGCAAATGGTATTTCTTGCAGATCTTCCAATGCACCATTGTTGCTACTTTGTCATGCTGTTGTTTATAGTTAGTCTGCACTGGACTGCACTAACTAGGTGGTCCACTGTTGAAACACAAATAAAGAATGATCATACATCAAAGTCATCTGTTTAAAATATATAATTAATTATTCATAGTATTTCATCAAATTAAAATATACTTAAAGACTAAATTAGAGGTTGAATCACTTTATTAGGAAGTAATAAAACAATGTTTTAGTATTGTATATCATCAAACAAGAAGTATAGTTTGCAATATTGGGAAATATCTGTAGCTCGGGAGTAGGATGAGAGCGAAGGTTCCTTCTCCGAGCTTGTGGGTTGGTTTCCAAACATTTTGTTAGCAGGCTAGGTAACATCTTCAGCAGAGTTTAGGAGAAGAAGTATAGTATGTTTATTTGAATCATGTATTTTGATTTATGCCTACATATACAATGAGAATAAGAATGTTGATCCGCAAAATACTTAAGAATTTCATTCTAGCTGGTTTTTCAAAATCCACTGAAGTACTACTTCTGATAACAGTTATAAACATGTGAGATGTCTACTCTATGACTGTTTAAAACTTATCTATCTGAATGTCACTCATATGACCATTTTTGCAAATTAGGTTTCTAAGAGCTCTGTACAATTGCATGGAAAAGACAATGCCTATAACAGAATAACAAAGTTGGAAGGGACCTTGAAGGTCTTCTAGTCCAACCGGGGGGGGGGGGGAGGGAGAGGAAAAGACAAATGGTTGTCCAATCTTTTCTTAAAAACCTCCAGTGTTGGACTGTGAATTCAAACAATTGGAATAAAAACAAAAACTCCTATAATGCTGACACTTCTACAATGCTAGAACACTTTACTATCGCACTATATCAAAAATAGTGAGCAATTACTCTGCGCTGTCACTTCAAGCAATGCTGGAGTGATATCAAAAGCAGATTTATATTAGAAGAATGACTTGATAAACCGCTCACAGTCACCTTACAGTGAGATGAGCAGCAAACGAATTTAATGAATAAATAAAATAAAATAAATAAAAAATAAAATGAGAGGGAAAGGGAGGAAGAGTAGAAGTGTGTCAGTATGAAAGAGCTGCAGACATGAAAGAATTTACAGGAATTTATTGTATTTAATTATTATCCATTTTAGAAGCAGTTGTTTGAATGGGTAGGAATTGGAAACAGTGGTTATATATGTGGGAAACCTATGGGGAATTGTACACTATGGATTTAACTGGTCTAGGATCACAGTGCAGTAACTCTGGTTGCAATTTCCTTCTTAGACAGTTAAGGACTTTGATAATTCCAGGATTTTTTTTTCATTTGAGAAGTCTGTTTCTATATCTAGGACAATAATGCAAAGCCTGGCTTGCAAATCCTCTGGCACTTTATTTCTCCTTTTAATTATCAGGCTTACATAGAAGAGTGAGATTACAAATTAGAGACAACATGTTTTCTTTTATCAGGTGCCAGTATAATCACATAGACACAATTCTGTTATCTCGTCATTTCATCATTTCAAAGTAACATGCTTTCTACAATTTATTATGCCTTGCTGTCTTAAAAAAGTATGCTACAGAGGTTTATGCAGTAAATCAAAATATATTAATGACATATATGATTGTTGCCACAAGCTTCTCAAAATAACATGAGGGAACATTTTTAAAAAGATCACGACAAAAATATAGTTTATAGATTATACTCAGCATATGAAGAGCAAGAAAAAAACCTTTTAAACTTTACATTTCAGATGGTGTTAATTTTCTTCAGTGAAAATATTTAATAACCCACTTCACTGTTATCTTTGTTATCAACACAGTACCACTGTTTTAGTCCTTTTATTATTATTTCTAAAACTGTGTTACCTATACCACAATTTCTCATGGTACTCAAATATTACAAAAGAATGATAGATAATAACACAATTACAGAAATAAAATCTCTTAAGACATCCATAGTAGCAATGCAAGGACATTAAACACGAAGGAGAGAATAAAAAGATATTTGGTGCCAAACAAGAGTAGCTGCTAGATATATTTTTCTATGCAGAGGATTCAAAATCCCATTTCCAATAATTGCTCATTATAAATCATATAGCAAAGTCATTGGAGGGCCATCTAAAATTCTTTGCTTCTTGTATTCCAAGAATAGCCTTCCTTGAAAAGAACTGGGAATGAGTCCTGAGTTTTTACAATTGCACTAATCAATGTGGGAAGACCCCAGTACTTTTCCGACCTAATTAAATTCTCATATTCTTAAATTTAAATTTCTCAGTAGCAGCCTTTTTTCTGTTGGTTTAAAAATGTCCTTTTGACTGTTTCTGAAGGGCAGTCCCACAGATTTTCAACAATATAATAGTCCTTGTTTAACAATTGCATCAGATAAAGACTATTCGTAAATATGATAGTAATAAAAAAAAACATTTTTCCAACCAATGCAGGCATTTACAACAATAAAACCTTCAATGTGAAACTGATTAAGGTCTGGCCAGTTTCAGGCAGCAGCTGAAGTGAGTGGGTCACAGAGTTCTAATCAACAAATGAAATCACAGAAGGTTACAGAGCTGATCTTGTTAACTTGTGATTAGCATTTCCAAGAATGACATGGTAACAGGAGTCTCATTGGGTAAATGAAATAAATTAGTTGATGCTTTAAAAATAAAAAGGAATTACAAATAATAAGAGAGTGATCTGGATAATTCTTTTTTATTGGATTTACAAAAGAGGTTTGTTAAAGCTTGGATAAATCTTGTGAGAAGGGGTAAAAGTTCTATGACCTTATTTGAATAAACTAAGGAATATACAATTGTTTTTTTTGATCTAGGTTAAAATAAATATATTGTTATTTTTGGTAACTCTTAGTGGACTTTTGTTGATACCTGGACTGAAAGGATGACAGTTTATGGATTTGTTTATACAGTACATAAGAGATGGGACAAGGGATGAAGATATCATTTATTATAAATTGGGAACTGGGCCATGTAAGCGGCGGGAGAGCACGCAAAATTTTATTTATACATGTGTGGGAACTAAGTTGCACATGCAAAACCATCCCCTCCCCCATCGCTGCTGCCGCCAGTCCATGGAGCTAGAAAGCTTGGTGACCGCTGGTCTAAAGCATGCAGTTTACACAAGCAACTACCGAGGATATAAAAAACTTCTCTTACATATACAAATATGCATATATGCACATATACATAAATAATGTGTATGTGCATGTACATAAATAACACGCACACACACACAAATTACCCCACTGGGTAATTTGGAGAAAAGGACTTTTAAGTGTATTCAACTTCAAGTATTAAATTAAAAATATAAAGTGAATTTTAAAATATACATGAAGTTCAACCATTTCTTTGTGCCCCTGTAACCTGTAGTTTGAGGCCTATTGGTTTGGATGACTGCCCAAAGATCACCAAATATATCCAGGGGCTCAATCTGGGTAGGGTTCTGAATTTTAAAAAGTTGGTTTTTCAATCATTCTTGAAATGTCTGATTCCTGCTTTATCATTTGCATAAAGAATAATTTTGTGTAAACAAATAATTACTTATTTATAATTACAAAAAATCAGTAACATAATTTTAGGCCCAGTTTCATCTGAAATAGGCCATTTTCTTAGTGCAACGTAAGAGAAAATATCCATCTGTTTCCAAACACATATTTCATATATGACATATGTTTAACACAAACTCATAGTCTGAATGTAGTGATTCTTTATTTAGTGCATTTTATACTCTCAACATATGGTATTTTAGTAAGAAGGCTTTTTTTAGTGTAAGCTGCTGCATGCATAGTGTAGAAACAGGAAAGAGGCCAATTTTATCATTCAAAATAAACACAGTACTATATTTTTAATTTGAATTATATATAAATGTTCTGCATACTATTTCCTGCAGTGCTGATACATCCATGTATTTAGATCTGTGTACTTGATTTGATCGTTACTATTATTCTTCTATCTTTTAAATATGGAAGAATATTTAAAGGCAGAAAACATACCTAATTAAGAAAAACTATTTTAAAATCCATGCCTTTTTTACGTGGGGCTCCCTTTAAAGTTAGTGCATAATGTGGCTGATAAATTGCTAATTTGGAGTGAATATGATAATAATATTAAATATTTCGTGTACAGTGGCTGATAACTAAAGTATTGAAAGGTGTGTCTTTTCTGTATTCTTTCAGAACCCCAAACAGCTGAAGTGAGAAGAGATTGCTTTTTCAGTGATGACTTTCCAATTATTGAAGATTCAAAAAGGTTTATCTTCTATCCATTTTACTGTAATTCAGCCTTGGGTGATGTTTTGTATTTCCCCAATAGTATGACAGTTCAACATTGCTAAATGTTTCATTGTTATTATGGCTCTTCAGTTTATGCTTTTTTGAATTTCGTTTGTACTCATTTTTTTTCTTGGGAATCACCTTGGGGAATTGGCATCTGCTACAAAATATAATAATGAAAAAAGACAAGGAATATGCATCAGTGTGTCACAATATAACACAAATTCTAGCCTCTTAATCATGAAATTTTGTCACTTGCATCCTCCCTGGAATATGAATTTGAAGCATACATGCATCATACATAATAAATAATAAATAATCATCTAAATATGTTGTGTATCAGAAATAACTGGCCTTATCACAGCTACTGCTTTTGAAGTTCAGAGAGGAAGACTTTTCAGTTTCCAGAGACCAAGATTTGTGACTAAAGCCAAGTAAGGTAGGATAAGTTGGAAAGTTTGGCTGAAGAGCATTATGTATTACCCATATTGGTAAAGTAATGACACATGCATGCTCATTAACCAAACTTTGCAGCTTAGCTGAATAGAATGTAACAAAAAAAATGTTCATGTTTGTTCTTGCCTCACAATTTGATCAGGAGCAAATGTATAATCTTTTTGATAAACAAATTCTCAGAAAAAAGTTATTTTTGATTCTTTATAGGAATACCAACAGTGCATGTAAGCAACCACTTCCACCGCAAGCCATTGGACTCTGTCAAACAAAAGCTATTCTATTACTCAAGGATTTGCCTCCATTTATGCTGACTCACTTTATAGAGTTGAAAAAAATCTAAACTGCAACCTCTTATTCGTAATATGCATTAAAATTTTGGACACGGCATAAGAAAAGGTTATTTTTATGCATTTATCCATTACAAATATAATAATTTTGGCATCATCAATTCTATGACATGTTATTTTTAAAAAGGGGAAACTTTCCACGGTACTCTGTCTTAATTTGCCATATTTTTTTGAGCATAAATAGATCTAGAACAAGGTTACTAACATCTACTTGAAGGACAAAGAGAACAAAATCACCCCTTTGTGTATTTGTGCGTGCTTGGCTTGGGACTGGACATTCTTATTATGGTTCATCGCACAGTCAGCCAGATATTTAGACTGGATTTGGCATTTTTATGAATCTATTGAGGCCTTCTCAAAGACTTGGGATAGGAGATGTTTGAAGATATTGTTGCCAAATGTAAGCTGTTCAAAGTAAAGTTGCCTTTTGCAATTGTCTGGTGGTGATTCTGTCAGTGCCGATCGTCTCCAAGTAATGCCTTTGGGATTGCCTCAAAGATGATGATGGTGATGGTTATAATATCTTTAATGCCCTTTATTGGAGAAAGCTGTGGTGCAGTATTTCAGACTAATTCAGCTGACTGCCGGCAATTCAATTCTCATCAGCTCAAGGTTGACTCAGCCTTCCATCCTTCCGAGGTCAGTAAAATGAGGACCCAGATTGTTGGGGACAATATGCTGATTCTGTAAACTGCTTAGAGAGGGCTATAAAGTACCGTGGTATATAAGTGCTATTGCTATATGGCCAGAATATTTGAGGAAGCACCTCTTCCCAATTACATCTGCCTGTCCCTCAAATACCAGATATGCTGCGGGTCCCATTTACTATGGATTTACATCTGGAGGGACCTAGGAGACTGGCCTATTCTGCCATGACACCTGCTTTGTGGAATGTCATCTCTCCAGCCTCTCCTGCCCTGTGGTGAGATTGGTCCCTTTCTTTCACTCTTCTGGAAATCCCTCAAAACCTGGCTATAACAACAAGGCAGGGGGCAAAAGGAATGGCAATCTCTTGAGTTGGTGCCGCTATTCATAATATCTGACATTTTCAGTTTTTTAAATAATAACTTCAATTATTTTAATAAATTTTTCTTTTAAAATTTTATTTCATTATTATATTGTACACTGCCCAGAATCATGTTCTGTGAGATGGGCAGCCATATAAATATCTCTAAATAAATCTCTAAATAAATAAATCAAATTTTCCATTTGGGGGGCAAGAGCAAGCAGGCAGATTTCTGTGCATTAGCTAACTTCAGAATGAATTAATGATGGTTGACTTTTGCAAAGTGCACAATAAAATGCTAATCAAGTTCATTAGATTAAACAAGCAAAGTGTGGCCGAAAGTTTATAGGAAGTCTTCAGTTTGATACTGGCATCAAGGAGTAAAAAGCTGACAAGACAAAAAAAGTGATGCCCCCATATATCTGGAACCATGGACATGCTTTCTTCCACCTCCAACCTAGAACTAAGGAGAAACTTCCATAGGTATTGAGCCCATCAGAGTGCTCCAAATGAATGTAGCTTCAATAAAAATTCCCTAAGTACCAACTAAACCCATATCTAATGTTGATTAAATAATTAATCTACAATTTCTTAAATTCTTTTTCTTAATTCTTCAATCCAGTGATATTTGGGTAGACCTTGGAAAACTTTTCCTATTCCTCTTTTTCTGATAAACCAATGGTACCTCGTAAGATATATGCTCTGATATACTGTGTTTCCCCAATAATAAGACTGGGTGTTATATTAATTTTTACTCCAAAAGACGCATTAGGGCTTATTTTCCAATTAGGTCTTATTTTGGGGAAAATACAGTACTAAATGCGTCTGTCTGGCTGACGATCTTAACTGGAGCTTAGTTTTGGGGTGGGTCTTACATTACGAGCATCCTGAAAAATCATGCAAGGGCTTATTTTCCGGCTGGCTCTTATTTTTGGGGAAACACGGTATATATAGTATGTTATGAGATTGTTATGAGTGTGTGTGTGTGTGTGTGTGTGTGTGTGTGTGTACACAGAGGTAGTCCTTGACTGATAATAGTTTGTGACTGTTGAAAGTCACAATGGCACTGAAAAAAGTGACTTATAACCATTTTTCATACTTACAACCATTGCAACATCCTCATGGTCACATGATCAAAACTCAGGTACTTGGCAGTTGACTCATTTATGATGTTTCCTGTGTCCCAGGGTCATGTGATCACCTTTTGCAATCTTCTGACAAGCAAAGTCAATGGGGAAACCAGATTCACTTAACAACCATGTCATTAACTTAACAACTGCAGTGATTCACTTAACAAATGTGGCAAGAAAGGTCCTAAAATGGGGCAAAACGCACTTAACAAATGTTTCAGCAAGAGAAATTTTGGGCTCAATTGTGGTTGTAGGTCGACGATCACCTATACATACATACACACATACGTACATCCTCACAACATGCTTTATTTTATAGACAATTAAGTTCTACCTGAATGGTTATCAATTCTTCCAGACAGGACAGATCAGTGAGCGATATGACCCTCCCCACTCACCCTATCACAAGTTCCCATAACATCATCAATAGACATAACTGATCTTGCAAGGATCAGCTTCGTCTTAATTCAGTCATATGTGTGGCCCCAAATTGCATGACTCAAGCAAGAGGAAGCTAGGACTTGGTGATAGCACTGTGAGGATATGGAGAGGGATTATCTTCCTTTGTTCATGAATCTTTCACTTCCATGTGGAAAACGTTCACATGAAAGCCTCTTCTATTTAAACGTCTTTCTATTTTCAATTTGAAAATGAAAAGATAAGAATAGCAAGGACATTGAAATTACGTATCAACAGCTACCACCTGTACAACAGATAAAGCAATCATGAAAGCCACTTGTTCTCACTTTTCTACATTAATTATGATAAGACAAGTTTCAAATTCAATTTATTATAATTATCTGTAAGCACTAGGGCCGAGCAGTACTTCTGATTCAATGTCCTAGGAACCATTTAGGAGTGTAAACTTAAGTGAGTAAGTTAAGTGTAAACCTTAAAGTCATTTCCTGGGATTATGTATGATATAATGAGCAACATTTAAGCAAACTGGTACCTATCTCAATATTGTAAAAAGAAGACACTGAGTCCAACAAGATGTTATAGGAGACAGATGCTATTTAGAAGTGATAACATGATGAAATGGTCTTTGAAGTAAGCACTTGGATATATGTTAGAAACAGGTGACTCTCCAGGTATTAGAAGTAACCTTGCTAAATTTCATATATGGCATATTTATCTTTACATACTGTATACAATAATAGAATAATATTTTCTTAGGATTTGCTTATTACAAATGCTGTTCTCTTGGTCTCTTTGGCCTTTGCATGTACTGTTGATTAAGTGAAGGAAATCTGTGGATGTCCTGTTATTAAAATAACATTTTTAACATCTCTCACACTTGTCTTTGCTTGTTAGAAAAAAATATTTTACTATGTTATTGATGCCTTCCTTATTTACTAACTTTTCTCATTATCTTTCTTTTACCCTGAATTTTATCAAATTCTATTTTCAGCAAGCAATCCATAATAGACCAAATCCTTATCAGATTAGTGGATTTAACTTCCGTCGCTATCATAAATGTCTTCCTTCCATTCAACGCTTATCCTTCTCATATGTCTGCAATCTTTACTGAGGCATAAAGTGTTACTTCAGAGATTTTTAAGCAGGGAAAAGACAGCAGTGGTACATGTAGTCTCTGACCCATTTTTCACATTTCACATCTCCTTTCCTCCCCATAATAATTTAAACTGGAAAAAAATAGGTTGTGTAGAAAAGGTTGGAATGGAATAGAAAAGGCCTGAAGAAGGGCTGTCTCTCAATTGTGAGAAATAACTATTCAGACTACACAGTAGTTAGGATGTTATAATCTCATTGTTGCAGGCTTATAGCGGATGGCATCATTACACTTTTATTATCCCATTTGGGAAGGTTATATTGGTTCTACTGCCACCAAAATGTGTTTCTATAAAGTTGTGTTTATCCTTCTTATTCCTTAACTTCTAATGCCCCAATGAAAATCCACTGCTTAATTCTCCAAAGGGGTTATGGTGATACTGGGCAAGTTGAAGGAGTCCCTAAAGTCTCCACTATAGTCACAATGCAAGAGAAGGGTGGTTATATTAATACCCAAAATGGGCCAACTACCAGTAGAGGTAAAAAGAGGGTGAAAGTACAAAGCAAAAGAACACTGCACTTTCTACTTACTTGTTTCACTAGGATATTTACTTGCAAATATTTGCAATTTATTAAAAAAAGGATTAAACAAATTGTGTAGCCATTTTCCTCCCATTTCTGTGATCTCACCTTCATTCTTGAACAATATGATAATTTAGTAGGGAGAGATATAAGCTTCTATTTGGAAATCAGATTAGAAGCATTGGCAAGTATGTAAGTTTGTTTGACTGATAAACAAAATACTGAGGCACAGAAGAAGGCTATTCATTCCTGAATCCGTGAGGGGTTTCAGATTTTATTGCAGGATCCAATCTGGATCTATCTCCAGGACCAAAGTTTTAGTCTTCCGAGCTTTGGGACTCATGCTGGAACCCATCCTCAAGGAACACATTAACACATTCTGTTAGAGAGAAATTCCCTCAGGATGGGCTCCAGCATGAGTCCAAAAGTTCGGAAGACTAAACCTCTGGTCCTGCTGACCAATCCAGATTGAATCTTGCAACATTATCCTGGAACACGTATATTTGCCTTCATTCGTTCAGATTTTATATCCACATTATGAAATTCATGATTTTGGAATATTCAGAATTCTGCATAAGAACAATCCAGGAACCATTTTAAACAATTTTATTAATATGCAATGAACTCCACAATCCAAACAACTTGCACTCTAAGCTGTTATGGAGCCAGAGCATATGTAGTTTTGTAGTCACCAAGGCTACGTCTACAGGGTCTAACAATGCTATTTTCCTGGTGTCATGGTTCCGATAGATAAAGCCAAATAAATCAGAACTCTGTGGCTAGAGGCTTCCTCAAAGAACATGTTTATTAGATACAACATACCGGCATGATATGAAACCAAATCTAAAATTCCCTCCAAAGCGTTACACTATTACAAAGTCAAACTTCCCACCCCAGAGCTATGCAATCAGCTATGTTCCCCAATAGAATAGTTTGGCAGGCTTTCTAATACCCCGCCCAACCCCCTAGCATAACCGATAGAATGACCTTGGTTCCCACGGGACACAGAATTGTTTAGACTAGGTTGCCATTCATGTGGCAACCTAGAACGAGCAAGATGGCTGCAGCCAGGTTCATTGTAGAGTTGACACCTGGCTTAAGGGGAGAACTTCAATATCATTTCCTGTAGTGCTCCAGAGCAAAGCTAAAATTCAATCTAGGTCAGCATTTATTGTTCATATAAACTGATATAAACTATATAAACTATGCAAAACAACAATAACCTAATTGAACTAATAATACATAAACTATTTCTAGCAGAAACCTTGTTTTGTAGATAGCTGCTATAGGACTGTAGTTCTACTTTTTAAATTTTCTTTTTGTCTTATAATAGATTGTATATGGGCTATAAAAAAACAGGATGGTCACCAGATGACAGCAGTGGCATACATAAAATTCTAAATTAGCATAAAGCATTTGGGATCTCTTTATCCTATTTCTTGATTGGCATCATATTTCACTACACTGATTGGAATGTTTTTGTTGCTGTTTCCTCTCCCAAACTATTCTGACCATAACAAATTATCCTCAATTTGACTCCCTATCCCTGGCAAGCCTTCTCTAAAACTCAGGGCAGTTTCAGTAAAATAAGGCATTTGGAAAACATGGAGCATTTCTGAGACACATAGACTAGCAATCAATGCTGAGAGATGGTGTTATATTTGCAGTGTATTTTAGTGCTTATGTTAATGTTATTATTCCCTAGGAATCTAATTATCAGTTTTGTAGAGGCGCTAAGAGGTCACTGAAGCAATGCAAAGTTGGAGGAGTACTTGGAAATCACTTAAAGGAGGCAGCAGGTGATTGGAACACAATTGTGCTAAGCATCAACCATTTTCACTTGATGATCCCACCAATAATTTTACAGACTGTTCCAAAGCAGTCAGCCATTTCTGTGGTAACCAACAGAGCTGGCAATTTCATGCTCTTGCTATTTCTTCTACTCACAAGCTTAGCATCTAAGCCAATTTAGGGAAAGGGAACTACTGATATCTTTTTAACTGACTGTATTGGGGATAACGTTTTTGTATAGTTTCATGCCAATCTATGAATATCCTGAAAATACAATTCCTATTAAATTCTGAAATATGCTGAAATTGTACTTTTGCTGCATTCCACTTAGGAGGCCAGTTGAAAATTTTTATTGCATTTGTAAGTTATCCTAACTAAGTTTTACCAATTTCCCCCTCAATAAAATTATGGAACAATATAAAGGTCAGAAATATTAATACAACACTGAAAGCCAAGCTGTAGAACTAAAAACAGTTGAAGCTAAGAGATTTCAAGAATATTGCATAAAAAGGCAATCAAAATAAGCAATGCCTGGATAGCAATAATTGTTTACGGATACGATAACAATATTTAAAAACACGGAGAGGAAATAAAGGCAGGGAAATTTTAAGTTATCTGCTAAGAAAGAAGTTGGGCTCACTGGCGCAGCCTCTTTGAAATGGAGAAATGTAACTTCTCCCCCTATCCCCAAATGCTAGATTTCAGTTTCCATCCGATTGCTGTAAGAAAGCCACCAAGTATTTATTATTTTCATCGCGTTTATTTCTCTCTCGCCTATTTTATTATTATACAAATAACTCAAGGTGGCAAACATATCCAACCCATCCTTCCTCCTCCTATTTTCCCCACAACAACCTTGTGAGGAGAATTGGACTGAGAATGAGTGACGGGTCCAAGGTCACCCAGTTGGAGGTCATGACTAAGGCGGGATTGGAACTCATGGTCTCCTGCCTTCTAGCCTGATCTGAGTGAGAATGCAGTAAAACTTATGAGCTGTGGAGTCTGACTTCACCATATTTTTTCACCACAACAGGTTTATTCAAGCAGCTCACTGCCATCTTTCAGTAAGCTCAGCTAATCTAGCAGCTTCCTTCCTGAAGCAAAGAAAGAAAGTGGCTGTGAGGGCTGTGCCTTTCACAATGATGTGCTTTCAATCTCAAAATTGGGAAGAAAAGACATTGAGAGGGAATATGTGGATGAGCCTTCTGTATGGGTGAACCTTGGTTGAAGTTCCCCATTCAGCTGTAGAAGCTCATTATGTGGTAGAAGCTTGCTAAGTGACTTTGAGCCAGTCGCTATCTCTTAAGTTTAATTTATCCTGAAAGAAATTGGGGGGGGGGAGCTGAAACTTTACTGTTCCACATGTTGACAGCCGCAAGAATATTTTATGCACAAAAATGGAAAAAATACTTTATATTCTACAGTGGATGAATGGCTGGAAAAACTGATAGAACTAGCAGAGATGGCTAAATTAATTGCTTTAATCAAAGAACAACATCCAACTTGTTTATACTTGGAAACCACTTCTGTATTTTGTGCTTGAGATGGAAAAAAATGAAATTTTGACTTTTGGTTTTGCTGATTAGATAAGTTTGTTGTTATAGAAATGGCTAGTACATACTAAGAATGCAAAAATGAAAAGTTACTGGAATGTTGTTATGTTATTCTACTGCACTAAAAAGAGTCAGAAGTCAATGCTTTTCTTTCTTTCTTTTCCCTTACACTTCTTTTTCTTCCATTTTCCTTCCCCTTTTCCCATTATTTTCATTTTCCTTTGCATTTTATATCTTGATAAGCTTAATAAATTATTTTTTAAAAAGATAGTGATTGGACACGTGTAAAAGAACTCTAATTATAATTATATAGAGACAGACAGATACAGACACACACACGTGTATGAGCATGTACACACACACATACAAATATATACTGTGTATACACACACGCACACATATACACACACAAACCACAATATATTTGTTATATATTTGTTTTATGATTTGGAGTCATCCAGAGTTCATAAACACAGAATTTATTTTAAATAAATAAATGTCTGCACAAGTATTCTCCAAATATTTGTTTATAAGCAGAAGATTGCTATTACCTTAATAACCAACTTGTGAATTTTCTATTGATGTTTTATTGATAATTTGGAGCAAAATAGAATACATAAGACTTTTAGCCTACTTGTTTTATTATTTATTTAGTTTGAAAAATATACAGATCTCTATAATTTTTATCACAAACATTATACAGCCAGGGGGCTATCACTGAAAAGGCCACCTTAAGGAAATTGAGATAGATTTAAAGCTAAAAGATAGTTTTGGCTACTGTTCTCACACTGTGTTTTTTACACATGCTAATGATTATAGTTGCAATACATAGATAAAATATTAGATGTGAAGAATATATTCATATTAATTGCTCTGTTTTGCAAAATTTGTAGAGAGTAACTAAGAAATCCTGATGTAGATTGGAAGAGAAAGAAGAGGCAAAGCAAAGCACTCAGTTACAAAATGATACCACTTTAACTTCAAGGTTCCATCTATTTAAGTTCAGCAGCTCACAACACAGTTCATGCACAATAAATGTGGGTAGATGAGGATATTTAAAATGTCAATTAAATCTATTCAATCTGCATAGCAGGAAAAATATTGAACATGATACAGGAAGGCCAAGTAATTTAAAGCAGACAAACCTTATTATCTATAGTGTGCACTTGTCAAGAGGGAAAATGAAAGTGAACAAGAAACAATTGCACACTATCAGGATTGAGTTAACTCGCAGATAGTAAAGAAGTCTCCTAGGAAACTGGTTATAAAGAAAAGGGCATAATTCTTGGATGTGGTAAAATGTTTTTGGTGTATTAAAAGATCACTAAAAGTTCAAGGTAACATTTAAAAATGGAAAATTTTGAAAGCTATATACAACTAAAATTCTCATTGTCATGACCTTTAACTGGCAAAACAGTGCATTATAGGCCAACGATTTTTATATCAAAGTACTAACCTACAGAATTTGTCCAAAATCCAGGAGCCATGACTCTCAAGAGCAGGACAGGGGAAGGCAGGGAAGGGAAGGGAGATTTATTTTTGATGCTCCTGCCAGGTTCCCACAAGGAAAGGGAAATCAGAAGTTACTCCCATTGCACTGCTTTTTTTGCCTATCCATGTTCATTCTGTTTAGGTAAGGAAATAGCTCTAAAACAGTGATCCAATGCAGCATGGCTTGTCTATTGTAGACCAAATTGAGAAATTCAATGCTTCCCAATGTATTCAAAAGTAATAAACGAAACGCTTTAAAGCACTACTAGAGCTAGATTGTAAGAAAACAAGCAAGTAAAAAGATGTTGAAGTCTGGCTTCTCCTTTGATTCAAAGTATATGTATACATGTACATACTTTTGTGTGTGTGTGCGTGTGCATGTGCACATGTGTGCACTATTTCCTTGATGCTATAGACTGAGTTTTGTTAGGCAGACATACTGAGTCTATTATCACATATCTCTTAAAAGATTTTTGAAAATTGTCATTATTAATTTGTGTTATTTATTTAGGAACTTGGATTTGTTAATCTTTGTATGATCGATTCCATTTAAACATTCAATTCCATATATACTTTTAGAAAAAAAATGTATTTTATTGAGCTCATTTTGAACATAAACAAGATGCCACTAGATCTCCCAAAGGGTAGGTACCTTCGAAGATGGAAACAGGACAATACAATTACTAAGTCCAAAGACGGCCTTTTTCCCTCAACAAATGACACCATAGCACCAACCCAACCACAGGTCACCTCCTTGGCCACTTTCACAATGAAGATGGGGCCTGAATCCAATAAACAGGTGGCCAAATTGATAGCACAAAGAAACTTGTCCACTTCTCCAGGAATCAGCAGTTGAAACTCATCACAGATCACATCACAATGAAGGCTCAAGGTACCTCTTTAAACATCTTTCCTTCTGAAGTTCTCATCAACTCCATCTGACCAAAACGTCTTTGTTTTCCCATACTTTTTGACCCAAAAGTGTACACACAATTTTATAAGAGGAATTAATGGTTTTCAGGATAATGGATAATAACAAAAGATTCAGTAATATATTCTGAGAGTAAGAAGGGAATAAAAATGCACATACATTTATCTTCCCAACTGACTTATACATATTTATCTTCCCAAATATCTTATACATATTTATCTATAAATGTAAATAAAGGAAACATGAGAATATCAGAAATCCTTATCTTGTTCAATCCTGAATCGTTCACTAAACATTTCATCTTACTCATGTTTTTAAATTTCATTGCTTTAATAAATAAGGGAAAAATACAAAAAAGAGAAAAAATCTAAATAATAAAAAATTATAATACATATAAAATCAAATAGTCATCTATAAACACAACATAAAACTTTGACTACATGGAATAATATTCGTAAGTCTTATCACTGCGTCAATAAAGTGTCAGTTGTTTAGCAGAAAGCAAACATACATAATCATCCACTGCTTTAAATCATATTATGCCTCATCCAGACATTAACAAATTCATATATTGATAAGTTCCATATATTAACAAATGTGTAGATGTTAAACAAAAACTGGACAAAAATAGTACATGCCCATATCATACATACGCACATATAAATGCCCTTCTATCATTTCATATTTCCAAAATAATGAAACAATGCTTGTTTTCAGAAGAAAGAATTGATAGCCAGTGCTTTCTATACATTCTGAGATGTTCAGCAAGCATGAACAAAAAAATGTAATGAGTATAAGTTTTCCTGGCTGTTCTTACTGGTGTCAGCCCTCTCAGGTAAATCACACAGAAAACATGACTAAATGAACTAATTCTTTATTGTGAAACTACATTAACAGAATCTTGCAAGTATGAAAGTACATACTTCAAGAGCTCCCACCTCACTTGTCTGATTGTTTCCAAGGCAGCATCTCTTCCCTTCATTCCCCCAAGGTCATTCACACATTCCATTACATCTGGTGAAGTGACTTTCAGATAAAGATATAAGACAGTGAGATAACATATCCAATATCAAATTAAACATAAAAGCTTGATGACATGTTTCATAAGTTCTGTAAGACATTTTGATAGGCGAGGAAATAATTCCATTTGTAACCATGGCTGAAGATCATGAATGTCATATTTTAATCCATTTAATTACAAGGCAGAGAGAAGGACTTTCATATTTGAGGAAAATTTGATCCAAGTTTTCACTGCGCCATATCAAAGGTTTTTTTTTCTGGGTCTGAATACTTTCGACATTATTTTTCCTAATGTACACATCCTTCTAAAACATTAATTCTGCAGGAGATTAATCTAATTATTTTTTCCATGCAATACTGTGCTTTCTCTTTCTACAGTCATTCTATTTGATTCTTGTTTCTCTCACTCTTTTATTATTCCTTTCATGTCTATTTTCCCCCAAGATCTATTGCTGACATAACCAAATAATAGTCTGTCCCAGATTCAGAACCTCTTATCACCTTTATATTCTTCACATTTTCTCAATATTGCATAATAAGTAGTCAAATCAATTGTGTGTTCAAATTTATATTCTTTCTTTTGCTATGTGTAGGTATGGGCTTATACTGATAGCATGTATTCAAAACTAACAGACCTTCTTCTAAGGTGATACTCCCCAGAGAGTCCCTATTCTCATTCATTTTTAAGTTTCCAAATGGTTACTTATTCACACCCATTCATTCATGTCTGTTAGCAGAATAATTTTTCTATGGGTTGCATTTATTCACTTTTCCCCCAAAACTCATCCTAGTTTTTCCACTGTCACCATTTACTGCAGGATAGTATAAGTCTATAGATTCGAGCTTTCAAACCTGTCTACCACAGTCTCATTGATGCTCATTGACACTCATGATGTTTGTTTTACCTTTCATTCATATTTTTTTACTTCCCAGATCTACTATATTCTTCTCCTTTCTGTTTCAAGGACACAGAGTATCTATCTGTCTGTCTGCCTGCCTGTGTGCCTGCCTGCCTCTCACCTCTCTCTCTCTATCTATTCATCTATCTATCATCTCATATATCTATTTCATTTTAAGTTGTCCATCCTCCTCACTGAGGGAGTCTGGGCAGTGTACAATAAAAAGTTTATTTATTTTTCTTGCTTTTCTTTCACTAACTCATGTTCTTTACCCTGAATGTGGGTTACAAAAGCATCTATGAAATTTTATAACAGAATATTTTTACTGCCTTTGTGCCATCCTCTGGTATAATCTGCCAAAAAAAATCTAAACAACTTATTTTCCCTAAATTATTAAGATCCATTGCCATTATCACACAGAATCCCCAAGCCCTAGAGGACAATTTTCTAAGAGCTGGCTAAATTTGTCAGCTCTAGTCTGTGCTTAAAGCTCTTTTTGAAGATATCTGAAGTCATATTTGGATGCTGACTCTTTTATGTTGTTTCAACTGGACAATGAAAGAAAACTCAGTATGATGTCTTAAAACTGATAAGCAAAATGCATTTTTGGAGATCTTTAAAAATGGTGTTGTTGTTTTTGCAACTGAAACTGTTTTTGAACTAGAATTACTTCATAGTTTAATGGTAAGTATTTGATACATTTAATTGCAAGTTTTCGGATGAGTCCAGATGTCTCAGAGATGCACAGAAAATGGCTGCAAGTGTGAATTTAATATTCATTTGTTAGCCACTTCAGTTGTGCATTCTAAAGATGTGGGTTATATAGGTTTGTTTGTTTAACTTCAGGAGGATATGAATTGTCTAGCATCTGGCACTCATGCATGACTGTCACCTTCTCTCATTACAAAAAGATGAATTTATGAGTTGTTCAAACATACACTTTAGCATAATGTTCCAAGTTCCAGATAAAGTATTGTGTAAGTCAATGAAAAATCAGAACTTAAAAACATAGTTAAATTCTTATATGAGATCTCAAATAAACCAAACAACCATTGCAAATTATAATTTTTAAAAAGTAATTTGGTAGATAAAGTATCAGAAGAACATTAGTTTCATTGCCAGTGGTTCTATTTTTTCCCCCTCAGGAAACCTAGAAAACATGAAGAACATTTTAATTGTAACCCTGCATGTACATTAGGAATTTAAAAACCACCATGACCTCTGCTGACAGGAGAAATTGGATGTTTTTTGTAAGACAAATGCTAGCTTCAAGCTAATCTTACATTCATCCTTCTATAAAAATAAAGTATGACAAAGTCCTCTTCTGAAAGTGACATATAATTAATGGCACTTACATTTTTATAAAGAACCTATTTCATGATACAGTTATTTATATTTTAAAGCCTGCATTGATGAAATGCCTTTCTTAAAACATAAGATTTAATTGTATTTTTCTTTCAAACTATAGGTAGCTTAGGAGAAAATGTGCACAAAAATCTTATATTTTAGGAACAATTATAAATATAGTTACAAATTTGTGTGTAATTCAAAAATAATCCATAGATAAAACTGTGGGACCAGAATACTGCTGTTGTAATAATGTGGAGAGAAAAAGAATTTTTACCATTTACCTTTACCACACAGAAACGTGGGGGGAAAATATCACAGAATTTGTAAATTACCATTGGGATGGAAATAGAAGCCTCCTGCTGTATGTATTGTAAGCCTTGGTTCATCTCCATGGGGCACAAAGTATTCTGTAGATCACAGGAAAATGCACTGTCAAGCAGTATGCAGGTACAGTTTTGTCCATGCTATTGATTCAGATTTTTTTAAAACATTTTGATTTTCAGCTGGTCTTCTCATACTGAATGAATAAATGCGGCTAGGACAAAAATGAAATGTGATTAACATTAATTAAAAACTGAATTCAATTTTAAGTTAAATTAATACTGTTAATATAATTACTTCCTGGATAATTAATCGTTTTCCCTTTTGTTCGCATTAAAAATACAGCTTGGTGAACAAATTTTGGCTAAGCTCTTGGGGCTGGCAGTCGAGGCTTTCAGGAGATGCACATAAGGAGTATTTTGTAATTTATGTTTCGTTGCTTTTAGCAGCTCCCTCAAAGTGGCACAAAAGTGGAATATAAATGCTGTTCAGGCGTATTACTTATGCATAATGACTGAAGATACCTTTAAATGATCAATTGTAGTAATTTGATTTAGACAACTGCTACTGTTTTTATATTTATAATTCAGAATGTTAGAGAGCAGATCAGCTAATTTGTGAATGTGTAAATAAGTGCCTACCTTGCCGTTCGAAAGCATGTAAATGCAAGTAGACAAATAGGTAGCACCTTGATGACAAGGTAACAGCGTTCCGTGCATATAGCCATACTGGCCACTTGACCATGGAAAATGTTTTCTGACAATGTTGGCTCCCTTGGCCAAGAAATGGAGATGAGCATTGTGCCCTGTAGTCGGACATGATTGGACAAAGAAACTTTTAGCTTTACCTTAAATAACATTTACAGAATTACAGAATACCAGTGTAGAAAGGGATCTTGGGGTCTTCTAGTCCAATCCCCTGCTGAAGCAGGAAACCCTATATCATTCCAGACAAGTGGCTGTCCAATCTCTTCTTAAAAACCTCCAGTGATTGAGGACCCACAATTTCTGGAGGTAAGCCATTACATTGATTTAGATTGCTGAATGCCCACCTCCTTGCACAAAACCACTTCGCTTTGTTCTGCTTATCATTCTGTTCCTTGCTGTGATCTCTCAATTATTTTTTTCATTGTGCTCCCTGCATAGTTATTTTTCAGTGTTAGTCAGAGAATGTAATGGCTGCTTTTCTGGTCATGTATGAGCGATGCATTTTATTTACACAATAGTCCTAGCATTTAATAAAGTAGAACCCATTTTGAAACAGCAAAAATGAAAAGCACTGTTTTCCCATAAAGTGTCATCATATAACGTGGCATAAAATAGCCATAATGTTTTCTTTTTCTTTTAACTTTAGGATGTGCAGGAAACAAAAATTAACCAATTGTTTTCTTCTACATATTTCCCCTTGTCAGATGATTACTTTTATATATCCTTGAGACTGTAAATTAAAGCCAATAGAAGCAGTTAACTTCCAGTGAATTTAATGTGGCCCACATTTATTTTCTAGTACTGAAAACAACATTTATCTTTATATACGTCTAAAGGATGCTGTCATAATGCTGCTAAGGATTACCAGAGGACAAGACTTCTTGTTCAGAAGGAAGGCAGGAGTATATTTTGCTTCCAGCAATGCTCACAAAACAACTATAAATAAATGCAAACACAGATATGACCAAAGCAATCAAGGAGCTAGTTCTTTTAATGAAAAAGAAAACATTATTTCCCAACTATTCACTACTAAATATCTGATAATGCCATTTTAGGATGTATACAACATTTATATCACAGCAATATAAATATGTAAACTTAGTTTCCCCAAACAAACTTGCTATTTTGCCCCAGGAAGCCATTAAAAATCTACACAAACCCGTTAACCCGGCATCACATAATATTGATCCAGTCATTAAAAGAGTTGAGGAAACAAAAAGTGAACCCAAAATATTTCAATTATTTAAATAATCAGGAGATTATATGACTTTAGTCTTTTTACCTCCCACCCAAAATGGTCAAATAATTATTGAAAGAAAGCAGTTGACACTGAATAGATTCATATCTACCAGGCATTCATTTTAACCATGGATCTATATTACTGGTGACACAAGATATATAAATTTCCCTAAGTGATATTTAAATATTATTATAGGTTGTGCATACTGACCCTGTTCATAGAATCTGCATTGGATAGCAAGTGGCATTTCTACTTATAACCAGGGCTTTGGACATCCTCCAAATGTGTGGAATTCCCCAGCCAGCATAACCCTTGTTGAGGAACTAATACTGCTGAAAATGGTGAATGATGAATAGAGTTTGCAATGACACATAGTTCCAATTGGTTTTACACAAACAGAGGTACAACCAGGTCATTCAGGGGCCCTTCTACCATGCAGTGTGCTGGACTAGAGGAAAGGCACTATAAATGCACATCTTGCCTCCCCCCCCCGGCCGCCTCCTAGTCCAACCAGGAGATGGGGGGGGGGTCAAGATGTGAATTTATATCCCCTTTCTTCTGGTGCAGATTCAACCTTTGAACTAAGCCGATTTGGCCTTTGAAATGAATAGTGAAATCCAAAAACAGTTTAGAATCATTAAGGGATATCTTTAATAAATATGAATGATATATCAAAGATGAAATACTTATTTTTCTTAAATGAGATTGTTGTAATCTGGGGAGGGTAGCTAGCCCAGATTCATTGGTGTCCATAGGGACAGCTACAGACTGAGCAGGGCTTATATCATAATACAATGCTTTCTATTTTTTAAGTCTCCCTGTGGATGCCACTGCCCAGATTATTTTCAATTATTAAAGACTTTTCAATGACTGCATTAAGCTCATGAATGTGATGTTTCGGGAAATGGAAAAACTTTGAGATTGGAGATGTAATGAGCACTTATAGACAATGTGTCAATCAGTTTCTTTTAAATATTCTATACATGAATAGTTTTTTGCTTTTTGACATTATATCTGTCAATGCCTTCCAGGCCTCTTTCGGCAAACAAGTCTACTAATAAGTAGTTCCCATTGAATTAACTGGGGGCTGCTCCCAAGTAAGTAGGTATAAGGTTGCAGACTTACTACAATTAAACTCAATTATTACATTAGGCTCAAGAAACAAGACACATGGAGTTACTTCTGAACAGTTTCTTATTGTTGTTAACCTACAGACAGAATCTTACCAGACTAAACCAATTATCTACATAACTATAGATACAGTATATTGCTAGGGAGGGTCTGTCCTTGGTCTCTTCCTACCTACCAGGCATTCCACTGTTTCTTTGCTTCTGGGAAGGAGCCCTTCCCTCCTGAGACTCCAGATTACATTCCACCACATAAATTATACCAACCAAAGGAATTAAGTACTTTTCTTTTTTTGCACTTTATATATAATATGGCATTATGCATAAAGGTGAGTTGTGAAGAGAAAGGGGAAAATACTAACATATAACAAGCCTGAAATAAATATTGGCCACACAACTAAAACAATCTAATTTGGAATCCTTATGATGCACAGAGCAAGTTATTTGACAGAGCATGTTATTGTTTGGAAAAAACCCTGTGGAACTTAAATCCTAAGGTCTTAAATTTTCCAAGCTAGCTACCCTTTTACATTAGAATGACAAAGCTCTCACATTTCTTTCGGTATATCATTCTGACACTAAAACTATAGTAGTGGAACTAATTTGGTCTTCTTAACATGAAAAGGGTTTCACTAAGACTATTTAGGCTTTACTGTTGAAATCCCACGTTGCAGTTGTTTCAATCTCCCTAACTACATTCTTATAAAAATATAGTACGTGAATTAGACATAGTTATGCCAAACATTAACTACCACATCTGCAGCACCTGTTTCCCAGGCAAAACAATCATGCAGAAAGCTGTTACCTGCTGTGATCCTGAGTTATCTTGATAACCAGATACATCTGCAGATTCCAGGGCTTTTGTCAGAATGAAAAAACAAACAAAGCAAGCATTGCATTGTTGTGAAGCAAGCTCCATCCAATATACATGCATGTAATATTATAACACATATAAAAAAAGAGTACAGTAGAACTTGTACTGTGACTTTGTGACATTCATATTTTGCTGCCTCCTCCCAAACTCCCATGGTTATAGAAGCAGACTTTGGAATATTTAAATCAATTGCAGCAAGTTTTGACAGTTGTATTATCTGATTTATTTATTTATTTTTGGTAAGGAATGAAAAGAAGTAGAAAAAGAAGAACGTCTACAGGACGTTTAACAGATACTGACAATTTAACCCACAAAATAAAAAACCAACAAACCCCAAAACCCTGATACAAATACCAGCCCCATCTCTTCTCTAGATATCATAACATGTTGCTCTACATAGGAGAGTAAAGGGGATAAGTTGTAGAAAATAAAAAAAAAATTCCCTGGCCCAAAGAAAACCATTTTCACTATTTTATCTATGATATTTCTAGGACACTATACTTAGTTTTAGGTGATTATTGGGCATACATCTTTAGAAAAATACCATTAAAAATGATATGATTTACTAATGTATGTAAGCTAAATCAGAATTAATAAAGTTTTTAAAATTAAAGATAATTTTCGCGACCTTTTAAGGAACCATGAAAATTAATCATGTTTTACATTTCACACTTTCTTATTTTTTATACTTCCAGTCAATCTAAGAGCAATAAGTGCTCTTCACACTGAGGTTAAAGGTAAGTAATACCTGCTTTATTTATGCTTTCAGATATGATGAAGTACATGTAGTTCTTGACTTATAATTATTCATTTAGTGACCATTCAAAGTTACACCGGCACTGAAAAAGTGAATTATGAGTGTTTTTCACACTAATAACCATTGATCATTGCATGATCACGTGATCAAAATTTGGACACTTGGCAAAAGATATGTATTTATGATGGTTGCAGTGTCCCTGGCTCACGTGATCACATTTGCAACCTTCTTACAATGAAAGTCAATGGAGAAGCCAGATTCACTTAACAACCGTGTTACTAAACAACTGCAGAGATTCTCTTAAAAACTGTGGCAAGAAAGGTTGTAAAATGAGGTAAAACTCGTTTAACTGTTTTGCTTAGCAATGGAAATTTTGGAATCAATTTTGGTCGTAAGTATTCTTTTTTACTCCTTCATGGATTACTGCCTTGTCGTGGCAGTAAAGGGGCTTGCGTAATTCAATGAAGCTATGAGCTTTGCCATGCAGGGCCACCCAAGACGGACAGGTCATAGCAGAGAGTTCTGACAAAATGTGATCCACTGGAGAAGGAAATGGCAACCCACTCCAGTATCTTTGCCATGAAAACTCCATGGACAGTACCAAAAGGCAAAAAGATATGAGACGCTGGAAGATGAGCCCCTCAGGTCGGAAGGTGTCCAATATGCTACTGGGGAAGAGCAGAGTAGCGCCAGAAAGAGTGAAGCGACTGGGCCAAAGCTGAAAGGACGCTCAGCTGTGGATGCATCTGGTGGTGAAAGGAAAGTCCGATGCTGTAAAGATCTTTTCTCCATAGGAACCTGGAATGTAAGATCCATGAATCAAGGCAAGCTGGACGTGGTCAAACAAGAGATGACAAGACTGAACATCGACATATTAGGAATCAGCGAACTAAAATGGACAGGAATGGGTGAATTTAACTCAGATGACCATCAAGTATACTACTGCGGGCAAGAATCCCTCAGAAGAAATAGAGTAGCCTTCATAGTCAATAAAAGAGTAAGAAAAGCAATACTGGGATACAATCCCCAAAATGACAGAATTATCAAATCCAAGGCAAACCATTCAATATCACAATAGTCTAGGTCTATGCCCCAATCACGGTGCTGAAGAGGATGGAATTGACCGGTTCTATGAAGCCCTACAGCACCTTATAGAATTAACACCAAAAAATGATCTCCTTATCATCATGAGGGATTGGAATGCTAAAGTAGGAAGCCAAAAGATAACCAGAATAACAGGCAAGTTTGGCCTTGGAGTACAAAATGAAGCAGGGCACAGGCTGATAGAATTTTGTCAAGAGAATACGATGGTCAAAGCAAACACTCTTTTCCAACAACCCAAGAGACGGCTCTACACATGGACATCACCAGACGGTCAACACAGAAATCAGATTGACTATGTGCTCTGCAACCAAAGATGGAGAACCTCTATACAGTCAGTAAAAACAAGACCAGGAGCTGACTGTGGCTCAGACCATGAGCTTCTTGTTGCAAAATTTAGGCTTAAATTGAAGAAAGTAGGGAAAAGCACTAGGCCACTCAGGTATGAACTAAATCATATCTCTGATGAATATACAGTAGAGGTGACAAATAGATTTAAGGAATTAGATCTGATAGACAGAGTGCCTGAAGAACTATGGTCGGAGGTTCGCAACATTGTACAAGAGGTAGCAACTAAAACCATCCCAAAGAAAAAGAAATGCAAGAAAGCAAAATGGCTGTCTGAGGAAGCTTTGCAAATAGCTGAAGAAAGAAGGGAAGCAAAAGGCAAGGGAGAGAGAGAAAGATACACCCAACTGAATGCAAAATTCCAGAGAATAGCTAGAAGAGATAAGAATGCCTTCTCAAACGAACAGTGCAAAGAAATAGAAGAAAACAATAGAATAGAGAGGACCAGAGATCTCTTCAAGAAAATTGGAGATATGAAGGGAACGTTTCATGCAAAGATGGGCATGATAAAGGACCAAAATGGCAGGGACCTAACAGAGGCAGAAGAGATTAAGAAGAGGTGGCAAAACTACACAGAAGAACTATACAAGAACGAGCTTAATGTCTCAGATAACCACGATGGGGTGGTCACTGACCTCGAGCCAGACATCCTAGAATGTGAAGTGAAAAGGGGCTTAGGAAATCTGAGCAACAACAAAGCTAGTAGAGGTGACAGTATTCCAGCTGAGCTATTCAAAATCTTAAAAGACGATGCAGTAAAAGTGCTACACTCAATTTGCCAGCAAATTTGGAAAACTCAACAGTGGCCACAGGATTGGAAAAGGTCAGTTTACATTCCAATTCCAAAGAAAGGCAATGCCAAAGAATGTTTAAACTATCGCACCATTGCACTCATTTCACATGCTAGTAAAGTTATGCTTAAAATCCTACAAGCTAGACTCCAGCAGTATATGGATCGAGAACTACCAGAAGTACAGGCAGGATTTTGAAGAGGCAGAGGAACTAGAGATCAAATTACCAACATACGCTGGATCATGGAGAAAGCTAGGGAGTTCCAGAAAAACATCTACTTCTGCTTCATTGACTATGCTAAAGCCTTTGATTGCGTGGATCACAACAAATTGTGGCAAGTTCTTAAAGAGATGGGAGTACCAGACCATCTTATTTGTCTCTTGAGAAACCTATATGCAGGTCAAGAAGCAACAGTGAGAACTGGACACGGAACCACTGATTGGTTCAAAATTGGGAAAGGAGTCCGGCAAGGCTGTATACTGTCGCCGTGCCCATTTAACTTATATGCAGAGCACATCATGAGAAAGGCAGGGCTAGATGAATCAAAAGTTGAAATTAAGATTGCTGGGAGAAATATCAACAACCTAAGATATGCAGATGATACCACTCTAATGGCAGAAAGTGAAGAGGAACTAAAGAGCCTCTTGATGCGGGTGAAGAAGGAGAGTGCAAAAGTTGGCTTGAAACTCAACATTAAGAAAACCAAGATCATGGCATCCAGCCCTCTCAATTCCTGGCAAATAGATGGGGAAGAAATGGAGGTAGTGATTTTATTTTCCTGGGCTCCAAGATCACCGCAGATGGGGACTGCAGCCAAGAAATTAAAGGACGCTTGCTCCTGGGGAGGAAAGCTATGGGAAATCTAGACAGCATACTAAAAAGCAGAGACATCACCCGCCAACAAAAGTGCGTATAGTCAAGGCCATGGTTTTCCCAGTTGCAATGTATGGATGTGAAAGTTGGACCATAAGAAAGGCTAAGTGCCAAAGAATTGAGGCCTTTGAACTATGGTGCTGGAGAAGACTCCTGTGAGTCCCTTGGACTGCAAGGTGTTCAAACCGGTCAATCCTAGAAGAAATCAACCCCGACTGCTCTTTAGAAGGCCAGATCCTGAAGTTGAAACTCAAATACTTTGGCCACCTAATGAGAAGGAAGGACTCACTGGAGAAGAGCCTGATGCTGGGAAAGATTGAGGGCAATAGAAGAAGGAGACGACAGAGAATGAAGTGGCTGGAGTCACTGAAGCAGTAGGCGTGAGCTTAAATGGACTCCAGAAGATGGTAGAGGACAGGAACACCTGGAGGAACGTTGTCCATGGGGTTGCGATGGGTCGGACACGACTTCGCAACTAACAACAACAACAACAACATTCTTTTTTATGTCAAGGCATAGTCTTAAATATGAAACCTTTGTATTTGTAAATCTGACACATACATATACCCTATTTAATTTGTAAAAATTTCCCCCTTTTATTTTCACTAAATGGCTTTCATATATATATATAAAATCTAAAATAACCCCCTCAGTACTTGCAGCATAGTCAGGTGTCATTACAGTATCTCAGCAATTCTGAAAACTAAAAACCACATCAACCATTTACCGTGCATAATTTGCTGTTCCCGCAAACCATGACAAATTAGGAAATCAACGAGTGAATGTATCATCAAAATATAAAGCAAGTTTGAAAAAAAAATGATAGCCTGAAGATATACATTAACAATTTTAGAAACTTGCTATGAAAAATCAGATATGTAATTGCATCATTTATTTCTTTATAGGTACAATCACAGCCTGCTGTGCTTATGTTTCCAACGTCTTACTTGTTGATGACATTTTCATTTTTACTACCACCTGGATTAAATCATCCTAGATTTCATGTGATCGTGGCTATTTCCATATCAGTAAAATCAATAAGCATGTTATTATAGTTCTGGAAAAGAAAAGCAGATCTGAATATCAAGATATCTGAAAATCTGATGGAGAATTCTCAAGCTTAGTAGCCATTCAGATGTTTGTAACCCAGATATGATATGTTTAATAACTGAACCCTTTTTATTCTGTATGTTGGATGGCTAAGTAAATAGTAATAGGACATCAGTCTCCTAACTTAATGCTCTCCCAATCTCAAGTAAGATATTGATACTTGTCAAAACTGTAAATGCTATATTTGGCTGGGGGGGGGGGGCTGGCTGCCAGCTTTTTGTACCATAGTTCCCACTCTCAAACTATCCTCCTTCCAGAGATCAGGCTGGCCCCGATCCTTCTGCTCTTTTGCAAAGCCCTAAAGATCCGCCTAGCCCTTGGGTCCTGAGTGTATAAAGAGCCAACACACCGGGGTTTTGTTAGAGCAGGGATGTCAAACTGGCGGGCTGCGGATCAGATGTGTCATGTGAGGGCCACGCCCATCCCAGCTCCGCAAAGGCAAAAAACATCACGATACGTCACAATACGTCATGTGACGCAATCGAGTTTGACACCTGTGTGTTAGAGAGTATTTTTCTTAGATGATCTATATTTTAGTTTTTGCAGTTGTAATAAATTTAATTTTGATTTTAAATATTGTTTGTCACCCAGTCATCTATTCAAGATGGACCGCTAGATGAATTGACTAAATAAATAATTCCTCAGTTATCTTTATAAAACATAAAGGCCACATATTTTACACAACAGAATGTTGGTTTTTCTGGCTATGAGTTGGTGGTAAAATTTAGGAAAGATACTCAGCTAAAATCCCTCCTGTCCTGTTGCTTGGGAATGATGTCTAAAATTTTCCACAGCACTCTATAGTACGCTTAAATGATTGTGCTGTTCTTTTGAACTAGACTAATTATGTCCCTTTGTTGCTTATGATGATCTTCTTCTTTAATGTTCTATGTTTTAAGAATACTGCACAAAATTCATCTTCAAACTATACTAGCAACCATCAGAAATGGACAAAGGATCTACCTACAAGTACCAGTAGATTTGACCGAAATAATCCAATTTACTTAGTTTGGCTGCAAATCAGGCTGAAGATTCAAGTATAACAATATGATATTTCAACTTTGTTTCTTTCTTTTTCACTCACTGCTGAATTTCACTGTTTAAGCACTGCCTTATCTATAGGCACCTGAAATTGAATGCTTGGTAAGTCTAGAAAGAAGCTTCACAAAGAGCTTAGTAGAAGTAGAAAAGAGATGCAGATTGGCCCAAGGTCAGGATTTTGTTCAGCTTCAATGGAGGCCAAAGCTACTTTATAAAAAGTCAGATTCAGGCAGTCCTTCATTTAAAAAAAAAAACATTAGAAATAACAGTATTGTTGTTATGTAGATAAGAAGGCAAAGATCTAGGTTTCAGAGATCAAACTGATCATTTAAGTCCTTAATCACTGAGAAAAAATATTTTCAGATGATATGATCCATCCCATGCAAAAAAACTCAACCCCAAGCCACACTGGGTTGCAACAAAATTCTAGGGTGTTGGGGAGGGGGGGCAAGGTTGAAGAACTAAATGTATTTTATTTAATATTTGTCCTAAGAATGCTCAAAAGTAGATTTAAAAAAAAAATAGGCTGCTGTCCTCTATCTTCAGGACAACCTACAGCATTGCATAAATTATTAAATCTGTCTACATATTACTGATTACTATATTATTCAACAGGCTTGTAGCTAATTGGTAATAATTAATAAGGATGGAGGAAAGAAAGTATTCTACTTCCATAAAAATAAGACAGTTCCATTGGATTTCTAAGCCTAACATTCTCTTAGGTATCTGTTTTGCTAACGTAACTACATTATAATTACAATATATATTATAATAGCTACAATAAACAATATAAATTGAAATTGAATGAATTATGCAAATCAAATAAGCCTGTATCTACAATGGCAGGCCATAATCCTGAATGTAGTTCAAGACAGCATGTAGTTTGTTTTCTGAACGTTTACATATTTCAAATACAACAGCTCTGAACCAAAGAATCGGATGGATGGATGGATGGACGGACGGACGGACGGAGCCAAGATCCTCTGATAGACAAAGACAATTCTGATCTTGGCCTTCGCAATGTCCTCTGCCAAACCCCATTGTTTTGGGCCTCATAGCCAAGATTTTACAAATCCCTTCAGCAGCTGTTGTTTTTTTTCATTCTATCCCACGGATTTTCATTAGCCTACTATGCACTATTTAAAAAAAACCAGACATCCCTGTATCTAATATTCAACTGAATCTCTCCTTTGCAAAAAGAATGAACACACATATTCCTCATCATTCTGCTTTGCATCTTGTAATACAGTAACAGCAGCACAAGCCTCTTACATTGACATTCTCTGTAGCAGGTGCAGCTCAAAAGCCCTTTGCCTCTCCTCTGAGTAGCTTGCTCTGTCTGATGACTGCTTACTGTCCAAGAAACTGAGAGTGCTCTTTGAAGAGCTCTGAAAAACTGAAAAAGGCAGGATTTATTTGCATCAGGTTAATGAATACTGTAGTTCTCAATCTGCAGCACATTACTCATCTGTCCATCAGAACTAAAGAAGGTTAAGAGAACCTCTCCTGACCCTTAGCTGGTCATTTAGTCTTTTCAAAAAGGGTTACATGTAGAGGCTGAAATGTTAGGAAAGGTAAGGCAATCTACTCTTTTCAAAAAAAAGCTCAAAAAAATAATGAAACCCAATTTCAAAAAGCCTACAGAAACATCTGAGAAAGCGAAGGAGCCTTCTTCAGCTGTGCACAAGCTATTATGTTGAGGGGAAATAAAAAAATAGTACTGTATCAGATAAATTTCTCTCTCTTTTTTTTAGGTACGTCATAAACTAGGACCTATGCAGCACTGGATATTTATCTGGATGAAATATTAGAATGTTTTCAGAACTGCAGCCTGCAGCCTGAATTAAGAGGGACACTCAAGTAAATCTCTGATATTTGCTATAGCTTAAGAGTCCGCTTCATTTCATACACATTAATTTATTATTAAATTTATATGCTGTTTGATTTCCAATGAAATATAGGAATTATATAAAACATGAAATATGACAATAAAAATAGTATGAAATTTGAAAGAAGAGGTGCAAAAATAATGGAACAGTGTGGAAACAAAAGAAAACAACCTGCTTAAAGAGGCTCCAGTCACTCCACAAAAGGCCAGGAAAAGAACCAGGTTTTGAGGCCCCTTTGAAACATCAGCAGGGTGGGAAAATCTTTAGATCTGGGCAGATCTACATCATTCTGATGATTTGGATTATTCCACAAAATTGACCTCGCGGCAATTCGTGTATTCAATTATTTATGGGTTCTACTAAATCACCCATAGGATTCAGAGAATTAATTTCATAATTATTTATTCAAACCAGCTAAAAGCAGTAACAGTCAAACACAAACCATCTAATAATCAGTTGTAGCTGGAATGTTAAGTGCCAAACTGGGGTGCAGGACAACGTAAAGCTCAAGAATTAAAATTAAAAGAAAAAAGAACCCGACTCAGTTTTAAATCAGTTTTAAAAAGGAGTCCCTCAAGTAAGCGGAGTGCAAAATCCAAATTAAGAGTGAAAGTTGGAAAAAAAATAATGCAGATCACAGCATACTCACTTTGGAGCTGAGCCACTGCCTTCAATGAAACTAATGCAGCGTGCGTAAGTTTTCTGAATTTTGCAGGCTAAGCAGCTGCGGGGGAGGTGGCACAAAGCAAAGGGAAGCGAAAGGAATATGTAAAGAAAGCAGTAGCCACCCCAACCTCCTTGACAATTTGGCTTCTTCCCGGCCCATCCAACGACGCCTGAGCAACCTCCCCAAAGGGGGGGGGTGTCGCTCGTTCAAAGGAGCGGCCGTCGGGCTGTATGGAGCGAGCGTGTCAAAGGGCTGCTGGCTGCAAGAGTTTGTTCCCGCGGCTTGCCTGCTCCGGAGAGGGACTAGCCCGCGACTTCGCTCGCAGGGGTCTGGGAGAAGGGGAGGTAGCAGCAACAGCGCGGCGGGGAGAGGTGGGGGCGAAGCTCTGGTCCCTCCTAAAGAGGGGGGGGGGACGAGAGTTTGGAAGGTAATGATTGCCATCCTGCAGCAATTTCCCTGTGTCATGGCTCCGGTATCCTAGCAACTGCAGCGAGTCGGGCCGGCAGCAGCAACAGCAGCCGCTTCACACTCAGGAGCCATTCAGGAGCAAGAGTCGCAGGAGCAGCAGCAGCAGCTCCGCGGGGCAAGAGAAGCCGTCCGCGTCGAGCGGCGGCCGCAGTCGCAACCCCTCTAACCGAAGCCTCCGGGGAAGGGGGAGGGGAGGAGCGCCTGCAGCGGCGGGGCGACCCGGATCCGGCGCGCGAGGCAGGATGCGGGCTGGAGCCGCGGGCGACGCACTTTGCCGAAACTCCTTCTGCTCGCCGTGCCTGGCGGCCGTGGATGCGGAGAGGCTGAGGCGGGCGAGAGCCTCGCTCCTCTGACGGGGATGGCGGCTCTGAGTCGACGGGGGGCGGGCTGGAGGGGCCGCGGGGTCTTCGGCGCCCACCTGCCGGGCTGCAAAGTTTCTCCCGGGTTTCTCTCTGGGCTCCGAGGAACTTGCCCGCAGCTCTGACCTCCCCCGATTTTCTCTGGTAAGAGACCAGACGGAGCTTCTGCGTTTGCTAAACGCTGCCATTTTGAACCAGAAACTCACCCGGGGATTCTGCAGCTCTCTCCCCCTCGCCACCCCCCGCCCCCGGTCCGCCACAGAAGCGCGGCTGGGAGCCCATCCCTCCCGGGCCACCGTGTGGCGGCCGTTCTAGCTTCTCTCTTCTTGGGGCAAAAGGGGAAATGGCACCGTAGAGAAATCGCCTTCCGGAGCTTATAAATTGAAGGACGGACGGTTGAGACGATCTCCGGTTAATGGGCGCCTGGCAGATGGAAGCGCCTGTAATGGATGTCTCTTCGGCAGGAAGTTTTGTTCTGGGAACTCGAACAAGACGCCGGTGTCCCTTGTAACTGACCCCACACGGCGAAAGCGAAAACCGGTCCTCCGCATGGCCACCTTTAGCCCCCCAAGCTGTCCGTCATGCCGGGAATCCTCTTAGCTCCATCTTTCGCAAACTGCCCTCCAGAGGCACAGGCCACTTGGCTAATTACATTATGTAGGACAGCAGAGCAGCAGGTATGACAGCCATAATGTTTTATTAGGCTCTGTCTCTGCAGGCACGTTTCGACTTGCAGCAGCCAGGAAACTCTCCCAAGAACAAGCTGCTCTTTTGGGCAGGCTCGATTAATTTATCCAGACGGACTGGAATGGAAGGTGCTCTCCACCCACCCATCCACCCGGGTTTGGCTTTCTTTTCTACTCGTTCATCCATTGGGAAAGGCAATGAAAGTAGCCGTGAGTGGGCTTCTAGCATGCATGTACTCTGGTAGACCTTTTAGACTTGAAACGCTGCCGAAATCCTGGAAAACAGCATGAAACACCATCTGGAATTTCTTTGGTTATGTAGCAGGGTAACGGCATACCGATTCGTTGATGTAGATTACTTTTTCTCTGTGCATGTTCCCCAGGTCCATCTAGAATCAGAATATTTCGTCACATGATATTAATTAACAGTAGGTGGGCTTACTTTTAGGAATTCTACCTCTGAGTCTTTTACTGTCCGTATTAGTTAACACTGAGCCTGTCTATATGTGTCCTAGATTGTTTTTTTATATATTAAAAGCTGAATCTTTGGGTTCTCTGTGTGTGAAATCAAATCTTATTTAAAAATACAATAAAAGAGGAAGCAAGAGATCATATTGGTCAATGAATTACTTGAGATATTGTCAGAATCAGGATTTTTGGTGGGGGCATGGCATTTAATCAAACATGGTTGAATCTGGGGGCTTTCAAGAAATGTGATTTAGGTGATGAAGGAAATAATATTACCTGGGATGTTGATTTATTTTTTGTTTTCAAAGCAAAAGATTTAACTTTATGGTATATGTTGAAATGATTGCTGTTACCATTCATTTTTATAATATATTTCATTCACTCTGGGAAAAGTAAGGAATGACCCTTAACTAATATTTTCAGGCAACTCTGAACAGTTTGTAAAGAACTGCAGAATTCAGTTGTTTGAATAACTGATTATAAAACCTCATGCAGTGATACAAACAAAATCTTGCATATTATTTCAACAGAGAGCTTTTTGTTCCCCTGGGTGATTCAAAATAACATCTTTTCTTAAAAAAAAGAAATTTAGTATTGTGCATCTCTATTGCTACTGCATTCTTTCATTGATAGGCTGCAAATTCATTGATGTTACATAACCAGTTACCTTGAACATCATACGTGATTCCAAATCAGCATATGTCCAGAGAATGTATTCATCCCCTAAACTTAAAAAAATATTGTCATATAGGAAATAAAGATTGACATGAATTGCTTAAAACAAACTTGATGATATTAAAATCTGGCTATTTCTTTAGTATATCAACAACAGTAAAATAGAAAGTCGTAACTTAAATAAAATCCCTAAATTGTTCAATACAGTATATAATATACATAATGCTAATGACCCAATTCACTCTTTGGTTTCATTTCCAACATTTTCTAATTTAATTCCTTTTTCTTTGCAAGATAGATGACCATTACTAAGCTTCTTGTGCAATCTAATCTTTTGGCCTCATTCAAAAACAATAGTCTGAATCCAGGAAACAGCTTATTAGTTGATCTAATCTCCACAAGAAGGTACACATTCATAGCAAAAGAACAGGAAATATTAAAAGCAAGCAGTAACACAAGATGTGATGAAAGCTTCATCAATCTTTTTTCCTTTTAAGACAATCCAAAATGTTTAAAATATTGGTTATTTTGATATAGAAAAAGCCAAAACTGCAACATAAAGAACTTTAAGGGAGGCTATAAACTGCAGTTGGCAGGTATGAAGTTGATTTTGAAGTATTTTTACAGAATAGTTGAAATTAATCTTTAATTGGTTGGCCTTCCAACCAATTGCCCTCAGTTGCTAATTAAAAAAATATCAGGCTCTTTTCCATCCAGCTCATATGTGTGCATCTAGGAATGCTTGGTTTAATTATACTTCAGGAATCTCTAATGTGATCAGTTAATGAAAGGAAGGGTGGAAAAAATCATCCCTGTGTATTCTGTTTTCACTCCTGATGCTCATGCATATAAATATAGCCTACTGAATCAATCAAAAGCCCATCTAAACCAACATTCTGTTCTAACAGGGTCAGTTATCTCTGGAAATTATGCAAGTAAAATATGAGCATCTCCAAGTTTCTGTGCCGTGCAAGTTGGTATTTGGAGGCATACTTTTTCTAGTACCGAATATATTAGATAAATATCATGACTTCCATGAATATATTTGATACCCTTTCGTTTACACACATTGGTGACAATTTTCTATCTTGTGGAAGATAATTCCATAAATCAGTTACCTTACTCCACAGTATTCAGATACATTAGGTGGTCATAGATTACAGTATTACGAAGAAGAAAAGGGGGGGGTTCCTTATGCACTACTTTTCAGCAGACATAATTTTGTCTACCTGGCTTTCCTTACTAGTTTATTTTTTGAAACTAAAAGCTTGGCTTTTGTTTGTACTTTTCTGACTTTCCAGTTCTACCTCTGTTATGATATGCTGGGATAACAGTGGCATACAATATTTCAGTGGAGATTTGAATACATGCATTGCAACATTGTTTCTTTCTTAATCCTTCCAGGAATATTTAACTTTGCAGATTTCCTTTTAATCATTCCTTTAATGTTCAAACAGGGAATGACAATCATTTAAACAAACTAAATCTTTTCCCTCCTTCTCTTGCCTACATCAGGCTGGCCCACAATTTTTATTCCTCCTTTGCCAGAGCAGAAGTAAAATGGGTATGGTGTGCAGCAGAAAAACCCAATAAAATTTGGGGTCAAAAGATGATATCTCAAAATTCTTAACAAAGATCTCAATATATATGCTGCCATAACCATTAAAAAAAACCTAGGAAATAGAAACCTAATCTCCAGGCCAGTTTGTAACATACATCCAGTTGTGAAGATTTGAGACAGAATTAAGGAAGTTTCCAAGTACTACTACCCATAGTGAATCAGAAAAGCCAGTAGAGGACCATTCAGGGATTTGAGTGTGATCCAATTTCACTCAAGGATAAATATACAAAGGTAAATTCTTATGCTGCATGGAAGAAAAGTATGAGCTACAGTTTAGAATAAAGCTGTGAAATTAACTTACTTCTTCAACCATCCATGCCTGTAACAACCTTCTACAATCCACTTTCTTATGTTTACGTCCTTTGCATTCAAATGCATTGTTTCAGTAGTTTGAATTACTCACATGCTTTCCATATGGTCAAATTTGCTATTTGTAACCTCCAAGCATATTCTAACATAGTCTAAACAGGAGTAGCAGTTGTAGTCTCAATTCATTCCCCTATATGCATGTCGACATATATATCATTCACCAACATGTGAAAATGGCTTTAGTTTTTCAAATTATATGAAGTATGATACACCATCTCCACCTGTTTTTATTTAGTCCAAAGCCATAATAAACATGGCGAAACCTCCACCTATCCCTGCAGCTAACAAGGAGAGCATCTTTCTTTCTGTACTTATGCAACTTAAGGGCTCTGTAACTAACTGAACAAGAACTTGGCATTTAATGCTTTCACATCATTTTCCCAAGTGTTTTTTTAAAGAAAAAAAGAAATGGCCATGCTCCTTAAGATGCAGTTTTGTTGCAAGTTAAAGAGATGGTGCATATAATTAAAATGAAGTTTCATTACAAGTTGAGGTGGATTACATAGTGAATATACTTTTTGATCATTAGTATAGTCCAATAGCATAATATGAAATATTAAAGTAGAATATGGTCACATGGTGACCAGAAGGGAAGAGAAGGAGATAGGATTAGCAACAAATATGAAATGTTGAAAAATTAAGGTACTTTGAGGTTTGGGGATGTACACATGACAGATGTAGAATTGGGAGGTTACTGGTGTCATGCATGAATTTCTGAAGAAAAAACCCCTGATCCTAGGATAATTTATTTACCAATGTAATTCATGTCAGTTATAAGCTGTCTACTGATTAAGGTAGTATTTAATTCATTAAGCCTTCAAAAAAATTGAAACAAGTCAGCTAAGTAATAATACTATAGTCCCTAAAACTGATATTAAAACATAATTATAGAACAATAAAATAAACTCCATCTATAAACAATGTTCTTCCTGCCTAAAGTAGTTGTCAAGTATCATGAGGAAAAGATTGTGCCTGGTTACCAATAAAAGATCTATCAATAAAACAATCTTTATCCAATCCCTGTAAATCAAGATGTCAGTGTAGACCTAACAGTAAGATCACTGGAGCTGATTGAAGCAATGATGTAGCAATATGAAAGAGGCCATCCTCCAGTCTTTAAAAATCAATACCAGCATTTTAATTGGGCTGAGAAATTAAGTTGATGGTTGTTTTCCACCCACTAAGCCGCAACAGCTTGTTGGTGTCAGCACTTTCTAGTTGCTGTTTGTGAACAATCTCTAAAGACAGTCCTACTCCAGGAATACAATGATTACAGTGGAGGATTGGATTATAAAATTGACAGAGCTTGCAGAAATTGCAAAGTTTTTTTTTGGGGGGGGGACAATAAAGACTTTTTAAAAGACTGGAAGCCTTAAATGGTTGCTGAAAGAAGAAAAGATTTGGCCAATGATTTATGGATTTGGGGATTAGAAAGGGCTAAACAGGGAGGGAAAAGAACAAGATGGTAATTTACTCAATTGAAGGAAGAGCAGAATTGAAAATTCTTATGTTTTATTTTTTATCATTTTTCTATTTTCCCCTTTTTCTTCCACTTCTATTGTATTATAAAATTTGAATATTTTTTTATAAAAATTGAAAGAATACAAAGGTCACTAAAGCATACAGAAGCATACCTGTTTTGATAGAAAAGTTCTTTGGTGGTAATATAATTTATAGATAGAAGGAACATATCAGGTTCAGGGGTGTGCACAATTGTTCTTATAGTAAAGCACGTATGGACCTCTATGCAAAACAGTAAAATCCCAAACTATTAGAACCTGCATCTTCTTTTGTGTATATTTCAGCTTGTTCCCTTCAGAACAAATTCCAAGCCTTGATTTATTGGAATTCATATCCTCAGAAGAAAATGTTCTAGCTGCACTTCATCTGATGCTAAGTTATTGTAAACAAAAAGAAAGGGAAGCTTATAGTCTTTCTCATTTGATGTAGAAATAGATGATTAGGAGGAGGAGGAGGAGGAGGAGGAGGAGGAGCTACAGGCAGCCTAGCTAAGGCCACGGGGTCAGCTTAGTCATAATAGAACCAATAGGTTATTGTAAAGGATTATCTTCTTGCCAATTAGTATGACATGTTGCAGCATAGGTCTCACATGCTTCTTTGAATGAGGCTGATTAGTCAATAGTGACTGATTTAAGAAAGATTGATTTAAATGAGATAATTGCTGTTACGTTCTTTTCTCCATTTTGCCACAGGAGCTGGTGCTGCTGTAGGGAACACTCTCCTGGATAGCCAGCCATGATTGCCACTGGAGGCCTCTTGAGGATCTCAGCCAGAAAACAGGATCCCTTACGGCCTCAGGGCCAAGTCTCCAAACACAAGCGCAAAGCAAAAAAAAAACTCAAGAATGATGTGGTGGTGGTGAAGGGCAAGCTCAAACTCTGCTCCCTCTCTGGCCTCATTGCTGTCTGTGGTATTCTAGTACTACTTGTGGGAATTGCCTTGGCTGTGGTTGGCTACTGGCCCAAATCCCTTTATAGGACAGGGGGCCTTGGCCACAGCCCATTAATGCAACCATATGGGAAAGCCCCTGAAAGCCACTTCAAGAACCACACACAAGAAACAAGAGAATCTTACCTAGAAGGCATCAATTCTTCTTTCTCTGGCAACAAGAAAGCACTTTCTCCATCTTTGCCTGGCTCCTCATCATCCTCCAGCTCAACAAATTTGCTTTTCCATCTTTTCTCTACATATTTGCATTCAGACAAGCTCAAAGTGCTTGGACCCCTCATCATGGGTATTGGCATCTTCCTCTTCATTTGTGCCAATGCAGTGCTGCATGAGAATCGTGACAAAAAGACTAAGGTTATCAATCTGAGGGACCTGTACTCCACTGTCATAGATGCACACAGTCTTCGGCCAAAGGATGGGGCTCCCTCTACTGTTGCCTCAGTTCCAATAAATGGTTTTGTTAACTGTGTGCAATCTCGTGGACTGGAGTTAAAACCTGGCAGCAGCTCAGGAGAAACCTTAGGAGCTGCTGCCATGCTTACCAAGAATACCTGGCACCCATCTGTGAGTGCACCCCTCTCCCCTCCTGACTTGGCTTCCTCACCTCGCTGCTTCTCCACCTCTAGACATGAGCAAATACCCAGCTTGGCTGACGCTGTTTATAGCATTTACAAAGAAAGAGCTGCTTTGGCCCAAAGCACCCGTAACCCATCTTGTACCCCCACAGATAGTTGGGACCAGCACAGCACTGCCAGTTCCATTGTGGGCTCCTCACTGAGCACCTTCACATTGCTACCACTGGCTCAGGGGGAAATGACTGACAGAGACTATGGTGACTGGCAGAGGCTGCTGAGTGAACGGGATGGCAAAGAAATTCCTCGGGGAGAATTTGAACTTAGTCTAAAAGATCTCAGGAGCAGCTACCTAGACACAGCGCAGGAGCTGTCAGTGTTGCCCAGGATGAACAAACGTAAAGTAGTGCTTCGACGCCAGAGCACAAGCTGCCTCCCTGATGCCAGGAGATCCCTGTTCCCTGAACCCCCTCAGACATTGGGTAGTAGCACTGACCTTTTAGCTAAAGCTTCATCCAGCTACTCCAGATCCCTTGATTTGGGGGATTCTCATCTGCCTACACCATCTGTGGATCAGAAAGGTTCCCAGAGCACTCAGTGTGATCAGTACAGAAGCAATAAGGGCTACACTCCACTGGAGGAGTCGGGCACCTCCTTGGAGTCTGTTGCCAATACCCCAGCCCATAAAGCACCTGAAGACTGTGAAGTCAGCTCCAGTGAGGAAATTGGCTCCTCACAGAGCACCAGCAAGGAACAAACAGAGCAGCTGCCTTTGAAAATTCAGAGACAGTACACAAATAAAGAGAAACTTTTCATGATCTCCAAATCAGATGCCATTGTTGGCCTAGAAGATGCAGATCTGGAAAACATTGGCATTTAAAAATGAAATAAATTGGAGACAAACATCTAAACAACTTGTAATCCTTCTGCCCCTTGTGGATCTAGGAAATGGGCCAACATCCAAAGAGCTGAAGTAGGTTATCCTTGAATTGCGTCAGTCAATTCTTATAAAAGTCTTCAGCAGGAGCACCTAACAGGTGTTTGTTTGCATTGTAAGCCTCTTTTCTTTTCAAGCCAAATTGTAGTCCACAATGACTGTTCAGTAAATTCAGTGGAATAACAGGAATAGAATGTTTGACAATAATTGTGCACTTTACTGGTTTTTTAAAATTCTATTTTCCCATTTTCTTTCTGTTTTTGCTATGGCATACTTGCACACCCTTTCCCCATCTTTAGATAAAGGTGGTTTTCAAGCCAGCAAAATGCATCTCTCTTTTAATGTTTTGTTAGTATGGAACACTGTTTTCAAAGGATTAACAGCTGAATACTAGGTAAAACATGCCAGGTAAAAACCTGCACTGTTTTTATTTCTATAATAGTATTATCAGAAGAAAAAAGGGGTACCACTGTGGCCAGCTGAACAACCAGACTCTTAATTTAAATAATGAGTGCTTTATTGAGCATTATTGCACATGTATCTACCAACAGCATTAATAATCATTTTTGAATGAAATATAAGTTTACAATGACAAAACATATTTAGATAGTATTTAATTTTTCTGCTAAATGCTTACAAAAGAAACCAAATTTTGTTTTCAATATAAGAATTAGGGATTTTCTTTAACCTTCATGGTGGAACAGAATATATCCTTAAGTATTTACTCAAGTCATAGAAGCAAAGTAAAATCTTTTTAATATAAGTGGGAAATCCTATTTTATGCATTACAGATCCCATAACTGGGCTTTTAAAAATCTAAATGACCAGTAGACAGCATTAAATAAAATGTTCTGCAGCTGCCACCTTCAGCTTTGCAACTTTGCCACCTTAGTTCAGAATTTTATAGCCCAATCATATTTTAAACATTTTTCATGTTTCACTATTGAAAAATCTGAAAATTAAGGCAAATCTGTTTCTTAAAATTATAGGAAATACTAATTTCTTTGTGGGTTGGCTTAATATGTTGTAAAATTGAGTATGAAGTACCTTAATCTAATTATGGGGAGTATTTCTTTGCCAGCTCAACCTCCCCTAAGAGCAAATACATTGCTTTTGTATACCATATTTTCCCATAGTTTAAAATATTTATAACTTCCACATAATAATAATAACCAAACATTAATCCATAATGAGAAGGCTTTGGATATAATTTTGTTTACTGCCAATACATTGCTTTTACAATAGCTTTTGCCAGTTAAGATTGATTAATCAATCCTAAAATGTTTATTTCAGCATCTCCATGAAACCTGCTGTTATCCAAATGACTGTCAGTCATAGTTAATAGCTTAATTTGATCAGCCACTGCCAACAGATAAATGTTGTACTGCACTGTGAGTCAACTAGGAACGATCAGCAGAACAATATTATTCAGTGCCATTATTGTAATTAGAAGGTATGATGCAATTTGGTCATTATAGCTCTATGAACTTTGAATTTGATTTTAGAATGTGTGCTTCTGAGCATGTAGAAGTACAAAAGTAGCAGTTGTATGCATATCATAACTCTTATCTGCAATTTAAAGCAGTTGCCTCTTTTTCTGGAATCCTATTCTTCTTCCTGGGATCTGTTGCCCCATGATCCTAGGAAAAGGGGCGGCTGCTTTAAAGAGCTGCAACAAATGATAGCTTTGTATTTCCATATGTTCCAAATAACCATTTTGGAATCAAATCCAAAGCACTGCAGAGCTTTAATATGTATTGCACAGAATTGTATGATGCCTATCTAGATCAGTATAAACAAATACATCTCATTTTAATCTCCAAAACAGGGCAGCTGAGAAGTATCACAAATACCAGACTTGGTTGTAGCTTCTGTCTGGATCGAGGTATTCCCAACTGCAATTTGCAGTGCATTATGTTCCATTTAATCTAGCAATAATGCAGTGCATTATTTAATCTCACCCCATCATCAGTTTTGTAGGAGGAAGCTCTTTAAACACTTTGTATACTTCGTTCACTCTGGTCTGGAATGATACTGAAGTAGAACAAATGATATATTTTGTTTTCAAACTCTAAAATGGGACGATGTGAGTTTTATATGTGCCTGGCTGAATTCTGACATGATTATAGTTGTAGATTTTCAAATGGAAATTTCCCAGCATGTATTGAAAGTTTATGTTATTGACATATAAACAGCATGCATTCTCTACACTATACACTATTCTGGTTGCTGGCAACAATCCAACATGTTAGAAAATTTCCAGTAGGAAAAACCCTCCATTTTTATAGATCTCCATTTAGAAAACCTCATATTCCACAGATTCAATTTAGCTTAGGCTTTACCCCACATAATAAAGTTGGACAAACCTTAATTCACATGATTTGTTTAATTAAGTAATTCATATGTAATTCATATTTTGTAAAATATCCATTCCTGCTAATTGGTCCATAAATGTGAGGTTTTGCTATAATGTCAACTTCAATTTACAAACTCTCATTTTGTGAAGTGGTATCAGAAGTAACATCTAAAGGATCTGTCTTATGACTCCAGCAATCAATACTTGTATTTTTTGAGATCCTGTAGCAGACATTCCAAATGTCAGAATTTGTGACAATACTGTTTTCATTTCCACTTCCTTAACTGTTGGTTTATTCAAAAAAAAAAAAAAAGGAAGGTTGTACAGGGCATTTCTACATTGGCTTTTCTATTTATAATGAGTATTAATTGTTTAATCTATGTACAGTTGCATTGGCTGAACATGCATTGTAGCAATTCAGCTCTTATCTTTGGCAGGGTATAAGAATCTCACTTTGATAGGAACCACTATTGAAGCCCATTCTGGATTTCTTAATAATTTGTCTGAGAGCAGAGCAACTGGATCTTGCACCCATTTTCTTTTCATAGTAAGCCGTTTTGAAGTGTTAAGAAAAATTAAAGGTTAACTTGATCTCATCATGGTTTGGAAAATCAAAATCAAAACAATACTTAAAAACATGCTGGTTGGTCCAAAGATATTTTGCACAAGTGTCCTTCAAGTCATGAATTAGCCTGAGTCCTAGAAGGAAATCTGGATCAATTCAGATCCTGTAGCAGCCACTCCAAGTGTCAGAATGTGTGACAATACTGTTTTCATTTCCATTCCCACTTCCTTAAGTGTTGGTTTATTAAAAAAAAAAAAAAAAAAGAGGGTGTTTGGTTAGTTGTTACAGAGCATTTCTAAATAGGCTTTTCTATTTATAATGAGTATTAATTGTTTGATCTATGTACATTTGCATTGGCTGAAATGCATTGTAGCACTTCAGCTCTTATATTTGACAGGGTATAAGAATCTCACTTTAACAGGAACCACTCTTGAAGACTATTCTGGATTTCTTAATAATTTGTCTGAGAGTAGAGCAACTGGATCTTGCACCCAAGATCCAGTTGCAAGATCTTGCATAAAAATGAAGTGCAAGTTCAAATATATTTCTTTGGTTGTGTTAGAGGTACTTCAGTGATGTTTCAATTCTGGGAAGAAAATAATTGAATAATCAAAGTTTCTCTAATGTTTCTTCTTCCAGGCATCATCTATCTGCATGAGAATGACTTATATTTTCTTAATGAACTGGATTTTACAGTCATTTCCTTTTTAGTATTAATTACCAAATATTAAATGGGACACAATGGATCAATGCATCAATGTTTACTAATTAGGGCTGTGCAGCATTTCTGAATGAAAAATACTGTTCAAATACCCAGGAGTGCACCCCTTTCTTTCTGCCGCTCCGAAAACCAACATGTCTTTTTTTGGATCACACAGTCTCTTCATGTTTCTGTTTTGGAAAAAGTCATAGCTGTTTTTTAGGAACTGCAGATAGGCTCTTTGTTCATATCCTGCCCACCTCTTTTGGCCTTTGAATCCCAAGCATTGGACAACTGAATAGTCATATCCATAGAAATTTAATGGCAATGAACCAGAAGTCTTTTGTCACTATAATTAAGTCATAGGTCTAAAAATAAAAGCCGTACTGATGGATTGATTTAAAGATGAAAGATGCCAAGAGAGTCACTCTGTGATTCAGCTTAAAGCTAAAAGATGTTTGTGTTTAAACAATAGCCAATATTCTTACAACAATTTAGTGCCTATATCCTATTTTCTCCGAAATGACTTTGCTTTTATTGGGAACTAGGGATTTCACCAATGTTGCACTATGATGCAGATAGCTCCATCTGTCTCAGGGAGCAATACTGTGTAATACCAGGCTCATTTTTTCTTTTTCTAAATAATGCTATGAAGAATATCCCTTAAGGATCAAAGTTACCTGGTTCAACGTGGAAGGGTACAATGCAGATACATTTATGCAGGTCTGAGAATGTGCAGTCTTTAAAAAGTGCTTTGTTGAAGTACATGTTTTAGCTTTTCTCACTGCTGAGCATGATGGTGGAAGCAGGTGGATGTTGTTCAGCTGATGGGCCATATATCTCCCTCCTTGCACTGATATTTAGACAGAACATACTTAATCTACAAGGTCATAAATGCCAGCGTGGTATAGCAAGGCACAAATATTTCTCTGCCAGAACAGACATATTTTCATGTCACAACATCATTTATTAGTAGTAATAGAAGTTATAGTATATGCTATAAGTGTAAATGCTGGTGAGATCCTGTGTAAATGACCAAATATGGGCTCATATTGTGGAGGAAATGTATAAATATTTATATGAATAGCCTATTATGTGTTAAGCACTAAGGCATAGTATGTGTCTTAAATCAGCTACTCTTGTCTCCTTTCCTGGACAATGTTAACTGTTAATGCCCAGTATACCTTACCAAGGATGCTGATGGAAAAGCCGAGAACTATAGATCAGCAACATCTAATAGGCCACACATATCCCTGTCCTTGACATACCTTCCAACCATTTCAAGCATGTAGTACTCATCCTGTGAATAGTAGCGAGGGCAGTAAAACTTACAGCTAAAGAGTGGGTAACCACCCATCCAAAGTGCAGCTTGTCCTATTTGTTTAACTTCTAACTGGTGGGACCAAAATCTGTGCCAAACTTTTCTCACAAGTGGTCTTCTTCTGCAAAAGAAAGGCTCTGCTTTTATGCCTTACTCTCAAGAAACATGAGCATTTAGTTTAAAATTTCTATTGGTGATTTTTAAGCATATTTTTTATTGGTGGAAGTGGTAGAAAGCAAAGTGTTTTTCATGCTTTACAACCTTTCCATCACTGTGAAACCTTCCTAACTGGTGATGCTCAAAGAAAGCCCCATTCTTTTTCTCGGTGCAATTAAAGTGGTAGGAGAGATGATGCTCAGAGAAGGTGAGATCATATCAAATAATATTGCCTATTGTCTAATTTGAAATGTTTTAACATGAAGTAGTTAAAATGCATTCATACAATGTTTCTTGATTATTTTGTTTCTCTCTTTTTCCTTCTGAAACAAGCCCCTATCAGCTTGCAGATTCTTCATACGTTACTTCCTGTTGGATATGTGAGAAGATCTACAGAACACAAGAAAAAATGGCCTCATAAATTTATCTTGTACTAAGAAACAAATGGAGATCCAGTTTGGTATAGTGGTTGAATCACCAGGCTAGAAACCAGGAGACTTTTGAGTCCTAGCTGTACTTTAGGCTGGCCAGCTGGATGACCTTTGCTCAGTCATTCTCTCTCGATTCGAGGAAGCAGGTAATGGCAAGCCACTTCTGAAAATCTTGCCAAGAAAACCACAAGGACTAGTCTAGCTGTCACCAGGAGTCAACACTGATTTGAAGGCATCAAACAAAAAAGCCCCAAATGAGTATAGGACTTCTTATCACATTACTCTCATTCGTTTTCCAAACAACATAGAAGGTAAAATAAATAATAAACCCTAACTCTTTTAAGTATTTCCAGAAAAAAGAGAAAAATTGAAAATATTTTTAATTACACAATTGCTTACATGTTAATGTATTTGATAATTACGCCTTTAAAATCATCAAATGTATGCAAGTAATACCAAATAAAAACAAGTCTTAGGCAAATATATATATATATATATATATATATATATGCTCCCAACTTATTTGTGTTTGCTAAAGAATGACAAAAGGCTGTATCTGTCCTTCCAGCAAACAATGACTCAGAGCTTCTGCCTGAGCCCACAGATAGTGCACAAGCTAAAAATATCTGTGCAAGATAGGCTGCAATCCTATGCTTGCTCCAAAATGATGCCATTGAATTTAATGGGCTTGAATAGACAAGTATGAAATCAAACAATCAAATATTTTTTAAACTTTTCTGGACACAGAGGAATATTTCCAGATAGAATAATAACCCTTTTTGTATATATTTGAAAATACTAAAGGAACCTTCATCAAGTGCATTTATGTCACATCTTTTTGTTGTAGAAATTTAGAATCATTATTTTTTAAGCTGACAGTGAACTGGCTAATCATTTGGATGATCAGATGAAAAGTAATGAATCTTTAAGTCAAAAAGCTGGAGAGGGCCATTTCCGTTCAACATCTTTGTTTAAGGCAGGAATCTAATATCTAACTCTGCTTGAAGATATTTATTCAATTATTTGACCTTCCATAATCTGCTAGGACTCCTGGCAGTTGATGAATTCACATAACATGAAATATCCATGGTAAATATAAATTATATATGAATTAATAAGTAATCCCCAAGCCCATATAAAAAAATGCAGACAGTAGCCACTCCATCTACAAACGCTCTGGAAAAATTCCACCTTCTTTAGCATCTTCTGCAAGGAGCACTTTGATGGGGCCAGGATGCTGGCTGGGGTTGTCAGAAATAATGTCAGTAGCACTGAGAGTCACTTGGTTAAGTTGGGCAGCCATAGAAATTAAATATTTTTTTTAAAAAAATTAAAAATTATTTCAATCCTGGAAGTGCTTACCTAGTCCATTGGTAAACTGAATATTAGAACTCTGTTCTAATCCAGTATTTTTTGTTGTTGTTCATGTACTTAAAAAAGCCGTTAGTTTCTTACTTTATACCAAATCATGGGACCTTTTAATGATAGCATGCATAATCTCATGGAAATTGACCTGTGAATTAGCCACAGTGAAAGCACTCAGATGACTTCAGTGACCCAACTTTTACTCTCGTACTAATGAAAGAACGCATTCTCAGTATACAGCTTCAGCTGTATAAGACCATTTGAAGAGTCATGGGAGTAATTAAATGGAGCTTAACATATTTGAGAGCGTTTCTTGATTCATATTTTTCTCAGTGATAAAAATGCATTTGTGAGATGAGTAGGCTTCTTAAAAAGAAAACAATGGCTTCCAACCATTTCATTAAGACAAAGCAGAGAGATAAAATGACTTCTGTCAGACTGTAATATCATTTTGAAGAATAACATTTCAGAAGGACATATATTGCTGTTACAAAATATTGCTGGAAAGACCTTAAGGCCAGAAATAACATTAGCAATGAAGAAAGATGTAAGATGGTAAATGTTCACCTTTTCATATAATGAAAATGTCATCAGTTTACACTATACAATACAATCACCCACTTGGTCAACTGAAAAGCCTGTTTCCTTAGTCTTTATCCAATTATGAGGAGTGGGGAAAGGTCCATGCTGAGCAGCTGCTTTGTTATCCCACTGTCACCCCATCATGTTCCCATCACAGCCTTTCCTTGCATTGCGGCTGAAGGTAAAGAGCAAAGACATTGATGCAGGGACACAAAGTGACGGTGGCAAAGTGCCAAGTGTGTCCCAGCCATGGACTGCAACCATACAAATAACAAATGCCTGAATGTAATTAAAGAGTTTCAGACATGACATATTTTCTATGGGAAGCATACTTCAATGGAAAAATGGCCATCCAAAGCATGTGTGTATATATAAACATGAATATGCATATATGTGTAAGTATATGTCCTTGTGGAAGAGATTTCATATGATAACAGTACTTTTTTTGCCAGGTATATTCAGTGCCCATATAGACATTTGCAGAAAGAGGGAGAGATGGGTCAGCAGTTGAAGACCTGAGCTTGTCAGCTGGAAAGCTGACAGCCTTGGTTCAGGACCCGAGCGCCGCGGAATGGGGTGAGCTCCCATTCCTGCCCCAGCTCCTGTCCACCTAGCAGTTTGAAAGCATGCAAATGTGAGTAGATTAATAGGTACCACTTTGATGTGAAGGTAACAGCATTCTGTGTGCCTTTGGCGTATACCAATGCTGACCACATGGCCATAGAAACTGTGGACCATCTGGCTCCCTCGGCCAGGAAATGGAGATGACCACTGGGCCCTAGAGTCAAACATGACTAGACAGGGAAACCTTTACTTTTACTTTTAGACATTTGCATGATATTTCTCAACAGATAAAGGAGTCACCATACAAAAAAGTTAAGTATTATTAGCATCATCTCTGAGCCGAAAATTTCCTATTGTGTATCCCTGTTTCTCTTTAATCACAGATAGTGTCATTCAGGTAATAATAGTCTCTAGTTCTACAAATCAATTCATAATTTTTAGATTAAATCAAGATCAGGATCATCAACTTCAGCACTACATCATTGCTCTCACTTGACAAGCTGTCTGTCTGTCACTTGTTCAAACTCTTAAGTATGAAACAAAGTCCTTCGAATTAATTTGGATGAAAAATACAGGCATAAAGGAAGAGATGAGTCTGGCTCTCCTGTGGAAGCGGGTGAATACCAATAAAGCTCTAAAGTTTGAAGTTAGTTTCATCACAGGCTTTGGAATGCAAGGAAATTTGGATATTGTGAAAGCTAATTGTGATATTATTGCCATTTGCAATTAGAATGTCAAGTTAATGAGCACGGTAAACACTTACCTCAGTTGTAAGTGAACAATGAAGCTTAATTATTTTGCATCATAAAGAAGGAATAACTGTTACATACAAATGTCAGTATTGACCTATTATATAAGTTTGTAATTTGAATAGACAAGCCCGCTTAAAACAATATAAATATGGCTTACCACGTATTTTCTATGCTCTATAGAAAATTAATTAATGAACTTTAGTAAAATAATTGCTGCATGGAGGAATCTTTGTTAATAGGTCACATAAGCCAATTCCATCCATTAAAAGAGTTGTAATTAAATAGTTGAAGAGTCTTAACGATACTGCCTCTCAATCATTCTTAGGTTTATTTGGGCAAATGTTAAAAAAAGTGAATACCAGCTGAAGCCAGCAATTAACAGTCAGACAGTTTCTTCCCACTGTAATTACCAGGTGCACAGTCAATGCTGATCCAAACTCATCTTTCACTATACATAAATATATTATCTTGTATTCTAGATTACTGACATAGAACATGGAATCATAGGTCTGGAAGGGTCTTCGGGGGTCTTCTAGTCCAGAGGTCTCCAACCTTTCTCCATTGGCGGACCGGAGAGAGAGGGAGGGGAAAACATTTTACGCGTGCATGCGCGCGCACACAAACGGGGCCGCGAGCATGTGTGTTGCAAATGGGACAGTGCTAGTGCCCACGTGACACTCACTAGCACCGCCCCGTTTTTGCTCCGTGGCATCCAGTTTGCATAGCGCCGGCGTTAGCACGAGTGGGAGTGAGTGCGTGTGCGCGCACTGGCCAGCCTGTTCCGTGGCCCAGTGGCCAATAGGCTATGGCCCGGTAGTGGGCCGTGGTCCACAGGTTGGGGGCCCCTGCACTAATTCATCATTCTGCTTTCAGCAATTGCATCTTAAAGCTCTCTGTCAAAGCCAACCTAATATTTTGAAGGAGTTCAGTAACAAAGGACAAGTTTCTCTGCTAGTTTTTCTTTGCAATGTACAATTCCAGGAATATGTTAAATATATTCCAGAGTATGTACTTTCGACTGATTTCATAAGATGGTCCATCTGATGTTACAAGCACTGGTACAGAATAATAGGATCAAAATTTGAAAGAACGTTAAATAGTCATCCTGCTCAAATTCAGCTAATGATAGCAAAACATTCCTTGTAACTGGTCATCCAGTCTGTGCTAAAATAAAATAAAACAAAAACAGTGCAAAATATTGTTGCAGAATTTTCTACAGCATCCAAAGATTCAACCGGGCACATGAGTCACAGGACAAATTATTGTAAAAGAGTTCCTTGAATTAGAATGTCTCAAAATCAATAATGTCTTTTATTTGTGAATATATACTATTATCAATAGTATAAGAATGATAGTGGCCAGTAAATTTGCTTATTACAGGAATTAAAAATATAGTTGCTTTTAGTTTGCCAAGCTTAAAACTAAAAACCGTCATTCAATCACAGGTTTCTTTCGGTTTTTTTGCCACAATATTTCACCAGGTTTTTCATTTGCGCCATCTGCTGGACAAAATGCGCTACTAATATCTGACAGCAGTGTAATGTTCTTGCATAATTTAATACATACAGTATTAGATAAGAGATAAAAACCATGTAATAATTTTATATTTTATTTTTGATAAATTAAATGAGTGGAATACTATGATTTGGCTCACATATGTATTACCAGTTTTAATTCATGTTAAACTTATTCAAGCACACTTTGGTCTCTAATAAACAAATGCATCATTACATTTGTACTGCATTCTTTATTGCTCAAAGAACATGAAATTTGAGAATCCAATGTTGTTAATTATTGCTGCAGTTTTCGCCCTTATAAGAATTTTTTTACTTTATAGCTAAGTATTACATTCAAATTTTATTTAATTCCCAAATAAGATCATTCTACACTGAAGCTATTTTCTTATGAAGTACTGTATAGATTTCAGATAAGCCGTCCCACTAATTCAGTGCTGAAAAAGTAATCTTGCAGGGTAATAATGCTTTAATAAAATACTTCAATTAAAGATATCAAAATGTAAAGCCAAGCAGGCAATCATATATTTCTATCATTTGCTTATTTCTCTTATTCTTATGTGATGTTCATTGTTTTCTGCTTCCTTCATCAATATTTGTACTAAAGACAAACAATGTTGCTGAAACAATTATCTTTTCTCTCAAATCAGACCTGAAAAATACCTTAACAATCATTGGTTGATTGATGTTTCCAGCGGCAATTTTATTTCTACCATCATTTGTGAAACACTATATTTTTACCCGTTAGGAAAAACTTTTCCATTTGCTACAATTTTCTCCAAATTGCTACGTGCCCTTTTTCTTTTTTTCTTGATCTTCATGGGTTGCTTTGTATTACAGTTTGCTGGCAATGAGTTTAGAGGACACCTTTCCATTTAATAGTAGTGTCACTCTTGACTGCAGCTTCTGTGTTTTCATATCTTCACTTCGTCATGATTACTGAATCACCAGCATGTTTTCTAGCTTCATTACAATTTCTTTGAGCAGCAAGATAATTGTCTCCCTGCGCCATTTCAGTTTCTTTATATGCCCCATAATTTCAAGGAACACCTGCTTCACTTTTCTGTCAGGGCATCAGACTGCTGCTCCGCATTTCTATTATCTTCAGAATTTACGGACCATATATTAATTGAATATTCACAGTGATAGTACCCAGAATCTTGCTTTTTTTTATGCATGGCACAGAGATCAATTCGACTTAAGAGCTCTGTGCCAAAAGGAATATCTTTAGATTCCACATACAAGCTTTCACAAATTTTCCTGAAGCCCTTGAGAATAAAAAAGAGACATTACGTGAATGGATCAGATATATTGCCAGCATTAATGCCTGTCATGAGTACAATTATATAACATTGCTCTTTAACTTTTATTAGACAGCAAAAGCTGCTGAACAACAATTTCCAGCAGCCCAGCAGTAGCCGTTGGTGATGTAGGGGAATTTGTAGTTCAGCAGAATCTGGAGATCTACCATCTCCCTAGTCCTGTTAATGAGGTCATAACTCTCCAGGCAACCAGAAAGCAAGTCCCTAGTGATATCCTGAGTCCACAGCTAGAATAAAAAATGGTACAGAGATAATTCATTCTTCCATCAAAAACCGTCCTCCTTCCACTAGTCCAACACCCTCACAATAGTTTCTCTTTCACTCACAAAAAAACAAGTAAACTCCTTCAATATTCCATACTTAAAGAAAAGACAAAATCTAAAATTAACCCCTATTACCTCAACAATATCATTGGACAGATTATTAAATTCACGAGTATTTGGATTACTTTATCCTTCAGACAATCCTCACTTTATTTACTTACCTCTTACTTATTTTGCCCATTGTGAGATTTCCTGTAACTTTATGACACAATCAACTTCTAGGAGAGGAACTATTGCATAATCAACGTATTTCTCCTGGACTGAAGTTGCATACACCTGAAATCACCTGAGAATGTCTCTACCTATAGAAATATACTATCAGCTAGTTTCTTGGGACTTCCTGGGGTCGTTTGTAGTGAAACAGGATGAGCAGCAAGCAAACTGAAGAGTGAAGCAGTCCTACCCTGATATGTCAAGTGAAAACGAGGTAAAGAAAAGCCAAATATAATATAAGGCTTTGAGTTTTTGGTTCCAAATACGTCTTAAGGATAAATCCATTAAGCAACAGTGTCTAAACATATTTCAGTAATTATATCCATAATGATCTCATATCTTTCTTATGAGAATATTAATTACTTATTGGTTAACTATTAACATTTCAATATATTAATGCTCTTCCATTTCTTGTCCTTTGGCCCACCCCTTTGTGTTTGAATAAATATATTTTATACAATAGACATGAAAGAGATTGTTTTAAAAGGTTCGTCCTGCTTTTATAATTAATAGTTTTGATGGAACAGGCATTTATTAGATATTCAACAGCTATATGAATAGCTATATAAATTGAATATAATAGATATTCAATTTATCCTTTTTCTTAATAGCTTGGTAGAATTCTACAGCTTGGTAGAATTCCCTCTTATTTGCATAAATAAGAAATAGACATACAAGTCCAATGTCTCCAAGTTTGTAGGTCTAAAATTACAAATATAAGTAATAAATTAGTGACATTTTCTACCTGCCTTCTTCCAAAATATTCTCCTGCTAGAGGTTTCTTATGTTCCAATTTCCAATCTATTTTCTTGGAATGAACAGATATCAGAAGTTATGTTATTTGGATAGCTGGGTTTGAGGTGGGGTTTTTTTTTATTTTTATCCCATCTCTCTCTCAGAGAGAGAGGGGGGGAGAGAGAGAGAGAGAGAGAGAGAGCAATGGCAATGGCAATGGACATGCCAAATACTGCTTCGTCTTCCTATATACCCCACAACAATCCTGTGGAGAGTTGGACTCACAGTCCTCTGGTTTCTAAGCCAGCACCTTAACCACTACATCAGAATGGTTTTCTGTTTAATAATAAGAGAATAAATTTTATTGGTTTGATAACATGTAAAGTGAAGTGTCAAAGTAAAGCATATGAATGCACCATGCACTGTCATTGAGTCATCACAGTCTAGACGTTATGTTCAGTGATCTTTGTCATTTTAGGACAAATTAACATACTGTAATAACATCTTTTCATGCTTCTACATCACAGAACTATAGTGCAGTTTTCAGCCCATCATAAAGAATTGAAGCCTTTATGAATGTGATGATGAAGCCTATAGAATTTCACAACACAGAAATACAGAAATGATGCTTTAAATTTGTAAATTACTTTAATTATCATGGTCTGACATATGTCAGCACAGTCCTAAGCGGATGTAAGGTTATGGATAACTTTATTGAAGCATAAAATTATTACTATGCAAGAAATTTTCTATAAAGCTATTTCAGCTCTAATTGAGAAAATAGTACATTATTAAAGCTCTGTGAAGCAGTATATAAGTCTAAGTGCTATTGCTATCTGTTTGCAATTTTAGATTGGGACCAAGTCAACAAATTTATAAATAAATAATGTACAGACACAGAAGAATGGTCATTTAAACCATTTTGTAAATCTCCCAATGCTTTTCAAGTCCCTAGCCCATATCTTTACGCACCTTCTCAACCCAATTATTATTGGTCTTTACAAAGGCACATAGTAACACTCTCTACTCTATGTTACGACATTTATTCCCCACAGTTTACAATGTGTTTCCATGTGAGATAGGGGTAGATGAAACAATCACTCATATTCTATCATAATGTAGATTTTATTCAGATTTATGACACAAGTTATTTTTTTCTTTGTTAGCAGCAACTCCAGACTGGACAGATGGTATTTATGTAGCTTTTCTTTTAGCAATCAGCAGGCTTAACTAGGCAAAATTCTACAATTCATCCAATTTTAAAGTTCTGTGCTATAAAGTTATTTATTTACTTTATGTATTTACATTTATTTATTTATAAAATGTATTGGTCGTCCATCTTATTGGAGGGCAATTCTGGATGGCTTACAATTAAAAAAATAGATAGACAGACAGACAGATATAGAAATACAAATAATAAATAATATGTATCTATGTGGGGTACATATCATTATCATTTTAGTCATTTTCTATCCACTGCAGGATGAAAGCCTCTTCTGCCTGTTTCCAACCAATACGGTCCTGAGCTTTCTTTTGCCAATTGGACCTGCAATACTTGCTGATGTTGTCGATCCATGTTGGATGCTTGTTATCATGTGGGTTCCATTCTATGACTGCCTTGGTCCACCTGCCATCAGTTCTTCTTGCTATGTGACCAGCCTGTTTCCATTTCAATTCTTTTACTCTCTTCATGATATCGTATACTTTTTTTTGTTCTCTAATCCATGTGCAGGTCTTTCTATCTTGTCTTATAGTGCCGACCATGTATCTTTCCATGGCTCTGTGCTTTTGAATCAATTGTGAGGTTAGTGTCCATGTTTCATCAGCAAATGTTAGAGCAGGTAGCACACACTGATCGAAAACTTTTCTCTTCAGGTATAGGGGGAGGTTGTTTTTGAAAATTAAGCTTAGCTTGCCGAATGCCTGCCCACCATATTTAACACGCCATTCAGTTTCCTTTATTCTATTGAGATCCATTGGCCAAGATATATGTAGCACTCTACTACATCTAGTTCTTCTTCAGATATATTTTTTCTTTCTTTCTTTTTTAAACATAAACTGGCACTTCTTCAAATCGCTTAGCTCTATTGCAAGATTTGGAAGAGATGAACATTACGGACCAAAATGAACAAATAGTCAAAAACATCCTTGAACCTGCTACATCTATAGCCCCGCTGGAAAAGCACTTTTACTACTTACCTTTTAGTAGGTAGCAGATAATGACCTCTGAAGAACATAAACATTAAGATCATCACTAGTATTCTTATTTCAATTATTATATATCTTAGTATTTTGATACAGTATATACATTTATAGATACTCTGATGTTTAGTTTGACTATTGTTTCTAAGTATACTAGCATCGGGACATAATAAAATTTGAAATGATTTTAATTTATACCATTTCATAGGAAAATATGTTATTTACAGAGGAAGAGAAGAAAACTGTCTATATGAAATCCATAAGAAGACTCCAGTTGTTTCAGTACAGTGCAGCATTCTGTTTGGGCATTATCCAGTGGAATGGCAATAAGAAGCTGGACATAAGGAAACAGTCCTCCTGTTCTCGACTCCTGGCCAAAATTATTGGCCGTCATTAAAATTTTTGCTGTCCATGGATTTGTTTAATCTGCATCAATGAGCTATGTACATGTTTCACACACATAGTATAATTTTGTGGCTCATTTTCCTATTCATCAGTTCACACTGAGTTGCTAATTTCCTTTTAGGTATCTTTGTAACTGATTTAGTGAGAAGCAACAATGTAATAAGCTCCTTCAGATTTTTTCTGTTCCAGTATTAGAAATAATTTAGCCCATACTACACAGAACAGCTACACTTTCCAGGAGATCCATCTCATACACATCCATTAAAAAGTGCAAAATCCACTGGTTATTGATTGGTTGGTTATCAGTACAAATCAAGCTGTGTCTAATACTGTGTGCAAAGCATCCATTAATGGACTGTGCCGACACTTTTAATATTAAAATCTCTTATAACATGTAGAGTTTTAGACTGACAAGACAGATGGAGTCCAGCATAGTGCAGAATTTTATGAGTATTTTGTGATGCAAAAAAGGCTGCTTCAGCTAATCCTTCAGATATCTACCATATTTGTCAATTGCTTTGCATTTCCTGTAAGAAAGTTAACTAGGCAGGATATTAGACTATGAGGATTATTTTATATAATTATGTTATTCATTTATAAAAAATGCTTTTATATAACGGTAGGAAATCTGAATAAATAGTTTGCACCTCATTTTGACTTTTACATATGATTTGATTATGTAACACAAACTATTATATTAGTATATTTTGCATTAATAAAAGTAATAGAAACTTATAAAGCGTAAAGAACACATTGTTTTGTCATATTGTCAATCAGTTATTTCATGTTCAGGTTTAGTTATTGGAACTAAACCAACTTCCAAGGATACATTTACTCATCAATCTTAAAAATATATAGCCAACTCCTACAACTACCCTTCTTTAGCTTTTAATTGTATTTAAAATTGCATTTTAAATAATGCAAAAATGATGAATTATAAAATAACATTAAAAACTATTGAAGGTGGCAATTGAATCCTTGACTGTTCTTTGCTCTAAATCAGGGGTGTCAAACTCGCAACGTCACATGATGTGTCATGACGTATCGTCACTTTTTTCCCATTGCCGGCAATGGGGTGGGCACGGTTTCACCATGACGCATCCGGCCCGCAGGCTGGCAGTTTGATACCCCTGCTCTAAAAGATATCTGATTATTAGAATTCTTTATTTCTTGCCTGCTGCTATACTATGTATTTTATAAACCCGTTTCTAATGGGAAATGCTAAATCACTACATACTTGGTTTAAAATTGTAAAACACAAGCAATATTCAGAAATCTATACAGTAGTTATTCTAGTTTTTAAAGGCATGAAAAAAAATTATAACCAGTAGATGGCATCAGAATACCTCCTATAATTATAGTTGTTGAATCTGTTATATCTTTTTTTCCCCCTTATAGGTTTCACATTTTTGCAAAGCAGGAATGTTTCTTATTTATTTAATAGTTCATGATTGCATTTCAGGCAATTGGCTTGCAATTGGTTTGCATTTATGACCAGTTACTGTACATTGTGGTCATGTGGTCAGCAGAAAATGGCAAAAAAAAATAAATCCCCTTGGATATGCTCGGTTTACTTAACAATCATGTAGTTTGCTTAACAATCACATGATTTTCTTAATGACTGCAGTAAATCGCTTTACAACTTATGAGGTTCCATTGTGGTCATAAGCTAAGGACTACTTTTAGGCCTTGCTGATAACATCTTTATGCCACTGCATAAAGGATTTACGCACAGTTCCTTTAAACTACAAACAATTAATTCCTACGTGTATCTTCTGGAAATGAAACCCAACATGATGTAAAATTATTAAAAAGTATTTCTAGTTTTGAGGTTATTGCTTTGATAACTATATCTATCTGTCCATATTAAAAAAAATGTTAAAAAGTACAGAGTAATTTATTTTCCTAAATTTATACAAGCTAAGAGTTGACCATATTCCAACACATCCAAAAATATAAATTTGGTCAATAAAAGTGACTACCAATATGACTAGGAATTTTGACCCTTGAAGCCTAAAACATGCAGCTGAGTAGATTTATCTACAAAATAGATTAAATATGTTATTTCTAATGTATGCCTATTATATATATAACTCATAAAATGGTTTTAGGATGTATAAGCAGAATAGACAATCTTTTTTTAAAGACAAGTTTTATTAATTTTCCATTTTTACAGAGCTTCGGGTATTAAGGAAGCAACATGGTGGTTGGGTAATACATAGTCCAATAACACGCTTATCCATACATATATCAGTTTACATCATCAAAAATTTCCTCTCTGTTTCCCTTAGTTATTATTCCAAATTCAAATTAATAGATTGCTAGTTATAACTCAATCATTTAAAACATTTATCAACAGCTTTTAACTTATATGTCTCCAGATCCTGTTTTTAACTTTTATATGATTTCAATTACAATATTCCAGTTGGCTTAATGTCCATAATATTTAAATTTCGGATAACCCACGGTTCCCTTAGTTCATTACAAAATAATTATCATGTCTAAAATACACTTATTATTTATACAGATAAGTTCTTAGTTTATTTCACAATCATATTCTACTTCTCATTCTAATATCATCGCTTACTCATAAAATAACCTTTATCCTCTAAATCCATCTTCTATTTTATAATTCAAAACTATTATTTTAGTAACTAATTTGTTTCCCTTATAGATATAAATCCTGAATATTAAATCAAATAATGTCTTTAAAATCTCCTTATCTCATTACGTGAAATTTAAAGCTCTTCCATTAAATGTCACATAAAGAAAACCATTTTTAAGTCTAACTCTGGCCTTCCTTTTATGCCAAACTGGCTTCCATAAAAGAGCTTTTAGATCCTTGGGTGGATCTCCCTTCATTCCTGCATATCTCATTTGAATCAAGGGAGACCATCCAATCATCAGCCTATCAAGGAAGCTAGTCCCTTCACAATCATTAAATTGTTGGCCAAATGGTTTAAATCTCCATATTTGACTTCATATATTTGTCATGCATTCAGGCTGGTCTTCTTCTTCTTCTGGTTTCAGCTGGTTTAGATGAAGAGTCATGTTCAGTGTTGTAGTTGTTTTTGGGTCATCTGGATTGTCTAGATTCTCAGTATATTGTGTATGTAAGTCCTCCGCAAGTTCCGTCTTAGTATTGCTTTCTTCAGTTTCTGTTGCTGTTGTAGTTGTAGAGTCTTTAAATGAAATCAAAGTTTGGGTGTCGGAGTTCTGAGTAAATTGTAGCTGACGTTCTTTAAAATCCACTTTGTTGTTAATTCCTTCTTCTTCTGTTGCTTTTTGGGTTGTAGATTCATCTATTGAAGTTAAAGCTGTGTTTTGTAGCTTTAAGGTGGCATGTATATCTTTCGTTCTAGAATTCGTTAGCTCAGTAGCCTCTAAGATTTTTTCAAGTATAAGTTTGAAATTAAGCTGTGGGTGGTGTTCCTCCATTTCTGTAATGTTTACGAATAGTCCTTTAGTGGGGGCTATTTTTAATAAAAGTCAATAACTGTCCACTTCCACTATAAAGAGTTATTTTCACCACCCAGCTGATTCAAGTTCTTATCTTTTTGTTAATGTCAAGGACAAGTTTTAGTCTCAGAGGTCTCCCAATCAGAAAAAAATATATTTTTCACTTGCTGTACCAAATTTCACCACAAGATGTCCCCAGTAACATACAGAGTGGAGCTTTTATCCGGTTCAGAGAAGAAAAAAGAAATATTCCCTTTTTTTCCAGCTTAGCAAAGAAATAAAACAATAAGTTTTTGTAGAAATGCAGAACTTTTAGGGAGCCCAGGTATCCAGAGATTACAGATCCAGGTATGTGGTCATTTAGTCTTGTTGTCCTTTTTTTTTGTTTCTTAGCTTTGTATTCCCGGAGTAGGCAAAAGCCGCAGAACTAAGCTGGGGGAAGAGGGTATTTCCAAGGGTTTTTACAGGAAAATAGTTGGGAAAGAGAAAAGGTAAAATAAAGTCTCACCCAACTCCTCCAGTTGCTTCATCGTGCTTGGTGGTGCTTTGGGCTTTGGGCTGGTGTGACTTAATGAGCAGCCATGTTAATGGCCGCTCTTTTCTTCTTCAGTCCTGAGGAGCTGCCTCGGATCAAACGGAGAGGCTGCCGCCCCTCCGCAATCTAGCGAGGGTCCTCCCCAACGGTGGTCGCCCCTCCAGGGCGACTTTCGACCCTTTCCAGGATCTCTCAAAGAAGGAAAACCGGACGGCGGGGAGAGTGGTCTCTTCGGACGTCCGCTAGCACCACGATCCGAAACCGGAAGCCAGAATAGACAATCTTTTAGTACTGGAAAAGAACACACACAGAGTTCTGGGGAGGTGTGTGTGTGTGTGTTATTTTGTCCAAGATTGTCCAAATTAAGTAAGATCAAGTAAATAAGCCACAGTATGGCCTAATTAAAATGTCAAGTACGTTGATCATTTCTAATGCAGTTGCAGGAATTATTTCAATATCTTGGTTCCCTGCCTATCCTTCTTTAGTGAACCACTTACTTCCATGGTAAAAAGAAGGGATAGGATGCTGTAAAGGGGGGGGGGGAAGCAAGGGAACATATAAATGAATGTCTGGGTCAGGCCCTCTCTAATCTTATAGAGGAGGAGACCTTTAAATGGAAAGGGGAGCAGTGCCCTGAGTGGGCATTCCAGGAAATTTCACTTGAAGAGATTTGGAAAGTCATATACGAAAATGAAATGTTTTATACATTTTGAATTGGCAAAATGACTACTAGAAATAGTTTAAATGGGTTTTGGGGCATAGCTAGAGCAGCAGATAAAAATGCTAATTTAGGAATATGGATGTGGGTTGAAGTCTATGAGGACTTTTGCTATATGCATGGATTCCAAGCATTCTGGAAGCAAAACCTGAAGAAATAAATGGGGAAGTGGGAATTATTTCATGAAAATACTTGTTATACCTTACTGTTGCCTTGGACTGGTTTTAGTTTTTTTTTTTCCTGTATCCACATCTATTATTTATATGCAGGGATAGGTTAAACTAATTTTAGGACTTCTAAAAAAATGATGCCCCAATTCTGCAGAAAATTATTTTATGCATAGCCAAATTCTTGCTGATTCATTCTCTATAATAAGGAAATAGCCATTATCTTTCCATTAAGCTTGCCACTGCAAACATTTCAGTTCACTACATCAGACATGGAATAATCAGTTATTTTTGTAAACCACTGATATTTTCTAGACTTGGCAGTACTTAATATGCCAAAAAGAAGACACTGATATCTGAAGAAATACCTAATGCAACAAACAACTAGAACTTTGAGGTCAAAAAACAGACTTACTTCTTCCATGAAAGCAGTCCATTAACCGCCCAATGGTATATCATCATATTTTTCCACTGGTGTATTACACTGATCTCATAAAAATACACATGCAAAAAACCAACCCAGATATTGTTCTAGCAGGAAAAGTAATCTAATCAGAACAATGTTTTATTTTAACTGTAAAGTGATAAAACTCGAATCCTTTATCCTATTGCAGTTAAAGATTAGACCAACATATCACTTTTATATTGCAATGTCCTAAAAGTCCTGAACGGCATTTGATATAAATCATGCAATTAATTAAACAAGGTTTGAAGCCCTTCTGTTCAAAGAATGAAAACTGTTCTGTGCTGTTGATTTTGACATAACCAGAAAAGGAATTCAAAACCTTTTGCCCAAAACTAACTCAATGATACAAGGACTGCAGTTTATGCCTTCAAGGCATGGCTTCCCAGCAGTCTATAGAAAATTAGAATAATGCTTTCCTATGGTATTATGCTCTTTCAGAAGTCTTCTGCAAATAACTTTGCTTCAGATCACATGTGCATGGAAGTTTTCAGTCCTTCTTCTCTCTGCTGTATAGCTATGGTGACACGGTGGTTAGAATGCAGTATTGATCCTAATTGGCTCAAGGTTGACTCAGCCTTCTATCCTTCCGAAGTCAGTAAAATGAGGACCCAGATTGTTGGGGGCAATATGCTGATTCTGTAAATTGTTTAGAGAGGGCTGTAAAGCACTATGGAGCGGTACATAAGTCTAAGTGTTATTGCTATTCCAGCTGAAAGCGGCAGCCAAACAGCAATAATTGGACTTTGACTGATCATGACTGTGCCGGATTTATTAAAAAAAATGTGGAATGGGGGGAAAGCACATAAAATCCAGTTTTTGAGAACTGGGATGGAAAGGAACAGCATTACAATAGCAAGAAAATGACCTACTTAATTCCATCTTCTTTAAAAAAACAAAACAAAACACATAGCTGAAACACCTGCTGTGATGTTCCAGGCAGACAACAAGAGTACTATCATTTCAGCATGTCTTCATTGCCATCCTTCTAGTCAATGCCATTTTTAGAAGCATGGTTATTAATTTAGAGGCTGAATGCAATACTGCTGTTCTGCTCACAGAATGTTTTTAAAATATCTTCTCTAACATAAGAGGAACCGGTATCACAACTTATTCCAGAAAATGGACGTCTTCCAGAACAATATTCGAAGTAGCACAGGAAAGGGCAGCAGAAAGCCCAAATAATCATAACTCTTTCCACTCTGCCAGTTGAAATAACCATTAGATAAAAATTATTCCTTCAGCTGGATGGGATTCAATCCAATAAAACCATTTTTGTCCTAATTTGAACTAGAAGCAGGATTTCTCTCTCTCCGTCTTTTAACCGTAACCCTAACTTGGCATAGCCAAAAATCTCAGCTTACTGAACACCAACCACTTATTCCGGAACATGGGTTTTGGCAAGAGTCCCACAAGATTAGATCATTTACTGCAGGGGGGGGGGGAGAGAGAGAGAGAGAGAGAGAGAGAGAGAGAGAGAGAGAGAGAGAGAGAGAGAGAGAGATCTGCCTATACCGGTTCATCAAATTAGAAGCCTAATATATACAGTATATGCCTATATTCCAGGATTCAAATTTTAGGTTTTCTCTTCTGCTTTTTTGACTAAAGGGAAATTTGTCTGTTCTCTTCATGGTCAGGAGACAGGGCTGAAAATCAATGGTTCCTAACTCATCAATTTTAATCCTTCCACTGTGTTAGAAATAACAAGGACATGAATAAAATTAGCAATTCCTTTTCAATGTAGCAATTCATAAGTTGGAAATATTTTCATGATGAAAAAAAGCTAATCATAATGAAGCACAAACATTCAGCTTTAAATCTACTTATTTACCTTCCGTCTCAGTGCAGGAGCTTTGGATAGCTTTAGAAATGTCAGGTGTGGTTTAAAGTCTCTGCTGCTTGAGACATCAATATTCATTTCCGTGAAAGAGTTCCCTACAATTCCTACAGAAAGGGAGTAAAAATGAAACCATTTGTTGACAGTACATTCAGATGTGGAATGAATTGGAAGCAGCACCAACTAAAATGGGGACTTACTTCAAACATCACATACTGAAACTTTTGAGAGTACAATTTAGAGAATTGAAGATAAAAGTAAAGATTCCATCTCATTGAACTTGTGATGTTTGTGGCTTTCTTGGTCAGAGTTTGGGGAAAGCTGCCACTGTCTTTATTTCTTTCACTAATTAGTGTAACCTGAGATTTTGTGGGGGTCTAATCTTTCTTACTTTTTCAAAATAAGCCAAAGTTCTCTGAGTGTTCCTACTTAGTTTGGCTACAAGTAAAAATTTGTTTGAACATTAGGGGATTTAGGGGCTATAAAGAGGAGTTGTAATTGCTTGTAGTACAAGAGCTTCAGGCAGCCTAAGGGTTATAGAGATGAGGAATCCATCAAAGATCCATGATTGGATCCTCTTTTGTTCATACAAGATTAATTTAAGCCATAGGAGCCCCCTAAGATCATGAAGAGTCAAGTATTCCATCCATTAGTTTTCATAAAAATAATAATTTCCAAGCCTTTATTTTCCAAGGAACAAGATATACAGTAAGCAATAGGGCTGACTTGGCTATCAGGTAGCCCACTTGAAGCTGCAGATTGTAGGGATCGTGAAAGATCAGCAAATGTTAGTTATATAAATCTGTTGTTATTATATCTTTACTGCCAAGGATGGAGAGAGGCAGTTCTAAAATAACTTGGCAAGCTTTGGATTCTATTACTTTTATCTTGCTCAATACTTTTAGGGCAAAGGTCTTCAAGTGTATCAAGCCTTAGATTTTACAGTCCAGGCAGTTCAATCTGTACAAATGTCCTGAGTTTTGTCTGTTCAGGTCTTTAGGATGACCTTTAATCTTTATTGCCTGATGATGCAGACAAGGTGCTTTGCCTATTTTGGCTAACATAGGTTTGCTTGCCTCTTGCTCCTCATGGCTTATTATATTTATTAAGAAGATATCCAGGAAAGTATGAATCCCTCCATTCAAAGAGCGGTATTATCCTAATTATAGTAGATTATTATAAGACCATTTATGGAATAAAAGAAACTTAATTGGACCTTGAAGGTCTAAATTATTACAGATTAATGGCCAATATCTTTTTTTCAGGACAAGGTGCTCAAGTGGTCAAATCCAGGTTTCTAAGTCCATTCCAATCACAGTTTCAACCTAAGTTGGCCATTGAAACTGACTATAGGATTGCCTTTACTGAGTGGGGGGATGTAATCTTAAGGTTTTCCCAGACTTCTCAGTGACCTTCACACCATTGATCATGGTATCCTTCTGGAGAGGTTATCTAAATCAAGTGTGAGTAGAACAGTTCCACTCATAGCTTACTGGCAATATACAAAATATGGTGCTTAGAGTTTTCTGTTTGACTCCGCTATGGGGTTTGGGGTTAAAAAAAGGTTCTATGTTATCTCCTATACTATGCAATATTTGTATTAAACTACTGTATAAGAACATTCAAAAATTTAAAATAAAATGTCATCAACATGCTGATGATACTTAAATTTATCTCTGCTTTTCATCAGATTTAGGTGAGGCAAAGGAATTGCTGAATTGCCTGGCTACAATAATGGATTGAATAAGAGCCAACTAACTGAAGGTCAATCCAGACAGACAGAAAAGCTGATGATGATACTATTTATCTGACTAGGTTAATAGAAATCAACCTGCTATCCCCAAAGGATCAAGTTCATTGCTTGGGAGTTCTGGATCCAACCCTATCACTAGAGACTCAACTGTCCTTGGTGATGCAAAGTACTTTTTACTAGCTTTGGCTGATTCACCCTGTTGAAAACTTGGTTAGAGACAATCTTAGTACAATAATCCACGCCCTTGTAATTTCTCATTTAGACTACTGCAGTGTGTGTTACATGTTGGACTCCCTTGAAGATGCTCCAGAATTTTCTGTTACTACAGAATGCTGAAATAAACATGTAGAATAAAAAGGATGACGTTGGCAGAAAGATGGAAGACCAATTTGAAAGCAATTAACACAGAAATAATGCTTAAACCCAGATTTTGGGAGGGGAGGGTTGATATGAAGACATCCCTTGAAGTCTCATGAAGATACAAGAGATTCAGTCTTTCAAGATTATGTGATTTTATCCAGTATTAATAAAGTAATTTTAGGCACAGATGGCATCTCTTTCTTCATCTGCTCCACCTTGAGTACCAAGACTTCGGAACACTGATCAGAACTGAACATTATGAAGACATCGCATCATTTCTTTGTGATATTCATGGGCTTTTTATTTCTGTGTATAAGGGTTGTTTTTATTGTAATTATCTCTGTGTTGGGAAATATGGAATTATGCAAGCTTTAAACAAGTGAGAGAAATATTTATTATCTTGTGTACTGAAAGGCAAATTTCATTCACTACTTATTACCTCAATCACATCAGACTCCGGCCATGCATATCTGCAACTGAGTCAGACCAAAACTTCTGTCTGCTTCTGGATATATCTCATTTGCATACTTATAAAGACCATTACAGATACAGTACCCTTGCTCATAAATCAAATAGACTTAACTGGGATAAATAACTGGGATGCTAATGTTTTGTGTTTGAAAAAGAGGCTCCAGGGATAAAAGAAGGGATGGGAGAATGAATGCCAAAGCAAACATAAATAATGTAATATATATAAAATGCAATTGTTCAGGAGAAAATGACCATTATATACAAATTCAATATATTAATAATTTTAGCTAGCTTTTCAACATCTACTCAGTCTTATGCAAATAGTGTATATTTGAATACTAACCTGCAATTTTGCTTAACATATGCTGTTCATCTGCTGACATTTTAACATAAATCACTTTGTTGTTAAACTGGCCGATCCCACGAAATGTCATGCTGAAGAGTTGCCTCTGCAATAGAGCTTGCACTTCAGCCTTGCTGTGCTCTAGAGCAGAAATAGCCCTTCAAATGAATGATTCACACTCATAAACAGGAAAACCACTCATAAAAAGCAATAATAGAATTAACGTTACGATTGAAGCAAATTTTAGAAGGTCAACCTAAGAAAATGTAAGACACATTTATAATTTAGTGCAGTTGTCCTAAGCTCAGAAACTAAGCAAAAGGAATGCATCCTCAAGCACTGTATTTAACTGCATCACCTTTTGTGCTCCTTTAGCTTTTTGCTAAACATATATTTATTTTGGACAGGAATAGAAAGTGAAAGAAAGTTCACTTTCTCTCAAATAAGCATGCTTAGGTTGGGCAGAGACAATTTGATGCTTGAGTTGAAGGCCCAAATCTCTCTCTCCTGTTCAGAAACCGGGTAGCTGAAATAGGAGCATTCCTCCTATTCTCCAGCTCACCTGATAGCAGCAGCTTAGCTCTGAGGATGGAGGGCAGGTCACGTGACTCATGGCTGTGTTTTTCTCAGCATCTGCTGCCTTAGACTGTTGCCCTCATAGCTTGGAACCGAGCCAGCTCCAGCTTCAAATCACACAGTGTGACATAATACTACATCTATCATGTCAGAGGCAGGAAAAGACTGTATTTACCTAAAGCCTTTCTAAAAGCTTTACCTTTAGAAAAAGGATTGCCTGGGAATATGGTAATTGATGCGGATGAGTTTTTCTCTGCCTAATTTTCATTTTGGGGGGGGGGGTGATCATTTTAAATCAGTCATCTTCCTTTCAGGCAAATACTGAACAATATTTGCTACATTAAATTTTATTCTCATAGTCAGACCACCCGGCATTTTTCAGGATGATCTCCATCCCCAGGGGATTATAACCTTGATAGGCTACTAACCCTGAAAAAGGTGTTGGCAATAATAGAACTCCAGGTGACAGTCAGTTTTGGGGGTTAAAAGGAAAGAAGTTACTGATAGGGCTCTGGGAGCATATAGGAAGCTTATTCATCATGTGTCAGCCCTTGGAGATAGTTCAGACTGAAAGCCAAAGCCATGAGTACTGACAGTACCTTTGTTGTAAAGTTACACACACAGAACCTTGCAATTCTGGAAGTACTTTTATTCTCCCTGCATTTACTTTTTTAGAAAGTAGATTCCTTCTGATTTGCTTTCTCTACTCCTCTTCCTTCTACGGCAGGGGTGTCAAACTGCCGGCCCGTGGGCCAGATGCATCATAGCGAAACCATGCCCACCCCATTGCCGGCAATGGGAAAAAAGTCACGATACGTGACGTTGCGAGTTTGACACCTCTATGGGCTGAGATATTGCTTGTTTGACTTTGCCCTGATTGTCGCTCTTTTTCCTATCTCCAAGGTTATTCTTACAGCCCATTACATCTAGAGAAGGAACTTCGAACTTGAACTTGGAGAAGGCAATGACAAAGAGCTTCGCCACAGACAAGAGCTGTGGTGGCACAGAGATTAGAATGCAGCATTGCAGGCTAATTCTGCTGACTGCCGATTGCCAGTACTTCGGCAGTTCTCACTGGCTCCAAGTTGACTCAGCCTTCCATCCTTCTGAGGTCGGTAAAATGAGGACCCAGATTGTTGGGGGCAATATGCTGACTCTGTAAACTGCTTAGGGAGGAGGACTGTAAAGCACTTTAAACTGGTATATACTGTAAGTGTAAGTGCTATTGCTGTTGCTCTTATACTAACATGGAGAAACATTTAGACAATTCTTGGTGCCAAAGATATGCCTTCCTCTCTCTTACCCTTGTTAAAATTCACTCTTTTCATTGCTGGAAATGTAAAATGAAAAATATGGGTAATGTTAAAAATACAAACAGAAAGTTTAATGAACTAACAGTTGGCGGTGGAACAGTAGTAATTTACAGTTGGTAATGAATGGCAGACAGCTTTATTTCTGTGGGGTCCCTGGTATTTTCTAAACTTGGTTGTTCTCTTGGAGACGCTTCATTACCAAACTAGATAACATTATCAGTACTAATGCTGTTACCTAGTTTGGTAATGAAATGTCTGCAAGAAAACAATCAAGCTTAGAAAGCATCAAGGATGCTTTGTTTATTATCCCAGTACAAATCCATTATCCAGTTAAATTGCATTGATTGTTGTCTGATGCACTGCATGATCTGCTATTATATTTTGTTTTTAGCTGTTCATACAGAAGAAGAAAAGAAGAACTGAACTTCAGTCAGTTCCTTTAATTACAATCCTTAAAAGGATTCTTAGAATATAAAAATAAGAGCATGGCATATATCTGGCATTCTATTATGCCTTGTATCACTACTTCCTCACATACAGTATGGTAGAACTGCAAATTCATTTTTGCAATATACAAATTTATAAAACAAGTAGTGTTTGCTTCAAATTTATTGTATTCATTCCCACTTATTTTTGGAGTTCCGAAGGACAATATAATTAGCCTATTGTGGACTGCTTTGCTTCACTCTCTCGGAGATTAAAAAAAAGTAATTTTAAGCAAGAATGGGCCCATCTTAGTGCAGAATGAATCCTCTTTCTCAAGCAGCAGATCAGAAAAAGTGGTGAATCATTGTGGTCACTAATTGCTTTTCTAATGCACTGGTCAAAATAATATATTTTGCTGGCCATTCCACTTTTCAAAACATGTAATCTGAAACACTTACCAGACCAAAATTTGGATTCAGTTTTGAACCAAAAGATCCTAACACATGCCTCTTTGGGTTAGCTGAACTCAAGACTCACAATGTCTATGAAGATTCTCAGGCATCCAAGTCATGGTTGTCCCAAAAGTGTTTTTTCAGAAGGCAACTGGGCTTTGTTTCTCCTTGAAGATGTTTTGCTTTTCATCCAAGAAACTTTTTCAATTCTGAAATGAAGAAGCTTCTTGGATGAGAAGCGAAACGTCTTCAAGGAGAAACAAAGCCCTTTTGGGTCAAGATTCACAAGTGAGCTTAAGGAAGTCAGTCTGTGCCATGTGAAACAAGGGCGTAAAGGCTTTTGAATGAAATCTCATTGAAGGTTTGCATTGCTTATTCTCATTACCACAAATGAAAGACAGGATATGACTCTAAATAGGTAACAAATGGATATAAAACATGGCTGCTCAAACTTTTGGCTTTTTTTTTTGGGCCACACTGAGTGAAGAGGAATCGTCTTGGGCCACATATACATAAAAATATATTATTTAGTTAATGTATATAATTAACAATCTTCTTTTATTTTTTAAATATCTTTTATTGTCTTGTATTACTAGCAATCCAAGGCCACATGCAGTCTGTGGGGGGCCACAGGTTGGACACACCTGATATAAAAGAAGAAAATTGCACCCTTCTGCTTAAAAGAATATCTCTGTTCTGTTTTATCTCTGTACAGACCATGCTGTTTTGTTAGTGGATAACTATAGCTGGAAGTCACCAAGCTACGTAATGCTGGATATTTGTACCTTTCTTGTCTGACATCCTAGAATGGAAGCATTTATATTTAGACTATGCTCTTTTCTTGTTATAATTGGAAATTGTACATAATGTATGAAATCTCTATAATGTTTTAAAGAGATGAGCTCCTTCAGGGTAATTTCATATACTGGAGGTGTCATCTATCCATAATGCTCATTCTTAGCCATTATTTTCCAGATGACCTATCATTCTAGATGCCAACATGAAAATACTCTTCTTTTTACCCAACTAGGTCAATCTTTTTCACCATAAACTGTTAATTTAAGCTATACCTACCACTGCAGCTTAGGTTACTGCGGCCCTTGTTTCATGTTGCTACAGGACCAATTTCGCCTTTATCTAGAACTTGCTAAAATGTGATCTTAAATCTTTTTATGATTTAAAAAGTAGCTGTTCTCAGTATGTATTGATGGCAGCCATCTTTAAGTTGTTCTTCATCCAAGTTAATTTAAAAATAGCTGTTGAGTTTTTTTAACCAAGAATATAAAAATACAATAAGATTAAAAATTCAAAAATCATTTCCAACATTCTGAAATAGTAACGTTGGCAAAAACATCTCTTAAGTTTGATTACCTTTTTATATCATCTTCCGTTTTCAGATGAGCTACAATAATGGTTAGATGCATTGTCTGAATTGGAACCAGAGCTTTCAGCAGTTTAGGTTCCTGGGTAAATATAGATTCTTGGACATCTTCTATTTTATCTAAAATCTGAAATAAACAGGGATAAGAAGTGACTCAAACTTAAGAATTGTAGCTGTTTCTATTAAGAAATTGTTCATTTATTACACTATTTCATTATATTATAGATTTTAAAAATCTTGTGTGCCTCTTCAGAATGTTCAGTTGAATATTATTAATTGGAGACAATTAAAAAAGCATTTGCAGTTTGCTTAAAAACTAGCATAGCTATAAGATGCTTTTTGAAACGTTTACATGTCATCTGTATTTTGAAGGGTTGATCAGTGATTGTCTGGTTTGAATTTCAGTTTCACTGTGAGTACAAAAATAAAAGAATTTTATAAGTATTAACATGATTTTTATGCAGTTGTCAATGTCTTGTAGACTGAAAATAGAATAGCATTTCCATAATTAACCATACATGACTAAAGAAGAAACTGGTGTAATTTTCCATGTGATAAATTGTAATAATAAATCCATTCAATTGACTAAATTTGTTATTCTTAAATACATTATTTTTCTAAAATTGTATGGCCCATTTTCATCTCTTTGGAATGTATTCCAAATGCATATTCTTGGTTTATAAAAGTAGTAGAAGAAAAATGCTTCTTTTGAAAGAATCTTCCATAATAAACTTGCATGTGAGATGAGAATGAAAGATGAAAGAAATCTCAAAGGGAAAATAAGCTTTGATATAATTTATAATTCTGATTAGTATAATTCAAACAGAGCAAAATACATTTATGTTACTGGAGAAGAAAAAATGGCACTTAAATATTTTCCATACATTAAGAAAGCTAACAATCATTTAGGGACACTTGGCATTTTACGGTATCACAATACACATGAGTTATATAGATCTTTAATAAGCAATTCAAATGCAGATCAGCAAAAACAAAGATACTGATGGCCTTGACTCTTGAAAAAATTATTAGAACGTTTGCAAAGACACAATGCATAGACCTTTTCTACAGCTATTGCTTCATATTCAAAGTGGGGTATCTTCTCCTATCACTTTTAAAATTTATTATTATTATGCAGTTTCTGATCCTCATTACGGAGACTGTTCCATCTGAAACAGGAAAAATTAACATTAAAAATTGTACCCCAGGGATTCCATATTCTTCAGGAAGAAATCAATAAATAACTTGCAGTCCACAAAACACCTCCAGTTGAAAAGCTCCCTAACCTTTTAAATGGAGCTGGAGGGAGATATGCTCAGTAAATTATAAGTCTGGAGTTCATACAAACACATATTTTTGTCTAAAAAGAGAAAAGGAAGATAGACATAAATATGAACTATACATGACCAATTAAAATACAGGAATGTGTTCTACTAATGACAACATTTACTATATATATATATTCCAATAGTTAAAGACATATGACACATTAAATTGGAAGACTGTCTCTTTACAACCATTTTTAAGAAATACATGATCCAATATAATTAACAAGCTTGGACACTTTCTTGCCTAAATCTTGTAGTACATCAATTTCCTAACTTTAGGAGACTTTTTTCAACTTTTCAGGTAAAGAAATGAAATTGAACAGAGATGATATATAGAAAGAAAGGTTTACTTTCCAATTATATCTTTATAAGACTTGCCTTCTACTCCTTTCATCAGTTCTTTTCCTAGATATGTTTTGTTTGCTTATGTATTAATTCTTAATTTTTAAAACCAAATTCCCAGACCTACAGTAAACAATATATCCAAATTTGGCCTGATTAATACAGCAGAATGATTAATTCCTGTAATCTGAACACTGTTACTGTAACCTAGAACGTACTAGGCATTTTGAGCAGCTACATTATATTACTAGTGATCTTCTAAAACAGTTCCATTTTTTTACACATCTTTCTTCTAAGTTAGAGGCTAAATGCAAGACTGGGGGGGAGGGGAGAGGCTTTGCTAAATTTCATTTTGTTTCCCAAAAAGTTGAAAAAAACTCTTGGAAACTGAAAATTGATGTACAAGATTTTGCTACACATAAAATCCTACATGCCACAGGGCCAGGCTATTTGCAGAACCATTTCTCTCTGATTGTTGCTACTCATGACAGTTAGAACAATTAACCAGTGGAACAACCTGCCTCCAGAAGCTGTGAATGCTCCAACACTGGAAGTTTTTAAGAAGAGACTGGACAACTATTTGTCTGAAATGGTATAGGGTTTCCTGCCTGAGTAGGGGCTTGAACTAGATGACTTCCAAGGTCCTCCCAACTTTTTTTTTTTATTTTTCTTATTATTATTATTATTATTATTGTTGTTGTTGTTGTTGTTGTTGTTGTTGTTGTTCCACCAAAACTGACTAAAGTTGAGAATGTTCCAGGTATCTTTCCTGTGGCAGCGTCATCCAAAGGGAGCTAGGAAGTATATCTTCTCTGTTGCCTGCTTCATGGAATAGGTATGGAGAACTGGATTGTAGTCATCTTCAGTGTTTATTTCTGAAGAATGCTATTAGATCTACATCGCTAGTCCACAATTTAACAGAAACATACGAGGGCAATTTGGAAATAAACCTCCATTTGGTTATCAATGACAGACACTCGCAGATACAGAACTTTTATTATATACGTTAGAAAACTACAACATTACCTTACTTTTCGACATAATCACCATTCAAATTGAGGCACTTGTCAAAATGTCTTACAAGGTTTGAAATTCCTTAGTAGTAGTCCCTCGGCGCCAAATCTGGGCTACAGAGGGGTGATCAAAAACATCCGAATGGAACTGCTTCAAAAGTTTTTGGTGCGTCTAGTGGTGTGCGGGTGAGCATTATCGTGAACCAACACCACACCGGAAGTCAGCATGCCCCAACGCTTGTTATGGATGGCCCGTCTGAGTTTTCATAACGTTTCACAGTAGACTTCTGAATTAATGGTCGAACCATGCTCCATGAACTTCACTAGCAGTAGTCCTTTGGCATCTTCACATTTGGCAGGATTTTCTATGGCACCACTTCTGGTGTGGTGTTGGTTCACGATAATGCTTGCCCGCACACCGCTAGATGCACCCAAGAACTTTTGAAGCAGTTTCATTGGGATGTTTTTGATTCTCCCCCCCTTAGCCCAGATTTGGCACTGAGCGACTACTACTAAGGAATTTCAAACCTTGTAAGACATTATGACAAGTGCCTCAATTTGAATGGCGATTATGTCAAAAAGTAATGTAATGTTGTAGTTTTCTAATGTGTATATTAAAAGTTCTGTATCTGCGAGTGTCTGTCATTGATAACCAAACGGAGGTTTATTTCCAAATTGCCCTCGTACTTTTAAAAAAAAGTTTGATCAGGTATATAACTTAATAAGATACGCTGACTATAGATCACATTGGATTAGATGAGGAGCAAGTGTGTTTCCATCTCAATTCTTTTTTTAAGTGTTATTTCAATTATGGCAGGCAAAGATATCTCACCATAGGATTTACACCAAGTAATCAAAATATTGATCAATAATCCAGAACTTTTCATTTTAAGAAAAAAAAAAAGTAAAGCTGTGCAGAGATCGGGATTTAATGAGCAAAATGTGATTTGGAACTTGTGTAGGCATATATGTAGAGATCGCCTTAAACCAAATGCATCATTTACTAAGACCATACAGTCACAGTAGCTGCAGAGAGCAGCCACTGCAGCAAAGGAAAAGATATATCTATTTTAAAACATTCCAGGCAGGTGTAATGTCACACATGCTACAAAAAAAAAAAATCATGATTCCAGATCTCTGCAACACTGTAGAATTTTGGATGTCAGCAATTTCCATTTGTGTTCCAAAACTGCAATTTAAAGTAGCTCTCCTACATTCCACATAAAATAAAATAAATGTATGCATCTATAAAGGGCAATACTTATCAAAATTGCTAGCAAGTGTTATTCAGTTCATTTATTATCTAAGAAAGAAAGTGGAGAAATAAATTGGTGTTATGAGAATAAAAACACAAGACTACAGAAACTAGATGAACATGGAATATTAAAAAATATGGTGGATCTCAGGGTAAAGTGGGTAGATTTAAAAAAAAGGAGAAGAAGTGTATCCTCAGTATCCCTAATCATCTTTTAACCGCAAATAGAAGAAGACAGTTCCTGAAATGGTCATCAAATTTTTGGGAAACTGATTGGCATACATAGGTTATTCTACTAATTCCCACAGTTTGGTTAGAAATTCATTACAGGCCAATTTCCTTCAGATGCTTGTGCAATCTATAGTAACAAGTCATCATGAAACAGCAAAATGTATGATTTATTCATTTCTTTGTTCTAGTTATATGCCATCAAATCAATATCAACTCTGTTGTTTACAAAACAATCAGAAAAAATTTCTGTAATAGTTAAAATGTCTGTGGTAAATATAAATAAATTGAAATAACCAATAGCACATAAAAATTACAACACAGCAATACATTTTACTTGTAATGATCATAAAAATTAAACAAAACAACTCATGACAAAACCAAATGAAATCATACCAGCAAGGAAAGCAATATAAACAACTCTAAGTAAAATATGACAAAAACAAACTAGTCAATCTTTGAAAAAAGACAATCTTCACTTCAGTAGCTTTTGAAACACTAGAAGCAGCAATACATTCTAAAAAATAATCAATAATTCAATAATAACAGTAAATCCCAAATAACAAAATAAATCAAAACACTTAGTTGCCACTAATAGTTCTCTCAATCATTCCTTCACAGATCAAGCAGAGGCCAATAAATTTGGTGGAGACCGCCTCCTTCCTGCCCTCACAGCATACATAGACATGGGCCCTCTAATGTCTTCCAATCTCCCAATAAGCAATCTGATATAGACCTGGGCCTAAAGCAGTGGTGGGATTCAAATATGTGAACAACCAGTTCTCTGTGTGGATGCCACTTCTGGAAGTCCATTCTGGGCCTGGGCAACAAAAAATTAGCTACCGGTTCTGCCGAAGTGATGCGAACTGGCTGAATCCCACCACTGGACTAAAGCAACCCCTTCCCTGCCTACTTAGACCAACATTCATGTATGCCTTGAGTCTAGAAGACTGAATGAAGACTTAGCCATTGTTCGGAAAAGAAAGCCTTTCAGAATTTTTATAATTAGAACTTGCATTGAAAATGGGAATTGTCAGAAAGGCTGTTTTTCTCTCTGTAGCATGCCAAGAAAGCAAGCTCCATTTCCTTTCCTTCTATAAATGTATTGTTTTTCATGAGTCCTCAAAAGACAATCCTTTCCTGATTCTTTCTATCATTTGGCCTCAAAACATAGAACTCTTGTCAACTAATCCAGTAAAAATAAATAAAAAAGAAAGGAAATTAATACTTTATCCTTTTTTGCTGAATTGTTAAAAGAAGCAAAGAAAGAAATGGGCAGTTCATTGATCCACTTTTGTTTCCCACTCCCCTCAAAGCATCCCCAATGGTCCAGACTTTTGTGACTGATAGCCCAGCAGCTCAATATGAAACAATCTTTGGAAACTGAGAATGAAGACTGGTCAATTGGAATGGAAGCAGCAGATCAGATTGAAGCATAACAGGTGGATCAGTCTTCCTTGCTTATGCCAGCAGAGAAGAAAGAACTCTATTTTGGATCCAGAGCAAGAAATTCATTGAACATAAGATTGGAAAGGACTTTAAAGGCCTTCTAGTACAATCTCCTGGTAATAGGTGGCCTGTCCCCAACTCGCGAGCAGGAAACATGGATAAGACCACCAACTTCAATACAAATAGCACAAAGGACTAAGAGACCTTCTGAGATTCAGAAAGTAGCACAACAAATGGATCAATAATTTCATTAGGAACAATAAGAGAGAGAGAGAGAAAAACTACCACAGAAATAATCCTGGATATTTCCCTCTGTAAAAGCTACATTATGCACTGATAGATGGAAATATTTGAGAAATGAGTGAGTTGGCAATCAGATAAGTGTTTATTGGCACTTTTCATAAGAGTAATTCTAATTTAATTAATGGGGAACACTCAGATTCCGATACCTCTTCCATAATTCTGAGTTCTCCACTCCCGGCAATTGTCAATTCTTTTTTTTTCTGAAACCAAGTAGATATTTTATCAAAGGTGTTACCAGACTGCTGCTAATTCAACTACAGAACAGACTACACAAAATACAGACATAGTAATTTCTAATTCTGCAACACATTAGGCTGCTTATTTTGTTAATTTCTTCCTTATCTCACAATGTAAAGCAAGATTAGTCAATCACTTATATAACATCCTTGTAGAAAAGCCAATATTCCAGCTTTATAGACAAAATACTTTAATCGTGCACTTCACCATGGACACTGGGTAAGATAGTTTTTTTTTTAATGTGCAGGCTACATCCGTTTCTGGGTAATGATCAGTCAGAATTCACCCATGTCTATGTCTCCATTCAGAATAAAGGCCGACTGGGTGACTTCTGGTTGGCTGGGTGACCAACCATAATAATGTCTTTCCTGCTAGAAGGGCTTGGACTATACGAAGAATTGATTATGAATAAAATTCACCTTTTTGTGACAGACCAGGCACTAATCAGAGAGAAAGACTGTTTGTAAATTTATTAATGTTTATAATTAAGCCATATTTAATCACTTACCTGGTCATTTGTTATTGGTATTGCAACAAAATAGTTAGGTACGTGACTCTTCTGTTTTTTATAGATTATTTGTTCTTTATGGCCAGGTTCCTTCTCTTCTATAAATATCTTTTGCGCTCCTTTATTTAAACTAAGTAATTGTTGATCAAGAACATTCTTCTGTAAGAACTCTGAACTGGCTTTTTTTGAATCTTCCTCATTTTCATTCCCTAGATGAGCACTAGATGTTCCTGTTGATTCTGCATTTGGGGTCTCGTTATGCAGTTTCTTCTCAGTGACCATTTTCTTTAATTTATTTTCTTTTTGCTCTTCTTGTAAAAAGTTTTCCAGCATTAGCTGCTTTGAGTCTTGGTTCCACCTAAGCTGCTGTGGTAGGGTTTCTTTTAGAATGGATTCTTTTGCCTCTTGCCTGACATCCTTAGAATCCATCCCAAGTGCCCCTTCCTCTGCTTGCTGCTGTTTCATTTCAGCAGCTATTATCTCTTCCCCATGTTGTACCTGCTGCTTCACGGGAGATATATTCTTAGGCGTGTTGGAAAACTGCCAGTGGATATTCTCAAGTGACATTTCTCCTCCTAGATTCTCTTCTAGCTGCATAGTGACACATGGAGACAGAATCTCCTTTTTTACATTCTGCTGTATCCTCCTTGCAGGCGCAGATGATATCTTTCCATTGTGACTCCAGTGCTGTTGTACATCAACAGTTACAGATGGTACATTTTTTTTCTTTTGTACCTCTACAGACATCTCTGGATCGTCTCTTTCACCCCACTGCTGCTGAATGCTCCCTATCATGTGCCAAGACTTATTTCCTTTTTTCTGTTGTATCTGAACCATCCTATGTGTTGCCTCCCTTCCTCCGATATCTTCTATATGGGCCTGTACTGCCATTGGGGAGACAGCCCTTATGTTGGCCCGTGGTGTATTTCCTTTTAACAATTGTTGGCCTCCATTTAGGTGGTTTGGCAGCTTCTTCGCCTCCTCATTTTCCTCACTCAATAGCAGCAATTGCTGATTCATAACCTTGGCTTATAGCCAGTGTTTCCAAATTTGTTTGTCTTATAAAGTATCTTTTTTGAAGGCTTGAGACAAATTATGTAAAGAACTACAAGAGATTAAATGGAGAATAGTTGCTAATACTAAATGCCAACAAAAAGATCCATTTGATTAGATAATTGTATCACATAATGAAAAAAGGCTTGGGCAGCAGGACTATGCTTTGTCCATCTTTGTTGCCTATATTTTTTTGGTGCTGAGACCTAAGCAGAAAAACCAAGGAAAGACAATGTTAGTCAAACAATCTTTGTCCTATAATGTCACCTCTGAAGGATGTATATGTCTCAAGTGCCAGCAGATTGCCCCATTTATATCAGCTATGCCATGCCCAAAGGGAGGAAGATAATTCCTCTTGATAATTTAAAAAGTCATTTGCACTTACTTATTACTTATAGCACAAGAGAACTTATTAGTGTAATAATAACAGATGTTCTCTGTACTTTCTCCCTTTTCTTGTCCATAATGCATAATTTTATAATGTAGTAAACATATAATACAGTAATATAATATAATAATAATAAAATAATATAATACAGTAATACATAATGCATAATGTTATAATACATTACATTAAAATAAACAGCAGTTGAAGTACAGACTATAGGAATCCTACAGACAATGAAATAGCACTGATATAGATTACGATCAAATAAAAGCTCAAAATAAATCTCATGAGCTAATGAGGAAAAAGAAAATTTGATTTTAAAAAGGATTTTTTTTTAATAATTTGGGAAAAAGAGACACATATGATCCATCCTGGTTTTGATGTCAAAAGCACTTCCATGACTCTTACCATCTCTTTAGTAGCAGTCAGACTATGACAATATCAACAGATAAGAACTTCAATAACTTATTAAACTTAGGACAAGATATTGTCTAAAACATGGCAGATATATTAATTGCAGTACAGCATTCTGGGAATTTCCATCTTGCCTAAATTACACTCTAAATTATAGTACCTCAGATAAGGATAACTGTATGGAAAAAGCCAAATAGCTCCTTCTCACCAATAAAACTTGAAAATGTTTAGATGAAGGTTTTACTCTTCTCCCTCCACTCCTGTGGGAACACTTACATGGTTGCGAACTTAATGGAAGTCTCTTTGGCACATAAAATGCATAATAACCTTGTCAGAATAACATCATTTTAGAGCTGCTTTTGCCCCCACCAAGTAAGCGAGGAAGATTGGGAGGGGGGAGGAGTTCAGAGATTTGACCATTAATGGTTTTTTAAAATTTAATGTTTCCAGAACTTAATGGAATAGTCCCATGTAAATTAGTGCAGCAGGTCACAAAACATATTGCATATTCTTTTCAATTAAGCTTAAATCTGATGACAGATTTCAGTGGGGCAGCACTTTTACTTTGGGCTGGTTTTTTACCTTCAAGAATTGCAAGAAGCCATCCAATTTACTCTGAGATAATTGAAGAGTAATTTAAAATTTCAAATAAGCTAGAAGGGATTCAGTGACGCAGTAGGTTAATGTCAAATTGCAAGATAACTCTATTTTTAAACAAACAAACAAAAAACACTACCTTACCAATGTTGTGGAATAATGATTCTATACCCCCTTAGAAGGCAAGGCCAATCAGCATAGAGAAACATTTATTCAGCAGGAATAGTTAGATCTGTTCTGCAAGAGCAGAAACCAGCAAAATTACAACATTAATCAACATGCATAGCATAAGATGTTCATTTTTCATTGCTTTAATGGATGGTTTTGCTTCATGTGGTTACATTTTTACTTCATCATCATCATCATTTATTTATTTATTTTGCATTTTTGACCACATAGACACTTTGTTCCCTGTATGGTCTTTTAAAATGCTGAGTAGTCATTTCCTCATCCTAGACTATACTAACTTAGGTAAATTACCTGGGTATCCTTGCAGGAGATAATTAAGATCTGCCACTGTACCAGAATGACAGTATGCAAATGGAAAGGTAAAGCACAGAACAGCTAATGAAGACAAACTGATAATTAAGAGAAACTTGCTAAAGCAAAAGTATGATCTGCAATAAAGAAAAGCCAAGCATATTTCGTGCGGCTGCTGATAAAAACAGGATCGCCAACAGGATCGCCAATGTCCGATAACGGATATGGCACAAGAAGAAGAAGAAGAAGCATTTTTCACATGTTCCCCATCTACCTCTTGTCTTTGAAGTTCTTTTTTTAAAAAGCAAAACCTTTGGTCAGAGAGACAAGTCACTTCGAAGACACTGAATACTTCAGCAGCATGCAGACTCCCTTCCACATCTTCATGCTGTTTCTTGATAGCCAGAACCATAGCTTTCTACAGCCCTGCTAACATATCAACTGTGGAACCCAAACTGGGTCCTAGCACAATTTTGCAAGATAGGAAATGAACACGGCTATACGGGCTGCACCAAATTGAATATGTGGGAAGAGTCAGAGACAGAAGGAAGAAAACAGTGCAGTTTCTTCCACATCTCTTGCACTTGCCTTCTTGGTGGTATATAGATTGGTTTTATCCACAAATGTCACTACTATAGGATCCAAAGCAAAGAGACCTTCAAACTCCAGTGCCATCACTGATTCTATGAACAACACCAACTCTATAAAACACATCACTAGAAGCCAAAATCACAAGACTATGGCTGATTTACTTTGGCCATGTCATGAGTGCAAATTCATTGGAGAAGTCAATGGTGCTAGTAATGGTTAGTGGAACAAGAAGAAGGGGCCAGCAAAGAACATGCTGGCTTGAGACCATCATAACTGATAGAAAGATGAACATTCAACAACTAAAAAAAAACACCTGTGCTTGACACGGTAGCACGGAGAACACTTGCCTATAAAGTTGCCAAGAGTCAGACGCAACTCAATGGTTAAAATAACAAACAAAAATATCACCCCAATCAAATCAAGAACATTTGCCATTTGCTGCAAGAGAGAACAGAGACTTAGCTGGCAGCCACCTTTTCTTTTCTTTCTGTTTCCAGTAGGGAAATTATGACCTTGTGGCAGACCTTCCATGAGGTCAATATTCCCTATTGTGATCCAAAGCTGTTTCAGGGACTTGCTGCCATTGCAGCCACCTACCAGTAGCTTCTGTAATGGCACTTGTGCTGGTAGCAAGCTCCCACAATTCTTACCTCCGAAGTTCCTGAACCAAACCTATTTCAGACTTGTTCTAGACTACACTTGCTGTCACCAGGTGAAGTACATTCAGACTTACAAGTTCTGTTACTATACCTGTTTTAATACAAATAGTTTTGGACAACAAAAGATCTGTTTCTTAATCTGGTCTACCTCATGGAGCTGGTATGCTATTTCTATTCTCATTATTCCGCCCACTTTCTGCTCCTCCTGCAAAACATTTTTTAGATTATCTTTTGTCAGTGTGCTTTCTCCTTTCAACAGGATTCCCCTACCCTTCTTCAGAAAGCTACAGCCTCCAAAAACCTTTGTGTGAGAGCATCAACCCTGCCAGCCTCATGTGTTGCCAGTGGAACATTATGGAGCTAGCTGTTTTGTATAGATGGGATGGGATGGGATGTGATGGGATGGAATAGGAATGGAATGGAACGGAATGGATCGGATCAGAACAGAACAGAACAGAATAGAATATTTGGCCAAGTGTGATTAAACACAAAAGGAACATACCTCCGGTGCATAAGCTCTCAGTGTATATGCAAAACAACAGAGTAATTATAATCATAATAATGATACCAATAAGAGAAGATAGTAGAAAAAATGAGAAGGATAATAGTATTATAGCCCTACTACACAGGTAAATATCCTTAGACATAAGAGAATGCTGTGGGAATTAGGTATTCAGCAGAGTGATGGCACGGGGGAAAAACTGTCCCTGTGTCTGGTTGTTTTGCCATGTAATGCGTCCCAAGGAGAGGAGTTGAAACAATTTATGTCCAGGATGTGAGGGGTCTGTAGATATTTTCTCAGTCCTTCTTCTGACCAGTGCAATATACAGGTCGTCAATGGAAGGCAGGCTGGTTACAAATGTTTTTCTTGCAGTTTTCTCCCTTATTTTTCTATCCATAGAGAACCAAAATTATAATTAAAAATATTTATTTCAGCTCTACAAATTTTTTTACAAATGTTGTAAAGCAGATAAAAACTGAACTTTGCAACTACCTTTGCAAAGTAGCTCAAAACAGCTCGGTTTTCCCAGTCCACATGCCCATATCCTTTGAGGTAAGGATGAAAGGAGTAAGAAGCCACAGGGATTAAGTGCATGAAAGAAGATTAAAAAAATTAATTAATTATAATACCAATCTCATTCATTATACCGTCCATATTTTTTTGTCCTACAGACTATCCTTGCCTCTTCCAATCTCTTCAAAGGTTGACTTTTATTCTTTAAACTTTGCATCTCTTTCAAGAGTTCACAGTTCCAGCCATGACTTTCTCAGTCTCCCTTTTCAACTGTTCATTATTCATTGTTATTATTTCTTTTGCAATTTGATCCTCATTCATTATTTTTATAACAACCCATCTCCACATTTTTTCACATTCACTTTTGTATTCAAGCTATATACAGCACAATAGCACTCATTCATTCTTAATCCTAATTCCTTTATTTACAACACACAATGCCTAAATACTCCATTCCCACTTCATTCAATTGACTTTTATCTTTCTCCTGACATACCAACTCTTATTCCTATAAAACATAGTGAGCAGAAATATGCTCTTATATAAAGCCATTTTCAACATTCATTTCTCACAACAGATTTTATAACGTGCATTTCTTCCCTCATTTCACATCTTAAAATTTCTCAATTTTCACATCTTTATTTTTTAAAAAATATATAAAATACACAAATTCATCTACTTGTTTTTATTTTTCTATGTTTATATAAAATGTGCAAATATTCATTTTCATTTTCATTTGTTCATTTTCCCTATCAGACAAATACCTTCGTCTTTGATGCATTAATTTTTAGCTCCATTGGAGCATACTATACAGTAACATTTGCTGAAAAGTCCCCAACAAACTGTATATGTAAAATACACATACTTTCACATTCTCAATCAATATATTTCTACCATCTTCATCATTGTTCCTTCTAGATGTAAAAAAGGAACTCAGAACTCATTACCCACCCTTGCCTTACTCTCATTCAGTGTTGAACTGTTTGTTAGGAATTCTATTTATTCTCACTCATGCTTTACGTACATCATATACTACTCTTAATAATACTTAGCAACCAAATTTCAACTCTAAAGTCTCACAAAACATTCCATGATTCAACTCTATTCATTATTTATTTATTTATTGGCTCAATATTCAAACAATATTAACTCTGGGTGACATACAACAAAAACAAGCAATAAACAAACAAGCAAAAAATAACCATGCAATATTTAAAATGAAACCCAATATATAAAATGTAAGCTGGTTTCCAAATGTGATGATGTTATACCCGAAAAGGGCTCCACTCAACTGGAGCCATTCCTTTGCTATGTGCATGAATGAAAAGACTTACACATAAAAATCCACAGAACTTTATTCTACAACGATATTTGCCAGTCATCTTCATATTCATTTCTGGGTCTTCAAATGACCAGACCACTTTCTCATCCATCTATTCATGTTTCCAGGCAGAACATTTTTCTTCTGGATTATATTCCTTCCATTTCCTAGATATATAGAAATATAATTGCTACACATACTTCAATCACAATCAGAGGGAAAAGACCAACAGATGAAGTAAGTGTTGTAAATTCTGATAAATCAAAGATGGTGAAAAATTCATCACTTCTTCTAAATTCCACATTTATATATGCAACAATTGAGATTGTAATGCTGCATCCAAAATCAAAACTTTAAGGGCAAATCAAATATTATTTTTTCCTGCATAAGAATATAGCAGTTGTATTGCTCCTATTTATTTCACTGAAAAACTTTGTCCCATGATTATCAAGATAACCTTCATATATAAATATTCAATTTTTATCCCACCTTTCCTCCCAGGTGCTTAGAGCAGCACTTACTATTCTTTTTGTCTCACAAAATCTATAGCCTTAGAATGATTGGCCCAACTAGACTCAAACAATACACTACAGTCATTAATTTATTTTGGAAACCACAATGATTGAATTCCAACAATAAACTAAACAAGCCTTTGCTGCCTGGAAACAATCCAGAATTTCTGGCTGGAATTTTTCCTTTTATACCTGGATATATTAGAGATTGTTATGGTACCTTATGCATTGTACATTCTCTATCACTGAAATCATCCTGAAATACACAACAACTAACAAAAGGTTGACAGCAACTACTAACTACTATTAACAACTACTGCTGATTTCCATGGAACTTATTCAATATAAATTCAAGCATCTAGAGATCAGTCACTGTATTTCTATGATGCTGACCCAATCTCAATTATTTTTGCAAACTGTTTTTGAAATGTAGAACTCTTGTTTTGTTTAGTGGTTTAATTACCATACAAGAATAATCCTTAGATTTTTTTTTCAAGTTTTGATGAATAAAATATGTCGACGATGCTCACCATATCTACGTTTCCTAGCAGGTAACAATAAAAATAAAAGAACTGCAATAAAGTTGCAGCACAGCACAGTGCACAGACTGGGATAATGGAAGAGACAAAGAATAAAAAGTTATTTAAAGCAATGCAGACCACCAACTATGCAGAAAGCTATATCGCTGTTCAATATAAGGAGTTCTTTTTCTATCACCTTTTATTTTTCTCCCCTTAACAATTAGGTTTATTAAAAAGAGAATGAGCTCAATTTTGCTATCAACAACCCAGCATGGATTAAATATCTCCTGCAAGTGAGTATCTATTGATTCCTTATAAAACTGTAGCAAGAATGATGCTAATTTATAAACTCAAAATAATCACACTTTCTCAAAACATGGACATGAACAGCATCCTGCTGCTTTACCTGCAGGAAGATGACATAAAAGCAGGGCATCAGCCTATTTTATTGGGAGTTAGAGGGATCTCCATGGCAGAAATATTTACCAGACAGAGAGATGAATGCTTCACATACCATAAGATCTGATGCCATTGAATACTAATAACAGAAGACAAACCTAGCAAATTAAGGAGGTGGACGGATCTCCTGTGGCTCTTTTCTTATTTTGCATATTTCATCATAGTCTTTCAGCATCTTAGAATAGCTGCAATCAATTTAACAGAGAATGATCAGAAAAGACGCATGAATCCAGAGCTGAAGATCTAATCTATATATGCATGAAAAAATGTAACAGGGCTTGTTGGGCCTGGAAAATCCAGATGTCTGTTTACCTGCTAGGTCTGAGGTCCATTTCTAGGTTCTGTTCTCTTAACATTATTTAGCTCAAGATACAATAGTACAAACAAACTTTGCATGAAGCTAACATGTTCACACCCTAGGAAGATCAGCATCTGAAGAATCTCATATTATTCTGCCTTGACTTCAGCTGCTGTTTGTGGCAGTGGGCCAGACTTAATTCTGCAATTTGCAGGACCATCTAAATTTAGTAGGTTGAGTCTGAGGCATTACTTTCAAAAATATGCCTAGATGCAATGGCCTGCTGTTTCTTTAAGTGATAAAAGTAGTTTCAATTCAGAACAAGCCCAGAAATAAATTATAGTCCCATTCTTCCAGAAACAAAATAACATTCTCTTAAGTGGAGTTATACTCTATAAGTTTTTAAGAAACTTTTGAGATCTATGTAGATATGGGTGTAGAAAGAGAAAGAAAATAATGTTGGGGAAAAGGTCTGAATACTAATTAGCCTCAACACTAGAAGAGTTGAAGTATTATAGTTAAAGTCTTAAAAGGGAATCACTCCCTGCTTTGAAAACTTAGGTCAGCTTCAAATCCCGGATATTCACTGCTTAGAGAAAAATAAATTCTGTAAATGTTTTTGTTTTTATTGACAAAAATTCCACTACTTTTACCTATATATGTTCTAAATTAACATCAAAGTCTGTATGTCTTATTCCAAAACATATTAGAAGGGGTAGAAAATATGGGGTCAACAAGATACTGTTAAAGTACCAATCCAAGGATTTCCAGTGAGGAGTTCCAATGAGTTGGAAGACAAACATGCAAACAGAAACCTACACATTTATGTTAAAAATATGCTTATGTAATGCTATAAAACTATTTATCCATGGAAACATTAGACTAGATAAATATTTTCTCAACCACCCACCAACGACAGCAGTGCTAAAATTTCACTGCTGGAACATCTATCAGCCACATGCCTATCTTTATTGGATTTCCTTGGGAAATATTTTAGATATGGCATCCAGTAGATTGTTACATCTGAATATACCCATTAAGTTAAGATGGCTTAATAAAGTGTAAATATCCACATCATGCTACACTTTATAGAAAGGCTAACAAGCCAAGTATCCTGTATGGACTGGTAGCTAAATCAATCATTCATCTAATAAAGCAGCATTCCCAACCTTTCCGGCTTTGCGGACTGGTGGGGGGAGGGGATGATTTCGCATGAGTGGGGAGGGAGCTCATGTGCAGCTCCATTTGTGCAAGAAAGCGCTTGCCTGCTGTTTCTGCACCTCAGTTTGAATGAGCCACGGCCCGTTACTGCGGTTGGGGACCCTTGTAATAAAGGATAGTTGTGAGAGAAAAGTGCTGGCTGAGTGTATAATAGTCATTCACTTAGATCACACTATTCTGATAGCTAGTTTTGCCATAAAAGAAAATAAATGAACCACAGACTCTTACCAAGAAAATGCAAAATGTTGGGTTTTATAACATTTTAACATACTTGGTGGAAACCTATACAAGGATCTAAATCTCAACAACTTTGACCCAACTAGGTCTCATTGGCACAGTCTGCATTCTTTTTACTTGTCATGTTCCTAAAGGAAAACAATTGACATGCTTTTTAGTGACTCTAAACATAATAATCTTCCCAAGCCACCTCCCCCGCCCAAGTCCTGCTCTACTGCATCAATCATCATGAAGAAGAAGGGGGTGGTCAATTTACATTCCAAACCAAAACAAGGAGACTTAACAGACTGTGCAAATTATTGTACAATATCCTTAATTTCACATGCTAGCAAAATAATACTTAGGGTTATCCAATGCAGATTAGAGCCCTACAGGCAAAAAGATATGCCAGATGTTCAAGCTAGTTTTAGAAAAGGCCAAGGAACACAAGACATTATTGCTGATGCACACAGGATCATTGAGAAAGCCAAACAGTCCCCAAAAGAAGTCAGTATGTGCTCCATCAATTATAGAAAACTCTTTGATTGTGTCCATCACCTCAAGTTGTGGAAAATGGTCAAAAAATTGGAATCTCAGAACATTTCATTGTTCTTATGAGAAACGTATATATACAGATCAGGAAGCCAGAGTCAGAACAGAATATGGTGAAATAGACTGGTAAAAGAATGGGGTACGGCTGCATACTTCCCCCTTATTTATTCCACATATATGGGGAACATATATTAAGGGAAAGTGAATTGGAAGAAAACGAGAAAATTGGAGGAAGAAACATCAATATCCTGCACTATTCTGATGACACTAAGCTGATAGTTAAAAATGAGATGGAACTACAACTTATAATACTAAAAATCAAAGAGAGCAATGAAAAAAATGGGAATAAAATTAAATATAAAGAAGACTAAACTAAAGACAATAGAAGGAACAACCAGCCTTAGAATTGGCAATGAAGATATCAAAGTGGGGCCCAGCTTCTGTCTTCAACAGTAAAGGAACAAGTAGTCAAGAAATATGTCGCAAGCTAGCACTTGTTAGAGCAGCCATGAAGAATTTGGAAGAGATAATCAAATGCCGTTATCTGTCTATGCCTACAAAGATCAGAATTGTGCAAGCTATGGTATTTCCTGTGACACTCTTATGGAAATGAAAGTTGGATTTTTAAAAAGCAGGATAGGAAAAGTATCGGAAAGCCAAGAAACAAACCAATGAATCATCAAACAACTCAACTCAGAGTTCTCACTCAAGGCAGAAATGACCAGGCTCAAATTACCCTACTTTGGACACATTATGCAAAGACCCATCTCTCTGGAGAAGACTCTAATGCTGGGGAAGGTAGAAGGAAAGAGAAGAAGAGGTCAACCAGCAGCAAGGCGGATAGACTCAGGTAGAATGGTGATGAGTGCACCTTTCCTGTGACTTAAAAGAACAGGGAACAGGAAGAGATAACCATATATAAATTATCACACATGCTCAAATAATCAAATGCATTAGTTCAATTATAATTAATTTTAATATATCAAAAATGTTTTCCCTCACTGCTTATATTAGGAAAATGTGTGAAAATCAATCATGAGGGGTGGCATGATTGCTAGTATTTAGCTATTCATTATTTAGCTTTAAAAATGAAATGCATCTTTGAAAAATATTTGATAAAAAATATAGAGGAAAATGTGTCAATTTTGTTCAAAAGAATTCCTGTGTAGCTTTATCAGAATGAATATCTCTCAAGAGATACTGTATTAATGACAAAGGTTTCCAAAGAACTTTAAAACCTGCATTATCATTTGAACAATTGTCCTAATAAAAGTACTGCCCTACTATCAATATGTAATTATTGTTTTTGATGGACTAACCATTATTGAGCTTATGCAGAAATCATCATACTTATTTTAGATCATATAACATGTCAAAGTAAAATGTAATTATTTGGACTCTGGGATGTGAAGAGCTGGTCAGCAGTAAGAACCTGACTTACAATATAATGTACATGCATGTTTGTTCTTACGTAAGTCCTATTAAATACAATGGATATTATTCCCAGGTAAGTATGCAGAAAATTGCAACCTAAAATAAACTCATAAATGAATCTTGAGCAAACATTTGCTGTAATAATATTAATAACCTCAAAGTAATAATGTTTATATAGCAAGTGTGCATGTTCAATCTAGTTTTGTTTCTTGAAACACTTCCAATTTTTATAGGACTATGTAGGTATAACCACTGCAGGTAGGCAGAGCTGAAAGTAATAAATAAAAGCCTAAGATTGCTTTTTATAGTTTGGCTGAGCTGAAATTAGCCCTAGATGTGTCTCTCTCAAAGCATATGATCATATACAAGTAGTCCTCGACTTACAACTTAGTGACCGTTCAAAGTTACAATAGCACTGAAAAATGTGACTTATGACCATTTTTCACACTTATGACTGTTGCAGCGTTCCCATGTCACGTAATTTACATTTGGATGCTTGGCGTCTGACTCGTATTTATGATGGTTGCAGCATCCCTGGATCATACGATCCCCTTTTTGGGACCTTCTGACAAGCAAAGTCAATGAGGAAACCAGATTCACTTAACAGCCGTGTGACTAAATTAACAATTGCAGTGATTTACTTAACAACCATGGCGAAAAGTCGTAAATGGGACAAACTCACTTAACAAATGTTTCACTTGGCAACAGAAATTTTGGGCTCAATTGTGGTCGTAACTCAAGGAATACCTGTGATATCAGACCCAATGAACTAGAAATCTTCACTATACATGAGTACATAGTGTTTGATAACCATTTTATAAGGGTTTTAGAGTTTGTGTTTGCACTTCTCTTAATTAAAGGGCTTTCCTGTGTTTGTTTATTAATTCTCCTGGGAACAACACAATTTTTAAAATAGTGTATGATTTTGGCATACACTATAACAGGAGTCCCCAAACCCCAGTCTGTGGATCGGCACCAGGCCATGGCATGCCAGTAATCAGGCCACATAAACAAGCGAAGCCCCATCCACGGGATGCAGGCAGCACGTAAAATCACGCCCTCTCCAGTCCACAGAAAAACCTCTCTCCACAAAACCCATCCCTGGTGCTCAAAAGTTTGGGGGGCTGCTGCACTATAACACAGAGGTGTTCTTCTTCCTCCTCCTCCTCCTCCTCTTCCTCCTCTTTTATTGCTTTGGGTGTCAAGGGTAAACTGTAATTCTCTAAATATTATTATGCTATATTTGCCAGCCACCTCAGTATGGTCAATGCCTAGTAATGTTGGGAATTGTATCTAAGCAATTCTGGAGAGCTACAAATATATCACCTCTGCTGTAAAACAACAAAGTGTGTGTTTTTTGTTTCTTTACTCATTGTACTAGTGTAGCAGTGTTTGAAGAAGCTGTCTAATCATCAGCGAGGAAGAACAATGCTTTATCTCAGAAGAGTTAGCTAAAGTGGAAAAAATATCTCCACTCTTTGAAAATAGTTGTCCATCTGTAACCACATTGCTGCATTACAATGGGAAATGAGACAGCAGAGATTCTTCCCCCACTTTATAAAAAAACAATAGTTGAGAGTTACTTGGAGTATTTTCACAAACCATTTAATAAATCAGCTAGCCATATTTAGCATACTTATGAGTGGAGTGGGTTTATGGTCGAGTGTGTTTTACAATCCCAGAAGAGTACATTAATTCCATAAACTATGGTTCAGACAACTATGGGAAAATGTGTTTATGAATGTAACCGCTGTTTTCAACGCAGGGAAAAAGAGCAAGATCAGGAGAATCAACATGGCTGGGTCCATACAACATACTGGCATTGCCTACAAAGGCGTTGGCTAATTTCATTAATTCAGTGTTTCTCAATTTTGGCAGCTTGAAGCTGTGTGGACTTCATCTCCCTTAATTCCCCAGTCAGCCTGAATGGATGGGGAATTCTGGGAGTTGAAGTCCAGATACCTTAAACCTGTCAAGATTGAGAAACACTGTATTAATCGAAATAATGTGCTTCATTTATGGCTTAGCCTGTTATGTAAACCCTGGAATTGGGTTAATTCAATAAATCTGGTTCATGTAATCTTAGATTAGTATATTGGGTGAACACAGCCTGTACTGGAAGAAAACCTGATGATGCAACAAAAATCAAATTTCAAGGATGGTCCAGACACTGAATGATTTCCTGCATGTGTTCTTAACAATATAAATAGAGGAAGAAATAGATAAATATAGGAAGTTGTGAAATAGAGATGGGTGTTATATTGCCCCCAATTCAAAAGAAAGAAAACTTCTCCAAAGGCAACATAACGTGCATCTTGACTCTCGGGAGTTGAGTGAGAACTAAACTTTAAGCTTTTTCTAACAATAGTTTTTAAAAAGGAGGATGCAGCAAGGTAGTATAGAAACACTCTTATTTCTTACAATGGTAAGATCCTAATCGGGTTTGCTTAAACCCTAAGGGATCTCAAGTGATATTAGATTTTGATCAGCTACCAGAAGTCATTTAGACTAAAGAGATTGGGAATATATTATTTGTAAATAGACAAGAAAATTGACCCATATGTTAAAGTGACCAGATCTGTTTAAGAAATAGCTTAATAACTGCAAAGATGAAAAAAGCAGCCCCTGTCACAAAACCAAACTGTATCTTGGTCACAGCTACTAAAAATAGCCTTTGTCTGTTCTTGCATCTGCTCATTTTATCTCACCTTTGAAGATTATTGAATTCATTTTGTTATTTCAGAAGATGCTCTCAAACATTTCTCTAGGATTTTTTGAGATTTCCTATAGCCACCAGATCTTGGTTGCAAAGATCCACACAATAGAGAAAAGCGAAGAGTTTACATTTGTAGTTTTTTAATGGTAGCTAGTTCTGAGTTTGAGGAACTGTTCCCAAAAGAACTCCCAGTCATCATGTCTCTGTCAGTTTCTTATCTAATCGCCATTCACACCCCTTTAGCCCACACTTGCTGACAATTTTCCAACCAGCAAGGACCTCTAAGAGGTGGTTTACCATCAACTAAAACCCAAGATTTATTCTCGTTATAAACAAAATTTGTTAATTGCAAAGAATAAAAGTTAAAGAACTTTATTTTTATTCTACTTTTACTTTACTACTTGCAGTAAAATAATCACAGATTTACAACCTTTTACACAAATACAAGAATAATTTTACACAACAGTAGCTCCTGAGGGCTAGAATCTCAGGGTCTGGAGGCTTACTCAGCCTCTCCTTCCCCCCCTCCCAACAGCTTAACATTTTCTAATACATTATTTTTATTAAAGAAATTTTTAAAAGAATAAAAACCATGCAAATTTTGAAAGAAAAAAGAAAAGGAAAAGTAATAAGTGAAGGAAGTGCAAAGAAAGAAATAGAAAGGAAAGTTATAAAGAACTACTTCCAATCTTAACAACAGTTACAAGTATTTTTTACTCACAAGTAATCTTTTTGTCTCTGGTTCTCCTAATTGGAAGATTTGATCTCTGTCTTTTCTCAAAAGTTGCCTCTGGTTTATAATTAATCTCACCTGAAAGCTTTGTCTTTGTTGCTTACTTTTGAGTAAAATTTCTGTCTCATTTTAAATCTTGACCTCCTTTTCTCTCCTCTTTGGGCTTTCCCATGTTAATAGCTTCCTTTTCTTTTTTCCAGCCTTTCCCACCCATCCACCCACCCACCCCTTGATTTACCCAGATGAAGTCTTTCTGCGCCAAGCAGACTTCCTAGGTCTAGCTGTTCCTGCCCTAGCAGCTACACACCTTGTCTTTTCTGAATTTTGGTTCAGCCTTCACCTCCTATAGGGTGATATTCCTCTTACCTTTGAAAAAAGCCTTTCCACTTCCAATTTCCTTACAGACTGCCCTTAATTTATTAAGAAGTCCCTTATCTAATTATGTGATCTAATTACTTTATTTTCCCCTCCCCTATTTACCTTTACATCCAAAGCTTCTTTCCTATATCCAATTATTTACAAACTCTGACCATCCAGCTTTCCAGCCCAACCTTGCTACCAAACTGTTATTAATTTCACTAATTTCTACTGTTATGCTATGCCAGGGGTGTCTAACTGCCGGCCTGTGGGCAGGTTGCATCATACAGATGCCGCGCCCACCCTAGCTCCGGCAATGCAAAAAAAGTCACGATACATTGCGACATGTCACATGAATCGGCGAGTTTGACACCCATGTGCTATGCTATGTTATGCTATGCTATATCATGTTAACCAAAGCAACAATTCTATGTATGCTTTCTAAACTTTTGAATAGAAGGAATTTTAGACATCCCTGATTGAAACAGAATAAACTTGGCATTTTGAATTGTCCATTAGCACCTGTAAAATCTTTGCTATATTTAGTAACCAGGAATAAACATTATCTTTTAAGAACTTGCAGCTGCAAGGGCAAAGCAATGATACACAATTGGCCAAGCCACATCATGCACTTGCATAAGAGCATTTTTTCATTCTGGAGTTTTAAAGGGACAATTTATTGGGTGGTAGTCCCTTAGTTTCACCTATTTTCATGTTTCTACTACTCTTCTATTTATTTCAAGCTGATAGCAGAGTAACGAAATGATGATTGGCAATTGGAATTGGGGAAGGCTTTAGGAACCAGGCTCTCATTTGTTCTGGATAAATAGTAAATAACCTCAATAGTTAATCCTTTTTGATTCAGAGTGAGGTAGGTCTATTATCTTTAGTTTTCAAGTTCCTGGAAAATCATTTGTCTGCTGATGCGTAAGTCAAATTCATGAGATTCCACAGCTGCAGAACCCCAATGAAGTTTTAGTGGAAAGGAAATCACTGTATTATTCTAAAACTCAGCTGTTTGAAATGCACTGACTGCAAATCCATTGGTAAGTTACAATGTGTTAAATTACTCTAATTAAACGCTTATGTAGCATGACAGAGTTCATGATATTTCATTGCAAATTACAGATCAGGCACCAACTCTCGTAAGCAACTGGTGAATTCTTTATCCTGTTTTGTGCTTTATGCAGGCATGAAAATGAATGGAAAGGATTAATGTTAAGTTAATTGCGTTCCAGACATTTTCCCCCTCTGCTGTACGTTTTTGAAATATCTTTAGGTGTCTCAAACTCTGGGAGTTTTTAGACAAATGTTTTATTATACAATGGTTCTGCTCAGTCCCATAATTTTTCTTCACTTGTTTTCTTTCATTGGGTACTGCCTTTGAATTGGATGTTCATAATGTTTCAAAAAGATGCTTGTTTTATTATAATGGTGGGATTAGTCATTAATTATGACATTGATTTTATATTTTAAGCTGTTTTGAGAGCAATTTTGTTCTTTCATTTATTTTTTTAATGATACATGAACAATATTGACCTTACTTGTAGAAAACATATGTATCAATTTTAGTTTCATCACAGCTGGGTTATGGTGATCTCACTGGAATGCCTTCAAAGACCACTTAGAAAACTCTATTTTAGAATTTTACATTTTCCTTCAGTTCTGCATTCCATTGTAGGCCATAGGATTTTTGTAGCAAGGGAGAACTGATTATTTGCACACATGGATGCCTTTATACACACACAGACACACAGACACAGACACACACACACACAGACACAGACACACACTTTTTTTTCCCCTTATGGTACCACTGTAGCGTTTTTGGGGATTTTTCACACTTTTTCCTGTCAGCTATTATTTTGATTATCTACTGTGTGGTGCAGCTTGTTTTTGTTTGCTGCTATTTTCACAGTTACTGGTTTATAATTGGTGTTTTTATTTTTAAATAATCTTTATTATTTCCATTTCAGTTGAACAGTTTGATACAAATGAATAACTGTCAGAGTTGCAGAAGATTCCTGAGATATATAACTGGTTGTATCTGAAAAGAATGTGCAATAGCAATAGCACTTAGCTTTATGTACCGTTTTACAACACTCTCTAAGCGGTTTACAGAGTCAGCATATTGCCCCCAGCAATCTGGGTCCTCATTTTACCAACCTCGGAAGGATGGAAGGCTGAGTCAACCTTGAGCAGGTCAGGATCAAACTTCTGGCAGTGGGCAGAGTCAGCCTGCAATACTGCGCCACCATATCTTTTGTACATGCTATGGACAATTTCTTTTCATCATAAGGGAGTTCACAAGCCATGTCTGAATGGTTACTATAGCAAGACAAATTATGCACTTTTGGATTCCAGATTGCATATCTCCATAACAAATCAAGAACTTGAATAGTTTGGTACAGTCTAACATGGATTTTAATACCACATCAATGTATAAAAGGGGTTAAGATACTAAATTTAATTTAATTTAGAATTTGAGAATTAGTAGAAAGTATCCGCTTGTGGTTTTCCAGTTCTCTTAAATGTATGTACCACTTGACTTCTAGACCATAAGCTCCCATTCTATTCACTACAAAACAGTTCCTATAAAAGAAATCATGCCACATTATTCAGGCAAGCTTAACAATATTTATTTGTTTTCAGAGTCATATTGCAAGACAGACAGACAGACATATTTATATAACTCTGGACTTACATAAAAATATGATAATATTTACCTTTATTCTAAGATCAATATATAGACATATAGGAATTCTGGTGATAAAGGCCAGTATTGTCATTGTGTAAATATACCTGAAATTGCAAAGGTAACAGATCTCTTTTGGACAGCATTCGTCCATTTCAATAAACATTTTGCTTTAGAATAGAGCCTGAAGACTTCAGCTCTTATGAACCTTGGTGAAATGTTTGCCCAAAGCATCTAGCCTGTCTTGGTGACCTTGAAAACAAGCAAGGTCAGACTGTTTAGTCTTTGGGTAGGAGAATATCAGGAAATTCCAGGATTATAGACTGTGAATTTTTAAAAACAAAAGCAGAAAAAGGCAATGGATAATCATTTCCATATACTGTAGTTGCTAAGAAAAGAACTGTTTGAAGCAGTATATGAGTTACATAAATAGCATAAAGAAATAAGAGCATGCTTGGACATGTACTTATCAAATGTTCAGTTCAACTGGAAGAATGTACTTTTACCCTACTTAAGACTTTTTTTTTTTTAATGGATGCTTTGGGTATATACTCAAAACAATTTTTAATTCCCTTAAAGCCATCAAAGGATAAACTGTATATATAGTTTGAATTATACAAAAACACTTTTCAGCTTTGGGGGGGAAAAACATGCTGCTCAGTTCAGATTCATTACACCAGAAATAGCTTACAATTACCCCTTTAAACTCAGTGGCAATTTGCCCCAATTCATTCCCTAATCTAAAGTATGTTTCAGGAAAAAAAAACAACCTCTAGGGCTCCATTCTTGCTTGCAAATTTTCCTTCAAAAAAATCCCTGTCCACTGCAGAGGGGGTATTCCTTTTCTTCAAACTGAAAATCAGAAATTCCATCACAAAGAACCTTGTGCAGAGAGGCTTAACTCCAAATGCTGTCTCCATTATATGATCCTGCAGATCTTCTCTCCAAGGCTTTAAAGAGAAAAACAACAAGCTGCTCATTTGTACAAGGCAGGATGAAAGAAGAAATGGCATTTATGTATCAAAACTCACCTTGAAAGTTATTCAGCTGTTCCTTAAGGTGTCTCAACACTTTCTAAGCAGTATGGGGTTTTTTTTCTGACCCTGGCATAACCCATCCCAGATGTTTTGCAAAGTATTTTTATTGTTTCCTATTTACCATAGTAAACATTTTCTGTGATTGCTTATGCAAAATAGCATTTCCAATAATGTTTTGCAAGGCTAATTTTTGCCCTGACTATAGTCCCTGGCTAATGTCTTAGGTCACGGGTATCAAACTTGATCACGTCACATGATATATTGTGACATATCGTGATGTTTTTTGCCTTTGTGGAGGCCAGGGCGGGCGTGGCCTACATGTGACGCATGTGGCCCGCAGGCCGCCAGTTTGACACCCCTGTCTTAGGTGGCTAACTTCCTAGGTGACCGAGAACTCTTACTTTTCACATATCTGAAAACTGTGATTAGGGTAACAAATACTGATCAATTACAATGGTCATTCTGAATAAAGATTAGATACAATATGTATCCTTCTCCTTTCCTTCCCTCCTTCCCAAAGCTTTTCATATTGTGAGAAGCCATTTTCAGTTATCAAAACATGCCTTTGAACTTTGCTGTTTAATTAGAAACAGTGTTTAATCATTAAACCACAAATGAAAACAAGAAAAAACATCTAATGTATTATTGCATTTTATAAACCAAACACTACCACCATCAATCCCCTAATCGGGTACTTCTCTTTTTGTGTGTTTTAGAGCTTTCCAGTCTGGAAGACTGATGTTTTATTTACATGCCTTACTTTTCTTTGCCATCCAATCCAATAAATATAACTATCATATACTGAGAGTTTAATAGATATGAAAATTGGCAAGAAAATTTGAAACAGTATGTATAGGTAGTCTTCAATTTATAGCCATAACTGAGTTTGTAACTATAGTTGTAAGTTGTTGAAGTTGTAAGTTGAGGCATCATGTGATACAATTCAAAATTATAACCATTTTTAATAACGGTCAGTAAGTGAAAGCTGCAATTATTAAGTGAATTCCTTTTCCCCAATGGATGGTTTTTGCCAGAAACAGGAAGTAAACACAGGAAACCAGCAAAACAAAATCACAAATCAAGGCCATGTGACTGTAGGATGCCGCAAACAGCCATAAAGGTGAATTGGTTGTATAAACAGAGGCATAGAATCAAACTCACATAAAGTAAATAATATTATTTTATAAAACTTTAGTAAACCTGGAATACTGCATCCAGTTTTGGTAACCACACTACAAAAAAGATGTTGAGACTTTAGAAAAAGTGCAGAGAAGAGCAACTAAGGAAATTAAAGGCCTGGAGACTAAAACATATGAAGAACAATTGCAGGATTTGGATTTGGCTAGTTTAGAGAAAAGAAGGACTAGGCGTGACATGATAACAGTATTCCAGTATTTGAGGGGCTGCCACAAAGAAGAAGGGGTCAACTTATTTTTCAAAGCACCAGAAGGCAAGACAAGAAATGATGATGGAAACAAATCAAAGAGAGAAGCAACCTGGAATTAAGGAGAAACTTCCTAGCAGTGAGAACAATTAACCAGTGGAACATCTTGCCTTCAGAAGTTGTAGGTGCATCATCACTGGAGGTTTTTAAGAAGAGACTGGACAGCCATGTGTCTTTCCAGCTCTATTCTAATTGTGAGAAGTGCATAAAATGCAATCGTGTGACCATGGGATATGTGTGTGGCCCTTCTAATTCCAAAAACAGATCATAATTAGTTCTAGAGAGATCTGTCCTAACCTTGAATGTTCATTAAGCATCTGGTCGTAAGTCAAAGACTATTGAAGGAACATAGAAGCATAGACCAACTGAGAATGAATGCAGTGCCCATGTATGAACTCTAACCTCCTCTCTTCAAGAGGAGCCAAGAGTTAGCCATGAGAGTATCGCAAGTATTTCTAATTAGGCTTATAACTCATACTCCATGTCATGCCTTGCTCCTTCCAGTTTGCAAATGTAGGTATGCAATTTGATTGGATCCAAAGCTGTACATTATAACAGCATTTTATTTCTTTGCCTTAAATTTTCTTTGATAAACTTTGTTGTATAAGACAAACATATATTATTTTTAATTATCTCAATTTGTCTAAGCAATTACTTTGTTAATTACTTTGTTAATTGATCTTTTATTTGCATAAAGATGGATAGATGGCAACACACATTCCTCTGATCTGCCTAAAGAAATATAAAGGCAAAATGGGCAACATACAACTTTAATAAATAAAATAAAATTAATTAATACTGTTTTGGACAAAAATGAATGAAGAGAAAAAACAAAATCCAAGCATAATACAATAGTGTATTTTGATAAACTACATTCAAATGAGCTTACTCACCCTAGATGGTAGAAGACTGCATCCCAATTTTTGAGATGTATTCTTAGAATATAACCATCAATTTCTTCCATAACCACACATGTTCAATGTAATCTATAAAAGACAGAATTGAAATTGGCAGTATGTATTACAAATAGTAATGTAATTTCATTGGAATTTATACAGTATGTCTGACATAAGACAGTGAGTATCTTAGACCAAGCTAAATAAAAAAATGCTAGGGAATTCTAGGAAGATTGGCACTCAGACAAATCAGCCATCAACAAACACATAGAGATAAACAGCATTTACACATCATTGAAAAGAGACAATTAAAAGCTAAAAAAGGGGGGAAAGAGAATACCTCCTTCCTAGCAATCTATACCTAGATAAGTAGGATTAACACACGATAAACAATCAAGCAATAAACAAGAAAACCACGCCTATCAACACTTAAATGCAAGTTTCTGTATAATCAGAGAGCAAATCTCATTCCCTTCTAGCATAGAAGATGTTACCTAGTCTGGTAAGGAAACATTTGCGAACAAACAACCAAGGTCTGATAATATCAAGAGCTTCATATATCTGACATGCATACATGCATGCATGTAGTCCTCAAATTACAATGGCATTTGAGACTGGAATTTCCATTGCTATGTGATGAGCCATAAAGTGTGACATCACATGACTTATCAATTAGTGATGGCAACCCTATGGTCCCCATTGTCATCATTAAGCAAACACCTCCTTGCAACTTTCTGCTGGCTTAAGACAACCAAAGTCAGTGGGCACTGGAAATAGGTAAGTGATGTTGCTGGATGGGACATATTGCATGAATGTGCATTAGTGGCAGGAGAGTGGTGGGGCTTGGGTGGCTGGTTCAGGAGAAGGTGTGGGAGGGGGTGCAAAGGGCCAGGGACATGCGGCATAAGTACGAAGTCAAGGCACATGGGTAGCAGACACTTACCTGAGGAACTTGTGATCTTCTCTGCCAGCGTCCCTATTGATTCTGCTTGTGGGAAGCTGGAGAGGCAGGAAAAGAGTAGTCATGTCCCCAGGTCACAATCATGACCGTGGAAGTGCTGGGTCATCTTGAAAAGTTCAGGGACTGGTCATAAGTACTACTCGTTCAGTAACCAAGGATTACGTGAATGTGTGTGTGTGTGGGGGGGGTATACATACATAAATAAATACAAATCTCAAAAGAAAGGCACACTGTAAAATTTCCCCATATCTCGTGGAAGATTAACCGAAACACTAATATAGAAATATTTCCAAGCATTTCAGAATGTATTTGCAAGTGGGGGACAATTTCTCATTCTGTTACAGCCAAGAAAGTAATCATTCTACACTTCAGTTCTCAAGAATGTAAATTCCATATTCAAATTGCCTTGCACTGTTCATATAAATGGCTATACAAAAGTAACAAAGAGAGAACAAAATTATATCTGTCTGCCTCTACAATCCTTGATTTTTTCTTAGAGAAGGCCTAAATTTTGCCATGTTATATTATTACTTCAGCCACAAAGCTATAGTTCTTGAATTAGTTTTCACATAGAGTGAAAACTTATGATAATGATGTAGGTTTATTTTGGAATGGCTATTGTGCAGATCTGTAGTATTTGAATTGTGATTAGTTTTGTAACACAATATAAACAATATGTATACAATATATACAAAATGCCAACTACCATACCACACTAGAACCATATTAGAACCAGCATACCATATTAGAAGAATACTACATTCCAAGCATGGGGCAATTAAAAGCACACATTTGTACCAAATAGTTACAAGAAAAAAACTGCGATAAAATAAAATATTCTTCCACAACTGAATACAATAGCTAAAAGACTCTCTACTTTTTATTGAAGTAAATGGGCTAATATTATATTAGAAAAAATATTGAATTAGTCACTCATGGTATCTTTTTCCAGTGGAATTTATAGCATTTCCTCCTCCATTTTGTTCTCAAAACAATGTTTACGTTAAATGTTTCTGAAGAATAGTGAGAAACTCCATTTGATTGAAGGAATTGTTGTATGTTATCAATTAAGGAGAATACTTGTAGTCATGTTCGGGAAGGGTAGTGACATGTTGTTTTCTTCTTCTCTGATAAACTGGATTCCTTTGAAAATGTTGTTGATGGTTCTGTGGGTGCTCTCTAATTGGTCCTTTTTTATTATGGTGAAGGTGTCATTTATATATCTGATCCATATTTTGGGTTATATTTATGGAAGTGCTATGGCTTCTAGACATTGCATAATGACCTCCACTATAAGTCCTGAAAGTGGTGATCCCATAGGTGTACCTTTTAATTTCTTGGTAAGTTTGTCCATCAAATTGGGAGTATGTGGTTAGGCAGAGGTTTATAAGATCCATAATGCTGGGTGTTTCAACTTTCATGTATTTGGTAAAGTCAGGTGTGCTATGGAGCAATGTGGTCATAGATTCTTTGGCTAATTCTAGATCTATGGAGATGAACAGGGCTGTGACATCAAACAAGACCCTGATTTTGTCCTCATCTATAGTCACATCTCTGATTGTTTGAATGCACTGTTGTGGAGATTGATGGAGTATTTGCTTCCTCTTGTGAGCCACCCAAGCTTTTTAGTTAATTCCTTTTGCAATGCTGTATTTAGGGGTCCCTGATAATGATACAGTTGGATGAAGAGGTATGTCAGGCTTGTGTATTTTGAGGCATCTGTAGAAGCATGAGATGATGGGTCCACTGCTTCTCATTTGCCACTGTTCCTCTTTGGTAATTTGGCCTTTCTTAGAGAGGTCACTGAGAGTTCTCTTGATCCAGTTGTCTAGTTTTTGTATTCTGTTAGTGTTCACTGGATGGGTGAAGTTTCTTTGTCTTTGTCTACTAGTATTTATTTTGCTTTTTGTAAATATTGTACTCTGTCCATAATAAGCATGGTTTGGCCTTTGTCTGAGGGTAGGATGATGATGGTTGCATGCTGTTTAGCACTGAAAGAAGTATCTATTTAATGGTAGTTGGGAGCTTATGCTGGAAGTGGTCTTCCTCTCAATATTGACTATGGTTTCCATTGCAGAATTTACAAAAATGTCTGCAGTAAGAGAAAAAACATAGATTTTAATCAAATTGAAAATAGTTAGAAATAATCATTTCCATATCATGTATCATCACATTTTTAAAAAACAATATAGTCATCACCAGAAATAACAATACAACATGGGATAGAAAACTATCAAACTGTGTTCATCTTGCCTGTGAAAATCCATTACCAATTACAACTCAAATGAATTCTGAAAACACAAGCCCACCATCTCAGGTGGTTGGTTTTATCCTGATGTATACAATTAGTTAAAATCAGGGACTAGAAATTCTTGATCTGCAACTGATATTTCCAAGAAGTAATGCACAGACATGATTACTTTTGAAATTCTCCTTATAAAAGTTAGCCATCTGCCATTTTAAGACATTAAAGAAAGCAAGGAGTATGGATGGAGAAAATTGTGATCAATACATTTATTCAGGTGTATCATGATTCAATAATCACAACTTCTATATTTACATTGGAAGGCAGGGAGCAAACATAAGGGTGAAATTTGTATCATGATGTCATCATACATCAGGCTACATACATACATCATTTTGACACAGTCTCAGTTTGTATGTTATAATCCTTAATACATCTGGAACATATAAACAGAGAGCATTAGTACAGTCGTACAGATGGCATCTCTTACAATATTCTTAATAATAGCAACAGATGCAATCTAATTGATTTTTAGGACTCTGCTTTAAGGTTTTACTCAGCCAACATAATAAGGCAGGTCCTGACTTGTAAAGAGTTTATATACCACCAGTAAAGTAAAAACACCATCTGTTTAGCTATTCAGGAACAAAAGATAAGAACAAGGTGGTTATTTATAGATCAAGGGCTTGGGTTCTGTGGAGGAGCGTAACAGCATGATTTTTTTTGACATAATTATGTATCTATTCTCATACATGTTTTTACTCTTACTCATTTTAAGCAGTAATTGAAACCTATCTGGTTTATTTAATCAAGTACGTTTAAGTCCAGGAAATAAACTACTCATTATCTATGTTTTTTGGTCAGTACATTTCATATTCATATTCCAATAGCCACGAAGCCAGAAACATAATTTGCTTTCACAAGACCATCCAGATCTTTTCTGTTTTGAGCAGGGAAATTAAACTTTGGTTATTTCTCAGAATTTGACAAGGGAGGAACGAAATGAGAAAAGGGAGTTACAATAAGTCCAGGCCTAATTATAGTTTGAAGGAGAAGCAAGATCAATACCCCATTGCTGTTGCTGGTAATTTTTTGTTCACAATAGCATTATATTAGCTCTTAAATCAGATCTGGTCAATGGACACAGAATAGCCCAAAGAATGTTTCACCTTTCCCAGATTGATTCAAGGCAATGAGATACCAAGCTGAACCTTCCAGCTTCTCTTAATGATCTATTTCTATTCAGATCTTCCTTCTCCTCCACCTCCTCCTCCTCCTCCTCCTCCTCCTCCTGCTACTACTTGCTGTTTTCTTTCTATTACATAGTCAGCACCACCTTAATTGCTTCTGATGAAGTGTGTGCTGAAATGAAAGCTATAACGGGGATGCCAGGCAGGCAGCTTCTTGGCAACTCTTACAAATTAATGTCTAGAACAAATGTTCCATCTCTCAAATAGACAAGAGTTTCTTGCATCACTTCTTACAACATTTCAGGGATGCCATCTCAGCAAATATGAGCAAGCTAGATGATCAGAATACAGAGGTCCTTTTGGAGGATTGTTGTAAAAGGAAAAAATATAAGTGAAAGCACTGAGGAAAAAATAGGGGCATCGTCCATAATAAAACAATGTAATACAACTAGTAGTGATAATAAGCCCCAACATATCTCAAAGGAATAGTTTGTGTGTACTGTAATCCCTTAGATGTAAAATGCACTGGATTTAATGGACCTTTCTTGTAAAATAGTGTCTATGGGATTATGTTGCTAATATATGTGGTAGTGGTTGATTGTTCATTGATTAGGTCTAAGAAATCTGACATTAATAATCATATAGAGACCCTCAGTTAAAACAAAGTTAGGCCATACTAGTACATTTTAACTCAGAAATTAACTTGTTCAATGGAATTAATTCCCACACTCTGCAGCAATGCAGTTGGTAGTCTATTCTTTTAATAGAGATCTTATCAATATGTTTGCTGTTTTGGATATATGACCAAAGTGATTATGATTAGGAAACCCCTGTTTCTTAAAAAAAATCACAGCTGAGGTGGATCGCTCATGTACAATCTTAAGGCACAGCACACCAGGTGGATGTAGGTCCCTCAGAACCTGAAACTAGAGATTTTCCACATTGATTCTGGAGTGGGTCACACTCCCCCATTGAAAACTCTAGTGCAATTTGAGGTCCTCCTGGATTCACAGCAATCAGTAAATGATAGCTATAGCTAAGAGGGTCTCTGCACACCACCATCATCTATAGTAATTGCATGACTAGAATGAGGAATGAGGCTCTGTTTGCAGTTACTCCTGCCTTAATTAGCTCCCAGTTGGAATATTGCAACATGGTTTGCACCGGCTGCCCTTGAAGTTCATCTGGAAGCTGCAGTTTGTGTAGAAGCAGCTGCCCAGGTAGTTATGGGTATATAGCAATAGCACTTAGACTTATATACCTCTTCATGGTGCTTTTACAGCCCTCTCTAAGCAGTTTACAGAGTCAGCATATTGCCCCCAACAATCTGGGTCCTCATTTTACCGACCTCAGAAGGATGAGTCAACCATGAGCCAGTGAGAATCGAATTGCCGAACTGCTGGCAGCTGGGAGTCAGCAGAAGTAGTCTACAGTACTGCATTCTAACCACTGTACCACCATAGCTCTATCACAATAGAACCATGTCATAATTACTTCATGAGTTGCACTGGCTCTCAAAAAGTTTCTGGATGCAAATCAAGGTGCTGGTCATTGCCTGAAAAAAACAATATGGCACAGGACTGTGTTACTTTCTCTCTTCTCACATGCTCACAAAATAGTCCTGTTGTATCATTTGTTGAGACTTGGGAAATGTGGCTTTTCTGCTGTAGTGTCTTCCCTTTGGAACAATCTTTCTCCCAAGATTTGGATGGCCTCTGATCCTTTTAGCTTTTAGGAAAGCTTTAAAAACTTGGCTTCTCCTTCTAGCATAGGACTTGGATGATAGATGAGCCCAAGGAGTATAGAGTTGGCAAGCTCCAGCTATATATTGTTTGATATGTTATTTGATGGATTTTCTGTTGCTGTTGTATTTTTTTTTATTTGCAATATTGTATGGGCAGCAGGATAGGTTATGTGATGTATGCCGTCCAAAGTCACAATTACATAAGTTGGGTTGCTACATAAATCTTATAAATAAATAGATAAATTTCAATTCAGTTGATGCTGTGGAAAGAATAATAATGCTGGACATTTTATTACTAATTTCCTAAGTGCTCAAACTATATCACATATATTATCCAGTAATCCTTATAATAATTGGCAGTGTTATTACATTCATTTTATGGATGATGACTGAACTAAGAGATAGTGGTTAGCCTACAGCCATATAGTAAATTCATTGGGACTTTCCTGATTCATTTTCTTAATTGTTATATTACATTAAATAGTATAATAAATAGCTGTATCCATTGAGAATATTTTGGTAGATGGGATAAACCCTGTAGAAATTTCATTTTCACAATATCGAGGCACAGTTCCATGATGGATTCTTTTCCTTCTCCTTCTTCTCCTTCTCTTCCTCCGCCTCCATCTCCCTCCTCCTCTTATATTGTATTTCTGATCAGTAAAAAAGTTTACAATATATGACTTAAAAAACTGTATTACTAATAAAGACATTGGAATTATTTTTATAACACTATGAAATAATCCCAATAATCACCTTAAAATTATTGTCCACACATGAATTTACCTACAAGTAGTTTGCAAGTGGTGTTACCACATTACTTTGCAGATCAGATTAGAGTTTCCTGATTTTTTTCCCCCAACACTAATGTTTGGTGCAGAGAATTTCAAACAATTTCACATGAAAGTCACATAAATAATATTTCCAAATTTTCTGAGTACAGGAAACTAATTCTAGTGCAGGAAACTAACTGCCAACAGCAGATGTAAAAGGACAATCCACTAGCCCTGACTCCCACAACTCTGCTCCTGACATCACTGTTGCCAAGGAACCTCATGGCTAAACCAGCATTCTCCCCAGGATGACTAATGGGGTGCGTGTGTTCAAAAAAGAGCACTATAGCTAGAACTCCATGGTGTCCTCCTCCCCCAGCTTCACTGGGTTTGAGAAAAACTATGTAAACTGGTCATTGTACAAAAAAAGAGTAGCAAAGCTGTCATTCAAAATAACCAAATAGATTAGGAGACTTCTGGGGGAGTAATGGTGGACTGAAGACAGCTCCATGAGAGGATGCCAGCTTGGTGACCTTTGGCCAGTTGCTCTCTCTCAGTCCTAGGAAGAAGGTAATGGAAAACCACTTTCAAAATCTTGCCAGAAAAGTGCAGGGAATATTCAAGGCAGTCTCCAGGAGTCAATATTAACTTGAAGCCAGATCTATTTGTCTATCTGTCTGTCTATTGATGTATTGTATGTACTTCTCTACCTCCATTAGAGAAGGGGTCCCCAACCCGCCGGTCCATGGACCGCTACCGGGCCGCAGCATGCCAGCAATTGGGCTGCACAAACAATCAAAGCCCCATCCATGGGATGCAGCAGTACACAAAACCACACACTCTCCGGTCCGCGGAAAAACGTTTCTCCACGGAACTGGTCCCTGGTGCCCAAAAGGTTGGGGACCTCAGCCTTAGAGCAAAAGCTGAACTGTAAGTTAATTGGTGGTTCATCTGCAGAAGATTTATGGTACAATGGGTGGAAGGGGTCTCAGTCTAGACAATTCATAAGAGGAAATATGTCCTCCTTATGAGCCACCTGGCCTTCCTATGAGCCTCTGTAATATTTATTTTTAAAAACTGCAGATACTTTGCACTTGACCTGGGGCATGCATGCAAAAAAAGGGTCCCACCAATGAGCTACAATGAAGACTAATAATTATAATATATAATTATTACAATTGAAAATAAATATAAATATTTCTCTGCTGAACTTGCAATAAACAGCTAATATGGTTCTTGTTCATTCTGTTGCCTATGGCATCCTCAACTGATACCAGAAGAACTTCCTGTCTGTCCCAGGAAGTTGCCAAATGATTCCTTTGGAATACCACTGAGGGCTTTCAAATAATCTGTCTCACTGAAAATGGATTCCATTCCATTCATAAAGTACAGTGGTGGGTACTAATTAGTCTAAGTCTTAATTTCAAGTCAATCACACAAGAAATACTACACTGGATAAATATTTTTATTCTTTGCACAATAATTTTGTTCAAGGGAGATTTACTGAAATTTTCCAGAAGCTGCCATTCAACTAATATCTCCTTTACTTAAACAAAAAAAATGAAGGTAGGTTTTTTTATAACCTGAGCTTGTTTTTTAACATGTTAACATAGAGGCTGAAAACTGAAATTGCTTTTAAACACCTCATTGTCTGAAGGGAAGAAAATTAATTGCTCTTTTAATAGAATCATTCATTAAATTCTTTGGAAAAGAAGGGGTAATTTATTTTCCAGCTCAAATATTTGATAACTGAGGGAGATGCTGATAAAAACTTGATTTATATCTCAGGTTCTATTTTTTTCATAAATTTACCATAGCTTCTAAATATTATTGATAAAATTTGATTCTGAATTTAAAATGTAAGCCTTAGAGTATGCTGGAGCAGCAATATCAAGAATTTGCATCATGAATCTGAATATAATTATGCAGAATGAATAAAAGTTATATGCCCTAAATGGGAAACAGGGTTAAATATAGCCTAGTGGAGCAGTGGTTAGAATGCAATATTGCAGGCTAACTCTGTCCCCAGTCTGGAGTTTGATCCTGATGGGGCTTAAGGTCGATTGTTGAGGGCAATATGCTGACATTGTAAATCACTCAGAGAGTGCTGTAAAGCACTATGGAATGGTATATAACTCTATTGCTTTTTCCCCTTTTTTCTTTTTTTGTTTCTGGAGTACTTTTCCATGAACTTCCAACAATTGTAAATGTTCTTAACAACACATTTGAAAAAGTTAGTATACTTGCGATAATGGTGAAAGTTAGTATATGCTAGGAGTATTCTTACAAAATGACTGGTGCTCTAGGGTTGGTCAGTCACAAATCTTCCCTTCCAAGGATCAGTGTGATAAAGTTGTTTCTACTAGTTTCGCTCCTGGCTGGTTCTGTGCCACCCAAGCTTATCTTTGCTGATTTTCTGGATAAGTGACAACCATACAACATTCACATTTGCAAGAACCTTTCAGAGATATATAAAGACTGATTTTGCAGCAAATCAACCTCCAATTTCTTTAACATTAAAAGAACCTTTAAATATTGTATATTCTGTAGGACAGGGACACTGATAGTTAACTGATGAAATAGCTCCAGCACATTGAAGCTATGGTAGCAGCCTGCCAACTGTGCTTCAAAATATTAATAGATTAAATAGCCAATCCTTCTGCTTTTAACATTGAATTCTAGATTACTTATTAATTTAAGTAATTTTGGAAGTAGTTTGTTGCATATGAACTGCATGATCACCCTAATGAGGCTAGATACAATTCAACCTTGTGAAATACTTTTCAAAGTTCCACTGGTCCAATGTAAATTATTAAGCGTGTGCTTTAATTTAGCTTCTATGTCACTGGAATTTAAATACACCATTGATTTAATAAAATATTCAGTCTTTCTAAAGTTAATTCAGATGTAAACCAATTGTGAAAACAATTCCCAGAGGGTTTTCTAATGTTAAAGTATATATTCAAGTTGTCTTCCATATGAGTAGTTCCCTGGAGAACCTTACATAATTAGGGATTCTGCATTTCAGAAGTAAATTTAAATTTGCTCTGCCAGAATTATTTGAGGACTACTTTGGGAAAAATTGATGAATGAGTTGGAAACTATATCTGATAATTACACTTATTGTGATCCATTCTTCTAAACAATAGTTATCTTGAAAATTTGAAAACCGAATTAATATATTCTATCATTTGCATTTAGCTCAAAAGCAATGGGGATGGCCCCACCCACTTCAAAAGTCATTCCACTGGCGTCTGATCAGCAGAGGTATCCATGCATGCAGCATGGATACAGGAGCACAATCTTCAGGTATAGAATTGTCAATATGTTGAGTTTCACATGTCATTTATACCAATATTTGATTCTAATGTTATTAACAATTATGGAACTAATTCTGTCTTGTCTGGGAACTATAGAAGCCTATAATCATTTCAGTCCACATGAAGACATAGAAAAAACATACATTATTTACTTATAAACATTAAATTATCTGTATTTTCTTTCAAAAAACAGTTATTATTTTTAACCAGAAATTGAAAAGTAGTTTTTTCTGTAGGCTATCCTACAATTTTTCTGTAGATACTATTAAATTATGTATTAAATATAATTTGTGGGGTAAAGAGCAATCTTATCAAAGAAAGAATGACAACAAATGTATTCCCTGTGCACATACTTGAAGCCTTGGACTTGTATATGTTTTTCTTTCTCATTTCAAGGAGAAAATGAGAAATATTAACCTTCTGCAAAATAGTGCTCGCCAGCTCTGTCGGAACTGCCATTCATAAATGCTATCAAAATGCCCATTGTATCACAAACTTTCTCTCTGTTCTCCTAATGTAGCGCAAAAATGAATGATCTGGGGTGCATATATAAAGAAATTATTACCCCTTCTTTTTTTAGTAAGTTATCACCTTCTCTTAAAATATATCAATTGACCTCTTCTTCCCATATCTCTCCTCTATAAACAAATCCATAAAGCCTCATGGTTCAATCGTGGGCATCAGAAATCCATTAATGGTTATTAGATATAGTAACTTATCTATTTTAATCTTGATCAAGTAAACCAACATTATTTCCTTCTTTTTATTTTTGACAATCTTGATCTTTAATCCCTTCAAATAATGTACTAGAACTTGATTTCTTTTCATTTTTTCTTTCTCCCTTTGCCACAAAATCTTCCAAAACCCTCACAAGTTTCTTTTGTAAATCCAATATAAGAAAATTATCCAGGTTAATTTTTAAGAAAATTATTTAAATATCCCTTTTAATGATTAAGACATCAGCCAGTTTCATTTGTATGCCCAGTGTCACATTCTTGTAGCCTGTTATTTTAAAATCCACTTCTCAGTTTTATCTGGTGCAACTCGTTCCTCTTCTATAGCATCAAACACAGTCTACCAATAATGATAGACACTCTTAAAATAAATTTCTGGGTCCATTGTTCACAAAATTCAATATGTCCAATGTCAAAGTATTTTGCTCCGTTCTATGTTAGTAAGACAAATTTAATTTTTTTCTCCTATTAATTGCAATCTGTAGTTCCTTCAGGTTCCCTGCAGTATCCAGCCTTCAAAGTCCCATCCTATCATTTTTTTTAAAGAATTCAAAACAATATTAAACTTGCATTTAAAACTTTGTTCACTAAGGATTGAAGGAAATTCACAACTTAAATTTATTTTGCCTGGGGTTTCTACTTCTGTAAAACCTGTTAGGTTAAATAAATAATTAAATAACTAAACCAGCTAAAAAAACTAAATCCAAAATATACATTTAAAAAAGTTATGAATAGCCATTTCCAAGAATTACAAAATTAATATGTAAATGTTCACACCTGTAACTTATAAAACTATTTTGCAATCTTTGGTTTTAGTTCTGGACACAACTGTTGTGAATTAACAGTTGTGACTTAAAACATTGCCACTATTGCTATATACTTTGGTCCTAATCATATTATCCCGTGGCATTAAATAACCTCTTTTTAGTTTTATATTGAAGGATGAAAACTTTCTATTAAGAATTAATGTTATTAATTCCATTGCTAATCAGGAAAGCAGTTAAACATACCTTTCAATTTTAAAAAATGGGAATTAAGTTATCTAGATGAAAACACATTAAACCCTGCTTCATTTTAATTAGCAAGATAGTAGATCTAAATAGTAACAATAAACACTGTTAATAGGATAATTCAGTGCTTAATCTAAGAAAACGTAACATATTAATGGTAACAGAAAAGCTTTTATTTTGATAAATTCTGATGCTCATTTGAACCCCAGCCACACTTGAGACTGGTGAATAAAGAAAGGACATTCCTATCACTGGTGAAATCAAAATGAAATTCATACAAGTATCCTCTGAACTAAAGTGATCTAAAGATAAACTTGCTAGGGAAATTTGACATGGTAACAATTTTGCCCAGCCCAACAAAATAGACAAGCATGTCTAATAAGCTATGCAGATAAATTCATCAGTCCTGTATGACTCCTATAAAGACTGTAGATTAGGCTCTAAAGTACATCTAACACAACCCGAATTTTTCATTTTGTGGATAAAAGTGAGGAGAAGTGAGCAAATTTATATCACAAAACTTCATACAGTCTCTTAAAGTATTTTTAAGTATGTTAAATTGTATGCATTATTAGTGCATAGGTTGTGTTGTGTTTCTTGTAAGAAGGCTGCATTTCTTATAATCCAATATAATTCTTGTTCTATATTGTTTACTTAATTTTAGCCTGTATATGTTTCTTCATTTTAGTTCAATAGGTTTAGCAGGATTGAAGCCCCTTAAATAAAATAAGCCTTTTGGATGAAAGTTTTATAATGTTTTCCCGTGACTCAGCTTCTTCTGGAAAGTTACTAAAATGCATGTGGGCTGAAACATCTGGTGTTATGTCTGTCCTGCCACCCACCTTTATCTACAATCCTAGTTAGCTGGCCAACAAGGTATAGCAGAGAGACTGATTGGGATATGGCTGTACTGAGAGGTTCTTTAAACCTGGTCATCATGAACCTGCCCTACTATTCTATACTTGGACAGATTGTCTCACCTTTAACCTAGGAGCTCCTCTTCCACTTTTTCTCCACAATAACAGTCCCAAGATATAAGATGGACAGAGATCTCATCATTGGCCCAATGTTCATCTAGAATGTTCATAACTGTAGGTAGAACTGAGTATCAATCTCCCCTAGTCCTACTCCTACTCCAACACAATAACCAATACACTGGCATCAAGTGCCAAGCCATCTCTAAGCACCAAGGATCATTGAAATAAGTCACATCAGCTCTAGTCATGCATGGCAGCATGGCAGCATGGCAGCATTAGTTGACCATTACAGGTACAGACATAACAGTGCTATACAGTTTGAGTGTATTGAGCATCACTGTAGAATACTTTCTCCCTTTTGTCTGGCTACCCTCCATCAATCACTCTCTCTTTTTTAAAAAATGTAGTTATCAATAAAAACCAACAAACCCTTCCCCTTGCTGCAAATGCTTCGCTGGCCAACCAGTTCAGCTGAAGCTGTACGCTTTATTGCATTGTTTCCCTAGCAAGATTAAATGATCAGAGAGGGACAGTTCAGTTTGTAGCCAAATAGGGGAATGGCACCCCTTTGCCATTTGAATGCCACAACGTCATGCTGCTAGACTGAGAAAATGACATAACTTGAAAAGGAGTGCAGCTGCAGCCTCCATCAGCTTGCTGGTATGCTGTTGTCTTTTCACTGTGGTCTCTGGAGTGCCCTTATTGCTGAGCATCCATGGTGTCATTTAAGGGTACCAGACTTGAGCCTTCTTATTCAAGCCTAATGATGACTGTTCGTAAAATTAATGAGTGGAGCATTAAACAAGGATAATGTATTTAGGAAAATTACTCTTGCGTGAAAGATGAACTGAATAAATGAATATTTAGTTCTGTATATAAGTAGATGTTTAAAAACTTTTAAAAACTCTCCAGAATGATAAAATATGTTTGAATAACTGAATAATTTGGAAGTTAGGTACAAGAAAGTCCATGTTTAGTTTCCTTCCCTCCATGTTGAAAATGGAGGTCTGATCTATTCTCATGGAATCTAAAAGATCCTAAAAAAATTTTTTTTTAGTTTGCATTAACTTTTGAGACATTGTGGTGTTTCTACCTAATAACTGGTGAGATTATGGGGCATATTATAGACAAGAACAGTAAAATCTCATGAGATTTCAGGCAAGAATGCCAAATTGCTGATTTTATCTGAAATCATTAAAATCTCATGGACCACTAGTTATTAAAGGTTTTTTCAGAGCAGCAAAAGTAACAACTGCTTCATTACATTTTATACTATATTGTCTTTCATTTTATATTGTCTCAGATTATGCTGCATTCTAGCAAATTAACAATAATCAAATGAAATTCACATTTCAAGATTCTCAAGGCTAATAAAACTCGAGAGACAGTAATTCTATACTTCTACAATGACATCCTGTGCAGTATTATATTAAATTCTGCTAAGATGCCAAATGAAGCATTAGAGGTTTAAGTGAATTCAGAATTGCATTTTCCTATTTGTTTAACATAATTTATGGAGGAAAAAGGGATCCTGCCCTGTGCCATATAATTCCTTATTCAGAAGAAATAAATGTTAATGTATGGGGGTCAGAAGCTTCTTTCGGTGTGTAGGAGAGGTCTGATCCAGCTGAGTCCACTCACAAGATCTAAAAACTTTCCTCTAAATATTTAAGATAATACTTCCAAATGTACTAAGAAGGGAATTAGACAGAAATTTGAGCAATGGAACTACAGAGATACGCTCAAATACTTTTTCTTGCTGTTGTTGTTATTAATAGCCTTCATAAAGCTAGATATACTGTAATGTAGATTCAGAACAGCATGTCTTCAGCCTATCTGATTTCTAGATAATCTCGCTTTATTCTTCTTCTAGCTTAGAACTTTGAATCTAGAGTGAAAAAAAGTCTTTACAGATATTTGGGGATTGCAACTTTCAGTATTTCCAGTTAGCATGGTGGAGAGTTAAAGACTCAGATCTATCTGGAGAAAGACAATTTGGTAAAAGTTGGTTAAGAGCATTACTTCAATTTTCATTAGCATAGCCATCGTGGCCAAAGGCACAGACTTGTGCAAGGTGGACTCAAAGATATCCAGACTTCCCTATCTTTCCTCACAGAAGAAATTCAAAGAAATGAAAAACTCAACTCTACCCAGAAGAGGTTCTCCATTAAGAAAATGGTCAAGAATTAAGGTTAATGCTATAATGTTCAGATAGCCAGTTTGGTGTACTAATAAGGCACCAAGCTAGACATTGACAGGCTCTGAGTTCTAGTCCCACCTTAGGCACAAAGCCAGCTGGGTGACTTTGTGGCAGTCATTCTGTCGCCCTAGGAAGAAGGCAATGGCAAGCCACTTCTGAAAATCTTGCTAAAAACCTGCAGGGACTTGTCCAGGCAGACACCCAGAGTCAAAAACTGTCTTGAAAGCACACACACTATGTTCGTTTTTGCTGCAAAATCCCCTGATAAATCAATGTATTCATCAACTGCTATATGCAAGTTAGGTCTCAAACACAGTTAAAAATTAAGCATGCCTCTCACTTTTGTAAATTCACTGTCAATTGGATATAGCACAAAATTCTTAACATATGCATAAATAAAACAAAGATTTCAATATTTATACTTGTAATTCTGGTTTAGCAAAAGCATTTGGAATGGACAACTTGACTGTTAAGCAAAGTGGCCACTAAGTGAAAATCATATGACCGCAACTGTGCTTACAGTTCAAGTTACTGTCTTGGCTTCAGCTCAGGCTCCTTTTATCAAAGTGTTGCCTTGGTAGTTCCTCTTGTCCTTCAAGGCCATTCTCTCTTCCTTCTACAGGCTGTCAGAGGCTAGAGCCTCATATTTTTTGCTATTGCAGTACACCAAATAAATGTTTGGAAAATGGATGGAACATCCAGTTAATTGACACACCCTTCCTCTATCTTTACCGTTAAGGGCATGGATGTTCCCATTTTTCAATGAATAAAATAATGATTACACTAACATCTGTGTCTGGCTTAACTTTCTTTCCATTCCAAAAGGCTTTTTTATACTAAAGTTTGTACTAAAACAATTAATCCCAAAGTAAACTTGTATTTAGCATTGAGGGGAGGGTTAGGGCAGCCAATAGGTTCTGGCCAGCTACCTGTTGGTGAACAGGAGGAGATAAAACTGAGCCAGGGAGGGGCTCCACCAGCTTGCCTCCCTGGATGTGGGCCACTCAGCAGATCACAGCTCGCTTACCACCTAAGAGGACCTCACTGTCAATCAAGTAGCCTACAGTATCTCCTCCTGTGTATCAATAGTCAGATTATCAGTAAATAGAGGTGATGAAGTTGGGGCAGTCAGTGTACTCTGCCTAGTCAATTCTGCAAGGCTGTGCTGGACCATCTGCTGGACTTCCTTGGATCACTAGTTTATACCACATTTTGAGATTCATTCTGCTGCAGAGAGGCAACCATCTGAAATTGTTTAAATTTAACTCTGGTGTTGTCTCATTGTTTGCATTCTATCCTTTATCGGCTTTCACCACCATCCCAATGCCATTTAAGTTTAAAATGCCTCACCTTTCTTGGAGGCTGCTTCAGAAAATCAGGCTGCTACACTAGAATACAAATGGTCACATACTGTACATGTAATAATACGAAGCATGATGCTGGAGGGAAACAGTGGCCCTTACAAAGGATCCATTCTTCGAGAGAAAAATGGAAAGGCTAAGTTGAAAAGTAAAATAAGATTTTCCCATTAGCAAATTTCTTCCTTGTGTCACAACTAATTCAGCCATTCACATCTATGTGTGAAAGCTGATCAGTCTGCAGTTGTTGCCGAACACACAAAAGAAAGACCCTGAAGACAACCAGTTGCACAATTCTTTTGCTTCACTGAAATAATAGGTACATAAAAATCAGCTTAACGTTAAAAAATGTCAGGCTGAAAATATTCATAAAACTAAAATGCTACTAAAAGGAAGTTTTCATTTATTATAGTCCAAATTTCATATCTTTTAAAAGTTGGATGTGGTCATAGATATTAGTACCTGATATCATTTAAAAATTAAAATATAACTTTTGTCCTGTTATTTCCTCTTTATAGTGTTTTAAATTCATATATTGTCTTTTAGTGTATATTTGTTTATTAAATATAACTCTTGCAGGTTAAAAAGTGTATACCCATTTTAAAAAATGCAACAGCATTACAAAAGTACAAAAATAATTGAATAGCAAAGATGCCAACATCAAAACCAAGCAAGCTAAGATTCTCTGAAACAGCTCAATATTCAAGATTTTCAAAAGATCAACAAAGAGGGATCCAGTGTGATATCCATAAGGGACTGTTCCAAAACATTAGTGCTGCAACAAAGAGGTTCCCCTCTGTTTAAGTCCTATGAAACCTCCCAAAAACGTGAGGTTTCTAGCAGTATCTCTCTGATAGATCTAAGTGGTTGAGCCAAAATTGTAGAAAAGGTGGTTCAGTAGATATCTGGATGGCAAACTAGGAATGGTTTTATTGGTCAATACTATGTTAAGTTAGACCTGGAAACAAACTGGAAACCAATACAGTCTACAAAATGAGTGTTGTGTGTTCCCTATATCAATAGCCAAAAGTATGTGGGCAATTACATTTTGGACCAATTACAATTTTTGAATATTTTTAAGGCAGCCCCAAGTAGAGTGCATTTCAGTAGTCCAGGTGGGTAATATTAAAGGTATGAGATACTGTAACCAAGACTTTCTGTCCCAGGTAAGATTGCAACTAAAACACCAGCTGGAGTTGTGCATAGGTCCCTCTGGCATGGTTTTTACCTGCAGATCCAGCAGGAGCCATGAATACAGAAGGAATCCCAAGTTGGGTAGTTTGCCCATCAAGGAGCAACTCTTGTAGCGATATAGCAACAGTAACACTGATTTACCAGGGTTCAACTTCAGTGTGCTATTTCCCATCCTTTCAGCCCCACTAGATTCATCAGACCAAGAAATCAATTCTACAGGATGGCTGAAACTATTTTTATTCAAACTGGCTAAAATAACAGACTTGAGCAAGACTGATTGTGTTGTACTTTCTCCTTGTTCTTATAGTTAAATGATTACAGTAACGTGGTGGCAGATAATCAGTCAATCTGCCTGAACCACTTCTGAAAGTTATCTGGATATTCTGGACTTAGAAAATGTTTTATCCCTTTGTTACCTTGACAACAGAGTTTGCATATATCCATCAAAAATCAATTCCCTTACTCTCTATATATCCAGACCTGATAGTCTCCAGACATGGGGAAAGGGTATTGACACATCTCCCCCAACTATTCAGGAGAGTGAGAAAAGGAGGAAGAGGAGGCAGGCGGGAGCATGACAAGGCAGTTGCTGAAGCCATGGTGGAGTTATGTTGCAGCAGAGGCTTCAGTAATAAAACAGCAACAGCAACTCATTGTCTCTCTGTTTTATCTCCTTCTGAGGCTTATATAACAATTAAAAAAACAAGGCTGAAAGCATAATGCAAGAGCTGGGTAGGGTGAGGAGGGAGATTGAGGCCTCTTTGTGTTTGAGGTGGCTGCTTCTATTGCCTCCATGCCATCAAACCAGACAGCTTTCACTGCGTTTGAGGTTTATTGTGAGCTCAGGAAAAAACCCTCTTTTTGATCACTTCCAGTTTTGACAAATCCTAATTAGACATCAGGCATAGAGGTTTTTATCATGGGAAATATTTCAGACTTGTGAATTTGGAGCCTCTACAGATCTACCATGCTCAGAAATAAAACTTGTCTTCAATATTTTGATTTCTATATCCATTTTCTGTTTTTGAAGCACAGAAAGGGCCTTTGTTATTTTTAGTTCAGCTCACTATTTATCCACACTTGTTATTTTTTGTATAGCATATGATGGTGATGATGATAAGTGTGATGGGCGGTATATAAATTTGATAAAATAAATGAATAAATATTACATAATAATGACAGCAAGCAATTTGACAGTGGATTTATTGGCAGGATGTCCCATAAATTGAATTGTTCTAAGACACGCACAACTCTTAATTTGGTCCTGCAGTTAAACATTAGTTTTCAATTTTGAATATTAGGCTTTGGAAAAGGGAGAGATACCATACTTTCTATTGCATAGTACAGGTTTCATACTTGCCTGGAATCTAAATTAGTGTTTCTGAATCTCAGCAACTTTAAGAAGTATGGACTTCACTCCCAAAATTCTCCAGCCAGCATGATTGAAATTGAAATTGAAATCCACATATCTTAAAGTTGCAGAGCTTCAAAAAAAAAACTGATGTAAATTACATAACATATAATTATATAAATCACATCAACTAAAAGCATAAAAATATATCTCATCAAAATTCAGAATATTTTTGAAATTGCATTTGTACTTCTACACTGCAAAGTCACTATTAAAATGCATCACAATTCCACCTGGAAAGAACTTTTTTGTTCCAACATGATATAACTTAGTGACATTTCATTCAATGCACTTAGCCAAAACAAAACAAACCACATTATAGCTTAGTCCAAAGTACTGCCAATGTATTTCTTTATAGGGTATGAATTCTGGTGTAGGAACCAAACTAAAATGTACAACTTACACCAAGAGCCAAATGATTTCACAGGTTTGCTATGAAACAAAACTATCACTGTAGACTCTTTTTAGTTATTTTTCCCCCTTTACAGTCTGCTTTTTCAGCTTTAAGAGAAATACATCATATCTTCTGAAACACTCATTATGATCATTACTAATTCAGCTATATAGAACTTCTTTTTAATGGGAATTATGCTTCAGCTCATGAAACTATTTTATAGCTCTCTCTAGATTGGTAATAGGACTATTTTATAACCATTAATTGCTGATATTTTTCTATTCATAGGTTTCATGGCATTCTATATCTTTCTGTCTCAAGTACTGTAATTATATGCAAAGAATCTTTTTATGTCCTTCGAATATCAGTTCTTATGAAATGGTAACTAAAACATCTATGGTTAAATGCTGGATATGACATTTTCTTTTGTTTTGTCAACACATACAGATACAATCCAGACTAATATTTTCTTTAAAATATGGTTCAGATCTTTCTAAAATGAACATATTTTTCCTGATTCAAATCTTGGGACTTGTTTACTGAAGAATCCTTGAGCTTCTTCCATGAGTATATATATTTATTTATTTTTGAAAATTACATGGCCATCCATCTTATATACTTTGAGTGGCTTGCAAAAACAATAAAAACATCTAAGAAACAATTTTTTAAAATCTCCAAAGCAGCATCCAGCCCCCTCTAACAATGTGTACTTATGTTTACATACATACAGTAAATGCTCACTCCCCAATAACAACAATTTCAACTCACTGGGCTCCAATCTTCTTCAGCCCCAATGCCTGGGGGATGGAGCTAGTTTTTTTAAAGTTTTCTTGAGTACTAGAAGAAAGGAGGCCTGACAGATCTCAGGAGGAGGAGAATCACAAAGCAGAGACCATTACTGAGAAGATGTGGTTCCTAGATCCCATTAAATGACAACTTTTATAGCAAGAGTACACCATTCCTATCCAACCTGGTGGAATGGGCAGATATCCTCAGGGGGGTGTAGTGGTAGTGCTGCAGGTAGCTTGGCCCCGTGCCATGGATGTCTTTAAAGGTGATAATAAAGATAAGAGCTAGTTTGGTATAGTGGTTAAGTTATTGTTCTAGAAACCAGCAGACTCTGAGTTCTCAGGCTTCCTTTGGCATGAAATTGGTTGAGTGACTTTGGGCCAGTCACTCTCAAACTAATCCAACGCTGTTGTGGTGGAAATAGGAGGCAGGTATGTATCCTGCCTTGAGTTGACTATGTAGATATGGATAAAAATAAATATAACAACAACAACAACAAAGCTTTCTTGAGTACTAGAAGAGTGGAGGCCTGCCAATTCTCAGAAGGAAGGTGTATCACAAGGCAGGAACCATGACTGAGAAGATGTGATTCCTAGATCCCATTAAATGACAATCTTTATAGGTAGGTGTGGAATGTTACAAATACACCAGACAGTTGAAGGAAAAGAAGGGGCATTGGAAAAATACCTGAATGTCTATTCTAAATGATTAATCACTGATATTTATAACTACAAACTATTTGTTCTATAAAATAGTAATGAAAATATTTTCAGAAGGTAAAAGATCACGTGAAGTATTAATACCACTTTACAATGCCTTGGTAAGGCCACACTTGGAATACTGCATCCAGTTTTGGTCACCACGATGTAAAAAAGACGTTGAGACTCTAGAAAGAGTGCAGAGAAGAGCAACAAAGATGATTAGGGGACTGGAGGCTAAAGCATATAAGGAACGGTTGCTGGAATTAGGTATGTCTAGTTTAATGAAGAGAAGGACGAGGGGGGACATGATAGCAGTGTTCCAATATCTCAGGGGCTGCCACAAAGAAGAGGGAGTCAAGCTATTTTCCAAGGCACCTGAAGGCAGGACAAGAAGCAATGGATGGAAACTAATCAAGGAGAAAAGCAACCTAGAACTAAGGAGAAACTTCCTGACAGTTAGAACAATTAACCAGTGGAACAACCTGCCTCCAGGAGCAGTGAATGCTCCAACACTGGAAGTTTTTAAGAAGAGACTGGACAGCCATTTGTCTGAAATGGTATAGGGTTTCCTGCCTGAGCAGGGGGTTGGACTAGATGACCTCCAAGGTCCCTTCCAACTTTATTATTATTATTATTATTATTATTATTATTATTATTATTATTATTATTATTATTATTATTATTATTATTATTATTATTATAAATCCTTAAATACAAGGAAGAAGAGGAAGAAGAAGAAGGAGAAAGAAAGAAAGAAAGAAAGAAAGAAAGAAAGAAAGAAAGAAAGAAAGAAAGAAAGAAAGAAAGAAAGAAAGAAAGAAAGAAAGAAAGAAAGAAAGAAAGAAAGAAAGAAAGAAAGAAAGAAAAAATGGAGAGAATCAGCAAGCTGGGATGTACAGAAAAATGTAAATATTTGTGTTAAAAACACAAAGTCCCAAAGATAAGATAAAGCAACCCAAGGATCACTATCCAATTGCTAAAGTAAAAGTAAAATAATTCAAAAAATAGAAAGATACTGGAAGAGTCACAGAAACACACAACATACTTCAAAAATTTATTATAGATCTGCATGAAGTAGATAAAAGAATTCACACATAGATATTACATATTAAATATTGTATATTTTATTTGCCATCAAAAATATTTTGAGCAACAACATGGCACTCATTACAACAAGCCATTGTTTGAAGAAAAAGATTCAATGTAGTTTACTGCATGTATTTCTGAACCAGTAGGACTGCACAACAGTTGGTAGATTCTAAGTTAGAGTTTCTAGCTTACATAGATTATCATGAGTGCTTTTATGGTTCTACTGGGCTTTGTCATACTGGCCAAAATATCCCACGATATCATTGGGAAGTTCTGCCTGTGGCACTGATCCAGCTATGACTGGTAACCTAGTCTACCTCTTCTCTAGCTTATTAAAAAGTATCATGTGAAAGTCTTAACTGATCAAATCCAGGCTGGATAGGCCCACCTACTGATGTCTATAGCATATAGAATAGGGCATTTTAGAATATAATAGTATAAATGATAAAAACTATGAATTAATAAATGGCAAATGAAAATCGATGTATTGGGTGTTTGCAAAACTAAGTGAAAAAGGAATGTAGGTGTCCTGTCCAATCTGACAAAGTAGAACTGATGACTACATGCATTAAAGTGTAGGTTTAATTATGAATAATTTTTTCTACACACACATGTACACCGGTTAACTCAAAAAGTTACTGTAGATGTTTTTTTTAAAATAACTTTATTTTTTTTAAAGTGAAAAGATAAAAGATAAATAAAAAGAAGAATTGAAGAAAAAAAAGCACAGGAAGTAAAAAATAAAAGTGCAGAGAAGAGAGAAGAAGAAAAAGAAAGAAAAAGCATAACTTCTGACTCTCTTTGATATATAGATTTTAAAAAAAAAGACATCAAATTCTTACTCCAAGGTTAACATTCCTCTATATTATTTCTGTAGTCCCATATGATACTAATAATCAAACCCCAAAATCAGCTTTTGATTTCTACAAAAATTCTAACAGTGATTTCCAAGTAGAAATAAACTTTTGCCAAAATCTTTTTTTTTCCATCAAGGATGTCAACTTCTCCATTTCTACAATTCTATCAGGTTCACTATCCATTCTTCCATTGTAGGTATTTGTAACTCCTTCTACCTTTGACATATAAAAGTCTCATTGCCATTACATAAATAAAAACAAAGTTCCATAACATATTACCATTTTTTATTCATTAAGCCTAAAAGAAAAGCCTCTGGTTTCTATTATATGATCACTGTTAAAATCTTCACCATCAAATAATAATAATAATAATAATAAAGTTGGAAGGGACCTTGGAGGTCATCAAGTCCAACCCCCTGCTCAGGCAGGTAGCCCTATACCATTTCAGACAAATGGCTGTCCAGTCTCTTCTTAAAAACCTCCAGTGTTTGAGCATTCACCGCTTCTGGAGGCAGGTTGTTCCACTGGTTAATTGTTCTAACTGTCAGGAAGTTTCTCCTTAGTTCTAGGTTGCTTCTCTCCTTCATTAGTTTCCATCCGTTGCTTCTTGTCCTGCCCTCAGGCGCCTTGGAAAATAGCTTGACTCCCTCTTCTTTGTGGCAGCCCCTGAGATATTGGAACACTGCTATCATGTCCCCCCTCATCCTTCTGTTCATTAAACTAGACATACCCAATTTCAGCAACCGTTCCTTACATGTTTTAGCCTCCAGTCCCCTAATCATCTTTGTTGCTCTTCTCTGCTCTCTTTCTAGAGTCTCAACATCTTTTTTACATCGTGGTGACCAAAACTGGATGCAGTATTCCAAGTGTGACCTTACCAAGACATTGTAGAGTGGTATTAATACTTCACGTGATTTTGATTCTATCCCTCTGTTAATGCAGCCCAGCACTGTGTTGGCTTTTTTGGCAGCTGCAGCACACTGCTGGCTCATATTTAAATGATTGTCCACTAGGACTCTGAGATCCCTCTCACACTTTATCCTAATATTTTCTAATTCTGTCCAAACATCAAGTTACTGTAGAGCTGAGAAACATGTAGATCTGCAAAAGGCAGGAGATTTACCAGCAGAACCAAGGAAATTAACTTGAACACTAGGATCTGGTTGTAGGAATCCTTGATTACTGATTCTTTCCATAATAGGAAGAAGTTTGAGCAGAGTAAAAGAGATTCTTAAAAATACTAAAACAAATAGACATAAATAGAAATAGAGAACAAGCAAGGGATAGGGGCTTCCTAATAGTTATGTAAGGAATTTGGGGAAGCTCTAAAAGAAAGAAGAGCACGTCCCACAGGGAAGAAATTAAAATCGGGGTTTGGGAAAGTTACTGACACATACTGACACAAATGTATACGCACAGGGTAGAAGCATAAGAAATTTAGTCTGAAGGCCTGGCTAGGAAAAAGAAAGAAAAAATCCTGATTTTCAGCATAAACAAGCCACAGCATAAAATTGGTGCACCTAAAAATCAAACTAGAAACATAGAAAAACATGGTTTGTTCTTTGAACTTTGGGAAACGGCACTGTCATTGAGGACAATTGTCTTCTTAGTCTTCCAGCTCAGTGCTAGCTGACAGGAGCACTTCAGGCAAAGATGTGTAGGCAGCAATCCAAGCAACATTTAATGTGGATAAGCATTAGAAACTGAACTGTGGGCATAGCAATAAATTTCCCTCTAGGGATGCACACACATGCACGAGCTTAGCAGAAGATTCATGGAAAAGGCTTCGATATATTTTTTTAAAAATGCTTTCACTGAGTACCAGCATTTCTAATCTGGTGAGGCTTTCACAGCTACTATCCATTGGGCTGTGTTGGGTTTCAGGGTTTAGTGACCATGGTCTAAACGACAGATTTCCTGAGATTTCACTGGTAGCTGTGGCAAGCATTTTCAGAGGCAAAGTGATCAAGTCAAATGGCCAATCAGGATTGGGCACAAACAGAGAACCAATCAGAGACCATTCCTCACCAACCTGTATCAATCAGAAATCAGTTTAGATAAAGGCCAATTAGAAATCAAGATACATTTACAAATGTAACCCAGACAACACACTGTTCACCAATTATTGAGTGGGGGGAAAAAGAAATCATCAATAAAATATATCCCAAAAAAAATAGAAATCAAGATACTAAGCTATAAAGACAAAAACCCAATCAGTCCCTGCCAGACTCTGAAGATGCCAGCCACACATCTTGCAATTTTAGTACAAAAGATTGAAATTGACAAAGTCTAGGTAACATTCAGTTCTGCAATCCTTCAATCCATTTGAACATTGTACAGCAATGTTTCTCAATCTAAAGCAACTTTAAAATGTGTGAACTTCAACTTTCAGAATTCTGACTGCTCTGGGGAATTTTGGGAGTTGAGGTTCATACAGCTTAGAGTTGCTGAGGTTGAGAAAGTCTGTTCTACAGCAGAAAATACTTATTTTTTACATTATACCAGTCCCTAAATCCTGGAAAAGAGAAAAACCTATTGGACAGAAACTTGCCTCTTCCAGCAAAAAAGGGGCAAAAAAAGATTTGCCCCTTCCTTTCTTGAAGTCAGCTACTATGTGCAAGTAGAGCCTTATCATTCTGCTCATTAATAATCAGAAAGTACTTTGCAGGGTTTTTTTTTGTGTGGTCACTCTGTATATAGATCAATTAATGGATACTGTTAGCTGTGCTTGGTCAAAAACAAAACAAAAGTATATGTTGCTGCAGGATGATTAAGCTATTTCACTTAGTTCTGACACTATACAGAATGGATCCATAATGCATCTCCTATAAGGAACATGGTTTAAAATAAAAAACTAAATACTGTCAATTAGTAATTCATAAAAATAAATGCTGTTAATTAACAATTTGCCAGTATATAGGTTATTTGTCCCAGTTAAACCAGCATAAAGAGAAGCCAAATAACTAGTAGTTGAGAGAATAAAGAACTTTCTTCCACTTCCAGAAATTTAACTAAAGAAAATCAGTGAATCATTTTTATTTACTTTCCTATGCTTAAAGAATGTGTATAAAATATCTTCAAAAGATTACAGTGCCCAGGTTGCTGATTTCTAAGTAGAGCCTATAATTAAGTAAAATTGAAGCAAGCCAACCATTGATCTTGCTTCTGCATTATAAATGTAGAATGCTATGAAACAAAAATATAGGAAGACGAAATCAAATACTCTACACTTTTTAGATCTTCCTATGCAAGTCTCTGAAAATGGTACAAAACTTCCTTAGCAAATACAACTAAATTACATACTGATTTATATTGCATAAATTTTGGAACAAATTTTGGAACAATGTGGTTGTCACCTTATGAAGATAAAGCCAATACAACTAGATTTCCCAATGAAAGGAGTTCTTTCTTCTTGTTGCCATCCAAGGTATATACATGTATGTGCAGCAACAGTACTAATTGTCAATCTGTTCAGTAGTGAATTATGCTTAGAAGTGTACTGGCAAGACAAGGCACACACACAGGATGTGTGTGATCCATATAACATTTGGAATGACTAACATGAGCATAACTGGTTAGCTCATTCTAAATTATCTCAGATGAGATGGCTGCAATCATCCTGTCATATTTGATAGAATGATATGGGTTTGGGGAAATAAAAAGGGAAACAGCATTTCTTCACTGAATCCCTTCCTTCCTTCCTTCCTTCCTTCCTTCCTTCCTTCCTTCCTTCCTTCCTTCCTTCCTTCCTTCCTCCCTCCCTCCCTCCCTCCCTCCCATCCATGCATCTTTACAAAGAGAAAGATGGAATCTTTTGAGCAGTACAGGAACTGAATATCCAGAAGCAACTTCATTTACCCAGAGGCAGCAATTTTAGGAAGGGAATAAAGTTCACAGCTGTGCTACCAGTCTTGCCCTTAGGGTTCTGGCAGAAAAGCAGTTGATTATCTATCTAGAGGGAAGCTGGCAATTGTTAGGTGGCAGGCAGTAAGTGACAATAACTAGCTAGGCTTTGTGTAGTCATATTTTACAAGTTTATAGTTCTTTGCCATGAATTGCTTGGCTGTTTTGGGGAATCCTTCTCACATCTGTAAAAAGCTACACATTTCTACAGTACATACTTAGTCTCTTGCTTATATAATACTATACCCGTGAATGTGGCAATTGAGTGTCCTGCAGATGGGTTACCTTGCAACTCTCATCACTCCTTGGATTATAGCATCCAAGTCCAACATTAACTGGAAGGAATTGTGTTGAAGAACGTTCGTGCATGAATTGTTCTTGCTTTCCTTTTCTTTCTTTTCTGCCGCCTTGAGCAATAAGCTGCTGGGACATATTATTTTTCTTGGTTTTTTTTCCCTTTCTCTCTCCGGGAGCCTTGCAATTGAAGTACTGTACTGTACGTGGATCTGTGGCGATTTGAAGACACATACCTTTAAATGTCGTGGATGGAGAACACCTGCACGACCTTTGTTGCATCCAAGAGATAAAGATGTTTCTATTTTCTGCGACGAACTGTTCTCCCAGACACACCACACAGATGCCGTTTTTTCTACTCCTCAACATCTCTTTTAACAAAGTTATTAGCTGCTTTAAAGATCAAAAGGCTCTCGTGTTCAATTCCCGCCAGCTACGTCGACAGATCCGTGCTACTCTTCCCCTTCAGTTTCTTCCGTCGTCCTGAGCCAACACAGCAGATCTCTGAAGGCAGGCGGGTTCTGTCTATCCTCGGAATCCCTTTCATTCCCTCCTGCAAAAAAAAGCAGCAGCCTCCAAATTGCGCACACCAGAGAGGGGAGGGAGAAGCGAGTGGGATCCGACGACCCACCAATAGCGAGACGCTTTTGAGAGCGAGGGCGTGGCTAGCATGCTCCGGTAGGTCCGTCAGGCTGTTTCCCAAGGCAAGCAGCATTGCCGCTCTGCAGGTGGCGAAGCCTCGGCTCGGAGCTCGCCGCGGCTCTTCAGGGTTGCCAAGCGCGCCAAAGCGCTCCGCGGACCTGGTTCCTTCGAACCCGGGCAAACGTGGCCGTGTCCTGCATTGGGTCTACTTCGCAGCACTTTTCCTCCGGAAAGCGGGAAACGCGGACTGAGCGTCGGGCCACGAACAGCTCGCAGGTGAGCCGCCCCGCTTCTGTGCCCGGTGTTGTAGCGGTCTCCGCGCTGAAAAAGGGAAAGGGGGAGAGCGAAGGGATCCGAGGGGATTCCGTGCGCCTCGCTATAGCGGGCTAAGGATGCGCCGGAGAAAACGCCGTCCTGTCCTTGGCTTGAGGTCAGAGGGAAAGGACTCTGCCCTGATGGGCTTCTGCCCCGCCAGGCTCTCTTCAGAAGGCTACTAGCCATTCCGCCACGGAGTTAAATGCCAGCCGTCGTTTCTGCTTGAGCGCCCCGAGACCCGCCATGTGCCTGAATTTCCCCACCGGGAGCCTCGGACGGGCTTGGCCTCTTTTGCGCTGAAGAAACCCACCAAGCGTTCTCCCGCCCTTCCCGGGTCCGCGCTTTACAGGGTCACTCGGTGTGTGCGTGTGCGTAACCCTTATGAAGCACTGATTTCCCCTACCCAGCCCTTTTCGGCGGCAGCGGCAGCAGCAGCCGCCTGCCGGCCTGGAGGATTTTTATTACCTCTTGCGGCTTCGGTTCGACCACCCATCACATCAGGGACCTGTCCCCTGCCTCTGACTCCTCTCGTCTCTTCCCGGATTCCTAAGGCCGGAGGTTAATTGCAACAAACTTCGTCTCGCCCCCCCCCCACCCCCCCAGGACTTAATTTTGCCAGTCCTTAAATAGAAACCAACTGGCAGCACAACTTTTCTTTTGCTGTGTGTGTATGTGTGTGTGTGTGTGTGTGTGTGAATGTGTGTCTGACTGATCCTTAGATCAGAAATATAGGGATCCTTAAGTCCAGATAAAAGGATAAGGATCCTTTCCCTCTTCCTATTTATGCTTTTCTTCTACAGATCAGACCACAAGTGATACTGTTTTTCAAACAAGTGGGGGAAAACTGCTTGTTGCTCATCTTTTCCAAAACAAAATTCATACTGTGTAGTAGAGTATGCAACATTACAATATAAGAAATACTGTGCCATAAGAGCAGGCAGCTAAAAAGTATCAGGTTCCTCTTTATCCCATCTGTTTCTCTCCCCCCTCCTCCATTGTTTTATCTCTTTTTCTCTTATATCTTGAACTCATGTGCACATATGAGACTATGAACCTTTCTTGTTTTCTCTTTATCAGACTATGAAATGGAAAGAAAAAGCTAGCTCATATAACATGAAGTCCAGGTTATATGTTGTATTTTACTACTCCCATTAAAAACATAGGGCTACTTTTATCTTCCAGCAGGGTTCAATCTCTGGGTTTGTCTCTCTGAGAATGGTTTTACAGGGAGAGATTGGTACTGCCTCAAATATACAGCAGCTGCAATATTACAGTGCAATATCACAGAGACCAGTGGGGAAAACATGTAACAGATACTGCAGAGAGAATGTAAAGACAACACAAATAGGGAGAATAACTTTAATAAACAATCATATATATAATGGTGCTAGTTATACTTAGTAGAAAGTAGAATATTTTTTGTTCTTAAATGACTTCATAATAAATATTCTGTAGTGCTTATAATAATGCGGTAATTGATCGTATGATTAACACCAAAGCTGTAACATCTGTATATACCATTTTCCCCCTAAGTATGAAATATTTTTTACCAGCTTACATTTTACCAAAAATGACAATAATCCTTTTATTGTCTTTGCATGCTTTCCTTGTCTTGTAATCTTTACTACACTGTACTGTAGCATTCTATGATAGCCTTTCTTCTTACATTACTCAGTTTAAATAAATTTATTTTCAGTAGATGAACCATAAGAGCAAGGTTATTTTATGATGCACATATGCATCCTTCCTTTGAAGTTTTATGAATCAACTTAAATAATGAACTTTTCCCTCCAAATTTTTAATCAACACTTTTATATTCAAGGGAACCATGAAGAGATTAGAATGAAAGGAATAACTACTGTATATTATATTTACCTTTAAGCAGCCCCCTTCTCTTAATTGTTTCACCTTGCCTGTTATAAGAATCAAAAGAACACATTGGGTAAATATTAACTAATAAACAGCAATTTCCCTGTCTTTTGCTGGGAGGGAGCATAAACTCTCAAGGACCTGCTTTATCTCCAGGAGTAATTAAAATTCTTTTTTTCGTCAGCTCACTTCAAGCTCTTTTAAAGGTTGAACTTTTTCCAATAAGGTTTATCTTTCTTTCTGCTGAACACAGTTGTTTCACACATCACTTGTGCTTTCCCTGCTGTTCAGTGATGTTGTAGGATCTTATGCTTAAACTAATTGCTGATTGTCCAAGCTGTTGCTAGGATGATGAAACTTTGAGTTCTAATCACATTTGGGCAAGTAAGAAGTTGACTGGGCAATTTAATTTCAGAGTTAGAATGGGATGAGCTGGGATCCTGCCATTTCTAAAGGGCAAAATCCAGACTGGATCGGGGTTATAGTGCATTATTGATGAGTATAAACATAAAGGCTGCATCAGCAAATTCAAGGTACTATATGTTTTACAAGTATCAGGAAAGTTCTGGAGATTTCACAAACAACTGATTGCAGTTGAATTTGCAATATGCAATTAAGATACCAATTCTGATTAATAATAATAATAATAATAATAATAATAATAATAATAATAATAATAATAATAATAATAATAATAATAATAATAATAATAATAATAATAATAATAATAATAATAATAATAATAATAATAATAATAATAAAATAATAATAATAATAATAAAGTTGGAAGGGACCTTGGAGGTCATCGAGTCCAACCCCCTGCTCAGGCAGGAAACCCTATACCATTTCGGACAAATGGCTGTCCAGTCTCTTCTTAAAAAACTTCCAGTGTTGGAGCATCACCGCTTCTGGAGGCAGGTTGTTCCACTGGTTAATTGTTCTAACTGTCAGGAAGTTTCTCCTCAGTTCTAGGTTGCTTCTCTCCTTGATCAGTTTCCATCCATTACTTCTTGTCCTGCCCTCAGGTGCCTTGGAGAATAGCTTGACTCCCTCTTCTTTGTGGCAACCCCTGATGGAAACAGTTAGTGGAAACAGTTTGTTCATTCTGTTTCTGAAGCATTAAAAATATGAGCTCTGATACATTTTACAAGGTTCATTTTCTTATCTTTTTTCCAATGTGGGATGGTGGTGGTGGGAATTCAGTCATTGTATCCACAAAGAACTGTCCTGCCACGCATTTAGCCATTTTAATTTTCTATTGGTGGTCTTATTTAACTGTCACATGTGATATCTTATTCTTTTAAGAAGCTCATAGTGGAATTTTAGGGATGGCCTACTTTACTGTTGGAAGAGCCTAGGGGGATTACTTAGGTTGAAAGAACATAACTATCAGGGTCACCAGATAAAGGCTATTACTGCTAGCTCTCTCTGTTTCAAGTTCAACATTCTAAGTCAGGAGTCTTCAAACCTGGCCTTTTTATGACTTGTGGACTTCAACTCCCAGAATTCCTCAGCCAGGCAATTCTGGGAGTTGAAGTCCACAAGTCATAAAAGGGCCAAGTTTGAAGATCCCTGTTCTAAGTAAATTCTGGTCTTCGGTATGCAACCTGCCAGGAAATCTGAAGAAGGATCTCCGCCCTTTATGCTGTAATACTGATGAAATAGGCTTTTTCGACCAGATCCTAACTCTGTTCTGCACTAACTATATTAGGCTTATTAAAAGTCACCCATGGGAAAACAACTATGAATGACTTTTTTGAACTTAAATTTCACTACAAGGTAGGGATCTTTGAGTATTAAGGACAGAGGAATTGAGAAAATGGACAAATACACATTGATGTGTACAAATATTTAGAGGCTGGAGCTTTTTTGTGTGTGAGAATCAGTTTTTGATTCTTGATAACTGCTTGGACAAATCTCTATGGGTTTCTTGGCAATTTTTTTGGGAAGTGATTTGCAATTGCTTCTTCCCTAGGGCTGAGAGAAAGTAACTGGCCCAAGATCACCCAGCCAGCTTCATGCCTGAGACTAGAACTCACAGTCACCCAGTTTCTAGCCTGCTACCATAACCATACCTTTTAAATAAATAAATAGAGGGACAATTGTGGTGCAGGATTGATCATTTTTTATTGTTTTATTTATTGGTTTAATGGCTGTTGTAAACCACCCAAGGTTGCTTAGAAAAGCATTATGTGTCGTACAATGTTCAACCAGGAAACTCACAAATATGAAAAAAGCCCTCTGTCTGTGCTCCATATCAGCTTGTCATGGGATCTGTTGAAACAGAAGAGTTGCTTGAAAGAAGCAGTGCAAATTAGAATTCTGTTTTTTTTCCGAACAGCTGATGAAACACAGCAAAGTCAGTTTCATTTCCTCAGCCTCAAGACTTGCAAGGGTGCTTTACAGCCACTTCTTTTTTTCTCCTTTCTTTCTTTCTTTCTTTCTTTCTTTCTTTCTTTCTTTCTTTCTTTCTTTCTTTCTTTCTTTCTTTCTTTCTTTCTTTCTTTCTTTCTTTCTTTCTTTCCTTCTTTCCTTTCTTTCTTCTTCTTCCTCTTCCTTTTTTTCTTTTCCCCTCCTCCTCCTCCTATAAAATGGAATTTCAAAAATGCAAATTAGATATGGTTCCTGAACTCTATCTTTCAGTCCTACTCAGCTCCGAATCATCTATGTGCATGCAGATTCTGACATAGATTTACCATATGTGTGCACTATTCTAACTATATCCCTACCAATGATATAGATTTAACATACTCTAAAAAGTTGCAGAGTAAAGTGGGCAGGCTGTGGGCAGTATTCTATCTGTATCCCTACCTAATTCTTTTTCTTAATTAAGAATTAATGGCAGTAACCTTTCTTTCTTTCTTTCCAAGTCAGATGAAGTGGCAGCTGGGATTGCTATAGCTAATGAAACTTTTGCTATAGCTAGTAAAACTTTTGATGTTCTTATGGCATCTAATGTTCTCTGCAATCAGTCGATTAGATCCTGCACCAGTCTTCTCTGGCACTCTTGTCCCAAATTGTGTGCTCTCAAATGCTTTGTGGACTTCAGACCATTCCTGCAGCAGTGCAAATACTGCCTAATGCATTTTAGGATCAATACTCACCCTTTCTCTGGATTGAAACCAATAGTCCATCTTCAGGAGGCTACTATAGCTAGTATATTGACACCATTGTCTTCATTTCCTGGAGCTTAAAACTCTACCTCTAATGCCAGCAAAGCATCTGATACTGATACCAGCCCATCTGCCTTCCTTTCCTTCCTATCAAATTTATGTCCTGTGGAAATGCCTCAACAAAGAATTCAAACTGTTTTGGGTGTCTGTATGGATATGTGAAGAGCCACAAGCAGCCATTTCTGAAGCCAGGCTCATCACACAGCTAGCTTTTAATGTACACTGTCTATCATTCTGGAGGCAATAAACATCCATTGATAGACCCTTTAAGATTTGTTTAGGGCTTTAAAAAGCTGTTTAAAATTATGACCATCCTCCTATCTAATTGCAGCAGATTCCACAGTTTAATTATGCATTGTTTAAATAAGTTTTTTTTAATCCATTATTGATTTCCTGATATTTAGCTTTAGTTCCCCAGTTCTAACAAAGAGAGGAAGAAAGACCTTGCTTCTATAGACCTTTTCGATACTGTGTATGAAATATTTGTTTTTAGATGCATCTTTCCTAATACAGTATATGCATCCTGGAAGGGTGCAGTTAGACCATTGCAGAGTAAAGCAGTCAGGCTGTTATCTGGCTTCCTTTCCTTTCAGACTGCAGCCTAAGCAAGGAAGTCAAGGTATAATGATGGTGGCCTTCCATCCTCTTCAGTGCAAGATGGTTTTCTTTTAAGACATCTGGAAAGTGCTGCCCTGACATATATTGCGGAGATTTTACTAAAAGAAGAAGAGGGGGAATTTTATTCTTGCTAGTTTTATCTATCAGGCTATTCTGTGGTATGGCAGACTAGGACTGGAGTGGCTGTGATCTACTCTATAGGAATATCATCTTACCGACCAAATGTTCCATTTGGTAGTCTGCCAATTCTGAGTGCATGACACTGCATTTGGGTGGATGATACAGTATAGAAATATTGTTAATGTACAGTACTGTTCACTTATCTGCCTTACTGAACTAGCCAGATCTTGGTTATGTCCTTTGTTCTAGAAGATTTCAGGATGCACATTATGGTTTCTGAAATAGGAGTGGCTCAGGATTTCATGTCTTCTATTATCATCATACACCTGTCCCAACTTTTATTTGACTCCACACATATAGCAGAACATATGTTAGTTTTTGTTTTCTGCAGCTGGAATTGTTCTCATGTTGGCAGAGACAAGTTACTCCCTGCCCAGTTTAGATTGATGGCTGATATAAACTTTTGTTTCAGTGGATGACCCATTAACAGGGATCAGTCCAGATACTAATGGATGTGAATGGTTTCATGAAAGCATTTGGAGAATTTCTTATATGTCAGGAAATTAATGCCTTGGCTGATTTGTTGAAAATAGAAATGACCGGGCAACTGAACTTATTGCTCTAAGGATCCTCTTTCTTGTCTCAGAACCATATCATATCTTTGGTTTCCTATGGCGAGAGCTGAGAGTGATGATGGAATAAGATGTCAGTTGGACCATAAATGGAAGAATTCCAGTGACAAATCAGGTTGAGTCTGAATGTGGCCAATCTGAAGACATCTCCTATTTTTCTGCAATAAAAGCACTCAGAATGTTTTTCCACTGCTTCTACTGCATCAGCACAGAACAGGCTTTCCTCCACCAAGGTATTAGTGGAATGGAGCCAGAACAATGAATAATTTGAATGATTATTTGTACACAAAGCCAATGGCATCATTATTGACATGGGCCCAAGTGTTGAGGCAGATCATTAAGTTATAATATTGGCTATCCTTAAACCTATTATTTGGGGTTCTCTTTGGCTTGTGGATAGATGAGGGTTGCCATCTGCTTATTTGACTTCTAACTCTCCTGCTAGATTAAATAGCAATAGCACTTAGACTTATATACCACTTCACAGTGCTTTACAACTCTCTCTAAGCGGTTTTACAGAGTCAGCATATTGCCCCCAACAGTCTGGGTTCTCATTTTGCTGACCTAGGAAAGATGGAAGGCTAAGTCAACCTTGAGCCGGTGAGAATCGAAATGCTGGCAATCAGCAGAATTAGCCTGCAATACTGCATTCTAGCCACTGTGCCACCACGGCTCTTCTCCAAATTGAGTAACATGGAAGTTCCCACTGGTTACAGGTACTCCTTGCAGGAGGGTTGTATTCTTCTTTGCCTAAAAGGGACAGTAATCAGATCTAAGAGATCTGTGCAATTATAGGGCAATTTCAAACATGCAATTTTTTAGGAAACGTGAGAAGGTGGTGACTTTGCAACCTACATTCAAATGATTTTGATTTTCTGAATTTCCATTGAGGTATGGTACCAGCTCTGCTTTGGATGCTTTGGTGGATGACAGTGCAAGAAACTGGCAGTGCAGTAAGGAGACTCAGACCCTGTTACGTTCTTGGAACTCTTAACTGCTTATCATACTATCAGTCATGGTATAATTCTGGAACATCCGAAGTCATTGGGCATGCAGGCATTATTTTACTGTGCTTCTAACCGTTTTTACTCAAAGAAGATTCTAGGAGACTGCTATCTGACACATAGGCCATTGTCCCCTGAGGTTTACATTTCATTCCCACATCTTCATGAAACCTCTGGATTGCCTGGAATTTTAGAAGGGGGACTCTTATCCCGATGATAGTTCGCTATTTTACTCTTTACCATTGAGTTCCATGTACTCCAGATTCAGTTAGGCACTGGGTGAGAGAGAAATAATAAAATAAGAGACAAAATGGTCTAATATGAATCTGGACTTGGGGATTATTTTGGACAGAGTTGCATTCCTCTTCAAAGAGCATGTTCAGCCTTCTCAGTTGTCTACTGGCTGTTTGATAGGACATGCCTTTGCCCAATTACTGTTACAAGTTTGCTACCTGTGACCCCTTTTAAGGTGATAACTACGCACACTTTAGTTATATCCTGTTCAAATATGATTATTAGGAAAGTGTTTGGAAGTTGCATTCCGTACAAAAAATGGCAGCTTGGCTGCTAACAATGCAAAATACAGTGACCATATGTGATCCTTGTGCTGCTCAATGCAATTAAAAGTGTTGGTATTGATCTCAATTAAATTTGTTAGATTCATGTCCTGCCTTTCCTTTAGGAACAAAAATCCATAATTTCCCAGGTTTTCCCACACAAACTCAGAGAGGCAGATTCAGCTGAGAGAATCCTGTCCCATTGTCCAGTAAACAGGCAAGGTTGAGGGGGATATTTGAACTACAGTCCTTGTCCAGTTCCTTAACCACTGTACCAGAATAACTCTTTTTAAAACTCTGAATTGCTTAGAGCAGTGATGGCAAACCTTTTAGAGACCGAGTGCCCAAACTGCAACCCAAAACCCACTTATTTATCGCCTGGTGCCAGGTGGGCGTGGCCCACTGGGTGGGCGTGGCTGTGGTGGTCATGGCAGACTGGGTGGGTGTGGCCAAGGTAGGCGTGGTCACATCGATGTTGCTCATGGGGAGGGACGCCTGTGGGGGCCAGGCAGGGTTGGAGGAAATCCAGGGGGTCTCTGGCAGGTGGGGTGGTGGGCAGGAGGCTCATCCTGTGGGGTGAGGTGAGACAGGGTGGGGGTGCCATTGTCGCAGGGCACAGCGAGGCAGAGGCCGGGGTGGCTGCTGCCTGACACCATCGGCCCCCACACACAGAGGCCAGCAAGTGCATGAGGGCCGACAGTGTCCGTCAGCAGCCACAGCCTGCCGGCCCCTCGACCGGCGCACTCTGGGGCTCTGCAGCCCGCCACCAGTAGTTCAGAGAAGCTGCCTCTGAGCTGGATGGCCGGCCGACAGCTGAGGAGGCGATGCAGTGGGTCATGCCCAGGAAAAGGAGCGCATACGAGCCCAGGAGGGAGGAGACGGGGGGAGGAAAACCAGCTGGGATGCATCCGGCCACATGGGACCTTGGCAAGTTAGCGGGCGGCTGGTTGAAGAGGGACGGTTGCCATCTCTGGGACATGGTGTGCGTGCCCACAGAGAGGGCTCTGAGTGCCGCCTCTGGCACCCGTGCCATAGGTTCGCCACCACTGGCTTAGAGCATGACTACCTAAGGGATAGTCTCTTCCACTGTGGAACTGGCTGACTAGAAAGGCCCTTTAAAGATACCTCTGCCCTTAGAAGTCTCTCATTCTGACAGGCAGAAAATTATTTTCACTTACTTGCTCCTGGGCTAAGAAACACAAATCTTCAGAAGTAGTATTCAGTCTTATTTTCTCAGCTTTTGGAAATGGAGACTATAAGACTATTAATTGTCAAATTTCTTAAATATACATTTTAGTGTTTGTTTAAACTATTTTTACTTTAATTTTCTTTGTTAAATTATGCCTTGAAAGATGGAATAAATATAAACAAAAAAACATTAATAAAGGTGAATATTGGTAGCTCAGGGCTGACCTGAGGGATCCTTGGTGCTCTCTGAGCTTGCTTGTTTTCTTGCTTGGGTTTCATTACACAAACTAGATAACACAATCAGGGCTAGTAAGGGGTGCTGTTTGCTGACAGTTTATATTCTAGTTATCAATAAATAACATTTTATCTTTCTATAATAATACATTTCTTTAATAAATTTGTCAGGATCTATACTGCAAAATTTGGAAAAATATGAAAAATAACCCTGATAACTACATGATAACCTGGCAAATTCAAATTAGATAATTGTGCTTTAGAAGATGGACCAGATGAAAATGTTGAAAGAATTAGGTATGTTTGCAGCTTTTACCTTGCTGGAATAGTGCCTCTAGAAAGTGGCTTGTTAGGGAATATAATTCTCCCGGAAAAGAAGTTCTCCAGTTCAAGCTTTTCAAGTACTATATGGCTAAGACACCTTATCTTGCATTGTATCCAAATGCATGTAATTTCACAAGCAAAGCAAATTTCATATCTAACCACAGAGTTTGCACATCCCAACAATTCTTAGAAGTCTTTTTAACAGAAAACTCTCACTTCGTGGAATTATGAAGATCCATATATAAAACTGCTTAAACTTCATAGTATCAGTTATATGGAAAACCATTCGTGAATGCTGATTGTTCTATTTTAAGTATTGCGGTAGTTCCTGCAGCTTTATGTATGCAATGCTTTTCATTGCCAAAATACTTAAAATACTTGATAGTAGGCTAAAAATAGCTACGTTATTTGCTCTGGAAATACTGTTGCCACATATGTTCATCTCTGAAAACTGAATATACCCGATTATAACAGTATCTTCACAAAAATCCTTTTATGAAAAAAGGAAGGATGGCATTAACATTTTAGTAATCACAGTAATTTTAATTTGAAATTATTATTGTGCATTTCAGAAGATTGGAAGTTTGAACTCCTGTTTTGTTTTTAGTGCAAGTTAATGAGGGTTAAGCAATACCATTTTTCAGAAATTCGACAGAAGAACTTTAGCCTAATTCAACAGATGTTAGCACTGAATTGTTTTAATAGCAGTGATCTGCAGATTAAAGGTTTACAGTTACATAACTAAACATGAACAGAATTGCTGTGACATTAAGTAAAATAAAAATGTATAACTGTCATTTTGAGCTTTATGTTAGAATATACATTTCATTTTTTTAATTATATAGTGGCTTGATTCCTTTCTTTCAAAGTACAATTTTAAATATGTTTTAGAGCATCAAAATTCATTAAAGATTTAGATGTACCTGTGATTTTTTTTTTGACCTAATTGTTAGATTACATGCCCCAAATCTTTAAAAATATTCCATTTGTCTTTCTCTTTATAAATGTATCTGAAAGATTGAGGCAGGTCATGTGTATTTACTTTGGAATTTGTTCATTGATTACATTATTAAATAAACATGGGCCATGTTAGAATTCCTACAAAGGTTCTTTTTGGCATTTTGTTATAGATATTATTCTTCTGATGAGAGATTCATTTTTGAAACAGTTTACTAAGAGTCACATCCCTACGAGATTATAAATTTCAGAATAGAAAATGTTAGGCAAAGAACAGAAAAAATAGTAAATAAAAGAAAATGCAGTCATGAGTAGCAGAAAGGGAAATATAGAGAAATCTGGAGCACATTAATACCATTCACTATCCCCCACCCACCCTTCTGTCCTTGCAAATAAGCTTTGATTCTATAAAAAATAAGCTTTGATTCAACATCTGTATACTAATTCATACATTGCCTCTTGTTTTTCTGAACTTATATCATTCTTTTTGAAAATCTCAAACATTTACTGAAGCCAAAATGCAAAAATAGTTTTAAATTCCCGTGATCAGTTTATGTTCATCTTTCTCATCTATAATTTGGATGGATAAAATATGAGTCATATATTCTAAAAAAAATGAAAGCATTTTTTATGCTTTCTTTACCTGCATTGAGAAATACTTTGATAAATGTAGCTCTAGCATGAAATGGGTAATGTACTGCTTCTCTGACCATCAATTAAGCTGAGATATAAGTGAAAGATCTTGGGCAGTTAGGCCTGCATTCCAATAATAGACATTTTGCAAAAGATGGAATGTGGGTTGATTTAAAGATTTGCTGTAAAAATAGAATATCTGCTATGCTCCAAAATATTCACAGCTAACTGGATGCCTGAAGAATTGTAATTTCAATGTCTGCTGAAGATGTAATTGTCCCTTAAATTACTGCATGGAGCTGAACTGACATTTCTAACTTCATAACCTCCATCAAACTCAAATGGAGAGGGTCAGAATTGACAGCATATTAACAAACAGTGCCAAGAAAATGCTGTCTGTGTACCTCCCTTTTTGACAAAGGGATAAAAATATGTTGGCGATAATTCTAGGACATGGAATTATATAGTAATTGGAAAGTGTTTTCATTAAGTCAAAATTGCCTCATTATCAGAATTTATTTGAAGTACTTGTGGGGAGAAACTTTAGGGAGAGATGTGATTGGTAGAATGAATTCTGTATTGCTTGCTCACATAGTCTTTTGTGATAAATTTGTATCATTCCACCTAATGTGACCCCAAATGGTTAGTGCTATATATGGTGAGCTAAATTTTATCTTTATTCCTAATATTGCCTGATTAGTTTCAAGGAACTAGTATCAAAGTTTATTCATCAGACTATTCAAATGCACAACTGCATTAAAAGGTTATTTTTTTTCACATGTTTTTTTTGTGTGTTTGACCCTGCAGGTGTATTAAAATACAATTCAAGAAGTATAGATTCTGTTGTATTTTTGTTCTATACATTATTACATAGGATGCATAGTATATAACATTAGGAATATGTTAAAAGTATTTATTCTTGTTTAATCCAAAGTAAAATCCTGATTTTTGTGAAGAGACTGTAGCAACATCAGACTGTGTCACAATATTAGAGAGAACTTTGTGAGTTATCAAAGACAGATGATGTCCTGCCAGTCTTACGTCTGTAAGTCCAATTGGACAATGTGGAAAATTCAAATGTCTTTTTGTTTAGAGAGCTGTTGTAATTTTAATCAGTGACTTGTCAGGAAAATAACTCCAAGCATCATATTGCTGCTTTTAATGACTTCTCCCATGAGAAGACATCTGTAACTGGTTCTCCTCTCACATCTAATTTGACTCATTCTTGTTGTACAATAGCGCTTATCCTGACCCTAGCTGTAATTCTTGCATGAATATGTAAAGTAGCTGTTCAGAAAAGGTGAAGAAAATAAAAACTGAGGTCCAGAAGAAGTGCTAGTGACAGCTTGGGAAGGTAGAGAAATATCCTGTACTTTGAATGATGGATAAGCATATCGAGGGCACCAAACCCTTTGTACCAGGTTGTCACAGGAAAAATAGCACAAGACAATGTGCATGATTGATAATATTTTAGACATAGTTAGTTGGTTTATTAGATTTATATTCTCCAGAAACTAAAGATACTGGGGATACATGGGGATCTTCTTGCATTTTTATCCCAACGGCAGTCCTTTGAGATAGGTTGGACTGAGAGAAATTAGGGACATGGACCAATATCACTGTACCATACTGGTTCTCCAGTAATTGCTTATAAACCTTTTGGTATATGATTTTGTTTTGGTTCTGAATGAAAATATTACACCAGGGCTTCATTTACAGGATTCTTCAAATCATTCCTTACTTGGTTTCTGAATTGTATACATATAACCATTATATTTACTGAATTTTCTTCTCTATCTACTCATGCTGAACAAGCCTAAATGTATTAATCAACATCAGATAAGCAAACACTTCAGTCAGAACCATGGAGACCACTATATATATGGAATATAAGTTAAAACAGATGTTATTTATATAGACAAAATTTGTTCTCTAATCATATTAGACTGCTCAGGGTTCCTTCAAAGTCCCGTGAGGATTAGCATTTAAGTACCCTCTGAACACATAGCTAACTTGTGTTTTGTTTAGGGGCAGAAAATATAAATCACCATCGCAGTAAGTATAGTCTGAAGTCTTTGTGTTCTGTTCTTCCATCTACCGTACCCAATAATTTCATTATTTCCACCGAATGAACGGGCTTAAATAAGTCATAATATGTTCATTGCTCAGGATTTTTCCCAATTCCTAAGAACCTTGGTCATCCTTTCTCGAGATTTTGATCAACTTTCTCCTATTTTAGAGGATTTGAGGAATGGAATAGCTGAAGTTTTTACACTTCACTTTTTGATGGTCTCAAATCCAGAAAGAGTAGTATGTTTCCTTATTGCATACAATGCAGCAAGAAGTTATTTAAAACACCATGCATGTATATATATACTCCATAACTGGATAATATATGTGTGTAATAAAATTTATCAATGCATGCAATGTAATGAGATCTACAATCAATCAAATCTTATTTTTTCTAATTCTGTTTTTCTTCCTTTCAAACGTCTATGGAATGGTCTTTTTCTGAATGCTAGAATATTCTTAATCTTACACTTGTTTATGCTAATTGTAGGATATAATTTTGTTTGCTAAAAAAATCCCCACAGAGTAACCATCACTGTGCCCGTTGCCCATAACATCTGTGAAAAATTTCATAATAAACTATTGCATTCAAGTATTTTACAAAGAAAAGAAATGGTTTTAATCTTTGGCTGGTAAATCTTTCCTTTCTTGGAGATAAATGAACATAGTTTCTCTTATCTGGAGATGGATGCTCCATACAATGTTCCATCTCACTGTATTTATAAAATACTATATAGATTCAAGAAACGCATGCTGTAGAAGATAAACAGATGTTCCCAAATGTATGGTCTTAATTTTCCTTACTGTGATTTTGGAAGAATGTATTTAGTTAACTATATTTACATACTCAGACTGTGTTCTTCTTGATAGATTTATATCCCACTGCCTTTCTTATTTGGCCCCCATTATTTCCCCCCCCCCACAATGGAATCCTTATGAATTTAGCTTGGCCTGAGAGAGAATTACTGGTCCAGAATGGTTCAGCACGTTTCCATGGATTTGAACTAGGATCACCCCAGAGCTAGCCCAAAATCTTAAGCCCTACATCATACCTTGGCAGTATGGTTTAGAAAAAAATAGTAATATAATTCCTTACATTACTAAATAAGTGGCATACTTAAACTTAGTAAGGGAGTATGGTATCCAAGAGCTCATAGAGAATATTTTTAAAAGTTTAGTCATCAGATTCATTACAGCAGCAAACTAATTCATTTAATCTCTTGTTTTGACATCTCTTTTGGAAGATGTAAAGTAGAAGCATAGTTTTGATTGTCTTTGGATTTATATTTAGAATATAAGATAAGAACTATTAAATGAAAAGTAATCTTGTTCTTCAGTCTTTTGTTTAAACAACCCTCTTAATGCAGGATATTTTTTTAATCTGTTTTATTATCATTAGATACTATTTTTAAACAATAATCCTGCCTTTATTGTGTACAACTCAAGGTGGAATGCACAATGTGCCCACCTCCTATTTTCCTTTCAGTAACAACCCTGTGAGGTGGGTTGGGCAGAGAAAGAGCCCTTGGCTCAAAACTATCCATTTGGCTTTCAGGACTACAGTTTCCTGTTTTCTACTCTAGTGCCTTAACCTCTGGCTCTCTACTAAATGTCTGCTCAAATTGTGAGCTTTGATTAATTTTATGCTTGAAAATTCCTATTCAAATCCTCTGGACTTTTTGAGCTAAAATAGTGTTTGGAATTTGACTGTCCATAGATTTCATACACTTCCATATATTGCAAATGCAACATAAATGCATTTAAATAAGTATTTAAATTATAGGTACACATCTACATGTACAAAAGTCCTTTTTGAGCGGATGAAACCTGTCAGCTTTAAATCAAATAGCTGAGGTCCTGTATTTCCTTCCTAAAGAAAATATATACACATTTTTGAAAAGTATTTGGCAATAATTATAGGCTCTGCCACTCAGTTTATGCCAAACTTCAAAGAAATAATCATAGGGTTCTTATAAAAAGGGAGTAAGGGAAAAAGTTTAACTTTCCCCCCCTTCTTCCATATGTGAAAACAGAAAACATTTTAGATTACTACTTGTAAATAAAAAAACTGGATAAATTTGAGAAAGATGGATGCAAGTACTTTTCTTCAGGGTAATATTAAATTGATTTGTGATTAGGAAGGAAAGGTTATAACTTACAGTTTGGCTTTTGCAATGACAAACTAAGATGTTTGATAAAGAATTGGGAAAATTTGAATTGAAAATATTGTGAAGGAAAGGCGCCAACAATGATATGCATGAAATTATTTTTGACATTTTGAATATTAATTTTGGGTTAGAGCAGTGATGGCGAACCTTTTAGAGACCGAGTGCCCAAACTGCAACCCAAAACCCACTTATTTATCGCCGGGTGCCAGGTGGGACATGGCCCACTGGGTGGGTGTGGCTGTGGTGGTCATGGCAGACTGGGTGGGTGTGGCCAAACTGGGCATGGTCACCTCAATGTTGCTCGTGGGGAGGGACGCCTGTGGGCAGGGTTGGGGGAGATCCAGGGGGTCTCTGGCAGGTGGGGCGGTGGGCAGGAGGCTCATCCTGCGGGGTGAGGCGAGGCGAGGCAGGGCGGGGATACCATTGCCGCGGGGCAAGGCGAGGCAGGGGCCAGGGCAGCTGCTGCCTGACACCATCGGCCCCCGCACACAGAGGCCAGCGAGCGCATGGGGGCCGCCGGTGTCCATCAGCAGCCACAGCCTGACGGCTCCTCGACCAGCGTATTCTAGGCTCCACAGCCCACCACCAGCAGTTCAGAAAAGCCACCTCTGAGCTGGACAGCTGGCCGACAGGTGAGGAAGCGATGCAGTGGGTCGTGCCCGGGAAAAGGAGAGCATGTGAGGCCAGGAGGGACGGGACAGGGGGGAGGAAAACCAGCTGTGCCGGGATGCATCTGGCCACATGGGATCGGGCGGCTGGTTGAAGAGGAACCGTTGCCATCTCTGGGGCATGGCACGTGTGCCCACAAAGAGGGCTCTGAGTGCCGCCTCTGGCACCTGTGCCATAGGTTCGCCACCACTGGGTTAGAGAAATATGTCCATTCAACCAATTATGCTTTATTTAATAATGTGCTCAAACAAGCCATAGTTTAATAGGATTTGTGAAGTGAAGCTTAGTCCATAACTGTTCATAAAGCTTCAGGAAGCTCAGTATTAGTTTTGATTTCTTCTGAAAGAGTTTCACTTTATATTAAGAACTGCTGCATCTCTCCTAAACAGACTTATCTGAATTGTGATATATCTATATCAGATGAATTCTAAAAGATTTTATCTATTTAGGTTAATATATTTTAAAGCATTTGTTTAGATTTGCAGAGAAATTAAGGAACAATATTATAGATACTTAGCTGTAGCTACTTACATGTAGTCACTACAGTACTACCTAAACCTCTTTATGTAAAGACCATATCTAAGGGATTTTGTTCATACCATGTAATAATTCTATGAGGATTTAAATACAGCCTCTTCAGATTCATTGAAATGGCTGTCTTCATGTGCTGTTGTTAAGTGTCTATTAACTTTTGTCTTTTGTAGATATTTTCTATTGTGTTATTGAGAACTACATAGTGTGAATTTTTAAGTATTGTTGCCTTTCCTGGACATAATTCAAGGTAAAAACATGCTGATATCTATATACCAAAACTAAGTCTGCTATGGTTTAGTGATTTCTTGAAATCTGAGTAGCAATGAGGCTCTGATTTAACTTGGAAGATATGTTAAATCTTTCTTTATAGTGATTCAAAATCTTTAGACTTTAAATTTAGACTTTAAACCTAAATGAGACAGGAAATCTGCAAGCTCAACTTTGTCAATCTTAGTGCTGTTGATTTTTTTTTTTTACCTAAAAAGTGTGGCATAATTATGTATTAAAATTCTTTCCCATATCTGTGTGTGTGAGAGAGAGAGAGAGAGAGAGAGAGAGAGAGAGATTATTATTTCTAGTTATTATCTTTGACTCAAGGTTTTCTTGTGAAGAAAACAACTTAATGTACAACAAAGGTAGACAGCTCTTCAGATGTTTTGGATTATAGCTTGCTCTATCTCCTGACATTGGCATGCTGGCTGGGGTTGATAGCAGTTGAAGCTGGAAGCATCTGCTGTGTTCCAGGTTTTTCTATGTCTGCTACAGATTTAAAGCCAAAATAAAAACAGTGCCATCTATCATAAAAGGAATGTATTGTCTGCAACTTTATTTTTAAAATAAAATACCTACAGTTCTCAAAGTAAACCCTAATCTTTTTTTAAAAAAAAACCTCTTTCTTTGCATTAATCTACTTGCTGGTTTTTGCTATCTGTCTCTTGTCCAACTCAACTCACATTATTCACAACATCATGTTATCATTAAGCATTCCCCTCCTCCTCCCTTTCTTCTTTGATATTTCTGCGTGGCATGAACTTTGACTAGTTATAGCTTTGCCTTATTTTTTTCTTTGTAGGTTCAGTTTGTTTATCTGAATCATAGTCCTGTGATTTTTTTTATTCATTTTCTAATCAGTACTTGGGTTTTCTTTATCAGCTCAATGAAACTTTGAAATTTAAAAAAAATGAACTGGTGAAGGACCAGCTATTAAGTGGCATCAACACAACACTATTAATATTTAATATAGTAAGCATAACATGATTACTATTTAATTATTAACTGTGTTTTCCTTCTTTTTACATATACTTTTATGACATGCCTGCTACTGAAATGTGGACGTGTTACAATGATCTGATGATGGTGGCCATATGGAAAAATTGTGGTAAGTTCTGAAAATATTGTGGAATAAGAATATTGCATGAAGTTAAGAGGACAGTTGATAAAAGAAATGTCTACTTAATAATGAACATTATTTTTTAAATTTTTCTATTAGCTGTAATCACCAAATTTTGCATTGGCCTGTAATAAGGAGGCCACACATTGAATATATATTTTGTAAAATAACTGAATGTGCATCTGAAATGGAAAGTAGCCATATAGTGTATTGTTTTTTGTATTTTGAATATTGTGTATGCTGATATTCAATAGATATGAATATGTACTCTATCAATGTACTTATGCAATTAATGTCATATTAATGTTTTTAAATATCAGATACATTAATTTAGCAATACGTTGTCACAAAAATATTTCAAAATCTATTATTGGCAATGTTTCTCGTCATGACTAGCATACAAATATGGGAATCCATTTCCAAGTTAATTCCAATAATATATCCATATCCAATTAGAAAGTTACTGTTTTCTTTACTCACTTCCCCCACTTCTTGAAAAATATTTATGACTTAGAGGTATTTTGCTCAATGTTATACATGGATTGATTTGGGATCAAAGTACTATCTAAACAGAAGATGCTTCTTATATGTAGTTCTAAGCACTTGTTTTAATATGGTTAAGTACATTTGACTTTTTGGTGTGTAATTTAAAATTTTATTGGCATTTTTTTCAATAGCATAAACATACTGAAAAAAATGTTCCTGTTCTGTGAAATGTTCAACCAGATGTAGCTGTAGGATGTTTTATATACTTTTTATGTGATGATGAAGCATTATAAAATACAAATATATGTAGAGTGGTGTGCTCTTTCATAAACTAGTTGTTTTTCTGAGTGTTATTTAATTTATAGGTAAAAATAGGACATTGTAGATTTGAAGCTTAATGGTGCTCACCTATCATGGTGATTGAGATATGATTCCAAACTTCTTTGGGATGAAATCCAAGCCTCTGGAATTACTGAAAGTATTATCAGTGACTAATATGAGTGACTAATATGATCCTGGAAGCTAATATTCTCTCTGACTGTTATTCAGGGGTGGTTTTTTGCTATTTTTATGATACACAATTCTAAATGATTTTGCTGAATAACAGAAACTAGCTAATTTCACATTTGAATACCAATGAAATCTGCTTTAGATTCTTTTTTGAAGTTAAAGAAAACTTGATCAGCTTGAGAGACTGATGACTCCTGATCTCAGGAAGATACATCTGGCATGTGACTTCATGTGAATTCATTTAAGCAATATTTATTTTTGGTGGAGGGTTGAAGGGACAGGCAGAGGCAGATTTGATGCAGCTATATTGAAACTTAATCTTAAACTTTATACAGGATAATCTTGAAATGAAATAATATGCATGTCATATATCAGGTAGTAGAACAATAGTAAAACTAAATCAAAGAAATTCCAGGTCTGGATGACAAGCTAGGCAGCAGCTAACGGGTATGTTTTATGTCTGATAATTATAAAGTTCAATAGTGAAATTGAAAAAAAAGGTTAACTATAATAAGCAATGCATCCAGTGGAAATATGATAAGAGAAGTCATGCAATAGAAACGGGATTTAATGAAATATCATTTCAGAGCATCTGGAAGTCCTAATTTATTTAAATTTTCTGATCCAAATCCTATATGATATAGGTCCTGAAATAGCTTGACAAAGAAACAAGTGATTTGCACCATCACTAAAACATCATCTGTGTTTTGTGCTTCATCTCTTTTTGAAAAGAAAACCTTGGTAGATTAAGAAATTAGTTTCAGAATTAATTGTTTTCTTCTTCCATCATCTATTGAGTCACAAAAAAGCCTTCCAATAGTAAAGTAAATTGTTACTAAGGAATAAATTTTTACTGAGGATACTTGAATCAGTGCAGTAGGATGAGAATATATTACAATTTGAAAAATCAAACTAGGAATCCATATCATTGTCTTATTATGGTACTCTTATTTTTTTTTAAAAAAAATCAGGCTGTATTAGTTGTGTTTGTAGAATAAAACAACTGATAATTAAATAGAGAGAAAAGGAAAAACAGCTTAGAATGTACAAAAGAAAATAAACTGTAAAAATTTACTAATTTTTCAACTACTAACAACTTGATTTCATACAAAGTTTGCCTGGATTGTTAGGTAATCAGGTCCAGTGATTAACTTGGCAGCTGAGGGTTGATTACTTAACGATTAAGTTCAAAACAGCATGTCTAGTCAATGACTGAAGAAAATTTCTTCTGTATGGCTAGAAGCTGATTAAGCTGAACAACCTCGCCTGAGCATTAATTAAAATGCGTGTCTTACTGCAAGAGAGATCTGTTTCTCATTTGCTTGGCAATAGAAGCTGGGTTTCCTTAATTGCTTATCAACTATTAGGTCAAATAACTAAAGTATTTTGGTCATCTCCTGGCTACATCCAAAGCTTCTTGCCTGAGAGGTTAGAAGCTTATAAGGAATCAATGAGAGGTACAGCTCTTCATTTTCTAGACCAAGAAAGCTGCAGTTTATAGATGGAATTAAACTAAGAGAGATGCCATGTGCCACATTAATGTTGATAGTAAATATGCTATGAAAAAAAGAGAAACGTGGAGATCTTCTGGTGATAGATAGCTCACTAATGTACTATAAAATGAATGATTCAGGCTTGGATTTGTTATCTAAAATGCTATTCAGGTTTATACACTGAAAGTCACTCACTTCTTGGATATGTATTTAACTCCCTTCAAAACGTTTTGAAAGTGCTGTTGTTCCTCTGGATTTGGGACATGGAAGATTCTGGTTTTGTAGTGTGCTCATTTATCAGATTTGTTTGGGTTAGTAGCTCGATAGAAGTACACTAGAGAAGAAGTTATCAGTTACTATACTTTTAGAACTTGCCATGAGACTTTTATATGTATCAGCAACAGAAATGCATAATGCTCACATAGCGATACAGTCAAAATATTATATTATATTTTTAGGAGAAAAGGTTTTGCCCTATACTGCGTTATTGTATCCACTGAATGGTACTCATCGTTCCTTTAAAAGTTCATTTATACCGTAGTATGTAACACTGTGGCAGAATTTTAGTTGGACCAAAGTATTCCAAAATCTTGATTAGTAAATTTTGCATGGGAAGAAAAGGTCATAATTTTTTTAAAAAAATCCATTTATAAATTTTGTAAATTATTGGGGTACAATTAATGCTTGACATTATTTCTGATGGTGGTAGAAAATGGGAGAAATATTCATGGAATATTTTTTTTTACTTGTATCCCTTTCTCGTATGAAATTGACAACAAATTCTATCTGGGATAACAGTAACAAGCACAACAAACTGTGATGCATACTTCAGTCCATCATACATTTTGGTTGGATTTTCAATTTCCCTATTGCAGCAAAATCTGGAACAATAGTTGTTTTTTTAATTGCAGAAAATAATAAGTTCAGCAATCAATGCTTTGACATGGTTAAATTAGTTGAAACATAGAATTGTGGTTGCTAAAAAGTTAGCAATAGGCGCTCAAGCAAACATGTTTTAATATTACTCATTAGTCTTTTTTGGTGTTCTGTACTGTTATGTCCTGGGACTGCTGAATGACTCAGCAGACTCAGGAGGCTGCAGAAGGCCAGGGAAATCCACGTGGTTGCCCGGGACCAGACAGGCTGTCTCCAGCCTTGTGCGCATGCGCAAGGCAGGAGGCTAGCCTTGCATTGATTGGTTGATGCTGTCCCTTGCAAGGGGCTATAAAAGGCCATGGCGCCATTTTGTGTTCTGTTCTGTTCGTGATCTCAATAAACACTTGTGTTTGTTACTCCTGCCTCGCCTCGATGTCTCTTCGGCTGAAACAGAACATGTACTATGTGGGTCTGTTTCAGCTTTTGTCATCTTAACATCTTGGGAACTAATGGAACCTTACTATTGATAGATTTTAAGATTAATGCATGAAATGAACTGAAACCTAAAATCAGCTGCCTGGCATGTTAGTCAGAGCCTGATGGAATAACAACTGAATTGTTGCTGTTTTAAAGTATCTATTTTATCTAAAATAAGTCCCATACATGGATTCATTATGTAACTTTAGAATTTACTTTTCTCTTGTAATAGTTTATTCCAACTTATCTTTTTCCAATATAATGATCTGATTACTGATTTAGCCTTCCTAAATGAGATTTTGACCCTTCATCCACCACTTCATTTGATGACTTTTTCCATTATCCCATCTGTTTGCAGGTGCTCATTGGCCACATTTCCTGAGCTTGACCTGTGCTCCCTAGCTCCTAGCCATTGACCAGGTTAAGAAAATGTCAATAGCCAGGAACCAGTAATTCTTGTCTCTAATGAGGAAGAGGGATTTTTACGTTTTGTTTTTTGTTTCTTATAAGGAAGCAATATGCAAATGTCGACTCTGTTCAAAGTTGCTTGCTCTGAAATAACATTTAAGCTGCATTTTCTTGCCTGTTAGCCCAAAACATAAGATGTAGCAAACAAATTGTGCTGAAAAAATATTTTTGTATTTTTTTTATATGTATGGAGATCAATTGTTCCTTCTAGTTCTTTTTGTATTTAAACCATAGCTGTTCATTTCAAGTTGTTGGAGGGATAATACTGCTGATGAATGAGTATTTAGTCTGTCACATAAAAGATTAGCTTTAAAGAAAATGAAGCAAAGAAAATTACAGTGGCAAAGGTTTCTAAATTACACTTGCACAGGAAGATGTTCATAATAAGGAAGTAGTTAAATAGTTCCATTTGGAAAGAAACTGCAAGCTGTGGCCTACACTTTATGTGTCAGCATAATGAGGAAACAATTGATTCATAAAGTTAGTGGAACATTGTAGGTGCTAACAAAATAGAAAATCTAACAGATAAATTAAAGCAGTGAATCCTTTCAGTGAATCAATCTCTTCTTATTGAGAAAGAAATGAAGCCGTCTAAAGAAGGGTGTGGAATTCCAAGAAGTAAGCAGCCAGAAAGTCAATTTACCACTGAAACTGGTAAATCTAGTCTACCTTTTCTCTCTTTTTCTTATTAAAGCATGTTAAACAAAAGATCCAGTTTATCAAAGTCTTTTATCAATTTCATGGGCTCTGATAGTGATGGCCACAGCATTTGAAGATTTCCACTTGGAATGTATGAAGAGTATATGGTAAAGCATATAAATTAATGAAGGAAGGGAAAGAACGAAAAATGGACACATTGTGTATTAGTGAAACTAAAAGAAAAGGAAAGGCTCTGATCTGAAAGTTTTCTGCTATGGTCTAATAGAGGGGAGTTCATGATTATTATTTTTTACAACCCTGTAATCTCTTGCTTCAGGCTGGGATTAGGATGACTGAAGAGAGCTGAGCATTTACTGCCCAGATGCCCTTCCTGATGCCTACATGGAGTTCACAGCAAATATTTTCTTTCTGATAGAGATGTGGAAATAAAAATGTAGATTTAATTAAAAAATGAAATATAATAAAATGTGTAAATTGGAATATTCTATATAATTGTGAGTGTATAAAAATAAAAATTCCTATGTAGATGATAATTGCATACTCCCCAATGAATGGTAGTAATAAAAATAAATAAATAGAGAAACAATCAAGAGTACCAGAGAAGTGTGTGGAATTACACTAATGGGAAACATGAAAATCAGTTGCCTGATAGAATGGTATATTCTATATAGAGAGAGCAATTAAATCAAGATTCAGATATGGAGAAAAGGGCTGGATAAGAAGAGTTCAGCAAAGGTAATAAAATTAAGCATAAAAATGATTCAGTGATTTGGAATGAAACTGATATAAAGGAATGTTCCAAGAACTATTCTAGAGATTTGGATGGGAAGGATAGTAATATATCAAAGGATGGAATTGAAAAAAGTTATACACATCAAGAACAATTATGAAAAGGAATTTATAAATGCTGTGAAAACGTTGAAAAATGGTAATGTTGAAGATATATATCAGCGGTTCCCAACCTTTGTGGCTTGGAGGCCCAGCTGGAGAGGAGGGGGGGCGTGTGAGTGGTGGGCTGACGCAAGCGTGCGCACACACAACCCTTGCACGAATGGTGGGCCAGCACGCATGTGTGCAGCTCAATTTGTGTGAATGGTGGGGCAGCGCGCATGTGCCTGTGCCCGCTGGCCATCCCTTGTGCAAATTGATAGCAGTATTCCAGTATCTCAGAGGTTGCCACAAAGAAGAGGGAGTCAAACTATTCTCCAAAGCGCCTGAAGGCAGGACAAGAAGCAATGGATGGAAACTAATCAAAGAGAGAAGCAACTTGGAACTAAGGAGAAATTTCCTGACAGTTAGAACAATTAATCAGTGGAACAAATTGCCTCCAGAAGTTGTAAATGCTCCAACACTGGAAGTTTTTAAGAAGAGATTGGACAACCATTTATCTGAAATGGTATAGGGTTTCCTGCCTGGACAGGAGGTTGGACAAGAGGACCTCCAACTCTATGATGATGATGATGATGATGGTGGTGGTGGTGGTGGTGGTGATGATGATGTTGAGCTCTGGCCAGGCACTCATACGGCCCAATTTCAAATAGGCTACGGCCCGGTAGTGAGTCACAGCCCGGGCGTGGGGACTCCTGATATAACTGTATAAGTACAAAAAGGATAAAATATGGATGTCATTTGCTTATGAGCTGGCTGTGAGACTTGTTTAATATATATTAAATACTAAGTCTGTTGCCTGACAATTTGGAGAATGTGATGTTACTTTATGCATAAATTAATTAAGCCTAGAATTAGAGTGTCATGGTTCCAACAGATGAAACTCCTCAAAAGAACTTCGAGGCATTGTTTACCTTAAAGAATCTTTTATTCAAGAAACAAAGTATCGGCACTACATAGTCGAAACCAAAAACTAAATTCACCTCCCCTGGATACAAAGTAACAAAGCACAATTCCCTCCTCCAATAAACAGTCATAAATCACATTCCCCAATTAGCTTGAAGCGCGGGCTTTCTCCCCAGCTCTCCAGCCCGCCAAAACTCTATCAACTCTGGCCCAATGACCTTGGGTTCCCACGGCTGAGTTATTATTGTTATGATTAGCTGGACTCTCATCCACATTCCCCCTCCCCGCATCAACTAACTCTAAAAGCAATAGTGAAAAATGGCTACATTTCCCTCTGTTGTCAAAGCAAGAACATTTGATGTTAGTTGTAAATCATGGAGGTCATAAAGTGGATCACCACATGACTGCACCCTATTTTACTACCTTTTCTGCAGTCATTAAGTGAAACAGTGGTTATTAAATGAATCCATTTTATTGAATGGCTATTTTTTGCAAGAAATCAGAAGTAAATGTTGGAAGCCAGTAAAAAAACACTGAAAATTGCAGTCACATTACTGCAGAACCCTGCAAATGGCTGTAAATGCGAGCTGGTTGCCAGGCCCAAAATCTACTCATGTGACTGTAGCGTGTGTGTGTGTGTGTGTGTGTGTGCAGCTATCAGAACTCCAGAATTGGGTCATATCTTTTTGTGGGTCCATTGTAACTTTGAACGGTCACTAAGTGACTGATGGTTAAACAGGAACTACCTGAACTCAACTTCTTGCATTATGGTTGACTTTAATTCTGATAAAACAGAATTAGTAACTCATTTTGTCAGTTATGAATTGGATGAAACAAAGGATTGACATTTTTCAAGTTAGTGACTTGTTCTACCATGTAAAGTATTTATTACTTACAGAACTTCTTGGGGCTGTACTATTTCAACTCAAGCTTGTGCATTCTTTTTTATCTCTTGCTCTATTTACACGCAGGATTGCTAATAAAGAAGAAGCTGTTCTATTTGTCTCGTAGTGTTTTTTGTAGTTGCTTTGATCTCTCCATCAAGGAGAGACCTATAGTTTCCCAATATCTTTTCCCCAAACTATTGTTATTGCTACTGTTGCTAAAATGCAACTGCTAATCAGTTTTTCAGACTGTTGAATGTTAAGAACAACTATCAAAGAAGCTGCTGAGATAGGACTGCCATGTCTGGGATGCAAAAGAAAACTCTACACAAATTGCACTTTCAATTGTAATTGTTGGTGTTCTGTCAGCTAAATACAGGCTATATGAAAGCACTTGTTGTATGGAAGAACCCAAACTAAGGTGGAATACGGCCAGATTCCTCAGTTCACCCCTGCATTTATGCTTATCTTAATTTTCATTATGCAAAAGTGTCAGTGAGGTCAGTGCCTGCTAAGTTCAAAGACTGAAATGATTTGCAGCAGTAGAACAACTAGCAGTACTACATGTATTGTTCATACAATGTCCCAGATTTTCCTACATTTTATAAGCCAGTTGCATACGGCAATGTTTATCTCGGTTATGTCTCATCTTCTTTTGCAATGAATTGCACGTGGAGGTACACTTGAAAAGTTACAGCTGTTGTACTTAGTACAAAATGTAGTAAATGTAGCAAAGTAGCAATTAGGCTCCTAATCAGTACAAAATCCAAAGAGTGTGTGATGCCTACACTGAAAGACCTAGATTGATGCTTTCACAATTTAAGTGGTGGCATTGGCATTGACCTTTGAAATCCTAAATGATCTAAGAGACCATCTTTCTTTGTAAGCATCATCAAGACAGCCATCTCAGGGATGTTCCTGCTGTCTGAAACTTCTGATTCTGGATTGAGAATTTTTTCTGCGTTGCTCCAGGCTACCTTTGATCGCATTTGCATATTCAGGAAATCTATAACGACATGTCTCATTTGCTAGGTTTTCCAATTTTATATTAATTTGGTTCATTCTAACTTGTATTTAAACATTTTATTGTCTGTTGGCCACCTAGGACTGGCCAAAGCAGAAAGGGAGAATATATTGTTTTAAAGAATCACATGATATGTATATTGTACAACAGCCTTTCAATATTTAAAATTAAGACTGTTGTGCATTCATAGCAGAGTTGTTTAGATTGTGACTAATCTAACCTATTCCTCCACCCAATCTATTTCTTTATAATAATTACATTTTTTTCTCTGTTGTGGGTACATGTAAAAGAAATCATTAATCATTAAGTTTGGGATATTTTTTCTTCTGCATCGTGATCCCAGTTTGGGTTGGATCACCATACATTGAGTAAATTGGAAGAAGATGCAGTATTTTATATATTGCATAATGTGCCTTCAGGATGACAAATGCAGTTAGCAAATTAAATCATTCTAGAAAAAAATATTTGAATGATGAGCAAGAGGCATCTGAATGATTTTTATTTATATTCAGATGTTCCAGATTAGGACTGAAATATTCTTTTATTTTTCTTTACAACTCAATGGAATGTTGAACCTCTGTCAGTAGGGTAATTCTTCAAAAAATCAACAGAATGGATTTGCTGTCTTTGGGGAAAAAACAGTAATAAAAAGATCAAGCTTGAAAATGAAATGGAAATATTCAGGCAGGGGCTGGAGGAAAAAAAAATCCTGAAATTTCCCTCAATGCATCTTTATGGGAGATGCAATTGGAGAGTAGCTCAAAATGCTGGGGACTGCTTCATTATAGCCACTCCTCTCTCCTGATTACATGATGATCCAGAGCGAAGTGTATGCTCTGTGCTTTCCATTGCACATACATCCCAACATAGCTCTACAGACACAACAGGAAAGGAGAAACACAGAGACACTCATGGACATAGGCAACTTTGTTACGAAGAAATTCCTCGGGTGGCCACTGGCTGGTAAAAGGAATGGAAAGAATTCTACAAACTATGCTCTGCATGCTTTCCCTATTTTTTTGTTAATTTATTTTTAGATAAGAGGAGTTACCAGTAGCAATAAATAATATCTCTTTTGAGAAAGTAAAATTTATCTATTCTTTATTGTCTTTATGTCACAGAAAGAATTTTATGGAAGTACATTGTGAGATAGCCAAAGAGTAGCTTTGAACTACACATCCATTTGTCTAAACTACAGGCAGTCCTCAACTCAGAACCACAACTGAGCCCAAAGTTTCTGTTGCCAAGCGAAACATTTGTTATGTGAATTTTGTCCCATTTTACGACCTTTCTTGCCACAGTTGTTAAGTGAATCACTGCAGTTAAGTTAGTTAATGCGGTTGTTAAGGGAATATGGCTTCCCTATTGACTTTGCTTATAAGAAGGTCGCAAAATTTGACCCTGGGACACTGCAGCCATCATAACTATGAGTCAGGTGCCAAGCATCTGAATTTCGATCATGTGACCATGGGAATGCTGAAATGGTCATAAGTGTGAAAAATGGTCATAAGTCACTTTTTTTCCAGTGGTGTAACTTTGAATGGTCACTAAATGAACTGTTGTAAGTCGAGGACTACTTGTACTGTATTATCTACCCTGACATAAATCTGTGTCTGTCTGAAAATGCAGACTGGTTTCCTCAGGCGAATGAATGAACACATGGTTATTTTTCAATATAACTTTTTTTAAAAAAAAAATTCATAGCATTAGTTCTGATATTGTTTCAAATTTCCAAATCCCGGAGTTGATGGGAGGGAATTTGGTTGGTTAGAGAGGGGGGTTGCACTGTTCACATGAAATGTATCCATAATCATCTAATAAGTCCCCTTCTGCCTTTGTAATTTTCTCACTGAATAATTGGCATATAATGCTGTGATTGATGCCAAATGAAGTAATGTTGCCCTGGTAGAGTTATTATTGCCTTCTTCTTTTTTTTTTTTTAAGTATCCAGAGATTGGGTTGGAAAAAAGAATGAGTTGTTGCCTTGGTAGTACAGTGTGTCATCAGTTCTATAAATATCCATCTTATTTAATTCACTTGTATAACTTTTTCACTTTTGTGTTTTCATCATATGGCACTTCAAAACCACATATGCTAAATACTTGCTGTTCTTTTTTATAAAAGCTACTGCAGGAAAATGTGGATTTCCATATTGGAGCATTTTAGCCTACTTTTATCTGACTTTTATGATAGTACTTGGAGGCCAAGGTAGGTGAAACTGGTGGTTAAGCATTTAACAACTGGGACATATAATAGTTCATAATGTTTATTAGATAAGAGTTTTGAAAGTTATTTTGAAGACTGTTTCAAATTCAGTCTTGAGAGACTGGCTCCACCTAGTGTTTCACTAAAATTAAGTTTGTTGAATTACAGTTTTCAAGAATAAAGATAATGGGAAACAATCATGCATACAAACCTAGTTATTGCACTCATTTTTGATTGGTGTCTCTCTGAGTATTATCTACACGATATTCTGCTGTTAAGTGTGAAATGGTATTATGTATTCATCCAATTAAATATTTTCACTTTTTCAAATATCAGTAATACTCAATGATCAAATGTTCCTATTATTCCTATTACTATTTACCCACCATTTTTGCTTCTCTTGCATTTTGCCCATCAATTTTATTCAGTTTCATAGAACTGAATAAGCCTCAGAGCAGGAATGGCAACATTTGAGAGCTCGGGGATTGAGATTCGGCAAAGGAGAATGGGCAGCCATCCTCTGATGTGTTATTGACATTGATGTCATTGGTGGTAAGATTATGAGAGGCAACTATTCTGGCCCTACTCTTAACTTCTCCCCAGATTATAAAAATGATTTAAATCATACCACCAAAATTTGACAAAAAAAAATGCTGCTTAATATTGGTGATCGTGCTGGACCTGTATATATATAGATGATGATGATAATTTATAAAATTTCATATGCTGCCTCTCAATTATTCTGGGAGCCTCCAACAAGCCAACAAATACAAATTGCAATATATAGGGCTGCAAAGAACCAGTGAATTGCAGATTGCATATTCTTGCTTTAGAAATGATTGCATCTGAAAAGTTGCCACCCAGTCACCTTATAGGGGAGATGGGCAAAATAAAAATTTAATATATATATAAATAAATAATTTTAAAGAATTTTTATGGGATATATATTTTTGCATCCATTTTATTATGAGATGACAAATGAGTGTGTGTAAGCATTCTGTTGTGCAGTGGGCAGTCCTCTCTCCAATGAATTGCCTTCTTCCTTTCTTGTCAGCTGTACTCCAGTTATACTCATTTGTGCCTCACTTTATGTACTTGTGTTGTAATCATAATCTTTCTTCTAATATTACTAATCAGATTGTGTAATGTTAATGTTAAAGAGTTGTAGATGATGTTCAGATTCTTTCTGTTAGTATGTTAGAAGGAAAATCTAATAATTCAGACTTTTATTTTCATTTTGTGATATAGTCATAGAAATTTACCTATTGCCATGAAATCTATCTATCTACTCTTCAATCTCTTTATTAACTTCCATTATTGGATGTCCAATTTCTTTTGAAAAGGGGCGTTGTCTTACCTGAACGCCTTTTCTCAGCATGATGATGGAGAATCCACGAATGGGTTAACTCTGTCTTCCTGCCCATTAGACTAAGTCAGTCAAACTTTGCCACACCTCTCCTGTACTAGGACCTCCCAGTCACGACGAAGGTGAAGCTGTTGACGATAGTCCGACGTGTTGGCTCCAATACCCCTAACACAGGACCTCACTGACACTAAGGGGTGGGAGTGGATTCTCCATCATCATGCTGAGAAAAGGCGTTCAGGTAAGACAACGCCCCTTCTCCAGCATGATAGATGGAGAATCCACGAATGGGACATACCAAAGCCACACTGTCCCTATGGGAGGGAAACAGTCTGGGCCTGTGTCCCACTCTGTGGCACTACTTGCTGTAGCACCCTTCTGCCAAATGAGGCGTCCGCGGAGGCAAACCTATCCAATTTATAATGCCTCACGAAGGGGGAAGTCGAAGACCATGTCGCCGCCCTACAGATGTCCGCAATGGACGCCTGTGTCACCCATGCCGCCGAGGTCGCGGCATTGCGAGTGGAGTGTGCAGTGGTACGACTTGGAATTGGCCGGGAATGTGACTGATACGCCCCTGCAATGCAAGCCCTGATCCACCTGCCTATAGTGGAGGCGGACACTTTCTGTCCCATAGAAGAAGGTTGGAAGGAAACGAAGAGGGCTTCCGACTTGCGAAAGGACGTGGTCTGCTTAATGTAACAACGTAAGGCCCTGTGGACATCCAAGGCATGCCACTGATGCTCCAAATCATGAGAAGGATGAGGACAAAAATCTGGGAGAATCACCTCCTGTGCTCTGTGGAACAAGGTATTTACCTTTGGAACAAAAGATGGGTCTAAGCGAAGAACCACCCTGTCATCATGAAAGATGTGCAAGTCTTCTCTGACAGAGAGAGCTGCCAGCTCAGAGATGCGCCTAGCCGAAGTAATGGCAACCAGAAAGGTGACCTTAATCGTCAAGGACCTAAGAGAGCAGGTCCTGATGGGTTCAAATGGAGGTGAAGTAAGGGCCTGTAAGACCTGGGACAGATCCCAAGAAGGGTAGAGGTGAACCACGGGCGGTTTGGTGTTGGTCACCCCCTTGACAAAGGAGCGCACCATGGGATGCTGGGCCAGTGGCTCAGAATTGCCGCAAGTAAGCACCGTGGATAGAGCAGCCACTTGTCTGCGGATAGTGTTGGGTGCCAAGCCTTTTTTGAGTCCCTCCAATAGAAAGTCCAAGATCCTTGGAATGGTAATAGCCGATATATCTAACTGTTTCTTTGTACACCAGTGACAGAAACTCTTCCACGTGGAGTCATAAATTCTGTTTGTAGTGGGCCTTCATGAAGCCTGAATCACCGCAATAACGTCCGACGAGTAGGACTCATGTGTCAGAAGCCTCCGTTCAAATGCCAGACGGTTAACTGGAGCCACTGGGGTTCTGGATGTTGCAGAGTCCCCTGGCTGAGTGAGATGCGATCCGGAGGCATCCTCCACGGGGAAGAAATGGAAAGGCTCACGAGATCGGCAAACCACGGTCGTCTTGGCCAATGTGGAGCAATGAGTATCACCTCTGCCCGTTCCTGCAGTATCTTTCGGATAACTGCTTGGATCAGAGGGAGTGGAGGGAATGCATAAAGCAGACCCCCGGGCCATGGGCTGCGGAGGGCATCCGCCCCTTCCGCCCCCTGGAGATGGGAACAGGAGAAGAATCTTGGAAGCTGGGAATTCACCGGAGAAGCAAACAAATTCAGTACCGGATGACTGAACCTCTCTGATATCTCCCTGAAGAGATCGGGATGCAGGCGCCACTCGGAGTGATCCACTGTCGACCTGCTCAAGAAGTCCGCCTGTCGATTTGCCTCTCCCGAGATGTGTTCGGCCCTGAGGGAGGAGAGGTTGGTCTCTGCCCAGGTTCCCAACAACTGAGCCTCGGCCATAAGGGACCTGGAACGGGTACCCCCTTGCCGGTTCACATGGGCCTTCAGCGCCACGTTGTCCATAAGGACTAGGACATGCTGTCTCGCCACTGTGTTGTGGAAGTGGCAGAGAGCCAGATGTATAGCTCTGAACTCCAACCAGTTTATGTTGTGCTTCAGGTCTGACCGGGACCACTGGCCCTGAGCCAACTGTGACCGCAGGTGCGCTCCCCAGCCAAACAAACTGGCGTCTGAAGTCAGGGTGAGCCGAACGGGTTCTTTGAACAATGACCCTCTGGCTACCGCTGGGGAGATCCACCACTGAAGGGATTTTAGGGTCTGAGATGGAACCCTTACCCTTTGGTTGGAGGAGCTGGAGCCCAGTCTCTGAAACAGGAGCAAAAACCATTGCAGGTTCCTGGAGTGTAGTCTGGCCCATGGCACTACAGCCATGCAGGAGATCATCTTCTCTAACAGTTGGGAAAGCATGGCCAGTGAAACTACACGCTCCCTTCGGACCTGGAGGACCAAGGCTTGGATGCTGTCCTGACGTTCCCGAGATAGATAGACCTCGCATCATCTCGTGTCTATCACCGCGCCCAGATGAAGAAGGCGGGTTGAGGGAACTGTCTGGCTCTTTTGGAAGTTCACCGAGAACCCATGATCTTGGAGGGTCTTGATGACCAAAGCCAGGTTCGACTGGGCCGCTTGAACTGAGGAGGATTGAATGAGGATGTCGTCCAGATAACACTGGATACACACTGGGACTAACCTCAAATGTGCGGCCAGCACCGCCAGGATCTTTGTGAATACCCTGGGGGCCGATGAAAGGCCAAAAGGTAGGGCTCTGTATTGGAAATGTTGGTTTGCGTAGCAGAACCTGAGAAACTTCCAGTGACTGGGGAGGATGAGAATGTGTAGGTATGCTTCCGTGAGGTCAATAGACGTCAGGAAGTCTCCCTTTCTGATGCTGGCCAAGATGGACTGGAGTGTTTGCATCTTGAACTTCTTGTATGTCAGATGAGAGTTGAACCCCTTGAGGTCGAGTATTGCCCTCCATCCTTCCGAAGCCTTCGGAACGACGAAAAGAATGGAGTAAAACCCCCTTCCCAGGTGTCCAGCCGGTACATGCTCTATAGCCCTTATCTCTAAGAGGTGTCGAATGGCCTCTCTCATGAGATCTGTCTTGACCGGGTTTTTGGACAATGGGCAAGATATAAAGCGACCCGGGGGGTTGGTCGTGAATTCCAAGGACAGACCATACCTGACGGTGTTGAGGACCCAAAGGTCCATGGTGGTGACCTCCCATTTGTGAACGAAGAGAGCGAACCTGCCCCCTATGGGAGGAGCCTCCCTATAGTCACTTGGATCTCCTGAAGGGACGGCCTCCCGTGCCTCGAAAGGGCTGCTTGGCCTGAAATTGTTGCCTGGATCTGTCTCTTATTACCAGATCTGAATTGACCGCTAGATCTGGGAGGGAGGGAGCGGGAGGGCTGGGTAAACTCCGGCCCTGACCCTGATCGAAAGGACTGCCTGCGGGTATACGGGGTAGGCCTCCTATCTGCCCGTCTGATAAGGTGGGGCAGTACTTTACATTTGTCCTTGTTCTCGATTAAATAAGGATTCAGGGCCTCACCGAACAGCCGACCGCCGCAGTACGGGGCAGCCACTAAGCGCCACTTGGACCTAGTATCCGCTCTCCATTGTTTGAGCCACAGGAGCCTGCGAGCGGTGATATTGGAGGCTATGGCCCTAGAGGAAAATCTGGCGGCATGTAGTGAAGCATCAGCTATATATTCCAAAGCTCAAGTCCTGGTGCATTCGTACCTCTTCTGGAGGAACCCTGGCCTGTAACTGGTGAAGCCAGAGGAGCGATGTTCTGGCAAAGAAGGATGTGGATGTGGCCGCCCTTACCGCCCATGCCGAGGCCTGATGTGTCCTGCGGAAAGAGAGTTCAGATTTCCTGTCCTCTGTCTTTAGGGCCTCTGCCATGTCACCTGACACCATGGAAGGAGAAAACAGTGGAGTTAGAGGTTCATCCACCAGAGGAACATCTAGCATTTCTGATAATGCTGGATCTACATTGAATAGTTTTTTGTCCGTCCCCCCCAGAGAGGGAAAGGTGCTAGACGATTCCCATTGTCTCTGAACTGTGTTGAGAAAAAGAGGGGGACAGGGGATGTGCTGTTGAGTGACAGTGGGTTCGGAGAACACAGGACTTGTGTCGTGGCTTGTGGATGGATCAGCTTGAGGGGCCCAGTGAGGACCAATCTTTGCAGTGGTACTGGCCTTGTGGAGCAGTGACTTAAAGAGAGAAGGATTAAATAGACCCACTGGTAGGTCCAGTTGCCCATACTCTTCGGAGAATGAAACTCTGCTCCTGGAGGACCCAGAGGGTGAAACAGAACCTGGAAAGTCGTCAGCTCCTGCTTGGGAGAAATAAGACGGAGTCACTGATGCCACAGACTCGGGTCTAGACCTCTGGTGGAGTGTAGAGGCAAAACCTTGGGCGACAGCCTGAGATATCAGGGCCTGGAATTATTCCGGTGACAGAATAACTCCGGTGACAGAATAACCCCTGAGGTTCTGGGAGTCGAAGACCCGCTGCTGTGGGTGTAAATGTGGCTTCCGGGCCCAAAGATGCAACTCTGGCACCAGAAGGGGCTCTTTGGAGGCTACATCCCTCGCTGAAGGGAAAAGTTTCGCCCTATTCAGCCCTGGAAAAATAGACTTGTTTAGGGTCCCCCTCTGGGGACCAAACCCCTTGGACAGACGAAGTTGGGGGGTTGAGTTGAGGGCCAAATACTGAGGCTTCTGTGGGGGCGGGGGAAGTATGCCCAGTTCCCCCCCATGCTCTGCTTCTGTGCCTTGGAGAACTGTTTCTCTATGGCCTGGTGCCTCCTGCTGGCCTCTTTCTCTGCTGCCTTGGAGGACCGTTTGCCTGAGATGGCTTTGGCCTTGACCTTGAGTTTCCCAGCAGCCTCCTGCTTGGAGGACTTAGGCTTCTTTTGCCTGGGAGTGCTGGGGGCACCTTGTGAAGTCTGAGGTGCCGTGTTGTCTGCCATCGTAATCAGAGATATCTCAGTGGTCAGCTGAGAGGGATCTCAAGGAGATATCTCAGTGGTGTGCTGAGAGGAATCTCAATAATCAAGGAGCAGAGTACTGATTGTGGCTGTGTGCCACTTCACTGGGAATGACAAGTAGTCTAATGGTAATGTTGGCTGCAAGACCAACTTAATGGTACGGCTAGCCACTTACAGGCTCCTGATGCCAACAACAACAAGACCAGTAAGAATGCACCTTCAGTGCACTGGTCAGGTCTACTGTGGCAGCAAGACCACCTCAGTGGTAACAGCCAGCACACTAGTAGCTCTCTAGTGGCGGCAAGACCACCTCAGTCATAACGGCCAGCGCACTAGTCCTAGTTGGTGGCGGCAAGGCCAAGAATGGCATGGCCAGCACACTTGTCTGTTGAAATATGAGCTTAGGAAGTCCTGGGCTGAGGCCTAGGGCTATCCTGTGTAGGCCCTTGATGGGCGACCCTCCTCTCCTGTGAGGTAGTCAGATAGAAATTAAATGATGGTAAGATTGTCAGGGTAGTCAATCCTGTGGCACAACAAGCTGGAAATTACTGTGGCGCTGTATAGCGCATCGGTGTTCAAGGAGTTGTCGATGAGAGGCACTCTGAGTCTCCAGGTTTATGTTGCTCTGTTTTGTTTTGTTTTTTTAATTTTATATAATTATTTATTTATTTGAGGAAGCTGCAAAATTCAAACTGCAAGAGGGCAAGAGAAAGGATCCTCTTCCCTAGGCCTCTGAGCTATTCTGCAGAAATGCTTTCTTTATCTCTCTCCCCCAGCCAGGAGGAATGATTAACGGCATCCAAAATGGCGCCCGCTATTGCCGAAAATGAAAGTGGGAGAGGAAACTGCAGCCGCAGTACAAGAGCAATAAATCACCAAAGAAAAACAATCGGTTTGAAAGGAATCCGACTGATCCAAGCGATGCAGGCATGCTGGAGCAGTCGAAGCTGATTCAAAAAACAGGAATAAACAACGGGGAAATACCTCCCCACACGGCTTGCAAAATGGCGCCCGCAACAGACACGCTGAAAAAGAAACGGAGGCTTGATGCCTCCTTGCCCTCAGCAAGCCTGCTGAGGAACGCTGAGAGGTTTAGTGCTGCGCTGATCCCAGTGCAGCCCAGGGAATGGGGAATCCATGAATGGACAATACAACCTGATTGCTGAATAAACTCAGTCTGTAAACTAGGAGCCAAACTTCACACGTCTATCCTGGGCATGAGACTAAGTCGTGACTGGGAGGTCCTAGTACAGGAGAGGCGTGGCAAAGTTTGATTGACTTAGTCTAATGGGCAGGAAGACAGAGTTAACCCATTCGTGGATTCTCCATCTATCATGCTGGAGAAACAAAAGATTTTGTTATTGGTTTAAAACTTCAGATTCAGAAATGTGTGCCTTAACTTGTGTCTTAATTTATGAGCCAAATTTAGGGATTTAGTTTCTATATATTTTAAAAATTCAATAAGACTACATGAATGTGTGTGAAGCATTCTGGAAGTTGATGTCTCTACACCTTAAAGTTTTAAAGTTGCCAAGGTTAAGAAACATCTAGTACAATCCCCTACCCATGCTGAAATATATCAGTGTTTCTCAACCCTGTCTACTTTAAGATGTATGGACTACAACTCCCAGAATTCCTCAGCCAACCTGGCTGGCTGAGGAATTCTGGGAGTTGAAGTCTACACAACTTGAGATGATCAAAGTTGAGAAACATTGTACTAATTCATTATCCCAAAGCGAGAGCCATCCATCTTTTATTTAAACATTTCTAGCAAAGCATGTACAATAGTTGAAAAGCTCTTACAATCAGGAAGGCTTTCCTGAAATCAGGCTAAAATCATTCTGGTGTGTTTCTAGTCTTGTTTTGTTTTTGAATCAATTCAAATAAGCTGAGGAGAATTATCATAATTCCCTGAAGTCTTCTTTTCTCCAGGTTGAACATAACCAGCACCTCTTGATTTTTTTCCTTCCAGGACCTTTAATATTTTGATTGTTCTCCTTTGAACTTGTTCCAGTTCATCAGTATTTTCTCCTAATAGTTAACCCATCCCTTCCTTTTTCTTTCCACTTGTATGACGGCATTCATCAAGTTGCCATTCATCACTGAACAATGAAAATACATTTTGTTAACAGGATCAGAGACTAACTTGTATTCTTATCATAGCTCAAACTTGCCCAGGTTACAAGAAAAAAAGAGTTTGTTTTATATTTGACAATCTGTTGAACACAAAAACTTAGGTGTGCCCTTAGATTTGACAAACCCAACTTTAAATGTATTTTATTAAGAGGAAGAAGATACCCTTGAATGTGAGCAATTCATTTATTTACATAATGGATTTAATGGCTTTAATTCCAGGAGAAAAGGAGATTGTTCAAGGAAAATTGGCATGTTATATTCTTGAAATGAATTTTGCACAAGCCTGAAAAAAATTGCAAGAGAGTAAAAGACCCAAAATCAATCATTGTGCTTCATTGTCAAGAGGAAAGCCAGCCCAAGTAGATCAACAGAGTTTTTAACTTCCAACAGAAATGATAAGAGGGGGACAGAAAATTCCTAACACCTCAGTAGCTTTAATTCATAAACAGGACTTTAGTGGGGAGAAAAGTCAATTCTGTAAGCTTAACCTCTGCCCACTTACAATTTCAATAATGTATGTATTACCACGTGAATATTTTCTCCTCCATGCATATATTCAAAATCTATGAAAGGTTATGCCAATTTTATTTCATTGGAAAAAATATTGCATGAATCATAATCACAAACACCAACTCTATATATTTAATCTGTGGGAACTTGTGGTAGCTCTGCTGTAACTAGTGGGTAAATTCATTTGCCCTATTGCATTGAAAGAGCATTAACTGTGTTCTTCTGTACTCAAGAATTTTTGGCAACTCATGTTTGGATGACTAATTTAAAAATGTGGTAGATGTTTACTGTTGTAAGGAAAGCATTATTGCTAACATCTAAGAGCAAAGCAGATCTCTTATGAGTCATCTATGCCTTTGAAAGTAGCACAAAACGAAAAATATTGACAAAAATAGCACAGGCTTTTTCTAAGGTATGCATTTCAGCCTTTGGAGAAGAGGGTGAGGATGGGTGGTAATAGCTGTGCTTTTAAATAAGAGCTAAATAAGAACAGCACGTTAAGAAACCCGTAATACTGGTCTTCCTTCTTCAAAAGGAGAAGAAAAAATGGAAAAGGTTGTGTGCTTTGTGTATTACTCTATTAAATTCCCAAATCTTAATATACAAAATGTGGAAGTAGAATTGTGTGTAACAGGAGTTACACACAAAATGCAGTGTACTAAACAACAACCTAACCAAAAAAAAAACCCCAATATTTGTATAAGTATATTTTACTTGCAAAACATAATATTTTTAATAGTATTCTGTTCTAATATTTGAAAATGATCCTTTCCCTAACTGGTATTCTAAAGGCAGTTATTTTCTGCTTCTTTAAAGAGCCTTTTGCTTATTCTTTTCCAGTGTAATCCTGATTTTCCAGCAAAAGGTATCACACAAAATTAATAACAGGATTTGACAAATTTCCAGGAATCAGGTAGCTCAGTATACAATAATCGTGCACACTGTTCTCTTGTCTGAAAATCTGATTTTTAAAAATGAAAATGGACAGTGCACTTCAAAACCTTCAAGAGGCAACATTTACTAACATTTACCTTAACTTTATTAAAATTTGCAGCTCCCTTTAAAATGGATAAAAATAATATAAAAGGAATGGAAATACAGTACGTGTAATAGTAGAAAGATAATTCTCCTTAAAAATAGTAAAGATAGAAGACAGAGAACAGTGGTGGGATTCAGCCGGTTTGCACCACTTCGGCAGAACCGGTAGCTAATTTTTTGTTGCCCAGGCCCAGAATGGACTTCCGGAAGTGGCATCCACACAGAGAATCGGTTGTTCACATATTTGAATCCCATCACTGGCCATGGGGTATAGCTTCAGGGATCTGCATCTAATGGAAAGAGTTGGCAAAAATTAAGGAGTTTTAGTTATGCTTTCTGCTTAGGTCACCATTAAAGCTTTATATAGAAATTTAAAACAAAAAAGAATGCATTTTCATATACTGTTCTTCCACATACCATATATGTTATAGTCATACTGCACTAAAAGGGTATGAAATATGTAATATGTAATTTAGGGATCCCAAACTGTAAACTTCAACCTTTAGTCAGTTCTCATTTTGCAGACAATGATATTCCAATAAGTAAATGAATTAGCAAGAAAATATAATCCATTAGTAAAATATCACTTTTGTTTCCTGCAATCCCAAATGCTCTACCTCTTCTTTTCCAGTCCCCTCCTTATTTATTTATTTGTTCTACATCTGCTACAATCATAACACTATTAGCAATAGCAATAGCACTTCGACTTAAATACTGCTCCATAGTGTTTTACAGCGTTCTCTGGGCAGTTTACAATGCCAGCATATTGTAATATTTATATTTTTATATATTTATATGTAAGGGTGTAGGTATATACACATATGTTGTATATAGCATGTTTATATGTGTGTTATGTATGTGTACACTTTTGAGACCAGGCAACAGAATTTCATTTTTAATGTGTGCCAGTGTGCCCACACTAAAAAATAACTATAAAGGTTATCTTTTTGAATCTGGGTCCTCATTTTACCGACCTTGGAAGGATGGAAGGCTGAATCAACCTTGAGCCCCATCAGGATCAAATTCCAGTCTGTGGGCAGAGTTTGCCTGCAATACTGCATTCTAACCACTGTGCCATCAGTGGTAATTTACAGGAATGAAACATAACAAAATAAAATATCCACATTACAAGTATAAAGACCAGATCTATAGGACAGTTATCCTTTATAGGTGTCATGCATTACCATAAGCCTTTCAAAATAGCTTTGCTTTCACTAATTTCTGGAAGGCCAGAACTCCAGTTCAGATGGAAGACTATTTGAAAGATAGGCATTGCTATCAAAAAGTAGCATGGTACGTGCCTCCATGGTACGTACCTTGCAGAAACTTTTGGCAGTTTCTTCTGGGATGAAAGAGTTAAGTATATCAATTCCACTTGGGGAGAGTGATCATGAAGAAGCTTCAGTGCCAAGCCAGACATGTCTGTTTAGATAACAAATTGAACTTGAAAGCTAATTGGAAGCCAGTGTGGGGCTTGGAGCACAAGGGTAAACATTGGTGATGGCAGTGCCAGTGCATTCTGTACTAGTTGAAGCTTCTGGACTATTTTCAAAGACAGCATATTACCATGTGCAAGATGAAAGCTTATGTTATTGTTCTAAGGCTCTCCCAACTCAGGTAGGTTTGGTGTGATTTCACACAACACTATAACATCTTAGGGTCGGGATGCTGTTTGACATTTCTAGTGATAGTTGTATCAGTTCAGAACACTCAAAATTGTCCTGTCAGAAAGCAATTGCCTGAGAGTTTTGTTCCTATGGCAACATATTACCTTTATTTGCTTAATGAAGGAACATGTTAGGCTAGGTTTCCTTTGAATAACTCAGCCCAACAAGCCTCCTCTGAGATGTCATATAGTCATGGTTTAATTCAAAAGTTCAGATTCTTGTACACCAACCCTCCCTTCCCTGTGGCTACCTAAACAGCAGGGTTTGGGGGAACTCAGCCCTTGTACCACTGACTCCATTTTCATCTTTCCTTTCTCCTTGAACCAGGATGTCCCCGCATCATCTGTCTTCATGAGAAACTGGAAGGCATTGTGCTCCTCTCTTTTTCCATCTGTAAGAAATGATAAACATGGCCCCTTGCAGATCTTTTTATCCCCCTCTCCCTTTTCCTTCCTGAGGATCTCTGAGCAGAAGAATTTCCATTACTTCTTTGGCTGAAGTCAAAGAGGTTTCCCTGATTCTGGAGTTTTCCATCTGTCCACCCCCTTCATCACCACCCTCACTCATTCACTCACCCACATACACACACACAAACATTTCTATACATCAGACAGTAGGAAGAGGGGAAAATCCAGCTCTTCTGCTTTTCTGTCTGCAATTTTCCTCAGTTGTGATCAATCCTCCTCCATTTTGCTTGGGGGGAATCTCCATGTTTCTTTCTTACGATTTACAGCAGCAGACAAAAGACATACTGTAGGTTTGACTTGTGCAAGTACTGAAATGTAGATATAGGACAGGTGTTAAGTGTCAAAGGCAGTTATATAGTGATGACATTTGAAGAGGGGCATGACCAAAGTTATCACAAGTTAACCTGAAAAAAGATCAGGGCAATCTTACTAATACCATTTGATCTCTCAGGTTTTTTTTTATCTAACTGTGGATGATGGCCAGAAGATAGGTAAAACGTCCTACTTTCTTGAGCCCCAACCCTAATTCTCCCCTATCCAATCTGCCCAAGCTTATTCCATAGTCAAAAACTTAAAAATAATAATTGTTAGATGTATTTATTCACATTAAAAATGCTTAATTGTTAAGAGTAGAATTGTGGATTCCTTGGTGCACTCTGAGCTTGGCTGTTTTCTTGCAAATGTTTCATTACTCAACTAAGCAACATCATCAATGATTTTACCTAGTTGGGTGATGAAATGCCTATAAGAAAACGATCAAGCTCAGTGAACACCCATAGTACTAATTCAATAATAGTTTATTAAACTTGTACATCATCTAACTCTCAATGACTCTGGGTGGCTCACAACAAACAAAGAAATTAGAATAAAAATCAATAAAACATAAAAGATAAACAAGCATGATGAAGTGAGGGCTTTCATTCTCTATTGCCAATGACCTGGGAGAAGAGCCAGTCTTTGCAGTCTTCTAAATAATGGCCAAGTGGGGGCTATCCAGATCTTGGGGAAAATCTTGTTCTAGAGGACAAGTGCTGCTAAAGAGAAAGGGTCCTGGTAGATGACATTGTTTAAGTGAAGAAGTCCAGAGTGCACCAACCCTGCAGGATGGAATCAGTTGAGCAGATGATATGGATCTTTCAAGTAGCCAGGCCCTGTGCCATTGTTACGGTAGAATTAGTGGGAAAAGGTTGCAAAATATCCAGTCTAAATGCAATAATGGAAAATATACATAAAGCTCCGAAAGTTATGCTAGTCTCATCAGAAAAACCAATTGGTTTAAAAACAGATTAAAATTTAAAATCAACCAGATATAGTATAGCTATATTTATATCATGTCCTGAAATCTAGACACTGTTGTCATAATCCATCACATCATATTAAACTAAACTAGTACCATATTTCTGGAATAGCAATATACTCTAAAAGGTGTAAGATTATAGAATCAATTGTCTCATTATAATAATGATTAAATTTTATGTAAAAAAACCCTATTGTTCAACCAAAGAATAAGTACTGGGAAATGATGCATCTGCAAAACAACAGATGGTTTTCAAACAGTTCACGCTACTATTTATGACCGCTTTGTCTGCATCCATTAAATATAAAATTATATATACTCTATGTCAAATGTATAATTTTTATACAATATTTGTTGACTTGTAAGATCTCCTGATGCCATAGGCAGAAATGAATTTTGGAATCTAATTGAGGATTGCCTATTGCTGATGCTCATTAAAATGTATATGCTAATATCAGTCCCTCTATTGCATCTAATTCCCATTACATGCAAAATTATGCTTTTATTTTTTATTTCTATTTAACCTCAATATTTGCGAATAACCTGATTGGCTATTGTCTTCTATATAAATTAATCATTTTCTTTCTAATCTTATAAAAAAACTTCAGACTTGAAATAATTTGGGAAAAATTTTGTTCTTTTTATATCCTGTGTGTGTGTGTGTGTGTTTGTCTTATAACAATGAACTATAGCAACAAACTGCATAACTGCAATCTCATAGCCATGCTTGTACATAATTTTAAATGAAAAAATATCCCATAAATTGTGATTAAATAAACTATGAAATGAGTAATACACAAGGTGGTAGCTATATTGGCAAGATAAAATATTTGAAAGAATCTCTCAGGGTGAACTGTGGGGTTCGTGGTGCTCTCTGAGTTTGGTTTCATTACCAAACTAGTGTTGTGGAAAAAACCCAATGAAAAAGACAAGAGACAGCAACACAAAACAATAATTCTTACTTTAAGATTCAGAGGTTTATTTTGCTAATAATTTGGAACATAGCAAACATAATAACACAACATCACTTACGTTAAAAACCCATTGCAACGAGGTCCAATGGCATAGCAGTTCCGATAAGGACAGCTATAGCCCAATGGCAAATCAATCAGGTCCAGGCTCAACTCTTTATACCCTTTCCCTTTCTAAGACTGTAGTCAGATGGTCTGCTGACTTTTGCTGACTTTCTACTGACTTCCTGCTGACCTTCTGCTGAACATAACTTTCCACATATACCCGTGTACATTGGAACCCACATCCATCAACTACTTTCAGTTCCCTATTTCTTACTGTTCCAGTCCTTATGTTCTAAATATATTTGAAACAAGCAAGCTTAGCAAAATCATACTAAGAAAAGTACAATTGCAAACTGCAAAATTAAGCATAGCGCAGACTTTCGTTCAATACTTTTTCCATGAGGTCTGATTTAGTTTACTTGGGCCTAAACCTTGCATAGAAAAACAATACCCAATATTTTCGTTTTCCACACTAGGTAACATCATCAGTGCACCGCAAGAAAACAGCCAATCTCACAGATAAGAGATTTATGTGATGTGCAGATCTAGCATCCCAAACAATTCAGGATTCATAGTCTAACCTTAAATCAGAACCTGTTTTCACTTACAGATGACACACATTTGGTACAATTAACATTGTGTTTTGAGGTCATGTGGAATATTCATCTACTCTTGCATGGGAGAGTATCCTATTTATCACATTGTGGTCTGTTTTGATGCATCCAATAATTTTCCCACATGTGATGTAATAAATGATACAGAAACTTTAGATTAGTGCAATTCAGATACTTTGGCATTCAAGCAAAATGTACGAATGGCTGTATTGCTCTTGTGGAATGAAGTTAAAGAAACATGTTAAAGTTGGTAATTTGAGGAAAGGTAGACAACCTTTTTGGCCCTTTTGGTGCATTGAAAGTCAAAGCCTTTTTGCTTATTAGTAAAATCTTTTTTTCTGCTGAGGGAATAATTATTTGGAGAAAGCCAGTAATAGGTAGGACAACCCAGTTTCAGTCTTGATCACGGGTGTCAAACTCATCGCGTCATGTGACGTGTCTTGACGTATCACGACTTTTTTCACATTGCCGGAGCTGGGGTGGGCGCGGCCTCTGCATGATGCAACTGGCCTGCGGGCCGGCAGTTTGACACCCCTGGTCTAGATCTATCTTTCTTCTTCACTCTAGACTTATTTAGGAAAAACAGAATCCTAAATAGATGACTTGCAGAGAGAGCTGTCAGCCTAATTCCATAGAAGATATAATTGAGGAGGCCTGATTACCATATTATAGATTGCAATAGACAGAAGGAGTTGAGGATGCTGTTCGTAGCAGCAGTTAAACATTTTTTATAATGCTTTTGGCATGTTGAACAGTTTGCAGCCTATCCATGGAGGCAGTCTACAAATGGAATGAAATAGGTTCACACTAATTACAAAATTCCATATAAAAAAAATAAAATGGCATTAATGTATGTATGTACATGCACATATATTGAATATAATGTGAGAAAGATTGTGATAAAGATTTTGAAACACAGGATGCTGCCTAGGGATCAGTCAGATAAAAAAAGGCATAGTTTGCAATCTGTACATAATGGGCGGAGAAAGAAAGAAGGGACCCCGCCTAACCTCTCAGGCTGTTGTACTATCAGACTTTCAAGACTGATGTCAACCTTCCCCAGTATGCCAGAAAGGAAAAAAGACCCAGAGAAGCTAATTCTACTTTATTATAAGGCCACATAAAAGAATCTTGCAAATAAAACATTTTGTTATTACAAATTAAAACTACAATCTTCAAATATATTGCTTGGTATATAAATGTAAAATTAACAGACTCCCAGAAGTTGGCAATCAAATTATCAAAGCATATTTATCATTTGAATTTTGAAATGATTCCTGTTTAACTTAGTTGTTAGTCTTAATTTCTGCAGTTATGTATTGCAGAAATGCAGTAGGTTTGGATCTCATTTATTAAAACCATCATGGTCTAAAAATGTTTTTGATTGACTAATTTTTCAGGACTTAAAGGACTTTATAATATGTATGCTTAAACTCTTGAATTGGTACATACAAATCCAGTCCATAAAATATAGGAAATACTTATTCATAAACTCATAAACTAATTATCAGTTGACTATGGCCATGTTTCTTCTTATCATACTGAGCATGAATGTGTATTTTCAAATATCCCCAGTATAATATTTAGTTCTGTGAATATATAATTGGCAATTGCAATTAGGGTTTTTGGAGAATTGATCAATATATTGAAGAATGTTCAGTCGTGTTCAGTTTTAAAAAAATAATTTTAAAAGGTATTCAAGCATGAAGTACTCACTCTGATAAGACTGCAGTGAACAAATCTTCACTGTAAAAATAAATAAATAAACAGCATTTGACTTTTTTTAATGAAAGTTCCAGAAAGTTTATAAAGACTAAAAATCAATTAATGAACAGAAAATAGATAACACAAGAAAATACAGTTTATTTTGTGATTTATTAAATTTTGTGAGCTTATAATGTATTATAGCATTTTCTAAATACATTCTTACATATTTAAAATAACATCTAATTCATTCCTGATTTTGGTGCAGAATGTAATCTTTATATGTAATGAATTATATAGGCTAAGATGAGACTGGATTTGGCATTTTTATCCACATACTGAGTCCTTCCCAAAAACCTTGGATATGCAGATGTTGTTGATGGTGCTAAGGATATCATTGCAGGATGTAAGCTGTTGCAAGTAAAGCTGCCTTTTGCAATTGACTAGTGGTGAATTTGTCAATTCACGTAGTACTCCAATTGCTTTAGGATTGTGCCTATTATTGTTGTACTATCTTATTATTATTACTGTACTACTTGAAAACAAGAAAAGCTATGACCAGGCAATTATCAAAATCGATCTGTGCATCAAATTTGTGAATCAAAATTTGTGCAGCCTGTGCACAGGTACAAATCTTCATGTACTATTTCTAGTTTTTGTAAAATTGTTATCTATACAAGGTTTCATAGTCTCTAAAATCAGGCATTTTATATCAGACATTATTAACTTTAGTGAAAGAGCGCAAACCTGTAGAATAGGCGGCTTTCTTAGCTAGCCATCTCTATGGGAATGAGCTGTATATGTGTATTTAAAGTATATTTGAAATGTTACACATCTATGAATAACAAATCCATTATCATTTTTCTGTTTCTACCAGCAGTTCCCAATGCTTCAAAATGTCCCTGGAGTCCAAAACTGTAGAGTTGAACAGAGATACCATCTAACTAATTGGGGGTGATTTGGAGGTTTGATAAGGTATATTTTGAGGCCAGCTTAGACTTCACTTTGTTTTTGTTTGACGAGTATGTAAGGTGATGGATTTATGCATTTATTTCTTGTCTCCCTTTGTTTGCACATTATTGTTTTATTTGTAAGTTGTTCTGACAGCATCTAATGCAGAATGGCCTAGAAATATTATATATAAATGCATAAATAGAAATATCTTTTCTTTAGGTCCTGCAGTTTCTCACTGGAAAGTTCTCCCAGTTCTTCAGAGCAGATTTGTGGGAGAGGTCATATAAACTGAAACTGATAGGGAATCTCTAAAAACTAAATCCTCATCCATTCCCTTAGCAGGATTCACACTGTGGATAAGAAGCCTTCAGAGGACAGAAGTTTCTATTGCAGAAACAAACCCTAGTTCCAGGATTTGGAAATGTTTGGGCAAAATGTTTGGGCAAAATTTTAGCAGACATCTTAAAGGAAAGACTAAAAAAGACCTCAATATTACAATTTCAACATATATCTATGAGGTATATTAATAACACAGTTCTGTATTACAAGATACGGAATATTGGGATATTAGACATAGTTTATAATGAACTATATTACACACTTAATAGATTTAAAATTAAAAACCTTATGGCGTTTTCTTTTGCTCCAGATTGGTACTCTAAATAAGCACTTAATTCAGCAAGGCCACTTGAATTGAAGTATATAGTGATTATGCATTTTTGGTCATGGTTTTTGGTTACATTTCTTATAAATAGTAATATGGAAATGGCAAATAACTGCAAATAAAAATTGATTTTAATTTATTAAAATTGATTAAAACAATTGTTTATTTTATAAAACATTATACTATTAATTGGTGGGCCCCCTTACTTGCTGGTTTATTTACTCATATACATAATTCCTGATAAATTCCAGTAGGTTGGGTTCTCTTTATTGTGGTCCCCATTTACAAAAGGGCAATTAGACTGATCCCTCAAATTATAGACTGATTAGTCTAATTGACACCATGGCAAAATTAAATGCCAAATATCTTTTATATGAGATTGAGGACTGGGTAACTGAAAGCAGCTTGAAGAGAAAACTGGATTTATGTCTTGTCAGGCTCCAAAAACCAAGACATGCTGACTTTCTTCTAAACAGTTTCCCTTATGTTCCTCACCTATAGACAGAAATCTTGCCAAGCTAATGCAAACTACTTGGATCATTAAAGATATATTCTGAAAATGTGTAGGAATATTCTGCTTTACACAGATGGTATGGTATTGATGTCATACACCCTAGTAGGGATGAGAAGACTGTTGAACAGGTTTAGTTCATATTGTGCACTCAACGAATTGAACATGAATAAGACCAAGATCAAGGTAGTTGTTTACAGGAAGAGATGGGCTAGTTATACAATAGCTGGAGCCTGGATAGGGAACATATAGATCAGGTTTATACATATTTGGGATTTGTTTTTATAGAAACAAGTCCTAGTTCCCACATTTTAAAAGCAGTTATTTAAGTGTTACAGCCTGTCCCAATCACAGCGATCCAGGTTCTCTAATTCCAATCATAAAGGAAAATAGCAAAATAGTCCCAACATATGGCACATATTTGTGGGGATATATAAATGCCTCCTTATTGGAACAGGTATAGGCCATTTTCTTAAATGCTTCTTGAGGGTAGATAAATCTACATAACTACAGTAGTAGGAGCAGACTTTGGTATACCTTCTATACAAAGCTATCTGCTATTTAGAGTATTCAACTATTAGTTGAAGATGTTATCTATGGAGCCATATAGATTACCCAAGCTTTGTTTTGAAAAGCAGTTGCATAATATGTCTCGTCACACTTGGGCTGCCCAACTTTCAAATGTTATCTCATAATATGGTTTCTCCATCCATTCATTGTTATGTACTTGCCAAGGTAAGATTGGTGGGAAAGGCTGTCTTGAAGATGCACTTCTGTTAGTGTTTCAGGCATTGAGGAGAGAGCTTTCCCCACCCCTGGGTTACTTCCTTGGTATTGTATCTAACACTCTCTCAACATTTAAAGAATCTGTATAATGCTTTTCCTTTGCCAGGCTTTATTTTATTACTTATGTTATTGTTATTTTTGTTCAGCAGAAGAGAAAGGTAAGGTATAAATCAAATAATAAACAAAAACAATACTTGGTACCTTATTAACTTTTGTACCAAGAGGAAACAGGAAGATTTCATTACATCAGTGGACCCATGCACATAGATACAACAGTAGAGACATTCTAAATATCTAAGTGGCATGCTCCACAACTACCAGATTCTACAGTGATTTCTGCAATAGAGTGCAGTCTTTGTGATACTCTACACTTATGTCTCGTTAATTTTGCTGATATTGGAAAGTACCCAGACCTAGTCTCATGGTTCTTTGAGTTACAAACGTGGCTGGCCAGAGTAAGATAATTGGTCCCACAGTTGGGTCAAAACTCATACCTGCATATTAGCAATCAATGTTAGTAGGTTCATACAGTTCTGTTATTGATCCAATTAGGTATGTTGTAGTTTTATATATGACAATATTTAACTTTATTCTTAATTGGAGATTTCAGAATATAACAATGTTCTTACAGTATTTATAGATCCCTATAAATCCCTTTGTCCAAAGGAAGTTCAGTTTAGAAACATCTTGTTTGGCATAGCCCTGATCATTACAAATGGTCCCTTAGTTTCTAGAAGTTGACTTTTGAAAGGCATATGAAATTGTAGTTAGATCATCCTATTCTGAACATGGATCCTGCTTAAAGTAATTAGTTCATAAATTGTTTGCCCTTTATAATGTAATCCTATCTATATGTCTGCTCAGACAGAAGTCTACTGAGTTCAGTGGCATTTATTTCACATTAAGTAAATAGAGGATTGCAGTCTAAAAGGACACAATTATCATTTTTATTCCATCAGTAATATCAGACACTGGTGTCTTTCCAGTCTCAGACACTAGGAATTAGTAGAAAGATAATTTTCCATGATTTATAATCTGTCAATTTTAGAAAAAAGTGAAAGAGAATATGATCATTCTTCACTCAAAGTCTTTCTGCAATCCCAACTTCTAGCAAGCTATGGAACAGTTTAGTCTTTCCACCATATATTTAATCCACTTGCTCTAAAGATTTATATTGCCAAATAAACTATTTGGTAGTCCTCACCAATGATCGTTCATTTAATGACTGTTCAAATGTATGATGGTATTGAAAAAAAGCAAAAAAAAGTTCTCACATTTACAACCGTGGCAATGTTCCCATGTTCCCCTGCTGTCATGTGATCTGAATTTGGGCTCTTGGCAATCAGCATGTATTTACAATGGTTGCAGTGTCCCAGGGTCATGTTATTGCTGTTTACAACCTTCCCAGGGGATTTCTGACAAGCAAAGTCCATGGGGAAAGAGGATTCACTTAATGATTGTGGCAAAAAGGTCATAAAATTTGAAGTGACTCATTTAATGATTGCCTTGTTTAGCAAAGGAAGTTCCAGTCTCAATTGTGGTCATAAATTGAGGAGTATTTTGAAGGAGTATTTTGAGATATACCAGATCATTTATGTATCAGTCCAGGCATATTGTTATTTTCAGAGGTCCTTTCCAGGTGTCTCTGGTAAAGAAGGTGAGGCAGGTGTTTATCACACAGAAGGCCTTCTAATTTGTGAATATTCAGGCACCCTGTCTGTTTTTTTAAAACCAAAACAAGTCCTCTTTTTATAAGCATTTTTACATTTTTCTATTGAATATAATTTAAAATGCTCACTCTGCACTGAAATAATGCAAATGTTATAAGTTGTTGAATAGTGTTTTAAATTTGTTTCATCACATTTCAACTATTTATATTTTATTGTTTATTGTTAGCTGCCTTTGATGTTCTCTGAACAGAAAGGAGGAGGAGAGAGATTCTTGACATGGGAAGACTGACAGTGACAGATTTAGAAAGAGCTGAAAACTGTTTTCTTTTTGGGAGGAATGGTGGGACCTGTGTGCGTGAGCGTCCTTAGCCTTCCCACCAAACTGTGGTTGTTTTTAGGATTTGTCAAAGAACACTGTAACCCAGTGATTCTCAACCGTTTCTTCACCACAGGTCCTCTTTAAATACTTTTTGTGGACCATGGCCACAGATCACCAAGATTTAACTCAAGATTTAAATGATAACACTTCTTCAAGCCCCCCTTGACGGCATTGTAGCCCCCCCAAAAGGGTTCAGCCGACCACAGATTGAGAACCACTGCTGTAATGCTTTTCTAATGTGTTACAATTTTCCATGTCTTAGGCTATCTCAGAAAAACTTCCATTCAGAGCTCAAGAAAACAACCAGAAGTGATCAGAGGCTGCAGAAGGAAGGGAAATCTGAGCATACTTATTTTCTGTTAGCAGAACTGCATTCACAAATATTAGAATTCTTACTAGAATTAAATTAATTTACATTATATTTAATTTTGTCGCATACAAATTCCAGTCCATTACCAATAATTTGATTGCTTCTCATTCAACTTTTATTATGTTGTGAAGAGCTTTTAAATGGTATTTTGCTTTTGTTTTACTTGATAAAATGATTTATCAAACATATATTTTGCTAAATTATAATTGACTCAAGGGAGCATATAATAAAATAAAGCCACCGCACTCTCAGCAGATCAAAATAAAGTACAATAAATAAAAAACAATGCTAATAAATAAATAATCAATATCTAGCTCCAGATGGCCCTCAGTCAGTCCCCAAAACATGTTAAAAAAATCAGTTATACCACTCAGCAATTTCAAACAATTTGCTCTCTAACCTGGATAGGAGATACAAGTGTCACATTCAATTCAAACTTCCATAGCATCAACGGAGAGATGGTATATTGGAATACTGCATCCAGTTCTGGTACACCGCAATACAAAAGAGATGCTGAGGCCCTAGAAAGAGTGCATAGAAAAGCAACAAAGATAATAAGGGCCTGGAGGCTAAACCATATGATGAACGGCTAAGGGAATTAAGTATGTTTAGCCCATGGGTCGGCCATCCGAAACGTCGGATGAGCCGCACGGACCCATTTAGCTTAAAAAAAAAAAAACGCTGGGAGCCGCGCGTTCGCGCATGCGCGCGCACCCGCGCGGCCCGTTCGCGCCCCCGCGCATGCGCACCTGCGCGCGCGCACCCCCCCGCGCCCGCCCGCGCATGCGCTCGCCAAAATGGCGGAGGAGGCTCCGGAGCCGCAGGTAAGGCCTCAAAGAGCCGCATGCGGCTCCGGAGCCGCGGGTTGCCGACCCGTGGTTTAGCCTAATAAAGAGAAGGCTTAGAGGTGACAAGATAGCTGTCTTCCAATACTGTCACAAGGAAGAAGGGGTTGATTTATTCTGCAAAGCACCTGGGGGTAGGACAAGAAGCAATGGATAGAAAGCTCGTCAGAGAAGTATCCAACCTGGAACTAAGGAGAAATTTCCTGATAGTGAGAACAATTAGTGGATCAGCATGCCTTGCGAAATTGTGGATGCTCCACCCCTGGACGTTTTAAAGAGAAGATTGGACAACTATTTGTCCAGGATGGAATAAGGACTCCTGCCACGGGCAGGGGGTTGGACTAGAAGACTTCCTAGGTATTTTCCAGCACTAGGATTCTTTGATTCTATGATTCTAAGGCAGTGATGGCGAACCTTTTAGAGACAGAGTGCCCAAACTGCAACCCAAAACCCACTTATTTATCGCTGGGTGCCAGGTGGGCGTGGCCCACTGGGTGGGCGTGGCTGTGGTGGTCATGGCAGACTTGGTGGGTGTGGCCAAGATGGGCGTGATCACCTCGATGTTGCTCATGGGGAGGGACGCCTGTGGGGGCCGGGCAGGGTTGGGGGAGATCCAGGGGGTCTCTGGCAGGTGGGGCGGTGGGCAGTAGGCTCATCCTGCGGGGTGAGGCAAGGCAAGGCAGGGCGGGGGTGCCATTGTCACAGGGCAAGGCGAGGCAGGGGCCAGGGCGGCTGCTGCCTGACACCATCAGCCCCCGCACACAGAGGCCAGCGAGCACATGGGTGCTGGGATGCATCCAGCCATGTGGGACCTCGGTGAGTTAGCAGGCGGCTGGTTGAAGAGGGACAGTTGCCATCTCCGGGGCATGGCATGCGTGCCCACAGAGAGGGCTCTGAGTGCCGCCTCTGGCACGTGTGCCATAGGTTCGCCACCACTGTTCTAAGGTAATTTTCCTTACCCTCCAGACAATATAAGCCCATTGTGGAGCCAGGGATGAAAGCATGGCAGAATGGCTACATGGGTAAACCTTTAATACAGAAACAAATTTTATCCACATATAGTAACCCAAACAAAAATTCCAGGCTGGTAGAACTAAAAAAATTGATCAACTATGTGAATTAATATTGGGGAATATGAGAAGCAATTATTATGAAACAGTGCAAGATATTTGGTAACTGCTGTACAATTATTCGCATAATCTGAATAGAGCTATTATTGTTTGGCCTAGGGAAAGTCATTTGAGTCAGATGTAACACTCATCTTGTAACTACCAACTTCTAAAATTTTGGAATTTTAGCTCAGCTCTGGCTTAAGTTCTTGTTCTCAGTCTTTCTCATCTGGGAACAGTAATGTGAAGCTACCTTAGGGAAATCACTGTAACCTACTTTGAAAGAAGATGGACTTCTAGCCAACACAAACATCATATTCTTTGTTCTATGCAGGTTCTCTTTTGCCATCTTTGACAAAAATGCACAACGTTATCAATGTTGTCTTTTTTAGTGTGACAGAAAATGAAAGCTGTCAACTGCTTTTGCAGGTGCACAAGACTGGACAAAGTGGTGGTAGTATCTCTGGCTCCTCATTTACAATCTGTTCTGTGACTTCCTAGGCGTTTGCACATCCCATTTCTTAACACACTGCAGGAGAGACACTTGTGTTATCAGAGAGGAACTATACAAAACAAAGCAGTGGACTATTGGACTACGCCCTCTAGGAGGTGCAGAGATGGAAGAAGGATTTTTTTTTTACCTCTGCCTGCATACTCTGTCCCTCTTGCTGGATGATGTTAAACACTGAAGTAGTTGAATCAATCCCCCATTTCCCCACACTAGGCTACAGTGGTTGAGAAAATTAGGTGATTCTTCATTATTAATTCTGTGCTGCACTATCCAGAGTTGCAGGCAGAAGAGAACGCTTGTCCTTTCCTTCTCTAGCCAATAAGATGGTCCAATCCTGTCTTAGGTGGTCAGACCAGGAGGACAAGAAGGGTGTCAGAGCTGCCTTGCTTTCTTGTTTCCACATTTGCTGCAGTGGCAAAGCGTACAATAAAAGAGTAGCTGGAAGAGATAAACCTGGAGATCTTCTGGATGGAGCATCTCCCCCCCCCCGCCACTCTTTTCCAGTCTCCGATGAAGAGATGACAAATAACTGTTGTTGGTGTTACTCAACTGGTTGCTTTTCCTTCAAAACAAAGTAGAACCGACTAACGCCGTTTCGCAAATGCAAACATAATGCCATGTATAGTAAGGCCTGGCAGTCCGTCTTTGATAATAAAGTGTGTTCATAGTACAGCATCCGGTTCTAAGTAATAGAATTGATTTTCTACTTTAAAAAAAAAACCTGGCCGGATGTAGCTCCTACCTCGTTTAGGTCGGTCGGGGGTCTTAGAAGCGCTTGCACATTTCTGATTTGCTGAAAATTGCGGAGGGCTCGTCCTGGGCAGAGCCCGGCTGTGCTGCTGCTGCTGCTGCTGCTGACGCGTGGCTCTGCTGCAGCTGCTGCACGTCCTTGTGACGCGCTGGGACAGACTTCGATCCCGGGTCCGGGTTCTGCGGCTGCGGCTTTTTGATAAGGTACGCAGATCTCCCTTCTCGCCTTTTGCTTGGGGTTGTCATGCAGTTTGGGCAATCTCTTATGTAAAGTAGATTTGGAAAAATGGAGAAGATGAAAAGCTTCTAAGGCCTTCCTCTTCTGCATTGATTTAAGTCTGTGGTGATGTATATACTAGGAGCCATTTTTAAGTTAACAGTTCGCGGTGAAAGGTTTCGACCGGGATCGGTCCGCAGAACGCCGACATTGCACGAGATGGGCGGATATGTACGTTTGCGTCCTGTGTCTACGAGCTTGGGGGAGGGGAAAAAAAAAGACTTGGGCAAAAGTCGCTGTACGTTCACACATGCACGCAAACGAGAGGAATGTATGGCCTGGGTCCAACTGGCCAATTCATTGGATGACTTGGCTAAACTAGGTACGGATGACTTGATTTAGATGGCGAACTACGCTTTATTTGCTAGTCCCGGCCAAGTTCTTTCTGCTGATTTACGTATTCTCCCAATGTGCTCTGAAAATTGGGGCTGGGAAAGAGGGCGCTTGGGGGGGGGGAGTGGGGGAGGGGAGCGATAAATGCTGAAGAGCTCGTGGAGGAATGGCACGGTCTGCATCGGGTCGGCGAAGAAACGCAGAGGCAAACTGCAGCATGAATTGGCTGGAGTGGCGGTGTATTTGTCAGAGTGGCCCGACAATTGGTCCTGCTTTGTAATTATCGCACATGCAAGTTGACTCCCCCCCCCCGCACGATTAGGGTCTGCAGCGGCTCCCTTTGGAGAGGGTGGAATTCCGAGGTAATAGAGTCGCATCGTTACGGGGAGAGGGGGGGAGGTGGTATGTTGGCGTCGTCATTTCTTTTATAGCGCTCGTCGGCAGAGGGGAAATTGGGAAGAAGTCTGTGGAGTCGGAGTTGGGGGCAGGGTTGACTTTTGCTCAGACGCGCTTCCTGCAACCCGCTTGTCTCTATACATTTGGTGAAAGGGTCACCTAGCAAAAACTGCAGGCGAACGCGAAGCTGAGTCTGGGTGCATCCAGCCTGTCAGCCCTACCCTTTCATTCCCCTGGGGTTTTTTGAGGGCAACTCCCCTGGCAATAAGACACCCGCAGCCCCAACGGTGATTTAGTTGATGATGCGGGGCTAGGTTCGTTCAGGCGGTAGTGAAGGCGCCCGGTGGCCTGATTTTCCTCATAGGGAAGTCAGTGAAGTGCTTTGCTTGGCTGTCTTGAGTAAGTCCATTGAGTTCTGGATCTAAAATGAGCGAAATGCGTGGGTCAGTCCCAGTCTTGCTGCCTCCCTTGGAGTTCTGCTCAGAACCTCGTTTTCCTTTTCTGAGCTCCCCCCCCCCCGTAGGTGGGACGAATTCTTACAGAAATTTCATTTCCAAGGTAGCAAGTTCCTATTAGTCGTTCTTTTTGGCCCTCTGCGCTCTCAATGTTTCTTGATTTCTGGCGACAGCCATGCGCCTTGCCTTGTGATAATTGCTGACCGTTAAGCATCGTCCCTGATTACCTCTATTAATTATTGACGATGATCTGGCTTGGGTCTTTTTTATGCTAAGAAATGAAATAAAGGGGTGGGTAGATACTTTTTAAAGAAGAAAAAATGACTCAGTTTCTGTGGGGATGCTGCGAAGTAGTTTTGGCGGCAGAAGAAAAAGTAGCTTCATCCCGCCTTAAATGCCATGTGGTTTTTACTCCGCCGCGCTTGTTTAACTTAGAATTGTTCACATCCCTGGGTTTCTTTCAACTTGACTGCTCTTTTGCAGAGTTCGCCTGCACCCGTCTGGCGTGGCTTTTTTCTTCTTCTTTTTTTGAAACTCGGTTGGTGGCATCGTGTTCTGTCTCTTCGTGGGCTCCAGTCTGCCCCCCCCCGCCACCCCGTCTCTCCCCCGCTCGTGGCTTCTGCAATGCGGTGGGTGTGGTTATATAGTAAATTGTAGATCTGGACCTCTGCAGTGGAAGCGCTATATCCTCCTTTTTGCATTTCCAATCCCAAGGCCCTTGTGGCTGTATGTATTTCGGCTGCAGACTGGAGTTTAAAGTTGAGAAAGAAGGCTCCTGCGGGCTTGAATGGAAAGATCGAGGGAAACAGCTGGTATTAATCAGATGTATAGGATGGGGGGAGGAAACAAGAGGGAAGCAAAGAACCAGGCAAACTTGTAAGCTGAGAATCAACATATGGTGCATTGTGTTTAAATCGTGGTCCTGTTTGGAAGTGTTACTTTTCTGGTTTTTGAGTCCAACTTCCTTTAAAAAAATAAAATAAAAAACCAATGGTGCCTCAGTGGTTGATGACCACTGAGTATTTGATTGCAAAAGTCGCAATGAATTCTGCGAATATTTTGAGAGAAATGCTAAATGTAAAGTAGTTGTCCATTTCATATAAAAGTAATGAAGCTATTTAACATTATTGTGTGATCTCCTGTTATAAAATGTCTGTTGAACATATTTTGATTGATTTGTGTTTTACATTTCTGAAAAAGTCAGTTTGAATTTTAAAATCGTTTGTACATAGGGTTATTAATGCCATTTTGCACTGACATTTCATTGCAAAATATGCTTAGTATCATTTGCAGCTTTTTATTGCTTTGTTTTATTTGTTTTATTATTAACTACTGTAAGTCGATAAATGAAAAGTTAAATATGTAGGATAATTATTTGTGCAATACGTTAAAAATAAAAATGGTATTTCACTGTAGCCTAATGATTTCATTGACATTGTTAATACTGTTCTAAAAGTAAAAAATGGCTATAGGTAATTTACTTATATAGACTTGGGCTTGTATTTAAATTCTGTTTGGACTTAGTGCAATTTATAAAGCAATGTTGGAGTAGATACGGTATATGGGTTTTGCTTTTCACTTATCTTATTTGATTGGTACCTTTATAATATTGAAAAGTGGGATTTTATTCTAGGTCATCTTGTATTTGGCTTAGTGTAGAAGTTGGAGGATAATATTTAACCTTTTGCTAACTGCTATCCACGTCTTCCACTGAATTTCCCTTGAAAATATATAGCTCTAACTAATTTAATGCACTTTCTCCTAGATAAATAAGTATAATAGGTTATCTTTAATTATTTTAAATAAAATTGTTTAATAGAATCTGGAGTCTAGAGTGGAAGTAAAATTAATATATAATGTGAAATATGATTTTCTTTCCTAACCTGATACACAGGCATTCAGCCATAATTCCTAATATCTCCCATTAACATGACTATGATGAATCAGGATGATGGAAGTTGCAATCAAACAGTTCAAGAGAACATATTGGTAAAGGACAATGTAAAAGAAAACTATTCTTAGCTAAATAAACTTGCAATAGCTGCTTTTTTCATTCTGACTTTCTTTAGATAGCATGATTGTCAGCCTAGTAACCTACTCTGACTTTTGTTAGTAAAGGCAGCAGTATATGGTTTCAGGGAGAATCATAATCTTGTTATAGTTTGTTTTGTTTTTACTGAAACTGCTTTGACTAGATTTGTTTCCTTATTATGGAAAGTGAAAGTTTGTAAAATGTATTGCTTCCTTTGTGCCTGCCATAAAAAAGGTCCCTGATGGCCCTCTTATTTTTGTAGTGTCATGCTATGAAGAAAGAGGGTGGAGACTACAGAAAAAACTAGAATTGTAGCAATGAAGTCTTAATGCTGCTTTGGACATGACATCACTTTGGCTCAAGAAAATTAGGGTGGGGCTGTGAGACTGACTGTCTGGGCTATCATAATAAATCCAATAAATAAGATTACAGTTGTCTTGGACTTTCATGTCTGTATATGTTTAGAAATAAAACAACAGAAAGCAGATGCTATGCTATTCATCATCTTTTTTCCCCAATAATTGTCCCCAATAATGTTATATAAACTTCTTTGATAATATATTTGTGCCAATGTTAGTGCACTCTCTGCATGTGTACTAAGACCCCACATGCCCAGTTGCATTTATTTTTAGGTAAATGTGTTTTTCATTGTAACCTAAAAATGCTTATTTTTTAAAATATGTGAATATTTACTAAAATAAACCAAAAACATTATTGAGATGTGTTTATGGATTTATTCCTCCATAAATCCTAATTTGAGCACTGTTGTAAAAAAGCAAGAAAAAGTAAGAGTATGAGATTAATAATTGCTGGTGCAAAGTATACAGAACAAGATTATATGATTCATAATTTGGGATCAAATAAGTATATGCCTATTTTATAGCATTAAAAGTAGTAGGGATGTAATTGAATATTCTCTCAACAGAATGTCAGTCAGATTTGTTACACTGCAGGATTCATTATGCAAGTTTAACAAGTCTAATCCAATTAAATTTTAGCTTCAATAATATTTTATATATAGACTCAGAAGTCTGACTATTATTTGTCTATCAAATTTATCTCCCTCCCCAAGCTCACCTAAAGTGACTCTGGGCCACCCTAAACAATCAGATAAAATAACAAATGTAAAAGCAACAGGTATAAAGTATAAAAATCCATATTAATTAAAAACCAAAGATAAAAACCTAGATGAAGGGAGGATAAGAATGGCACCTCAACAATGGAGCCATAAATGCAAGTTGTTGATTCCCTTGGAGTCCCAGGCCTGATAATATAACTAAGTCTTGAAGGTCTTTTGGAATATCGAAACTTATGAAGCTAATCTAATTTCAAGGTGAAGGATGTTCCATATAGTGGATTTCCCATCAGAGGAGGCACATGTAGGTCCCTAACCCATGGTACCCGTAATATTCCTTCTCTGCCAGATCTAATGAGTCAGGTTGAAACAATCCCTCAAACGGGTTCATGTCCAAGGAAACTGGAGAAAGAAATTTTGAAAACTGTTAATTGTGAACTTGTGAAACAAGATGCCATGTGATTGTACATCTGTCAGCATTTCAAAATATTTCCCCAAGCCTGTAAACTCTGTTTGACACAAGTGGAAATAAACACTACAAGTACAACTCTGCAAATTCTATTTTCCATCTGTGTTAGACATAAGTCATCCTTAGCCCACAAGATTGTGTTAGTACTCCAGAAATACTGATAAATTGCTTTCACTAAAAGTACGCTAGCTGAGAAAACATCAAGAAATGTATCTGGGAGGATTTTTTTTAAAAAAATAGCAAAAATTAAACTTCATAATAAGCAGTTATCATTTGTTTTTCTTTAAACTTTAGGCTTCCTACTTTTAGTTTCCAGAACATTTAAAACATACTAGTTATTTTAAGATCATATTTTTGTAGCTAAATATTTTTTGTTCATGCTTGGGGAAATAGGGTAATTTGCAAAATAACTTAAATGTTCCCTCTTTATTTATCAGCTACACAAGACAATTTGATTATTTTATTTGTTCATCAGAAAGAAAAAGCAAAACGTTTTAACCTTGATCCCACAATTTTATCATTTCAAAAACACATCTAATTACATAGATTTTACTATCAGGTGGTAACGCCTGATAACCTGAAAGTGACTTTAGTAGATATGTAATGACAAAAGTCTTGCTTTCTAGTACTTTTGACTACGATAGAAAGGAAAAGTGGGCTGCAAGAAGGCATCATATGGCTCACCCAAATGTGAGCCAGGAGTATCCTGCAGGACTGTCCTGCAGGCTTATTGTTCTAAATCTTGCCATTAGCGGTAGTTGTCATAATAATATTGGAGGAGCAACTTGCCAAGAAGTGTAAGGAGCAGCTAAAAATTAATAATTTGAGATAGCTTTACTATATTTGAATGAAACTTCAGTGTCACTCCATATAAATAGATTTTTGTTGCTTTATCACTTAAGTGTACAGTACAACATTGGTCTGTATCAACAAACCAGGTCAGGTCATTGTGAACTCTTAGATAAATTGTTGGGAGTACTAATCAAAATATAGCATCAAATTAGTTAAATTTTATCTTCCTCAAAGCATATTCCAGTTTTGTGATGACAGCTCAATCAATGGTATGAAATGCATGTAAAACCTGCTGCTTACATAAATTTGGTCAAATCTTTTAACTACTCACTATAAATTACATGTGAATTATAATAGCCAAATATGTTGTCTTTCTGTAATAATCTTTTCTCAAATAACTTTGGAAAATAGTTATCCAATTAAAGACCTTCTCACAACATTTTAGTAGTAAGGAGTATAAGAACGTATGAGGTGAACAAAATAACTATTTACATTGCCTTCTCATTCCCTTTATTTTAAAATACCTTTTAAAAACCAGTATTTGTGCATTTTCCCTCAAAGTTAAATATTTACCACTTGATTTTTAATGTATCCATTGCAATAATAACAAATCTTATCAGAACTTGTTGATTAAGATGTTATTCAGTAAAAATTTCTGAATTCTAAGGGAGTGGGTTCAGGGAAATCTCATGTTTAAATTCTCATCTTTATACTGTAGTTTTTAAATCACACTTTCCTTTTGGATTTGTTTATGTGAGATCACAGTTTGGACTGGCAGTTGGTAAGTTGTTCACTGTTGCCATTTTTTTTAATGTTAGTATTCCATCACTGTTTTATCACTTGCATATATCAAAGCTGGTTTGCTTTGAACACCCAGGAACTGATTTGGGATGGGTCTGATCTGGCAGCTAACTGGCCCTAAATGTGGAAAGGCAGCAAAAGCATGACAATGAAGTAAGGTGAAGTAGCAAATAAACTTTGGCTGGTGAACACAGGGAAATCGTGACAGACCAGGTAGTAGACTTTTATAGGCCACCATTTGGGAATCACTGCCTTTGATCATATCTTTTAAGTTAATTTAGATAATTAAGCAGTTAGTCTTATAGATAGTCTTTAACTTATGACTATAATTGGGGCTAGAAATTTGGTCATAAGTTGTTATGGTTGTAAGTTGAGGTACCCACACAGCCAGAAGCAATTTTCTGTCCTTTTTTGCTAAGATCATTAAAGAAACACTGCAGTCATTAAGTGAATCACAGTCAAGTGCTGCAGAGTGCCATAATGAGTAGTAAAGCTGACCTGTCCAGCATATGGTCACATGATCCTGAGGGCGCTGTGCAGCCACTTACTTTGGTCATTCCATAGCTGTCACAAGGTGAAATGATCATAAAATGACTGGTTGTAAGTCAAGAACTACTTGTACAACATTTCTTTCCAAGATCTTTTTTTTAAAAAAATAGTTTTATGTCTCAATTGTAATAGCTCTTAAAATTTAAATTGGTGGTGGTGATGATGATGAATTTCTCTTCTGCCTTCTGTCTGTGTCTCTTTTTTTATTCCTACTAGAGAAAACAACTGAAGGATAGTAATTGACCTAAATTCATCCATGAAACACTGTAATTAAGGGCAGATTTGAACCAATTTTGTTCCTTAATCACTATTTTACAGTTGTTCCACAAGCTGATTTGTTTTTACACTGAGGATTGAAGTCACTGGAAAGGGCTTCCGCTTACATAAGATAAGTCACTTGATCCTCAATTATTCCTTCCCCATGACCAACGCCTGTAGCCACTTTCTTCTGTATTCTAAACTGCTCTTAAAAAAAGGAAAACCCAATTCTCAGCTTTAGCTTTTCTGAGATCATCAGTAGGATTGTAATAAGAAGACTGCAGTGAGGAGACTGCATCACTTATAGGGTACATCAGTTCTTGGACAAATGGGAATACTTTGTCTTGCTTTTGAGCCACTGTCACAGGTACTTTTGTCCTGTTCTTGAGCCATTGTCACATGTACTTCTTATCCTGTCTTGAGCCGCTGTCAAATAGAGGCTTTTGGTTCTGCTTCGGGTTGTCACCTCTGCTGCTTATTTGGTAGCTCACTTTGAGTAAATAGTTAATGACAGGGGAAAAAAGTAATGTGCAATAACTAACCAACACTTTACTTGCTGTTCTTGCTGATGGCTCATGGACCGGTAGAGGGAATGAAGGCAAAGAGAAATGGTAGCAGCAACTATGGGAAAGAAGAGATGGATTGTTGTGGGGAAGACATAGGGGGATACAGAAACACACCTGAAAATCCTGCACGTATACAGTATGTTTATTTCTTTGACAATGTTAAATGTGTATCTGAGTTTCCTGCTTTAGCCAATTACAATTAAAAATGAAAGATTGCACTTCTGGGTATATCTCCTATTCTACGGTGTACAGTGAGGTTAGGGTCACATTGTACAATAAATTGCTATATATCTGCTTTAGGTAGAGCTTAAACAATTATTGTATAAGACCTTAATACCCGTGTCAAGTTTAGGTCTTGATTTTTTTTCTAAGCTGGAGAAAAACACACACCAAGAGTTATCAAATAATGATCTCTAAGTGACTGTGTGATTTATATCAAACAATTGGTATGATGGGGGAATATGATTTATATCTAACAATCGGTTAAATTCCTTGCAAACCGCTGGCACTTTTTATACTTTTGAACACACTGTATAAAAGATTGTCACTGATAGATGAGAGAAAATACATTTGTAGTTGAGATTGGATATGGAGGAAGATGCATAGAAAATACAGCATCCTTCACTTCTGTTGTAGTGGTTTCTGTCGTAAACTTTTCAGACAAGTTCTTTACTTTTCACAGAAGAATAGTGGTGGTTTTTGTTTCTATTGTTTTTACTCAGCTCGTAAGCCAAAGGTCTTATTTGAATGCAGCAGCATATTAAAACAGAAGTACCAAAATATTGCTTAAAAATTAAATCAAGTTGATTTCCAGTTGATCTTTCCAAACACTGGTTAGAACATATAAAATTGATGAGTAGATAGTCCGAACTGAGGACTTAAAGAAGATATTAGATAAGACAAATGGCTGCATTTTTTTATCTGTTTACATTTTGTTTTGCTTGAATTGTGAAAGATTAGAAATCCTAGAAGAACACTTAACTAAAATGAACTCTGATGTCCAAAAAATACAATAAATTGTAACGAGGAACAAATTTATGTTCTGTAATAGAAGTCTCAACTTTGCATTAAAACTTAAAAATGGAACATTTGTTCTATTTCACACTTACAAGTAGTCCTCATTTTACAATGTTTTTTTTAACAACCATTGGAACTTAATAACGGCACTGGAAAAAATGATTTATGACCGTTCTCACACTTACAACCATCATAGCATCCCCACAGTAAAGTGATCAAAATTTGGGTGCTTAGCATGTATTTATGATGATTGCAGTGAGCAGAGTCATGTGATCACTATTTGCAACTCTCCCAGCTAGCTTTCAACCAGCAAATTCAATGGGAGAAACCGAGTTTGTTTAATAACCGTATGATTCACTTAATAACTAAAGTGATTGGCTTAACAATCATGGCAAAAATGTCATAAAATGAAGGGTTGTAAGTAAGGGTTGTATTATCTGTATAATACAATACAGAACATTATGTTTAAATATAATTTGCAGAGAGTTGCACTGGAGGAACCTTGTATTCCGTTCTTGCTCTGCAATTCTCTCTTTCTGATTTTAAATAAATAGTTGTGAGGAAATCTAGGAGTGTTATGAATGGAAGATGTATGGAATCTTTCAAAATACCATGAATGAAATATTACATTGAAAAACTATTTGGAAACTTTGATTCTGTAAAGAAAGATTTCGGTTCAGAAGGGTTTATGGGGACAGATGGTAACTTAAAAGCTTAAAACTAAGTGACTGCAAAAAGACTGCAGATTTGAAGTGAGAAACAGGCAACACGCTTCATTTATCCAGCTTGCTTTTTTAAGATGGCTCCTAGTTTGTTTTCTTTGACTGACATAAATTCAGATAAGGGGGCAAGTTATTTTTGCACAGCAAGTTGGCTTTGTTTCATCTGTCATCACATCTTTTGAATTTGACCTAATAATAACAAACAGTAATAAAAATAAAAAGCTTCAGGTTGTCACTTCAAAGAGTAGGGCCAAAACATACAAACAGAATACTGCTACAACAGATAACTGTATCTTTCTTGCTCTAAAAATAATGTTGGAGTTATGCTTTTTTAACTGGACAAATGCTTCTCAACTTCAGCAGCTTTAATACGTGTAGACTTCATCTGCCAGATTCACCAGCCAGCATTCTGGGTACATGAAGTGAAGTCTTCACATCTTAAAGTTGCTGAGGTTGAGAAACACTGGACTATGCCATTGCTTTTCATTAGCTTCTTCCCACATGAAGCCCTTTATATGTGTTGCACTTCAGCTCCAGGACGTGACACAATAAACTTTAGCAATTCTGGCAAGGACCATTTGTTTTGGTTTCCTTTATTTTCCTTTGCTTTGCTTTGTATGCATATCCTGATACAGAGTTGAACAGAGATGCCCCAGCTATCAATATATATTGACTAGCTGGCCATCATTTTCCTGGGTAGTAATGATTATATTGATACGTCTCTAAAGGTGAATAAGGCCCTCAGTAGTGATTTTGTCCTACACAAATGAAGGAGTGGGTACTTCTATTAGCAACTCTATTCACTGTTGTTAACTAATTATGACATAGCTCAGTAGTCCCAATATACAGAAAAATAACAAAGATCTTGCTAATTATTGACTTTATAGCTTTTTGAGGGTAGTAACCAAATTGTATGCTAAGCATGGAACCAAGTTTTCCAAGATTGAGTGGAACTTAATGACATAATAATTGGAGATGAACAAGTGGATTTAATGGAAGAATTCAACTACAGATCACATTCTTGTAGTTAATTGTTCAGTGGAGAAATATATTAATAAATTGAAACCAGCCTTATATGTCGGTTTATTAGATTTCAAGCTTGTCTTTGATTCTGAAGTTTCCTCCAGAAACTGAGGGAACCCCCCCCCCCTTAAAAATATGTCACTCAATTAGAATTTTCTTTTCCTGATGCACAACTGATACCTATTTAAGAACTTGTCCACACTGCAGTGTTCAACTGACTGTCTCTGTATATAAATCAACTATGAATGAAAATAGCTTAATCATTCCTTTTTTGAATTTCAGTTCTTTCCTTCTTTTTGGCCATGGTACTGCCCAGGGAAATTGGAAAATTCCTGATTAGTGGATTTCCCTGTTTTACTTTCCTACTCTCCCTTCCCTCTATGACAGTTGCTTTCCATTCTGTGAGCATATCTTTTGAGAGATATTGGGGGGGGGGGGTTGTGAAGCAACTCTTCCAATACTGAATTACTGAGAGAGAAGGGTATAGATTTTCATTGCAGGCAGCTCAATATTGTATGAAAGAGTTGGAAGGGAGGGAGATATAGCTCTCAGAATACAACTCACCGGCCAATTATGTATGTTATGTATGTGTGTGTATGTATGTGTGTGTCTGTGGCAGAATCTTTAGTTGAAATTTCCACATTTCTAGAATTGTATGATGTAACATCTCATATTGTATGGATAATGCAGCCATCATCTTGCATACCTCCATTGAACTCGAGAGTAATAGATTCTTTAATCCAGTACTTAAGACAGAATACGCTAGTTGTTAATTTGCAAAATAGAAACAAAACTTATGGTACAGGTAGTCTTTGACTCATGGCCACAATTGGAAACAGGATTGCCGGTATAAATAGATGAGGTTATAAAATGAGATGTTACGTGACATCACCAATTTATGATGGCAATCTCAGTACCCTAGGTTGCAGTTGGTTAACTGAGAATTGTGGGTCATTATGTCAGTACCCATCCAATCCAAGCCATTCCATTGGTTCTTCTCAGCCCCAAGCCTCAATAAGGTAAGGGACTGCCTCCATCTCCCCCCCCCCCACACACACACATACACTCTGTTGGTTTAGTTGCCTTGCACCCTGCCTTGCTTCATAAAGCTGCACAGGGTGTTCCAAAGATAGCACAGCTTTTTGAAGACAGCATTGCCTTTGGAAAGAAGGAAAAAAAGAAAGGAAATGTTTGCCAGAGAAGCTGGGTCAGAAAAGGAGGCAGCAAAAGGTGAAAGGTTGGTGCAGGAATTGGAAGAGAAGGGTGATGCTTGCTGGGGTTGTTGAGGTTTTCTAGGGGAGGGGTCCCCAAACTTGACGATTTTTAAGACTTGTGGACTTCAACTTCCAGAATTCCTCAGGCAGCAAAGCTGGCTGAGGAATTCTGGGAGTTGAAGTCTACAAGTCTTAAAATTGCCAAGGTTGGGGACCCCTGTTCTAGGGCATGGCAAACAGCCCCAGAGCCATGCGGCTTGCTGCTCTGTAAGGCAGAATGCAGGGTTGCCAAAAGGGCAAATATGGATGGGGGGAAAAGGCGGTAGGGAGAGTTGGAGGAAGTTCCTTGTCTTAATGAGGCTCAGGGCTGGGAAGGGACGAAGTTTTTACCATTGTTCTATTTAGTGTATGGGAGGGGGGGGGCTTTTCTAAGTTTGCTGATCAGTAATCATAAATAAACATAGGATCATTTACCCTTCCAAGTAGAGGCTGGATGGCCACCTTTTGTGAATATTTTAATTGGGATATCTATATAAAAGAATGAATTTGATCTGATAACCTAAGCAGACTCTTCCATTTTTATAGCTCTGTTACTCTATTTAAAAGAGGAATAAAATTTACCCTTACGTGGACAGACAGAAAATGAAAGAAAGAATACAATGGGGAAAAAAGAGGAAGAGAGCAAAACATAAAAATATAAAGTTTCTTTTCCTATATTTTGTTTTTTATATAAAATTACACAATAGTTTCTATAAAGGATCATCATATTTCATTGCAATGTTCAAGCGTAATCTTTATGATCAATGAACAAAGCATAAAGTCATAAATCATTATGACTATCCTGGAATTCACAATATATATATATACTTGGCTTTAAGAGTATAAAATTGCATTTGATTTATTTACAGCTTTCGGTCATTTACATGGAGAGATCTGTGCATCTTGGTATGATACTGAGGTAGCTTGCTAAGTGCCTTTCTTTGGGAGTTCTCCCCCCTCCCAACCTTCCAGTCTGTCTTTCTAATCAAGCATTCAAGCATTACTTGGTCACTTTCTGTTAATGCTCATACTACTTCCACTTCGTTGGTTTAGTTTTCTCTGTTCATTAGTATCAAGTCATTTTTCTGGGTCTTCTTCACCCTCCTGTCATGCATCTTCTTGAGCCTTCTTTTGCAGACACTATTTTCAAGGTTTTTCTCTTCTCTGTGCAAGGATTAGAAAAGGATGTGTGCAAGTCAAAGGACCACTGCTGATTTCTTTCAAGACACTGTTTGGGGCATTTGAGCTAGGAAGTACATAATTAAACATGTCATTACTAGTTTCATTCAATTAGTGTAAAAGTCAGATGACCATTCTTAGCCTTTGTCCAAAATATTTCCAAAACGGTGTTAAGATTTCATTTCTCTTTTGCAGTTTGTGTGTATTAGCTGAATTAGTTTATATAATCCCAATAGAACCTGATCTTGAAAATCACAGCAATAATACACTACTAGCGCTTATACAGTCTAAATCCCTTGTCATGATTATACTGATTCTAGATTGTAAAATATATTTTTTTTCAGTTGGCATGGATCCCATGAATTTGGAATGGGGGAAACAAGTAATTATGTAAGGAAATGGCAGTATTATGTGATGGCAGGATGGGGATGAAAATTATGTGGGAATGTACATGTTGAAGAAAACTTGGTTTTGAAAATTCAGAGTAATTCCTTTCACATACATCCTTCATTGAAGGATCAGCTACTTATTTTAAAAAGGGCTCACAAGTTAAAATTTTATTTATTAAATTTATATGCTATCCATCTCCCAACTTCGAGCAACAAAGTATGTACATATATGTCTTTGTATATCTGTATAAAATTCATTTGTATACTGCTTTAAATTAACAGCATTTTAATTTTAGGGAACTCCTACATCAGAAGCAGTTGTCTCAATATGGAAATGTTGTTTTTAAATGCTCACTCAGTTTCTTCCAAATTTCAACAGCATCAGCAATAAAACAACTATTTTTCTGGATTTTGTTTAAAGCTTTAGAAACGGGTTTCAGGATGCTCAGCATATGTTCAACATTTCTCTTAAGCCCAATGTTGAGAATTTTGGCTGTGATAGTTCCATCTATTTTTTCTTGATTTTGCACACAAACAGTAATCAGAATAGGCCAGTTTTTTTTATATATTGTTCAAAACAGTTCACTACAGAGTTCCATCTGGCATCTTGTTGGGAGCGTTAGCTTGGTTCTACCCATTATTTTCAGAGCTGATGCTTCAAAATGATTGTTATGGAAGTATTTAGCAATTTCAACATTACTCTTTATTTCTGGGACACAGAAATCTTTGGCTAGGAAGTGCATCAAATAAGCGCTACAATCATATGTTATTAGCTTGGTAGTTTCTTCATGTTGTTCTAAATTTCTTCTCATTTTGGACACATTTGCAGCAATGTGATCAAACTGTGTACTTGACATTTGATTCCCCCCCCCCGTATGTTATAACTTTTGCTGCTGCTACTTCTAAGTATGCTGCTGTATGTGCATTTTCTGAAGTATCAATTGTTTCTGCAAGGAATACATTCCCTTCTTCTGTTGTTATACAAGCACATACAATAGAATCATTGTGGACATTACTCCACCCATCAAGACTTAGGTTAACAATTTTACCTTCTAGACTTGTTGCACATTGCATAATTTCTTCATTATATACTTTATCCAACAGTTTCCCTGCAACATGTAATCTACTTGGTGGACAGTATCCTAGTCTTAGTGATTGAATCATATTAACAAAGTGTGGGTTTTCAAGCAGATGGAAAGAAGAGTTCATTGCATAAATAAACCGAGCAAATTTTTCATCAATTAACTCTTTTTCTAATCTGGCTTTTATCACAAACTTATCTATGGTGGTGGTTCCAGATGGTTTCTTTCTTTTAGGTGACATATTGCAGATATGTGTAAATGATGTGACTGATGCACTATCCTGGAGAGATAACTCTGAAGCTGTAGAACAAGAGGATGGCGATTTAGAAAGTGGATAGTTTCCAGAATCTTTGATGGTTTCACCTAAATAAAAAAGTCAGTGATGTTATTTTATTATTTAAACCATGTGTGCTTATTGTGAATTTCTTATTGTATTCACACACAGTACAGCCTAAAAAGGAATATTTGCATATTTCAACTCATTATTTCTTTTTTTGGCAACTGTATAAAAATGCAGTGCCATGCAGTAATAATAGCAGATATATATTATTGCTTTAGCACAGGGGTCGGCAACCTTAAACACTCAAAGAGCCACTTGGACCCGTTTCCCAGAGAAAAGCAAACGCTGGGAGCCGCAAAACTTGTGTGCACGCGCACGGGAGAGGGGGAGCTTGATTGAAGAGTTTAATTAAAAATAAATAGGCTGCTGTGCATGAGTTCTCTCTCTCTCCCCCCTCCCTCTCCCTCCCTCTCTTTTGTCTCCCTCCCTCTCTCTCTCTCCGATCTTCTGCTCACCTGGCAAGCTGGCTTCACGCTGTCCTCCGACAAGCTGACACACATTCTTATTGGGCTGGCTCTCTCCTGCCCTTGGTCTGCCAGTCCTCTTCCCCCACTCAGTGTGAGTGTGTGTGTATGAGAGAGAGAGAGAGAGAAACACACACACACACACACACACACACACACAGCTGCTGCTTTCTGCTTTCTGCTGCTTCCTGTTTCCTGCTGAGACGCAGAAAAGGGAGGAGCCCTGCCCAATAAGCTTGTCAGCTTGTCCGAGAACAGCGTGAGGCCACTCTCTTTTTTACACAGAGAGAGAGAGAGAGCGCGCAAGTGCCTCTCTCTGTCTTTGTCTCTCTGCAAATGGCGGAGGAGGCTGGGAGCCGCAGGAGAAGGCTCAAAGAGCCACATGCGGCTCCAGAGCTGCGGGTTGCCGACCCGTGCTTTAGCATAACAACACCTCATGGCAGTCTAAAAAATATGGTAAAACAAAAACAGTTTACCAACCTGAAGGTCCTGCCTCTTCAAACATGGTCTTTCCATCACAGCACTTCTTCATTCGGGCCACCAGGCCTTGCATCTCTTTGTTGCATTGCTTGCATTTTGCATGCATACCTGCTTTACCCGTAGGTAGAGGAACTTCATTAAAATATTCCCAAACTGGGTCTCTTTTACGGCCTGCTGCCATTTTGCTCCTCAAGGGAGGAAGAAAGCACTTCACGCTATGTGCAGAAAGATCACAAGGTTTATAAGCTGCTTAGAAGGTTTCATTTTCATTTTTACTGCTTGCTCTTCCTCCTCACACTTAGAGCCTGGTACAGATGCATTTCTCTTCAAACAATCATACAGCTTGTAGTGTACATGGATTTGCAAAATAATGGGATAAAGGATTATACCTGAACTTTGTTTTATGATTTATCTCATGGTTACTGTGAAATTGTGTGAATGCATCAATGCAGTGCATGCTATCTCAGGTGGTTGGTGCATAACAGAGAAGAACCCCACCTGTCCCATCCAGACCCATGTATTTTAGTCTGTTTTAATTTTTGTAATTTTAATCTTTTATAATTGTTGGATATTTGTATATTTTATCTTGAACTGATAGATCGGTGACGAATAAATTTAATAACAACAACAACAACCATAACCTAAATAGAACAAAAATATGCACAATAAGAACAAAAGTCAAAAGATTGTCATTTCACAGAACATTTCAGAATTACGATATAGTGAGAGATATTAGCTTTCCAAGTCTGAGATGCCTTACCTTCTGAAAGTAGTTAGTGGGAGAGCTTTTCAAGGATATTTTGTACAAGTTTGTTGACATAATTATTTGTGACTGTTTGTGATGCATGAAGATAAAAAATTTAAGCAAGAGACAATATATGTCTCTTTAATTATTATTTGGGTCTTCTATTTCTGCCTTAGTAATTTTGTGGATGCGCTCGTTCTTTTTAAGTTGGGAAGTTTCTACCACATTCATTTTTTATTCCTTTTGCAGGGGTCTTCAAACGTGGCCCTTTTATGACTTGTGGACTTCAACTCCCAGAATTCCTCAGCCAGCATGGGCTGGCTGAGGAATTCTGGGAGTTGAAGTCCACAAGTCATAAAAGGGCCACATTTGAAGACCCCTGCATTTTCGATATGTAATAATTCGTATCATAGATCTTTTTCTGTCATCGTTTAACTATCATTAGTTTTTGTAATTTGTTACCTGAAATATATGAGGAAAAATATGCTGATATATATACATCACTGGAACAATCTTCCTGTATAGAGAGCTATCTATCAAGGATGGTTTAATTGATTTTTTTGCACATTACACAAGTTCCTTAGAATCCTTTCCAGTTTCACTGTCCTACATTTTATGACCAATTACAAGCCTTCCTTCACTTGAAAGGATTAAAACATTTACATGTTTCTCAAGGAATGAACCATGCCACATTGGATATTCATCAGTTCATTGAGTGTTCTTAATTTGAATAGCTACAATCTAATTCTATTATATTATATTGGAAATGAAGGTTCTATTTTTGTATAGGAACTCTTCTTAAAGAAATGGTTTCATTTATCCATTTTCAGCTCCGCCTGTATGAGTAATCCTACATATATTTCTAAAAGGCTATCTGGGAGCTTATAGTGTCAGAATATAAGTAAATCAAAGTATATGTTTGCAGATTCAGAACGTGATAACATTTATGTATAACATTAATTGGTTATGACTGAAATCATAATAAACCATGGACACTTTAGAAGTTTTTTAGAATCTACCTATGGACTCACAAAGAGAATATTAAACAAATTATTCTTTCTGATTCAGTCTGGAATCCAACTGGAAAGTTGTGAATATTAATGACAGGTATTTGCCATAGGCCCAAGAAGCAGTTTATGTGGGGAGTAAAGTGTAATGTGTAACGTGTGCTTCAAACACTTTTGAATGCCAGATGTTAAATTTGTATACAACAGATCAAAAATGCAAATGTGTTTGTTTATAACAGAAACGATTTTCTTTTTTATTCAATACAAGATTGCACACTAGTGCTCATAATCTGACTCCTGTATAAATATATTGTAACTTGCATACCTAAAGAATAACTTTATTTATTTGCATTGTGCTTCAGTAGGTGGCAGCAACTAGCTGACTTCAGTCCCACCAGCTAAAACAAGCAAGGCCCCATTAATACTTAGATGGAAAAGCACTGGGGAATTCCAGGGCTGTTAAGAGGCCAGGGTTTGTTTTTGAAAAAGCCAGAAAGATGGCAGTCAAAAATCATTTTTGTAATACTGGCAAGAAAATTACATGAATGTTGAGCTCAATTTAAGGAAATGATTGCATTATAGAGAATAAACACAGAATTTATTTTCATTATCTAAATTGCTTCACAAAAACTAAAGTTAAAGATATAATATTTACAAAGTTAAGTAGCTCATTCTGATCAAAAATAGAAAGAAAAATCCCCAAAGAGTACAATTAATCAAGATTCAGACATCTTATGAAATAAGACTGTTTGCTCAGCACTAGGAAGAGGTGCAAAGTTTCTTGAAGAGCAAATTACACAATTTCTATTCTACCATACTCTGTTGTGTATCATTTTGCATTTCAACCAGAGGGAATGATTGGGTATTTGCATGGCTCCTGTAGGAGAATTTCACACACAACTTAGTGTTTTGGCTACAGTATATTACCTATTTTAATTACCTCCTTTAAAATATGTAGTTATGATTCTTAAGATGTAATCAATGCTTAAGATGCAATCACTGAAAATGAAAAATACATTACTGAAGTAAGTGCTGAAGTATTTAAAAATTAAGTATGTGCTATTATCAATAATTGGGCTTTTTCTTAAAATAAGCAGCATTTAAATGGAGACTGTAAGTATTAAGGTTGGATTTAATTCTCACTCCTTCCATTTGGTTTCTCTTTGGCTTCATTCTACTCCTCACTTGAATGCACTCAGAGTAAATTTCTTTTGCAGGTTTATTTATTAAATTTATATGCCACTCATTTCTCTAGTAGGGCAATTCTGTGTGGCTTATATATCATAAAAGGATAACTAGAGAAGTAATTCAAATGTTTAAACTATGTAAATTAAAAAATTTAAAACTATGCAATTTAAAACTATGAAAAAAAAATCCAGAACCAGGATATGGACAGCACAGAGATGAGGTCTTCTTACTCTGTCAACCACCTTCAGTGGTGAGCACCCCCCTCGGGGGCCCCACCCATGGGGCAAAGCCAAGCTTTAATACCGCTCCAGTAGGTCAAAAGGGTGAGCAAAGTTCTCACCTTTGGTGGTAGCGTGTTCCTTAGAGTTGGAGCCACAGGTTAATGGACTCTAATCTATCCAAGTTAATCTCATAGTGCAGGGGTCCCCAACCCCCGGTCCATGGACCTGTACCGGGCCACGGCATGCCAGCAACTGGTCTGCACAAACAATCTGTGAGATGCAGGCAGCACACAAAACTACGCACCCTCTGTTCCATGGAAAAACCTCTCTCCACGGAACCGGTCCCTGGTGCCTCAAAGGTTGGGGACCTCTGTCATAGTGAATGTGTGAGTTTTTAGGTGTCACAGGATTCTTTCGGCTTTAGTTCTTTGCTGTAAAAATTAATATGGCTACCCCTTTATACAGTATATTACAATCAATTTGCAAATCTGTTTATATTTTTGAAATATGGTTGATATCTCATATACCAGAAAAGTAATGTAATAATGCCCAAGGAAAAAGATTAGAGTGCCATATTAGAAATTTGCCAAAATCTACAATTTTACAAATATCTGATTTCAGATAGTAAGGCAGTTACTGTTAGAAGTGCAGTTCTCTTCTTCCTCAGCTTTTTGCCCTTTGTTGCATTTGTTCAGTGAATATAAAGAAAAACTATCTTTTTCCATACATCAACATCTTTTAAAGTACTATCTTTCCAATAATATAATAAGATACAAACAAATATACCAAGTAAAAAAATGATAATTATATGCTAATTGTGTCATTGTAGAAATTGTGTTTGTAACGGTCTAATTTCAGAATGTAATTGGAATTTTTAGAAAGAAATGATTCTCCTGAAGGTACCCAAACAGGACAGGATTTAAGGACCCAAAAGCTGTTTCTTTTCTTCTGGGCAGATTAAAGGATATAGCATTTGAGATGGTGTGATGCATCTGTGCTCTGCTGTAGATGGCTGAGACACTGTTAAAATAACATGAAAGGGTTTTATTTAATAAGGGCCCACTTGTATAAAGAAACGTAAATTTACAGCTTCCTAAATGTATGAAATGTCCTGAGTCAGCTCTCCCTTTGAGGTAATATCTGACATGGCTTCCTCATTTTCATTATGTTAGATCTGTGTAGTGAACTTAGGATAGAAGGAAAGGCTGTTTTGAATTCTGACTGCTAAGCAAATGACTTCATTTGGTCTTTGGACTTTTGCAAAAGATTAACGTAAATATACATAATAATGATATAGTAGAAAAGGCTTCCCCTTAAATAATTAATACCAAAGACTGAACATTAATCTGATTTTAATCCAAAGTGATTTTCACCTGCTTGTCAGCAAAGCCCAAAAAATATTGTACTTATACCTCTGTATTTTAGTGTTAGTGTTATTTTTGGTGCATTTTCATGGCACCAGCAGAAAATCTTTCAAGAACTTTACATTCGGGGGAAAAAATATATATCAGTAGGTCCTTGAAATTGAACAAAAAATGAACATAATTTTTATGGCATCTGCTTTGTTCTAAAAAGGCCTTTTTTTTACTTTTAATGTCCTTAAATAATGTGACCTGGAAATTGAAATTAATTAGCAATTTAGTGTGCTTTTTCATATTGTCAATTTATTTGGTTACACAAATAAATACACAAACTACTGATCTCAAAATTATGATCTTCAAGATAGTGGGAAAGGGGGTTTGTATATATTTAAATTATTGTTCTCCTCTTCTGGTCACCCCAGTACTTGTTAACATAGTATTGTCTGAAAGCCTGCTAAGTTGCTATAACTTAAAGCAGGAGTGTCAAACTGGCAGCCCGCAGGTCGGCTGTGTCACGTGCAGGCCACGCTCACCCTGGCTCTGCAAAGACAAAAAAAGTCGTGATATGTCACATGATGCAACGGGTTTGAAACTGGTGACTTAAAGATTTTTCTCCACTTTCACCCAACCATGATATGGATATTCCTATCATCCCTACTATTCTGCTGTGGCTCATGACATTGACTTTATCTTCTGCTCAGATCATAGTTGTGATAGCTTTAAATTATCGTTAGTTCCAGTTTTAAAGTAGTATGTTTTTTTTAAGTTCATAGCAACTGGGGACCACTTTATCACAGGCTCACAAAATAGACACCACCATCCTCAACTAGCCTAAACAATAGGATAGGAATTAGCACAGAGGCAGCATATTTTATGCTGGTTTAATTTTCTGCATTCTCAAGAATTGAGAACACTTTTAAGTGAGCCATGGGGATAGATCCTATAATTAAATTGTAACGGGTTTACAAAAATAGTTACATAAAGCACTCTTCTAATTTTCAAAACATCCTACTGCAATAGTTAAAAGATTTGATAGTTATGCAAATTTATAGTAAGAAATGAATATAGGAACATGAAAGAATTACAATGGAGGCATCAGATTTTGTGCCTTGCTTTTTTTTTTTTTAAAGAAATGGCTATTTTATTAATTGAAACATCTTGTGTTACTTTGCCATTTCCTAGAGCATGGGTCGGCCATCCGAAACGTCGGATGAGCCGCACGGACCCATTTAGCTTAAAAAAAAAAAACGCTGGGAGCCGCGCGTTCGCGCATGCGCGCGCACCCGCACACGCGCGTGCCGTTCGCGCATGCGCACCTGCGCGCGCGCACCCCCCGCACCCGCCCGCGCATGCGCGCATGCGCTCGCCAAAATGGCGGAGGAGGCTCCGGAGCCGCAGGTAAGGCCTCAAAGAGCCGCATGCGGCTCCGGAGCCGCGGGTTGCCGACCCGTGTCCTAGAGTGTCATTCATATGAATTACTATAATGAATTCCAATTTTGAATATTGAAAACCAATTTAGGCAGTTATATATAGTACTTTATAAAGTATGGAACAAATGAATGATTTAGTGCCAATTAATCAAGAATGATATTTTAAATTACATAAGAATTTTGACATTGCATAATATCTATGAATTTCAAACTTTGGATAATCCATTAGAACTGTTTCTATTTTGTAATAGATTTGTTTTGTAATAATTAACTGAAATACTTGATGTGAGAATATTTTCTCATACACTCAACATCAGTAAAAATTTAGATTATGTAATAAAATGCTACTGCTAGTTATCCTGCTTATATGTAACATCTGCTCAGTAAAACTTTTTTTAGCATAAATGTCCTCACTGCTATCTGAAGTTCTATCTAGAGCAGTGATGGCGAACCTTTTAGAGACCGAGTGCCCAAACTACAACCCAAAACCCACTTATGTATCGTCGGGTGCCGGGTGGGCGTGGCTCATTGGGTGGGTGTGGCCCATTGGGTGGGCGTAGCTGTGGTGGTAACGGCAGACTGGGTGGGACTAAAAAGTTCAATCAATTCCAACTTTGCGAGATCTTTTTTTTCCCCACAAGAAGTTGAAATTGATTGATTGATTGATTGAACCTTTTTTTTTTTGCACACGGCGGAGGCCTAAAGCGAAAAGGTTTTATAAAACCCAGCTGGAGGTCTAGGACTGGGACGACGGTGCGCGTGCCCACAGAGAGGGCTCTGCGTGCCACCTGTGGCACGCGTGCCATAGGTTCGCCACCACGGATCTAGAGTATATTATAGCAGTATATAAGCAGCATAACTGAAGCTTGCAAGCAGAAAAGGAAAAACAAAACACTGTTGTGCTCTCTTTTTCATTAAGAGGCAGTAATAACAGTAGAAAGTGAAACCGTAGAATAAACCCAGTATGATTATGATAGGCTCTGCTTATACTCATGGCCGTTATATTTTTATTTTATATGCATTTATTTACAGAGACAATACTGATGATATTAATTTTTCAAGTTATGGCTTTTTCTCATATTGAAAAAAATCTTTTTTGCCTTGACTTAATTATTAATATCCATGCATGCATATTACCAGAAGTGACAAGTCTGAGTAATTCTTATTAATGTACTTATTTGCAGCAGAACCACTAGATTGCATAGCTCCTAGTGTACAGAAATTTCTAATGGACATCGGTTTACTCTTATTATATTAATAAATTATAAACCTAACAATCCCACATCTGAGGTCTCATTATGTCTTAAGAGCTCTTGAAATCCACAAAAGATGGGAGTAGTTTTGTTGTGCTACCAAAAGAATCAAAAGGCATATTTATGCAATACATTATCAAATCTAGTACAAAATATAAAATACACTGTTTCAGTTGCATGTACGGTAGTTGATCTTATAAAAGCAAAAATGTCATTTTCATGCATGCTATTTCATTGTTATTTGGTGAAATGTCTTTAACAATATGCTGACTTAATGACATTTGCCATATTAAACTAGAATTTTCTATTGCACATCACTTTTTCATCCCCCTCAAATTCCCCCCAAAATTTGATTTAAAAAAAAAAAGGAATTTCTGATATCTATACTATTTAAGCAAAATTAAGCAACATACGATATTGCGTATTACATTATATTATATTACAATATAATAAAAAGCTGTTACATTATATGAGCTATAAAATTTGGAATCTCCAAAATTCTTGTAGTAAAATAAGAACAAAAATGCTGGGAAATGCAGTCAGCTTTTCCCTTAGCAAACTGATACTTCTCCAGCAGGACGATGGAGAATCCACCAATGGGTTAGGACTATCTTCCTGCCCAATAAAAGACTAAGTTTGCCAGAGTTAACACGCCTCCTGCTGGGCTGATATCCCAGACACGACTTAGTCTTCAGCCCAGCTAGGACGTTGTGTTGGCTCTGGACAGGTCGTATTTCTTATATTATTGGTGGATTCTCCCTCATCTGGACTGGAAAGCAATTCGGACCCCTATCTAAATTTAAACTTCCCGGCTGCAAACAGCTGAGCGTCGGCCTCCGGTCGCTCAGCAACGTTGATTCGGCGATCGGCCGGATCGGGCCGATTCGCGGAGCCAGCCCTTAGAGGGATCTTGACGACAGACAGCTGATTGTCGGTCCGGAGCTAAGCCGCCCCACAGCTGACTGTCGGCCTCCGGACCTAAGCTCTCGCGTCCGCCCTCGGCATCGGCAATTTCGGAGGACGATCAGCTGATCGTCGGGCCGGGGCGGCCCGCGCGCAGATTACTGTCGGCCTCCGGGCTCGCTGAGCGAAAGCGGGAGCCGCGGAGCTTTAGCGCGGCTGGAGGCTTGCTTTTTGAATTGCGGAGAGTCGGAGCTTGCCGCTCTTGCGGCATCGCGGAAGGCCAGCCTTCGGGTAGACGGCCCGGCCGTTCCTCTCCACGGCCCTGCAGCCTCCAGCAAGGATCGGTTGCTCCCTTTCGGGGCGCAACACGCATTTGAAGCCGCTCGCTCCCAGATACTGGGCAGCCAAGAATTTAGTCTGAGGGCCTCTTTCTACAGTGGGTGATTTGAGGCCTCAGATTTTGGCGCGCAAATCGCGGACGCCATTTTGGAAGCCAAAGGCCTAGTAGGCCTGACAGGGACGGCCCCAACAGGCAGCAGCCACGGCACAAAGCCTACAGACTGCTTACTGCTACTGAGGCCATTGGTGTAGGCGCCGGCCCTCCCTTCTCCATCCTTGCAGGAGATTGACTCAGGTCTAGGCCCCAGGCCTAACAAGTCGCCTCGCCATTGCAGCGGCAGCCATTTTGCGGACTGATTACAGCCGCCATTTTGCAGCTTCAAAACTGCCATTGACACCCTGCTCAGATTCTGATCTGGCACAACCAACCCCAGGGCAAAACTTGGCAAGGATTTCACCTTTAGCGTGAGCTGGCACGCCTTCGGGCCCCGCCGCCACCACCTAGGCTTTGTGTGCAGGCACATATCACTCAGGTGATTGCCGCCACCAACAAGGAGAGGAGTGCGCAGGCACATATCACCAAGGTGATTGCCGCCACTGATCGGTCAACGTGTGTGCCGGCACTTGCCGATTGCGACTCACCCATCGGGTCTCGTCGCCACAAGACGCCTATATAATACGTCTCAGTGCATCACTGGGCATTTTCCAGCCTCTCAGAGCTCTGCCTAGGGCAATCCACTCCGGCTCCTGAGTTGCAACAGGCTTCAGGCCTTCCTTGCAATGGCTGACGACGCAGCTAATCAATCTGCGCAGGGCGCTTCCGGCACTCCCGTCTCAGGGAAGCGCAAGTCCTCTAAACTAGAGGCAGCAGGCAGGATAAAGGCCAAGGCCAGGTCCAAGGCCATAGCTGGCGAAAAGGCCTCAAGGGCCGCAGAAAAGGCTGCCCAGAGGCGAAACACGGCTCTAGAGAAGCAGTTCTCCAGGGCACAGCGCATGTCTGCGGGAGACCAACCCCTGGTTCCCCTTGCCCCTCAGGAGAGCTCACTCTTCAGCCTGCTCACAATTTAGAACGCCAGTGGCACACCTTGGACGTTCGTAGGGCGTTACGCCACTATATTAAAAGGACTTCTGCCTTCCGCAAATCGGAAGCGCTTTTTATCTCCTTCCAGCCTTCTTCGATGGGGAAGAAAGTCTCCTCATCCACGGTTGGCAGGTGGATCAGGTCCTGCATCGCAAGAGCCTACCAGGCACGGTCCCTGCCACTGCCAGGCCGTATCACTGCTCACTCTACCCGCAGTGCCGCTACTTCAGCAGCGTGGGCTACGCAGGCACCCATCGGGGATATTTGCAGGGCGGCGACTTGGTCCTCGCCTTCCCCCTTTGTGAGGCATTACAGGCTGGACAAATTCGCCTCCGCGGAGGCATCATTTGGCCGGAGGGTGCTACAGCAAGTGGCATCTTCAAGTGGGACACAGGCCCTGACTGATTCCCTCCCATAGGGACAGCTCGGCTTTGGTATGTCCCATTGGTGGATTCTCCATCGTCCTGCTGGAGAAGGGGCGTTGTCTTACCTGAACGCCTTTTCTCAGCAGGACGATGGAGAATCCACGCCCATCCCCTTAGGACCGTCAGGTCCTGTGTTAGGGGCACAGTGAGCCAACACATCAGTCCATTGTCAGCAGCTTCGCCTTCGTCGTGTCTGGGATATCAGCCCAGCAGGAGGCGTGTTAACTCTGGCAAACTTAGTCTTTTATTGGGCAGGAAGATAGTCCTAACCCATTGGTGGATTCTCCATCGTCCTGCTGAGAAAAGGCGTTCAGGTAAGACAACGCCCCTTTTATTACATACCATTTTCCTCACATCTATGAATATGTTCTCTGTATTGGCATTGTGTGTAGTATTACTATGCGCTATCTATTTGCATAGATATCTGAACAGGTGAGGAATTAATGGGTTTTTTTTTCAGAGTTGGGGGAATCCATTTCCCTGATCTATTAATTGCCCTTCAGAAATTAAGGAATAACTTCAGTTCAGAGAACCATCCAAATTATATATTTTTAATTTTTATAATTAACATGTTCATACCATGGTACATGGGTTTTAGTAGTCCCACTTTGATCTCCAACTTTCTGTCTGTGTTGTAAAAGGAAAGAAGGCAATGTGAAAATAATAGGGCACAGGTTGCCATATTCCTGAAAAACTTTGATGCTTGTGGAAATAGTAAATTGAAATTTAGTGATGGATTTAAAAGACATAGAGAGAAGAGATAGAACATAAGTGGTTGTCATTAATTTCTTAGCTAGGGAGAAAAGAAGGACTTGGACAACTTATAATTAAAAAAGAAAAAGAAAATACCGACCATACCAAAAGTACATACAGACTTCCGTATTATATCAAACTCTGCTGTAATGTTTGCAAGAAATGTGTCTGCAGTTTGACCTCATCCTGTCAGTTGCAGTAGACAGAACCTTTAGGTCCTGGTAGCTTTGGAGAACAAAGCTTTATTTTTGCTGTGTTTTATTAATGGCTGAAAACATGATCCTCTGCATTTGTTTGCCTACAATAATTTTTAAATGTGGCTTTGATATAGTGCATGTTATACCATGATGTAAGAAAGAATATATCTCAGTGTTAGGCGGTCCAATGCTGTTGTCTGTGTCCATTTAATTATTTACATTTCTGTGTTACCCAGAAACACTCATAGATGAATTCATGTGTTCATGGTTAAGTTGAAAAGACCAAATGATTTTGAACTATTATCAAAGATACGCAAAGCTTTCCAAGGAAAGGTTGTGCATAAAAAGTATTTTGTTGGTTGGTTTGTTTAGAGCTTGAAATAAAATGCTGCAAGCCCCAAAGTGCATCCAACTGTTTCAATTTAGCTGCAGTTCAGTAAAACAAAATTTGAAAGTTTAATGTTTAGTGTTCTCATCAAAACAGTTCTAAATGTTTTTGGTGATGGAAACTATGGGGTTCAGAACAAGCCTCCTGGATTGAAAAACATCTGGATAGCCACTAGGCAGCAGCAAAGAAATCTAGAAAAATTTAAAATCTTTTCAGCTATAACAGTGGTGGCGAACCTATGGCACGCGTGCCAGAGGCGGCATTCAGAGCCCTCTCTGTGGGCACGCGTGCCATGCCCCGGAGATGGCAACTGTCCCTCTTCAACCAGCCGCCCGCTAACTCACTGAGGTTCCAGGTGGCCAGATGCATCCCAGCATGGCTGGTTTCCCTCTCCCCCCTCCCATCCCTCCTGGCCTCGCATGCTCTCCTTTTCCCGGGCACAACCCACTGCATTGCTTCCTCAGTTGTCGGCCAGCCGTCCAGCTCAGAGGCGTCTTCTCTGAACTGCTGGCGGCAGGCTGCGGAGCCCCAGAGTGCACTGTTGATGATGGACACTGTCGGCCCCCATGCGCTCGCTGGGCTCTGTGTGCGGGGGCCGATGGTGTCAGGCAGCAGCTGCCCCAGCCCCTGCCTCGCCTTGCCCTGCGACAATGGCACCCCCGCCCTGCCTCGCCTTGCCTCGCCTCACCCCTCAGGACGAGCCTCCTGCCCACCGCCCCACCTGCCAGAGACCCCCTGGATCTTCCCCAACCCTGCCCGGCCCCCACAGGCGTCCCTCCCCCAAGCAATGTCAAGGTGACCACGCCCACCTTGGCCACACCCACCCAGTCTGCCATGACCACCACAGCCACGCCCGCCCAGTGGGCCACGCCCAGTGGGCCACGCCCACCTGGCACCCGGCGATAAATAAGTGGGTTTTGGGTTGCAGTTTGGGCACTCGGTCTCTAAAAGGTTCGCCATCACTGAGCTATAATGTAAATAATTTTTGCTGTCCATATATAAAGCCTTAGCCCTAGCATTCCTTGATTTCAGTGCAACAATTATTTCCCCTGGAGACATAGGTATTTTCTTTGAAAGAAATGTAAGGAAAAAGATTAGTAGATGGCTTTACGTTTTAGGTCTCTTACAGAACCCTTTCAGTTTTTTTCTTGGCAGGAAGACACCTTGGCAAAAAAATTATACATTCATTCCAACTATTCCTTTTAAAATATTCTAGCACAGAAGAATCGCTGATCTAATTGTTTGGTACGTTCCTATCCAACTGCACTTCATCAATTATCCCTTCAAAATGTTGAGTCAGCTTTCACTGTTATTTCAAAAGCCTTTCTGGATTACAGTATTTCCACAAGCACATGCACAAATAACTACTTATTAAACTTTTCCATGTACATGTAAACTTAGACATGGACAATGTGGGAGAGTCTTCAAAGCAGCTATGCCAAGCATCCCAGATGATTCTGATGCCTATAATACTGAGGAGGGAAGTGTCTTTCAAATGTTTTCCACAACCACAGCTATTTACTGTGTTTCTGAATAGACTTTGATACAAACTATGATGTATTGATTTTATATGAAATGTTTTGGATTGTATAGTTTATTTATTCTTCAGGTTTATATCCACTCTGGTTTAGGAGCATTAAGTAATATTTTTAGGACTCCCTCTTATTTTTCTCCACAGTAACAACCCTGTGATATGTGAATAGATGTAGATCTTTCAGCTGCTTTGACACTTTTGGTATCTTACCTCTTGGCCAAGTACTCTTATTATTGAGCCTGGTCCACTATGATAGAAACAACCCTCATAATGTTTCCCATGAAGGATATTTATAATTATTGCCACTGGTAAATATGTTGTGTGTAGAAATTGCATTGCTGTCCTGCTCTTACTTTCTCCGGAGCTCTCATAATCGTTCTGCCCAGTCAAGCTAGCATATGCATGCACATTGAGGAATCTCAGCTTCTGAGCCTTCCTCTCAAACATCCCATTGCCTCTGGCGTTATCTGTCACCCACATGTGTCCTTCTCTAAATTCTGACTGGCCTTTTGGTATACAAAGACTCCATGGCAGGCAGCTGATAAACATAGCACATGCACATTTCTCTTTTTCCCTCGCTCTTAATTTAGCTACGCAGTTTTCACCCCTATCCTGTTGCACCTATTCTGTTACTTAGTCCTTCGCCTAAGTGCATACCCTGCACTTTCTCATGGTTGTATATTGGAATTAAATATTTTCCTTCACATACATGTCATGCTAGTACTGCAACTTGTACTGCACCCTGCCTAACCTAGAAAGCTCTATAAACGTGGGTGTGCAGCAGTTGAGTGCCACAGAAGGTTGAAGACTCAAGGCTGTGCTTGTAGCACTGCCCTACCTCTCCCCGGACAACACTTCTTCAGGCAGGAGGTCTGAAGCAAGACTGTATTTGCAATCATGAGTATGGCTCCTTTTATAAAAGGAAAACCCTGGCTAGTTTAGACCATTGAACTAACTTTAAAATTAATGCCAGTACAACTTCTCTGCAAATGTCACATCAGAATAAAAGGAATTTGAAGATTCTCTAGCCAATTATTATATTTCCCTCTTCAGTCAGATAGCTTCATGCAGCTAGAGATATATTCTCCAACAGCAAGAATACTTTGCAGAACTGGGTGTTTGATTTTCCTGAGATATCAAAGATAATGATGAAGAATTATTGTTTATCTGATTGGTTTTTATTGTATTTTGCAATTCTGAACAAGCATTGTGGCCCTAGCAAATTAATTTCTATCTGGTACTTTCAGTGACTGGAGTTAGGAACATTCTGCATTCAAAATAAATTATCCAGGCCTTGCTCAGATTGACTCCATGTGAAGGGAGGGTAGAGTTGGACATAGTGACTAGATGGAAAGGAGTCCCTTGTTCCTCACCTGCAAGTGATCCTAGTTCAGTGAACTATACATGTGATATTTGTAACAATATTACAATATTTGTAACAATAGTATATATAGGTATTTTATAAATCAACCTTTCTTGTATACTTTTTAGATTGTTTAGATTGTTACAATTCTGAATCTCATGATTCTTCCTTTTATTGTAGGATAATCAACTATGACTACAGAATCTGATTCAGACTCTGAATCCAAAGATCAGGATCAAGAGCAGAAAGAAACATCTGGTGAACAAGAGAAAGCAACCCAAGAACAACAGCCACAGCAAGTGAAGGAAGAGCACCAGAATGCATTAGAACAATTTCCCAGTGTTGCAGCCCATAGCACTCCTGTAAAAAAGGAACAGGCAAGTTATTTAGGAAATCACCCTTCCTCAATATGGCACTAACCTAATGTGTTAGAGATTAGGATTATTATAGTAACAAGCGTTAGAAATAATAAATATTATAGCATGCATCATTTTGAGCTGGAGTAGCCTTCCATGAGAATTTTATAGAAATGATAGTCCAGCTCATTTGGAGAGAGGCAGCACATTTGCTGGGAGAGGCAGCACATTGTTACTCACAGAAATCAAAATGGATTCTAGAAAGTATAACAAAACAAAATAAATGCTCAGTGTTGCTTTTTTCTTTTAAGGCTATTTTTACTAAAATTTTATAATGATAAGCATTTATTGTGGAAAGTAGGGAAATTATATTAGAAGTTTTTTAATTTATTTCAGACACATATTTGGGGGGTAATTTGAGTCCAATTGTCTGCCCCCCAAAATTGATATTTTTCAGTCCATTAGCTGTTATGAAAAGGAGAGGATCTCCAATATCTAACGTAATTTAGATCTGTTGTTGGATTTTGCTTGTATTTTTTGTTCCATTTTACTGGACTGGCTCTAACGTAAAGTATTTACTGAAGTCAGTATGAATTTATTTTTCATGATTAATATATCACACAAATGTCAATGAGACTAAGGTTAGATCTTAGTTCTCCTACAGTCATGGAAAGTTATTCAGTGACTAGAGTTAGTGATTGTCAGCACAGGAAGATGTGCTGTATATACTACATTGAGATTCTGAATAAAGGACAGGATAGAAATCTAAATTCAAAGGATTGCCTGTAAAAAAAAAATCTAAAGACTAAAGGATGTGCATTGAACTTATTAACCACTACATGAGCTGAAATAAATATATTGGCATGTTCAGCTGTGTCATTCTACTGGAGAGGGGGCGTTGTCTTACCTGAACACCTTTTCTCAGCATGATGATGGAGAATCCATGTATGGGTTAACTCTGTCTTCCTGCCCATTAGACTAAGTCAGTCAAACTTGCCACACCTCTCCTGGACAAGGATACCTCCCAGTCACGACGAAGGCGAAGCTATTGACGACAGTCCGACGTGTTGGCTCCAATACCCCTGACACAGGACCTGACTGACACTAAGGGGTGGGTGTGGATTCTCCATCATCATGCTGAGAAAAGGCGTTCAGGTAAGACAACGCCCCTTCTCCAGCATGAAGATGGAGAATCCACGAATGGGACATACCAAAGCCGCACTGTCCCTATGGGAGGGAAGCAGTCTGGGCCTGTGTCCCACCTTGTGGCACTACCTGCTGTAGCACTCTCTAGCCAAATGAGGCGTCCGCGGAGGCAAACCTGTCCAGCTTATAATGCCTCACGAAAGGGGAAGGCGAGGACCATGTCGCCGCCCTACAGATGTCTTCAATGGATGCCTGTGTCGCCCACGCCGCAGAGGTGACAGCACTGCGAGTAGAGTGGGCAGTGATACGACTTGGAACCAGCAGGGAATGCGACTGATACGCTCCTGCGATGCAAGCCCTGATCCACCTGCTGATAGTGGAGGCAGAAACTTTCTGCCCCATGGAAGAAGGCTGAAAGGAAACAAAGAGAGCTTCCGACCTGCGAAAAGATGCAGTCCTCTTAATGTAACGACATAAGGCCCTGCGGACGTCCAGGGCGTGCCATTGACGTTCCAAGTCATGAGACGGACGAGGGCAAAAATCTGGCAGAACTACCTCCTGCGCCCTGTGAAACAAAGTATTAACTTTTGGAACAAATGACGGATCCAAGCGAAGGACCACCCTGTCATTGTGAAAAACACATAAGTCCTCTCTGATAGAGAGAGCTGCCAGTTCAGAAATGCGTCTAGCCGATGTGACGGCTACCAAGAAGGCGACCTTAATCGTCAAGAACCGCAGAGTACAGGTTCTGATGGGTTCGAACGGAGGTGAAGTAAGGGCCTGCAAGACCCGTGACAAATCCCAAGAGGGATAACGGTGAACCACGGGCGGTTTGGTGTTGGTCGCTCCCTTGACAAAGGAGCGCACCATGGGGTGCTGAGCCAATGGCTCTGAATTGCCACATGTAAGCACCGTGGAGAGAGCTGCCACTTGTCTGCGGATAATGTTGGGTGCCACGCCCTTCTTGAGCCCCTCCAAATAGTCCAAAATTCTCAGAATGGTAATAGCCGATAGATCTAACTGGTTCTTTGTGACAGAAGTTCTTTGTGACTGGTTCTTTGTGACAGAAGTTCTTCCATGTGGAGTCATAAATCCTATTTGTGGTAGGCCTTTGAGAGGCCTGAATCGCAGCAATTACTTCCGACGAGTAGGATTCATGCGTCAGGAGTCGCCGTTCAAATGCCAGGCGGTTAGCTGCAGTCACTGGGGTTCTGGATGTTGCAGAGCCCCCTAACTGAGTGAGATGCGATTCGGAGGTATCCTCCACGGGGAAGAGATGGAAAGGCTCACGAGGTCGGCAAACCACGGCCGTCTTGGCCAGTGTGGAGCAATGAATATCACCTCTGCCCGTTCCTGCAGTATCTTCCTGATAACTGCCGGGATCAGAGGGAGGGGAGGAAACGCATATAGCAGACCTCCGGGCCATGGACTGCGGAGGGCATCCGCCCTTTTCGCCCCAGGAGATGGGAATCAGGAGAAGAATCTGGGAAGTTGGGAATTCGCCGGGGAAGCAAACAAACCCAGTATCGGAGGGCCGAACCTCTCCGATATCTCCCTGAAGAGATCCGGATGCAGGCGCCACTCTGAGTGATCCACTGTCGACCTGCTCAAAAAATCCGCCTGCCGATTCGCCTCTCCCGAGATGTGTTCAGCCCTGAGGGAGGAGAGGTTGACCTCTGCCCAGGTTTCCAACAACTGAGCCTCGGCCATAAGGGACCTGGAACGGGTACCCCCTTGCCGGTTCACATGGGCTTTTGCCGCCACGTCTGTGAGGACTAGGACGTTGTCGTGATTCTGTGCCAGCCTGTGTTCCCAACAGCTGAGTCCGGGGAATCAGAGGAGGAGGAGGAGGGGTTTGGAGAGCCATCAGAGTCAGAGAGAGACTCTGATGAGTTACAAGACTCACAATCTGCTGAAGAGCCTGGCCCCTCCAATCGTGTTCTGGATGAAACTCAGCTGTATGGGGAGGATGAGTCAGACTTGGAGGATTCACAGCTGATAGACATTATCGATGCTCGTAGATGCAGGCAATTATCTAGAGCAGGTCAGCAGCAGTCAATACGACAACTCCAGGGGAGGAGGAGAAGGCTTTGAGAAGCCATGCCTTGGGACTGCTTTATAAAAAGGGAAGTTGTGGGTTGGTTGCTGAAGGGATCATGGTCTGTTTGTTTTACCGGTGAATTTCTTGTTTAACTCCTGCTCTGTTTTGCTTTTGTAACCACTTATCTGTTGGGAAAGTCTTTTGTGTTTTTGTTTTGGAGACAAACTTATCAGGACTGTTTTTGAAATAAAAAGAGGTTGGTTTTTCCAGCCTACTGTTAAAAAAGGGGTTGTTCTTGTGACGCAACAAGGACGGACGTAGGCTGGAACAGAACAGACGTGCTGTCCTGCCACTTTGCTGCGGAAGTGGCGTAGAGCCAGATGTATGGCTCTGAGCTCCAACCAGTTTATGTTGTGCTTCAGGTCTGACCGGGACCACCGACCCTGAGCCAACTGTGACCGTAGGTGCGCTCCCCAGCCAAACAAACTGGCGTCCGAAGTCAGGGTGAGCCGAATGGGTTCTTTGAACAATGACCTTCTGGCTACCTCTGGGGAGGTCCACCACTGAAGGTATTTTAGGGTCTGAGACGGAACCCTTACCCATTGGTTGGAGGAGCTGGTGCCCAGTCTCTGAAATGGGAGCAAAAACCATTGCAGGTTCCTAGAGTGTAGTTTGGCCCATGGCACTATCGCCATGCAGGATATCATCTTCCCTAACAACTGGGAAAGCAGCCACTAACTTGCCTAAGTCCTGGTGCATTCGTACCTCTTCCGGAGGAACTCTGGTCTGCAACTGGCGATGCCAGAGAAGGGAGGTTCTGGCGAAGAAGGAGGTGGATGTGGCTGCCCTTACCGCCCATGCCGAGGCCTGATGTGTCCTGCGGAAAGAGAGTTCAGATTTCCTGTCTTCCGCCTTCAGGGCCTCTGCCATATCACCTGACACCATGGAAGGAGAAAACAGTGGAGTTAGAGGTTCATCCACAACAGGAACATCTAGCACTTCCGATAATGCTGAGTCTACATTAAATAGCTTTTTGTCTATCCCCCCCAGGGCGGGAAAAGTGCTAGGCGTCTCCCATTGCCTCTGAACTGTGTTGAGAAAAAGAGGGGGACAGGGAATGTGCTGTTTAGTGATGGTGTGTTCGGAGAACACCGGACTTGTGTCCTGGCTTGTGGATGGTCCGGCCTGAGAGGCCCTGTCAGAACCAATCTTAGCAGTGGTACTGGCCTTGTGAAGCAGGGACTTAAAGAGAGCTGGATTGAATAGACCCACGAAGGGAGGAGGGTCCGGGGAAAGGTCCTCATCCTCTGATAATGGTAGGTCCATCTGCCCATACTCTTCGGAGAACAACACTCTGCTCCTGGAAGACCTGGAAGGTGAAATGGAACCTGGAAAGTCGGCTACTCCCGCCTGGGAGAAATAAGATGGAGTCGCTGACACCACAGACTCGGGTCTAGGCCTCTGGTGGAGTGTCGAGGCAAAGCCCTGGGCGACAGCTTGAGATATCAGGGTCTGTAATTGCTCTGGTGACAGCGCCCCCTGCGGTTCTGAGGATCGAAGACCCGCCGCTGTGGGTGTAAATGTGGCTTCCGGGCCCAGAGGTGCAACTCTGGTCGCAGAAGGAGCTCTTTGGATGCTAGATCCCTCGCTGAAGGGAATCCTCTCTTCCTGTTCAGCCCTGGGAAAATAGAATTGACTAGGGTCCCCTTCCGGGGACCAAACCCCTTGGGCAGACAAGGTGGAAGGATCTTGTTGAGAGCCAAATACAGAAGCTTTTGCGGGAGCAGGGGAAGTATGCCCCGTCCCCACCATGCTCTGCTTTTGTGCTTTGGAGAACTGTTTCTCTAAGGCCTGGTGTCTCCTGCTGGCCTCTCTCTGCCGCCTTGGAGGACCGTTTGCCAGAGATGGCTTTGGCCTTGGCCTTGAGTTTCCCAGCAGCCTCCTGTTTGGAGGACTTGGGCTTCTTCTGCCTGGGAGTGCTGGGGACACCTTGCGAAGTCTCAGGTGCCGTGTTGTCTGCCATCGTAATCAGAGATATCTCAGTGGTCAGCTGAGAGGGATCTCAAAGGAGATATCTCAGTGTTGTGCTGAGATGGATCTCAATAGTAAGGAGCAGAGTACTGAATGTGGCTGTGTGCCACTTTACTGGGCTCGACAAGTACTCTAAGGTAATGGTGGCTGTAGGACCAACTTAATGGTTACGGCTAGCCACTTACAATGCTCCTGATGGCAACAATACCAGTAAATGCACCCTCAGTGCACTGGTCAAGTCTACTGTGGCAGCAAGACCAACACAGTGGTAACGGCCAGCCTACAAGTAGTTCACTTAGTGGCGGCAAAACCACCTCAGTGGTAACGGCCAGCGCACTAGTCCTAGTTGGTGGCGGCAAGGCCAAGAATGGCACGGCCAGCACACTTTGTCTGTTGAAAGATGAAGGTAGGAAGCCTAGGCTGAGTCCTAGAGCTATTCTTGAGTCCAGAGAAAACAGGAATAATAGAGAGCAATTATGGTAGTAACCTTATGTTGTAGAATAACAATTGCAATTACTGTGGCTTGTGTGGTGCTCAGGAGTCTTCAAACGCTGCCGCTGAAAGAAGGCACGCTGAATTTAAAAGTTTATGTTGTGATTAAACATAAACCTTCACGCTTTATTTACTAGGGAAATTTGAGAAAAGGAAGAAAATTGGCTTGCAATAATGCAAGAAAAGGATCCTCTTCCCCAGTTCACTAAGCTGGCCTCCAAAGGGGAATGCTCTCTCTCTCTCCCCCCCCCCGCTGGAGGGAACGAAAGCGGCTTCCAAAATGGCGCGCTCTGCCGCCGAAAGCAAAAGTAGGTAATGCTGCAGCCGAATCGAAAAAAGACGCAACGTTTTGAAAGAGATCCTGACTGATCCGGGCGTTGCAAGCACGTTAAATCAGCCGAAAAACAAACTAAGGCAAAGGACAAGAGAAACGAGCGAGGAGGACCCCGCCCCCGCAGCTTTCAAAATGGCGCCTGCAACACGCGTGCCGAAAAAGAAACCAGAGGCTTGAGGCTTCTTTGAAGCCAGCAAGCCAGCTAACATTACCAAGCGGTTTGGAGCTGCGCTGGTCCCAGCGCAGCCAAGGAAATGGGGAATCCCACGAATGGGGAACAATACAACCTGCTCTGAATATTCTCAGTCTGCAAACTAGAAGCAAACATTTCACGTCCTTCCTGGGCACAGACTAAGTCGTGACTGGGAGGTGTCCTTGTCCAGGAGAGGCGTGGCAAGTTTGACTGACTTAGTCTAATGGGCAGGAAGACAGAGTTAACCCATTCGTGGATTCTCCATCTATCATGCTGGAGAACTGTAAATTCACACAACTCCTGGGTTCCCATAGTACCCTGCAGAGCATATGCACATCTTCAGGAATGAGGAAAGTTCTTTTTGCTTGAAGGGGACATCATTCATACAATATTAAATGTAGGCCAGTATATACTGTGTGTGCGTGCATGCGTGTGTATGCATGCACAGACAGTAGGATGCTAATTGCTGAAAACACACTTTCTACACACACACACACAGTTTTCAGTAATTGGTATCCTACTATCTGCAATGTTAATAGTTGATATATTAAAAGCAGACTTTAAACATTCAAATTTATAGTTAAAATATATAAATTTATTTTGGATTAAGAACACAGAATTTACAGAAGGAATTGCCAAATTATTTTATTCAGAAAATGTTTGATATTGTTAATACTTGGCCAGATCTTCAGATTATATCCAAATCTTTCAAAAAGGGTCCGGTACCATTGAAATAACATGAATATATAATGTATATGTTTTCTTTCTGTGGTAACTTTGTAGTAGGTAAACTTCATGAACAGATTCTCAGGCATCTGTAGGGAGATGAATTTCATGTGAAAATATTTTGCTGTATAAAACAATTCTTGGATAGTTTGGTACCTGCTTTAGCAGTTCTTGATTTGTTCTTTTTGGTGTTATTTTTGATGCAGAGTAGAAATAAATAGAAGAATAAACCTGTGGTAGTCTAACCCAAATAAATTACATAACTCTTTTTTTTCTCCTGCTTAGCTATTTGTAAAAGTATCTGTCCATTCCTTTCCCATGAATGAAGTTGGTGTTTATGCTTGACCTAAATGTTTTCCAGAATAGAAAAATAGGTTTTTTTTCTTATTTATTTTTGATATATTTTGACAGGGGATTATAATTCTTCTCTACGTGGGCTGTATTATTCTAAATGGATTTCTGCACTTCTCTATATATTACACACTGTATGATCTTACATCTGAAAGCAATTTAAAGTTTTTGCTGAATTTATTTTATTCCCATGGAAACGTTACAATGAGTGAGGCATTTGTAGAAATAGTTAATGATGGAAATCAGTAGTGTAGGTTGCAGGCCTATTTTGAAGTCATTTCAAACCAAAATAGGTATTCATTTTACTATCATTAATAACAAACTTATAAAGTTTGAACTGAATTATTTCTGCATTTCTTCTGCTTTTAAATATGTCCGTTAGCTAGTGGTAGAAGAACCATCCATATATAAGCCATTATTTAACAAAAATACTGCTGGTATGAAAAGAGCAACCGCTTGGTATAGAGCATATTTTGGGACTATTACAACATCTGAGATTTCTGAAATGAAACATGGTTGTTTAACAATCATTGCAGTGTTGGATCTTTTCTATTCAGGTTATTTAACTTTATTTTTAAATGAGCGACTATATTGCAGTTTCCTTTAGCACTTTTCTAAAAAAAAAAAAAGCTATACAACAGCAGAATAGCGGTTTCATTAACCTAAAATGCCTTCACAATTTATGAAATAAGTGATTTATCTCTTTTACAATACAGTTTATGTGCTTATTTTAAAATGGGTTCTGAACAGGTTTCTACAAAGAGATGCCTGGTTATGCTCCGTGATTCTGAAAGCCTGCTCTGATTGCCCATTTTTATTCTGAAACGAGAATTGAATTTTCCTCTGTTTCTAGGCCACCGATAAAGAACTTGAAGTTGCTGCTGCAGTGGCAAAGCAGCTGGAATATCAGCAGTTTGAAGACGACAAACTCTCCCAAAAATCATCCTCAAGCAAACTCTCCCGATCTCCTTTAAAGATTGTGAAAAAACCAAAAAATATGCAGTGCAAAGTAATCCTTCTGGATGGCTCTGAATATGGCTGTGAAGTAGAGGTAAAAATGAAAAGAGTGGAACTTCTAGGGGATAGATTTATGCACATAATTTATGCACATAAATTAGGTAATTTAGAGTAGTAAAATTGAATGATTCCAGTGAAATTTCCTTTAAAAAAAAAAATATTTAAAGAGAATGCCTCCCTAAATAAGGAAATATATATACATCTGTGTATATATATATACAGCACACACACACACACACACACACACACACACACACACACACCTGTGATACCAGAAGGAGTAAGGGACAGTAGGGGAAACAACAGTATACGTGAGAAATATTCTCTTTCAAAAAATCTTACACAATTATGCATAATTGGTAATTAAGATTTTCACTCAGAATATAATCTTTATAAATAAAAGACAACAATAGCACCTCAGGACATATTAGGATCCATTAGCTGTGTGTTTTTTGAAGACTGCAGTATAAGGGTTTTTCTTAGTCAAGGCTTTTTAAAAATATATAATAATGCTTGACAAATGGATGGTTTTGTACATTATATTTGGCGTACTAGTTACAGATTTGTATAGGATATTCTATTTCAAAAAGTCTACGAGATGGGAAAGGCAATAAATTGATCAAAGAGCTAGAGCATTTTATTTGTGAGCAAAATTATTGTTCAGAACTCCTTAGCTTATGAAACAAGATATGCTGCAATCATAATTTTTAAATAAACAAATCCTTGTATAAAACATTAGTTAAACTAATTGTTACTTGATTTGGAACAATCAAAATTATAGTTTATAATTGATTTGGAGAATTTTTTGTTACAAGGTAATAGGATTACTTTTTGAAAAAAAGTAATGGAGGCCAAAGCCAACAATAGTTGTGATAACGTCGTAAGACTTCCAGATTTATACCCAACATTCTACTGTGTTGTGCTGGTTGCTATGCCCCACTTCCACCAAGTGGTTCAATTTCTTGTCGCAGAAGCTAAGGAGCTGTCCAGCAGATCATGATTTGAGATGATCAAAATAGGGAGCTGTCCAATGAAAACAAGGAACACAAATATCAGAGACTGTACTTCCATTGTACTTTTATGTGGCTGGCTTTACTCATTTGTCCATTCTAGATAGTCTTTCTTTAAGCTCTGATCTAGCACTATGAGAAAATATTTCTCAGAAAAATAAGTCATTGATTTTGTGCTGACAGATAGCTGAAACTTAAGTTCTGCATTTCCTGTTAAATTTGCTGTCACCATTGATCTTGGAAGTAATTTTGATGGATCCAATCTGAAGGAAATCCCCATATATAAAAGAAATGGAACAGTGTGTCAAATCTGCAACATTTTGTTACATCTGAAGCTGAATAGAATCTTAGAAAAATATAATAGTGCAATGTTTATCAATATTATAGGCAACATGGGCCGTTTCCTTTATGGAAGAAGAGAAGTGACCTTACTGTAATTTGGAGGTTTATATTGAAAAGGAGGGGGTTTAACTTCTGTCATATTGTCTGTAAACTGGAGTAGCAACCCACAGTTTCTTTCTTAATATGTTTGGGATTACCTGTCTTATCTTAGGATGCCAAATCAAAAATACTTGATATTGGATCGGCTGGTATTATGGCCTTTTCTACTTTATCTAAAGTAGCTGTTAGATCTAGCAACTATTATAGATTTATTTGCTGTAGTTCATATCTGTGAGATGATGAATAGAAATTTGTCACATTTTTCTGTCAGTAACATCTCCTTTGAGTTCTTTCAAACTCCTGCTTAAATCATCAGTGATAGTATCTAATCATCTTGCCTCCTATCAGCCTTTTTTTATTGCTTTCAATTTTTCCAAGTGGAAATATTTTCCAGTGACTTTTGCCTTCTCATTATGTGTCAAAAGAATTGAAGCATTATCTTCATTATCAGTGCTTCCAGTAAGCAATTTTATTTCATCTGGTAATGAACAATCTATTTGCACAATTTTCAGCATCAGTTTTTCCTTGCTCAGTCTTTTTTATGGAGCACTTCTCCTGCTATATGTTACAACTTGGGAAACTGGCCTTGACAATGGATACAAAGCATATCTGAAGTTTATATTTCTCCCAACAATTTTAATTCCAGTTTTTATTTCGTCTAACCCAGGATTTCCCATTATATATTTTGCATATAAGCTAAATAAATAAGAAGACAGTTTACTATCTTAATACTCTTTTTTCAGTTTTGAACCATTTATCTGTTTGGCAATCAAACAAATATATATATACATATTGACAATAAATATTGGATTGTATTGTCTGTATTGATAAGAGTTACCCGGTCAGGTTCTTTAGAGCATTTGAAAAGAAAGTGGTTTTTGTTTGATTTTTTTAGAAGTGTGTTTAAATGGACTGCTGTGATCTTAAAAAGGCAATTAACATACAAACATCAGCATACACAGAAGCACTTTTGCTGGAATTGATGGTTATTTATCATTTGATGTTCTGAACATTAAACATAGGTTTTTCAAAGTACTTTCCAGGTTGAGTGTGTATGCATAGAGGCTGGGATTGGCATTCAATTATCATTGCTAGTCTCATTAAATCATTTTGGAGAATTAACTATACATGCATGTTAGAAATTGTTCATTTCGATTAATTCTACCTTTTTAAAAGAACATGTAGTTCTGTTTCCTATCTCACTTATCCTGTGCTTCTTCCTATAAACACATTTAGAGTTCTCTGTCAGCTGCTTGTCACTTTCTATGCTTTTCCCCTATATGCTACAAGAATAAAAGGCTATACCTTGAAAAAGATGTAGAAACTAATTGGAAATTATATCAGTCACAAATGTCAAATTACTATGAAAAAGTGAAAGCTATCACAGCACTAGACCACATTAAAGAAGCTAGAGAAGCAATGCTTTGTAATATTGGAATGATGTGACCTAGGAGACAAATGACTGATTTAGGATTGGAATAAGAGCCTTCTAGATTGAAATGATGACGTCCAGAACAGAGTGTCATTTCAATTCCAACACTTGAATTTATTTGACTTATAAGCAAGCTAACAACCTGATCAATTGCTTTTCCTACTAAAAGCATATTAATAGCTATGTATCTGAATTATTTTCACTGAGAAAATTAAAACAGTGAAAAGTAGAACATTTAGAACAATTAATTTGATCTGATCTCAGAGTCAGTCTTATCACAATCACAGTCTTATCAAGAATTGGTTGTCCTTTGTTGAATGTTTGTTTGGCTGTTTGCTTAGCTTAATACTGGCTTTTTCAGATTGTTAGCCCAACAAGTCGTTGCACTTCTTAATGATTGTTCCACTTAACTGCTGAGTCTGTTTGTTTTGCACTGCAGTCACCTAATTCTTAACAGCTAAACTTATCAGAGCATGACATAATTCCCATCACAAAGAATATGGCAAATAATAAGCAACTTCTTAAGCTATTACTGTATGCTATGCATTTCTTACTACAGTATAGCTGCTCTTGATACAGAGAAATGAAGATAAAATATACAGGCATTATAACTGCTGCAATCCAAAGGAGAAAGTGTTCAGTTTTGCATCATTTCTGTGCAGATTTATTTAATGTCTATTTGCATAGCTGCTCTCTGAGTTTGCAATTTAGAAATTACTATCCAGTTTTTTGTCTATAGTAAGCTATAGGCATTTACTTTTTATTATGTTCTTCTCTGCCCTATAGTTTTCTATAGTAAGCTACTTGAGGGACCGTCTCATACCTCTGGGATTGGCCAGCCCCAGGATGCTGACAGAGGAGGCATGCTGTGGGCCCCATCAGCCAGAGTATTTTGGCTGGCAGAGTCTAGGAAAAGAGCCACATCTGCTGTTGCATCTGGCCTTTGAAACATCTCCCCCCCCCCCAGTGAAGTCGGTTTCAATCCTCCTGACCTTCCACAAGAGCTTAAAGACCTGTTTTTAGCTTTTGTATAGTTTTTACCTTTTTAAGATTGTAAGATGGGTGGCCAATAAATTTTACAAATAAGTAAATAAGTCCAAAATCTCCAGAGGACAGACATTCTCTCACAATCATGTCATTCACAGTTATAGAATGAGAGGGAAAAAAACCTATTCTGGGAAAAAGTATCTTATAGCACTACTCAGGAAGGCTTACTTCTTGTTTGTTGTTGTTGTTGTTATTATTATTATTATTATTATTATTATTACAATATTCCTGGAGAGGTTTTTATTTAAGAGGGGATACAGGAATCTTACAGTATGATTTACCACCATTTTATGGACATTGTCATACCATTTGGACATACACAATTTTACAGTTCAGACTAATGCCCGATTTATAAAATAAATTAAGTGATGAAAACGAACTCACTTTTTCTACACTTTGATATATAAGCCCTAATGTACTCTAGCACAGAGTTCCCCAATGTTCCTGGCTTTGTGGAAGTTACCAATTAATTGGAAATTGTTATTTATTTTTTAAATAATCAGCTTTAAAATTTGGAATAATACTAAATATGCTATTAGTTGCTTAATATTAAAGTTACTAAATGTTTTTCAGACAGTAAGAATGGCAAAAACTGTGTAGGCATGTTAACATGTCAGATTACTGTTTCATTGAAGTATATTTTCATGTTTTCATAACATTTGCAGAACTTTAGGATAAAAAGATGTTTACATGAAATTGATGAAGAACCTATGTTGTAAACAGTAACAGTGGAAGTTCTATGGATTAGGAGTACCTCCTAGAGCTTTTTTTTAATATATATATATATAAAATCCAGCTGAGTGCATTCAGGAAACTTAACAAACATGTATAGGAGGGTAATCTATTAAAAAAAATCTGGACTGATATATTTTTGATGCTACTTAACATTGCTTAAGTGGTGGTTTGACCTTGTAATAAGACTTCTGTTTGAGAAAAAATATTAGAAGACTACAGACTACAAATAAAAATTCAACTTCTAACAAAAGTGTATCTCATTAGTTAAGTTAACGACATGGATGCCGTTAAGAGGATTTAGAATGAATAGTGCACAAGACCGTGGTGTTAGAAAGAAGCTGCAGGAGTAGTTTAATAGTATAATACACACTGCTAGGAGAATGGGAGAATCATTCAGTGATATGAAGTCTAAATTGTCAGGTTAAGGTCTAACGATATGTCTCTTCTCTGTTGTCACTTGAAGTGATTACTGAAAACCAAGGTATTCTGTGGATAAGTCGGACAGCAAACAAGATAAAAGCTTCCTGTGGGACTGATGGGCTTTAATATTACCTTGCTTCAGTGTATGGGATAATTAATGCCCATCCATACATTGAAAAAGTCATGAGAGAAAGTTCTTTAGAGAAGATCAGAAAGAAGGTTGCTTTTTTTAGTGAGAACTTAACAAAAAAGATTATAAGTATATCAAAAAAGTACAATAAAAAAATAACCTGCAGTATAGAAATCAACAATCGTCATATGTCAACATATAAATTCCAAGCCTTATGTTTCAGAAAAATCGCACATCAATAAATCTTGCTCACTTTAGAGCACATCGGGAGGACTGGACAGATGTTGAGGAAAATATTACATTCTGTCTGTGGTTGTTTGTTCGCATTTAGAGTTGCATTTTTCATGGGTGAACGTATGACATACAGGGGAATTTACTCAAGAGAAAACTGTGTATTCTGTTCCTGTGCAGGACCACACTTTTCTCACCACTGAACTGCATCTAGCTGAATAATCTGCCTTTATTCTTTCCTCTTCTGGACTACTGATATAAAGAGATCAGAGACTTTTTGTCTCCAGTTCCTAAATTCTTTAGATATGGAGGAATAAGTAAGCAGTTAAACAGATAACAATAAATCAAGAGGATCTTGCTTGACCTTTTGCACTCAAAAGTTCATTAGAATGGTAAATATTTAGATAAGCATTAACAGGATCGTGCTAAACTCATTATGGGATAGTACATGTTACATGGAAGCCATTGGGCAGGTACCAAAATATTAGCGATGTATCAAATTGCTCTAACCAATGAATGAATTCTGCTTGTTGTTTTTTCAAGTAAAACATTAAAACGTTAGTGCCTGAACGAAGAAAAGGGCCAGAGGTTAAGTATTTATGCACATAAATAGTACTTTTTCTATTTTACCTTTCTGGCTTAGAGTGTAGTTGGGTGGAGACATAGCAAGCCCAACAAATGGCTGGTTTTTCCTGCTAACACTACTGGCATGCAGGATTGGCTGATGAAACCCAAAAATGACAGGTATTTCTCTTTTTGAACATGATCTACTGATATATTATTCCAATATATTGCAGATATTGCTTAAAACAAGGCTTCATTTTGAACATGCTGGCAATATTAGGGTGTTTCAATGAGAGAAGAATTTGTTTAGAGTCTCTTCTGCATGGGAGCCATTCAACCTTTTGCAAATCAGCCACTGCCTTTCACAGTATAGAAGCTGACTGAGGGAGAAAATGGCTGCACTTTTGTATCCTCACTTCTGTTTATTCTTATTATTTTCAATTTGTAGAGTAATCTTGGCGTGCAACACCAAATCCTGGCTGACACCAGAGGAGGGAGTTCCTTTCTGGAAATGTGTCCAGCTGGGTTTTATGGCTGGCACCAGGCAAGGCCTCATGGTAGGGTAGAGGTCATACTGATTGTTATCCGGGAATATCTTTTGGCCTTCAGGGGCCATGCTCCACAACTTTCTGGGTGTGAGACTCTATTCCTAAAGCTGGGTTCGCCACATCTGTGCCCAGCGAATTTCCAGCTGACAGTTTTTTTGAGCCCAGCCAGGAGGGAATGTCCATTTTGCACTCAAAACGGCAGGGACTGAGTAGATCTGATGCTGTCTGATGCCAATCAAAATGTGCCTCAATCACATTTTGATTGGCATCAGCTCTTTGCGTTTCCTTGCCACCCGGAATCCAACCCAAAGGTGCAATTTGTCCAAGAAAATAAGGAAAGGTAAATTATATTATAACTTTCAAAAATCTTGATTGGTAAATAAAGGCTTTCCCTTGCCCAATTAAATCCTTATTAAAATGGACAGAAATTCCAAAAAAGGACAGAGAAAAAGGTCTGAAGTATTCTGAAGTATGGATTCTGGGTAGAGTAAAAGGATTAAGGCAATGACTTTAGGGGGGGTGTTAAGTCATTTTCAAGACTTGAGGGGGAGGGGGGATCAGGGACCGATTTTGTGGAGAAAAGTTTTTCCACGGCCCGGAGGGTACATGGTTTTGTATGTTGCCTGCATTCCATGCATGGGGCTTCACTTGTTTATGTGGCCCGGTTTCTGGAATGCCGCGGACTGCTGCCAGTCTAGGGAATGGAGCCTGTTAGTCCATTAAGGGATCTTTAAATTATAATAGTATTTTACAGTTAATGTCAACTCACATTTGAACTATTGCAATGCAATTTACATGGGACTGTCCTTGAAGACTATTTGGAACTGCAAATGGTGTAGAATGTGGCAGGACAAGCAGTTCTTGGGACCTCTAAGGTGGCCCATGTTACGCCGATATTCTGTGAATTGCACTGGCTGCTGATTCCAGGTACAATTCAAGGTGTAGTTTATCACCTTTAAAGCCCTTTCATGGCATAGGTCCAGGCTATCTGAGGAACCATCTCACCCCTATGGGATCGGCCTCCTTCACCCACGCCAGCAGAAGGGACATGCTGCAGACCTTGTCAGTCAAGGAATTCGGCTGGCAGGATCCAAGTGAAGAGCCTTTTCTGCCATGGCTCCTGCCTTTTGGAAGATGTAACCGCTGAGGTGAGATCCTCACACACCCTTTGGACCTTCCATAAGGGCATGAAGGGCTCTTTCAGTTGGCCTGGAACCCCAATGGGGTGCATCACTGTGGAGGTGGCTAATGGATTAAAACAACCTGCTTCATCCGAGGTGCATCTTGCTCCCTTCCTCCCCATCTTTTAATTGTACATTATTATGATTTATTGTTTTAATGTTTTACTGGCTTTTAATGTTTGTAAGCCACCCAAAGTCGCCTCTAGGCAAGATGGGAAACATTCAAGTCAAATAAATAAATAAAATAATCTGGATTGGCTGTAAGTAGCAGTAATTATTTACTTGTGTTTTATCCAGTGCTTCCTGGGAAGGTGGAACTTGCTTTGGATATAGGCTTAGATCTCATTAGTCGTTTTTTTTTAAGGTTCCAAATTAGGATCTACCTTTCTATCACTATTATCTGGTTTTGAATCACAATTGTCTCTGCATAAGCTTGTTTAAACTGATTTAGCAGCAGTACGTGGGTGCTTGTGTTTAAGCTTAATAAAAGTCTCTCTTATTTGAGTGTCCAATTCATTGTTAACTGTGGTTAGAAGCTTGATAATGCTGTTTGTGCTGTCAGTAGGCATTTTCTGGTTGTGAAGTCAGTAATACTGGTGGCACAGTGATTAAAGTACAGTATTGCAGGCTGACTCTGCCCATAGACTGGAGTTATGGGGCTCAAGGTTGACTCAAGATCAATAAAATGAGCACCCAGACTGTTGGGGGCAATATTGCTTCTACATTGTAAACCACCCAGAAAATGCTGTAAAGTGCTATGCTGGTAGGTATATAAGCCTAAAATGGTATTGCTATGCTATTGCTGTTTTTGTTTTTTAAGTCCTCATCCCTTTGTTGGATAAGCAAGCAGGTTGGAACAACCTGCCACCAGAAGTTGTGAATGCTCCAACACTGGAAGTTTTTAAGAAGAGACTGGACAACCATTTGTCTGAAATGGTATAGGGTTTCCTGCCTGAGCAGGGGGTTGGACTAGAAGACCTCCAAGGTCCCTTCCAACTCTATTATTATTGTTGTTGTTGTTGCTGTTGTTGTGCTTTGTAGCAGCTGGACTAATGACAGACGTGATAAAAATATCAGTCTGCAGTAAAAATAATAAAAATGCAGATCTCCAGCAGAAGAAAAGTAAAAGAGATGAAAATAAAATGGGATGAAGTAGAAGCAGAAGAGCTAGTTAAAAATTAAGGCTTTAGAGGAAGCTCTTAACAACAGCTACACCATCTTTCTGTGTTCTCTCCCAATATATTGTAAAAAGGAGTGATGATAGCTGTTTCTCTTCAAGTAACAGAATATTTAGTTAATAGATGTTATTCAAAGTCATGTAAATCAAGAGTGGAAAATTCGCTGTGGAAACTATATGAACATAACTCTTGTTTAATTATTATATTGTATTTTCATGCCTACTATATGTTCTTGAAAATAATTTGAATTTCTGCTTACTGAGTGAGATTCTTAGAAAGATCAGAGCAAATGGAGGATTCAGGCAATTGGGAAAATTAATATAGCAGTATAGGATATAATTGTATTTCTCTAAGAAGAATATAGATCGCTATTAAAAACCATGATTTCATATAACATTAACTTGGAAACTAACTTTAGTGTTAAGGCATAAACTCATAATGTTACTTGAATTGCATTTTCAGAAATGAAGTGAAAAGATAAAAATATTTTCATAATATTGTTGCAGTGTATCGGCATCTTGATTCAGTATAACTAGAATAAATGATTTACATTATAAATATACTTCCTACCAAATGAGAAATAAGTTTGATCCCTGGAATAAATAAAATATATATTAAGCTTAATTTTGCTTGATGAGTTCTACATTCTATACAATGTTATTTTAAAAAAAATTAGCATGTTCACGGAGAAGATAGCTTGAAACTTATTCTGATTTTTCCCCCCCCTGACTGTAGAAGCGCTCAAAGGGCCAGATTCTTTTTGACAAAGTATGTGAGCACTTGAACCTCTTGGAAAAAGATTATTTTGGACTCACTTACAGAGATATGGAAAATCAGAAGGTAAAATTAACCATTTATTACAGAAAATCATGAGATAACATGGGAAAATATATTTAATCCAAGAATAAGCAACTATAGAATGAGACCAGCACTTTGTTTAATAGTAATTATAGCTGAACTCCTGATAGGTAATGCATACTGAAATATTCAAAAGAATTATTACGTCTCATTTTGATTTTGAGATTTAAGGAGAACACACATATAGTGTTCTGTTGCATGTTCTTGAAGATGGATTAAATTTTAAAGTATAGCCTTACAGTTACTCATTAATACATATCTCATTGATCTTTTTTTTACTTTTTTTCCTTCAAGGCCCCCCCCCCCCCCCCCCGCCATCACTTCGACAATTCTTTGACAGTCCTAACATTTATTGTTGAAATATTTATGAGGGAGCTTAAGAAGGAAAAATACCTGAAATATATTTACAGATTACCATTGCCTCTTGCAAGCAATATTTGATTGAAAATGGAACTGCTTTTATGTTACTAGTTAAGCCCAGAAAGTCCAAACTAGGTTGACTATGGATTTGGCATGTTTATCCATCTATCAAATCTTTTCCAAGGACCTGGGATATGCAGACAATCATTGTCTGATTGTCATAGGATGTAAACTGTTCCAAATAAAGCTGCCTTTTGCAATTGATTGATGGTGATTTTGTCAATGCCATAGGTGTTCAAGTGGTGTTCCAGATGTTTTGGAATTGCACTCAAGGCACCTGTTACTATTAGTACTGTCTTTATTTTTGGTTTTTTTTTGGGGGGGGGGTTTGTTTTTGCCACAGTCATTCTACTTATATTTCAGCTATTTATATTTTCTTATTTTCTCCAATTCTTTTTCTTCTCTTCTGCTATCTTAAGATGTTACAATGCACTTTTATTATTGGTATATACCCTTAAACCTGATTTGTACTAGTTATAAAGTATATAATGAAATTATCTTGTAAGATTAATCATTATATCTAGATTATAGATATAAACTGATATTAAGAAAACTGGAATTTGCTTAGGTCTTAGCATGAATTGGAGACATGTTATTTCTTAGATTTGCTAAAATCTAAAGTGGTTTGACCAAAGTAATTAAGCACAATTAAGTGTCATTCAGTTGAAACATACTGGTATTACTTGGTTCTTAAAGTGTTTCATATTAGTTCAATTTTAATATTTCACTTGTTATTTAACATGACTTATCAAAGTATTTGCACATCTAATTTAAATATTTAAAATGTTTCTTTTCAGAATTGGTTGGATCCAGCTAAAGAAATTAAAAAGCAGATACGAAGTAAGTTTTTATCAGTCATTTATCAGAGGTAGATTCTATATTTTTTAAAGGGGGAAGCATCATTTAATAATAATTCAGTAATGATGATGATGATAATGATATATTTAACTTGTATGCTGCCCAACTCTCAACAACTCTAGATGGCTCACAACAAAGAAATTAGAATAAATCAATAAAATGTTAAAGATAAAAGATGATAAGGGCAATGAAAAGGGGGGGGGGTGTCTCATTCCCCTTTGCCAAAGTCCGGGGAGAAAAGCCAGGTTGCCACAGCTCTTTGAAATAATAGCAGAATGAAAACTATTTTGGATCTGGAAGGTAGCACCGCTACAGAGAAGACATCTTTTCAGTGTCCCAGTAGATGATGGTATTTAATTGAAGGAGCTGGACTGCACAAACTTCACAGGATCAAATTGGTTGGGCAGATACTATGGACACAATAGGTTCCATAAATAATCAAGCCGTGTGCCATTTAGATAAGTAGGAATATTTTTAAATCTTTGTATAAAATATTTCAATACATTTAATATGATATTATTATTAGCCTAAATCCGTACTATTCAAGATTAGTACTGTACTGTGCATATATGATGGTGGTAGCTGAGAAAAGAACTACATGTAATATATCAAAACGTTCTGTACTATATTAGGTTCTAAGGGGCTTATTATATTAGGTTTTTAAGAATCATATCCCACTTCTGGAAGTTTATACAGTAGTACTCAGTTAACAATTGCCCTGTTTAGCAACCATTCAAAGGCCAAGGAGGCTGGTTGGCTGAATTTGTATATAGCTAAAGGAACCGATGACACAAGGTTTTAATAATAGAACCTGACTTACTTTCAACATCTATATCCATCACTGCATGTACAGTTAAAATAGAGTGCAGCAAACAGGGAAAGTATTAAAATGGGATTAAAAGATCTACTGATTGATGCTGTCAGAGCAGTACTTTCAGAATAAAATCCATACAACAGCCTTTAAAATACAAAGTGGCCGTGTGTGTTGCCATTCAAACTACCCTTTCAAGACCATGCACAACAATACATAAAACCAACTGGGCCAACATCCAAAAACAACTAGTGGTTCTAAAGTATAAGATACTTGGTTTTAAGAAACCAGTTTCCAGCATTCCAGTAATGCTTACAAGTAGCAGTAACTTTTGTACCAAATTTGACTTTTGCGATCTTGCTGGAATAAAATAGCTATTGCTTTTTAAAATGCAGTGAAGGAACCAAATCATCACTTAGTGACTATTCCATATTATAGACATTGTGACTAATTTGGCTCAATTTTTGTACCTTGCAGTACCTTGTGTATGCATGTGAATGAATAAATTAATGAGTCAGAGGAGAAATCTTTAAAAGCTTAGAATTTACTTCATAGAGGCTAACATTATTTATGAAGCTCTGATTTTATGCTATTGAGGGCTTTCAAGATAGAAAAGCTCTTTATAAAATAATCACTGGATTCCAGCCATGTTCTAAATCATTTGAAGTTTTTGGACTGTCCTCAAGGGACGTTTCGAGTAGGCTTTATTATGATAACCTTACTTGGAAGTCATTAGATCACAAATAACAAAGGCCAGACCAAGAAAAAAGGAGGAAATCGTTTGCAAAATGAAACTGTTAAAAAGCACTACATGAAATGTAAATGTTCAAACCATAAATCATTCTTACTCCATCAATAAGCATATTGATGTAACATCCCCTCTTTTTATTTATAATTTCATTTATGCTGAAGTAGCACTCAAAGGTTCTGATGAATGAGTTATAGAGAGAGTTGTGCATTTCACTGGATTATGGATGCAGATTTTGAAGCTCTACTGAATGCCTACTTATCCATGTGGTTATTTCCGTATTTATTTTATTATTTAACTATTACCTAACATCCTTGCCTATAGTGTTTTATGGAAACTTCAGATAATTGATGGTTGCTGAATAAAACTGAATAAAAAATGGCTCTAAGAATTTTAAAGGAAGCATCAGTTTTGAAAGTAACAACAATATCTACCTCAGTAAATAATTATAATGAGTGCAGAAGACAGAGAATCCCAACAGTGCTTTGTTTTATTTTAGGTGGTGCTTGGTATTTCTCGTTCAATGTTAAGTTCTACCCTCCAGATCCTGCCCAACTTTCTGAAGATATTACAAGGTAGTTTATACATTATCACCGAACAGAAATTATTTCTAAAAAAATCTTTATGACCATAATCTGCTTAACTAACAAATTGTTGCTATAAGATCAGCTGATTTCAATCATTGAAGTTCTAGGCCGGGTTTCCTGCCTGAGCAGGGAGTTGGAATAGAAAACCTTGAAGGTCCCTTGCAACTCTGTTATTCTGTTATTGAGCTGATAATAAGTAACGGAAAAGCTGTCATACTTACTGGGATGTTGTTACTTCCTGTAACATTCACTCCTGGTTGAAGTTGAAATTCAGCCTAACTTCTAGGGAATTATCTTAGAGTCACTTAAATTTATTCTTATTGCAGAGTTCAGGAATCGCACAGCTCAGTTTTTGAGGCATTGATTACCCTATAAAATTTTTAAAGTGTAGATTTCTATTCCTCCTAATCCCATATGTATTTAAAAAAATACAATTCCCAGATTTCTTGGCAATGAGTGCTTCCAAGTGTAGTGTATGTGGAAACCCAACTTGTTTGTTTTTAAACCTTTACATGGGGAATTACTGGAGGATATGTTAAAGAGCTTATGGTAAGTTTCATTATTTTATTTATTTATATCCCCACCTTTATTATTTTTATAAATAACTCAAGGCAGCAAACATATCTAATAATCTGGCCTTAATTGGGCTAGGTTTCAGGGCTAGAATCCACATTCTCCTCGTTTCTAGCCTGGCGCTAGAAACTGATCTATCTTTCTTTCATTATGTTGGCTTTTCTAATGGAGAACTGTTTATTGCAAAAATTCTCAAGATTCAGTTGAATAAATTCAGAATAGATTATTGTTGACATTAATAGATGAAATTGTTTGCAAGCAATTATTCATTTAGTTAATAACTAAAAAAATAGAAAGTGCCACTTACTAAGATCTTGCTGTGCCTTGTATAACAAATAAAGCTGTTGCTGCAAACAGCATTTCAGCAATTGTTCATATTTTTGGATACAGGACAATTATTTTAGTTTCCAGTTTGTGTTTATGTATCCATAGAGTATGAAGTACTTCTCTCCCCCCCCCCATATTTCTTTTTCCTGTTTTTTATGTCCACTATTAAAAACAGCAATGCATTTTATATAAATTGTATATTTGCGTATGATTCAGTATAAATTTAAAAATGCTTCTCCTTAAATAGAGAAATGCTAATATGCTTTTTTAAAATATAAATTTGTTGCAGGTATTATCTCTGCTTGCAGCTGCGAGATGACATTGTGTCTGGACGATTGCCATGTTCTTTTGTCACACTTGCACTATTAGGCTCCTATACAGTTCAGTCAGAGCTTGGAGATTATGATCCTGATGAATATGGGAGTGACTATGTCAGTGAATTCCGCTTTGCACCAAATCATACTAAAGAATTGGAAGATAAAGTAATAGAGCTTCATAAAAGCCATAGGTGAGACATGCAGTGAGAATCTTATGTATATAAATAATGGGCCTATGGAAAGTCCTGGTCTACTTTGCTGTGCAAGTTGTCTTGACTCTAGTCATTCAGGTGCCTTAGCTTTAAAAACCAAAACTCTCTGCCTTAATACCTCCACGTAAAGCAAATCCCTTTGATACAGCAAACTGCATAGCTTTAGCAAAAGTGCCAATTCATTGACTTTGGCATATGCACAGGCACGCATGGAGAACCTACATTTTGAAGAAAATTGCTTTTTCATGAAGCAACTTCACTTTCACTTGTTTTTATGTGTGTGGTTTTTTTCATATTGATTAACTTTAGGGGAATGACACCTGCAGAAGCAGAGATGCACTTTCTGGAAAATGCCAAAAAACTGTCTATGTATGGAGTAGATCTACATCATGCCAAGGTACATATTTTATTCAGCAGTCTAAAAATTTGATCTCATGAGTCTTCCATGAGGTTTGACAGATTATTTAAACAGAACTCAAACAAGAATAATAATACAATAAACAAAGCAAAATGTTAATAATTACTAATAAAATATAAGTAACAAAATTACAAAAAACAAGTTTTGGTAACACTTTCTTCCCTTTTCTATTTTTCTACCAATACTAACCACTATCTAAATAATTATATTGTATTTTGCACTTAAAAATAGTATTATTGAGGCTGGTCTTTCTTACCTTGAATGAAAAATATGATTCATTTAGCAATAGCAATAGCACTTAGAATTATATACCGCTTCATAGTCCTTTACAGCACTCTAAGTGGTTTACAGAGTCAGCATATTGCCCCCAACAATTTGGGTCCTCATTTTATCAACCTCAGAAGGATGGAAGGCTGAGTCAATCTTGAACAGGTCAGGATCAAACTCCTGGCAATAGGCAGAGTTACCGGCAATATTGTATTTTAACCTCTGCGCCACTGTGGCTCTTTATTCTGTGATCCATTTGCTTTCTTGGTTATCTATGGTCTTCTTCAACGTTAAATCAATACACACTCCTGCTTCTTCAAAATTCAACTTTTATCTCCATAGAATATTTCAGGAAAACTATTATACCTGTGATTTTGATCTTTGTAGATATATACAGATCACAGCATTTGAATATCTTCTCCAAGGCCTTTTCCTGCTGCCCTATCAAGTGCTACTGTGTGGTGTATTAAATTAAATGATTGTGTACAGGGTTCAGTTTAATTTTAATGTCAGCTTATTGATCATGAATGATCCCAGGTTATTAAGTTGTAGCTTTGTAGCTAATTATGTCCCTTACATTGAAGTAGTCCTTAGCATTGCCGTAAAGGATTTCACTAATCAGCTGCACTAAGAAAAATAGATCTTCTTTTAAATTATGCATTTAATTAAATTACTTAATGTTGTTGTTGTTGTTAGTTGCGAAGTTGTGTCCATGGACAACGTTCCTCCAGGCCTTCCTGTCCTCTACCATCTTCTGGAGTCCATTTAAGCTCACACCTACTGCTTCAGTGACTCCATCCAGCCACCTCATTCTCTGTCGTCCACTTCTTCTATTGCCCTCAATCTTTCCCAGCATTAGGCTCTTCTCCAGTAAGTCCTTCCTTCTCATTAGCTGGCCAAAGTACTTGAGTTTCAACTTCAGGATCTGGCCTTCTAAAGAGCAGTCAGGGTTGATCTCCTCTAGGACTGACCGGTTTGATCATCTTGCAGTCCAGGGGACTCGCAAGAGTCTTCTCCAGCACCATAGTTCAAAGGCCTCAATTCTTTTGCGCTCAGCCTTTCTTATGGTCCAGCTTTCACAGTCATACCTTGCAACTGGGAAAACCATGGCCTTAACTATACGTACTTTTGTTGGCAGGGTGATGTCTCTGCTTTTTAGTATGCTGTCTAGATTTGCCATAGCTTTCCTCCCCAGGAGCAAGGGTCTTTTAATTTCTTGGTTGCAGTCCCCATCTGCGGTGATCTTGGAGCCCAGGAAGATAAAATCTGTCGCTACCTCCATTTCTTCCCCATCTATTTGCCAGGAAATGAGAGGGCCGGATGCCATGATCTTGGTTTTCTTAATTTTGAGTTTCAAGCCAACCTTTGCACTCTCCTTCTTCACCCGCATCAAGAGGCTCTTTAGATCCTCTTCACTTTCTGCCATTAAGATCATCTGCATATCTTAGGTTGTTGATATTTCTCCCGGCAATCTTAATTCCAACTTTTGATTCATCTAGCCCTGCCTTTCTCATGATGTGCTCTGCATATCAGTTAAATAGGCAGGGCGACAGAATACAGCCTTGCCGGACTCCTTTCCCAATTTTGAACCAATCACTGGTTCCGTGTCCAGTTCTCACTGTTGCTTCTTGACCCACATATAGGTTTCTCAAGAAACAAATAAGATGGTCTGGTACTCCCATCTCTTTAAGAACTTGCCACAATTTGTTGTGAACCACGCAATCAAAGGCTTTAGCATAGTCAATGAAGCAGAAGTAGATGTTTTTCTGGAACTCCCTAGCTTTCTCCATGATCCAGCATATGTTGGCAATTTGATCTCTAGTTCCTCTGCCTCTTCGAAATCCTGCCTGTACTTCTGGAAGTTCTCGATCCACATACTGCTGGAGTCTAGCTTGTACGATTTTAAGCATAACTTTACTTGCATGTGAAATGAGTGCAATGGTGCGATAGTTTGAACATTCTTTGGCACTGCCTTTCTTTGGAATTGGAATGTAGACTGACCTTTTCGAATCCTGTGGCCACTGTTGAGTTTTCCAAATTTGCTGGCAAATTGAGTGTAGCACTTTTACTGCATCATCTTTTAAGATTTTGAATAGCTCAGCTGGAATACTGTCACCTCCACTAGCTTTGTTGTTGCTCAGCTTTCCTAAGGCCCATTTCACTTCACATTCTAGGATGTCTGGCTCGAGGTCAGTGACCACCCCATCATGGTTATCAGGGACACTAAGCTCGTTCTTGTATAGTTCTTCTGTGTAATTTTGCCACCTCTTCTTAATCTCTTCTGCCTTTGTTAGGTCCCTGCCATTTTGGTCCTTTATCATGCCCATCTTTGCATGAAACATTCCCTTCATATCTCCAATTTTCTTGAAGAGATCTCTGGTTCTCCCTATTGTATTGTTTTCTTCTATTTCTTTGCACTGTTTATTTAAGAGGGCATTCTTATCTCTTCTAGCTATTCTCTGGAATTCTGCATTCAGTTGGGTGTATTTTTCTCTCTCTCCCTTGCTTTTCGCTTCCCTTCTTTCCTCAGCTATTTGCAAAGCTTCCTCAGACAGCCATTTTGCTTTCTTGCATGTCTTTTTCTTTGGGATGGTTTTAGTTGCTACCTCTTGTACAATGTTGCGAACCTCCGTCCATAGTTCTTCAGGCACTCTTGTCTATCAGATCTAATTCCTTAAATCTATTTGTCACCTCTACTGTATATTCATCAGGGATATGATTTAGTTCATATCTGAGTGGTCCAGTGTTTTTCCCTACTTTCTTCAATTTAAGCCTAAATTTTGCAACGAGAAGCTCATGGTCTGAGCCACAGTCAGCTCCTGGTCTTGTTTTTACTGACTCTATAGAGCTTCTCCATCTTTGGCTGCAGAGCACATAGTCAATCTGATTTCTGTGTTGACCGTCTGGTGATGTCCGTGTGTAGAGCCGTCTCTTGGGTTGTTGGAAAAGAGTGTTTGCTATGACCATCGTATTCTCTTGATACAATTCTATCAGCCTGTGCCCTGCTTCATTTTGTACTCCAAGGCCAAACTTGCTTGTTATTCCATTTATTTTTTGGCTTCCTACTTTAGCATTCCAATCCCCCATGATGATAAGGACATCATTTTTTGGTGTTGATTCTATAAGGTGCTGTAGGGCTTCATGGAACCGATCAATTTCATCCTCTTCAGCACCAGTGGTTGGGGCATAGACTTGGACTACTGTGATATTGAATGGTTTGCCTTGGATTCACACTGAGATCATTCTGTCATTTTGGGGATTGTATCCCAGTATTGCTTTTCCTACTCTTTTATTGACTATGAAGGCTACTCCATTTCTTCTGAGGGATTCTTGCCCGCAGTAGTATACCTGATGGTCCTCTGAATTAAATTCACCCATTCCTGTCCATTTTAGTTCGCTGATTCCTAAGATGTCGATGTTCAGTCTTGTCATCTCTTGTTTGACCACGTCCAGTTTGCCTTGATTCATGGATCTTACATTCCAGGTTCCTATGGAGAAAAAATCTTTGGGGTTTTCATAGCAAAGATACTGGAGTGGGTTGCCATCTTGGTCACTTCAGCTATCAAAAAAATTCAAAGAATAATATAATTACATCTTTCTAAATATGTATGGACATCAAATATGTATGTTTTCTTTTACAAGGATATTAAAATACAATTTCTGTCCCCTCAATTCCAAGTATACAGTAATTTATTAGATAATAACCGAAAGGAAGTAGCAGTTGAGAGGAAGCAGGAAAACAAGTTACTTCAACAATTATTTTATGTAATTTAAATATTTGTTATTATATATTATTTTAGTACAGGGGTTTCATACATATCATTTGTATATGTATGTATGTAAACAAATTGTGATTTGTTCATTAAACATAAACTTTGTTTCCTCTCGAAATTCTCTGTATGTTTTTTGACTACATGCTAAAAATGTGATATTTAATTTACATGGTCTCATAGGATGTAAATAAACTTTGTTCTATCTAGCTGATGAACATAAACACCAAAAATTGTATAACGTTTTAATTGTGTTTTTCTAACACTCCATGCTTGTAGGAATAATTTTATGTGCATTATTAAAATTATGAAAAGATATAGTGAAAATGAAATATCATAGCTGATAAATAACCTGTAGAATTGATTTTAGATTAAAATAAATATTCAATCTTTTTCAGGATTCTGAAGGAGTTGAAATCATGTTAGGTGTTTGTGCAAGTGGTCTCTTGATTTATCGAGACAGACTCAGAATAAACAGATTTGCTTGGCCTAAGGTTCTCAAAATTTCATATAAGAGGAATAACTTCTACATCAAAATTCGACCAGGGGAAGTAAGTAAAATTGAATGAAATTGTTCATCACGTTTCTTATGTCTATATATTGAATTTTACTTTAGAAATTAATGCAATGTAATGTATTTATATATTGGCCTTTAAATATTTTGAAACTTGACTTTTCAGCTTCTCCCTTTTACTCGGTACTACTGCTGTAACTCCTCTCTGTTTTCTGCAAGGAGAAAAAACAGAGATTTGTAATACAGTATCCAATATACTATACTTTATTTATCTATTGTTGGTTTGTCTGTTATTAATTTAAATGTGGTTATTATTTTTGTTTATTGTGGTAGTGCAATGCTTACAACCGATATTGCTATCCTAACTAGAGATACTACCGGTAGCAATCAATCCTTTTTTGTCCCAATGGGAATCCATCACTATTTGGGTTGATATAATAGAAGATAGGGAGAACACTGGTGAGAATCTGTTGTATAATAGAAAGCTAAATCTTTGTAGCTTCCTTTAGAGAGGCAGCATATCTTGGGTGGGTATGTATGTATGTATTTATATGTATGTATGTATATATAATTTAAATGGTTGCCCATCTCACAATAGCAATAGGGCAATTATAAAGATTAAAATCAGTGAATTGTGTTACAAACTGTGACCCAAGATGCCTGAGGTAAATACTGCATCCTAATCATAAAACCGTACTAACAGCAGAACTTAACTAATCTTCAGGTTCAAACTCCAGTGAAACATTAATGATATTTGGGGATGAACTTGGGAGACAGGAGGAAGACCTGGTTGGATAAGAAGCAGCATAGCCCATAGAAACTGGACACTAGAGGAAACTGAAAACTTAAAGTAGAGGGGGGGAAATGTGAGCATATAAAATGGAAACATTGTAACAATGAAAATACTAAAAGAGACTTTTGCAGAATGGAGTCAGAAAATAATCACAAAATCAATAATGATGTCTTTCCTTAGATAGACTATGTCAAAAAGATGTTTTTGAAGAAATGACAGATGTAGAGCAAATTTTATCTGATAACATAGAGATGATATCAAAAATAGATTTACAACTGATAGGCCAAAGCAATGACTTGGAAAAGCATGCTTCATTGGATTTATAAAAGAAATTGGGTAATGTTTTAAAATTCAAAAAAGAAATATAATCGATAAGAGAATGACCTGAATATTTTTCTCTTACTGGATTTACAAAAGAGGCTTGTTAAAGCTTGAAGAATTTTTGTGATAGAACTAAGAAGAAATGAACAGAAATATTTGATTGATCTAAAGATTATTGATCTAATGATTAAGACTGTTAAAAGTAAAAGGAAGAAACATACAGAAAAGTAGCTTTATTTGATCAAGGTTAAAACAAAATATGTTGATATGTCTGTCAACTTTTTATGGACTTTCTGCTGACATCAGGATGGAAAAGATAATGCTTTATGGATTTGTCTTTACATAAAGGATGGGATGGGATATGGGATGAAAAGATAATTGTAACCAAAGAGGGTGGGAAACATCACTAATTTTGTTTATATTTGTTTTGATGAAGGTTGAATATAACTTCTATATATATTTATTTTCTTTATTCTTACTTTTTTCTTTTTCTTTGCAATTTTTATTCTTTCTCTTCTCTTTAAGTTTAGTAGCCTGTATTAGATTTTACTATTATAATCAAATTCTTAATAAAATTTAATAGTAAAAAAACGATATGTGTTCATTCAGCATCTAATTGCATTAATCATGTCACATCCAGTCAAGCCTTTAACAATCAAGAGATAATGGTTGAGGATGTTACCGTATTTTTCCGTGTATAAGACACTCTTTTTTCCTGCAAACACCCTCTTTAAAAATCAGGTGCATCTTATACACGGAAAAATAATGGTAACCTTCACAGCCCAGGGCATGCCTGTGTGGGTTGCCATGCTGCCTGGTGCAGGTGTCAAGCCCCTGTGGGCTTGCCACTAACGGGAGGGAGGAGGGGGCAAGATCTTCTACTGGCCGAACTTGCGGATTTGCCAGCTCAGCTGTTCAGCACAGAGAGCGTCTTATACAAGGGTGCGTCTTATAGACAGAAAAATACGGTGTATAAGTACAGCAGAATATAATGTCTGTATCTTTATGTTTTAAACACTTTTAAATTATAGAAATCTACATATGGGTAATAGTATGCTTAATTACTGAGCATATAATTCATAAGTAAATTTATTTCATCCCAACTTTCTACCCCAGATTTATGAAACCTGAGATGACCATCATGGCCTTGCACACATTTCTGTAGATTCTGGCTTGCATTAATTCATAGTTCTTTTGATTATCTATAAACTAGAGCTTATTGTTTTTTGTGATTATTGGTTAATAACCCAGTATATGATATTTTATGACATTATATTTAATTGTTCTCTCTCTCTTCTTCTGTAACATTTTCATATGTAGGCTAGAGATTATTCTCATATAAAATAACTTAAGTAAGTTTTCATGGATTACTACAACTATACAGTGTCCTGAAACCTATTTGTTTAAATGAGATCAAATTAAATTGGTGTTCTTATAATAATTGATAGTTCAAAATAAGAATGTAACATAAAAGAACCAGTAAGATAAAAAGCATGGGGTTAAAAGCCAGATAAAATTCATGGCCCAAATTATTGTAATTAACCTGTGCTAATGGGTAACCTTGATTGTGAATTCCTAGTCCATTTATAAGTAATATATTCATATTGATATGAATATATAAAGATAATTCATTGTAAAGAATTCAAATATTTTTATTAGAAATTTAAAAAGTAATTATTATTTTTCTTTCCTAGTTTGAGCAGTTTGAAAGTACAATTGGATTTAAACTACCAAATCACCGTGCTGCAAAACGTCTATGGAAAGTATGTGTTGAACATCATACATTTTTCAGGTACAAAGTCCTTTTTAATGAGTTTCTTCAAAGTCTGTCACAATGAAATAAGAATAAATTGGTCAAAGGTATATAAACATATATAACATTCTTTTTGACCTCTGATCATGCCTGTCCATTTAAAAATCTAATAGAAAGACACCGTGCCTATTAATCACAAAATGTAAGTAAATTCTCAAAAGAAGAGTTGAAAGCCATGTTACTAAACATCTGTTCTGTTTTTGATACCCAGTAAAATTAAAATATAGATTTTATATATATATATAGAAAACCCCCACATGTTGGAGGTGGTACAAATCCATGTATCAAGTTACACTCCAGTTTGAACCAAATGGAAGTTTTTCTAGGCATTGAAGCATACTCTCACAACTTAGTGAGCCACTCTTCCATTGAAGAGATCAAACAACCTTTCCAGTAAAAAGCATATGATAACAAATGGATTTGATGGCCATGGGCCTATCCCAGGTCATCTATTGCCTGGCCTGGGAAAGTAGACACACCCTGGATATGATCTTCTAGTTGCAGCAGTGGCAGTGTGATCTGGTGGAAGATTTATCATTATCTCCTCTGTCATGGTCAGACCATGCCCTGCTGTCCTTAGGATTTTCCAATTCTGCCCTCCTCCACATGGAGCTCAGACCTATTGGAATGGTTCACCCTTGGTGACTGATACATGCACTCAGGTTCTAGAGGGAGCTGGAGGATGTCCCACGAGATCTTCTGCATGGTCCTGTGGAGGCTCTGACCACAACCTGGAATCAGAAGGCAGCCAGGACCCTGGACAGTGTCATGTCTCTGCCCATCACTCCCAGTGCTTTCTGTGATTCATGGAAGAATTGAGGGTGTTAAACGGCCAGGAAATGGCTAGAGAACCACTGGGGGAAAACGAACAAATCTGTCCAACCACAGATCATTAAGGCCTATCTCATGGCAGTAAGAGCAGTGAAATGCAAGTATTTCTCTGCTCTTATTGCATCTGCAGAGTGCCGCCCAGTAACTCTTGTTTGAAGTCACCCAATCCCTCCCTAGGGAACGAGGGCTCATAAGAACTTTTACAGGACTGTGTGTAAGAATTTGTCGAGCATCTGATGGATAAAATTGCTTAAATTTGTTTTCAGTTGGAATCCAAGCATGGAGCAGGGTCCTCGCCCAGGGAGAGGGGACTTAACAAGTTATCTAGAAGCAATTTGACTCTGTTGAGGTGGACAGAATCGTGGATCTGTTAGTGCAGCTTCTTGTTTAGATTTCTGCTGCTCCTAATTAGTGAAAGCCTCCAGGAGGATCACTTGCAAGTGAGTCTAGCCAGTCATTAATACATTGCTGCAGGAGGGTTGGTTCCCAGTACCATTTAAGTACCCTTCCTTAATCTGGATCCCACAGATTTTGACGCATTCTGTAAGTTAGCCCATTGGAGCTATCTTGGTTCAAAAGAGTGCCTTATTTTACCCAGTTAAAGGCTACAGCAAAGAGAGCTTTAGTTCTACATAAATTTAATCTTGCAAGCTACACAAATGATTAATTCTGCACTGAGTGAATTTTTTAGAGTTTTTGTCTTCATTGAAATAAAAGTGAAGCAAGAGGAGAGAAATTTGGGCTTATTCTTTTCCTGTATTTATCCCACATGTTCAGCTCATTAGTTGTTATTTCATGATCTCTTATAGACTGTTAGTTTTTGTTTGTATCAACCAAAAATATATTTATGCAGACCATTTGAGTATAGATAGCTAGGCTGTAAGAAGATATAATTCACTCTGGAATCCATGTTAAACAAGTGGCATGATAATGCAATTTACAGTTTGTGACTGCCAGTCCATTTTTTTTTTTTTTAAAAAAAGAAAACTTATCAGTACACTCAGAATATTATTATTCTGGCCTTGAAATGGAGATGAGCACTGCCCCCTATAGCCAGCAATGACTAGTGGACTAAATCCGCAGGGACTCCATTACCTTTATCTTTACACTGAGAATATGTCTGATGTTATTTCTTATACATGTGTTTGGAACAAATCCAGACTGATTAGAATCTATCATTGTAGTTAAAAAAAATAACTTATTCCCTTTGCAAGTATTGCTGTGTTCATTAAAGAAATAGGTCCATCTGACAAACACATTATAGCTTGAAATATTTCAGACACCATTTTATAATGGGTAATTGACAATAGTTTTTACTATACACTGCGTTTTTAATAATGCTTAAAGTGATACTAAATATCACATCCCTTCAATTCAAGGACGGGAGAAAATAGTTTTAAAAACACAAATCTTTTATTTCAGTTCAGAAACTCAGTCGTTTGTCATATTTATCCCTGTGTGATATATTCTAGACTCTTGCTACCGGAAGCTCCTCCCAAAAAATTCCTCACCCTGGGTTCCAAGTTCCGCTACAGTGGGAGGACACAAGCCCAGACCAGGAGAGCAAGCGCACTGATTGACCGCCCTGCCCCTTACTTTGAACGTTCCTCAAGTAAGCGCTACACGATGTCTCGCAGCCTAGACGGGGGTAAGATATTCTTAATCATCCTTACTTGGAGCTTTGTCTCATTTTCTTTTTAAATAAAACATTGCATTAGAGGACAGAGTCAAGTTTCTTGTAATCTCGTGTCCCCTGAGCTTCTTTGGATTACACATGTAAGTATATGCATGATATGTCCTTTATTATAAGATGCCCGTTAAATGAATATTTGCCCTTTCGCTGTTTCTGGCTTATTCGTGTGGCAGTTCTTAAGCTGTGGAAGACTAAAATTTCAGTCCTCCACATTTGTTTCTTTAGCTGCTACTGTTCTTCCTGCTACTGTATTTTTACCCTTTTTGTGCTTTTTTTAGGGCGCTGTAGCTATCATTGCTAGGATGGTAAATGCACTCAGCTTGTATTTTAACGTTGACTGACACAATATGCAAATTGAATGTCATTATGCTATGGTATTTGTTTTTTTTCCAAACTTTATGATATAGTTCCAGTATTCACAAAAATGAATCACTATGTGAAGTTGTTGATGCTCTCTCAGCTTGGATGTTTGCTTGCTTATGTTCCATTGCCTGACTAGGTAACGTCATCCGGCTTGCCTGCCAGTGTTGGTGGAGTTTTCATTATTTAGATGACTACAAAATCCAAAAACCCTAGGGTATTACTGGAAGTTTGGCATTCAGACAAATCAGCCATCAATAGACCAACCACATTTACATACCATTCAAAAGAAGAAAATAAAAAGACAAGAACACTTCCTCTCCATCAGCCAGTACCCAGATAAACAGGGATTAACACCAGACAAAGAAACAAGCAAGAAACTATCAAGGAGAAAATGAAACATCCTCCAGCTCTGGCAGGGCAAACTATGGATAATTCTCGATTTACAATTATTCATTTGGTGACCATTTGAATTTACAACAGCATTGAATTATGTGCTGTTGAATTATGACTTTGTCACACTTAACAACCATTGCAGCATCCCCATGGTCATGTGATCAGAATTTGGATGTTTGGCAACTGGTGTTTATGACAGTTACACTGTCCTGGGGTCATATGATCACCATTTGTAATTTTCCCAGAAAGCTTTTGGCAAGCAAAGCCAATGACATAAGCCAGATTCACTTAATGACTGCATTAGTCCCTTAGCAACTGCAGTAATTTGCTTAACAGCTGTGTCAAAAAAAGTTATAAAATGAGACACAACTCATTTAACTACTGCCTTGCTTACAAACAGAAATTTTGGGCTCAGTTGTGGTTGTAAGTCCCGGACTACCTGTATTTAAACAGAGAGCAAACCTCATACTCACTAGCACTGATGATGTTATCTAGTTGGGTAATGAAACATCTGCAAGCACACAACCATGCTCAGAGAGCACTTAAGACTCCACGGTTCAGCCCTTAGCTACATATACTGTATACTTCCATAAATCACTATATTTGAATGAATAATATTAAAAAGGGATTGCATTAGAGAAAATAGTTGATGCATATTTGGCAAATATATATTTAGAAGAAATAGTTCAATTGGTGCAGATTTTCATGTGAATGGTTATAAATTGTCAAAGGTGAGATAAAACTACATGTGGAAAAAGTACAAGTCAAGGAAAACCAAAAGTTATCCATTCTTAATCTTTGCATTTGAAAAATATTTTTGGTCAAGATAATAAACTAGTAGTTAGCATTCTTCCATACAATGGGGGGGGGGGGAAATCTGGTTCTATTGTTTATTACATACCATCCAAATTATTATCTGTTTCTTTATGTTACAAATTGGTATAAGTATACTTGCCCTGATGACAAGTAAAAAAACAGTAGGTACCACATTTAGCCAGGAGAGTTACTGAACAGATATGATCCTGAAAGTTTTTAGTGAGTTGTCTTTTTTATTACTAAATTTAATAATTTGGGTTTCTGTACTATAAGGGATTTCCAACTGCATTTACATGACCCCCTAAATTGAATTTATGTGACTCCATTTTCCATGAATAAAAATGTGGTTGAGCCAGAAATAAATATGCCATATTAATGATTAAATTTCAGTCATTGTAATAATTAAAACAATGATAGGACTTACAACTTTAGAAATCAGCATCAAAAAGTCCAATGAAACAATGTATTAAAAGGAAAGGATAAAATCTCAGTTTTATTTTGAAGATACCGACTCTTATTCACTGAAAGAAAAGTGAATTCTTTCCTTCCCACTCCACTGTTAAAATGCTGCATTTTGCAAAACACCAGCAGGTTAGAAGTTGCTTTTGGCATTCTCTCTCTCAGCGTAGCTGCACCAAGATAACAGTCATGACTCATCTGCTTTTTTCCTTCCAGCCTGATGCTTAGAAGATCCTCCCCTCATTCTTGCAATTTCAGTTCTCTTTTCCACTCTGTTGCAGACTGAGGGTCAAAGCTTTGCATAGAGACCCTGTCCCTTTTAGGCATGGTTACTCTTCCTTTGAAAGGCAGATGTGTTAAAAAGACAAAAAAGACATTAAGGCTTCATTAATGGTTCTGGAACTGTAGCTTTCCTTTGAATTCAACATACTTTTTGCATCAAACTGATAAACTTGCTGGAAAACAATTTGCACTCTTCAGCAATACTTCATTTATTGCTATGTGACCCCACTGCAGGTCACAGCCTACAGATTGGGAAAGACTGTTACTCAGAAGACAAGTTTGGAGTCATTAATATAAGTGTCTTTTTCCAACGCCATAGTTTTATTTACATTCTGATTTTTTTCCAGTAAACTCCAAATGACTTGTGTATTTACAATCAGAGTTGGATTTATTCAGCAAAAGTACTGATTTATAATCCTTTGAATTCATGAATTTCACTACTTGTAAATGTAAAAAACTTTTTTATTCATTTGTTCATTTTAGTTTTTCCATATAGTACAGATTCATTATGCTTCCACTTTATTACATAATACAAATTACAGCACAAAGAGTATTTTGTGCTAGTTTTCATCTCCTTAATTCAGATTTTTTAAATTTTTTATTCCATGTACGTCCTAAGTGATTTGTATGTACTAAAGTCAATTGCACCTGTTTCATAGACCAGAAAAGATTGAAATATTGAAAATATTTCCAATACCATCCTTCTGATGGCAGATTGAATTCTCTCAGCCCATTGCAGCTTATTTTGCCAAAACCTTATAAAACTGCTCTGGAAAATTCAGGAAGATTAAGAGGGAATGGAAAAATCAGTCTTGCATAATTATAGAGAGCTAATTTTCATCTTTTGCATGCATGCTTTATTTTCTTAAAAATGATGACGATAACTCTTAATACAAGTTCTGTGAGGAATGGTTAAAGGATCTGGATATTTAAGGGAAGGGAAGTTATGATAGTTGTCTTTAAACCTCTGAAGGTTGTCGCATAGAAGAAGGAATGGAATTATTCTGTTTTCTCAGAAGGCAGGACCAGGTTAAAAATCACAAGAAAGGCTAGACCTCAGGATGAATATGAGCTGTCAGTCAATAAAACAGATTGCCAAAGGATGTGCTGAGTTTTCTTTTCCTAGAAGATCCAAACAATCAGACAGGAGAGTCAGGAGCCCCCAGTACCTTAATGATCAGAAAAAAATCTTAGGAAGGAAGCACTCTCATGGATCAAGTAATTAAAAATTGTGTCGGGAACTTTTGACTTTCAAACAATCAAAATTCAGGTGCTTGGTAACTATATTTGTTGTAGATTTTAGGTTTCTGCCTTCCCAGCCAGTTTTTGATAAGCAATCAATGAGGGAGGCCAGATTCGCTTAATGACTGCATGAGTCACTTAACTGCAGTGATGCACTTAACAGCTGTGGCAGAAAAAGTCATAAAATCGCGTGTGTTTCACTGAACCATCTTGCTTAGTAACGGCCATTCTCTTCCCAATTGTGGTCATAAATTGAAGACTACTTGTATATGATTAGAAAATAATGCTGTTGTATTTTTATGTGCAAAGCATTTGGAAGAAGTATTTGCAACATTTGGCAGCCCATACAGAGGTCCTGTTTTATTAATTGCTCCTGCCTATTGTAAAATATCTCTTTATTTTGTACAGCCCTAATGTATGCCTTAGCGTGTTTCAAGTTGGTATAATAAAGGTGTGGTGAAATGGCCATTTTTTTTTCTTTCTATAAATTATTTTTTAACCTACTCTTCAAAATCTTTTTTCCTTTCCAGTGAATTAGTGATACTTCTTTGATGTCAAGCACATTGATAGCTTGCAGCTTGAGTTAACTGTGTTTAATTGCCTCTGGTTGCTAATTAATTATTTTTTTAAGAAAGTACTTTCAAGTTGTATATATTAATCGTCTTTAGGTTCTTTACATAAGTATAGTGCAGTGTGATCAGATAATTTCATTATTTTGAAGCTATCTATTCTAGGACAAACTTTAGAAAAGAAGATTCTAGATTTAAAAGTATCTGCATGTACATACACATACATGCATATTAATTGTATTGTTTTATATAGGTCTTTAGCATTTATGTTTCTGCATGTTTTAGAAACATGAGGCTTCCATTTCACTGGCAGACTGCTTAATGCTGCAAGCCTGTGCTCACTGGCCTGGCCATAAATCCCATTGAATTTAATGAGATTTACTTTTGGGTAGGCATGCACAAAATTAAATAATTAATCCAGAATATAGTTTTACTTAGCCTAATGAATCATCTGTTTAAGATTTCACCTCTTCACATTGCATTTGCTTTTAGCATCAGTGAATGAAAACCATGAAATGTACATGAAGGATTCTATGTCTGCTGCAGAGGTTGGTACTGGCCAGTACGCTACAACAAAGGGCATCTCTCAAACAAACCTGATAACTACTGTGACCCCAGAGAAGAAAGCAGAAGAAGAGAAAGATGACGAAGAGATAAAAAAGAAAGAAGAGGAAGGCACTCCAGTTTCAGCAATACGGCACGATACTAAGGTATAGTTTTATATTTTTAATTTAATTCTATGAACTAAGCAATTTTGGTGACGGAAAGCATAAGAAAGTGTTGGCAAATCACCAGTGTTTGGTAATAAATAATTTGTGATTCTGTACAGTAGCTTTTTTATCAATTTGAAGATGAACACTGTCAATTTAGTTTTATATAGAGAACATGTTTCACTTTCAAATATGCTACATGCTCTACAATGTAAATAACTCTTTTCGTGGGTTACTGTATTTTATTTGCTGTTTTGAATTGCCTTTAAATTATTTGTTATTATAAGACAACTTCCTTTTTTCCTGATCTTAGAATCAGTATTTTGGCATTGTTTACTTCTATGTTATTGTCATAATTCATCTGAAATTACTTTTAACTCCAGATCAAGTTAATTCCAGGTCTCCTATTATCAAAGAAATTGCCTGTTGCTAGACCTTCAGAAAATATTGTACAGAATGAACAGCTATGACTAGAAAGACTAGCTTTAGTCCCAGATCCCTATATAGTATGTCACATATTGTATAGACACACATATAGTGGCATAGGAGTCAATATACTTATATCACTTAGTACAATAAAATCAACGCTTATCAATGTTTGGGATGTGAGTCCACCCAGTTTAGACATTTGAGTCCAAGAATTTAAGGCGTTAAGTACCCACTGTGTTTCAACATGCTTTTATAAAGGTATACAGATTTACTTTTCCATAATCCTGCTTGTCACATATTTCTCCCACAGCCATCGTTTTCCAGCAGTTTTGCAGCAAACCCCAGATATAGTAGGAATACACTCTCTCAGCTTAGATTGGCATCTTTTGTGTGTGTAGGCCAGCCTTCCCCACAAAATGTTGTCCTTCCAAACTGGAACTCCCAGAATTCCCAATCACCATAGGTAAAAGCTGAGAATTGAAGAAGTTAAATTCAAGTGCCTAGGTGTGATAGATTGCTGTATAGGTATACATTATCACAGTAATTACTTTGGTTATTGGAAGGTACATAGGCTGATGTTGCAGTATCTTCACAAAATGTATGAATTCACACTTTTTTAAAACTTACTCAGTTGCTAATAAAAGAACTTTTCATCTCTTAAATATAGAAAATTATTAAAATAAGCAGAAACAAATTTATTCAATGTTGCATTTGTCATTCAATTATAGCAGAGTTTCTCAGCCTTAGCAATTTTAAGATGTCTGGTTGGGGAATTCTGGGAGTTGAAGTTCAGACAACTTAAAGTTGCCAAAGTTAAGAAACACTAAATTAAAGGCTAAAAATGAAGAGTGACATTTATAGTTGCAGACTACATTGCAAGAACTGTCTTGCTGTAACAATGCTTTTCATGTCCAATTGAATGCTCTTTTAATTTTTATTTGGCAATTAAAGTTCACTAAGTGATAATATGCAGGAAATATGGCATATTCTAGGGATTACATGTTTCTTCAGATGTATATTTAGATTTTTGACAACCATGATGTTTATTTTTATTTGTTACCTAAAATTCCTACTGGAATTGTTTTGGAATATATAACTTTAAATTAAAGTGCTTAAGATATTCACCCTTTGCAATAAATAGATACCACAATGTAGTAATTATACCTATATTATTAAGGGTTTAAATGATACGAGAAAAGAGGTTCAGAAAAAAATATACCAAGATAAGTAGTAAGAAAATAGGAAATAAATATTTTCCTATATAAATAGGGATTTATATCTTCTATTTTAGGACCCAATCTACTATTGGTTTTATATAGCTGCATTTAGGAGCAAATATCTTCAAGTGTGACTGTATCAAAAAAATATCTAAACTTCCATTTGGACAAAGACCCTTACCTGCTGGCTGGTTTCTACCTCTGTCCTTCTGAAACTGGTGTCCAGAAGTATAGAAGTGGGAATGCCCATTACAACGGCATGCACAATGTTTATTTTCCAAATATTGTTGAATCAACTCTTAGCAGGCCTAGCCAACATAATCAATAGTGAGGTATACTATAATTGCAACATCTGGAGAGCCACAGTTCACCAGTTCCTCTGTAACAGGATGCACACCTGAAACTCCTTCAGTAAAAAATATAACACTCGTGTGAAATATTACATGCATTGCAGTCAGTGAGATTGTTTCCTTATACTATTTGTTTGTTTTTGCTCTATCGATAGGAGTTCTAGAATTTTATTCTAGGGATGTTAGGGATTCTTAATTAGAAGATCAATTAGTGGACAATTTAATCTGAAAATCGGTTTGATCAATTTATATCTAACCTCCCATAACACTATTTCTGGAGTATTGGATGTGTAGAATTATTTAAATATTTAGTTTCTAACTTTTATCTTCTGTAAAGGAATTGCTTTCATGATTTGCAAAATATAAAACCATTAACAACAATACTCAGTTATTACAAATATTCATAACACTTGAAGCAGCAAAAACCAGGGGGGGAAATCTAGCAGTTGGTAATACTAATACAGTAAAGCATTTGCTGAAATTTCTACTTTGTGGAATATACATATGAACAAAATAACCTAATTTCTTGGGGAAGGGTGTTGTTATAGATAGTATTGTTACAAGATTATGGTTCTGGAGCAGCTTACCCTAAAAGACTGTCAGGTTTTTAGCAAAAAATAATTTTCCCAATAGCAACGTCCCAAGTCATTTAGAATTTTTAAATTGCTAACCCAAACTTTGAATTCCATTTATAAATTAGTTACAAAGTTAATTTATAACCTCCATAAATCAAAGCACAATCCAGGAGGAATAAATCTAAACGATACAGCAACAAAGAGACAGAAAGTCTTTGCTACTGTTTATTAATCAACTAGATTTTGTGGTTAGCATCGACAGTCCTTGTTGAGAAGGCCTCTTGAAATTTTCTGTAATGTATAAGATTTCTTTTTTATTTTTTTGTATTTCTTTATTTATATCCCGCCAACACACCTTCCTCCTCCTTTTTCCCCACAACAATAACCAGGTGGGGTGGGGTGGACTTACGAGTGACCATTCCAAGAACACCCAGCTGGCTTTCTTGACTAAGGCGGGAGTAGAACTCATGGTCTTTGGTTTTAAGCCTGGTGCCTTAATTATTAGACCAAAAGCATTCTCCATGGATGAAAATTTTGAAAATATTTGGTCTTTATTATCCAGATGCTGTTTCATAAAAATAAATTAAGAATTAAAATAATGGTCTGTATTCAAGGAGCAAGCACAAATTGTTGGGTTTATATAGACTTCCTGTTCTACTGCTTATGCTAGCAGTGAATATTATCTTCCATTAACAATTTTTATGTAAGATACTGTACGTGCCTCAATTTGAGAGATTCAGACACAGGTGAATGCAGCCTATTAGGAAAATTCTGGCATTCAGGTAAAAGAAAATATTCCGTATTCCTATACAGACTTCTCTGGAAGCAGATCTATTGCAATAAGATATACTTCGACGTAAATTCATTTTTATAAGGCATTGCTTATTATTTTTCAGGTAGACCTTGTTTAGAACCAAAGGAATTTAAAACAGAAATTTGCGATCTAAGTTCTTTTGTTTGAGCTAGCTATCTACATTACATTCTTAACCTCCATTTCTTCCATTTTCTTTAATATTCAACATTCTGTAACAGTAAACATGGGTGGCTTTTAAAGTAGGCTGTGGGAGAAGACTTGCTCCCTTAGGTTTTTATTTTGTTATTCCTAAATAATTTTTGCTTGATTTTTTTTTATTTTTTTTTGTAATTAGTGGTTCCATTTTAGTAAGAGGTCTTAGTTAAGTTTTTAATAGAGGAAGGAGCTGCTGTTGTTTTCATTACAGCAATGTATGGTATTTTCATAGACACGCTCCTCAGTGTTCAAAATCGTATAGAAATTTGTAATACAAAGTTTTATATCAAATGTTCTTCAAAAATCGTGGGGAATTGTAAGAATTTCTGGTTAAAGACTCAGAATGCCACAAAGAAAGAAATCATTTTTTGGAAAGTAAACTTGAAATGGTGAAGTATTACTTGCACTTGCACTTGTTCGCATCATTGTCCTCTTCCGTTTCCTTATCCATTTTACAGTGGTGATCAAATTGGGAAAATGATGGCAGAATGAGTGGTGAACCACAGATTTACAGTCATGGATTCAGAGAATAACCGACTGGGTAGCATTCTTGCTTTTTTTTTTTTAAATGCCAAATTGTATCTTTGGAATGCCAAAGAGGAAGGTACAATTAGAGCAACTTGAGCTAAAAAGGGAATGGTTTATATGCTAATACACGAAAGAAGCATATAGCCCATATAGTTTCATTCCTTCGTAGGGTGATTTTGAACCTTTCAATTAGAGAATTTCTAGTTTAGAAACTTAATGTAGCAATTAACCACAAAATGTGTATGTTGAACTTTTTAAAATAAGATAATTAATAATGTATATTAACAGATGAGTTGACTTTGTATCTGGCTGCCCTCATAGAATACAGCATGGAAATTGGTATAATTAATTCAATTAAGCTTGTTCTTTTAACTTTATGCAATTAACTTTTATATGCAGAGGAAATTAACCAATTATAATTTTCTTTTTGTCCTTTTGCTCTTGCACTTGCTATCTTTTTTTTTCATCAGCCACTTTTGCCTGACATTGATTCATTACCCCCCTTGCCATCCTCACCAAATAGTCCCTTTGCATCTTCAACAAAACTCCATAGGAGGAGGTTTAAGGAGAATAGTAAAAAAATATTAGATGGTGAATCATTAAAAAACACCAGTCAAAAGCAGGGTGAGACTGATTTGAACTTTAGCGGAAAAGGAAGAGCTTATTCTATTGAACATGACATGGCATTTAATTATAAGCCAAAGGCCAGAAAAGGTGGAACATTGTTTTCTTTCTCCTTGCAACTTCCAGAATCATTCCCTTCTCTCCTGGATGACGATGGCTATTTATCCTTTCCAAATCTGTCTGAAACGAACATTCTGCCACAAAGTGTGCAGCATTTCCTTCCCATTCGCTCACCTTCCCTTGTACCTTGTTTCCTTTTCATCTTTTTCTTTTTGCTTTCTGCTTCTTTCTCAGTACCCTATGCTCTCACTCTCTCCTTTCCCTTGGCTATGTGCCTCTGCTACCTGGAGCCCAAGGCGGCCTCCTTGAGTGCTTCACTTGAAAATGACCTGAGTGACAGTTCAGACGAAGAGGTGTGTACCTCGACACAGAACACACTTTTTTTGTGTTCATTGTTTCAGTCCTAAACAGTGTTAGAATGCTGCACCAGTAGTCCTTTCAGAACCTCATTTTTGTCTGTGCCAATATGTTCAGATTTTTTTTAAAAAAAAATTGTTGTGTTGAGAGTGTAGCTTGAGCCCAGGGTTAGGCACAACACAAAGTGTATAAAATGATGACTTTTACAAATTGCTTCTAGGTAATGAAAGTTTCAAATAGTTTATTTCAAATACAGTCCTGAGTTTTGGGTTTTCAGCTGTGAACTCAGAAAGCATTCTGCTTGTTTTTTGGTCCTTAAGAGTAAATAGTTATGAACTATTGCTCCTTGAGAGTAAATAGTTACGGACTTGCATCCAGCTCAAAAATTATAACACTTTAGCTAAATAGGAAAATGAAGTTCCAAATTACCCTTCCATCCTTAAAAGGGACTTGGTGTCAAAAAGTGTACTGAAGATGAGAGTACCATAGATCCAATCTGAGTTTCTTAGCATAATCCCATTGAAGAATAGCCAGGAAATTGTGCCTAGCATTTACTTCAGCCCACAAAGTTGCATAGATGCAGGCACAGGAGTAGAGAGCACAACTGGAGGGTGTTTCTATTCCTTAGGTGCTACATACTATACTTCCCTTACTGCCAAAATTATTTGCTTAGAGCATTTTATTTTAATAAGGCCTATAATCAAAGTGAAGAACATGCTTAAACATGTATAACAAAGAAGTATTCTAGTCTAGCGATAAGTCTTTTACAGGATTAATGAAGCCTATTTAAGACAAAATACTGTCTCTTACATACAAACTTTTTCCCCCCGCAACATAAAATTTGAAAACTGAATTGGACCATACAGTGAATAGTGTCAAATGTATAAGATGCAAGTACTTTATAACCATCTTTTAAGTAAATTACAAGTTTTTGAACAGAAACATTTGCATTTTGCAAATTGTTTAATTAGAATTACCAATCAACCCAAATAATAATCTGGAAGCATATTTTATAATTTATTACAAAGCAAACTTGCTTGCCTGCCAGTAAGCTTAAATGAAATCAATAAGATTTATTCTAAATAAAGTTGAGCTGAAATGGGATAGGATGGGTTTTCTAGTTTGTTTGCTTTAGATTGGCTTGGTTCAGATGTAGTATCAAATCATGATTTGGAACTATGCGGTTAGACCTATGCTTGCTTTAAACTTTATTTATAGCAATTCAGTTAATTATTTTGTTTGTGTAGAAATTATAATGTGCTTTAATATTTGCCAATACACGGTTCTGTGTGTGCCAAAACACAAGTTTCAGATCAGCAAACTAATTGGCAATCCTGGGTTGAAAGGCATGAATATTGTAACACCAAATCATGTTATTATATATGAACCAAGCTTGTGATTAGACCAGGACTAACAGTTGTCTGCTAGATTACACCGATTTGTGCCTAATCCAGGGTGCTTCTCTTGTTTGGACATATTGCATGATATTTTCTTTTGAATCTTGGCATGTCTGCATTACATCAGCAAAACAAAACACAGCAGTTATTAATATGACGAGCTAGGGAAAATGTCTGTTTTTAAATTCCAACAGTAGTTCCAACAAACTTCAAGTTGGTCAATGATCTAGTAATTATTTTCTTCGGGGGGAAATCCCTTAAAACTGCTTAAAATCTCACTTTAGAGTCCTGCATTACCTCCATGTCTTGAACCCATTTACCTGGGAGTACAATCCATTGAATTGAATAGGATTTACCTCTGATTAAATACATACAGCACTATGCAATAAAATTCTCTGCAAGAGCAGAAGGAACTCCATTCTAAATAATTACAGCTAGATAATAAGTAAATGTTTTGGATCTGAAAATGTTCTCTCATGTAAAAATGGTTAAAAGAGGATGTTTGAGCAATTTAGAATTTTAAAAGGTAGCAACAGCTATAACTCTAGATGCAATCTAGAGTTATAGCCAGTAAAAAGACAAGACATGACGTGCTGGGTCATATTGATATGATGGCACCTAGAGAAAAAGAGATAAACTGCATAGGTATATCATATATTCCTTGCAATGTATTTAGGATTCGTACAGTAACCTGTAGAATTATGGCTGATTCTATTCTGAGAAAAGTAAACCTTCAACTGCCATACTAATTAACAGGAAAGTAATATTTTGGACTGAAGAAATGCTTTAATTGTTACAATTTAATTACTATTTAATAGGACTTATTCCCAAATAACTGCAGCATATTAGTTTTAAAATTAATTTTTATTTTATACAATCACTGAATGGAAATAAACTGTGTGCCCCAAAATAAATAAATTGATTTAATTGTTTTAATGAAATTGTAGTGACATAAGCAGCTCTTTTATATTATTTATTTGAAACTGTTGCCTTCATTCTTTATGCTGTAGATATATTCGACTGCATCTTCCTGTTAATAGGAATTAAGGGAGTTTAGTTCAACAGATAACACTGGTTGTTATAAATATCATCATACTAAATATATAAGTGCAAATTTTGTTTAAAACAACTTTAACAACTGTTCTTGGTAAAGCAATTTATGCTGTAGTTTTATAGCTTAACCGTACACACCAGAAATAGGTAACATTTCATGTCAACAAGCACATTTGGATTTGAGAACATTTCATTGATCATCTCACAAAATGGCTCCCATTGAAAAGGGAGCTTAGCTTGTTCACAAATAATTGCTTAGGAAATTCATTCTGGACTTGGCTGGTCATAAAATACTGTAAATTAAAATTAAAAAGAAGTAAATGATAAACTGGCAATTTTCCCCTCCACATGCATCCCAGAACGTACTTTGCAGCTGCTAATATTCCCACACCCCTTGCTGTCTCAGTGCTATCCTAGTCTTTTAACAGTTTAATGCAGATCATGCAAGGACTGGTGTTGGTGACGTAATGTTTCTCCTTGTCAAATACGTGTGAATATAGGTCTAGTTCAACCCAAAGCAGGGTGATAAAAAAGGAATAGCTGATTATAACTCTGATTCTTTGAGTAGTAGTTTTTATATTTATACATATGAATGATTCTCTGGAACAAAGACACTACTAGAAACTGTAGCCAAGGAGTACGTTTGCTAGAGGTTAGCCCTATATTGCCAAGCTTCTGGATACAGCTTCCAGTCTCTTCTCAATTCAGCATGGCACTCAAGGTCAGGACAAACTTTTGCTAGGGAAATGGAAGAGGTTCATAGGAATGCACTGATGAACTTTTGAAAATCCATAATCATGGGTAAACAAACTTTTTTTTGTTTGTGTATTGGCTATGTATGGGTAACTAGCAGATTTACTTTGATGTGAGGCTCCTACCTCTGCTAAGAAAAAAAATGAAATGTGTGCAGGTATCCCCCAAAATGTATCCTTAATGCATTTGAATACCCAAATACCAATGCGTTGTGAAGGTAAATGTCTGGGATTGTGCGGTTACTTCGTACAAATCCAGCAAAGGAATACCTCAAGAGAAGCAAATAAAGAGGCAGTTGTTTTTGTGGAGTGAATTTTGGCAATAGCCTTGATAATTTTAAATTGGTATCTTGAATGCAATGGGTAAAAGATATTAGAAGATAGTTTTTCAATGCTGAGTACAAAGAGAAGGGAATAGCAAAATAATACAATTTTATCTGCATAAAAAGCCAGAGCTCACTTAATTTTATAAAATGTGAATGGTTTTCACTCAGGCAAACATAGAAAACTATATAGACCTAACAGAGGAGCTCCTATGCAGTTTGTAGTACCAGAAAGCCTTCTAGTAAGAATGATAGGCCAGTAAGGAATTACAGTGTCAGCTAAGTGGTATAATATCTGGATGGAAATCTTGAGATTTCCTGCCAAATGGAATACTGTGCTATGAGTTGTAGGTTATCTTGAACAAAATAAGAAAACGAGAACCGAAAACCTGACTTTCTGGGTCATATTCATGCTACAAGGAGATCTTGAGTAAAGATGAGGAAGGATATCAAGCCTTGTGAAAAGGAAGAAATGATTCTTTCCATGGCTGAAAGAAAGTATTTCCCAGGGATATTTTGGGACAGACTACTGTTGCACAGATGTAGTGAGCATTTTAGGATGATACAAAAACATCTGGTTGGGCTCATCAGCACTAAACAGATGTTGTAATAAAACCAAATGCAATCTACTTTGTGTACAAATCAAATAATTTCTGGAATGAACAAGGTAAATTGCAATAGAGACAGGCTAATGTTAAAACTACAGCAGCAAGGCAACAAAAAATGTAGATTCCACCCATCTTCTTTTATGTAACAGACAGCTGGTATACCGTTGGTTGCCATTTGAACTGTATGAAGATTTAAAAGCACTTTAATGCATGGACAACTTTGGAAATTAACATCTGAAGAAATTGATAAGGAAGCAGTGATCCTTTGGGGATTAATTGCTCCTGATAGACTAGATTCTATTTTCGAACTTGGAAGGATTCAACACTGGATAAGAAGGTTGCTGAAACAGGAGATACTAAAAAGATAAAGAAGAAATCACCGCCGTTATAGGGTTGGCAGAGGAGTGACAAAAGAAACAGATATAGGTAGTTGGAATATACATGGAGAATTTTCATATACAGTATTATGAGCAGGGTAGACACAGCCAGATCAGCCTTCTGGATCAGTGTGGCTGGAACACACTGGCATCATTGTAATTTATACATTACAAAAACATGATTCAGTGCATTTCATCTGGGGAAAGGCTGAATGGATCCCAGTTAACACAGTTCATTGGAAAAGTAAAGAAAATGTTTATCTGAATTGGACAGAAATTCAGTTTGCAGAGTAGGTGTGGAAGAACTGGTGTTGCAATAAATGAAAGAATGTGAATACCTAAATGATAAATGTAGTAAGAACCTATGGTTCTAGTGACAAGCCACATGAACACAAAAGGGTTGGAAGTAAGTTTTTGCTGGAAACCAGCAAAAAAAATGTCATAGATTGCAGTCATTGACGGCAAGACATTGCAACCAGTTATAAATGCAAGTTGGTTGCCAAGCATCTGAAATGCAATCATAGGACTGCAAGGGGAGATGTGGCAGTCATAACCTTGAGGATTGGAAGTCATAACCAAATGGTTGTTAAGCAACTGGTCATTAATCTAGGCCAGTGATGGCGAACCTTTTAGAGACTGAGTGCCCAAACTGCAACCCAAAACCCACTTACGCATCATCGAGTGCCAGGTGGGTGTGGCCCATTGGCTGGGCGTGGCCCATTGGCTGGGCATGGCTGCGGTAGTAACGGCAGACTGGGTGGGACTAAAAAATTCAATCAATCAATTCCAACTTTGCAAGATCTCTTTTTTTCCCTGCGAGAAGTTGAAATTGACTGATTGAACCTTTTTTTTTTTTTTTTTTGCACATGGTGGCGGAGGCCTAAAGTGAAAAGGTTTTATAAAACCCATCTGAAGGACTGGGGTGACGGCGCGCGTGCCCACAGAGGGCTCTGAGTGCCGCCTCTGGCACCCGTGCCATAGGTTCGCCACCACTGAGCTAGGACTACCTGTAAACATATTGAATGTGATACTTCTTTTTCCTGCATTGAAATAAGAAGAGAATTAAGTTAACAATACTCACAGAAGCATGAAGGGCCAGCAGCTACCTTGGCCAGGGGTGTCTTGTTAGCAGTGGGAGGAAGAAGTTGATGAAGGTCAGCAGGGATGGCTGAATACAGGGCAACCAAAATGGCAGAGATGGGGGGAGATGGGTGGGTGGGGTGGGTTGAAGCTCACATAGCAGTCGTAAATGTGGGCAGGCTGCCAAATGTCCAACTTTTCATCACATGACCGTGGGGGTGCTGCAACAGCTGTAACTTTGAGGACCAGTCGTAACTACCATTTGTTCAGTGACATTTTAACTTTGAACAATCACTGAATAAATGGTCATTAAGCGAGGATTACCTGTAGGTAAACTGTTCTGTCAACTTAGTGATTGTTATTCCAACCCCAAAAGATGAATTAATACAATTGCATGTTTAATATATTACATCATTTGCCCATGAAGAGGTTCTGAACTACTGTAGAAATAGGTGACCTGACACTGTCCAATTGTGTAGGTTTTCAATTCCTATATGTCCCAACCAGCATGGCAAGGGACTGTGTAGTTATAGTCCAAAACATTTGGATTACATGTTATATATCTACCTACCTATACAGAATAACCTCTCTGTCTTAAATGAATATTTTCAAACATATTTCAGTCCCTTGGATCATTGTATAACTGTCATAGCTCATAGCCTGACTTTTTTCATAATAACCCCATCCAATGTTTTATACATTTATTTTAAAGTATTTTTTAAATCTCTTTGTTGTTCATTTTGAGACAGTATTAATAAAAACAAAGTGTTCCTGATACATATTAGGATGTATCAATGCTGGATGGATAATGCTGTGCTTTGTTTACTTTGATCATTTGTACTTTCTAAATGTTACTTAAAAATACAATGTTATCTTTTATAAACACTGATAGAAAATATAGCTTTACATAAAAAGATTCTCTTGCAGCTAGATCAGATTTAAATGTTGAGAAATGTTAATTCTGTTCAAGATATAGCTAAATTTGTTCTGTTTGTGTGTTTGTTAAAACTTTGCTAATGCAGACAGCCTTAAAACCATGTGAGAAAAAATCTTTGTGCAAATAAGGGGCTAAAATCAAGGGACTGTTAAAATAGATGTGTTTATAGATTTTCCTTCTCTAAAGCAACAAATTATAGAACAATATTTTTATAATGTCTCATTAAAAGTACTGTACAGGGCTTGCTCCCCCCCCACACTAAATTATACTTAGAGAAGTGCAATTAGCACATTTTGTTGCTTATTTCAGTCAGTGGCTCTCTTTAGAAAAAATAAAGAAAAAAATCTTCTTTTTCTGATTATGTTTTGTTTGGCTAACCAATGTCAAGGATGGCTTAATTGATGTTCCTGCATATTGCAGAGTATTGTACTAGGTGATCCTTGTGTTCCTTCAAGCTTCACAATTTAATGATTTTGTGTAACGCAAAAGCCACTACTTTGTACAGTATGCCTTGATCTTAATGCTGTCTGATCTGTTGTTTTGGATTATGCTTGTTTTAAATTATCATTTGTCTGAAAAATGAGTATAATGCAGTTCATGAGAATGTAGATTTGACCATTCAACCTGTGATTCTGTTTAATTACAAATTGGGTTTATTTCTTATTCTTGTTTTCCTCTTGGAACCTGTTATATAACACAGACCGACAGTGAAAGAACTGACACTGCAGCAGATGGTGAAACCACTGCCACAGAGGTGTGTGCTGTTGCTCTGAATTTGTTGTCAAAGAATATATCATATACCTTAGATAATCTGAATGTTAGCATAGTTGATACCATTTAGTAATGAAAACACTGTAGGATTGAATTGGCCAGGCAGGTGCTATGCAAGACAGGCCCTCCCTCAAGTAACCAGGCCCTATGCCATATAGGGGTATGTCCTATGACAGTGCATAAATAGTTTATATATGAAAAAGTTTTCCACTAATTTCAGTTATCTCTGTTTATATATACATTTTGGCTGCTCCCAAAACATTTTGAGATAGCTTTTAAAACAGATGCATCTGGGTGGAGGCCCATGCCAGCAGAGGTGTCAATACTTGTTGTATAGATTGTTCATTTGATCAGTGTGAACTGTTTAAAAACATTGTGATGATTATTATATCCATTAAATGATTTTTATTAGTAAGATAATATTTTCTGTTTCTTTTCCTACATAAACAGTCAGATCAGGAGGAAGATGGTGATCTCAAAGCACAGGCAAGTGAAAGAATGCCTTGCTTTTTTGTGTATATGTTGTTCTCCATAGCTAAACGTCTTGTGTTTATTCATATTCCCACAATATTTACAAACATTACTTAGAACAGCATTTTTACATTCTTTGAATATTGTGGTCCTCATGTTTCCCTTTCTTTTTCAGTTTTTTCAGAATAGTCTGATTAAGCGCATACAGGGTGAAAATGTGTATATCAAACATAGTAATCTTATGTTAGAGGTTGGTATGGGTATATATTAGTGCATGTATTCTACGTGTTTTAAATATAGTGGTTAAGCTGTGAATTTGTATATGATGCATGATATGTGCATTTTTTTACTTGCTAAATAAATCAAATTATTAATCCTATAAGATTAGGATTTTCTGTTATACTGTTTTTAGAACTGTTGCAAAGTCTGTTTCTAGAATGTGTGTGAATTATGACTCTCTTAAAAGTATTTGATGCTCACATGAATGAGGACTACTTTACACATTGCATATTGAAGTGTGCCCAGGAAATGTTTTCCACATACAGAGCAATGTACAGAGCACAGGTGCTTATGAATGCATATTAATATAGGTTCAGTTGGCAGGGAGTTTGGATTGGCTGGCAACCCTTAACAGGAATCCTACCTAGTGGCAAATGCCCTTGCCACATTGTTATGTGTGAAGTGTCCTAAGTTTTTCTGTACACCTGTCATTTAAAACACCAGTTTCCCAAGAGTGTTGTGTTAGTGCTGTGAGAGCTAATCTCATCGAGGCTTTTTTGCTGATTAACTTCGAAAATTTATTTGTTTTCCTGTTGTGTCAATTCAGAGAAGCTAATATTAAAAAAAAAAATGCTGCATTCCCCTTTCCAAAACCAGGAACTAGATAAAACCCAGGAAGATCTGATAAAACACCAGACCAATATAAGTGAGCTGAAACGGACATTCTTAGAAACCACTACAGATACCTCAGGGACTAGTGAATGGGAAAAGAGACTTTCAACATCACCAGTCCGGCTTGTTGCAAGACATGAAGAAGCCCCTATGATTGAACCACTTGTGCCTGACGAGGTGAGTGCTTCTCTGCCTGTTTTTCAAGACTCTCTACTCCAACAACCTTCTCATGGATTTTAATGATAGACATCTTATCCTTTAGACCAAAGAAGATAAAGAAAAATCTGAAAAACGTATATTTTTACAGAAGGAAAGCATGACACATCTTGATTCTCAGGTAAAGAGGAAAGTTTACATTTTATTATCGAAAGATGCTACATCTTAAAATGACAATTTGATAAATACATCACATTTCTTTTGGCAGTGCATTTTTAAAGGTTTGGTTAATATATCACAAAGGTTTCTGATTTAGATTTGTTTCCAGATTTCTTTGCATTTTAGGTTCTCAGAGCTTAGAATCTCATCATTGATTCTCTGGACATCTGCATATATACATGTTTAAACATCTCAGTGAAAATAATAAGCAATATCAACTGCCTTTAGAATCTATTTTCATTGTAGCATTTTTTTAAAAAAAACAAAAACAAATTAGATTTGCTTCTACTATTGTAGCAAATATATTTTCCAGATGTGTTTATGGTAAAGAAGCATGCTAATCAAAATACTGCTTGAACTTCTTCATTCTTATGTGTGCAATTTTCATTGTGCAGGCAGAATCTTCAGAAATGACAGCAAGAATCAAGTCTGTACATAAATAGGTTTATATAGAAGTAGGGTAGGATCCTGCAGGTGAATGCACTTCACTTATTCCTGTATAGCTTGATAGAATTCAGAAGATGCATTTTTGGCCTGAATGGAAATATTATGCAGACTGGAAATGCTAATAAACATTGTCTAGTGCACGGGTCGGCAACCCGCGGCTCCGGAGCCGCATGCGGCTCTTTGAGGCCTTACCTGCGGCTCCGGAGCCTCCTCCGCCATTTTGGCGGGTGCGGGGGGGTGCGCATGCGCGAACGGGCCGCGCATGCGCGAACGGGCCGCGCGCATGCGCGGGCGCATGCGCGGGTGCGCGGCTCCCAGGGTTTTTTTTTTTCCGGCCAAACGGGTCCGTGCGGCTCATCCGACGTTTCGGATGGCCGACCCATGGTCTAGTGTATTTCCATATATGCATTCAGGAAAAAAGAGGAAGAACAGTAGTAAGGCAATCCTATCTATAAACTTTTATAAATCATTTTTAAAATGAGGAGGTACTGAACTAGAAATAAGCTAAAAAAAGAATTCACCATTACCTCTACAAGGCATATGATTATACAAATTGCAAAATCTTGAGGTGCTTTTAGAAAAGCTGTATTTTCTATTATTCTATCTCAAATCTGGAATATTAGAGGGGATCCCAGTTTTTACTGTTTTTCACTTGTAATTCTGTCTCTCTAATCACCTGCTTTTATCTCTTTTTCTTAACTAAATGTTAAGGAAAGCGGCAAGCTGCACCATGCATTTTGATTAGTAACATTATGGACTGTCACTCAGGAAGTACTATTAAATACATATTCTTGGAAGTATATGAAATTGATGGTTCAGCATATGCTTGCAATTGAATATTCAGAGTATAATGTGTTGATTATTTATATAAAGTTATAAAATGCATTATGTAGTGAACAATTGGATAAACACTGCTCTGTAACATTTGCAGTATTTTAGAGAGTACAAAATATTTTAATATTTTAATAAGCAGAATGATTCGCCTTCGTTCGTAAAATATTTTAAATTGTTTCAAGCAGAACTGGGCTTTTGAATATTAAGCTACATCTTCAGATGTTTTGGGAGTGTTTATTGCTCCAAACAGTTCTATTTTGCACTTAAAGCAGCAGTGTTTTGTGTTGAAGAAAATTAAAAACTAAATGATTTTCACCCCCTAGCTAGCATTTAAAAAAAATGTGTAAAAATATTAAGGTAGTATGGTGCCCTTTGCTGTATTATGTATTAAGCTTAGTTGTCAAAGTTGAAATATTCATCTTGCCTTCTGGCTTATGAAAAGACTTAAGAAATGTGTGTGTTAATAAGGTAGCTACTGTAATCACCGAAAAGGTGTAATATTTTAGCTTCCTGACATATACAGTAGAAGTAACCTCTTAGTTGTTCTAATTGAGCTTTTATATTTCAAATATAGGGCACTGAGGATTGGGTTATTGTAGACAAAGTACCCATTGAGGTAGTTGATGGTGAATCGAAAACCATTGTGACATACAAATTAATGACTGTGAGCAGTAAAACTGGTGACATCCCACCCGAGGTTTTAAAGCACAGTATTATTGACATACAGAGCTTTGAGGACTTGGAAGGTGAATTGCTTTCAGAAGATGACAATAAACAGAAAATGTATACCTTAGGAAAATCCTATGATACTGTTTCTGGAAAAATTGTAACCATGACCACTAAAGTAAAAGAGGGAGAAAAAATGGTCCTGCCGTCATTTCAAAACACAGAGATGGCAATGCCAGAATCTGTGAAAGTCATTCCTGTAGTAGCAGAATATGAAATTCTAGAACCAGTAACTGATGAGAAAGCCAGAAGATTATCTGATTCCAAAAGGAGGGTCTCTGAGTCCTTGACACCAATTAAAGAAGCAGACTCCCGACTACAAAATCCAGAAGAAGAAAATGTGAAGAAAATACTGAAGGCAGATGAAGATTTGCAGTTGCCCGAGATGCTGGGAAGTGTACAGACAGCCAAAGCTGAGAAATCGCTTGAGAGTGAACAACAGAAAGGAGAGACTTTTGGTTGGAAAACTAAGCCTGAGAGGAAACATGGCAGAGAGCCACCTTTCACTATTGCTACTGCTCACTATGTCACTGAGTCATCAGCATCAAAAGTAGTGGTAACATACAACTTTGACCCAGTTTAACAATTAAAGCATGACTTTTTTTAGACAATTTCTGCACTACCCTGCCTCTTAGTCCTTTTGCTGCTTGGCCTTATTTTGACAACAGCCAACCCAGCTTTTTTATTATTTCTTCATGATTTAAATCAATTAACACAATACAAAGCTGACATTAGGCGTTTAAACTAAAGATCAGTCTTACTGAAATGTAGTATGCTGCTATTGCTTGTTTTTGAAGAGAAAATAATGCTTTACAAGACCAGCAGAACCCTAGTCCTAACCACTTGCTTGTTTAGATTACTACTTATATTCGGTACAGACTTGTGCTAATTTATTTTCCATTATTTTCTCTTTGTAACCCTGCCACATTTCCTCCTCTCCTTTGTCTGTGTCAATTAACATAAACTTTGTGTGTGTCTGTTTCGCTTTCTGTGTCCATATGCCTATGACTATATATTTCTCTGTCTGTTTAGACAAAACAACTCTCCGATGAAAAAACTTTGGATGGTTCTGGTATCTTCACATTAATAGAATCTGCAAGAAAACCAACTGAGTTCATAGGAGGGGTTACAACTACTTCACATAGCTGGGCACAGGTGGCCATCTGATTCATCTTTAGATTTTAATGATTATCCCTTGATGGGTCTTGGTATTATTTTATAGTAACACTGAGTTTACCTTTATTATTTTGCACATAAGTATCTTTAGGAACGGTATGGAAAACATTAATGCACATGCTGAGTATTTTTTCTTCCTAAAGCTGTACATTTAAACTTGAAGAAATTCAGAAATGGGAGATAGTCAGTTTGTTATTCTTGAGATAGAATTTAAGTATATGAAAGATAAAATTGGACTTCATATTTATTAGCAATATGCAGATATCCAGATTTAAAGGGCAGAATATAATTTGGAACATGCAAAGATGTGAATGTACATGTCAGGTACACCTTAAGGCAGTTGCATCTTTTTCCTGATCACACGACCATGCTACAGCATGATCTAATTTAAGGTACTTCTGAAGCATTTTGTATTTTAACAAGTAGTTCAAGCATGCCACGTGTAAATCCAAATCACATTTTGCCTTTCAAACTGAGGTCTCTTCAAAATCTTTATAACAGAAATCATATGGAATTTCTGAGCACTCGGATCACCTGTACAGAAAGTAAAAGCATGTAAAACAAACCCTCGGTCATGTTTGATGGTCTTTAATTGTAGATTTTACACATTAGCTTTTAATATTAACTTGCCTTTCCTGCAGCGAACAGAAACACAAACTGATCAGGAAAAGAAAGCAGAGGAGCAACAGCAGGAGGCCACCGAGAAGGTTGTGCAGGAAACTTTAATAGTCAAGGAGAAACATGTGATGAGTTTGCATGCAAGTGAGGATGCTGCTAAGTTGGCTGGCCTTCAGCTGGATGCTACAGCACAGACAATATCCCATGTGGCTTCTAGCATCAAAGGGAAAGAGGGCTCTGCTATCACAGAGGGGGCTAAAGAGGAAAAAGCTGCAATCCAACAGGAAGAAACTGCTACTATTTCTCATGATCTACAAGAGGAGCAAAGTAAATCAGCCCATATTTTGAATACGCAAGAAAGCAAACCTCTTTTTGAGGTAATTAAACATGTCTAATTTGCTGATTCTGAACAAAAAGATAAACTACTGTATACTTCTTTAAGGAAGTTATGCAATGCATCTAACATTGTTATTGTGAGCAGTTTGTTTCTTCAGGCAGCTTCACATGCATTTGTTCTTCACTTGTATGGCTTGCAAGCTCAATTTGTCCTTTTCATTAATTGTCACTGGTTTAGTATGAGATTTAAATGTGGCGACATGGCTACTATATGGTTAAGGCTCGCAACCTAAATAACTGTAGTTGTGGGTACAGCCAGGGCTTCCCTTGATGTGTGAATATAGACTTAATGTCTAACTTAATATAAAATAGCACATAATCCATCTGGAAGGCATGTGCATCCAAGACAGGATGCAGAAATTCTCTTTCATAGTGATTTCTGCTGCTTCATTTTCTTCCATCTCTCCCAACTGGTATACATGCAGATGTTAAAAACAAAGTTTGCCTTCCCCTTTAACTCCTGGGACTCTCTGCAGATCACATTGAACATTTTAAAAATTAACCAGGAAGCAACGCAATGCTTCTTCACAAGCATGGCATCTTGAAGTTTATTGCAACGTTCGTTTTTACATTTATTTTTTTCTTTTTATTTACTTTTTAGCATCATATGCACTCTTTAAGAAGCATTTTGGACTAAGTAATACAGCTTAATGCTGATACTAGAACATATTTTATCACAGCAAAGACTGAAGTATAATCTTTCATGGAAAAATTGTTACCTGTTTCTTTATCTTACCTACTTTCAAATCTAAAAACACTTCCCAACTGGAATGTTCTAATTGTAAACTGCCATATATGCAATCTTTTCATGATTTCAACCCTGTTTTAACTATTTAAAGGAAAATAAGCTTATGTAAATTTGGGCTACAGCAAAATAAATTTAAGCTTTAAATGAAAAAATATATATGCTATTTAAATATGTTCTCAATTTAGATCTAAATAATGGTAAAAATGCTGTTTATAAGCTTATGTACTTTTAAGATACTTCTTGTTAGGCAAGGGCATTCATTTACATTTTACTCTGGATTACTAGAAAATCAAGCAGTTTTAATGTGTCCTACGTTTACATTTCATTGGAACAGTCACCCATTGTGAAGACTGAGACAGTCAGTTTTGGCAGTGCTTCTACAGGTGCAGAGAAATTGGAAATTTCTATGAAAGAAGTACCTGTTGTCCATACTGAAACAAAAACTATTACATATGAATCATCTGAGGTAAGGTACTAAAATAAAAAGATTGAAAAAACAAGCATATTCTATGAACAATAAAATTTGCACTCAAGCTAACAGATTGGTGACAAGGGCAACATTTATAAAAAAAAATAAAACTTCATTTGGACTAAGAACCCTCTAATAATAGTTCAAGACCATTCCAATCTTATTTTATTAAAGAGATTATCGGTAATGTTGCAAAAAAAGTTTCGTTCTTATGATATAAACATTTTTAAAGACTGATTGAAAAAGGTTTTGGTATAATAATAAAATATTGAATACATGAAAAATACCTTCATAATTAATTGAATTGACAGGTTGAAGAATAAAAGATGGATACAATATTGCTAGTAGTTTTTTTTCCCGTCTTGTTTTCAGTCCTAAACAAGCTGACAATTCCATCTGCACTTGAGTATTGAAAGAAATGAACTATTTAAATTCTACTACATAGTAGAATGTTTGCCAACTTTATACAAATAACTCCAATCTTGAATGCATTTATCATTTCATATGATTTTTTCTTAGGTGGATTCTAGTGCTGATTCTGAACCAGGAGTTCTGATGAGTGCACAGACTATTACTTCTGAAACTACTAGTACCACAACTACTACACATATCACCAAAGTAGGTGTATCAGAAATTTGTTTTATTCAATATAGGCATAGGTTTATTATTAAATATATAAATATCTGAGCTAAACAACTAAAGTAATCATTTATTTGTTGACCATGGAATAGAAGCCGTAGTTAAGGTATGCTTTTTATGGCTTAGTCTCTTTTTAAGAATGTATTTTAATACTTTAAAATGCAACACAAAAAGAATAAATTAAAAAATGATCCAAAGTTCTTTATAAACTGATTCCAAATTTTAGGAGTAAAATTCAACAGCACACTGACATCTTTAAGTTTTAACTCCATTATGTTAAGAACATTTAAACCATTACTTGGGCACATATCCAAATTGTATGCATTAATGCACTTTTCAGTGTATTGTATCTTCAGCATAAATAGATATCACTTTTTAAACATCCAGTGAACTATCTATCCAATAAATTCCAAAAAGTGTTGTTTATGATGCAGTTTATATTTAACATTATGAGAGAAAACATTATGAGAGAGAGATCAGAAGCTTGTTCCTATTGCACATGCATATTGCACATTTTCTCATTTGGTATTCTGAAAATTAAACAGCATATCAACCATATGTATTATTTAAATGTGGACTACCATTTTGCATTTAGCAAACATTTTAATTTCCCATAGGGGAAAAAAGCAGTAAACTTCCTTTGACAGTATCTTGAGGCCTTAGTTGCTTTTTTTCCCCCTTTAAGACAGTAAAAGGAGGCATTTCGGAGACAAGAATTGAAAAGCGAATTGTGATAACGGGTGATGCAGACATTGACCATGATCAGGTATGACATGTAAGCTTCTAAAATTGGCTCCAAATTAGTCTATTTTTCTTTAAGCTTAAAAGTCTATTTTAGTATCAGCAGGTCTTTAAAATATATTACAATTCAGTTCAAATGTAAAATGTCTATTTTGAGTCACATTTTCCTCATTTGGAAATTGTAAATTTAATCATGAATCTCTCTTCACCTTGCTACTGATCATGCATGTTCCACCTCCTTCTCCTTTCTGCCCTTCTGTGGTTTCCTTATGCTAGGCGCTGGCTCAGGCAATTAAAGAGGCCAAAGAGCAGCACCCTGACATGTCAGTGACCAAAGTAGTGGTACATAAAGAGACAGAAATCACACCAGAAGATGGGGAGGATTGACTACAGGTAAGAGGACTAGATTTTTTTCCAGGCACTCACAGACTGGCATGTGACAAAGATCATTCCTTCTCCCTGAACCCATCATTATTCCTTTCTATTTATTCTTTCTGGCATTTATACTATGCTTTGTGGGGGGGGAAATGATTTGGCTATTTAGATTAACTTTATGGAGTAGAACATTTTCTTTCTTTATGTTAATGCCAGTTAGAGAAATAGGAGAAACCCATTTGCTTATGTCTGCTTGCTAGTTGCTATGCATTTTCCATGAAGTAGCTCTGTAGTTGACAATCCTGAAGATTGCTTATGCATATTTTGTGGGCAAAAAAAGCATATTCTCTAATTGTAAAATACTGTTTTGCCTGAGAAAGCTTGCAAGTATGTTGAACTGAAATACCAGTATTTAAGTTTCAACTGCAAAGTTGTTTGTGGATAACCTTTTTTAAACTGTTCATTTTTCTAAGTTTCCTAATATGTTCTGGCAATTTTTATGATTGTTTCTTAAAAGGAGACAATGACATGCAATTTTTTGTTGCTGTGATTGAATAAAGGCATGCAGACAAATTCTTGCTAAATTAGCAGTGGAGTGTTAAATGCAGTTACTATATGCATGTGCTAGAATATGTTTGGCATACTAACCTGCTATTGCAAGATTTAGTCTACAAAAGCTGAATATTGTGTGTAAAAAAAGGAGATGGCTTTTACTTGGTTTGAACTTTTAGTATAAATCTTAATGTTAAACAAGTTTTCCTTATGTCTATATATATTATGTGTTACTTCATGAAACATTAGAATTTTCAAAAATCAGTTGCTGTAGCTTTAGCAATATGTGAGGAAGATGAAAAGAGAGAAGAAGGAACAAAGATGAGTCTACGAACAGAGCCTGAACAACAAATTAATGGAATTATTTATAGCAGAACATTTGGGAATGACAAGTATTTATATAGAGTACATATAGCAGTTATTTTTATATGCCGTGTTACATATGTCATTAACTTATATTGAATCAAGGCTTTTTCTACATGGCCAGTAATAACTACTTCGTTAGTTATTCCAAATATCAAATCTTTCCAGTGCATATACTTGATGTCCTTTCATTACAGATGTCAAAAATTGAATCTGGAACATTTTTTATACATATAGATTTGTCATCAACAGGCTCTCATTAAAAAGACCATCAATATAATTGTATAGATTTTCAGAAAATAGAGATCTGAACTCAACTTACTTTTATGAATCATTGCATCAGCCTTAAAGAGTTCTTTTGTATAGAAATATTTGTAATTCTTTTTGTGACTTTATTTACTATTTTAGATTTATTATTGATGGAATATAACTATACTCTCTCTACTGCAGGATTAGAGTAGCTTTCTATGAACTTCATCACTGGGAATATCAGAGCCTATATGGAGTCTTGGTTCTAACCCAGCTGACTTGCATCTCTCCAGAGAAATTTTCAATGTGGAAGATTTTGATTTTAATTGCTAATTAAGGACACTGGCAGAAATCCCCCAGTTACAGCAATTTGAATCAGCTTTAATAATCTAATAATTGCATGAAACAACAAATTACAAAAAAGCAGCATTTTTATTTTCCTAAATCAACTTTACATCTAAATGGCACGTTCATCAACAGTTAAAACAATTGTATTATGCTACACATAAAACAGCTCATGCCTTTACTATTATTGAGAGTCTAAACACAGTTTCTTGGGGTGCAAAGGTTTGTTTAGGGAAAATCAAGACCACACTACAATACTAGAAGCTGTACAGGTACTATATATATATGTTTTATTACATTAGATGTGCCAATAACATACTTTATTCAACAAATAACTTGAATCATATACTTGTTATAATTTAGTTTTATTATTCTTGTTCTATAAACAATGGTGAATCTCTAACCTTATTTAAGTGCTTATAAAATATGCTTTGTTTATCTGATTTGGGACCCTTAATAGCTAATGATTTTTAGAATTGTTAAAGTTGGAAATCCTGCCGTCACTTTTCTAAAGTCTCAATCTATAAATTTGCGTTGTGATTATTTTGAAGAAAATGTATATTTTCCTTAGCATCTCAGATATGTTCATCTGAAAACATGATTTTTCAAAACCAAGTCCTGTCCACTCTCAGACAAAGAAGTTTCTTTTGCAAGTCTAGTCAGTGTTCCTTACTTAGGTCAGAGTTAAGCCTTAAATTGTACAGAACACTTAAAAAGCATTATTTCATTTTTATTATCACATCAATTTAAAGGGATCCAATGTTCTTATGCTGTCAGTTTCATCACAATACATGGCGAATGTATGTTTCTGCATAGTAAAATAAAAGTGGTAAATGCACCTAAATTTGTATTGGTCTGTGTCTAAAAATGTTTTTGCTACACAGTATTTAAATGTTGCTACTATTTGTATAAAATCAAAGACATTTAATATTTTAAAGAGATGTTCTTCCATACAGTTTCAATATGGTTTAGGTAGGTACAAATAGAAGGTCAAGGAAAATTGAAGGAAATTGTAAAAAGTAATTCTGTCTGTTCAATTTTGTACATATAACTTCCCTTTGATCTCTTCTGTATTATAAATCTATGTAATGTGTTTCATGTAAGTTTAATACATGATCAACTAAATATTTTTGAGCATTAGCTTTAAAAAATAGTTTTGTATTTTATATTCTAAATCTAGCCAGAATGCTCCAAATGCTATATTGGAAGAATTCAATATTTGTTTTGTGATCAACCAGTGAAATGCTGAAGTATTGTGCCTTTGATGTTTGAATTTAGTTGCTCATTCACAATTCAGGCATGATATTTTTCACTGAAGAGAAGATGTAATAAACTTCATTTAATAGGCTTTGAAATAATGGAGTATTTAAAATGTTATTTTTGTCAATAATAACAGTATACACACTGTCCAGCTCAAGGCTATTTAGGATAGAATAGGATAAGTATTTTGAAATAAAAAAGACAATCTATAGAGAAAACATATAGAGTCTTTTGCAGGTATGGAGCTGGAGCCACATGTCCAGTTTATATATTCAGTGCCTCCCACCTATTATTACAAAACAAATGAAAAGAATTTTGGGGCTAAATGTTTTACTCTAGACACAGCAATAAATAACCTTTCATTCACACTATATTCTTACTCTAGAAGCTTTCAGTTATGACAGATAAGTTGCTTTATTGTAAGTACAATCAAAGCCATATAGTCAAAAGATCAGTGCATTGCAGAACACAAAAACGAACCATAATTATAATATGTTTTCTCCAGAGTTTAAATTCTAGGGCCCTTTTCTTCCATCTGTTTGTATTAATGGAAATGAGGCCATTCTCTTCCTAACCTTGATAGTGGGAGATATATAATTATGTCCCCCTTAGAGAACCACTCAGGTGCTTATCTTAATAGCTTCAGTCTTAAAAGTAACCACTATAGGTGCATTGCTATAATAATCTGAAGAAGTGGTTTTAAAAAGGCCAGACTGTTATAAACATTATGGATGTTTTACCATTTAGAAAATTGCATATCTTCATAGAGCTTACCAAGTCAAAATGTGCTTCCATTTGGCATGTTAGTGGTTTTGGCCATGTTCATGATACTTAATATATTGGAATGTGTTCTGTATTATTTTGTATTTACTTTACCTCAAACAACTTTTGGTTTGGTTAAATGTGATATTTTTCAAGAGCCCCGGTGGCGCAGTGATTATAATGCAGTATTGCAGGCAAACACTGCCCACAGCCTGGAGTTCAATCCTGACGGAGGGCTCAAGGCTGACTTAGCCTTCCATTCTTCCGAAGACGGTAAAATGAGAACTCATAGATCAGGGATGTCAAATTGCCGGCCCACAGGCCGGTTTCATGCTGAAATCACGCCCACCCCATTGCCAGCAATGGAAAAAAAAGTCGCAACACGTCATGTGATGATGCGAGTTTGACACCTTTGTCATAGACTGTTGGGGGCAATATGCTGATATTGTAAACGGCCCAGAGTAAGCTGTAAAGCACTATGGGGCACTATATAAGTCTAAGTCAGGGGTCTTCAAACTTGGCGCTTTTTTGACTTGTGGACTTCATATCCCAGAATTTCTCAGCCAGCATGCCTAGCTGAGGAGTTCTGGGAGTTGAAGTACACAAGTCATAAAAGGGCCAGGTTTGAAGACCCCCTGGTCAAAGTGCTATTGCTAATGCTAAAACTTTTAATAGAGTTATTTTTCATAATACATTGATTACTCATGTCTTTAAAATTAGTACAAAAATAATTGATACTTAGTTCATTCAGCACATTCTCCAAAAGTTTCAATGTCTTTTTTTAAAGATCTACCTATATATATATATTAAATGATATAATTGTGAACATTTTACAAAGGATTAAATTCTACTTAACACAATTCACAAGGAAAGCCCATTTTAGTAGATTTGAGAGTATCCATTATTCCCAAAAGTCTTTGAATCAAAGGATAAGTCATTTGGATGTTATGTAAATTAAACAATTTGTATTGGAGTTTACTCTATTGTGTCCAAAGCCCATTTAGTCAAAGTATTATCAATTAAGGTTTTGCTGTACTTGTAAGTAAACAAGCAAATGATTGTGGTTTATTAAAATTATTGCTATAAACCCATAAATATTCCTCTTTGAGATACTAGGAGTTATCCTACCCGACATACTATTATAATTTTGGGTTCAATGCTCATCTAATCATTTTTAATTTTTTCTTGCTTTGGGCTTCATATTTGTGCATGATGTTCACTCTTTGCAGCACAGTCATCTTATTTTCCACAGTGAAAAATCAAAAATTAATCTCTTAAATCATTTTTAATCCTAATCCACTTGTATATTGAAATAAAGTACCCAAATATACACCAGGATCTTTGTTATTAGTATTGCCATAATAAAATAAGAAGTTTGATAAAGAGAAAAAAAAGTGTTTTTCAAATAATAAAGGTGTTGTGTTTTGAATTTGGAATAAAGCAGCTCTACCTGAAGCTTTGTGTCTGAGTGTTGAAATATTTCTTCCATTCTAAGAACAAAAACTCTTTAAACATTTCAAGGAACTTGGATATAGCTGCAGTCCCTTATTTCTCTCTTCAGGGCCTCAGTAATAGTGGTAGTTCATGTTGTATACTGCTAAAACTCAAATTGAAAAAATAGGCCTAAGCACTAAACTTTTAAAACAATTTTAAAACAATAAAAGTCCTCACAGAATACATTTAAGTTGAAAAAAATTATTCAGATAAGCATTAGCTAGTAACAGATTCACAAAAGGAGAGGTCTTTTTGTGTAAATAAAATCTAGTTTGGTCGGCCAATTGTAGGGAACAGATCAATAATCTAATATTCCATTCAGTATCTAAGTTGTTTAATTCTTAAAAGTTTCATTTTTAAAAAAAATAAAAAATAAAACTTGGCTTTCTGAATACCTCAGGGTAGTTTCTGTAGGATCAATTTGTTCTTTTTTTCTTGGCCCTAAGAGTGGCTGAAGGCTAGGTTAAAGAATGAAAGGGTCTGGTGGTGTTTTTTGATTATATAAGTGATAATGTTACAACGAGATGTGAAGTGTACATGTACTCTGGCTAAGCTGAAACAAGGATGAAAAATAGTTCAATCAAATACTCCAAACTTTAGTCCAATTACAGTACTTGGGGGAGTTGGAAGATTGATTGCTACTGCTTGAAACAGGCAAGGATGTTTCATATTCAGAACAAAATCCTGAAATTTGTTTTGTACCTGGAACACTCAACCCATATAACAAGCTATATTTAATTTAACATATGCTGAAGAAAGGCTACCTTGAAGTGACTGGAATAGTTAATTGCTAAACTATACCAGCAAAATGCATATCCAAGATTGGTCTTTCCGGAAACTAGAAATCATGGTTCGTATAATAAAGTTATAGCTACATTAGTAATTTTGCAAGGCAAGAAACAGTATTATGACTGTTAAGTGTTGCAACAGATACACTGAAAGACTACAATTGTAACCACGTGATTAAGAAATGCTGTATTGAACATAAACACTTAAAATGTATCCATCTGCTGTACTATGTATGGAACACTTTCTTCCAAAGGGATGAACATGATAAGAATGCTAGGAAAAGCAAATTAACTGATTTAGAAAAACCAAATGATATTCTCTACTAGAATAAGCATAAAATGCACAATGATAATTCAGTGTTGGTGAATTTGCTTTTTGTTGGAGGGGTTGCAAATTCTGTGGGAGAAAAAAATAAAAAGTTATTGCCTATTTGCAACAATTGCATTTTGTCTGTTTTTTGTTAGTATAGAGTCCACACCATACAAAGTAACTAAAACAAGATCAACCTTGTTTGAAGTCATTATACACAGAAGTATACAGGGTGTAATATTTATAGAGGAATCCTAATTTCAGAAAAATCAACTTCAGTTGTGCTTCATTAAGATAAAAAGATGACAATGCCATTGTTAAAGGGGAATTTGGTAGAATTACTGAATATGTAAACACATAGATGCTATAGCAAGGAAGACCCAGCAACCTATGGGAAAAAAATTCTGCCTTACAGAAAGAATTGTTTTCATTGCACAAATTCCATGTATAGTTGCACATTATACATCTGAACGCCTTTTTGTTTGCTGGCAAGCACTTTAGACAATAGTGGCCAAAAAAAAAACCACCGTTTTCGTACATGGTTTCTACTAGGATTCCAGAGATCGTCCCAAATGTGTTTTTTCAAAAGGCAACTGGACCTTGTTTTTTCCTTGAAGATATTTCTCTTCTCATTCAAGAAGCTTCTTCAGTTCTGATTGAATGGTGGGGAATGGGAGGATTTATATTCTTTTCTATCTTTCCATTCCCCACCATTTAGTCATAACAAAACGTTTTCAAGAAAAAAACCAAAAAAGTCCAGTTACCTTTTGAAAAGCACCTTTGGGAAAACCATGACCTGGATGACTTGAGAATCTCCATAGACATTCTTAATTATTTGCACTTCTAGAACGTTGATTTTCCAGCAGGTCAACAGTATCACCTGATTGTGTTCCCTGAGAATTCAAATTTGTATTTTTTTTCTCAGAGAGAATATAGATATTAAAATAAACCCTGTAGGTTCATGAATTCTGAAAATTATATGAAGCAGTCCTGCTAGAATTCCCGTCAAAACCCTCAGTACTCAGAAATAACCCATATAGTTGATACAATTATATCCCCAATACCTGGATATTTTGGTAAAAACTAATAAAGTAACTTATGATAATCTAGAGTGTTGATTACTGTAGTCACAGCTGTGACAAAGATCTAACAGAATTCCCAACGTACACAATAGAGAAAATGTGGATTGCAATATCTAGATCAGTGAAGAAACTCAAAGAATAATGCTTTTGAAAACATCTGGGTTAAAATAACAGTAGTATTACTGCTAACATCTGCTTTTGATAATAAAAAAAAAAAAGAATGTTTTCCAAAAGCAAACTACAAATATGTCAAAAATACAGGAGTTAGTAATGATCAGAAATTTTAAATAATTTAAATAAACTTCCTGCCCTTTCTTGTTGAGAATTTTCTCCATCAGCTATCCTTAATTTGATTTTAACCAGTAAGGACAGTAGATGAAACAGAAATAGAGGGAACTATGGAGGAAGCTGTGTATATACAGCTGGATTTCTTGATACTAAGGGAATCCAAAGCTGAGTACCGTTGAACTTTGGACTTCATTTAAAGCAATGATTCCATGGCAGTGGTAGCTAATGGGAAGAGAAATCTAAGATGGGTAGGATTTAATTTAAAAATGAGATACTAAAAGTACAATGGCAAATTATCCAATGAGGAAAAAATGGTATATAGCAGAAGCCAATCTGGCTACACAAAATTCTTAAATGAAACACTCAACATATGAATGAGATGAAAAGTGGATAGTTCACCAAGGAAGAATGCAAGATTCTCTAGATTTGGAGAGATGGTGTCATGAAAACTAAAGTTCAACAAAGGATGCTAAAAACAAAGAGGAAAAGAAAATATATATGCTACAGCACAGGAGAAATGCAGTAGGGTAGCAATGAATAAAGATGAAACTACTTTTTTCATTCTTTTGTTCAGTACCATAAAATGCTGCTTGAAGGAGTAGGAATGCAGCTCAGCCATATGAAAAACATGAAGAATACCTGCTGCCCATGATTAACTTAAATCTCCAGGATTAGATGCATCCTGTCCAAATACAATGAAGAGGAAGCTGGACAGCCATATTGATATGGGCAAGGGAGTCCTACAAATTCATTCTTTTCATTTTAGGTTTAGAAATCTTACTTAGGATACTACATCTCAGAACCTAATCTTATTTTTAGGTACTATATCTTGTGTTTTTTCCTCCTGTTCAATCGTGTCTGATTCTGGGAGAATGCCGTAGAAGTCCTGCAGGTTTTTTGGGCAAGAAATTTCAGAAGAGCCATTGCCTGTTTCCTATGACTGAGAGAAAGTGATTAGTCCATGATCATCCCACTGGCTTTGTGCCTATGAGAGATTAGAACAGTTCCCCCGGTTTCTAGCCTGATGCCTTAATCACTATACCACACCGGCTTTCATATATTACTTACACTTTATTTTTCTTTTGTGCAAGAGAATCATTGTGACAGAAAAATAAAGCCATGACTGATAAGATTTCAGTCAACTGTTACCAATTTTATGTGTTTGCTTCATAGAATTAATTAAAGATAGCTTCATAGAATTAATTTTGCACAACTTTCTAAACAGATTTTGCATAACATATTGAACTGCAAACTAAACACAGTTTAGTTTAACATAAATGTATCAGATAAACCAAACTTCTGTGGTCAATTCATTATTCACCATGCAACACGGTGGGGAAAGAAAGGAAGAAACAAAGTACAAGACCAGCCACATGACACACCCTGCCATACAACAAAACATTTCAGAAGCTGTAGAACGCAGCTTCCGAGATCTGCAAGTGGGCATTGCACACTGCCCAGAGGCTACCATATGAAGACAAATTATGCATTGTAAAGATCGCCCTGAGGTGAGATATACTTCCAATGTAATCTATCAAATCCCCTGCATGGATTGCCCCTGTGACTATATAGGTCAGACAGGGAGGAAGCTAACCACCAGTTTACAAGAACGCAAGCGAGCGGTCAGATGAGACCAGAACTCATTGGTAGCCTCGCACTGCAATGAACAAGGACACACATTTACTTTTGCAGCTACTAAGATTGTTGGAAGAGCAGACACAAAAACAGCCAGGGAAGTGATTGAAGCCTGGGACACAGGTCCCTCGTCATTCAACCGAATACTGATTTACTAGTACTATCAAGTACTTTGAAGGTGAGGGCTGGGCAGCACAAGCAAATGACAGCTAATGACTTAAAAGCCAGCCATCAACACACCCCAATCAATATCTAAAAAGCCACTTACAACAGGCACTATAAATACCACACAGAGAAGAGCACACACCCTGCTAGAGAGAAGTGCCCTGAAGATGGGCTCCAATACAAGTCCGAAAGCTTGGAAGACAAAATCTCTGGTCCCGGTGACTGACCCAGATTGGATCCTGCAACGTTATCCTGGGACAAGTATATTTGCCTTCATTCGTCAACTCATTATCTTTAGTTATTTATAATCACCTCTAGGATAATAATTTTCCCAAAGTGGCTTAATGTAAATTATTTGACTAAACCATGACTATAATCAATCAATATAAACAATTGTAAATCAAATATTTAAAAAATAATGTATAAAGACCTCAAGCAACTGTCAGCCAGGGCAGTAGTGACAATGCCTGTTTGAGAAGGACACAGTTCCTTGCCTTCTTTCCTTTAATCAGAAAAACCATCTCCCACCCCCTCAAGATCAGTTTATGAATCAGGGTGTCACTGAGAGCCAGAACCCTGGATAGTAAAGTTAGCCGTCAGCAAGCAAACCTATTGGCCGAACATGGCTCTTTTCACTAGAAAGCCTCTGTCCCAGAGCTGTCTTCTCAGCGCCGGCCCCATCTTTGGCGGAGAACCTCTTACCTCAACCGGGAGAGGGAACGGGGGGGGGGAGAGGATATTATGGGCAGGACAGTCACTATTTCAGCCTCAGAATTTACCATTATTTTTGTTCTCAGCGTGGAAATGGAATATTCCGGTCCTTCAAATTAGCAATGACATGGAACAGTATGTGCAGCTTGAAGGAAGGTTGAAACTGTCCCTTATCATTGTTTTTTATTATTCGTAAAATGTAACTGATATGTAATTGGGATAAGCGTCCGTCAGAGACAAATTATTTCTCGGTAACTAATTTAATGCGTGGAAAGACGAGCCAAGGAGATGCCTCCTTCCTGCTGCAGCAGAATGAAAGCAGCTAATCCGGAATCCAGTCCTGCCGACCGCTTCCATCTCGCGCGGCCCCGACCACAGCGACCAAGAGCCAGAAGCGGCTCAGCCGAGGGCGCGCGAGCCCGGGAAGAGCGGCAGAGCAATGCAAGCGCGCCTTCCTCCTCCCCTTCCAACAGCCGACGTCGCCGCCGAGCTCCTTCGCCTCTTTAGAAAGATCCCCGCAGTGCCCGCCCTTTCCCCGCGGGGGGCGCGCCCTGCTCGCATCGCGCATGCACGTTCCCGCCTCCGGCGCGCCTCGCGCGTGCGCGCGCGGGGCTGTGAATGCTCGTGCAGGAAGCGGCGGTAACGGCTGGAGACGCGCGCCATTCCCCCTACATCCCCCCCATCCCCAAATCCTTGCTCGGACTAAGCACCCCCGCCACCATAAGCCAACCTCCCCCGCTTCCCGGAGTCTCCGCGTGAAGCGCAGCCCGGCAGGTAAGTTGGACGAGCATCTGCGCGCGCACTCGAGGCTCGACTGCTGCAGCAGAACCGGAGGGAGGCGGGGAGGTGCACTGGAGAGGTTCCGTTGCGCGCCGCCCCTTGCTGCTCTTCCTGCGCGCGCCATTGGTCTCGGGCCTGGAAGGCTGCCTCCCGCTACTGGAACCGCCGCCGTCTCCTTTACCGGAGCAGGAGGATGCCGGAGATGGCGCAGTCCCGTGCAGCGCGGCAGCAGGCAAAGGCTCGCTCCGTGGTAAATGAATGCTTACAGTCCGGCAGCGCCGCCCATTCGTTAATGCTGGGGAGCGCGAGCGAGGGAGCGAGCTCTGCCGCGGGATTTAGCGGCTGGGGGAGGGGGTGGAATGGAAGGCTGTTTTTTTTTCTTCGCTCCCGCGCGCGCGGGCCTTCCTGAACTCCGCCTCCTCGGTGAAGGGGGGGGGTGGGGGAGTCGCGCGTGAGGGATCTGTGCACTTCGCTTAGCTGCAGCCCCGTCTCAGCGGGGCACAGTCGTAAGGCCTTGCACGGGCACTAGCACGCATGCACCGACCATGCACCGTGCACGTTTCTTACATGGTTACTCGCACGGAGCCGGCAGTGTTACTTTTTTCTCTCTACAAAACGTGCACGTTAGAATTTCATGCTCTTTTCTACATATAGCGAAAGATCGCCATAGGCTCAGTATGAAAAAAAAACTGACTTGGAAATCGGTGTCGTTTTCGTGGTAGTCGTTTTGATTTCCCCATAAGACTTCAGACCATTTATGTCAAGAGATTTGGTTTGTTCGTTTTATTAGTGCTTATACTAGTCGTTACAAGAAAAGCTTCTTAAAAAACATCACTGTTAACTTAGATCGGTAGGGTTCGATGCATACTTCCGAAAGCTAATTAGCAAATTTCAGGAATCATCCATAAAGTCGAATATATTTAATGTGTTCTGAGAAGATAATGTTTTGGAATTCAGTTTTGAAACATAATTCCAATTTTACCTTACAATAAGCTTTAGTCCTACCGGGACTTGCTTTTGATTTATATATGCATAGAATTGTTCTATTATTCTTGGTTTAGTTCTTTTGGCTTCACAAATTTAAAAAAAAATCTCTGGATTATCTGTTACCTTGGTGAGTTTGTTATCAGGAAAGATAGTTTAGAAAATAATACTTCCTAACACTGTTTTAGAAAACAAAATATTAATTATTGAGGAAATCCCCATGTACCTTCTAGATTTATCAAGAAGTTAGCTAAAGGATGATAGAATTCATATATCCCCTAAAGTTAAAGAAAATGTTATGCATGGCATTCTCTGTTTCCAGAATATTCAGTGGTAACATTCTGTCTAGGCATTCAGAATACACGATAAAAGGACCTGCATATTGTACAGTCTTCATGAATTCTTGAGTGACTAGAGGCCCAATCAAGATTTTATCTCTCATGATGAATCTCTGTGAGCATAGAATCCTTTTTGTATGCACTAAAAGCACAAAAATTTTATCTGACTCGCCTTCCAGTAAAGAAAAATAGCATATCATTGTATGCCCTTTTATGTTCTTCAGTTGTTTTGCATATTCTGAAGCTTGTTCACTGTTCCAAGCAAAAGTGAAATCAGAGAACTGGTTCTCCCCCCACCCCAGCAAAAAAATACAGCATTGAACCAGTTGGTTTTCAATCCATTATTATAGTCCAGATTTATTTATAGAGTAAACTGCATGTCTGTACATGAATTTTAGTCATTTCTTGCTCATAATAGCAACCACTGTTTTATACTGGATGTCTGAATAGGAAACTTGTATATGTGAACCAGGATGGTTCTTGATTTACAAATCCTAATTTAGAATAATAGTAATTGGATTATCAGATAAGCTAGGATCAGTAGTTTTAGATGAGAAATTCTGGAGTATGTGGGAAAGAGCAAAAATGTGAATGCAAAAAGTGCCAAATATAGCTTTCTGTCAATAACCAGGATTCTACTTTATGACTTTTATAGGCCTGGCTATTGGTTAACTATTGTGCTAATATGAGTAGGCCAATCCTAAATTCTTAAAGGAAAAAAAGCTTTGGAGGCAGTTAAATTCATCAAAGAAAAGTGTTTGGTAAAAAATGTTGAAAAACTGAGCAACTTTCAGTCCCTTTGTGAGATCACACTGTTGATCAGTTTCTTGCTTTAGACAAATATGTGCCTGATTGCAGGCACCTGTGTCTAATTGGTAGTAAAAAAAATGCACTTATTTTTCTAATTCAAAAGGTATTCCCAATTGCTGACAGTCCTCCACAACAGATTAAAGTGCTGTGGATAACATCACCTGGAGCAGTAAGGGAGATGTTTATTTTGCATTTTGGGAGAAAATACAATGAAAAGACATTCAAAGTATTTATGAGGGAAAATATCTGCCCAAGATGACCCCTGTGCTAATGACACTGTAGCAATAGCACAGAGAAATAAATAACTTCCTTTGAAACTGTGAAATAAATAGAATCTAAAACCACAGCTTTAGCAAAAGTGCTGTGATTAATTTTTATTTTCTAACTCTGTGCAAAATATCAACTTTGTTAGGTGGCTATCAGTAAAATTAAGATAAAAGTGTTGTACAATAATAGAAAGAATATTGACTCAACATAAGATAATTTCTGTTGTATTTTCTACCAGTTTGCCACATCCATTAAATGAATCACTACAGAATCACTAAAAGATGGTGTTAAATTTAGAGAAGCCACAAGAAATCTGGAGAGGAGGTTCCATTCAGAAAACAATCATGTGGACCATAACCAGCAACAAAAGTTGCGAGTCTTTCAAGTTTCCTTTCTTGCTACACCTTTGTCCTTTTCCTGGGTAGGTCATTGTGTTTCCAGACAATGTATAGGCCTGTAATTGCCCATTATTATTTTGTTGTAAAAAACCAAAACTTATAGGCTTCAGACACATCCTTCAGAAGAAATATTAAACTTAACTCGTTTTACAGTTAAATGCTTTTTGAAAAATGTAGTGTCAATGGTACAAAGAATCTGGTGTGAGCATTTCCACCATTTGGGATACCTTAAGTTTGGGAAATCAGCTTTGGATCCAGGGATTCTAATTCCTGCCCAGTCTTCCCAGTCATAAATTTATTGTGTGACCCTGAGCTAGTGATCTAACATAACTCACAGGATTTATGAGGGTGAATTTTTTTCATAGATTTGTTATTGTTTTCTTTTTCAGGTGCAGGGAGCCCAGGATAAGAATCTGCTTTCAAAACATTGCTCAGATACTAAGGAAAGATTTTTCCTTGTTCATGGTATATTCTTTGTTTACATTTCCTTTTTTGTCTCAGTAAACTATTTTATTCTCTAGTTATTATAAATAATTATGAGGAATACAGGGGGAATCTTGGTCTTGTGTATATGCTTTCCTTTTACTTAATGGTTTCTGCTTTATGTCTTGGTTGAAATACAGCTTGTCTCTCTGTATTAGTTCTTTTTCAAATATATTTTGTTTTGTTTTGGGGTGGTTTTTTTTTGCTTTAGCTCAGATGAAAGAAGGAATAATATATTCTGGCAGGTTGAACCTGATAAAAGAGAACTCCGGTCAAAGGCTGTAATATTTATATTATTTATAAGATTGGACAACCATTCGTCTGAAATGGAATAGGGTTTCTTGCCTGAGCAGGAGGTTAGACTAGAAGACCTCCAAGTCCCTTCCAACTCTGTTATTCTATTCTATTCTATTCAGATCTGTAGTTCATTAGAGAAAAATACACTTTCTCGTGAAATGTATACAGTAATAAGTAATCAACTTTGCATCCATAGCTCCTTTGAAGGTTTTTCATTTACTTTAAAATGTTCATCAGCTTAATATACATTCAAATGTGAATTTTTTTTAATAATATCTTGATTTTCCTAGAGTAACTTAAATAACTTTGTTTTTTCTAGGAGTTTTTCATCAGTATGTCTGAAACCATTAAATATAATGACGACGATCACAAAACTGTGTTTCTGAAAACATTAAATGAGCAACGATTGGAAGGAGAATTTTGTGACATAGCTATTGTTGTAGAAGATGTAAAATTCAGGGCACACAGGTGTGTTCTAGCTGCTTGTAGTACCTATTTTAAAAAACTTTTCAAAAAACTGGAAGTTGACAGCTCATCTGTAATTGAAATAGATTTCCTTCGATCTGATATATTTGAGGAAGTGCTCAATTATATGTACACAGCCAAGATTTCAGTTAAGAAAGAAGACGTCAATTTAATGATGTCATCTGGTCAGATTCTTGGTATTAGATTTTTGGATAAACTTTGTTCTCAAAAACGGGACGTATCAAGCCCAGAAGACAATTCACAGTCAAAGAATAAGTATTGTCTTAAAATAAATAGACCAATTGGGGAGTCTAATGATAATCAAGATGATGAAGTTGAAGAAATTGGTGATCATGATGATAGTCCATCAGATATGACAATGGAAGGAACTCCTCCTAGTCAAGAGGATGGTAAATCGCCAACTGCTACTTTAAGAGTTCAGGAAGCAATTCTGAAGGAACTGGGGAGTGAAGAGGTTCGAAAAGTGAACTGCTATGGTCAAGAAGTAGAATCTATAGAGTCTGCTGAAACTAAAGAATTAGGATCACAGACTCCTCAGGCTCTAGCATTTAATGATGGCATAAGTGAAGTAAAGGATGAACAGACACCAGCATGGACAACAGCAGCTGGAGACATGAAATTTGAGTATTTGCTTTATGGTCACAGGGAACAAATTGCATGTCCAGCATGTGGCAAAACATTTTCTGATGAAGCACGATTGAGAAAACATGAAAAGCTCCATACAGCGGATAGGCCCTTTGTTTGCGAAATGTGCACTAAAGGCTTCACAACTCAAGCCCACTTGAAAGAGCATCTAAAGATCCACACAGGCTACAAGCCATATAGCTGTGAAGTATGTGGAAAGTCTTTTATTCGTGCACCAGACCTAAAAAAGCACGAGAGGGTTCACAGTAATGAAAGACCATTTGCGTGTCACATGTGTGACAAAGCTTTTAAGCATAAGTCCCACCTGAAAGATCATGAAAGAAGACATAGAGGGGAGAAACCATTTGTCTGCAGCTCTTGTACTAAAGCATTTGCCAAAGCATCTGATTTAAAAAGACATGAGAACAATATGCACAGTGAAAGGAAGCAAGTAACCACAGCCAGTGCCCTCCAAAGTGAAACTGAACAATTACAGGCAGCTGCCATGGCTGCTGAGGCAGAACAGCAACTTGAAACTATAGCTTGTAGCTAAAAACAGGAGGGGCCATATGCTGGAAAATGTTTGGATCGAAAAACTCACTACTGAGCAAAGTATTTTAGTGTGATTTAGAAAGTAGGAATATAGTTGCAGTATGCAGGAAAAAACTCTCATATCAAGCATGGATAAGACCTTAATCAAGGCATCCGTCCAGTTGGATATAAATTTTTTAGAAGTCAGACTCTAGCTGTGTTTTATTCCTCTCTCTAAGTACTGGGTTTCAATGCATGCCTTGCCCCATTGGAATAAACTCTGCATGTGGAATGGAAGATGTTACACTCCGATGCTCAGTGAAATGAAGACTAAGTATTTGGATTTAAGCTACTTTTGTTTCATTGAAATCAGTTGCTTGGCACCTAAATGTTTTTTATGATTTAGGAAGATCCTGAATTAGAAATTGTCAGCAATGGTAGGAAATTATAGGATGAGTTGCCAAGTCAAAAATAACTACCTGTTAGAGATTCATTGCACTGCAAGTGCTATGTAGCTAAGCCTCATGAATTTCAGTAGAAAGTAGTATCATCTGAGTAAAGCAAGATTAGATTAATTCAAAATCTGTTGATTTCTTGGCCTACAAATTGTGCTGTTAGCAAACAGTTTAATAAATTATGTCTGCTATAACAGGTTTTTTTTTTAAAAAAATGGGAAATTATGAGTTGGACTGAGTGCAAGAATTAATTTGAGGGGGTGAATATTAATTTCCAATGTTCTAATCAAAAGTAATGAAAATGTGATTACGTTTCATATTGTATTTATTATTTTGCAATTGTGTAGCTCCAGTTTAATCTATTGTCTTTGTTGATACAAGGTGTATGAGCAGTAGAAACTGTCGTGCTCCCCCCCCCCCCGCTTAAACTGGGTGGCAGTGGAGCTGCATGGAGCTCCTCATCAACAGATTATGATTTCAGATATCAGAAGCAAAATGGCCAACTTTTAAGTAGGGTGAATTTTCCCCCCTTCCCCTCTCCCATAGAAATCAAAATAGGCGATCTCGGGCCTGACATTACACCATGAAATTTAGGCCACTTTGTTATTTTAAATTGTATTTTTAAAAACCACAATACCTAATAAATTGATCATGCCTCTTCCATTGTCATTCCGCCATCTTGAAGCTCTGCTTATGAAGGAGATGATTCTTAAACCTCTGCCCATCTCTTAATTAGATAATGACTAAAAAACATACTGAGATTTCTCTGTCTTTTCTGATCATTGTACTTTGCAGTCTGATTGACACATAATTTACACTAAGCTTCATTATACTTATGGAACTTGCTCATTGCAAGCATACACAGCATTCTATATGATATAATGCCTTTTTTATTTGAAGGCATGGAACGAAGTGTGTTTTCATTATGAACCATGGACAAAAATTTTCAGGAATGCTTTAAAATTGTGCATGATCCACTGGGAGATCTTGGCTAAATTAGAAATAAAGATTTCCTCTAAGATTCATAAACTGCAACCAAAACCATTCTGAGTCTCTTCCTTGTCAGCATTTGGGTTTAACAAATCTATTGATACGCACCTATCTGATACTGGCTTTTTGCTTTCTCTTTCCCTGACAAAGAAAAGATTGTTGAATTGTCTGCAAATTCCTTTAATAATACTTAATATTTTTATTATTATTCATTCCGTATCATAAGAAATAAAAAGGACAATTGGAAGTAATGTAGAATTCAAATGCAAATCCTCGCTTAATGAGATTATCATATCCCAGGATTTGGGGGTATTTAGCAAGAATTTAAATTGTCACTATCGAGGCAGCATAATTATCAAGAGTTCATATTCTAGTGTAGATAGCAGAATGGAGTTCAGGCAGTTAAGTGTAATGAAGGAAAGATATAGAGAAGCTAACATGATTTTGAAAATGGTTGAAAGTAAATTCATTTCATTCGTTTCCAATTAACTAGAGTAAATTGTTAAGACTTATTTTTGCTGCTCCTGAACACTTGATAAAAATTAATTATAGTGCTCCTGATAGTTCGGAAAGTCAAAAAAGTTGAAATTAGATTTGAATTATTTCCAGGAGAAATCAGATTCAAAGATTCCAGCTTTGATTGCATGACATCTTTTTCAGTATGGAGGAGAATTCCTGAGCTCCAAATATAACTTTAAATAGCATAGTGTCAAATGTTGTCATCTCAGGCCTTTGGTGACTTTTCCATGAAACTTTGAAAAATTGGAATAATGGATTATGGTTTGGAAAAAACAACACAGAACAATATAGTTGCCATATTTGAGTGGAAGAATTTAGAATTAGACAATTGAATGTACTTTTTTCCTATTGTATTTGTTGCTCAAAAACTTTGTATCCCATTAGTGAACATAGCTCAGTCCTGCATGTGTTTACTCAGATGTCCCACAGAATAATTACTCCTAACATAATGTTACAGAATTGCAGCCTAAGACGATTCAAATAATTGTGTGGTTTTGGGATTTATATTTTAATTCGAAAGTATCTTATTTGAAAGTAAGTCCTACTGACCTAAACCATGCTGCTTACTAATAAGTATGCTTGAGCTTGCAGCTTAATGCCTGTGGTTTATAAGCAATTATCCTGCTTATCTTCACAAAATTACAGCCAGCTTTTGGGGACAGGATTCATATTTGTTTTTGATTATCTTTCAGAGAATGAAGTTATCTCTTGAAGTATTTATCCAAGGAATTAATAAAAGATGATGGGATATTTTCCATAGAAGAAAATGGTTACTGTAGCTGTGAAGTTCAAATTTTTACTTAGCCTACCAATTTCAAATTAATTTACTAGTCTAATTTAAAATAAAAGTAATTTTATTATTTCAGTTACAGGTTTCATTTGTAACAAATTAGAATGGGTTTTCTTTGAAGCAAGAGAACATATGATCAGTTAAAAATCTTGAAAAACATTTCTCCACATATTTATACGTAATTGTTTTACATGTATTAATACAACTCATTTTAAATGAAGTTGAACACAGATATGTTCTGACAGGAGTCAGATAAGTATTTATAAATTAATATGAGTCAAACATCTCTTACATTTCTATATAAAGCTAACATTTTAAACAATAATGTTGCATATAGCTATGGTCTTTGTTACAATGTCATTGTGAAATATTCATTGAATAGGCAACTTAAAGTTATATTTAAAATGCCAAAAGTTTGAAACATATCTTGTAAATAAAACTTGAATATTTTAGAATATATACAGATTGTGCGCCTTACATTTTCTAAGAACATCACTTCATTTTCGGTTTTGAATGTTTTCGTAATGCTATTAATTTTAGTAGATACAAATCAACTTTGCCTTACAGTATTTTAAATTTTTTAAAAAGAAATTGCTAGCCTCTTTAAGTTCTGATCTAAAGAGACATGAGAACAATATGCACAGTTCAGATTAGTAAAAATAATAACTGACAATAATTATTTATATCTAATTATTTCTGAAATAGGTCTTGCAAAATAGAAGTATGTGGGCAAGTTGAAGGTTCACCAGTTTAAACAGAAAATATGAATGTGCAAAATGTTCTTTCATGCATCATTCTAGCTTTGGAACAGCCAATTTTGGAATTAGAACATTCTGTGCTGGAATGTTGGTATGCAACTTGCATAGATAAGCAAAAATATTGAAACTTAATGGGCTGGATCTATAATAGCCATTTTGCAAGCAGATAGCACTGGGTAATAAACAGATGTTCTACACTGGAGAAATGGAAAGAGGCAGTCGATTTTGCAGCTCTCCATGGATCTCTTCTACTTCAGAAACATTCCCAACTTTCCATAACATTTTTCAAGAAGGAAAGGCATCTGCAGGAAGAGGAAGGACACAGAAAGAGCTCTTCTTTCATATGAATTGAGCTCCACAAAGAAGAATTCTTGAACTGTTGTGATGATTAGTTCACAAAAACAGGAAACTTTGATCCTGGGAAGTGTCTATTCATATTTACTTTGAAGAAAACACACTAAATTTAACTGCTTGTTTATAAGTAATGGTGCATAGGATTTTTCCAGCACATAGGAAAGTCTGTGTTTCTATTTCCTTGTCAGATCTGCAAGTAATTCATTTTGGTTCATGAACAATCTCATATTGCATAACAATATGCAATATGTTCTAAATACCTATGTTTTCTTCTTAATCACAATGAACTACGACAATCGATTGCAAGCAAAAAACTAGTTCAAAGACATTACATGTTTCAAAATGAATCCAAATACAAGTAATCCTTGACTTACAACCAAAATTGGGACCAGAATTTCAGTTGTTGAGTGAAACCATAATTAATTGAGACACTCACATGGCTGCTTTGCTCAACGACCACAATCCCAGCATTTCCAGTTGTGATCATTAAGCAATCTCCTGTGTCATTAAGCTTATGGAGCAAAAGGTGCCTGCCAGGTTCAATTCCCCTCCATGTACAGAACAAAGGACCAGCAAGTTGCAGGAACAAAGCTGGACAGGATCTGAGCTCTATTTCTCCACCTCAGTGGACAAGTTCATCTCTCCTTGCATAGAAGACAACTGCTCTGGTGGGCTGCAAGAATGGAGCTCTTTACAGGGTTGTAAAGCACCCTTTCTGAGTCTCATCACTTTGTATTGTTACGGCTTAAACAACCATTGTAAGTTGAGGACTACTTGTGTAGTGTATTCTGGTGATTTGAAAAATAGTGTTATCCTGTATCAGACTGCTTCTTAGAAGAAAGCAATTAGAAATGCCCCAACCCCACCTTTTTATGGACCGTGCTCATTGTTCAGAATTTCACTATATGAGTATTCCATTAAAACCATGATCTTAGTTATGTGCTGCTTTTATCAGAAAATTTATTTTCCTTAAAAGTAAGAGAAAATTCAGATTTGCTGGATCAGATCAAAATGCACTCACTTCAGTAGTAGCTGCCTCTACTCCTGGGTAAGATACGCAGAATGAAATCGGCCCCAAATAATTTATTAATTAAGATGGATTCAGGGAAAATATGCTAATCTAGCCATTTTTATTTAAAATGAACCTTCTTATTCATTTGCCCTTTTAAATCATTCAGAAATAATTTCCAATCAATTTAATTGAGTGAAGGGTGTTGTTTTTTTGTGATAATGTGACAGGGCATTAAATCACAATATAAATAGTACTAGACGAGGAGCAGGAGACAGCAGTGGTAATAGACATAGGGTGCTGCCAAGTGACAGCAACTTTAGGGAGAAGCAATATGAGAAGCTGGAGAAATATCGGGGCCTGAAGGAAGAACTACTGATAGAGAGGCTGTGGAGAGTAAAGGCCAAAGTAGTCCCAGTGATGGTAGGAGCACTTGGGGCTGTCACTCCTAAACTCCAACAGATCCTAGGAATAATCTCAGAGCTCTCAGTATAGAAGAGTACAGTGCTGGGAACAGCTAATTTATTGTGCAGAAGACACCACCGTAGGAGTGAAAAGGAAATTTTATATGTTAATCTTGTTAATCTTTTGCAGCAAAAACAACAAATTGTATTTCAAAAAACCCATATTTCTATGAATTTTTGCATAAAATGGACTATGTACTTTTTGGATAAAATGCATCATTTGTGAGATGCCATAAATTTGATTTCTCTACAAAAGTTATTAATTAGAAATGTAATGACTTAATATTTTTCTATGTTTATGATATAATGTACAAAGAAATACCACAGAATTCAGTATACATGCAAAATACATGGGCATATTTATTTAACTACTCTTTTCCAATATTACATCAAATATGCAGGAAGATGGAGAATAATTTATTTGCACATTTCTTGCGCACTTAAGCAGTTTCCAAAATGACTGAATATATTTTCAGATATTTTAAAGTAAACTTCCTCTAGCTCTTGATATTGGCCAGGGTAACTGATAGACTGTTGAAATTTAAAACACTTAGAAATGACTAGGTTGCTCATGCTTACTGACAAAAATCAGAAATACTGTATATATTTTATTAAGATTGTAAGGCCCTTTAAAATTAGGGGAAATTCCGAAACTTTTTGTTATTGTGGGATATCTTAATTCTCTTAATCCTAAACTTGTTATGATTTGGGCTTTTGAAGATGTTTGAATTTTGGGTAATAGGTGGCAAAATTATCAAACAGTCATAAACTGTAATATAACTTACATATTAAGCAACCAACCAAACATGCAACTTTTTATTCTCTGTCAGTCTCAGATACTCTGATACACAGCTGATTTTAGTGAGTAAAATCAACAACGTTTTTAAGCCTTTGCATTTAGTCTCCTGACTAAATGAAAAGTGCTAAGTTGGGCAGATCATACTATGTGAGCAAAGTTCTGTCGTTACTTTGACAGAAAGTAATAATGGACTTGAAAAAGTAAATATGATCTGTTTAAAATGGACATTTAAGGACTGTTTCTGTTCAACAAAAATAATGATTTTTTTAAAAATTATTATTTATAGGAATAATTTTGATTTTAAAGAGGCAAGTTTCTGTTTTCATTTTACAGGGCAATCAGCTGAAAGTGGCATTTTTGGCTCATAACCACAGCAATAACCACCTAAGACATTTTTAAAAACCCTCCTCCCACCCCAGCTATTAGTTTCTGATAATCAATGGAAGGATTCACAATTTACTAACAAAAATTGTTATGAAAAGTATGGCTCTTGATACCTTTTACTCACACATTTTTCTCCCCTGTAGCTGCAGTTCAACTAGTTCCAGATGATAGACTGCAAACGTTAGAGAAGAAAGCAGCGTCAAAAGTATACAGAAACGTCAAGAACACCTGGCATAACTTATAGATTGATTGCTTTTGTAAAAAATATAATTAATATGAGGAAGCCCTGAATAATAAAATGTTGCAGCGCCTCAGAACAGTCAGTTTACAAGAGGTTTTTAACTTAGCCTCGAAGACCACCCTGTTCATTTCACCTTGGCTGCATCTAGTGCAGAAGATGGCGAGAGATCATTGGGAGCAATTACTGTAGTCTCCTGCCGAGAGCGTCTGCTATTACCTTTCCTCTTTTCCCTCTCCTGCTGCTTCAGCCTAGCTGTGTGTGCAGTGAGCGAAGACATGGGATATGTGCTAAACCGTGAGCTCCTTCCTCCTCCTCCTCCTCCCTTCGCCCCCCCCCCCCAAAGAGCGGTGCATTTTGGAGGTAACTGGCAGGGAAACATTTCAGAGCTGGCTGCGTTGTTCTGTGCGTGTAGCTGTCCAAGGTGCTACCACTCCTGGATGTCACGGCAAAACTCGTCCTTATAATTTGCTTGTTTGCTTTGCCCGCCCGCCCGCTCACTTCCTGCTTCTTACACACGATTTTGTGGTGTCTTATTACACTGTTCTCTTGGCAGGAAGGAACCATGGTGTTTGCTCCAGGTAAAGTATTCAACCTTTTTTTTTTTTCCCTCTCAGACTGTTGTAGATGGGCCATATTTTATTCTCCATAAGAATCGAAATGCTCACTGTAATCCTGTTCTACCAAAATGCAGGCTTTTGGTTTTCAGGAAAGAAACACTGCTAACTACATCTAGAACTGAATTTGCTTAGATTCGGATGGAATACAGAGCAATACTTGGACTGATGGAGTGTAGAATGAGGAAAAGGTTGAAAATGGGAAATACTATTTTATAGCAATTAATCTGCTCTCTCTCTCTCTCTCTCTCTCTCTCTCTCTCCCTTTCCCTCTCCTTGTATTTTGCTTGACAGACTGAGCCACAGAGTATCTCTTACCATCATTTTCACTTAATGTCTGTGAAGTTATAAGGTCATATTTCTACAGAAAAGGGTCATGCTGTCTAGACATAAGCCCCTTTTCTGTCTGATCATTCTCTAAATCATATTAGAAGAGGATAAACCTTTATCTACAACAACATCCTTAAGCAAATATTTTAGGCTGCAATCCTATACCTGCTCACTTTTAAATGGAAACACACAAAATCTATGTGGTCCTCTCTTTCTATACTTAGTCTTTGATTCATTATAGGAGGAGAGCTTTAGTCTATGCTGCAAAAAAAAAAATCAAGAATCTAGTAGCACCTTTTTCAATTAATGTTACTAAAAGAGATTAGCTTTTGTGAGCTGCAGCTTATACCTTTTAATAAAAGTCATTAGTTGGAAAAGGTGTTACCAGACTCCTCCTGAGTCCTTGAACTACTAATTCTGAAGTTAGCTCATTAGCCTCAGGAGTAGTAACAATAAGGTAAACTGCAAATAGGATTAAAAAAAGGTTATTTTAAATTAAAAATTAGCTCCCACACATGTTTACCAAGCCACCAGTCTGTCTTAAATCAGCATACTTGAAATAAGTTTGAATAGGATGATAAACCTGCAACACCATTCTCTACTTGGCTTGCTAGAAATATCTTCTGAGTTTAGTGGAGCTGTTGTCTAGATAAGTTATCATAAGATTGCAACATTAGTTTCACTCTCTTGGATTATTGGGTTTCTTGCTATATTATTAACATGTATGCCACTATGAAGTATTTGATGAACAGCACTATATAAATAATTATAAATAATAATATTTGGAATTGGCTCAGGTTCATAGAAGATGGATATGGTTCCTCTAATTCAGGGGTGTCAAACTGCCGGCCTACGGGCCGGTTGCATCATACGGATGCCACACCCACCCCAGTTCCGGCAATACAAAGAAAGTCACGATACGTCGCGACATGTCACATGATGCAGCGAGTTTGACACCCATACTCTAATTCAGGGGTCTGCAACCTTGGCAACTTTACGACTTGTGGACTTCAGCTATGCTGGCTGAGGAATTCTGGGAGCTGAAGTCCCCTGTCTTAAAGTTGTCAAGGTTGCAGACCCCTGCTCTAATTCCTCAAACATTGGAGGGAAAAAAATTATGCCTTCCAACTTTAATAGCTCTTTGACAGCAGATAAGAAGTTTGGTTCCAAACACTGCTTTGGAATATCTGTTGGAAGTGCAGTTTTAAATACATTTTGAGTAGCTGAGATGATGGTGGTGGTACAAATTGTCAAATATAATATTTGCATAAGAGCTTACAAAAGAGCTCTTAGGAATTCTGTCCCTTAACTTGCTAGGGTTTACTTTGTCAATGAAATATCTTTCTCATGCCTGCTGTTTGTGGTCTTTTATCTAGAAATGCAAAGGATAAAAAGTGGATTAAATAATATCTCCTGTTACAAATGCTAACTATTTTAATGTCAAGAGACAGAAGTTAGTATTTCAGTGGCACATGATATGGGATTCTGTTGGAAATGTAGTGTTCTGATTGAAAAATCTAAGAGTTAAAATCCAGCCAAATACTGCTAATTCATCATGAAAGCATTACATGATGATGCATTATGATTTACTCCCTGAAATGCTATGGCAGCACTTATAGGCCCATTCTAATACTGTTTACTGATCTTGTTCATTCCTTAGCACTTTGTCTCTCTATTAGGAGTTAGGGAAATTAGTTATACAAAACTATTGCCATTGTCCACTTATGTGTTCTCTGTATGTCAATTCTCGCTAGAAAACCAAGCCCTTGAAGAATGAATTCTCAACTAACATTTTCAATGATAAATAAAAACAAAGTCAAACAATTAGGGAAGATTCAATTGTGGTTTAGGTGATAACCATTGTATTTTCAGAATAATAAGGATGTGATTACAGAAGTCAAATTGGAGAGCCATAATGGAATATTATAAAAGTCAATAGAAGAGTTGAATTCCAACCGAACCCGATCCAGTTTTTAAAAGCGAAAAATGGTTATGAATTCCAAAGTGGCACATAATAGACCCGATTGTTATGGAAAAGTTTATTTTATTAGAGGAATTGTTTATTTTCTGTAGTAATCCAGAGTCATTCCATTTTTTATTACCTTCTATCTAGCAGAGCAGATGGTTTGCATCATTGTTCACAACTGGCTTTTTAGGGCAAACACATGAGATTAGAAAACTGCAGCAAGAGATTATAACCACTATAAAGGGAACAAACAATGACTCCTTGATAATAAATGTGCCTTTTCCAACTGCCTTAGTAAGCAGGGTTTTCACATTCATACTCTCAAGCTATTGTAAAATATTTGCTTAACGTAATCATTCTTGTTCAGGTTGTCTTTGCAGAAAGATCTTTAAGCATGCATTCTTTTATTCCAACATCATTTCAGAATTACTTAATGAATAGAGATGACTCTCCTTGAAATTAGAGATCAGCTATGAATGTTAGCCAACATCATAAATCTTAGTATGGGCATCACACAGACAGACAAGAACTATTTAAACAATGTTCAACCTCATTTGAATTAATGGAATGTAAAATCGAATAATATGAACAAAATTATGTCACATTTTTCAGTCACAATATTATCTGTCTTTGTAATATCAGCTGTGAGCTGAATTACAGGTACTGTTTTCCATTTGGTACTTAGTGGCAAAATCAAATACAAACATGTTTGTACAAAAAGCAGGAGGGGGCACCAGTTATGATTTAGCAAGTATGTCAATTTAAGTTTACACAAAAAATGGAATGATCTTGTATGTATTCACTTCATTATCATGAATAGACAAATCAGATTTTTTTCATTAATTTTCTAAAATAATGTCAAAAAGTGGAAAAACTACAAAGATAAAAATGCATACATTTGACCTTTTTTAAAAAAAAAGAAAAGAAAAATCACTTTGTATGTTTTTTTGTTGACAGACAAATCAAGACATAAATTTGGCCAGAAAAAAAAATTACGAGCTCTAATGGGAATTCATAACAGACAGATCAAGACATACAAATGTTTAGAGCAATTCAGCCCTTTAGCAAAGTTCATAAGTATCTGTGCAGGAGCAAGGAAAAACATGTGGTGAAACGTATCATGACATCACAACACAAGCCTCTTAGCATACACACTAAGAACAAACAGCCTGGTGTTGTGTCATGATGTTGCAATCATTTGTTTTTCATCACCCTGATTTGCAGTGGACACCTATGTGTGAATTATTATAAGCATCTGTCCATCTCATTGTGCAAGTTTATTTTTAGTCAAAGAATAACAATAGCAAAGAATAAAACCTGTAGAAGCAATGCAATTCAATAGTACTCTACATATCTAAAATCCTTTGCAGGTCATAAGCAATCAATATTGCTAATAAAAAAATCCCATTTTTAGAAATTTAGACGAATTATCACAGCCCTTTCTGCACACTTAGTTGTAATTGTATTAAAATGCAATATAGCTTTCTTTGCAGGGCCTTTGCACACAATTATAGTATCTGTAACAATAAATACATTTCCACAATTTTCCTTTTTTAAGCATTTAGAAATGGAGAATCAAAATAGAAAAACATACAGTAAATCTGCCAAAAACATTTTGCTTTACTTCTCAAGGGTCTATATTAATCTGTTACTTTAGAAATGTATATACCTCTCCCCTTCAAAATCAGATTTTTCCAATGTGGCTTATATTTAAAATACTATTTTTTGGTAGTAATTAGATTTGATAGAAAACTCTCTGAAAGAAAAATGTCTGGTTTAATGTCCAGTCCTAAATACATGTTCATTGAGTGCTCAAAGGCTACCACTGTTGCCAATTCATTAAGCAACTGAGCCTTCTAATCTAGATGGCTTCTGGAAACTGTCAACTGATACTATGGCATCACCAGATAGGACGGGCTGTATTCTTTAAGCCCACTTTTCCTCCAAGTTTGGGGATGTTAGGGTAGGAATGAGAGACAATGAGAGACATTGCTCTCACTTCTACCCTAAAACAATTCAGTGCTCAGAATAAGCCCTAAAGTCTTGTTACCAAAATTCACCACTTGTTCATTACATTTTGACAGTGCAATCTGGAAGTGGACTGAAGTTGGGCTGCTGAATCACCTAAAGGCAGTCCCCCAAAACAGCCAAGGACAAAATATTCCAATAATTCTTGGGAAATTGCAAAATACAATTGAAATGGGATAATTAACAAACACATTCAAAATACAAAATGCAGATAGCAAGTCTTTTAGTTAGAATTTGATTGGCATATTTTAATGCTGCCTCAGGCTCTCAATTACTTTAGTCTCTCTGAGCCAGTTAATAATGGAGAACAATATGGAAAAAAGGTAGTCAAACAGTGGTTAAAAGAGGTTGAAAAAATGATGCAGCCCTAAAAGGCAACAAGAAAGAAAGAGGCTTTTGAAGAGACTGAAGAATCATCTCCTTTTCTTAAGCAGGATTTCATGGGAACAGCAGTAAGGTCAAAGAAATAGAAAGGCGGCAGTCATAAAGTAGGAAGGAAAAAAGAATAACCATAGCTCAAGTACTCTTGTTACATAAAGCTTTGCTGAACACACTCTCCTGTCAAAAGTATATTGAATTTGTGAGGAGAGTGATATGAAAAACCTATGAAATAAGAGATGCTAAATAGTTGTAGTACTAAAACATCAATACAAGGTTATACTTTCTTAGCATTTAATATTTAGCACTTAGGCTTATATACCCTTCATGGTGCTTTACAGCCCTGTCTAAGAGGTTTACAGAGTCAGCATATTGCCCCCAACAATCTGGATCCTAATTTTACCAACCTCTAAAGTATGGAAGCTGAATCAACCTTGACCCGATCAGGATCGAACTCCGGGCAATCGGCAGAGTTAGCCTGCAATACTACGTTCCAACCACTGCACCACCATGGCTCCTTTCTGTCTTGGTCCTCTCTGTATAAAGTAAAGGAGAAGAAATGGAGACCCGCTTCCAGTTCAAGGAGACTAGAATGAAAAAGTGGGCAGCTGAAATCTGAAAACAGACTTCTCCTGAAAGACGAGAAGGTGAAGGGCATCTGTTTTAAAGTTGGATTGATGTAGAGAGTGAATGGTGGGCTAAGTGGTAAGACATGCTCTGAGCCACCAAACAACACAAAAGAGTATTAAAAATGGAATAACTATGGCACAAATCAAAGATACTTTTTCATGTGTTCTTATACTATAGCATTTGAGAACTTCATTTTAGATTTATAAGTGCCTATAAGAAAAGATGTGTAATATTTTCCTTTGGTGTCTCATTGAACCAAAATGCTTCTACGACCATGTGTGACTTTTCTCTAGGATTATAGCCTTCCTAGATTTTTCTGAAAAGATTGAGAAAAAGGAAACCAAAACTCTTTAGGAACTCAGGCAAGTCTGTACAGTTAGAAATGCCTGGAGCATGTTTGTCTCAGGACAGCCAATTTAAAGACAGCCAAGAGCATTTTTGATTTGCTTTGGATCTGAAACAGCAGAATGCTATTAGTGTGGGAAGCAAACAAAACTGATCCATGTTTGATTGGCTGTGTCCTGAGAAGACCACAAAGTTGGGAATATTGATAAAGTCAGTATTTTGTTTTATGTATATGTATATTTGCGAATACCCTGTTATTCATAAGAAGACACAGACTGAATTAAGCTTTTTTGTTTATGTTTCCGGAAAGAATGTTTCATTATTTATGTTGAAGTCAAATTAGCAAAATGTTTTTTTTCCCATTAATACGTGTTGATCACCCTTCTGTCTTTCAAAGGAAAGCAAGCAGATTTTTTTAATTATCTTTAGCTGTTCTGGAACCAAGGGGAGAAAAAAAATTACACAGTTTGGTAAAGTTTATTATTTTTGTGCACATGCAATACAGCCTTACAGCCTATGCGCTCAGAGTATAGGAGTCCATATTTAATATATTTTTTCTTGCGGTGGGCCAGGACTTGTACTGCAAGAGCCACATCACAGGCCTTCACGGTCTACTCTAAAGCAATGTTTCTCAACCTTGAAAACTAAGATGTGTGGACTTCAAATCCCAGAATTCCCAAGCCAGCAAGGATATTTATTTATTATTTCCTGCTCTTATTATTTTTACAAATAACTCAAGACTGTGGACATATCCAATACACTTTCCTCCTCCTATTTTACCCACAACAATCTTATGAGGTGAGTTGGGCTGAGAGAGAGTGACTGGCCCAAGGTGGCTTTCATGGCTAAGGAGGGACTTGAACTTATGTTCTCTTGCTTTCTAGTCTGGTGCCTTAACCAGTAGACCAAACTGATTGAGAAACACTAGAGTACTCTAATAAAAGCTCTATAGCCAGCCAGTGATGATGGACTAAGAAAACCCAGTGCTATCCATAACCAAGACATGCAATTGCATTTCCAGATAAAAGATCACAAACAGCAGGAATGAGAAGGAAAGCATTATTCTTGGTGAATGGTAGACAGCTGGACCAATAATCAATGACTATGTCTGTGAGTTTCCAGCCAATGAAGATTTTAGAGTGGTACTCAGTGGTACTGATAATTTCAAGTAATAGATATTGATGTATTTATATATAATTTCCAGTTAAAGTAATATTTTTTTTCTTACAGGGGATAAATCTGGAACCAGACAGGAAGAAACAAAACTGCAGAATGCCAGCAAATTGATTGTACATATAGCCATTCAGCAGGCAGTCCAGCAATTTTCCCAGGAGATCCACCCAAAGGAAAAAGGCACAGACAACAATGTGAGCCTGCAGTTTGAAAGAGGACAATTAACTAAGAAGCACAAGAAGAAGTAAAAATCCACCATTGTTGCTTTTGGATCATCCAATTGGCAGCCTTTCCAGCTTCTTAGAATCAGCTTGTGTTGTCAGCACCACAGACAAGCAACAAAAAGTATAATCAGCCACTAGTGATAGAAATAAGCAGTTGCAGTAGTCCTTCCTGAGAAATAGGGTTTTAAGAGCATTAACTAACATAGTTAACACTGATGCCGTGTCTCTAACTTTCATTACTCAACAACGCGATGACAGCTGTAATAGTGTCAAAAACAAAACCATCCTAAATGAAAGTCCTGTGTTCAGGATGTCCTTAAACTATATCTCTGTCTATGTCATCAGTATATACTCAACTGGAAGACATCTGTATGGTTCCAGTTTCTCAAGAATCTATTATATCGACACATTGAAGAGTATGTTTGAAGTTGTGTCCCTGAAGCGCAAAACTATGCATAGGCTTAGAAAGGAAGGTAAGATACAGAAGAGTTGCAATAAAATGGGACAAATCTATGAAAGATCCTTATATAAATGAACAAAAAAGGCTTAAATATAGTTCAGGCCACAGTTTTAGCCTTTTTCTTGGTTATTTGTTTAAATTCTACATGGCTAATCTGTATTTAAAAATATCAATGAGCATTGAACAGAATCTAGAGAAAGTTCAGTATTACTAAATTATCTTATGTATGTCTCTTTAGAAATGAGCTTCTTTTAATTCAATGTGATTTATTCCCAGGTAAGCGTCCAACAATACTCAGGCTCATGCCTTATTATCAATTATATCTGAAAGTTTTATCTCTTATTGTTCTCCATTTGCATTATCTTTCATTTGTTTAATACCATTAATTGCAATAAACCTGTCTTAAATCAATCTTCTTCCATGATCTCTGGAGAATACCAAAGAGAAACAGGTGCATGGATGGACTTTTCAGTTGTATTCCTTGTGTAAATAAAATAAAGAAAGGGAAAGATTTTTTTTTCCTACTGGTCTTTATATACTTTTTACATACTGGCCTTTTAATCTACAAAAGTCGTCCAGGTTTTTGCACTTGTCCTTGAAAGTGGTTTTCGTTGAAAATGTGGTCTTAGCAGTTCTAGCTTGCATGGAATAGCATGAACTCATTGGGCATGTTTTGGGTAAAACTGGGTGTTGGTTGCCCTTGTGGCATGTTAGCTAGACTGGCCAGTACTGTCTCTTATCAGAGAATGCTGCATATGTCTATAGTATACCTTCTTCCTGAAAGCAATTGTTTTAAAGTCATATTAATAGTCCCGAAAATTTCATAATGAAGATATAGAATATCAAGTATCCAAACTTCCAAGCTACACTTACAACAACAATATAAATTAAATGCTATCAAAAATATAAAATAGATGGTTTTTTTTTATTTTTTGGTAGGTGTTAGACTAAAGCATTCTCATTACTTACTGGTTACAAAAAGGAATACAGGGGAAGGGAAAGCAAGAGTGATTAAGAATAACAATGATGCAATCCATAAAGCTCACAAATAACTTCTTTTCACTGCATATGCGGAGAAATGCAGACATTGCCTCAGCTGGCTAAATAGCCCAATCTGGACAGGAATTTCTTATATGTGCAAAGGATTAAAGGCTCACATCACTAACTCCTTGCCGATCTTCCACAGTTCCAGTTCAGAATATCAGAGTGTGCTTTTCGATAGGCATTTAACTATTTCACTTGACCTTATCTGTTTATTTGCATGACTGTTTACTGTTAACATCCTTGATCTGAAAGGTCATGAAGATTTTTACTGCTATAATATTATTCACTCTTGGCAAGCATGCAAGACCAGCACCATTTTGCAAAAGATAAAAGTCAACCCTCCTCCCATTGCTATTTTGCCTGCTCTGGTCATTCTGTTTGTCTGTTTAGATAAGGAAATGTCTTTGACATGATGACCCAAAAGAGCACGGATTGTTTAGTAAATACTAGACTACAATCTTATTTGGAACTAGTCCTCTAGACATAAGAAATTCTCAGCCCATTCATTGGGGCTTTGTTTCTAATAAATTGGTGTAGAATTGTTGTCTGTTAAGCAAAGTATGCTTTAAAAATACTTAGAAATATCCATACCAAGTTCCAACAGTTTGATTAAGGAAAACAATTCATTTATTCATGGCTTGTTATGTATATGTATGTATGTGCATACCTGCATGTATGCCTTATGTCTGTGCTGTCTTTAGGTGAGAGACAGAGAGGGAGGGAAGATAAACAGACAGAACAACTGTGCCCCCCAGTGTTGAATATGATATTGATGTTTTTATGGCTGGTATATGGAATAATTTAAACCCCAACACTTTGAATTTTAAGTTTTCCCTAATTAGAAAAATACAGGTGAGAAGTACAGAAGCACTTTTTCTCTTTTTCTTTTATGTTAAAGGTGCTATTTTAAAAATAATACTTTATTTGTACTGAAGTGTATAGACTTATGCGTGTGGGGTGTGTTTATTTTTGTGCATACAATAATCACGCTGCAGTTATCACATACAAAAACAAAGCTCCATGAAAAAGACTTTTCTTCGACTATTTGTCTGTTAGTCCCAAAAGAAAGACTTCTGGTCTAGGTTGTGCATTAGTTTTTAAAATCCTCTAAATCGGTGTATATATTTAAATTCAACATTTTCTAGCTTTTTTACATACTGTATCAGCCAAGCATGACAAAATCTACCTTATTGTTGCGCATGTTTCCAACTGTATTTGAAAAGCCTTTATGCATTCTAGACAATTTCTTTAATAACATGTAATACATCATCTTGTAAAAATTCTCTTTAAGGTTATAACATAATGTAAATTTTAATCTTTTCCTCGACATATATTCCCGTTGTTCCATCAGTATATTATAACCAACATTTTTAGCTGATTTTCCCTTTTTTCTGTTTCAAATTTCAACAGAGGTTTATACATTTTAGCAATTACATGTTCATTGTTTGTACATAACTGCGTTTCACATTCAGTCTTACAACATTCAATTCACAAAGAAGTGGCAAGAGAAAACAGACATTTTGGATGAGATAAAAAGAATTAAAGAATTAAAAATTTTAAAATTTCAAGAGAAATATTTCTCAACAAATTAAGTTTTTACAATGACAAGATTAAGTATAAATAAAAGAAATGGAAAAAAAGAAAAAGAAAAAACTTTTTGAATCTGCAAAATTCAGAGAAGTAGTTGGCATATAAATTATGAAAAAAATGATATTAAAATTACAAGAGAGCAAGAGAGATTATATTAATGGATAGGGTGACCATGCAAAAAGCTTTTCACCAATATTATTCTAACCTGTATAAAGCAAGTGATTGGATACCTAAAGAATAAAACTTACAGAGGATTACAGAGGAACAGAAACAGATTATTAATGGACTCTAAATAATGAGGGAAGTTTCTGAAGCAATAAAAAGATTTAATCAGAAAAAGTCCCTGGATCAGATGGATTAAAGGTTCTTATTATAAATATTTTGAGAATGAACTTTTACAACTTTTACAAAATATGATACCTGGGAGTTTGAGAGTACTACACAGTATCTTAGCTGTTCCTAGCACTGCACTCTTCTAGACAGAAAATTCATTTCTGGGATATGTTCCAACTTAGGAATCACAGCCCTAAGTGCTCCTACCATCACTGGGACAACTTTGGCCTTTACTTTCCATAAACTCTCTAGTTCCTCTTTCAGGCCCTGGTACTTTCCCAGCTTCTCATAATCCTTTTTCCTGATGTTGCTGTTGCTTGGCACCACTACATCTATCACCACTGCTGCTCTTTGTCTAATATCATGATGTCTGGTTGATTGGGCAATATCTGCCTGCCTGTCAGGAACTGGAAGTCCCACAGGATCTTAGCCTGTTATTCTTCTCAACCTTCTGTGGAGTCTCCCATCTGGATTTGCGAGGATCTAGCCTATGCACTGTGCAGATGTTTCTGTACACAATGCCACTACTTGTGTTGCTCAGTATATACTGTTCCTACCTGCCTCTTACATACTGCCACTATGAGTTGGACTATCTCTAAGGCCTCTCTACGTAGTGAACACCTTGGGTTCTGTCTATTGTGATAAACTCTTGATCCTATGGATCTGGTGTTTAGTGCCTGTTCTTTTGCTGCTATAATCAGTGCCTCAGTGCTGTCATTTAGTCCAGCCCAAGGGCGTCCAATGTATTGGCTTGCCTGGTCTGCACTGATTGAAGAGAAATTTTCTTGGGCCACCTATAAAATATATAGTATAGTTAATGTATATATAGTAAATCACTTAATAATATTAAAAGTTTATGAACTTGTGGGGCCACATTACTAGAGCCACATGCGGTCCAAAGGCAATAGGTTGGATACATCTGGTCTAGCCTTTTCCAGCCCCAGAGTCTGCCACCTCAGCTATCTGTCAATGGTACATCCCATGGAGGATCATGTCTTGCAATGGCATTCTTTTGTTTGATCTTCTTTCTATGTTTGCTGCTGCCTAGGTATCCTTTCAGCAGCTCACTTTTGGAGGCCATCTTACTGATATACTCTGGGTTTCTTCCAGGACAGTGGCTTTGACATCATTAGACTTTGTCCACCCTCTTTCTAGGTGGTCTACAGTCTCTGGATGTTGGACCTGGGTTGGAAATCTCCAAACATTGTGAAGAGCTTCCAGATCTTCAGATTGGCAACTTCCATGTCCTCCTTTGGTCAACTCACTATACCATCAAGATGTCTAATAACTGGCAGGGCATACATGTTGATGGCATAATGCAGACATGTCAAACTGCCGGCCCGTGGGCCAGATGCATCACGCCGAAACCATGCCCACCCCATTGCCGGCAATGGGGAAAAAGTCACGATACATCGCGTGATGTCACGTGATGTCACGAGTTTGACATGCCTGGCATAATGTATTCGTCCCACTGAGTTGGTTCTTCAGGACTTGTTTTATACTTTCGATGTTGCTTTCTTCCTTGCCTCCTCTTCAGGGTTTCCATATGACTGTGAGATACCAAGATATTGTAGCTTATCTTATGTCTATTATGTGGCCCACTAGTAGTTCCATACCATCAGTCTAAACTATCTTCCCTCTCTACCATCCAGCCACATTTCTCCTGTCTGAATTATATCCCAATATCCTCACTGTAGATCCACTTAGGATGGATCAGCAAGTTGTCTCATGCACTCTTACCATATAACTTGATGTCATCCAAGTAGAGGAGGTGTCTGATGGCGGTTCCATTCTTGAACTTTTATTGATATACAGTCTGACTTATGACTATCTGACTAAGCGGATTCAAGCCTATGTAGAATACTAGTGGGGACAGTGCTTTACCTTGGTATATGCTGCACCTCATGACCACTTGTGTGAGCTGCCTTGAGTTGACTTCCAGTGTTGTCTTCCACAGTTTGTTCAACCAATTCCTACATATTTGCTCATCCAGCTGCTTAAAAGGGCTTCATATCATCATACTAAAATGATTATGCTAACGTATTTAAGGTCCCCCCCCCCCCAAAAAAAGTATTTATTCATCCTGGCTGCTCTTCTAAAGGCTGTTAAAGTGGGATCTAAAAACATATTCTGAGGATGAGGCTTCTACAGGTTTGGAGTGTCACAATAGAAGGCTCATTTCATGTGCTGGATAATAAGCCTCAGGAAATGAGGGCATCTTCAAAAGAGATGTTCTTGCAGATCATAAATGCTGAACAGGTTTATAAAAGGATGATGTTCTCTCAGGCTGTAAGCTGTTTAGGTTTTGAAATTTAATGCTAACCCCTTAAATTGTGTCTGCCAAACAACTGGCAACTAGTGCAGATTTTGTCGAATAGACATCATATGATTTTATGCTTCACGATAATTATCAATCTAGCTGCTGCATTGTATACCAAAAATAACTTCACTGCAGCATTTTTCAATAATCAAGATGGGATGTAAGTAAGATATGGTAATCAAATTATCCATAATTAAGGTAAGATAATTCTGCTAATTCTGATCAGTTCAGGAAGCTAATACCATGAATCCAGTTAAAGATAAAGATAAAAGATAAATAACCTTTATTGTCATTTTTATATTGTGGGCACAATGGCACACATAAAAAATGAAATTCAGTTGCCCGCTCTCAAAGTGAAACATATACATGACACACACCTAAACATACTATGTACAACATATATATAGACCCACATCCCTACATATACATAGCAAATAAATATTAAATACTGTCCATCTTGAATATATAACGCAAGGAGGAAGCTTGAGAGTTCGCAAGGTTAATGCTGTATGGAATGAAACTATGGCTGAATCTGGATGTTCTGCTACGGATACCACGAAGCCTCCTCCCAGAAGGTAACAAGGAAAACAGGTCGTGAAGAGGATGTGTAGTGTCCCAGAAAATCTTGCGGGCCCTGCTCAAGCAACGCTTCTGTGCTATGTCCTGGATGGTAGGGAGGGAACTGCCAATGATCTTTTCGGCCATCCTCACCACTCTCTGCACCGCCTTCCTGTCTGAAGCAGTGATGCCTCCAAACCAGACTGTGATGCTGTATGACAGGATGCTCTCGATTGTCCCCCTGTAGAAAGTGGTCAGGACAGGGGAAGGAAGATGTGCTTTTCTCATGCGGCGCAGAAAATGCAGGCGCTGCTGTGCCCGCTTCACCAGTTTGTCACTGTTTAGCGACCAAGTCAGCCTACTCGTTAGCTGCACACCCAGGAATTTGATGCTGGTAACCATCTCCACAGGTGAATCATTAATGCACAGAGAAGTGTGGCTGTGCCTGCCTTTTCTGAAATCAACAATGATCTGGAACTCCTATTCAGAAGACTTGTTCTTTCTGGGATATTATAACTCCATTTCAAACAAGTTGAACATCAACTTACTTTACCACTGGCCAACAACACTTCTGTTCAATGTGGGTTTAATTTCAATATTAATAATTAAATAATATTTTCAAATGTAATTAAACAATTCTGATTGCTTCCTTGGAAATAGGTGGCTGTTATAATCATACAAATGTAATGCCACTCCAACCCTTCAAAAGAGCCAATAGTTTTCTGTGGTTGTTAAATAGTATGTGAGGCAAGTTGCATTTTTTTGGGACATCATTAAATCAATATGCTGAATAGTGCTTCACTATCACTATCATTCAAAATTCCTCTTTTTAAATATAAAACAAAACAAAGCCATCCAAAGCTCATGTTCCCTTTTGAGTCCATAAGGGTGCCATGGTCAGTGATATTTCAAACCCTGTCTTTCAGTCATCAGTAGAGAATTTCAGCTGGCCAAAAGTTAAATCTTTTTTCAAAAAGAAAAAAATGGTTGGTGCATATATTTTGAGAATTAAGAGATGGATGATGTAAATCTCCCTCCTCGCATTTCATATGTAGCTATTCATAACATCAATTCATTCACCATACAGTGCATTCCTTTGATCAAAAGCAAAATGAAAAAGGACGATATATACTGCATATCCAAATGGTGGAATGACTTTCTACATTAGACCACAGCTGACCACAAAACATTCCAGGCTTCCAAGCCACCACAACCACCATATGAAGTATTATCCTAGCTGATGCACACTTTGGAAAATTTCAGACTGCTTCCTCGGTCTTTCAAGGTTTAGGACTGATATAAACAATTTCCATCAACACAAGACTTTCACTTTATTTATATTAGATGTATATATGATATAAAAGGTGCTGTCATCTTTTACTGCAACTCAGCTGCCCATATATAATGTAATGTAATACAGGGATTCCTGACTATCCATTCCCGGCCACCATCTCCTCCTGCATAACCACCAACCACTGTCATAAATCTATGGCAGTTAGAACATTGTCATCATCCCCAACATTTTTTACAAAATGCTAGAATTAATACTATTGCTGGTAATTTTTACAGAGTCATACAGTTTTATTGTAAAATGGAATCTGTCAGTTTCTCCTTCCTTCTCTCTCCTTCTTACATTTCTTCATCAAAACTGCTTCCCTTCAAACAAAAGGGGAAACACACACACAGACACACATACACACACACACACACAAAGGCCCAGCCCCCTTCGCAAGTCAGCAGTAGTTTGTTTATTTGGTGGAGTTGGAGTATTTCAGACATTCCTGTCCCTTTATACACCACCCTTCTTATGATCTAGGCAGCAGCTGTAATATTTTTTTTTTCAGTGGGGAAATTGATAGCTTGGCATGTATGTTGCTTTCTGCCACTACCCCTGCTCTGGTGCTCTGCTGTTTCTGTGCTGAAGGCCTGTGCTGAGGCTTTTTTGAAATTGCAATGAGTGTCATTTTTTTGTGTGGACCTAGACACTTGGCATCCCAAATCTTTTAGTTGTGAGCCAATGGATGAAAATCATATCAGGGTGTTTTGAAGTTCTAGTCAAAGTAGTATTGACCTCTTGATATTCCTATGGAGAGAACGTTTAAAAAACAAAAAAAACAAACTTCATTTGATTTCTAGGTCCTGGAAAAAATGCAGTGCCATAATGGAAATCAGCACTTATGTTTGGTAGGGAGAGAGGTAAAGGTAAAGGTTTTCCATGTTCAGTCGGGCTTGACTTTAGGGTGTGGTGCTCATCTCTGTTTCTTAGCCAATGGAGACAGCGTTGTCTAAAGATATTTCTGGCAAGGAATACTGTTATCTTCCCACCAAAGTAGTATCTATTTATGCATGGTTTCAAACTGCTAGGTGGACAGCAACTGTAACAAGGCTCACTCTCTTACGTGGTGGTGCTCGAGGCTGTCAGTTTTCCAGCTGACAAGCTCAGCATCTTTTTTTTTTAAAATACTTTATTAGGTTTTATAAGGGTAGGGAAAGGATAGGATTGGTACGGGTAATAGGTAGGGTTGGGGAATAGGGTTGGGGTAAGGGTAAGGGTAGATACAATAGTGGGGTTGCTCCCCACAAAGAATTCAATGCTTTAGCAAGCAGGCTATCGTCCAGGTACAAATATTGAATAACAGTAGTTAATATAATACTAAACAATTATAATCACTGATAGTAACAATAATCATAGAAGTAAAGCTTAGTCAGTAAATATCATTCATCCTGTTAAACTTCACAATCCTTTCCGTTCTAACGTGATGCTAGCCATTGATAAAAAATTTTCCATGTTTTAAAATACACTGAATCTTCTTTCTCTTTAATCCCTAAAGTTAATCTATCCATTTCTGCACATTCTAAGATTTTCATGATTATAATCTGGTCAGGTGGTAAATTTTCTTTTTTCCAAAATTGGGCAAATGCAATTCTCGCAGCTGTCAATACATGTAATATTAAATATTCATTCTCTTTTCCATAATTAAGTCCTAATATTCCTAACAAAAACAGTTCTGGCTTAAATTCTATCTGTATTTTAGTCATCTTTTCCAGCCATATATGAATCTTGAACCAAAATTTCTTTGCATTAGGACATATCCACCAGATATGATAATAAGTTCCTGGTTTTTGTTTACATTTCCAACAGATATTTGATACATTTTTAAACATTTTCGCTAATCTAACTGGTGTCATATGCCATCTATAAAACATTTTATATAGATTCTCTTTATATGAAGCTGCTTTAGTAAGTTTAATATTTCTATCCCAAAGCTTTTCCCAGTCTTCTAGGTCTATAGAATATCCAAAGTTTTTGCCCACACTATCATTGTTTCTTTTACTTGTTCTTCTTCCATCTTCCAGCTTAGCAGAAATTTATAGAGTTTCTTAATCAGGTTTTCATCTGTTTTCAAAAGTGTTTTATCGAATAGTGTCTGTTCTTTGTAAAAACCCATTGATTTTACATCTTTTTCATATCTTGTTTGAATTTGCAAATAGGACCGCCATGTTAAGTCAATACCTTGTTGTTGAAGAATTTGCCTGTCTTTTAAGTTTTCCATCCTTATCCAAAATGTCTTTATAAGTAACAAGTTTGTTGTAATTAATTAAATTTGGGTAAGCAAACGCTTCCATTGTTGAAAGCCACTCAGGTATTTTCATATAAATTTTGTGTTTAATTTTCTCCCACTCTGGAAGCAGAACATTCCTTATGGCATGGTTTTGAAAATATTTATGTATTTTGTTTTTCCCATACCATAAGAACGCATGCCAACCCAGTTGCAGATCATGCCCCTCTAAGTAAAGAAGTCGTTTATTTCTCAATGTAATCCATTCTTTAAGCCAAAGCAGAATGGATGCTTGGTAATAAAGTCTCCAATCCGGAAGTCCAAAACCCCCTCTGTCTTTGGTTTCTTGTAACAGTTTGGTTTTAATTCGTGCTTTCTTCCCTTGCCATATAAATCTCAATATTGTTGCATTTAAATCATCGAAGAATTTCTTGCCCAGTTTAACAGGGGCCATTTGAAATAAGAAGAATAGCTTCGGTAAGATGTTCATCTTCACAGTCGCTAGGCTCAGCATCTTTAATTGCTGAGCCATCATGCCCCTTGCATGTAAGGAAGGGGGCACCAAGCAAATTCTGTGAAGTCTTTCTTTCTTTTTGTTTGTTTTTTCTTTTAATGACCCTGTAGTCCCTTGTATGGGGATGGATTTGGGGTGACTGTACAAAGCTCAAGCATTTATTGGCCAGATGCCCTTCCTGATGCCCTCATGAGTTCGCAGCAGACAATAACTCATTGCACCCAGAGAGAGAAATATCTGCCACTACTAGGATCAAACTCACAGCCTCCTGATTGTGAGGGGAGACTCCACCTCTAGGCCACTACACCGCCACGGCACAGCTCTTCGATCCAATATCGATCTCCTTCAGACACAGAGGCGGAGGCAGTAATCCATGTATTGTTAAGCTGCCTGTTATACCACTTATGGTGTCTGGCATTTATAAACCCAATTATCAGAACTGTTAGGTATCTTTCTGATCTAAAAATTATAATCTTAATTGTACAAACTACAAGACTTAACCTGGGCAACCACTACAAAGATTGCTATGTTTCTTGTAATAGCTACGGTGTGCAGAAGTCAACTGATATCTTTTCATTATTAATGGATTTTTAAAGGATTATTTCCTGTATTTTTCCCTGTATTTTATTATTTTTTATTTGTATTTGGTGTTTTATTTCTCTATTTGTATTTTATTGGTTCAGGACCATAAATAAATACATCAGACTGAAATAAATCAAATCAGTTTTGATAGCAACATCTATCTGCAAGTCTTTCTTCAAGTCATTATAATGGAGTCTTCCCCACCATGCCTGCTACCTCTGGTTAATAGTAAAAAAATGTAAAAAACACAACTATGCCTCTTCACAATAAGCTAAAAGCCTTGAGATGCCATTTCCTGTTTGATTTGTGGGAAGGGAGACTTCTCTTTCCACTGGTCCTTATCATTTACTAATTTCAATAAATTGTATCTCCTGTAGCTTCTGTAGAAATCCAACAGATGGTGCTCCTGTACTACACAATCCTTATTTTATCTACTAACCCAATAAAATCTGGAAAACACCCTGCCATACAGATAAGATATACATAGCTATATATATATTTCAAACATATTGGCACAGATAAATGATAAATCTGAAGTGATTAATTGTCAGTTACATTTTCCTAACTTTCATGAAAACCTATTTTATATTTCAAAACAAACCCACCATTCAGTCAAAACTGAAGAAGCTTCTTGGATGAGAAATGAAACATTTTCAAGGAAAAGAAACCCAAGAAAATCCAGTTGCCTTTTGGAAAAGCAGCTTTGGAACAACCATAACCTGGATGATTGAGACTCTCCATACACAAGACCATAGTCAAATAAAAGAAACCTGAGTCCAGGGAAAAGCTGGACTAGTTGGTCTACTTTGAAGGACTGACAATATGTTTTGCAAAGCTGAGATTGGTATCATCTATTCAGTGAAGGAGGATCTTGCTGATAAACAGATGAAAGGGGGGTGCAGAAATAAATTACAAGAAAAATGTGTATTACCAGCTCTTTCCTTCCATAACTATGTATACAGTTTGAGTTTAAGCTATATATGAAGTGCAGACTGAGACAATAACGATGATAACAGTGAGGTATGTTGTCCAGGAATAAGCTAAGCATTTGCTTGGCTGGGATTGTGTCATGCATCAGCCAACTGACTTATCTTCAAAGTAGAGAGAAGTATGAAACAGCTGAAGAGAAGTAGTGATACACAAGGAAGTTACCACCTTAGTCTCAGCTGTACTAGAGCTGGAGATAAAATCTGGACCTTCCTTGAATTCCTTAAAATACTGGTATTTGAATACAGAAGATCAGCTTCACAACCCCTGCTATCAACAAAAGATTAAATGTAAACATACATCTAAATGCTTTCTCTTACCCAAGAAACAACTGTAACAAAGAATTATAAAAAAAATTCTAACTAAGATATTGAACATTTCTGGAAAGAACATTATAATCTCTTCCAGATTCTGTGTGCTATGTTTGGTTCTTAGAATTTCAGAACATACTTTTGTTTAAATTGATATGTTTTGAGTCTGGAATGGATAGAAGAGAAGACTATGACAGAAAGAGAAAAGGGCAGGTAAGAGCCAGAGGAACTACTACACAAAGAACAGCCTACCAACCAACTGCAGCTGCAACTGCAACAACTGTTCTGCAAGAATATCTTGAGCATCTCTATCATGTCAGGTAAAGGTTCTCTGTCAGATTCATCCTCACCTTCGATAAAATCACAGATGTTCTAGAGACTGAACAATGTCCAGTTTCAACACTGTTGTACACTGTACAGTACTTGACCTATAGTATTCAGTAAAAATTATATAAGCCATGATCCCTTACCTATTGCAACTTCTTCCAAACTATCTCAGAGAGATGATAAATTATATTATGCCACTGCACTGACATTAACAGAGCTATTTTTAAAATGTTTCATACTGAGTAAGAACTGAGTTAGAAAGAGGAGGAACTCTTATTCTTTTCATCACCTCCTCCTCCTTTTCATGGCATGAAGGATATAATCCCAATTATATTGCATACTGGATTCATCTTTGGAGTCTGTGGGCAGTTCTCATTTCAATATACCTACTCTGTTTCAACCAGGAAATCGCCTTTCTACATTTTTTTTATATAGATGGCTTTATTGGTATATATTCCATCTTCTTTTTCCAGGTTCTTCTAATACATTGTCTTTCACCTCCTTTTAAAATCATTTTCTCTCAGCACTTCCTATTGTCAGAATTCACTGATAAGTGGGAGGGCTAATTTTAAAGGGCTAATTTTTTTGGCATTAACTTTGTTCTTAAGATGATGTGTTCTACAACTCCTGTAATCCCTAATATATCTTTTGGGGGGCACAGATAGTATCTTTACAGTTGTACTTAGACAAACTTGAGAACAGAGTTAATAAACAGGGAGGGCAATTTTGTTTGTGGTATTGTAATGGAGATTTAGTGAATCAAGAAAGGCTTCCCTAAAAGAAGTCTTACATTTTCCCTAACTAGTAAGCACTTGAACTGCAAATATTTCTAGAATTCTAAGCAAAAAATTCTAATTCAGTTCACTTTTCTTTCTACTCCTTGGTACCAGAATTCACCAATCATGTTCCTGCTGTGCAGCTTCCTAAGAGACAGATAAAGAAAATTAGACAGGAAGCAAAAAAAAAAAAAAAAAGACATTGTTCTGTTCTTGCACAGAAGACATGGAGACGAGGCTGGTTCACAACAAGGATCTCTTTATTGAAACAGTCACAGAACAGAAGCAAGAACACAATGGTCATTGGCCTTTTATATTCCCCTGCAAGGGGATGCACATCCAATCATTACAGGCCGTTCTCCCGCCTTGCGCATGCGCGCAAGGCCGGAGACAAGCCTTCCTGAGCCTTGCTGAATGACTCAGCAAGGCCCAGGACATAACAGACATAGTCAACAAGGACTTCTTCCAACTTTGTTACTTGAGATATCAAAACTCCAAGAAGCACTGGGCAGCTAAGTCCAGCCTCATTTTTAATTTTCAGCATGCTCTAATGATATTTGGTTGATGTCCTATAGGAAATTAAAAATATGGCCAGGTCCCACTGACTGATGCCAGTCTGTTCATAGGCATGGGCTCTGCCAGTGCACTAGTACTCTGCAGTTGCCTCGGGATAACAAGTATAAGGAATTCTTATGCTTCAAAAGCTTCCACTTGTACTTAGCACAGTAGATTCATGCTTCAGCATAATCACCTGTGTATGAGTAAACAGGATAGGGATGTAAATTGGGGTATAGACTTGTAATTTGCAGTTGCTGCCTTTATTATTCACTGGGAAAAAAAACCCAGGAAACTCCAATGTAAACATCGAATAAACGATAACTAAACTGGATTATTTTTCTTCCCAGTAATGTGACTGTATCTTGAAAGTAATTAACTGTCAATCTGATTATTTTACATAGGGATTCTTGCAAATGTTCCACTTATGCCTGTCATAAGAATGTTATTATTTTCCTATGTTTTATTATTTTTAGGGCACAGGATTTTTTTCAGGTATGTGTATCTCATGTAATGTGTTACTTTCTATTTTTAGATGTTATTATTATAGAATCAGGCTTGTTAAACCTTCAAAGAAGTTCTTTGATTTCACTGAGCTTCATTGATTCACCAATTCACAAATTGAAGCAAGGACACACTTTGAACCAGAGAAATCTACCAGATGGTTTTGAAATGCACTGTAGCCTTTTGAAGTGATTTTTGTTGTTACTGTGGCCTTTCTATTGTTTTCAGGATTGTTCCAGATAATATTCAGTATTGAATATTTCCACAATGCTGAGGAAGCGAGTTGAGTGGTGTGATGGGCTCCCTGATGCAGCTGCCCAACCTGTTTTACTATCTCATTAAACTCTTTCTATCAACTCTTTTGAGGTACCAGGCCAAAATTATTTTAGGTTGCATTCATTTTCTCCACTCTCAATTCCTACATTTATTTTTGTTCTTTCTTATGCTAATGTTTTATTCCTTTGTTGTCTTGTCAGCACAATCGGCAATTCATGTCAGCCATCAATACAGGCTTAAGGCTGACCAATCTGGTGCTCATCCTTGTGTCAAATTAGTACATGCTTGGGTAATTTTTTTTTCATTCTGCAGAATTGGAATAGATGTACGTATTCTAAATAAATAAGACTAACATTGCCAGGCACTGACCCAAACATTCACTGTTTTTAAAATGGGCTTAACTTCTTCCTCTGACACCTGCCTGCCTTTAAAATTCTATCTCACTGTGTTAGCCTATATCATCCTGCCTCTGCTAACACAGAATATTGTCAGAAATCAGCAATCCTGACATATTAACATTTAGAAGAAGGGCTCCTTTCAAGGATAAAACAAGCATGTCAACCAGCTACAAATCCCAGTGATCAGCGGAAACAAAAGCAAGTAAGTGGTCATTGTTTAGTGTCCTGCCAAGCCTGCTACTCCAGTTCATGGACTTGCAGAAGTAGAGTAATCTAAGCCAACTTTTATAACATACAGGAAAACCAGTTAAATCATCACTGAGAAGCTATCCAGCTTCTTCTTAAAAATGGGAAAGCCACAATCTCCATAGTTAGACTATTCCACTGTTGTCAGCAGGAAGTTTTTTTTTTTTATTTCAATAAAATTTGGTAGCTGTAAATTCCTTCAGTTCCATCAGCCTACCTTCACAGTCTTCACGCATCGGTATTGTCTGTATAGTTCCTTTCTTCTGACTCCTCAAATGGAAAAGAGCTCATGTATCAGTTTTGGAAAGATTCTATATTTACATTAATGTAGAAGCCATTTTGAATTGGTTTGGCACAATCTGGCTCAATATTAGATGATCTCTAGGCTGTGTGCTATGTTTTCCTCATCGATACTATCACTGTCTTAAAAAGGGTATGGAAAAATCTTTCAAAAATGTGTTTGTTGCTTATGGGAACTTTAATTTGAATGCTTTGTTGGCTAGGCTGCAACTGGGTATATTTTAATTTTGAGTAGCCTGCTGAATAGTTGTGATTTGCATTCTTAAAACATGTGATGGGGTTGTGGGATTCAGAGAAAAAGAAGACTTGAAGAGATTTTGGTTTGTTTTTTTTACTGGAGAGCCTAAGGCAGGAGTGGGGAACCTTGGCTCTTTTATGACTGGCTGGCTCAGGAATTCTGGGAGTTGAAGTCCACAAGTCATAAAAGAGCCAAAGTTCCCCACCCCTGGCCTAAGGGAAGCAGATAGCTTAAGACAGTAAATTAAGAGTTAAGCTAAGGAATTCAGATTTAAAAAGCCCTCTAAGATTCTAATTGACTTCTTTCAATTTGAGTACATTTATCTATTTATTTATTTATTTATTTATTTATTGTATGCCATCCATCTTAAACAATTCTGAGCAGCTTCCAAGAGTGTTAAAATCAGTAAGTATAAAACATAATCATAAAGCAATAAAACAGTAAAATGGTCATACAAAAGCAGAAAACCTGTACCATGATTAACCAGGGAGGATGCACCATAGCAAGCTCCAATTACCCTAATTTCATTCTTTCTATTCCATTCTACCCTACCCCAGTCCCTTGCTAAAAAGCCAAATATCATATGACAGTCCAGTCATATAATTTATTATGATGCTTTATGTATTAAACAAATTTTTGTTATGTAGTCCATAAGTCAAATCTTTATTGTTGTCCAAAACCACTATACATACAAAAATAAGACTAAATTAAGATTGTGATAATGAACTGTTTAGGCCAGATTTAGTCTATCAGGATCCGCCATGTTCAATATGCTGTGCAGACTTTTGTAATGCTGTATGTAATGGCAGGGTTGTCATCTGAAAAACATTTAGAGAGAAAATCTTCCTCCCTAATTCTCTTCAAAGACAGCATTCTCTATTTCCTCCTATCTAAATATAGCTAATATTGAAATGCCTGTCAGGTATCCAGTTCATAATTCACATAGAACATTCATTCTTGTCTAGACACAATATATGTAGCTGAACATTTCTTCTACTAAAAAACATGAGCATAAGTTCTTTAGAAAAAAGAATGGTACAATGGATAATGAGTACTGGGCTACTCTATAGGAGGGAGAGGCTGCCTTCCACCCCCATGAATTAAATAAAATTAAAGGTTGTAATGGGAACTCAAATTATTTCTGAAATATTTCCAAATTAGATATTCAACAATCAATGTTCAGGTTTTGAGGTTCAGAAAGAGCATGATTCAATTAAGATAAATGGTGTTTATTGGTATATGCAGTATACTGTAAAATTATATTGAAAACCTGTGAATATCTCCAGGATGGGACTTTTTCACCATGCCTTTCCTTTTGCAATCCATTACACCTGCCAAAAAGTCACTCCAAAGGTTTAAAGGGCTTCCAGACCTGTGCTTGGTCTGGCACAGCCTACCCTAAAGACAGATTGGCAGAAATCATCAATCCATCTTTTTCACCAAGTAGAAATATCTTTTTCTGCCTAAACCATAAATAATACAAATTTGTCCAGATTCACACACCACATTCAGCATATAATGTAATTTATTTGCTTTTCATTAAACATGATTACTAGAATTTGTAAATCCTGGTTTAAGGCTTTTAATTTATAATTATCCAGTCTAGTTTTGTTTATTCAACCATAAATTAGAACAATGCATTTTATTGGTTTTATGGAACATTAAAATATCCACTTCTCCTTTCTCAAAGGAGCCAGTTCACTGCCCTTGTTCTTTATTAAGGTCTTTTTGGATGGCCACTTCTCTTACTGCCTCCTTAGGTGCTGGGTATCAAAGGGTATAAAGGCCAGGAACACAAACAACAGATGCAAAACCACTCCCACTTCAGTCTGCCACATTTGTGGCCATAAGAAGCATTAATCTTGTCCATGCATGCTTCTGTCAATCTAATTGTATATCCTCTCTATATCATACAATATTTCAAAGCTGCTTACCTAGTACCCTTAACAAAGTGATTAGCCAATATATTTGCACACTATGCTATCAAATGAAAGTATTTAAATGCAAGCTCTAGATATCTTCAGGAATGACTGGTAAACCAATGTAGTAAACAAGCAAACAGACAATTTATACCAGGTGGAGGAAATTTGGGGAGAAGCATTTCAAACCCCTGAAAGAATTGCCACCTTAATTAACTCTCTATAAGTGAGATTGGCTAATTCCTATTATAGTGTTCAAGATTCTATATTTACCATAACGAGCATTAAAATTACTGAGATATCTATTGTTCTTGCTTCTCTGATCTTTGCCATTTGTGTCGGGGTTGACAGCAATCTTGGAAATTGTGCTACAAATTTCCCAAACTCATCTGCAGTGGGCTAATTAAGATCCCAGCCACACATTCACATACAGTATATGAAAGTCTTGGATCTTCCCTTCAAGCTCTGCGCTTTCTGCTGTTATACAGATGCACTGCAGCTTTTTCTTCTAAATGAATGGGATTTTTCTTCTACAAGTTATAGTTCTTATAAGTACCATCTGTAGGTTGAGCTTGGTCATCAGTCACGAGCCACTTCACACCCACAAGAGATCAAACTCCAGCACAACTTGAATTTCTTTCTGTTCTTAACTCCTACTAATTTCCCTTGACTGTTAGTAGTTCAGATTCTTGTAGAGCAGACATGTCAAACTCGCGACATCGCGCGACGTATCGGAACTTTTCCCCCATTGCTGGCAATGGGGTGGGCGCGGTTTCCTGGTGACGCGTCCGGCCTGCGGACCGGCACTTTGACACCCCTGCTCTACATCATTCTCTGACTCAGGGCAATGTTGTCACTCAGGGCAACAAATACTATAGAGGTCTGGATAGCAATTTTCACCAAAGTATTTAAGAAATATGGTTGAAGTTCTAGTTTTCCATTCATCTAACCAGGCTCTTCAAGAGGATCTATAACTACCATTGCTGACCATTGTAATGCACTCTACATGGGGCTGCTTTTGAAGACCATCTGGAAGCTTTAATGAAGCAGTGTGGACAATGATGGGCATGCTTCATAAGCTTCACTGGTTGCCAATTTGCTTCTGGCTATGATTCAAGGTGTGGATTGTTACCTACACAACCCTTCATGAAATCAGGCCATGTTACTTGAGAAACTGCCTAATTTGTATAGTATCTACCTAGCTAATTCAGGATTGGTGCCCTCCAGGTTCCTTCAGTTAAACAATACCATCTACAGCAGACATGTCAAACCCGCGACATCACGACATCGCGCAATGTATCGCGCAACGGGCTGGCAGTTTGACACCCCTGATCTACAGTATTGGGATACAGGAAGTGGGTCTTCTCTTTAGCAGTGTCTGCCTTTTTGAACAAGATTCCTCTGAGATCTGGATGGCCCTCCAACCCTACTACTGTTCTGCAAAGGCTTGGAGCCTGGCTCTTCTCCCAGCCTTTAGCAAAAGTGAGCAAGGTCCCCTTGGATTCTTTGAGTTTGTTTCTTTTATCCTTCAAGTTTGGTTTCTATCAACTTTACTATCTTTAATTTTAATTTTATTTTATTTGTGAGCTGCCTGAGCCATTGAAAGCTGAGTAGCATGCATATTTCATGAATTAAACTAAACACATAACTAAACTAAACTAAACTAAAAGAAAAGAAAAGAAAAGAAAAGAAAAGAAAAGAAAAGAAAGAGAGAGAGAGTTTTTAACTCTGGTACCCTCAGGCTGTTCTTATTGATTACTGATAGCCCACGTTCAGCAGCCACATTCCCTGCTTGTGTTAGTCCTTCAAAGTAGACCAAGTTAGGAAACAAGATTTACCTTTATTGATGTAGGCTATAGTAACAGAATCTTGGAAGCCTGCAGCATTTCCCCTGCAGAAAGAAGGCAGAGCCAGTTTCTTTCTAATGTTGTTTTCTATTCCAGGATTAAATCAGGTTTTGCTAACTACTATCACATACCTTCTTCAAAGTCATCTCTGTAATTCTCTATAGCCTTCAATCCTTTTGGTTTCCATGCAGCTTTCTTCCTCTGGAACCTATTCATTTGCACCAATACATGAGATATTTGCAACTGCTGTCCCCTCTGTTGGCCATGCTCCTTGGCTTTTGCTTACTGCCTTGTGCTAGCCAGCTCATCTACCTAGCACTGTATTTGAACTACACCAATGTCTCATCCAATTATCTATCTTCCCCTCATACACCAGCCCCTGCTGCCATTTCACTTCTTTTAAATCTTTCAATCCTACTTTCTCTCCTACAAGAATAACACAATCTAGTCCAGCACAATTCAGCACATCAGTTGTTGTTCATACTCTCTGATCTCATTTAATTTCAACAAACTTTGGCATCTAAGGAGTGTGTGTGTGTGTGTGTGTGTGTGTGTGTGTGAGAGAGAGAGAGACAGAGAGAGAGAGAGACAGAGAGAGAGAGAGACAGAGAGAGAGACACACAGAGAGAGAGAGACAGAGAGAGGCAGAGACAGAGACAGAACAGGGTACGGATTGCAATTAAAGACTCATCTCTTTGTATATGTGTACATTGTTGGCACATATAGAAAAGGGGCAGAGGTTTGTTTATGATGCTGCAACCTCCATTATGTCTGCTTAGAACTTGTGGGTTCTTCTGTTCCTCTCCTATCTTCCTTTTACGCTTTCCTTTTTCTTCTACCAGTTGCAAGACCACCAGCTTCTGCTAGGCTTAAGGTGCTTTCTTCGGCCTCTAAACAATTCCAGAACCTGCATTACCAGTCCATATCTTCCTCGGGGGTGTTCAGACTCAAAATCCTCCCTTTCTAAAATCACTAGCTCTCTTTCTTCAAAATCCAGTCTTGGGGGAAGGATGTCATTCAGGTGCCTTTGGAAAAAAGTTGTTGTTGTTTTTGTATTGCTATTTAACTAAAAATCAACATTTCAAAATTTGTTGAATGTGCTATTTATCCTCCTTAAGGAAGAGCTATTCTAGCAAACAGATTAAAGGAGGTTGTCCCATTACCTAAAGTTATTTCATTCACTTTGAGTGCACCTAATTAGAGAAGTGTAAAACAAGATTCCATTTCAATTAAGCAACAAAGCTATTATATAACATCCAATTTCTTTCAATTCCTCATCTTATCTCTTCAATTTAAAATGAGATCTTGAAAAGGTCAGTGGTCTCTGTTCTCATCATTCCAATGCAAACCTCTTAGAAAAATATCACTGCACTTAAATTGACCATGTTCATTTCTATTTGCCCCCCTTCCCTTCCCTTTTCATTAGATAAATGTATAAGTTAACATTTGAGATATTTAGAAAGACTATAAATGACATAGATTCCCAAGCTTTAAAACAATTTTAAATGGCCTTTTGGTCAAAGAGCATGAGTGAAAGAAAGCAACAGCCTATTCCACATATGGCACTGGCTTCCTTGGGAGGGTTGGGGGGGAGGGGTGCAAATAGGTCAGTCTTATGAAACAACGATTGTGCAATTTGGGCATAAACCTTGTCTCTTTATCTCTACATCATATATATGCCCACAGGAACAGAGCTTACAATGTGGCCGGGTTTTCATAATTGCCTGCAGATGCCCATGGGCACTGCTGTTTCATAGACATCACAGTTTATTTTTTATTGCAAATAGCTGACTTGAAATCTTTAAATCTCCCTGGGCAAGTAGGTTAGATTTCTCCAATGGTACAGCTGAGAGATAGGGAACATACAGCTTTTCAAATATTGTTTTCAGTTTCACCATTCCCAGCCAATATGGCCCTTACATTTTTTCAGTCAGCAACATCTCTCACCATTTCTGTATTACATCAAATCATCTACTCCTTTTTCATTAGCTTTCTCCCACTGAGCATCCCCCAACTGTACTAGCTAGCTGAAGTTCAATATAATTGAATAAGAAAGCTGAAGTTCAATATAATTGAATAAGAAAGCTGAAGTTCAATATAATTGGAGGCAGGAAGATAGTGAAAGCTTGTCAATTACATACTCTATATAACTACAAATAGAGCAGAGTAAAGTTAGTTCCAGGTCAATCCAGGAAGTATAGACTTTTGTCATCTAGTCCAGAATGAGCTACTGATTCTGTGATCAAAGGGAACAGGTGTTCTCATTGCTTATCGATTGATGACAGGGATTGAGTTTATACATCATTGTATATCGATTGATGTTTATACATCATTGCTTATCGATTGATGACAGGGATTGAGTTTATACACACAAAACATCTGCTTGATCATCACTGAGTGGCATTTCAACCTGTATGCATACTCTGTGAAAATTTAAAAGAATCTTTCTAAACTATAAAAATACTCTGTCCTCAGAAATGCTATTTTCCTTCATTTATACCCAATTATTTTAGTCATATTCACATGTTCTTCTTGGTTATTATGGAATGCATGGGGGTGGGGCTTGGGAGAAATACATCTCAATCATCTTTCATAAGATTGACCTATGAATTTTTTTAGTACCGATTTTATTAAAGATTATAATTAAAGTAATAAAAAATATCTAAAAGAAACCAAAAGAAAGATAAGAAGAATAAAAAGAAAGAAGGTGCAAAAAAGAAAAAAAATGATAAAATGAAAGAAAAATGAAAAATAAAACAGCAAAAGTATAGTAAAGCAAAACAAATATTTAAAAAGGATTCCCCACCTTCATCACAACTATAAACAATTTTAATAACTTATCACCTCTTCTTAAAATATTACAAATGATATCTTTTTCCCATATCCATTTTTTATCTATAAAAAAATCCACGAAGCATTGTCATTCAGTTCTGGTGTCAGCAAAAAATCCATTAAGGGTTACCAGAAATGACAACATATCTCTTTTAAACTTGATCTAATAAACCAACTTTATATTCCTTCTTTTACTTTTAACAATCTTAATCTTTAGTCCACTCAAATAATGTAATAGAATTTGATTTCTTTCCCTTTTTTTGTCCCATCTCACAAAATTCTTCAAAATTTTAACAAGCCACTTTCGTAAATCCAATACAGAAAAATTATTCAGGTCATTCTCTTGGCTTGTGATTTGAATATCTCCTTCAATTGATAAAACATCAGCCAGTTTTTATGTATGCCCAATATAACATCTTTTTCCAAATAATTCTGTAGTCTATAATCTATAAATCCACTTACAACTCTGTCTCAAACTTGTCAGGTAAAATTTGTTCTTCTACCTTAACATCTTTTAGACCCAATCTAAAAAAATATTATTAATATTAATTTCTGTATCCATTGATCAAAAAATCCTTCAATATATACTATATGTTAGAACATTTTGCTTCATTCTGTAACTATATTTGAGTTTGTGTACTTCTCCTTTAATTGTTATGGTCAGTTTAATCTAATGTCTAATTTTTAAAATCTTTTGTGTGTTTTATTCAAAACAAAAGCATTTTCTCCTGAGAAGAATTCTTTAATTCCAAAATCTTACTTCAAATTTATCTGGACCTTTAATCCATTTGCAACTTATTACAAATGAAAGTTTTTAATTGCTATTTATTTGCTTTGCTATTTATTCCCTCCTCTTTTTAAAGTTTTAAACTTGTAAATAGAACTTTCACTAAGGACTTACTCAGTGGTCTTCTCATGAGGAGCAGCTATCTGGAGCACTTATGGGTCATCTCAAATATCTCCTGGTTTGGAGAAGTTTCAAGCAGCTGGTTTACTTGCCTATTCTTCATGCCACCATGGGTCATTAGCTCTAATTTTCATGGAACCATCTGTAGTCTGCCATCTCTTCATTTGGACATGATCTGTAAATTTTCAGAAAACATTTTGGATTGTTTTTGTGCTATCTCAACAGTTAAAGCAGGTATACATTTCTTTGAAATGCATTGCGTATTAGGTTATTAATTAAAAATGAGAGCCACTTTGGTGCAGTGGTTAAGGCATTAGGCTAAAAACTGGTAAACTGTGAATTCTAATCCCACTTTAGGCACAAAGCCACCTGGGTGACCAGTCACTTTTTTTCAATCCTAGGTAAGAGGCAATGGCAAACTACTTCTGAAAAACCTTGCCAAGAAAACTGTAGGGACTTCTCCAGGCAGTCACAAAGAATTAGATATTATTGAATGGAAGAAAAAATAAGAGCGAAAAATGTTTTGGGCCAGGGCAATTTATTTCAAAACGAGTAAGTTGGAATGAATATGAACATAATCAATGTTCTTTCTTGTAAGGAAGACCAGAAGAAGGGCCGTAGAAGTTAACACCAATCCTGTATATTTCCTGGGATAAAAAGCATTTCTCATGTTATGAATATTTTTCTCTCACCCATCAAAGCTCACACATAGCTCTTTGTGAACTATCATCTGATAGTATTTTCAAGTGCTTATTTAAGTGAAGCCTGAATATATGCAACTAAATAGTTTTCACAAATCAATTGCCAAGCTGTCAAAAGTATTGCTATTATGAGTAATTATTTTGACTTTTTCAGATAGGGATTTTTTCAACAAGGGAAAAAATAATGTTAATCGAAATAACCACTATATATAGATTTTAATTCTGCATATCACTGATATCAAATCCCAGATTCTCAAGTGGAAGAAAATTCTGACAGTTTGGCAGAAAAATGTTTCAAGGGGCAGGCTATTGCAGTGACTCCATTAACATTAACAAGAATTAAGAGCACCAACTATTGAAGCCAAATTGTTGTAAAAGAAATTAAAATTTGGTAAGAAAAATCTAACTGGAGCCTTTTGGATTCAAAAAGACTCCAGTGCAGATAACCCAAATTAGATCAGTGGTATGGATGACCTGATACTATTTGGGTTGCTTCATTCCTACATTATTCATGGAACCCGTATAAAAATAAAAATTTTGCCAACAGGCCACACAAGAAGAGTGGATAGAGGAAAGAAAAGCTGGATTCCAAATAACTTATTTAATTTATGTAGTTTAAAATAAATGTAGAAATATTTGGTCAGGTGGATTAAAAATAATGATCTCCATCTTTAAGTTTAATTCCTATTTTCTGAAAAATTCCTTTTATTATCACATGTAGGTATGTGTGATCAATTTCTTTATATGTTCCTATCTATCATGGTCAACAAAGGACCATTTTACATCTCTCTTCTAATAAAGTTTTGTAAGAGAAATTATGAATTTGATTTGTTTGGGTCTTTTGTCTAATATCTTTCAATTTAAATTATTTGTCATCCAACTAAATCATATCAATATAGCTAACTTTTTAGCCCCTAGGGTCACATGCAGTAATGATTGGAGGTTGGAACCTACCAGTATCCGTGGGCATCCAAGCCATGCCTACTTACCTATCTCTTTCTCTCCGTCTCTCCGTCTCTCCCTCCCTCTTTTTCTTTCTCTTTTTCTTTCTCTCACATACTCATATGCATACTATTCAAACAGGATCACTGGGAGGAGATGACCAGTATTGTGTGCACCTTCCTGTAAAGCAAGACTCTAAGAATCGTGTATGGTTTACAAGCCAAAAGTTACTTACCTATCTTTTATTAGGGGCTTCTTTCCTCAGGGAGTTTTTCTCAGGCAAAATTCTTGGCAGAGAATCAGCATTCTCTACAAAAAACACTATACAAAAGTGAAAAGTTCTCTATATAATACATAGACTAAATTTAATAAAAAAAATCTTTTTAAACTCATCGTAATCACATGAGTTTAAAAAGAAACTGTATCGAGATTCCGTCTACTGAATAATTATTAACAGTGATCTTTATTATTTAAGTTTGGAAGTAAAAGATTTTGGGAGAACACAAAAATAACATATTCCAGATTTGCTGGACTACCTTCTACGTGTCTTAGACTAATTATGGGCATTGTAGTCCTACATTTCTAAAAGTGCCCAGCTGAGGTATATGCTACATTTGATATTCTTTGTTGAGAGATTGTTTTCTATAGGATAACACAATTAATACTTCTGCTGTGTGTTACATCAGTGTGAAAAGGTCCATTGCATTTCCTTTAAAGGTATATGAAATGGTTGCTACCATGGTTACAGTTTATCTACACCTTTACAATTACCAAGGAAATGAGGAACATGAAGCTATAAGCATAAACATCATTATTCATTTTTAAAAATCTCCACTGGCAATTTAGTATAATAATAAAGGAATGGAGAAATATATTTCATGCCTGTCTGCCACAGGAATAATTAATTATGCACAATGTGTAGTGCTAATTATGGAATGATTATGACTCAGTACAATAGGATGAAAATCTCATAGCTAGCTATATATTAGAAGGAAAATTATCCTCTAGGAATCTTATTGGAAGTGCAATCTTGCTGGAGTCTTTTGGCCAGGTGTTGATATATCCAACTATCAGCCTGTTGCCCAAAGTTATTGTTTTCCCTATGAAACTTTTAAGTACTCTTTTAAACATAGGATTCATGAATTTGGATTGCTGATTCAGCATACCATCAACTCCTAATGAAAATATGGGTGTTATATGTTAGGAAACCAGATATACATTAGTTAATATACCTTATTCACACATCATGCGAAGAATAACCAAGGATTGTTTAGCATTCAAAAGCCCAGATCCCAGTCTACATTTTCACCCTCATTTAGATTAAGAAGGAAAATCAAGAATCTTACTTTAAATTCCTCTTTTTTTCCTAGACTGACCAAAGGAATAATAGAGACTTCCATCCACCCTATCTCTTTTGCTGTGATTGGAAAAGGAGAATTGCCAGGCAATTGAAGAATTCCATCAGGTTTATCCTTTATGTGTATATAAAATCAGATGCTCAAATCAATATATATCATCAAAGTTAGTAATCCTAGGAGTCATAAGAGAGGGAGAAGATCCAGTGGAGTCCTGAGATATCCATATGTCATATAATATTCATAGGATTATACTGAGATCTTGTAGATTAATTCCTGTACATTTGTCTAACATAGTTCTGTATTTTCTGTTCTCCAGCATGATGATGGAGAATCCACCAATGGGTTTAGACTATCTTCCTGCCCAATAAGACTAAGTCTGTCAGAGTTGTCACGCCTCCTGCTGGGCTTGATGATCCCAGACACGACTTAGTCTTCATCCAGCAAGGACACTCGTGTTGGCTCTGAAGACTTAGGCAGGTTGTATAGTTCCATTCATTAGTGGATTCTCCTCATTTCTAGGTATTCAGGCAGGGGAGTCAAATTACTAACAGCACAGCTGATTTTTGGGAATTTTTCCCTCAGCCGCAGAACAGCTGAGCGTCGGCCTCCGGGTCCGCTCGTAGGCCATAAAGCACCGCTGACGGCTCGCTCGAACTCCCCGTTGTTTCCAAAGTTTCTGCGCTAGAGAGGGGTATTCCACACCGTAAACGATCAAGAAATCAGTTGATCATCGGGGCTTTTCCCCTTAGCCGCAGCGCAGCTGAGCGTGGGCCTCCGGGCCCGCTCACAAGCCGCTAAGCGCCGCTGAATGCTCTCGGTCTCCAGGGTCTTACATAGCCCAGCTGAGAGTCGGAGCTTGCTTCAGCCGCTGCACAATGGAGCATCGGCCTTCAGGCCCTGCTACAGGCCGTTCCTCTCCACGGCCCTCCAGCCCTCCATAGCGAAGATTGATCGCCGCTAAAACACCACGATCGCTGCCGCAACGTGGCTTATCTCGCTCAGAAGCTAGCTGCCGGCCTTCGGGCCCTTTAGGGGCCGTTTTTCAGGGCGAACGGCCCTCTGCAGCAGATTGGCGAATTTGACGGCCTTTAGACCTCATATTCTTGGTGCGCAAATCGCGGCCGCCATTTTAGATACAGAGGTCTGTCAGGCTTGACAGGGACGGCCCGAGCAGGCAGCAGCCACTTCAGCGGCAAATAGGACGCCGCTTACAGAGGCCATTGGATACATCGCCAGGCCTCTTCCGTCCATCTTTTGGAGAAAATTAATTCAGGTCTACGCCTCTCAGACCAAACAGACCACCTCGCCATTTCAAGTGGCAGCCATTTTGCGGACTGGACAATGCCGCCATTTTGCAGCTTCCAAACTGCCATTGGCCACATAAGCTCAGATTCTGATCTGGCACAAACAATTCCTGGGCAAAACTTGGAGAGGAATTCACTTCTTAGCGTGAGCTGGCATGCCTTTTGGCCCCACCGCCACCACCTAGGCTCCGTGTGCAGGCACGTATCACTCAGGTGATTGCCGCCACCAAGAAGGAGAGGAGTGTGCTGGCACATATCACTGAGGTGATTGCCGCCACTGATCGGCCAAAGTGTGTGCCGGCACTTGCCGATTGCGACCCACCCACTGGGTCTGGTCACCACAAGACGCCTGGCCAACACGCCTCAGTGCGTCATTGGGCAGTTTCAGCCTCTCGGAGCCTTAACAAGGGCAGAAAGGCGATTAGGTGAATCGCAAGCCCCGGAACTTCTGCTGCTCATCAGCTTCAGCTATACTAGCAGCTTGGTAATCCACTCCTGCTCCTGAGTTACAACAGGCCACAGGCCTTACTTTCAATGGCTGATGGCGCAGCTCCTCAATCTGCACAAGGCGCCCCCGGCACTCCCGTCTCAGGGAAGCACACGTCCTCTAAACTGGAGGCAGCAGGCAGGATTAAGGCCAAGGCCAGGCCCAAGGCCATCGCTGGAAAAAAGGGCTCTAAGGCCGCAGAAAAAGAAGCCGGCAGGAGACATATGGCTCTGGAGAAGCAGTTCTCCAGGGCACAACGGATAACTGCGGGAGACCAAATGCAGGTTTCCCTTGCCCCTCAAGAGAGCTCGCTCTTCAATCCCCAACCTGTCCCACCTGGTCCCACAGCTTTGTGGGTTCTCTCTCCGCAAGAACCGATAGGCCAGAGTACTAATCTGTTCTCTGAACAGGGAATAAGCCCCCAAATAGTGGCTTCCCCGGCCAGATTCCACTCCCCACCCGAGGCCACGTTCACACCCACAGCGGCTGGACTTCGCCCTCCCGAACATCAGGGGGTGGGACCTGAGCAGCTCCAGGCGCTAATCGCCCAGGCATATGCCCAGGGCAGGGCCTCCTCGTTCTATCAGAACCCCAGGCCTGAGTTTGTTATGCCCGTGGTGCCAGCACAGTTACGGACGGAAATGTCGGAATACCCGGAGTCCGTTTACTCGGACCATTCCTCCCGAACACGGGACTCTGGTTCCGAGGACTATGGGTCAACTGACTTCCAGTTGTCGGAGGATGAGGAGTCGGCCCCAGACCCTTCACCCTTCATTGGTCTCTTCGACCCGGGTCTGTTTAAGTCTCTCCTGCTGAAGGCCACTACGTCGGCCAATATTGAGTCCTAGCAGGAAAAACAACCGACTGCCTCAATTAGCCAGGACCCTAAGCCACTCTTCTCCGAGCCTACAGTTACGGAGCCCCCCATTTTTCTTAGAAACCATCAGGAAACAATGGGGGAGTCCGGGCACTCTACCCACACTGGGGGGAACAGATAAAAGGCTGATGACTGTCGCCCTGGCCTTGTCAGATCTCCTGAAGGTGCCCAAGGTGGACGAACCACTAACTTCTATTTTTTCCTCCTCCACCGTGTCAGGTGACATGTCTGAGGCCTTAAAAGCAGAAGTTAGAAAGTCGGAAATCTCTTTACGCAGCTTGCATCGGCATGGGCGGTGAAGGCGTCCACCTCCACCTCCTTCTTTGCCAGGACATCCATCCTCTGGCTAAGGGAGCTCCAAGCCTTGATTCCCCCAGATCAGGTTCGTGCCCATCAGAATCTGGGTAAGTTGGTGGCCTCGGCAGAATACATGGTGGACACATCCCTTCATGCCGCCAGATTTTCGGCATGCTCCATAGCCGCTAATACCGCAGCCCGCAGGCTCCTATGGCTAAAGCAATGGCGAGCAGACTTGAAGTCTAAGTGGTGTCTGGCTTCTGCTTCCTACAGGGACGGACACCTCTTTGGGGAGGCACTAGATGCTTACCTGGTAGAAAATAGGAACAAACGCAAGGTGTTGGCCCACCTTAACAGGAGGCCGGACAGGCGAGCCACTCCGTACCCTTGGAGACCGTCCTTCCGCCAGGGGCCAGGAACAGTGTGGGGCCCTCCACCTTGTCCATCTTTCCCCAGGCCTGGCCGCCAGCCTGACCGCCCAGCTCCCAGGTCTAGGCAACAATACCAAAACAAACGGCCCTTTCGGGGCACGGGAGGCCGTCCTTTCAGAGGAAACAAATGACTCAAGGACGGACCTCCCCATTGGCAGCAGACTCACTTTCTTCTTGCAAGAATGGGAGGCCACCATCACAGACACCTGGGTGCTCAATACCATCAGGCACGGCCTCATTCTGGAGTTTCTGTCGCGGCCGCAGGACCGATTTGTTTCTTGCCCTACCCCAAGAAGTCCGGCCAAGATAAGACTCACGTCCGAGGCCATTCACCACTTGTTGAAAATCAGGGCCATCGAGCCAGTGCCTGCTGGACAAACACATCGAGGGTTCTACTCCATTCTCTTCGTGGTCCCAAAGACTTCGGGAGGGTGGAGAGCGATCCTCGATCTGCAGGGCCTGAACTCTCATCTTGTCTACAAGAGATTCAAGATGCAGATGCTACAGTCTATCCTGGCCAGCATCAGAGGGCACGATTTTCTCACATCCATCGACCTCACGGAGGCGTACCTCCATATTCCCATCTCTCCTGACCATCGGAGGTTCCTCAGGTTCTGTTATGGGTCCCACCACTATCAGTACAGGGCCCTACCATTCGGCCTATCATCCGCCCCGAGGGTGTTCACAAAGATCCTGGCTGCACTGGTCGCTCACCTAAGGTTGATCCCCGTCCGGGTCCAATGCTACCTGGACGACATCCTTATCCTGTTCTCCTCCCTACAGCACGCCCGGTTGGACCTAAACTTAACTGTCCGGACCCTTCAGACTCATGGCTTTTTGGTCAACTTCCGAAAGAGTCTAACAGAGCCCTCCAATCGCATCCTCCACCTAGGAGCGATTATAGACACCAACCTCTGCATGGTCTACCTGTCCCCGGAATGCCGGGACAGCATTCGTTCCCTGATCAGGCAAGTACGGAGGGAGTGGACAGTCACACTGGCCTCACTTTCCCGACTACTGGGCAAGATGGTTTCTTGCATGGGAATAGTGCCATGGTCCAGATTACATTTCAGAACCCTTCAATGGTTCTTACTCCCGTACCAGAGACAGGGAGCTCAGAGCCATACATCTGGCACTGCTTCGCTTCAGTGACAAGGTAGCGGAACAACATATCTTAGTGCTCACGGACAACGTGGCAGCAAAGGCCCATGTGAACCGGCAGGGCAGCACTCGATCCAGGGCCCTAATGACCGAAGCCCGGTCACTAGGTACATGGGCGGAAACCAATCTCTCCTCCTTAAAAGCGGAGCACATATCGGGAGAGGCAAACCAACAGGCGGACTCGTTGAGCCGGTCAACATTGGATCACTCTGAGTGGTGCCTGCATCCCAATTTGTTCAGGGAAATTTCGGAGAGGTTTGGACTCCTGGTATTGGACTTATTCGCCTCCCCGGCGAATGCCCAACTCCCGAGATTCTTCTCCAGGTTTCCATCCCTAGGAGCGGAGTGGACGGATGTGCTCCGCAGCCCCTGGCCCCAAGGCCTACTCTACGCCTTTCCTCCTCTTCCTCTGCTTCCGGAAGGTACTGCAGGAACGGGTGGAGGTGATAGTGGTTGCTCCACATTGGCCGAGACGGCTGTGGTTTGCCGACCTCGTGGGCCTTTCCATCTCTCCACGGTGGAAGATTCCCCCAGATCAGGTCGCTCTCAGCCAGGGAGTTCTACAACACCCAGAGCCCCAGAGCCTACAACTAGCCGTCTGGCATTTGAACGGCGGCTCTTAACACGGGACTCGTATTCAGCGGGCGTGATTTCCCTGATTCAGGCCTCCAGACACCCTTCCACTAACAGGATATACGACTCCGCGTGGAGGAACTTTTGTACTTGATGTTCCAGGAACCACCTTGACCTCTCGGCTGTCACTATCCCGAACATCCTTGAGTACTTACTGGAGGGATTCAACAAGGGCTTGTTGCCCAACACCATCCACAGACAGCTGGCGGCTCTCTCCACAGTACTCATGTGTCATGATTCAATTCCTTTGGCCCAGCACCCAATGGTGCGGTCCTTTATCAAAGGTGCAACCAACACCAGACCTCCCGTGGTTCATCGCTATCCCTCTTGGGATCTCCCACGGGTTCTACAGTCCCTTACCTTGTCACTGTTCGAGTCTATCAAGACCTGTTCACTGCAGTTCTTGTCTATGAAGGTGGCCTTTCTCGTCGCGATCACATCCGCTAGACGCATCTCGGAACTGGCTGCTCTATCAGTCAGAGAGGACCTATGCATCTTTCACAGTGATAGAGTAGTCCTCCGACTGGACCCGACCTTTGTACCAAAGGTGAACTCCTTGTTCCACAGGGCACAAGAGGTGGTCCTACCGAATTTCTGTCCCCAGCCTGCTCACAACTTAGAACACCAGTGGCACACCTTGGACGTTCGGACGGCGTTGCGCCACTATATCAAGAGAACTTCAACCTTCCACAAATTGGAAGCACTTTTTGTCTCCTTCCAGCCTTCTTCCATGGGGAAGAAGGTCTCATCCTCTACCTTAGGCAGGTGGATCAGGGCTTGCATTGCCAAAGCCTACCAGGCACAGTCCTTGGCACTGCCAGGCCATATTACCGCTCACTCTACCCACAGTGCCACTACATCGGCAGCGTGGACTACACAGGCGCCCATTGGGGATATTTGCAGGGCGGCGACATGGTCCTCGCCTTCCCCGTTTGTGAGACATTACAGGCTGGACAAATTTGCCTCTGCAGAGGCATCATTTGGCTGGAGAGTACTCCAGCAAGTGGCATCATCAAGTGGGACACAGGTCCTGACTGATTCCCTCCCATAGGGACAGGTCAGCTTTGGTATGTCCCATTGGTGGATTCTCCATCATCATGCTGGAGAAGGGGTGTTGTCTTACCTGAACGCCTTTTCTCAGCATGACGATGGAGAATCCACGCCCGTCCCCTTAGGACTGTCAGGTCCCGTGTCAGGGGCAAAGAGAGCCAACACATCAGTCCATCGTCAGCAGCTTCGCCTTCGTCATGTCTGGGATCATCAAGCCCAGCAGGAGGCGTGACAACTCTGACAGACTTAGTCTTATTGGGCAGGAAGATAGTCTAAACCCATTGGTGGATTCTCCATCGTCATGCTGAGAAAAGGCGTTCAGGTAAGACAACGGCCCATTTCTAATATTAGTTTAGATCTTTGAAATTTCATTGCTTTATTAGAGTTTCTCAATGTTTATAGAGAAAGTATGACAATATATCAATAGGTTTCTCAACATCCAAGATTATAGAATTTCCCTGGGGAGTTTTGATCCAACTCAGCTCGGTTAGAGACCCCTTGGTCTAATCCAGAGGCAAAAAAAACCACTACATTTTTCAACCAGGATGAGCCAGGCTGCCACTCAGCCACCCCCTGAAATGACGACCCGCCTGCTTTTCAATCCAGGGGGGTGTACTTAGGATGGACCAATCTCTCCCCCCCACATTCTTCCCCAGCTGAGAGTACACCCTCCCCTTTCTCCTGGCAGAAAAGCATGAATGGGGGGGCAGCCTCGTGCCACCCTCCCAACTGGCACGGGTGGGGGTAATTTCATAACTAAATTACCATACCTTGAACCAGAGTCCTGACATCCCAACAGCAATACTTTTTTTTTTGGGGGGGAGGCAGTTTGAACCTAATTTCCATTCTTGGATTAGACACATCAAAGGTGAAATTGAATTATTCATTTTCTTTTTGTCACTGTTTAATATATCATCACATATATTAATAGTTATACTTTTTCCTTGCATTTATGGTATCCTACGTTCCTTGAAAGGCTGTTTTTGTTGTTGACAATTAGCTTTCACTTCCATGCACTAGTACAATAAAGGTTTTCAGATACATTTATGCTAGTTTTTCTGATAATAGGAAACTGAGAATCTAAACAAACACCTTCATAGGTTAACCAGTTGGATTGGGTAATTGTATTGGTGAAGAGAGTTGGACACAATCTGAAGAAGCATAGTGAAGACCAAACAAGATAAAGAGCACTGAGGGCCAATAGCAAATAAATAATAAAGCATAAAGCATAGTGGAGATATCAAGAAATGATGAAAAAGAAGAACAAACTCTGCTAAAAAAAAAAGAAAGCCATCTATCTCTATAAGTACTTCTTTAACTCTAGAATAAGGATAGAGATGGTTAAAATTGTGTAATGTAATTGTTTGTGTGTGTGTGTTTAGATGCTGAAATGTTAAGCTCAAAAAAAGAAAAAAGAAAAAAAAACCGCTTGAGGCAAACTATTTGAGTTTTCCTGTCTTATCAGCTAAATCCAGGAAGAAGGGGGGGGGAGAAATAGCAACCAGAGTATGCTCTGCAATTAGCTATGCTTGAGGCTGAGAAAATGAAAGTGTTTTGCTGTTCCCTTGATTCTACTTTATTGGTAGTTTGAATAAACTGGGGGAAAAATGGAATTCTGTTTTGCATTGAATTTAACTTAAGTCCCCAGAACCCATACGTGCACTGAGGGATACAGTAGATATTGGAAAGTAATAAAATAAAAAATGGAGGGTAAGATGCCTATGCTAAAGGAATGTAGTTAAATTATAACGGGCTAGGGATGTTCAACAATCACGAATTATCCCTTTCCCATCGTGTTGCAAGCCATTGGAGCAGGAACAGGGGGCAGTGTAGAGGGCATGGAAGTTATCTGACTTCACTTTTGGATATCAGAGCAATCAGCAGTAAGAGCATTTACATCTTGAATTTTAACCTGGATTAGTCATTTTGAAATAAATGGCTTGATCCGATAAAGTGAGACAAATTGTTAAAAGTGGGATCAAACAATTAACATTTTCAGCACTTATTTTTAGGTATCTCCTCTGCACAAGGAAGTGAGCTGCAATGGTTACATGGACATTTTATAATACATGTCAAATACATAATTTGAAGGGTTTGAAGTAGATGCAAAAGATAATTTTTTTGAGGGTCTACTACCAAAAGTCTTATTTCCTTAAATGACAACAAAGGTCTTGAGATCATTTTTGGAATCTCCTTCTCCTGGTTCATCTTGGAAGATACCAACTTTTAGGTGTTTTTTTTTAAGTATGGCTCAAATTATACATTGAGCCAAGTGTCTATTTCTGACTCTATTCATTTGGAAGAATTTAAATTACATTTGAGGCACTGTATTGGATAGTAATGGATAGTAATGGTGGAGATTAAGGGTTCTATTTATGGAATATCAATACAGGACAGTTGATTAAGAATTGGCATTCCTAAATCCCTCATTTTGTGGTTGTTCCCTGCCAAATAAAGAATTTTATGCAGTTCATTTAAAGGGTTCATAGTGTCTGCCAATGGTAATACAAATCTAAACACTGCAACATCCTCCAAATCATTTTACTTCATTTACAAATTCTAGGGAATTATTTATTTTATGTATTATTTTGTTTATTAAATTTTTATGCCGCCCACCTCCTGTATGAGACAATTTTGGGAAGTCAATTTAAGGAATTAATTCCTCATATTCTTTCTTTGAATCTTAACTCACTGCATATTCATTGCCATGATGTCCCAGATATTGTATAAAACAAGGAGAATCATTGCTTTTGTTCAGTTGGAGACCCTTGATCTGAATGATTGCTAAAACTTTAAAAGTCTCTGGTTGGTCTTCATCTTCAGTAGGGCCATAAACTAAAATGTCTATAAATAATGAAATACCTTGAGGTCAGAATGGGCCAACTCACTGCAGCCAATTTAACAATTCAAGTATTTAAAGTAAATAAAGAAATATTTTAATTTTTGTCATTCACATTTCATTCTATCCCTCCTTTTGCATCCTTTCTTTAATTATTCTATTCCACCATTTCTTTGATATTGGTGTAACTCTTGTCCCACAACAAATTGTCCTGCGGTGAGTTGGCTGTAGCGAGTTAGTGATGGTGTGTTGGCCATGGCGAATTGGCTGTGGCGAATTAGTATGAACCAACATTTAACACCAGTTCTCCTTGCCTGTCCCAGTCCCTCCTTCACATATGCATCATCTCTGCAGCATAGTAGCCTCAACCATTACAGAAATTACATATATAAAATTATTATATCTAGGAGCAAACGCTACCAGCTTTAGAGGTTATGTGCAACAACAGACTGTGGTTCTCTTGTAAGAGAATGTAACTCCCTCTTTTTGCTTGTTCCCCGCATTGGTGACAATTTGTATTTGTTTTTTAAGGAGCATGTTAATTGCTTCCATGCTTTTAATATTTAAGTACTTTACTAGTTCTTTGTAATGCTGGACCTGCACACCTCCTGCATTTATCAGATTTTAATCTATTTTGTTAGACTGTTCCAATTTCTCACTTCAGCTGAATTGTATTCTTAATCCTGTTTACGGATATTGAATACAAATTGCTTGCAAATGGAAGATTGGGTGTGGCTGTAAAGACCAAAGGTATCATTTTATAAAACAGGCCTTTGTACTACGAAAGGAGCAGAATGGCAAGAAGGACTCTATCAGGGTCTAGTTGCTATGGTTATATAATGGCTTCTACTTTGTTCAATCCAGGCTCTCCATGCTTTAGTAACAATGATGAATTAATTTTGTATTTGTTGAAACTCACACAACTTAAGCAACATAAGAAAAATGCAGATGAAAATTGCAACATTTCCTCCTTTTTCTGTGAATAGATAATATTGCTTATTTGTTCAAATCTCAACGATTCCCTCATTTTGAAATGAAAGGTAACAAGAGAAACCCAAACTGCTTATGGAAAGCTGACAGCTGGTAGAAGAAGATAATGCTGATCAATAGAAAGGCTACTGTAAAAGCTACAGGAGGAGAGCAGTCCCACTGGTTCCTTTGTAAATGGATTCAGAGTCTTCCTGGTTAGCAGTTCAAAATTATTAGGCTATTATTAATTACATATTTCAAACACACACGCACACGCACGCACACATTTTTAAAAAATGTTGAATCAGACTATTAAACCCACCATCTTGTTTTTCACAAAAACTAAAACCCACATGCAGGATTCAATGGGAGCAAGGCTAGAACCTGGGGTCTATAGAGTTGAATGGGTATTATAATAGATTGGGTTCCTGGCTTTTTTTGATTTTTTAAAATTGTTTTTAAATCTTGTATTTTTATCATTATGGTTAGCCACCCAGAGTTATGTGTCACAATATGGGCGGCCATATAACTCTTTTAAATAAATAAATAATGATAGTATGCCCTCTTTCATCACTTTATAATAGTTGATAATGAATAGCATTGAGCCAGAGGCTCCATGAAGCCATGATTTGAAATTATCGATAGCAAAATATCTTCAATCTTCCACAATATCGTTACTCTTTTTAATTACACTTTGTGGTAGTGAGTTTCATAAATTTAATTGCTCACTATGCAAAGATTGTCTACACTGAGACATTTGTCATTCAACTGATTGGCGCTTTAGGCAGAGGAGAACTGTCCCAGTTCCGAGTGGGAAAACTGCTTTGGATTAAAGAAATAATATTTTGGATATGTTAGTTTTTTGACCTAACATTTACAGCGCACAATAGATTATGACATCCAAATTAAAATTAAGGCAATACATGAATCATGCTTTCTTTTAAAAAAATGTACACAGAAAATCTAGGAGAACATAAGATTTCTAAATAGATACTTCTACCTCTGTGAGCAAGCAGTATTTTGCAAATTCATTACAATTTAGGTATTATTAGTTGTGTTGCAAAGAAATGTGTTCCTAACATCATTGTATCTTAAGAACACAATGCTGTCTATAAAATAGAATGTTATAATAACAACAGCTATAGCTTCAAAAATAGTCCAGTTTGGAGAAATATTTAAATAATATAGAAGTATAATATTATTAAATGTTCTATCTTGAAATAACAATTCTGGGATGAAGTGAATAATAAATGAGTAATCAGACAAACTGTAGGGAAACAAGACAACTCTGTCTGTAGAGTTGCTGAAGAATGACACTAAGTTCTGTTTGGGGAATTTAAGAAATTCCCACCCATGTTTCTGTTTATCCTGAAATACACATAAATATGCACTTAGACAAAAAAAATATTAAAGGGAGGTGGAGAGTTAATAAGTCATGTATGCCTAGTCTTTAAATATATTTTTTCATATAAGAATATTATAAATAAACATTTGGTGGCAGTAATAATGTCATCTTACTAAGTTCTTTAGCTATAGATGCAATGGTAACATGAAGGAAGAATAAATAATCTTATTGGCTTGGATCCACCTTGGTTAGTCATTTGCAAGAAGGGCTTGCTTTCATTTCTGCAAGCAGAAACCTGAACAGGTATGCAGTAAAAAGTAACCACATTTTTTTATTCTGTTCCAAACCTGATATTAAAACACATAGGGAAACAAAAGAAGATAATATATAAGGATAATTAATGGGATCAAAAAATAACCCAGCTTCTGGTCATTACTGAAGACAATTAAGGTGGCAGGCATTTACTCATTCAATGATCATGTTGAATCCATTCAGTGGCAACTTACTATTAAGATAAAAAATGACAAAAGATGGTATTGAGGGCAAGAGAATTTTGTCTTCCATCCATAAACATCAAATACAGTGTAGCTTTATCTCCTTTTAATTTATAAAAGGAAGCTTATCAAAAAAAAGAACTCTTTCAAAAAAATCCTCTTTAAATAATATAGTCGACATTTCTCCCTATATAAGTTAGCCGTATTCATTTATTTAATTCATATATTTGCCATAAGGGTTTCTGAAGGCAGCCAACATTAGGGGTATCTAACTTTTTCAAGTCAATGGCCATTTTGGCTTTTGAGTGGCATGTTGGGTGCTGGACTCCAAAAAGTAGAGGGTGTTGCCAAACAAAAAACCATTTTCATTTTTTGGGAAATATCTTAGCCATTAAAACATGGGGCAGGACAGTCAGTAAAGAACTCATCACAGGGTGGTCAAATCACACATTGTCCTCTGAATCCCTGGAAGCCTGAATGGGAGGCAGTGAAAACATGACATAAAAAAAGAACGATGATTTTTATAAGACAAAAGAGTCTGTTCAGCCATAATGGTCCCAGGTGATAGACAATTCTGTGCGCATGAACTCAGCAAGATGCTTAACTAATTACATTCTTAAATTTCAAAGCTAGTATTTTAAATTTAATTTGTAAACTAACTGGAAGCTAAGAAAGTTTTTTTTAATATTAGAAAACTGAATGATGGTTACATGGTTTTTAAGGTAGTCTTATTTAAAAAACAAATCAAAAGGTGATTATTATGGCAACAGGTCACCAGTGCTACTAAATATAAGTCTTAATCAGTAGTGGGATTCAAATATGTGAACAACCAGTTCTCTATGTGGATGCCGCCTCTGGAAGTCCATTCTGGACCTGGGCAACAAAAAATTAGCTACCGGTTCTGCCGAACTGGTGCAAACCGGCTGAATCCCACCACTGGTCTTAATGTGAGAATACTCAGGTTGTGGATCCAACTTTAAAACACGGTAAAATAGAGAACAGTATTTGTAAAATGGGGTAATTGAAGTCTCGAATCTTTTAATTAATGGTGCAACCGAATTTGCTGAAACCTGGGATAATATAAATACATTAAAACCATTATTTTCCCATATTTCAGTCACTGGATTTGGTAATCAGGATGTTAAAATGGCAGTGGAAGCCTGCAACATCAGCATCCCAGCAGCCTGTCCTATAACTTCAAGAGGGCATTTGGAAGCAGTTGGTACAGTCAACTACCTACATCAATCCTGTGACTCGACTTATATCTGAGTGACTTGAGTTATGAGAGTCATGATTTGACTTATGACCATGGTTGTAAAATTGGTCCAGTCACATGATGATTCAAGTTACAACCGCAATGACTTATGGTGGAAATTCTGATCCCAATTGTGATTGTAAGTTGAGGACTAACTCTAGTTCATCATACTAGAGTGATCTCTACTGTGATAGAATTAGTCTGCCACTTACTATTTTTTATGCCTTCCTAAGGCCATCTAATTACACTTCCTCTCCTTTTAGATTTATTTTAGACTTTTATAAATTGTATGCATTCTTTCTGTTTTGTACCCTTTAGCTTTTTTATAATTATGATTATTTTTTTAAATTCATATGTATTTATAATTGACAGTATGCAACCTGATGGTCTTTGACCACAATAAAGATTTGATTTATTGATAACGCAAATGATATAAATTACATTGGTTTGCATTTAACAGTAATTCAGATTTAACAAAATTTCTCTACAAATATCCTAGTAAATCATTCTTGGACTGACCATGACTGCAGATAGTTAGATAGGATAAATCTATATATATATATTGAATGCCTCCTTTTAGTTTAATATTTTGCTGATAATAGATGTAGATTGTTCTTCTGTAAACAACAAACACACATTTACCTGAAGTTTTAATAAACATCCAGCTAAATCATGCATTCCAAGTTTCTATTGAAAGCTTCAGATTTTATTAGCATTGCAATATTTTCTTCCAGCTTCCTAAATAGAACTTGCTGTACTATGGATTAAAATATATTTTCCTTGACAACTCAGTGATCTAAATCTATGAAAGATTTAGAGGTGTTTTTTTTTCCTAAATTTCATTTTGGCAAATCATTTCGGCATAGAACCAAAAAAACAGCAAGGCTGTGGCTATGTAACCACCAGGAATCAAGCCTAACTCAAGGACTTTTGTAGCTTTTATTAATTATATTTTTGTTACCTGGGTAGATGATTTAAAGTGCTACTAAATACAGCTATATCAGAAAAGTGTAAGAGAAAATGTAAGAGATGTCAGCCAATTATGGAACACTTAATTTTAAAAATCCTAATAGAGGAAAAGGTCAAAAAGTCAAGATAGTGGCTGCATAAGTCTGGTTTCCATCTTACTTTTTTGACACCTCAACCCTCTAGTGAAACAAGACTGAGTTAGAAAGGCATAAAAAAGAAAAGGTTATTGGTTCCAGGTGGGGATCCAGGAGGACACCATTCTACAAACTGGGTGCCATATCAAAGAAAATTTCTTTCTCTATTGACTTATTTTGCAGATGAAGACATATTTAAGCATACAGTGAAGGGATGCTTAATATATTTTTTCCCATTAGATTATGATACGAGACACTGTATTTTTGTAGAATGCCTTTTGCTGACTCCAGGGAGTCAGGCCAGATAATTTTAAAACATCCTTTCAGCTCCATTTACTGTTAGCTATGATCAAGCCATGACAAACTAATATTCTTTAGGATGGGAAAAGATGTATGCTTTAATAATACCATTTGTGGTTATACAACCATCTTGTTTATTTCTGTTGTGTATCAGAAATAGATCAGTCACTGTTTGTTTGATTTGTCTTTAAAATACGTGGATTTTATGACCCACTAATACTAAAGTTATTTCAATTTCTCTCTCAAAAAAACTTGTTTTTAAAAAAGTTATCAGTTTTCTGAAGGACTTTTTAAAAAAATAAATAAATTAGCATACATTCCCAAAATGAGCTTTAAAAGTTGATAGCTGTTCTTCAAACAAGTGAGCTGATCAAGTGCAGGAAGCAGGTGGCTGAGACGTAGCTATTTTTTTTTACTGTTCTGTAAATGCATTCATTTCCCTTCTTCCTCTAACAAAATGTTTCAAATACATTTCATTTTATCACTTGTATTTCCTCTGAGTCATTGCACAATCAGAGAACTTATTTCTGTTTTGGGGGGCTTGGGGTACACTTTCTCACTTTAGAAAAATGTCTGCATGCAAAGAACAGGATTAACAGCAATTAATTGCCAGCTCTTTATTCAATTATAGTTGGCTGCCTGCTTTACAAGAAGGACCCCAAGGAGTAGAAAGACAGATTCTTGTACAGTCTGGTGGTGAGAGGTGGGAAATCTAAGCAATCTGATTCATGAACAAGTTTTGGAGGAGTGAGATAAGTGTTAAAAGAAAAAAAAATATTGTGTTGTAAAACAAAAGGCATGCTTTTGCAACAACACAGCCAAACTAAGGACTCCATTGTTAAGGAGGAAGGAATGGTGAGATAACCAGGTGTAGAAGCTTGATTAGAGTAGAATGCCTACAGTTTCTCACCTTGTTAGCAAAGCTTCCTAACTGAGGTTGCCTCCTGGACAAATCTTTTGGCAGACAGATGTGGGCTTCCTCGTTCTTTTTGCTGTGTTAAGATTAAAAGGGCTCTTTTGGAAGCAGAAGCATAATTGTTCTTGGGTCATCAGTGACCCAGGGCTGGTCCAATTTACATACAAGTAGGGGAGTAGGGCATGACAAAGGGAGGGAGATTGCATCAATGGGAGGGGAAGGTTAACAGGAAGAGGGGGAGCAAATTTACAGCTTTATTCCGTTATTTTTCCATCACAGCTGATACTTTTTTCCTATAGCATTCTTCCTTCACTGATCTCCTCCACATAAGTTGGGGTTTAACTTCTTACAATTGTTGGGAATCTTTCAGCTGGCAAATCAAATACTGCAAGAATGTATTTCTCAAGACATGAAGCCTAAGTTAATTAATTATAGCAAAACTATGAAGACATATGAAACAACTCCAGCAATTGCTGTTTATTAAACATGATTCTTGTTTATTCTGTAATCAGCATTCAGTTTCTTGTGATTCTTTCTTCCAATTACTCTACATAAAGGACTTGAAGTAGCCCTTTCCGGCAGGAGATACAGTTTCCATCTGTTTGTTGTTTTAATAATGCCCTAATTTATATCAGGTTATTTACTTTTGACTATGCAGAAACCAACTTTTATATCAATACATCACATTTCCCAGCCTAGCTTTTGGTATTCTTGATGACAATGGGAATTGAAATCCAAATCATGTCACGATCAAACACCTTAAGTAAACTCATTTATAAATGTTCTCGGTCTTATCCATTGGAACTTTTTTTTCATTATGGTTATTTTAAAATAAAACTAAATATCCCTACAAATTACATTTTTATCTTAGATTCATATCAGGCTGAGATAGTTTGTGCAGGTAGTTCATTAGAGAGAAAAAGAGGAATGGAGGGGATGAAGGCAAAGAGGAGGAGGAATAGCAGCATTTTAACATGTAATTTGTCTAGATTAAATAAAAATGTGATACCTAAACAATAACTGATATTAACAAATGATTGGGATTTCATTTAGCCAAAATAATATAGTAATGGCCAATTTAATTTCTAGCTAATGCACTAATGAAAAAAATAAAATAACGTTTTAAATTGTGAGTACAAATTTATAATGAACAGTGCTGTTGATTAATGGAAGCAAGAATGTCAGGGAATTAGAGAATACATGTACATATACAATACTATAACTATTTTTCTTTCCCACCTCTATAACACATTGCACAGATATCTCTGTGTTAAACATGCTATATCTGGATTCCAAAATAGAAAGACCCTTATTGGGTCTTATTGGAGAATAAAAATTAGGCTTTTTGCATTTCTTTGCTTATATATGATGGTTTTCCAGGTATATTTTATGCCTATTATCTGTACTTTTCTCTCTTGTACTGCTATTTCCTACCTTTTTATGTATATATATTAAAAAATACAGTAAATATTATTTTAAAAGGAAATAGTGCATATAAGAATAAACCAAAGCACAGCCATAACAATAGGGGGATAAAGCATATTGCTGGATCCTATCCTGAAATGTATCATTCCAAAGGCAGATCATTTTTATTTTAATCTACACTACCACTTGCTTTGGAAGAAACTGTCGGTCTGTATTATTCCTATTTGAATTATCACCAGAGCTTAAGAAAAGGGAAAGAGGAAGTGGGTGGGATCTCAGAATGCACAGGTTGTCTTTCTTAGTCTCATCTCAAAATATTTTGTATGGAGAAGAGAAAAAGATGAAAATGTGCTGATCATTCAGAAAGCATGAACTGTCCTTGTGTCTGTGGAATGAATTGGAAATGCCTTTCTGATTTGATATTAAAATGCAGCACTGTCCTTGATTTGACATTTACAAATGTAAGCAAGAGAAGAAAAGGCATTTTCTCCTTTACTTACAGGTCAGTTGTCAGATGGTCATGAATACAATCAGCCCCTAAATTTGCTAGTCCTGAACAGGATGCCATTACATTTTTCTATGTTAAAAAATCTTTCTGAAAGGAAATAATGTCTTCTACTAAGAAAAGCTAATCGAAAAGCCCTTAATTAGAAGTGGAGAAATATTAAATAGAAAAACATAATTAAAGAAGTAATTACAGCTCATATTATTCTGGTTCATGAAAATCTACTTTGAAGTAATGGGCTGATTGGCTGGGGAATTCTGAGAGTTGGAATCTATATATATAGAAGTGGTAGAAGAGGTCTCAATACCCAAATTTATGTTAGCATGCTGTTCTGTTTGGCTCAGGAGTGGTAGATTCCACTGGATACAACAAATCATCATGTATGGTACTTTAGGGAGCATTGTTAAGTTCTATTTGGTAAATTGGCACCTTATTAGAAAGCTCAAATAAATACAGTGGCAGCAGTAATAGTAGTAGTAGTAAATTCCATTACTGTAGGCACAGGCTGTAACAAAGTTCAAATATATAAAACCAGAGACATACCAGTTTAAATGCATTGATGACCCAATGCATTAGGGGGCGGGGGGAAATCACAGAATGTTTCAAGCAGATCTACAATATTCAGTATTCCTTTATTGTAATTAACCCCCAAATTAGCAAAGCCTGACATAGGCATAAAAATGGTCTGATTCTTAGAACTGAGAAGGAAAAACTGGGGTTTATATGGCTTATGTCTATCCATATTTACTCTCTCATCTTTCCCAAGTCTATTACTTGGTAGAGATTTCTACCTGATTCCCAACTTAAACAATCTAAGACAGAAATTTGATTTGAAACTTTCTGATAGGAAAAAAAACAGTAAATAATACTGTACAGGAACACTTAGTTACTCTTTGACCTAGCACTATAATTACTGAGTTTCCATGGCAATAATTACCAAAGGCCAATAACTATGCAAATGAATTTTGGTGCTGAGTTATGACAATTGTATCATCAGCATATAGTAATAAAAATATTATTTCACATATTGTAACTAGGAAGGACTTTCTTTACCTTTCTGAAGCTGTATCATTTACAAATGGAGCTGGCTAATTTATTTCTATCAACAGATTACATATAGCACAAAAGTCAATGGTTTATGTTTATTAAACAGCTGAGCCAATTAGAAACAATGAGCTAATGTTTAATATACAATACTGGAATCAGCTTATTCTTAATTCAGAATCTTATTTAAGAGAACCCACTTTTTCGATTACACTGAAAGATAAATGTTCCAATATTGGCACCATATCATAGCTAAAGTTTGTAAGTTTATCTAAGGGGAAAGAGGAAATAGTTGGTTTCTTTTGCATAATCGTTTAACCAGTTCAAGGAAGTCAGTTCTTTTAAGATACTAGCTTAGAGGTTATTCTGATTTCTGATTTTATGGCATGAATACTGAAATAAAAAATTAGGATAACACATTATTGACCAAAAATGAAATATAGTTTTTCAGAAATATCTCACTCTAATGTTCTGGATCACTGATCAAAAAGTCAAAAATGCTGCCTTCAGGCCATTCTAGGAATACTATATTGAAGTAGAAACATTACTGTCCACATCTGACTGATCATTTATTTGATTTGCAGTTCTGCATGTTTCATTATTGCCTTCCCTTGCTTTCATATTTGACATTCAGCAAGGAAAAGGAAAATTATAATTAAATTCTTCCTAATGTACAGCATTCATTGTAATTAAGCAGTTGCCTATATTGTTAAGATGTTTCACAAGCCCTTATTTTCCATGTTTCTCAGCTGTAGGGCAGGAAAATAGTAAGTGGTTTCCGTTTTGTAGAACTGAAAACAAGGCCCTTGTCAGAAAGGGTTTTTTTTTCTCAGCCTATATCCCTCTGGATATATTTTTCTAGGATCCTTATGGTCTCCATCTATTATGAACAATTGTCCTGCTAAGCAGGGAATGATGGGAATTATTATGTAACAGTTCTGGAGGGCATCAGGTTCATCTGTCAATCATTACTTTTATTTTGGGTGAGGGAGAATCCTGGTAAAAAAAAAAGACCACTTTAAACCTCCCCAGTCCTTCTAGAAGTACATAAACTTTGATAATTAATTTTATTTGGAAGAATGTTATTCTCTTCAAGTCGTCATTAACTCTTTCTCATAAAAGGTTAATTTACAAATAAGCTAACACAAAAATAATTTTGAGTTGGCAGATGAAACATCCAGCCAACTATACAATCACTATAGCAACCGTGAACTCTATTGACACCAGAAATATTTGACATCTTTGAGCTAGGATATTTATTTTAAACACACACACACACAAACAAACACAAATAGGGGACTAAATTGTAGAAAAAGTGGCCTTGTAGAAAATAAGGCTTAGTTTTAAATGATCAAACCTGATTTTTCAAAACTGTCTAAACCAGTGGTTCTTAACCTTTTTGAATGAATCGCCCCCTTGAGCCAATGAGGAAGTTGTCATCGGCCCCCTCCCCCAACATAACCTCTCAATCACACTTGCGCTTCCTCTCTCTCTTTCTCTCTTTCCTCTCTCTTTCTCTCTTTCTTTTTCACTTTCCCCTCTCCCTCTTTCTCTGTTTCCTCTCCCTCCCTCCCCTCCTCTCTCTCCAGGTGAGGAGAGAGAGAGAACGAAAGGCAGACGGCGCCGAAGGGGCGGGGAGGGGGGGCAGGAGGCAGCAGAAGGTGCTGAAAGGCGCCTGGGGCACCACGGACCGGACCGGGGAGATGCGTGGCTGGCTCAGCTGCCCAGGGAGCGGCCCGGAGACGGCCCAGGGAGCGATGCCCCCGCCGGCCGCCGGCCCAGCCAGGACTGGAGCGAGAGACGTGGCTAGGGAGAAACACCTGTGCTGGATGGCGGTAGAAGGGAGGCTGGGTCCCGGATGGCTGCTTTTCACGGCCAAACACCAGATGTTGGGCAATTGACTGGGGCGGAACAGCGGGGTGGAGGGAGGCTATGTAAAGTGCATCTCCCTGAGCCGGTCCGGTCAGCAGTCCTGGCTGGGGCATCGCTCCTTGGGCCACCCCAGGGCCGCTCTCTGGGCAGCCTCCCCCCACCCCGCTGTTCCACCCCAGTCAACTTCCCAGCAGCCAGCGGCCATCGCACAGCCAGACGCTGGTGGGTCGCGGATCGCTGGGAGCGCCGCGTGGTGCAGAGCGTCCCCAGCTCCTCCAGTGCGACGGACCTACCGGCGGCACAGCAATCTCTGGTGTTGGTCCCGGCGGGAGGCGGATCGTTGCCCCAGTTCTGACCAAGGATGCCGGCGGCGCAGGATAAGGTTTGGTGATGCAAACTTGGTGACTTGAGCCCGGGGATGCCGGCGGTGCGAGGGGAGGCTTGGTGATGTAGCCGATGGGTAGGGCATTCCGCAGATGCCCTGAGGCCCGGGGCTTGAGCCCGGGGATGCCGGCGGCACGTGGGACGGCCTGCCAACATGACCGTGAGCCGGGGCGTCCCCGCAGGCCCGATGGACAGCGGAGCTGGGTACCTCCAGCAGTGACAGGGGGTCTGGCGAGGCCACCGCAGGCCAGGGACCGCTGGAGGCACCCAGCTCCACTTTCCGCCGGGCCTGCAGGGACGCCCCGGCTCACGGTCACCTTGGCAGGCCGTCCCATGTGCCGCCGGCATCCCCAGCTCAAGTCGCGGGCCGCAGGGCATCCGCGGAACGCCCCCTCATCGGCTGCATCACCAAACCTTCTCCCGTGCCGCCGGCGTCCTCGGTCGGAACCGGGGCAATGATCCGCTTCCTACCAGGACCGAAGCTGGAGCCTCCCGTGCCGCCGGTAGGTCCGTCGTGCTGGAGGATCTGGGGCCGCTCCGCACCATGCGGCGCTCCCAGCGATCCGCGACCCACCGGCGTCTGGCTGTGCGACGGGCTGTGCGGCGGCCACCACCTGGAGCGTGCTTCCCCCCTTCCCGTGAATGTCGAGCCCATGGGGCTTGACAGTGTGGCTGGCTCGGCTGCCCAGGGAGTGGCCCGGGGACAGCCCAGGGAGCGATGCCCCAGCTGGCCACTGCCCCAGCTGGGACTGCCGCCCAGGGGGCGGCAGGAGGAAGAAGGGGAGGAGGAGGAGGAGGGCAAGGAAAGTGGCGCCGAGCCTCAGGAGGAGGCGCTCCCACGGGTCCGGCCGGGGCTCTTCTGCTGCTGGTTGGAAAATGCCTCCCCCTCCCTTTCTCTCTCTCCCCCCCATCTTCTGCTCACCTCACATTCTTCGCCAACAAAGTAGCCAGGAATCCGGCCCGCCTTCCCGGCCAGCTGGGCCAATGGTCCCGCTGGCTGGGGATCGCAGGGGCTGCTCTCCCTCGGGGCCACGGCTTGCGGGAGGGCTGGCCTGCTCAGCTGAGGCTCTGGCGGGCTGTTCCCAGCAGGGATCCCGGGGCTTCCCCACATGGCTCCCCGGCCACGTGCACCTCGGATGGGGCCAGCCAGGGAAAGGGACTTCCTGGCCGCGCTTCTCCCAGGGGACGGGGCACCCGGGCGCAGGGCCGATCAGCAGCCCTGCGAGGGGGCAAGTCCGCATGAGATAGAGAGAGAGAGAGAGAAGGGAAGTGCAAGTGCCTCTCTCTGTCTCTATCTCTCTCTGCAAATGGAGGAGGAGGCTCGGAGCCGCAGGGGAAGGCTCAAAAGTGTCCCCAAAATGTCTCGCTCCATTGCCCCCATATCGCCCCCTTTTCGTTCCTTCACCCCCGCGTCGCCCCTTTTCGTTCCATCGCCCCCCTGAAAAACGAAATCGCCCCCTGGGTGGTGATATCGCCCAGGTTAAGAACCACTGGTCTAAACTATTCTATATGATTCAATTACCTTTAAAACAGCTTTAGGGTGCTTATATCATCTTAATATCAGCTAAGACGTATATCCTAAGGATGTCAGAGTTGTAGCTACATCTCCCTGACCAGTGTGGAGAATAATGATTTTCGAAGGCCTGAACTTTAAAAAAAGTATGTAATCCATATTGCCTGTTTTAAATGCAATGTTTAGTACAATATTGTGTCAGGTTGAATTATAAATTGCTCAATTTTTATATATAAAGTGAGCTGTTGATTGAAATTACCCTGTTTTCTATATTGTAAACAATAGTATTGATTTTGAAGCCACATCTGTATTATTTTCAGAAGGAATTGCAGAAAGTCTTCAGTCCTACTATACAGATAGTGTTGTTTTCTAACTCCCAGTAAATTCTATGTATCTCAGCATTTTGGCTTTAACAGCTGTAATTTATATTTTCAACAGTGGGACATTTAAAATATATTCTTTATTTTTCATTCATTTATAAAATTCTTTATTACTATCTTTTTCGTATTCTCTTTGGTCATGTTTGATTCTGAAAGACTGCCTGGACAAGTTCATACAGTTTTCATGACAAGGTTTTTCAGAAGTGGTTTGTCATTGCCCCATCCCTATGGCTGAGAGAAAGTGATTGGCCCAAAGTTGCCAAATTGGCTTTGTGCCTAAGGCGGGACTATAACTCATGGCCACCCAGTTTCTAGTTTAAGAGTCCTAGTGGCACAGAGGTTAGTATGCAGTACTACAAGCTAACTCACTGCTCACTCCAGGAGTTCAATTCAAGGTTGACTCAGCCTTTCATCCTTCCGAGGTCAGTAAAATGAGGAGCCTGATTGTTGAGGGCAATATGCTGACTCTGTAAACTGCTTAGAGAGGGCTGTAAAGCACTGTAAAGCGATATATAAGTCTAAGTGCTAGTGCTATTGCTATTAATGCCTTAATCACTACACCTAACTCAATTACAATCTAACATGTCCAATTTGCACATTTGAGCACTCCCTTTAATATTATTCAATAGTGTCATTTGGTTTAAACATGATTCCAAGATTGACCACTTTTTCCTGCCTTATCTCTTCTAATCAGCTTAGTTGAAGAAGAGCTTTAAATCAGAGGTCCCCAACCTTTTGGGCACCAGGGACCAGTTACGTGGAAAGAGGTTTTTCCACGGACTGGAGGGGGCGTGGTTTTGTGTGCTGCCTGCATCCTGCATATGGGGCTTTGCTTGTTTGTGCGGACTGGTTGCTGGCATGCCACAGCCCGGTACTGGTCCACAGACTGGGGGTTGGGGACCCCTGCTTTAAATCATGCAAGACTGCTTTGGTGTAGGATCTTTGTTTTCCTGCATCTCTTAACAAACTGATTCAAATTTCTAAGATGTGTACCATGGAAAATGTTATCCCTTGCTTCTTCACTGCATCTTTCTCCACAGCTCTTATTTCAAAGGGAGGTACAAAAAGGAATAGAAAATTGCATTTCAGTTTAAAAAAAACCAAAATTTATGAAAAAGGTTAAAATATAATGTAATTTTTTTTTTACAAAAATAAAAATTAAACGTTGTGAAATGGTATAGAAATGATATAGACAGAAGCATATTTAAGCGATAAAGACAAGAAATAGGCATGTTCATCCAGGCTCATCCAAATGATTTGGGTTGGATTAGTGATTGGCTAAAGAATCATGTCTCCAGGGAAAGCCTCTGATTTTACACTCTGTCTCTACTGAGAAGAAAAAGCTATCTTTTTCTCTGTGCTTTGTCATCTAATTTAAAACGCCGGTTATCAAAACTGGCTGCCATTTACCAACCTTGAAGAGTTGATCTACTGTCTGTCTTTACGTCCTTTTTTAAAATGTCCCTTTTTTTGAAATGAATACATGAGATTAACAATGGGTTAATTTAAAGCAATGTTCTCTTATACAGAACAGCTAAAATGTTCTTGCCGGCAGTGTATGTCTGGGGATTTCCAAAGCTTTGTTAGTGGAATTTGGGAGGATGTAAAGAAAACAGTGCTGTCAGATGCAATCTCTAGAGCAGTGGCATTAAAAGCTTCCTTAGTACCAATGAGACTCTCTTAAAATACACAGGTTTGTGCACCCAGAAATCACACTGTGTTCGAAGCAGCAAGGGAAATAAATATTTCAGAAAAGTGAATTAGAGATGTATGGAGGGTGGACAATGGTGTGAGTATATATATATATATATATATATATATAAAAAGTTTATTCAAATCATAGTAGTGATTTATACTGTCTGAAGCATCACCAGCTACTGCTGTGGCAATATATCAATCAAGAAGGAAAGCTTAGGTTCCTACACAGGAAGCCTGGTGAGGTTACAAGAGACTATAAATCACTAGTAGGAAAAAGGACAAAGACTCGTGTTTTAACAATAGGGTTCCAACTTAATCCTGTCAATATAGGCATTTTACACCCAGTAGCATGATTTCCAAAGCTTGGAAATTTAAATCTGTATAGGTGATACACAAGTATATTAATGTATCTAAGATACTAGGAATTGTAAGCAGAATTGATTTCATGAATATCTTGAAATCAAAGACTTGTGTTTTACTTAAAAGTTTAAAAGCACATTGGATAACTAGTAAAAAAAATAGAATGTGTATAGAGTATATAGAAACATAGAGAAAGGATGAGGTAAAGTCTCCTTTCTGATGAGTTTCACTACTGGAAACTTCACAGACATATATATGCTTTCAGTATTTACAGTATAGCAGCAACACAAAAGTGGGTATCTCACAGATGGTTCTAGCCTATAGCTTTGGTATTCTCTGGGAGTCTCCATCAAGTGCTAGTGAGGCCTAACTTACCATCGCCAGTTCTGGCCTCTGGAGTATAATTCATCCAGAGGTCCATTTGGCCCAATCCCTACTCTGCTTTAGAAAAGCATTGGAAATCTGGTTTTTTGGAACCGGCTGTATTGATATCAACACGAAGCCATAGTCCCCTCAAAGGCAACAAGGAGGAGCAAGTGCTGAAATATGCATTGCAGTTAAATCCTTGCATGCAATGACGCAAAGCAAGCAACATAGAGCAGAACTTGCATTGTGATAACAAACAGGCGTTTTGTTTTCACTGTGGCATCATTGTGTTTAGGAATAGATATCAGTGTAGGCAGACAATATTTTTTTTCCCCTGTGCAAGACTATTCTGGAGCTGGATGTGAAACTTTCTAGCACACAGGTGACTGGGGAAAAAAAGTGAATCAGGAACCAAGTTGACACAAGCATAGGACAGGAGCATTTTAAACAGTGATATTGCCCTAAGACCTCTCAGCTGAAGATTAGAGTCAAATATTAGCCAGGTTGATATTCTCCGATCATTAATTTCCTTTCTGAGTACGGTCCAGTTACTAACATATGGTAACTCTTGGCCTTTTGAAAACAGCAACCTTTGTCAGGTTTATTTTGTTTTTGCCAATGTTTTACGAACTGTATGTATATTGCGAGAGGAAAATTGGAGCAAGAAACAGTGTGAACCAATTTAAAATGCATAAGGACACTGGGGCACTAATTATAATTTTGCTAAAAGCAATTGTCAAAATTGTAAACCTCCCTGTCAGCCTGATAGTGGGCAGCATTCTGTCATTCAGACAGCGGGCAAAAACAGCAGATGATTGTTGCCGTTATATTTCTGTGTGTGAGAACTAAGTAAAATAAGCTAAAATAAATCAGAGTTCAGATCCCAGAGTTATATTGGTATGTCTAAAAACTGCCAAAAGAGATATCAATTGGTCATAAACAAATCTGTGACTGTTTTTGGAAATTCTTAATATTTCCCTCCCTGATTTAGAAGTTTATATCAGTTAAATTAGAGCCAACATATACGTTCATAACATGCTGTAGCACCAGTTATATCTTTGTTTCATATATATATTGAGCACAATAAATATGGGCGGGCATTATGTTGATTATGTTGATGGAGGATGTATCGGGTTTTAATGATGTTTACAGAACAATAGAAGATATACTATGATATTCAACCTTACTTTTGTGATAGTCTATTGATAGTCTAGGCTGAGAAACATGATTTGAACATAATTCAGGGTGAAGTGATAGATTTGGAGGTAGTGATAGTATAGCAGGAGTAGAAAAAGAAATAAACAGTCTATTGATTTGATCCTACTAATCCAGGGGTCTTCAAACTTGGCCCTTTTATGACTTGTGGACTTCAACTCCCAGAATTCCTCAGCCAGGCACACTGGCTGAGGAATTCTGGGAGTTGAAGTCCACAAGTCATAAAAGGGCCAAGTTTGAAGACCCCTGTATTAATCATTTTTGCTATACTTGTTTGTAGAACATTTTGCATTTTCTTCCAAAAGGTGCATTAAAGCATGAAGATAATACCTGTCTCGGCCTTCAAGGACAGCTGAGGAGAGGACCTGATATTGTGCTAATAGTAGCTGGGTACTTTGAATTTAGTTATGTATGTGCTAGGGGAGGCAGAATACCTGTTGGATTCACTAGCAGTAAAGGTTGAGGACCTGGTTAAATCCAATTGGCAGTTTAAAAGTCTTTAAAGTGATTTTTGTCTAGGATTGCATAGTTCCTGGAAAAAAATATGCAGTTCCTTGAAAGAGCTGAAGACAGGTTTTATATTCACAACACTGTGTCCACTGAAGCTTATTTTTTAAAAAAAACATGACCAAAGCATTGCACATCCCTTGTAGTTTTGCTTTAAACTTTATGTTGAGAATGATACTGTTTGTGATTTATAGAACAGTTCAACAGAGGTTGATTACCAATAAGATTGACCAATAGCTATCAAGTTGAGCCATGTAATTGAGATATGCATGGAATATCTCATAATGTTCTAACTCTTCTCACATCTATTTTCTGTCCTTCTTCTGGGATCTTGAATGTATATCCATAAAGTCTGCTCATATGGGCAGATGGAGGAGGTTTAATATGTCTGTATGCTGTTAACAGAGCACTCAGTTTCTTAAAAGTATATAAAATTGAGTACAATTATAACAGATTAAAAGATTGATTTTCAAATTTGCTGTTCATATGAATCCCAAGTATTTGAATCCTCTGTAAATTAATGACAACTTGCATTTTTTTTATTTTGGCCTATTGGAATTCAGCAGAGTTTGACAGCAAGCACTGAATTTTGCAAAAACCCAAACTGACTATAATCTCTACATAAAGTACAAGGAAAAAGAAATTAAATGCCTTTATTTAGTGGCAAATAAAATCCATGATCAGTACAGCTCTTTTGGTCAAAAAGAAATGTTTTACCAGTTGCAGTCCCAGAACATATTATGTCTGTAGTGAGAATGGCTGAAGCTTCTGTGTGAAAATGTGGACTGAAAAGAAATATGCAGTACGGGTATTATGACCAAGGGATTAAATGTGATGGTACAATTAAGTATCATTAAATTTAGCATGTAAAAACTAAGTGGCAATTTTACCAAGCTGGCAGAAAATTGCCTTGTTTTTCATTTTTCCACCTTTTTCATCACATCACATTTTTTTAATTACTTCTGGGAAGTATTCTGGGAAGTATTAACATCATAAATGAGAGTCTAGGTTGAATAGGTGACCAACAATAGTCCCAAGCTTCATGAATGAAGGCAAATATGCATGTCCCAGGATAATGTTACAGGATTCAATCTGGCTCGGTCACTGGGACCAAAGGTTTAGTCTTCTGAGCTTTTGGACACGTGATGGAGTCCATCCTCAGGGAACTTCCCTCTCACCAGAATGTGGTTCTGGTCCCAGTGACCGACTAAGATTGGTTCCTGCAGCCCCACATCTGTTATTTTGTGGTTCCAAATCTAACTCAATGTCTGTTTTTCTCAAGAGAAGTATACCATTTTAAAACTGAAATTGAGTCTAGAGTTTTTGAGCTAAAATTCTAGGTAAAACTCAATGTAAGCCTTTACTAGCCTATGTTACAAATATTTTCTTTTTTTATTTTAGGCATGCTGATCTCCAAATGAATTCTTGCTTTGTTTTCTGTATCATGAAGCAGAGTTCATTTTAACAATTATGAAATGAAATTGTTGTTCCTGTCTTTGGCGGCAAGAGATATGGAAATCTCTTGTGTGGAAATTCAGTCTAAATTGCTTATCCTTTGATAAGTTTTGCCTCAAAGTGAAAAAAAAAAATTTAGGCCCATTTGGCAATGTTATCAACCACCCAATAAAGAAAGAGAAAAATATATTGTTTTACATTTTCTCAGACCTATCAGTGATCTGTTTCACAACAGAACTTCCTGTATACATGCTTTTTATTTATTTGTTGTATTTTTATAATAATAATAATAATAATAATAATAATAATAATAATAATAATAATAATAATAATAATAATAATAATAATAATAATAATAATAATAATAATAATAATAATAATAATAATAATAATAATAATAATAATAAAGTTGGAAGGGACCTGGAGGTCATCGAGTCCAACCCCCTGCTCAGCAGGAAACCCTATACCATTTCGACAAATGGCTGTCCAGTCTCTTCTTAAAAACTTCCAGTGTTGAGCATTCACCGCTTCTGGAGGCAGGTTTCCACTGGTTAATTGTTCTAACTGTCAGGAAGTTTCTCCTCAGTTCTAGGTGCTTCTCTCCTTGATCAGTTTCCATCCTTACTTCTTGTCCTGCCCTCAGGCGCCTTGGAGATAGCTTGACTCCCTCTTCTTTGTGGCAACCCCTGAGATATTGGAATACTGCTATCATGTCACCCCTAGTCCTTCTTTTCATTAAACTAGACATACCCAATTCCAGCAAACGTTCCTGATATGCTTTAGCCTCCAGTCCCCTAATCATCTTTGTTGCCCTTCTCTGCTCTCTTTCTAGAGTCTCAACATCTTTTTTACATCGTGGTGACCAAAACTGGATGCAGTATTCCAAGTGTGGCCTTACCAAGGCATTGTAAAGTGGTATTAATACTTCATTGATCTTGATTCTATCCCTCTGTTAATGCAGCCCAGCACTGTGTTGGCTTTTTTTGGCAGCTGCAGCACACTGCTGGCTCATTTAAGTGATTGTCCACTAGGACTCCGAGATCCTCTCACAGTTACTACTATTGAGCAAGGTACCACTATACTATACCTGTACATTTGGTTTTTTCTTGCCTAAATGTAGAACCTTACTTTTTTCACCATTGAATTCATTTTGTTAGATAGCGCCAGTGTTCAAGTCTGTCCAGGTCCTCCTGTATCTTAAGCCTGTCTTCTGGAGTGTTGGCTATTCCTGCCAGCTTGGTGTCATCCGCAATTTGATGAGTTCCCCATCTATCCCCTCGTCCAAATCGTTGATGAAGATGTTGAAGAGCACTGGGCCCAGAACAGAGCCCTGGGCACCCCACTGCACACTTCCCTCCATGTAGATGCGGTTCCATTGAGGACCACATGGATACGGCCGGTCAGCCAGCTACGAATTCATCTGGTGGTGATGCTGTCTAACCCACATTTCTCTATCTTATCAAGTAGTAGGTTGTGATCTACTTTATCAAATGCCTTACGAAGTCCAAGTAAATTATATCCACAGCATTCCTCTATCCACTAATTTTGTCACTTGGTCAAAGAATGCAATAAGGTTTGTCTGCATGATCTGTTTTTTGACAAACCCATGTTGGCTTTTAGTAGTGATTTTGTTTGCCTCTAGGTGTTCGCTGATTCGTTGTTGATTATCTTTTTCCAGAATCTTCCCAGGTATTGAGGTCAGGCTGATAGGTCTGTAATTTCCTGGGTCCTTTTTTTCCCCTTTTTTGAAGATGGGAAACTACTCAGCTCTTTTCCAGTCCTCCGGTAGTTTCCCCGTGCTCCAGGATCTTTGAAAATATAGTTCAGTGGTTCTGAGATCACATCTGCCAGTTTCCTTGAGACCTGGGTGTAATCCATCTGTTCCTGGTGATTTGAACTCGTCTAGGCTGGACAGGTGCTCACTTACCATTTTCTTGCCTATCTTAACTTGTGTTTCTATTCTGTTTTTTATGGCACTATTTTTGATAGGTTGGTCTGTTTTTTCCCTTTGTGTAAAGACAGATGCAAAAAACGAGTTAAATAGTTCTGCTTTCTCACTATTGCTTGTCACCTTCTTGCCACTTTCACCCACTAATGGACCAATTGTCCATTAGTGGGTCTCACCTTTATTACTCACCTTTATTACTTTATAAACAACTCCAGGGGATGAACTTATCTAATACTACTTCTTTCTCCTGTTTTCTCCACAATAACCACCCTATGAGGAGAGTTGGGCTCAGAGAGATTGCCTGGACCAAAGTCACCCAGTCACCTTTGCATGCCTAAGGTGGGTCTAGAACTCATGGTCTCCTGGTTTCTAGGCGAGCACCTTCACCACTGCACCAAACTGGCTCTCTATTTTAACCTTTTGCATCAGGAGGCACAGCATCAAATTTCTGTTTCAAACAAGTAGCCTTTCCAAGGTTGGTACTTCACATTTGTGTAGGACTACAACTCCCAGTTTCCTTGCTAACATGACTAAGCTCTCACTGCATTTTGTCTTCCCCCTTACCTGGCTGGCCAGACAACTTCAGTAATACAATTAATTTTTATCCCTATCTTTATGCATATCTTCATTTCTAACAGGATTTGTTCCATTTAGGAACTATGTATTTACATGTGAACTTGCACATAATTTTTATTCCTGATACATGGGATATATGCTGACATATGGGATGAATTTAGTGAATTTAATAAACAATGAATATATTTTTCCACCTGTTATTTCTAAGTTTCTTGTCTAATAGGCTTTTACACTTTTCTTTTCAAACAACTGGCCTTTCATTCATTTTGTACCTCAGTGATTATATAATGAATGGCTCCTGCAGAATGATGGCTAATTCTTGCAAGAGTATTTCCCCCCCCCTAAAATCAATATATTGTACTGCTAGTTAAAATGAAAAATTAGCAATTTAGGCAGATTATTAAATATCTTTGTAATTTTGTTACAGTTTTACCTTCCTTTGTTACGTAGAGATAGTGCTCAGCATCAGAACTAATTGCTTCACTTAGCAGCAGGAGGAAAAGAATAGAAGCTTTCGATAGAAGATAGAGAGATTCTTTCCTCCCCACTTATTTTTGGTTCTCCCTGGGGGTGACCTACAAAGCACAGGATGTGATAGCATTTCAGAACGGCTGATAGCTGTGCATTTTAAAGCGATCACATCTTAGGCAGAGTGTTAAGAATTGCTGACAACATTAGAAGCTCGAGTTTTTTTTCTCTTTGCCCTTTTCTCTTTCTCAAATTATTCATGTAAGGATTATAGCAAAAGAAATGCATCTTTTAGTGGGGTGTGTTGTTTTTTTTGCTAGAACACATGGAGGAAATACATAGGGCTGTTTGGCAGGCAATCTTGTGTGCAATATTTGAAAATCCATGTCAGCTGTCTCTTCTTTTATTGCTGCTAGAATAGTCAAAATTTCTCAAAGCAAACTTTACATTCCTATCTCTCTCAGATGTCAAAAATATAATGTTTTATTTCCCTGATGCTGTATTCCAACCCTTTTGTGCACGACGATTAAGAAAATCAAATGATGTCATGACAGATAAAGAAGAAATAGGACTGAACAAGGTTAATTCTGAAAAGCTGGGAAGGAAATAGGCAGTAAAGGAATGGAAGCTGCACTAGAGATGAATGGGCCTATGCAATCAGGGTCTTTAATGTTTCAATAGTGGATCAAGAGCTTAGAAATAATTATCTCTGTCTATGATGGCATCCTTGAAATTTTGCACATAGTGATGACTGCTCAAATATTATTTGAAGAAATAAAGACCCACAGCTGTAAAATTATATTGGTCTTTTGGTTTAACACTGAGGCAGCTTCAGGATAGTCATTGCAAAACCAGATGTTAGGCACAGATGCCATACCCTTAGTACCTTATTTTAAATCATATATAAATAAACTAAAAGATTGGCATGGGGAGAGAGGAGCAGTTTCCCATGCTACCTTGGGATATGATAAACTGAGAAACATTTTTACAAAATATAGGTGGTTGTGGTCCAGAATGGTGCATTAATGGTGGTGGTGGCATAGTGGTTAGAAGGCAGTATTGCAAGCTAATTCTGCCAACTCACCAGCTCAAGGTTGACTCAGCCTTCCATCCTTCTGAGCTCAGTAAAATGAGGACCCAGATTGTTGGAGGCAATAAGCTGACTCTGTAAACTGCTTGGAGAGGGCTATAGAGCATTGTGAAGTGGTATATAAGTTTAAGTGCTCTTGCCATTGCTATTAAGTACTGTATGCCCAGCAAAAAACAACAAAGCAGTCTGGGACAGAGTGAAGGATGTTCTCAATATTTTTGTTTCAATTTTTTTAAAGAGAGAGATGGGGAAGGTATTATTTTGCCATCATTGGCTGCTAAATTCCAAATACATTTATTTAAAACTGGTTGTCCTTCATTTCAATCAAATATATTTTCAAATAAATAGCTAGCATGAATTTATCAACCTGGAAAGGATTACCCAAAGTTTGATGGACTGAAACATGGGCAAATTTGTGATATTACAGTAAGGAAAAGAAGAAAGAAGAAAAGGAAATGAAAGCCCTTTGAGTAAAGGCTCTCTTTCATCAATTTGAAATCGCTCAATATTACTGTCTTCTACACAGATCTACACTTGATTGCTCTCAGTATATCATCAGTGCATTTTCAGAAATGGATAATATCTCTTGTTGAAAAACAATTTAAAAGGTTATCTTTGTCTTCCCCAAATTATTCAGAGAATTGTCCCTTTCATATCTATGAAATTGAATAGTTGCTATTATTTCCATTTGGAAAAAATTAATTAATTTTATCTCCAGTACTGTTAAATCAATAAATTCCTGTGCATTTAATTTTTTTAGTTCAGTCACATTGAAAATTACAGTTTGTTGGGAAATCTTAGAGGAGTTTGGGAAGTGAAGCCATAGTTTCAAAATCCAGAAGGGGTTTGCCTGTATCCAACTCCAATAAATGCCAAGATCAAGCTATTTTACAAGATTATTGTGGAAGTTAAAATCCATTCCGAGTTCCTGAATAATGGAAAAGTGTCAAAGATTATAAATAAATAAACAGTCTTTCTGGTAAAATGAAACTTTATGTAGAGAATTCTACATAAATATCCAGAGCAGTTGAGCAGAAAAAATGAAAAAAAAATCTCTTTAAAAAAGCAAGAGTTTTAGAAAATATTATTGAACGCTCTGCATCTTTGATTAAAATACAATGTAGGATTGTATATACCAAACCTATGTGTTTCTCATTAAACGTTTTCATTCAATATAAGTCTTCTCTATTTTTTTTTTTTTAAATGAGAATCTGTTAAAACTCCCTCTCTTTTGTATTTTCTTTTTTACCATTGATAAGATTTTAGCCACTGGGATTATTCATTCTTTTAACATCTCCAGCATGACAAAGAATATTCATAACCAAGATAGTTTCCAAATTGTTCTATGAATAGAAAAATGCAATAATTTCTTGTATATGTCTATTATTTCCTACTCTAAACTGGGGCACAATTTTAAGATTTCCCAACAAAGCATTCTCATAATAATGATCACAGTCTATGCCACATCTGTGTTAAGCAGTAATATATTTAAAATTTAAAAGCTACATCTGTCTTCAGAGCAAAAGCTTCCAAAGCAACTAACAATAAAACAATAAATGATCTAGATGAGGGAATAGAAGGGGAACTCATCAAATTTGCAGCTGACACTAAGCTGGCAGGAATAGTCAACACCCCAGAAGACAAGCTTAGGATCCAAAAAGATCTTGACAAACTTGAACAATGGGAACAATGAATTTTAATGTGGAGAATAGCAAAATTTTACATTTAGGCAGGAAAAATCAAAGGTATAAGTACAGACTAGGCAAGACCTGGCTCAAAATCAGTAACTGTGAGAGGGACCTTGGAGTCCTAGTGGATGATCACTTGACTATGAGCCAGCAGTGTGCAGCAGCAGCCAAAAAAGCTAATACAATCCTGGGTTGTATAAACAGAGCCATAGAATCAAGATCACGCAAAGTATTAGTACCGCTTTATAAAACCCTAGTAAGACCACACCTGGACTACTGCAACCAATTTAGATCACCGTACTACAAAAAAGATGTTGAGAGTTTGGAAAAAGTTCAGAGAAGAGCAACTAAAATGATCAAAGCCTGGAGACTAAAACATATGAAGAATGGCTGTAGGACTTGGGTTTGGCTAGTCTAAAGAAAAGAAGAAATAGGGGCAACATGATAACCGTATTCCAGTATTTGAGGGGCTGCCACAAAGAAGAGGGCGTCAAACTATTCTCCAAAGCACCAGAGGGCAAGACAAGAAACAATGGTTGGAAACTGACCAAAGAGAGAAGCAACCTGGAATTAAGGAAAAACTTCCTAACATGAAGACAATTAACCAGTGGAACAGCTTGCCTTCAGAAATCGTGGGCATTGCATCACTGGAGGTTTTTAAGAAGAAACTAGACAGTCACTTGTCTGATATGGTATAGGTTCTTCTGCTTGAGCAGGGGGCTGGACTAGAAGACCCCCAAGGTCCCTTCCAGCTCTATTCTATTCTATTCTATTCTATTCTATTCTATTCTATTCTATTCTATTCTATTCTATTCTATTCTATTCTATTCTATTCTATTCTAAGAAAATTTTCAATTAACATGAAATTTGGCAGTAGATTTCAAGAAATCAGAGGTACAATTATCTACTATATTTGTTTTTATTTGACAGAAAAGAAATGAAGTAGAAATAAAACAGGTATGTAAGCTTTCATTTAGGCAAAACAGACATGGACAATGCAAGCGAGTCAGAAATTTCAGTCCTATCTACTTTGATGTCTGTACTGCATCATAGTCCTGCTTCTCACTACAATCCTTGAGTACTCAAGGTTTATTAAAAAAATTAATAAAGACAAAACATTCACCTACTGGCTGCCAAAAGGATAATCTTGAGCAATAGGCAGGTTGACAGTTAGTTCCACATGATATAATCAAATGGGAATATCATTTCTTCAGTATTGACAAGTTGTGCTCCTGGACATCAATAATGATCAAAAACATACTCTACAGCACTAAATTTTTTCTCTTTCCAAAGGCAGTCATCTATTTCACATGTTACTACAATGTGCTTAGCTATGACAAGCTATCTCTATAGGCAAGAAGAAACACAGCTAGAGAGTGACTATCTAGCAGCGATGGATACACTGATATTAGACTGAAGGACCAGGCTGGGGCTAGAATATCATGGACAAAATATGTCTATGCAGTTGCTAAGAGTCAATGCCAACTTGATAGTATATTATCAGTCAACCAATCAATCAAATTTATTCCTAAGGCATCCAGGAGCACCATTATTTTGTAATTTTCTAAACAACAATTTTTTAAAAAATGGATAAGTGAGACATAAGAAATGGTATTACTTTGGTAATAATGGTAATTGGTAAAACATGGAGATGGTTAATTTCTTCTATACTAGCTACCAAGTAAAACAATGTCATCAATATTTGGTGTATAAAAAAAGATGCACAGAAAATATATTGTTATACTATGACCAAAAACCTCATGGTTTAGGGCCAATTTTTTGCAAGAAGGTATGCACAAATACAACTGGATACCATTTATTGAGAAAAAGGAAATTTTTACTTTTATCCTTAAACGTTCATTACAATAGTTTGTCTAGTAATATACAGAATGTAGCCAGCTCTCCATGTGCATATTATAATTCTCTAAATAGAGGTCAGGAAATAGCCAGATATTATAATTCCTGTCCATCCCTATTCTCATGAGATAGATAACAAATTTGGGAACTGAGGTTCAGTGATACCTAAAGAATCCTGGTTCCCCACATTTGCAAACAAATCCAGAATAGTACCCAGAATTTATACATCTATTAAGGTATTTAGGAACATGATGGGCACTTTGATCAAAATTTCCAGTAGACTTACTTGCGCAGTTAGCAAACCAGACCTTTTAAATATGAGTTTTCTGGAACACTTTTTATTGCAACCACAGGTTCTTAGAAGAATGAGAGGAAATAAACTGTTTATATTATTGATATAATGTGAATGTTTTAAATCTTTTTGCCTCTCTTTTTTTTAAACTGAAAAAAATTCTAATTAACACTAAGAACCAATCTGTTTAGAAACGGAAGGGAAAAGAAAAGAAAAGCCATTGTTGATAGAACCACAGAAGAATTCATCGTGTCCATAATTATATGTGAACAATATTTCATGTTTTGTGTTCTATACATGCAGGTGGAAATGAGCACCTCACTACACTTTGGATGATTCTGGATTGAAAAGATTAGCCAGCTATAAACTGTTGCCCAGGGGACATTTGAATGTATTAACAGCACTCGTTCTTCAGGGAGGCTGCTCTCATATTCATGCACGTATTTTAATCTTGAATTTGATATTTTAAGTTTATGTTGTATAGTATGCCTTATTTTAGTAATGATGCTTCTGACACGAATAAACATTGTATACATACTTTGTGCTTTGTTGTTTTCTTTATATCTTTTTTTAAATTTATTTTTTTAAAAAAAAATCTTTTTTGAATTTAACTTTTTCAAAAATTAGGAAATATTGAAAAATTAGGAAAAAAATAAAAGCAGTGACTGAACCTATTTAGATTTAAACTCACTAGTCATTTAAATATATAGCATGATCACTCTTGATTTTTCATTCTTTACAGGACAGATCTAGCGCAGAGGAACACATTGTCAGTTATTAAGTAATCTTTCCCAACTAAAACAATTTACTGCATTTGACGTAAATTAGAAGATTACATGGATGTTAATAAATCCATTTGAAGTTTAGGTCTAAATTATTAGCATATTTGCTTACTGATTTCCAAGAAAACATGTACAAAAGGGCAGCAAATAAAACTTCTGACCAGAGTATCTGTCATCTCTACCATATAGAAGAATGCCTTTGTGATTTTTGATTCATTCTGAGAAACTGTGATAAATCTATATTTATACAAAGTAGACTTCCTTTATAAGTTATGTGCCTAAGAATATTACATTTTATTGACAAGCAAACTACCTCTTATAATTTCAGATTTCCTATAAAAAGAAATTGCATCCTTTGTCTTGGGCAGCCACTCAATACTTTCAGTGTAATTATTAGCAGACTGTTTTATACTAAGATAAATTCACCAGTTTCATTTTTGAAACCGAAACTTGAACATATAGAACTTACTGTTCAGTAGTATTTTTATTATCCTAACCACTTATGCTTAAGCTTTATGCACTAATCTGAATGATATTCATAACACTTAAAAAAAGTTCTATGTAATCTTGTCTGACATAAATTATATTCTTTTTCCAACAAGGCTAGCAATATTTCAGCAAATATTCTTTGAAAAATAACATTTTTTGAACAGAAATATTGGATGGAGAAAATGTTGATAATAAGAGGGTTTTTTTTTATTTACTTTTAATGAAATTAGTCACTGCCTTCATTGCAGTTTCAAGATATTTTGTATGGCTGAGATTATTTTCTAATCACTCTGCCTGCCAAACTATGTTTGAATGACAAAAACAAAGGCAACTGCTATTTTAAAAGATAAGCAGAATCCATTAGTGTGCGATCAGATCATAGACATCTCAGAGATGTAGATTAATTACACAACTATGCAGTTCAAAGAAAATGCCCTTCACTTCAGTTTAATTAAATGGAACATGGTTTAATACTTGCAAAAGCTAGACAAATATCAGGTCTGGCTTTTCTATTGCCTTGTATCATTAGATCAAATTTACTGCTTTAAAAATGTCTGAACTGATAAAATAAAAATTGTAATTTCTACCAAGATTCTAACTGAGGTAGGTAAATTGTAGGGCCGGAAACTAAATGGTAATTAAAATGAAATGACCTTCAATAAATCTGCCTAAGCAACTGTGTTTGGAGAAGCAAGCTAGCTAAAAGCTCATTTTAAAAACTTTTGCAGTATTTAATTCAAATATACGTCTCTGTACACCATTTACTCCTATAATAATCAGCATTCCAGTTCTAATTTTTTATTGCCAACATTTTCCCCCCACAGAACTGTACTCCATATTTGAATATTCTAGAAGCTGCATGGCCCCAGATTGACTAATATGCCGAGAAAAGGTAGTCAACTTTATTACTCTATAGCAGTACTCCCCAACCTTTGCAGCTTGGCGGCCAGGCTGGGGGGGGGGGGAAGGAAATAAGACATGGCCCAGAGGTTTGGGACAGAATGTGGTGGTATTCTGATTATTACCTCAAACATAATGAATTCACAAATTTAACTATTATAATAATTCCATTTTGAAAACATGATAGTACAAACTTACTTATTTACTGTATTTGATGTATTTGTACTATATTCATTGGTGTTTAGTTTCTAGTAAGTGATTTTAAGACCGCAGTGAAAATGACCTGCCAATCTGAGTGATCTTACCATATAGAACAAGAGAGTCTTGAAGTGCATAGCTAGTGGGGCTGTCAGATAGCTTTATACAGAGAAAGAATACACATAAAAACTAAAGTTAACAATATCATCATTATAAGATCGTATTCTTGAGGCTGGTGCGCTCATGAAAGAAAAATAAGGATACCGTTTATAAGAAATAAAATGGTGTTAGGAAGGCCTGTGCTATTTAAATCTGTCTGCAGCTATGAGCATATTTTGTGGACTCCTTAATTAAGTGCCTGAGCTGCATTGTCAAAATCAGAAGAAAAAGAAGATTGAAATGAGAGAGAAGGAAATGATAAAACCCCTGAAAATATTGGTATCAACTATAGAAATGTGCAAAGTCTCAGACAAGAAAGGAGATCAATGTGGTCAACACGTTTATAGGTGCCAAAAGCTGGTGAAATTCCAACTTTACCAACAGGTGATGATATTATTTTCCTGTTTTAGCAAAATAGTTCCTACTCTATCTAGCCTTTGTAGGATTCTTGTAATATCTTGTGATTCCACATGAAGTCTTTCAATGCCATTCAGCTGGTAAGCAGTTCCTGGTGTTGCAACATTGCCTTCAGTTTGGTCATCTATGATTTCACCCAGTTTCACCCATTTTGATGCTGTAATACAGGCATGTCAAACTGCCTGCCCGTGGGCCGGATGCGTCACGCCGAAACCACGTCCACCCCATTGCGGGCAATGAGGAAAAAGCCACGATACGTCGTGCGTGTCACGTGACGTCGTGAGTTTGACATGCTGCTGTAGTATGATTGAAAAATCTTGTATACAACATTATTGTAGCTGACTTTAAAAGGATCTTTAGCATATTTGACATGGCTTACTGAAGAATAATCTACGTTGAGAGACTGCATTTAAGAATTATATCATAAAGATCAATTCACTGAATAGAAGGAAAATTCACAATATGCCTAACCCTGTTTTCTGCCATATCTGCTCTTACCCTTTGAAAGGAAGAGAAGACTAGATTTTCTAACAGAGACATATTTTCTTCCAGTAAGAATAGCTCATCAGAGATAATTTTAGCATAAACAGGTGTAAAGTGTATATAAATTTCACTTTGTGAATTTTTGTGAAACAGCACTTGCAGTGATGCAAAACATCTAGATTTAGGTACCTCCAAGGATAACTAGGAAAATCTATTGCCTGAAATCCTAGACTGCTAATGTTAGTGAATATCAAGATCATTTAAAAATATCTAAAGCCAATTTATTTGTTTATTTATTTATCTACTTATCATTTGGATTTACATAGCCATTTATCCCACAACTTAACTCCACGCAGCGAATATGAGATTAAAACCAACAAAATAAAAAAATACTGTTAGTAATTAATAATAACATAACAATAACAGCATTATGGCACTAGAGGACAATGTAACTCACACCATAGAAACTCATAGCCCTGACAACACTGTCTGCTTCTTTGGGAATAACCAATAACCAATCAAATTCATCATTGGCATAGTTGGATGGGAACTGAAATATTATTTTTACTGATTTTTATCCAACTCTGCAGAAACTGTACTACATTATCTGAAATACGTTTAAACTCCTCTAATTTCTAAATTGCTTTGTTCGCTTGCTTTCATATTTTTTGATTTTGTACAATAGTTCTTCTTGTACAACCACTATTACCATTTTTTCCATTAATCTTTTCAGTTAATAGCCCATAGCTTTCAGAATGTCTTCCTATAACACTTATTGTATTATTCTTTTATGGCATTCCAAAGATGTTTCAATATTTACATTTTTCATCCTAGTGCTGCCTTAGATTATTATTTATTCATTATTGCATTTTTTCCCCTGTCATAATATGTATCCTTGGAAGCTTTAGCAACTGATAAGAGATCCTGATGAAGGCCTTCAAAAGGAAGTCAGTCAATCCAGAAAAAATATAGATCTTATTTAGCTGTATAACAATACAATACAGGAAGTCCTTGACATATGACCATAACTGAGAAAGGAATTTTGGTCATAAGTCATTGTGGTCATTAGTTGAAGCACCCAAAGGACCAAGCCTGATTTTTCAACCATTTTTACAGTGACTGCCAAATGGAACACATCATCATTAAGTGAATCCATGCTCTTGAATACTGAAACTGGCAAAAATATCACAAATTGTGATCATGTGAACATGGGATGTAAAACCAGTAGTAATTGTGAGCTGGTTGCCAAGTTCCCAAAATGTGGTCATATAAACATGACGTGTGTGTCTTTGCCTGCATGTGCATATGTGTGTGTGTGTGTGTAGTATGACATTTTATCACAGCCAGAACTGTTTTCCAAAGCACTTTTCTGAAGCTGTTGTGACACTGAATAGTTGTTCAATGACTAGTGGTAAGTCAAGGACTACCTGTGCAGATAATGCTCACATATATAGAACTGCAATTAGCTTTAAAATTGTGTATATAGAATTTATTATCATTATCATTCACCAAAGTAGCCAATAGGACTTAATAGAAGCTTTTCAGGGTCCATTTTATGCTGTTTTTCATGGACAGCCATTTCTCACAGTGTCTAGGAGTAAACGGAGTTATAATCCTTAGTAATTTTAAGGTAATAAAAGGAAGATTGGTTTTAGCTTTTTGTCATATAGGTTTCTGATTTCTTTTTCCTTGTCTCTTTGTAGTTAGCCATACTCAGTGAAACAGCACAACTTATTATAGATTATACCTGAACATTCAACATTATTTTTTAAGGGAAAGTTTGTTAATATAATTATTAATATAATTCAGAACTGTTCGGAAATCGCTTGTACTACCAAGAGGCACAAAGAAAGATCCTAATCCTAGGAATTGCTAACGAAGTAGAACTAAGTGTCTGATCTGATTGCAGAAGAGTTTTGAGATGAGGTCGGGGCCCATGTGACTGACTAAAGCTTTCCCACCCCTGCCATATATCTAAAAGAACCTTATCAGACATTAGAATACAGGTAGTCTTCAACTTATAACAGTTCGTTTAGTGACCGTTCAAAGTTACAACGGCATTGAAAAAAGTGACTTAGGACCGTTTTTCACAATTACGACATTTGCAACATCCCCCATGGTCACGTGCTCAAAATTTAGACGCTTGGCAAGTGACTCATATTTATGATGGTTGCAGTGTCCCAAGGTCATGTGATCACTTTTTGCAACCTTCTGACAAGCAAAGTCAATGGAGAAGCCAGATTCACTTAACAACCAGGTTACTAACTTATCAACTGCAGTGATTCACTTAACAATTGTGGCAAGAAAGATCGTAATATGGGGCAAAACTCACTTAACAAATGTCTCACTTAACAACAGAAATGTTGGGCTCAATTGTAGTCATAAGTCAAGGACTACCTGTATATGTAACTGATTCAGGATCTTCCAATGGTCAACCATGTATTTAAGAGACAATCACTATGTGCTTTATTTATTTATTTATTGATGATAGGTGCTGCCTCCAGAAAACATTGTTCTGATAAAATTGCACAAATCTAAAAAATTCAATTTCTATGTTTTGAAATTATTTTAGTTTGGTTCACCTATGTGATGAGAGGTATTTAGCTACAACAAGAATTCAGACTCAATCTTATTACTTTGAGGATGGGAGATGAAGTACAGAGGACCCCAGAGAGAAACTTGGAAAAACATTTCCACATATTGTTCCTTAGGGTGTCCTTGTCAGCTTGAGAAAATGCATTAATGGCCTCTAAAAACATTATTCTGCTTGAACACTCTTGCACTAATTTAAGATTATGTTCGAACAGGCCTGAAATATACCTCCAATTTTCTCCATCTTCTGAGATTTAACATTCAGTTGTACACTTTCCAAACACACTTGCAAAATTCTTTTTTTTTTTTTGACTGGGTGGTTCTGCTGGGTTGTTTGGGTCCAGGAAGGCTGTTCCAAAATCCAACATTGGCCCTTAAAGTTTAAATTATATATTGAAAATCCATTGAAATGTGAAGAACACTGGATTTAACATATGTGGTCTGCACGTGGAAATATTATTTTACATATCACTTGATTGCTAGATAATTATGTATAATCAAATTGTTGATTCTTAATCGCAATAATCTATCCCTAACCTGGTCTTATAGAGCTTCCAACTCTGCTACTGTACTCATCACCAGAGCAACTGAATTCTCCCGCTTTGCTGCTGGGTGTCTTCTTTTCTTCTCTTTTACTTTTCCCATCATTAGAACCTTTTTCTCACACATTATCTGTTAGATCTTGACAAAATGTGTCCAGAGTAGGATAATTTGAGCCTTGTCTTTCATACCTTGAGTTTGTTTGCATTCTTGGCCGTCCACAATATTCTCAGGAACCTTCTCCAATACCAAAATTCAAAACTGACAGTACTGTTACTATACTGCTTCTTCAAAGTCCAACTTTCACATCTATAAAATATCACAGGGAGTACCATAGCTTGCATTGTTCTGATCTTTGTAGATATTGACATACCACAGCATTTGAATATCATTTAGAAGGTCTTCCTAGCTGCCCTATTAAGTGCTAGTCTGCTGTGTATTTCTTGACTGCTTGTTCCTTTATTGCTGATGATTGATTCTAAAAGACAGCTGCTATCCACCACTTTGACTTCTTTATTGTCAGCGCTAAGGCTATTTTTTGGTCTTCTTTATATTTAATTTTAGCTTCATTTTTCCCCCACTATGCTCCTTGATATATGTTACTAGAACTTGTATATCTTTTTTGCATTTTCTGCTATCAGAGAGTGTAATTAGCATAAAGTGGATTATTGATTTTCTTCCTCCAGTCTCAAAACCATTCTCTTCTTCTTCCAGTCCAACATTCCCTAATACATATTCACAATATTCATATATCACTTGGCTTATTATCAAAGCTGTGAAAAATCCAACCATGTACTCAAAGTTTACTGTGCTATTTTAATCCTTGGTTTTTTTGTTTCATCTTCAACTATTCTGTTACATGTTTTCTTGTGTTCATTTTGTGTTTTATTTTTAATTTTTCAGCAAAAGTGAGCATAATTTGCAGCATTGTGCGAAAATATGACTTTCATAGAGGTTTATAATGTTGATATAAAACATGTCTATGGACTGATCAATATAGCTAAGCATTCCCCTCGGTTCTTTGGCCATTCTGCACATCCATCATTCACCACCTTTCCAGTCAGCTTGTGCGTTTCAAAGTACAATCTGCAAGACAGAAAAGAGGCAAGGCAAAGGTGATGGGGTACACCAAGGTCCAGATCTGAATCTAAATTTGTTTACTGTTACCAATTCAATCAGAAAACACATCAAAGTAATTTGGACAGCTGGAAAGAGAGTCAGACTGAGTCTTACACAGAGCCATTCAAGTCAAAGCCGGGATGCCCATGGCTGCCAGAGGCAGACTGTCTAGGTCAGAGGTCTCCAAACTTGGCAACTGTAAGACTTGTGGACTTCAAATCCCAGAATTCCCCAGCCTGGGGAATTCTGGGATTTGAAGTCCACAAGTCTTACAGTTGCCAAGTTTGGCGTCCCTTGGTCTAGGTGTAGTTTAAGTCAGAAGCCTGGCTTTGGTACATAAAATATTTTCCATCAGAACTATCCACTCATCAATGACTACAGCTATACAATACAACTCTCACCACTGTAACAGCTTGCAGATGGAAAACGGTGATTGAGAAAATGCTGTCAACATCTAAAGGAGGCCTTGGCTGCATCTTTTTAAAAGCTGGGCTCTTTCATTGTGGAAGATGGTGAATATCTGGTACAGTTTTTATACCGTTGAGCAGGTCTGTACTTTGTACAGTTTGTAGCATAGAATTGGTGCTTAATAAATGATGAAGTTCAGTCAAAAGCCAAGGAGCTTTTGAATCCGTGGAGCTTACTTGCTAGATAATTATATTTTTAAAAAGATAAAAATGCAATAGTTGAGAATTTAAAAATCTATTTCTCTCTATATGCTGTAACTAAAAACATCTATTCCAGATTTATTGATATCAAAACTCAACAATATGAAAAAGCACTTGCCTTTTGTTGCTTTAAATCACTAAAAGAATTGTATATGTTTAGAAATTCCTGCCCTCCGCATTTTATACAATAATTTTGGTTCCATAAATTGAACAGATTTAAGTGCAATTATTTTCCAGTTACAGTTATTACACACAGGCATGCATCATTTATTAGCAAATGGCTTATGATATTAAATTATGTCCTCATCATGATGTAGTGCCTGCCTCCTTATATCTCAAGATTGGAGGGATAACCTGGGAATCAGTGTACTAATTCTAGCATTGCACAGAATTACAAAAAACAAACATGGAAATTAGATGTGCGCTTTGATTTCAGTGTGAAGTGCAGAGCCAGATTTAGTACTTAACAAAATCACCTACTTTAACTCAAACCCAATCTGAGATAAGATTCATGATGCCATTAACTAGCACATTAAGTTGTTTCTTTTGGTGCCTTATCTGGATGGGGTGGCATTTGTATAAACATTTCTGTGGAAACAGATGTTTAATTTTAGAATAATAGGTGTGGGGGTTAGAACAAATTCTTTAAAATTCTCGTGGCTTTTTCAAGAAAAAGCTTTTGCTGTATTGTGACAGAAGTAGATTAAATTTGTAATGTGTAGGGTATGTGGTATGTGGTAAGTTCTACCACGTCATAGAAATCAGAAAGCTGGAGGATTTTTACTTAGTCACAAAGATGTGCATTTTCTGACCAAATATTATAGGCAAAATTACAGTAGGAAACCTTTTCTCATAATTTTGCTCAGGTATTTTAGAAACTGTCTCCAAGTTAATGAAAATAAATGTTTTATTTGGACCAACTTTCTGAAAATAACATATACATTTATTTTTTACATTTACTGCTGGAACAAACATTCTTACCAAAGAATTCCAGGCAACATTGATATGTAGCAACTACATCAAATCAACAGCACTTTGTTATAATATTTCTTACAACAATCAACAATCAACCATAATAAGCATCAACTATCATTATAATAGATCTGGCTATTGATATACTTTTCTTCCTTTCCATAGTTATAAAAGATATATACTCTGAAAAAAGCAATGAACAGGTAGGTTGTTTGGCTAAGAGAATACTAATATGCATGTCCCACTGAGCTGCCCTAGCTGTTTCTGCAAAGTGCCACTTTAATGTTTTACAATTTTCTTCCAGTTTAATGCAAACTCTAATTATATTCTGCAAGCCTATTTTATGAACATTCATTTGGGTATTTTTGTGGTTAAAATATAAGCAAATCCGATAAACCCATAAAGAACTAAATATTATTCATACCTGCTCTTATTGCATGGCAAGAATAATTTCATATCTCCCCACTAGTTCTACTATGCTGCCTCATCATGGTGGACAATCTTCCTGAATCCAATGTATAAATATTCCCAATGGGGTTTCTGAAGGATGGAAGATAATGGAAGCATTAGAAGTGAAGCAAAATAATAATTTATCAGTTTCTGTCAATCAAATGATTTGTCTATTGCAAACAACCAAAACAAAGCCTATACATAGGGACATCATCAGATAGAGTGCCTTGAAATCAAAATGAATATATTATTGGCACAAGGAGATAGAAGAACTCAGTTATATAGCAATGGCATGGATAGGCACTGATTGTAAAACAGATCTTAAACTGCTCAGGTGCATGTTCCAAGTTAAACTAGAACAGAAGAAGAAAACCAACCACTTTCCATGTTATGATTTCCATATTATGATTTTGAATGTATCCTAATATTTTCAAGGAGAGCATCAGGAATCACTTTGAAGTCCTGAACCTCACTGAATGAGAAACAGAAGAACTGTCAAATGAAATCAAAGAAATTTTTGACTGTAAAAACAAACAAAAAACCCCTGCTAGACCAAGCACAGGAGAAAACAAACTGGATCTCAGAACAGATGGTAGAAATCAATCCAAAATCATATTAACAATCCTATTGATTCCAGCCCCAAATGTGTCAAAAATAGAGCAAGTCCAAGCCATTGATTTAATATACCATTCCTGAGTTTTATTTCCAACAGTAAAGCAATTAGAATCAAGTTTGTTAAACTTTGTCTGAAGGTTACCTATTGTCTGCTTCCTCAAACTTGATAGGAACACTTGCTAAACCTCATTTTTACTATACTTTATCCTGGATTTGAGCCATGCTGTATTTCAAACAGGATGATTTAGTAGCAAACATTCAAGAGACAGTAACTTAAGTTTGTACTATTAATGCATGCCACAGAAAACAGTTAGCCTTCTATATATCTTCTTGTTCTACCTTATTCACTGATCAATGAGATGTCTCTAAGAACATGCATGAAAATTAGTTCTGATTAATGTTTATTGGACATCCAGCACACTCTTAACTTTGTACTCTAATTGCTTTTGTTGTGATAGGGTTTTTTCCCCAAATAGCTCACTCTGCAACAAAAAAAGTAGTTCTATTATTTGAAATCTCTTTTGTTTATGAACAGGAATTCTTTAAAATATTTATTTAAATCCATTCCTACTTAAAATTCAATCAAAGATATTATGAAACAAAGTTTAAAAATAGACAGAAAATTAACAAACATGCATTTTAATGTAGCAAACTCTTCTGTACTAATATTCATGCATTTTTAATGTATAAATTTGTCAACCTAGACTCTGGAGACAAAGAAATGCAAGATTATTTATTTATTTATTTTATTAACTTTATATGGCCATCCATTTCAAATATAACACTCTGGGTGGCTGTTAGAAACAAAATAAAAACAGTAAGCAAATCTATAAATAAAATAAAAATGCAGAAAAGCAACCACCCATAACAAACATCCTCAATCAATATAGCTAAGAAATGGACTCATTCCCATTACCAGGGCCCTAGACTTCATGGCAAAATTGGGTGTTCAAGGCTTCACAAAAAGCCAGCAGGATAGGAATGAGTCTGATTTCTGGGAGAAAGATGCATCAAAATCAAAGATCATAGGTGGGTGCTATAACAGAAAAGTCTGTCTTCTTGGATCCTGCCAGATGGCACTCCCATGAGAAGTGACCTGAGCACGCCTCTTAACCTGAATCTAACAGCATGGATAAAAACCACAAGGGAGAGATGGTCCCATAAATAATCCAACCTCAAATCATGAAAGGCTTAAAGGGAATCATCAGCACCCTGAATTGTATGGCAATGACACTGAAAGAAAGATATCAAAAACAGGAAAGGAAGCATAGGTAAAACAGGTTTACACTCTCCATACTTTTTGGTCTGCATATACCATCCTTGCTTGCACCGTGTCTACTATTTCATACATTGTTATTTGTTCTTTAAATTTCTCGCCTCTCTCTTTGGGAACCTCATCAACATAATCCAACAATTATTTTCTTTACCAACTTTTTCTTCTTGAACCTTTTTTGATGCTGAATCAATTTTCTTTCATGTATTTGCAATGCAATTCAATTCTCATTCATTCTCGTTCATTTAAGTAATCTCAATATCCTTCTTTCATAAAGATGAGTAACTTCATATTCAATATCTATTATTATTGACTCTATATCTCTACATCCTCTTTCCTTATGTATACTGCCTATTAATTTTGTTGGAAGAATAATCGACTTTCTAATACATTTGATATAGGACTCATACTATCAATTCATGGACACATTCTACTTTTATTTTTGTTTCTTTTACTTCTTCCAAGTTCATTTCTTTCTCTAAGACTCAGTTTTGAACACCAACAAAATTGATCTGTCCCTCATTCAGAACTCTTTGGTACTCTTGTATTCTTCCTTAATTATGGTTTTAGACTGATATTCATCCCTTTGTCATGTTCATATACGAGTAGACATATGCTTAAACTACATATTTTAAAGAAGCATATTTTTCTAAGGTAATGTTTGCCAATCACTATTCCCATTCATTTTTGCTTCTTCAAAAGGCCCAATAACTTTTTTTTACTCTATTGTCTTATTCCATATATCTATTACTCCTCTTACTTTCCAAATTGCAATCTTCCATATGCCATGGTTGTCACCAGATTGGCCTGTAGGTATTATTGGGCAGTAACCATCATGGCTTTAGACAATTGACAATTTTATATATTGCTTTTTAGAAAAATAGAGAAAGTGTAAACTAGATTATCAGCCTTAGGTTTACCAATGTCACATGAAGCATTATCTGCTACACTTAGGCACAAATGCAGTCAAAGCCAGCTTTACTCTAAAGTACATTAAAGCTAGTTTATACAAGTTAGGATATCTAACCTAGAAACTACAGATAGTCCCTCAGATTATAACCAGTGACTTAGCGACCATTCAAAGTTATGACAGACCTTCCCAGGGCTACTTATCACCCAGATTCAGAGTTCTGATGGCTGCCCGCCACCCAATCACTTGACCGCATTTTAGGCCCTTGGCAACCAGTCCATATTTATGGCTGTTTGCAACATTCTCTTGCAGTCAACATTTACTTCAAATTTCTGGTAAAAACCCCCATAGTGAGCTATGTGCTCACTTAACAATCACCTCAAAAAAGTTTGTAAAATCAAGCAGACTCATGTGAAGACTTGCTTAATGTCTTATGACCATAATTGAACCCATAATTACCTGTACACTACCTGTACATTGCAAGCCAATTAATTATTCCCTTATCTCTTTTAACTAGGAATATATGCAGTGAAAAGTGGTAGTAAAATTAAAGATGACCAAACTAATGACAACAGGTAGAATAACTAACTTTAGAGCTGTGGTGGCACAGTGGTTAGAATGCAGTATTGTAGTATTGCAGGCTAATTCTGCTGACTGCCAGCAGTTCAATTCTCACTGGCTCAAGGTTGACCCAGCCTTCTATCCTGCTGAGGTCGGTAAAATGAGGACCCAGGGGGCAATATGCTGACTCTGTAAACCACTGTTCAAACATCAACATACAAAAAATATGAGAACAGTTTATTAGAGAAGTGGAATAAAGAAACAAAGAGGATGAGCAGTAAGGTATATAGACTCAGTTAAATTGGCAATGAGCAAGCCTGAAGACCTAAAAACAGGTTAGGGACAAATCATTATGGGAAAAAAAATCTAGGAGTTTACATTTATCTGAAGGTACATTAACAAACTAACAAATTATACATACTTAGGATTTTAATTGCACTAAAATCATAATAATAAATTGTAATTGTATTGTTTAGGATAGTCAGAATTTCATTGTTAAACAACATAGCCTCTCTCAGGAAAAAAGTATCTCAAAGCATTACTACATTACTACTAAGAATGTGACTGTATATTCAACCATTGTTTCACAGCTCCACATGATTATAGCATTCCTTTACTATTCATTCTTTTCTTTCTTCTAATTTTATCCATTATATCTTGATTACTTTATATAACCACATATTTAAAGGACTGTTGGATGTCATAAACTGAAGGATTGCGGATCTCTGTATGTGTGTTTATTAAATATGCAGGAAATTTATATATAGAGAGATTATAGAATGTAGCTGTGTGGGTAGTAAACATTGTTGGATATTTTCACCACTGCTTTCTGAACTGCATTAGTTGCCAGTGTCTTTCTAGATGCAATTCAAGATGCTGATTGTCAACTTTAAAGCCCTTCATAGCATGAGACCAGGTCACCCGAATGACTGTCTTCTCTCAGTTATTTCTACCCATCCAATCCAATCCAGCAGATGGTCATGCTCCAGGTCCTGTCAGCCAAGAAATGTTTGCTGCCTTTTCTGCTGTAGTGCCTGCCTTCTGGAACATTCTCTCTTCAGAGATTAAGATGACTCCAACTCTGTTGGCTTTCTGTAAGGCCTTGAAGACCTGGTTATGGGCCTGGACCAGCAGTGCCAAGTGTGTTAAGAGCTTGTTTCCTGGTTAAATTAACATCTATGGATTATAATTTTTCTTGACTACTGTAGATATTTATTTATTGTATTCTTTTTGCAATTGGTTTTATCCAGAATCACTTATTTGAGATGAGCAGCCAGAGAAATTGAATAAATAAATAAATGTATTCAGATAAAAGTCCCATGAAACCAAATAAGATTCTTTTTCTTATGCAAGATTGCACCTGTATAGATTACACTACAATCAAATACTGATCATGACAATGTAAGAATTTCAGGATCTGTTTATTTTTACTTTTGTGATACACAGTTGGAAAAAAGAATCATGTGATGCACATAAAAAATAGGCGTAATTGTAATTACAATGTTGCAGCCACCATCTTGAGTTTTTCAACTATTACTTGTGGGCACTCTTGATTGTTTCACAATGAAGAAACAAATGATCTACAAAATATAATTAGAAGATGAAATTGATTAGAAAGCCATAGAAATAGATCTTAGAATCTTAGATACGATTTTCTTGGTCCTCTCTTGCTATTTTTCTCATTTTGATGTTCAGGCAATGTACTGTATATAAAGAAAGGGTGTTTGCATCCCTCTGACCATCTTGCATGTGACTACTCCTGCAACTGAAACATGGCTTCTGAGTTCAGAAATGTAACAATAGAGATAATCAGTAAAATAGACACCAATACTGTGCTTGAGTTTTATTTTTAAAAAGTGTGAAGAGGGAAGGACTTGGGGCCAAGTTCTAACTGACTGGGTAATACCAGAAGAGAAATAAAAATGGTAAATGTTGCCCAGTGGTCAGGAGGAAGGGAACATGACCACACGTATAGATATGTTCATATGATAGAAACACTAACCCAATTCTCCCAAAAGCGGCTTCTGAGCAGCATACACTCATCCCTGTGGTAGATAACTTTCAATCCAGAATATGAAATGGCAAGAGAATAGTGATGAAAATTCTGAGTTGGCACATAGATATGGCCAGGGAACATTCACGTTATAGGGGTATATTGATGCCAGTTCAAACTGCAAGTTAAAAACCCTGTGTAATTGGAATTCTGTTTTCCATTAAGTTTATCTCAGGTCTCAGAATAATCACCTCTAAAACTGCTACCTTTATTTAAGTTCCTAACAAAATAGGTATTTTATAAAATCATTCATTGTTCTATGTCAAACAAAAGAACATAGAATAACAAGGTTGGAAGGGACCTTGGAGGTTTTCTCCTATTCAAACAGGACACCTTATACCATTTCAGATGAATGGTTATCCAATTCTTTTCTTGAAAACTTTCAGTGATGGAGCACCCAACTCCTTGAGGCAAGACTTTATACTGCAACCATAATGCACTATAGTTCACATAATCTTGATACTATGCCTTTATTGATGCATCTTAGGACTGCATTGACTTTTTTGGCCAATGGAAGAAATGGAAGAAAATGGAAGAAAGGAAGAAACATTTTGTAGAATACTTTTTGTAGAATAAATAAGAAACTAGTAAGAGACTTAGGCTACAAAAGAATGATAAAGAAAATAGTATGTAAATAAATGTATGAGAAAATCTTAAATTAATCATATGTATATATATCTTTTTAAAAAAGATTCTTATCCTTCCCAGTTTATACAAACTATGGAAGACTTATGTTAAATAAGATCTAAAACCATACAGATAGTGCATCAAAAAGGAAATAAAAGTTGATCCCATGTTACAATTATTCATTTCTCCAAAAGCTAGCTGGAAAAGCTATGTTTGTACAACCCTCCTATAATTATCAGTATTTGAACCCAAATGTTCAATATTGGAAATATTGAAATAATTTTATTTTGGGGAGACACTAGAAAGATGTGTGGGCACTAGAACATGGAAGCTTTTAGGACAGTAATTGGGAATTATTTGGTGACAGATCCATCTTTCAACTTCTTAATTTCTTCCAGAATGACAAGTGATGATGGAATGGAGTTTAAAAATTAGAAACCCCGGTTCTGCCATCATCTGTTCCTTCTATATGGAAAAAAATAATTCTGTACAGAATTGGGGAGGAGGCAGTCATTGCACTCTGCTTTACCTTGCATGAAATGGTCATTGAGCACATGGTCTGTCCAATAGGAGAAGACATAAATCAGACAATAAAACACAGGGGCAACAGCAATAATCCTTTGGGAAAGGAAATGAGATCTTGCCTGGGCTCCATAGGGCGGAATTTCTTACCTCTGATCTAGAGGCTAGATCTATATTTATATCAATAATACCTAGATTCCACATTTAGGAATTTAGGAGGATTCCCCTGACTGATAAACAATTATGGCTGTATATTAATGAGATAATCCAATGCGTAAAATGTTATTGAAATAATTTTATTTTCAATTTCACTTTTGCATAGTTGATTTATATTACTGTGTTTTGCTATTAGGGGAAATACATAAAGAAAGATATATGTTTTGTAGTTGAAAAACAAAGAAATGGGAAATACTAGGTTACAAAGCTCATTATTTTCACAGATAATGATCTTTACCTTATTTTACTGCTAAGTAGATTTATCTTCTCATCTAAAAAGGATGCTCATTTTGGCTACCATATAAAAAGTGAAACAGCAATAATCAATAATAATCAAGAACACAATTAAAGACATAATGAAAATGTAAACTTAAGACAATAAAACCCATAATTATTTTTTTAAAAAATAACAAAAGCAATGAAATACATCTTTTCATCCTTTAAGAAATGTGCTTTTAATGTCTAGCAACTGTGGCACAAACTTTCCCTGATAACTTTTTTAATGCCGTGTCCTAATCTTCTTCACCCATTCCTAACCCAGGGTAGAGGCAGTTTAAAGTTTTATTTAGATATTCCACTGTTTTCCCTCTTCTTACAGATTTGGCTGTGGATATAACCATCAACAATGTCATTGCTGATACTGCATAGTCATGGATGGAATATGCCCAACTCATATTGGCTACTCTGGGTCGCTGTAGATATATCCTTACTTTCTGGAATTCTGGTTTAATGATGATGATATTTATCTCTTGCAGAAGGTGTGTCTATGTAATGGTGTCCTGTATTTTCCAAAGCATTCATAAGGTCTTACATGAGCATCGTATAATGTTCTATTTAATACTATTATAACAGAATAATATGGACCATTAATTATAGTCATTGTGAAACATTGTAGAACATACTTTTTTGAACATGTACACTTAAATAATATGCCAAAATTACCTGAAACTTTCAAATAAAGAAACAAAAGAGACCTGCTAATCCATAACATGACTAGGGTTTTTATTTGCAAGCCAAGATTTATAGCTTCACACAGTGTGTAAGTTAACCAATTATCCCTTATTTAACCAACCACAATTAAATAAACTATTATAATATAATATGCGAGCACCACACTCCAGTGGCCTTAATACTATTTTAGAGATAGCCAATGGAAAAGCTATTGTTCAGTTACTGTAATCCTTATAATATGCAGCATGAGAGGTTCATTTCTGTAATATGGGTTAGGTAGCAAATCTCACAGCTGAAACAGTGCTGAGGACATAATTTAACAAGAACTTGGAAGACAGTTACACTTGAAAAAGAGAGATGATAATTAACTTACACCACTAAGAGTGTCAGTCAAGGATGTGAAAAATGTTATCTGAAGATGGACCTACTTCTTTTTTTAAAAAGTTAGCAAGGGGGCTTACATGATATTTAGGCATCTCCAGGGAAAAATGGATGGATGAATTCATGAATGCTTTGAAGATGTTCCTTGTCACAGAGCCTCCTAGAACTGAAGTTCCAATGAGCAACGGGGCTTCCACTGATACCAGAGGAAGTACAAACAGGAACAAGAAAGAATTTATAGATAGTGGATAATCATAATACTTTTACAAGAAAGTAGAGAATTGCCCTGAATATTAGAATATTAAGAATGAAAAGAAGAAACTCATAAAACAATCACAAAACAGCTGCTCCGAGGACATTAGAAATTGAGATATTTTTATATTTTGATTCTGTATATACGCAAATGGAAATTAAGTTCTATAATATATTTTCAAGTTCATTATTTGGAAAATTGAATTCTAAAATTTACAAGTTAATAAAGACATGTCAGTTTTATGCTCCAGGTTGTATTGATGTTAATCTTTATTTTCTAGACCAACAAAAATCATAGAAATTAACTATCTCAAGGACTATATAGGTATACCTCCATTTGTGTGTGCATGTGCATGTATGTGGGTATTTGTAGAAGAGAGAGAGAGAGAGAGAGAGAGAGAGTTAAAAATTCTTTGTTTCTTTTTACTCCAATGCATTCAACACACTCAGTTTTTATCTCAGTAAAATTTTTAATACTAGCTTATAACCTGCCAATATGTTTATATTATGTGAACTTAATGTGATAAGTGTTTAATTAATCTTGTTCTAGTGCTGCAAAAATTGATTTAATAGCAAACATCTATAATGGTGTGTGTGTGTATGTGTGTGTGTATGCATCTATGTGTCTGTGTATCCATCCAAACAGAGGCATGTTATACAGAATAGGACAATGAAAAGTATTTTAAGTAACACAACAGAAGTTAGTGAAAGTTGGTAGACAAAGTGAAATTGTACTAATTTATGATGGAAATGTTAGCTATTGAATTCCGAAAGCTATTTCAATCAATGTGTACCAGTAATAAGCAGGTAGAGAGGGACAAGGAAAAGTCAAGAATAGAGTTTGTTGAGAAGCCTTGCATCATCCTGATTCTCAGTACAAGGCTTCTCAACAAACTCTATTCTTGACTTTTCCTTCTCCTTGTCCATCTTCTTATTGCTGATACACATTGATTGAAATAGCTTTCAGAATTCAATAGCTAATATTTCCATCATAAATTAATACAATTTCACTTTGTTTACCAATTTTCACTAACTTCTGTTGTGTTACTTAAAATACTTTTCATTGTCCTATTCTGTATAACATGCCTCTGAAGCTACGATGGCCGGGGTTGTGTTGTTTCTCCAAAGATTGGAGACACTGAATTAGGCTCAGGCATTGTGAGAGCAGTTAAACTTGCAAAGTGACAGATGGCCAGATCTGTGATCAATATGTGAGTTTGCTTGCTTAAAAGAAGATTGATTCAAGTCAGAGTTAGACTAGGAAAGTGAATTGGCTTCAGCTGGAGGCCTACTGCAGCTGGCCATATTAGGATACGTTGCTTGAGGCTTAATAATTCAGTTTAGAAAAGCAGGGTTGTGTTGTGCTTTCGGTGTTTCTCAAACCCTGCAGCTCCCATGACAAAATACAGGTACTAATACAAATACCAATTGTATCTGTTTTTGTATCATTGTATTGTATCGTTGTATCTTTTTTTTTTTGACAGTCTGTCTTTATCACTGTTGCATGAACTGCTTCCTTGTAACATCAGACAGGACTCTGTTTATAAAAATCTATAAGACCTAGATACTCTGCTCCTGTAAAATTTGGTCTTTATAAGAAATGTTGCAAATTAGTGACAGAAAAGACAGAAGTTTTTTTATTACTGTGAAGTGGTTTCAGAAAAAGCCTTAGAGTGCACACCCGGATAATGATGGGCTTTTCCCAAACCATCAAGTCCAGTCTCAAGACGACATCTCAACACTGGACTTGGTTTTTGTATCAGAACAGATGCAATATGATTTGAGAATGGAGCACATTATCATTTGTTCTTTCTCCCAGTCATATCACTCTCTATACAGCTGACCAGTGCTAACAATCCTGCAGGGGTGATGGACCTATTCATTTGTTCTTAATATGTCCTCTTGGTTTCCTGAATTTACTGGCCTACAGCTAGGGCACAAGTATGATTACAATTTTTGGCAAGTAAAACTGGTGTCTAACTATCAGCAAAATGATTTTTTTAAAACCAAAAAGGCCTTCTGATTGTACTAAAAACTGGCCAACTCGCTCCTCACTTGGTAATAATGGCTGCACAATATTGTCAGACATTGCTCATGCCTGCAGGTCTCTTTCTGACAGATATAAAGATAGATGATCCCAGGGCCATTTACATTTTGCTACTAAAGACTGACAGGATATACAAACATTGATGACTCTGCTGGTACACCTTCTCCCAAACATTCTACAATAAAATAGCAGTTTAGTGGGCACTTCTGGGCACAGTCATCCTCACCTAATTGTCCAACTCCCTCGCATGAGGCCCATAGCTATAGCAATGTCTCATTTCCTTATGCATTTTCTCTGGTAGGAAGTCATCAGCCTCACCAGCTTCAGTTCAAAATGAAAGAACAAAGTACATGTTGTGCATATATTCCCATGGAGTATGTTTGGCCACCATTCTCTAGAGTCTAGATGAATGGTGTTTGTGGCCTGTTTCGTGAGTTTTAAATTGGGTTGTTACCTGTTTTTAAGAACATAATAAATGCATGAAGTACATCAAGTAAGGGAAAGCCACAGCTCCTAGACCACAGAACAGCAGTGGGAAATAACTAGCCAGCTTTGATGAATAGAAATAAGAGACCATGCAATTGTACCATGCTTGTGTGGAACTGTCATGTACTTGACCAGTCAATTCAACAGGTCAAACAAAAAGGAAGGGGGGAAAAAGAGAGATTTTGAAGAACTAATTTCCTCCCACAAGCAAGTTCTGAGCAAGGGGATGAGCTACTGCCAGGGTGCAGTAGCAAGAGAGTCAGATGCAAAGCCCAGTTTTCTAGCCAGTCAGAGGCACCATCTCATCACACAGAGCAGTTTGCCCAATGCACCCCAACTACCTGACCACATATTCTGGCAAGAAGGTACAGAAGATACATCAGAAAACTCTGGCAGCTTTCCTACAGTACCCCCCAGGATCCCACAACCAAAATGCGGGTGGTGGGCTTGTGGCTATATCATTTGGGACCACTTGCTGGTATGTCCCTGCTCTGGTGAGAAGGCTGAGTTAAAGACAACCATCATTTTGGAAAGGCAATGTCGAAACACCTATAAAGGCCACCACAGTTGCTGCGTATTTGAGGGGGCTCCTGCTTTTGCTCCAAGTGGCTGGACTCCAAAAGAAACAGCAGAGCTCCGCCTTTCCTCCTTCGGTACTAACGCGGCATGCAGAGGGTTAGGGGGCTGACTGACAACCTTTCCCTCTGCGCTGCACACACGTGCCTACAAAGGCACGCACGTTAGAGCGCCTTCAAACAGAAGGCTCTGCTGGTACTCTGGGCACGCATCCGGCCCCGCACGCTGCTTTTGTCGCGATTTGAAGCGGTTTCCACATGGCTGCGGATTAGCAGCATCCTCTGCCGACGTCGCCTCTTCTGCTGCTTCTCTCTCGCATCTCCCCCACCCTCCCCACCCCATCTTCGGGCTTCTGTCTTGCGTGCTGCTCGGCTCCGCTTGACCGATCGCCCTGGGTGCTTCTCACAGGGTAAGGGGGGGAGAATCGAGGGGGGGGGGGAGAGAGAGATGGGCTGCTCGGCTGACTACACTCCGAGGAGGAGAGGGCGAAGCTGCCAAGTAGCACGTCGCGCGCAGCCCACCTCAGTACAAAGGGCTGCTGCCTGCTTTCCCTCAGCTTTCTGAGGCGGAGGCGGCCGCTGTATCACCGCACCGCTGCGGTATTTGGCCGGTTCTAGATTTGCTGAGAGCGAGAACAGGCTTGCCCCCCGGTTCTTCAGCCCTTCGGTTCCTTTCCTTCCTGATGGTATCCATTGGCGCTGGGTGGGAAAAGCGCAGGTCGCTTGGAAGGTGAATATCTTTTTTCTTTCTTTTTTAATGAGGCTGGGGGGGGGGGTTGGGGGGGTGGTGGGGGGGGTGGGTGTGTATGGGAAAGAACGAACGCGCGCTCTCTCTGACAGGGAAGGAGGCGCGCGCTCAAGCTTTTTGAGCCTTTCTTCTGCAATTTTCGGCGGCATCCTTGCAAAGATTGGTGCTCCGTTGCCTCTCACGGGAGTCATGTATAGTATAGTAATGGGAGTTCTTACAAGTGTCTGTGACTGACAATATTGCACGGCCGAAGGCGGAGGAGCAGCGTTTCCCATTCCCCTCGCTGGTTCTGCTCCCTGTGGTTGGCTAATGGCTACATTTCTCCCAGAAACGTAACGGGTATCTCAGGCTAAGCGGCGTCCCTCTCTAGTCGCTGGGTGGCTGGGTGACTCTGCGCGCGCTTGCGCCAGGCTTTCAAGCAGATTCAAACGCCGAAAGCCTCCCGAGAGCCTCGAACCTCCGTTAAGCCACAGGGAGTCAGTAAACTCGGGCGCCTGTTCTGACTGGGGGGAAGGGGGGGTGAGAGAGAGAGAGATTGGCCTGTAATTTGGACGCTCTGTTTGTATCCTGTTAGCGGCCCCCTTTGTGGTGCGTGCGTCCCTTTACCCACCCACCCCCATTGGAAATGTAAAAGCCTGACAAGATTCATCCTGTGTTAAATGAGTAGCGTAAATAAGTACCTTGATTGCAAGCAATGACCCCTGGGCAGGACTCGTGGGGGCGATAACAATTGTACTTTCATCTAGTAGAAATGCAGCCGCTGGAGAGCCTTTAAAAGGCAGAAATGAGAGGCAAAGCTACTGGCCACGGGGCACTGCATTGCTCTTTGACGATGATGATGATGGGGGCTCTGTTTTTGAGTAAGGCTGCTCAAGAGAACTGGGCAGGATGCTTCACTCTTTCTTTTCTCCTCCTTTTGGTTCTCACTCTATTTGTCCTATTTAAGAACTATGGGCGATCAACAGTATTATTGTTTAATCAGATATTTAAGTTTCTTAAAGTTATATTTAAAATGTAAAGTTGTATGAAATGGGATAGGATTGAGTGTGCCTTGTGTAATATCAGTTGTCTTCATTGACACCAACACCAGTGGTCAACAATACGCAAAGGGATATCTTTTGTGGGGTGAAGTCAGATATTAAGTTGCCCAAGAGGCTCACTCTTCGAAATAAAGTACAATGCTGCCAAGATAGCCAAAGGAGGGAAGAAGATTATGAATATATAGCTTGGTGCTCTCTAGAAGCACAATTATTAACAATATTTTTAATAATGAGGATGTGAAGATAGGCTGGAACAACATACGTGTTTGCTAATAAAAAACTCATTTTTTGCTAATAGGTAATAAAATGTTACTTATTGATGATTTAAATTTTTTAATCAGAAACAATATGCAGAAGACCAAAATACGCCTTCTGATATATTTTTATATGCAAATTGCCAATATACAACTTGTACTTGATTTATTTATAGATGAATATGATTAGAATGTTAGATGTGCATATTTTAATATTAGAATAAGTAAAATAAAAAATTTACTGCTCTGGAAAGATATAAAATTCTGTATGGTGATATATGTCATTATGACTGAGGAGCTCAGCTAAGGAGAGACAAGAGAAAATATTTTATCACATTATTATTCAGATAAGGATGATATGTACTTCCGATGAACAGTAAACAAAATTATCTTAATTCAAATATTACTTTCTTAGATAATTTTATCTTTATTAAAGCTTATCATAAGATTAAATCAATGTTATTTACACTTAGATATTAATGAGAACTCAGGAATAGCTGATCAACCTTGTAAAAGGCACATTTATTAAAGGGCACAGATATTAATGACAGTTAATTAAAATCAAAGTTTTTTCTGGTAAAACATATTTTTATACTAATGTTAAAAATCTATGATTGAAAAACCAGTCATATAAGCTGTCAAAAAGTAGATCTAAGTTTATGCAATATTTATTGACTACGTAATAGTTTTTTATTGTCCTTCCTTCTCTAATATCTTAGTATTATCCTTAATTACTTTTAAAATTGGAAATAATTAAAACAAATAGTATCTTTTTGCCCATAAATGCTTTAATCATTATAATCATTATCCAGAGCTGAACTTTTATGCCAATTTAAAAAATTGAGCTACTTGCTTAATCTGTTATCATACCAAACCTTGTGTGACACCTGTGCATGTGAATTATAAGTACTTTATAAAATAAAGTTTCTGTTAAAATGTAGTGTGGAAACAAACTGGACTGAATTCATTGTGATACATAGGATTTCAGGAAGTAATTGTGAAGTATAGTCATCTCCAAGTTGGTAACCTCCAGACATGGTGAGCTTGACTCTGGATGACATTATGCTGGGAGAGACTGCTGTAGAGTTTTATATATTTTTAAGTCCTATGTGGTAATAGTTCAGTGAGGTATTATAACTTAAATATTTGTTCTATATGCCTGTAATAGATCTGATAACAGAGGCTAGCCATAGTGTTATTTTAAACATTGCATAAAAGATTTTAAACATCATAAAAGATTCAGGCATTCAGGATATTGAAAGATGGCAAAATTGAGCAATCATCATTATTATTGCTTTATGTATTGGTATCATTATTTCACCTATAGGTGGAAAACAATCAAACACATTAAATACTTTCCAAAAGTTGTACTTTTGACAAAAAAAGGTGAATGTTAAAATATTGTGGATTATCTTTGCAACTAAAAGGCAAAATAAAGTATGTTAGATATACCTGAAAGAGCATACCATTCTTCCAATGAAATTTTCTTCATGTTGATTAACTCTGGCAAACATTTCTGAAGTTAAAAAAACCTTATCCCTAATTTTGCTTTCTCTAAAAAAAGCCTTCTGTTTTTCTTAGCAGTAAGTTCAGGTATGATTAAGATTATTTAAAAATTCTCTCATAAGATCCTACTCCATAGAGAGAACAGACAATGAAGACAATCTTGACTGCACATTGCACTAATTCTTTTTAATAATAGTGGCTTGGTATTTCTTCATCATAGCTTTAAGTTTGGAAATTTAAATCAAGATGCAAAACAAGATGTAAAACAGTAAAGGGAATAACCCATGTTATTGTTTGCAGCTATTTGGATACCTTTCAACAGAAAGGCTTATAAAAGAGAGTAGCCTGTAATAAATAGGCAATTATCTCCTGATTATTAATTGAGTTCAGAGATTATGATAAGATATGAATTGAGTTTTTCTAACTGTCATTTGCTGAATGGATCACAATGACCTGGCAAAGTATGATACTATAGTACATGATTTATAAGCCATAATATTTACATATCTGCTACGCCATTGTGACATGGGATACTATATAAATAAACTATTGTTTTATAGCATTTGGAAGAAGAAACGTGGAAGTAGTCTAGTACAAAACAGCCACTTCACAAATTGCTCTTCCTTCAGTGACCTGTTCAGAATAGTTAAATAGTTCGCATTAGCTCAAGAAGATGATAAACATTAGAATACTTTCAGTGTACAATATTTAAGAAGTCAACAGATTTCTGAGCATCATAAAATATGAGTCCTATATTTTAATTAGCTATGTTTAACAGTCCTTCCAGCTGGAATTTCAAAAAAAGTTCTCCACACTGTAGAACGGGGGTGGAGTGGGAAGGAGTAAACTGTACATGTAAGAAAATACTTTATCTGGGGTTATAATTCATATACAGTAAATCCGAGTGAACCAACCAGTGGACAAGGATTAAGTAGGTTTAATATAGGAGGATATCATATACTCTATCCCTGGTATGTGGAATATGGAATTTATTACATACTCCATCAATGCTTAACTATTGATATCTTAAACCATTTCCTCTCCAAAATTGATGTACAATACCTTTAAAATAAGATACAATATTTGAAGTTTTAATCATATACAGAATGAGTGCCATTGAATATAATAGAATAGAATTTATGAATGAAAATTAATACTTTTGCATTGTAAATAAATAAGGTTGCAATCCTATTCATGCTCATATGGAAACAGCCCTTGTCATCTATGAAAGGAAACTTAATGGCAGTGGAATGGACCCAGGGCACTGCTGTCTAAGTGATACAACTCTTGAGCACTCCTTAAGGAGCATAGTAGTGAAGGGAAATCAAATTACTTTGGCCTGATAAATATATTCTCACATGTGTATTTACCTTTTTTTGATGGTAAAGATATAAAAATAAAAAGCAGTTGTTTCCTGTTTAGAACATCCAAGCCCAACAGCAATAAGAATCAATAACTTTTAAAAGTTTGAAATTTTTCATTTTTATAATGATCAGGCAACATATTTCTGCCTATCTTACTATGGAGTTGTGTACATGTCTCTGTAATATGATTGGTAAAGGGGAATGTCCACAATGAACTTTCAGATTTTTGTTTCCCATTGCAGTTAGTCATTTTGTTATGCATGTGTAACAATACACACACACACACACAAACTTTTCCTCTATTGCAGTTCTGGCTCAGGATGAAGGGAATCAAATTAAAGTCTAATACATATTGAGGAACTTTCATTCCATGTATATAAACTATAATTTAGCAGGTCTAACCCATACCAAAGATGATTTTAAGGGGGAAGTTTAACAAAGAGACACAAGCAGAAGGAATGAGAGTTAATGTTATACTGACAAACTTAAAAATTTTTTTGAAATCAAGGGATGTTCTACTCAAAGTTCTTTAAAAAAAAAAGAAAGAAATTGCTGATAATTTCACAAAACATGGAACTTATTTTTGACATATGTTCCAAAGGTCAGGAAAATAGCTTGCCTATCCTATTGGCTCTCAATGATGAACCGATCCTTTCATGTATGAAGATGATAATTATTCCTTCTGTATGTTTCCTATCATACATAAGAAAAACCTCAATGTTAAATATATTGAAAATTAGATTTTTTTTAACGAATACATGTCACTAATTTTTCTTCATGACTGTTCTTGTCCATTTGTGTTTCTGAATCCTATTCAAAATGAAGAAGAAATGTACAGTTGGCTTGGCAACTTACAGCAGCTTGCAATATGTTCTATAACTTATCAGAAGGATATTGAATCAATATTATATATACTCCATTGTTAGTTTCAGTGTACAAGGACAATGCAAACTGTCCAAAACCTTATGATACAGAATTTGTAATGATTATACTAACTTGGTTTATTTATATCTATTTGACTTTTAGAAAATTGGACTGTTTCTACTGCAGTTGTGCAATTTGTTATTATTAGAGAAAATTAAAACAAAGCTGTTTTTCAATGCTAAGCAAGAAGTTATGAAAAGTATTGTTTTTGTAGAGGCTTATTTTGGTTAAGCACTTCTAAACTAGAAGTTTCTTCTTTTGGCAGTAAATGCCTAGAAAGAAGAGGAACCCCTTCTTAAAGTTAAAAAGAAGAGCTAAATATGCATAAAAAGAATAAATTCTACAATCGGCACATAATTTGAAAGGCTTTCTGCTCAAGCACTCGTGCCCGGTCATCTCTCATTTGGACTATTGCAATGTGCTCTGTATGGGGCTACCCTTGAAGAGTATCCAGAAGCTTCAGCGGGCACACAGGCAATCTTGGGTGCCCAAAGAAAGGTGCATGTATTTGCTTCTTGGTCCAATTCAATGTGGTGGAATCAACTTCATACCATTATATCAGCCGGTCGCACCCAATCAGGTAGGGAAAGTATGTTTCAGACCCCATCAGTTAAAAAATTCTGATTGGTGGGGTTCAAGAACAGTTTTCTCTGCCATTGCCCACATCCTGTGGAACATTCTCTGCCACTCTTGTGGCTTTCGGGAAAGGGGTGAAAACATGGATCTGGAGTCTTGCTTGGGGAGCACAAAGGAACATGCAGCTGTCAGGCTGGTTAGCACCTTGGAAACCCTCTCCCCTTTAATTAATTTTTAATGTTACCTGCCTCTTTAAAATTTTTAACTTTATTACCTACCTCTTTAAAAAAAATTAACTTTTATGTTTTAATATTTTATAATACACTGCCCTGAGACCCTCTGCGAGACAGTCAGATGGTTTAAAAATTTGATAAATGAATAAAATAATAAAATAACTATAGAGAAGGTAGTTATACTATAGGTATAGAGCAGTTTTTTTTTCATAGACAGAATTACATGGAAGTAGGAAGTCTTAATACCCAGTCTGTAATTGTTTTAGATGTTAAACAGTGTTTTGAACTGGGCTGAGAAAAACGATAGAATAAAATGCAGATGTACTAGTAACAGTGTACATATGCTCTGAAAAATGGCTTCTGCTGGAAGCTTGGCTGCTGCATTGTGCACCAGCTACAATTGCAGAGCACATTTCTAAGGCAACTTATTGCATTAATCTAGTCTGCTGTAGAGTGTGCAAGTGTATATCTATTTTATTTTAAAAGGGTTCTAGAATAACTATACTGTCACTAGGAGCAGAATCACATTTAAACCAATGATATAAAGGGAATACGCAGTGACTATAATTTGGACCAGTATTTCCATTGCTAAGCAGTGCAGTTGTAAAGCACAATCGCATTGCTTAGTGATGGCAATCTCTGCAGTTCCAAGTTGCTTTTGTTATTCCATGATCATTAGGCAAAATAAGTTCCTCCTGGCTTCCCACAACTAAAGTTAGTGGGAATGCTAGCAGGAAGTTGCAGGTCCCAGCCTGGCAGGCAGGTAAATGGTTGCTCCTTGGTTGGGGAGAGAGAGTGGCTGCATGGGGTGCAGGGAAGGGTCGAAGAGGGTGTGCAAGTATGTGGAGATGTGTGGGAGAGATGGCCGTAAGTTCAGCAAATGTGCAGTGGTATAGTGAGTGTTGGGAAAGGTGCGTGGGGATATAGTGTGAATTGGGAAGGGATTTGGGTATGTAGGAGGTGCTGTGCATGTTGGGGAGGGTGCATGGGTGTCCACAAGTAGTTGGCACAATTCAAGTCTACAGTGTAGAGTGGGAGGAGACTTATCTAGCAACTTGCAGCCTTCCCTGCCCGCTTTCCCACTGATTTTGTGAGAGAACTGTCAGGGAAGATTGCAAATGACAATTGCATGATTGCAGGGTGCTTGGAAATCGGTTGTAAATGCAAATGGGTCGCCAAGCATCCAGATCACAATCGTGACCTTGAGGTGCTGCAACTTTGGGGATTGGTCATAAAAGTCCTTTAATACTTGCATAACTTTGAACAGTCACTGAACATGTGGTTTTAAGCTGAGGACTACCTGTAAAAGTCTTTGAAGAAACAATATTTCAGAAACATTTTTTAGATCCTGCACTCCAAATATACAAAATTGTGCTCAGTATCAACAGACTCATATTACCCACATAATACTATGAGACCAAAAGCACTGCAAATGTCTATTCCTATATTTAAAAAAGGGCTAATGATGTCTCCTATAGTTAGGTGCAAGCTTCCCAAGACTTATGGGTTTTCGATGTCTGTGAGCAGTATTAGAAAATATGATGAATATTTAAATATAAAAAGTTCATTATAAGAATTTTTTAAAATTATACAAGGTAAAATGGGAAATTGGGAAAACATTGATAAATGGGCCAAATAAAATTAATGAAAATTAATTAGTATTAATATAAAGGGGCTATGAAAATCCAAGAAGCAAAATGTACTTTTAGCATATTTCAAATTGTTAAGGGCAGATATTGCTTATTTGCAGGAGGCTCATGTGATAAAACAGTAAATCTCTATTAATGAATGATTAGGTGGGACAGGTTTACCTGACATATACCTCAACAACAACTAATTTGTGGCCATTTTGGTTTTAATTTTTTTTCCAGTTGATGAACAACAGGTTATTACTGTTGTGAATGGGTGTTATTTAATTTTGTGTGCTAAAATAGTTGGAACTGTAATAGCTATGGCTAATGTTTTAGCCATAAAGGAATTTAAATGTTCCTTTTAAGTTTTAGCAGTGTTTTTGACATTTGAATGAATGTATTTATGATAAAGTGGTAATAGGGGAGATTTTAATGAAATATTAGATCCTGAGCTTGTTAAAAATATACTGATATGAAAAAAATAATGAGGGAAATAATTAAAACCTATATGAAAGAATTGAATTTATTAGATCCTTGGTATTTGATGTATCCAACTAAAATAGAATACATATTCTATTCAAATGTGCATCAGAATTTTTTTAGGCAAGCTTATTTTTTACTACCATCAACTTTGTATCATCAAATTGAAGAATGTAATATTAATGTTCGTTATATATTAGAACATAGTAGAGTTATTTTGAATTGTTTGTTTCAGAAACCACTCAAGGTATTGAGAAATTGGTATTTCAATGTTTTCTTATTGAATAATAAATACTGAGCATGATACATGGTCCCAGAAGTATGCACTACTAGAGACTGTTATAATGCTTTTGAGTAGTAGCATTTGTCTTTGAAACTTCAGCTGATATACTACTATCTACAGCAGGGCTTTTCAACCTTTTCACCCATTGTACCACTTTTAGGATAAGGCAACATCTGAGTACCATCACTCGCCCAGCAAGGTGTCAAAAACTTGACCCCCCCCAAAAAGGAAAAAAAATGATAAAGTACAGGTAGTCCTCGCCTTACAACAATTCGCTTAGTGACTGTTCGAAGTTACAATGGCACTGAAAAAAGTGACATGACCATTTTTCACACTTATGACTTGCAGCATCCCCAGGGTCATGTGATTTACATTCGGATGCTTGGCAACTGATTCATGCTTATGACATTCACAGTGTCCCAGGGTCATGTGATCATCTTTTGCAACTTTTTGACAAACAAAGTCAATGGCGAGGGGGGCAGCTCATCACAGGTTGCAGGATGCCTGTGTGGGGGGAATCCATGGATCTCTGGTGGAGGGGGGTGGGACTGGGGTGGGTGCCCTCCTTCCCTCCCTCTCTCCCATTGTCCCTTCTTTCTTTCCTTCCTTTCTTCCCTCCTTCTTTGTCCCTTCCTCCTTCCCTCCCTCCCTTCCATTGTCCATCCCTCCCTCCCTCAGGTTGCAGGGTGCCTGTGGGGGGGAATCCATGGGTCTCTGGTGGAGGGGAGTGGGACTGGGGTAGGTGCCTTCCTTCCCTCCCTCTCTCCCATTGTCTCTTCCTTCCTTCCTTCCTTCCTTCCTTCCTTCCTTCCTTCCTTCCTTCCTTCCTTCCTTGTCCCTTCCTCCTTCCCTCCCTCCCTTCCATTGTCCCTCTCTCCCTCTCATTGTCCTTCCCTCCCTCCCTCCCTCAGTTTTAATTTCTTCGATGCTGATTCCTTTGCTGAATCACTTTCCTTTTGCGGTCGCGCTTGGTGCAGCCGGAAGCCCAGCACAGCCGCCGTTCTTCCGCAGGGGGAGGAGAGCGGAGGAGCGCACGGGGGTGGGGAAAGCAGCGAGCGGGGAAGCACTCATTCATTGCTGCAGCCAGCCCCGAGGAAGAGCCGGCACAACCCCCAGGCGAATCCCGCCTGGCTACATTCTTTGCGGCCGAAAGAAGGGCTTTGATCCCGCTTCCCCTTCGCTCCAGCCGGGTCCGTGAATGACAGATTCAAGAAGACAGAGGAAGGCTCACATGTCTCCACCCCAAAACCCCCAGCCAGCCTGCTGGCCTTTCAAACCGCCCTGGGGTTAGATCTGGCATTCCCCTTCGCTTCCCCTTCGCTCCGGCCAGGAAAGTGGGCTGATCCTGGCGCTTCCCCTAAGCCCCCCCCCACAGCCCCGGAGAAGCGCCGATCAGTTAGAAAGCGGCGCTGATCCTGGCGCTTCCCCTGTGCCCCCTCCCCCACAGCCCCGATCAGCTGGAAAGTGGCGCTGATCCTGGTGCTTCCCGTGAGCCCCCCCACAGCCCTGGAGAAGCGCCGATCAGCTGGAAAGCGGCGCTGATCCTGGCCCTTCCCCTGAGCCCCCAAGCATTTTTTTACTCACCTGCTTTTAGCTACACTCCCTTTCTCCTTTTGCTTCTCTGCCTTCGTTTGCTTCTCTGCCTTCACCACGTGTTTGTGGGTAAAAAAGAAAAAAAAAGTTCCATGAGACTTTCTAACTTCTCGCGAGAAGTTAGAAAGTCTCATGGAACTTTTTTTTTGTCTCACAAACACATGAAGGCCGAGAAGGACAGGAGAAAGGGAATGCTGCTGAAAGCAGGTGAGTAAAAAAATGCTTGGGGAAGGCGAGGGCATCTGGGTGGGGGCTGGGGGACCCAGGCAATGCGTCGTGCAGCTCCAGCGGAATCTCCACTGAAGACTGCGTGAGGCTGCCTGCTACCCCCAAGGCCGCCGCCAATCAGCTGGAGCTGCACGCTTTGATCCTGGGCTCTCAGTAGGACCCAGGCAACGTGCAGTTCCAGCTGACTGTGCCACAAGCCCTGTGCAGCGCTGCTGCGCTTCACCTCATCCACTTTTACACTTTTTTTAACATGTTTTTTTCAAAAAAATTTTTTTACATTTTTTTAAACTTTTTTTTTACATTTTTTTCAACCCGTCCTACGCGTACTACCAGCCAGGTGCTCGCGTACCACTGGTGGTACCATGTACCACGGGTTGAAAAGCCATGATCTACAGAATATGATATAAAAAGAATTATATGTGATTCACTAACTTTAGAGAGCTTTTTCCCTAATCAGAGCTAAGTTAATCAAATTGAATGCCTGATTCTCTAGAGAAGAAAAATTGCTGCAGTATAATAGATACCATACAATGGAGGTCTGACAAATGTAAATGAAGACATGTGCAAAATATATACCTACAATTATAATAAAAGAGTTAGAATTAATTCATATTGATTTGCTTAAACAGGGAAATAATAGAAGTGATTGGAGCAATTTATTATGAGGAACTTGGGTGATGCAGTGCAGACAAAGAAAGAATTGAAAGAAATAGTTGGGGGATCCTGATTACACCTATTATTTTGGTTAAAACGTATGTGATAAACTCTAGATTCATAGAGTAGAATGATGTGCTATCATTGTTGCTATTTAGTCTCCTTAGCAAAGGAATAACTTCAACAAAGCTAGAATTCTTAGTATAACTAGAAACTAGAGCTATTGTCAAGGGTTGAACAATATTGATTTGAAAAAAATGTATGAATAGACACATTTTTCATAACTGTAAATAGCAGCTTTAACAAGATTTTGTACTATAAATTATTGAAGCCAAATAAAACAAATCCTACTCCACTATCAAGAGAGCCTAATAATTTAAAAAATAAAATTCAGAAAGAATGTGGATGGAATTCATTGTTTCTTTCAAGATGCAGATTGGCCTCTATTTGTAGGCAAAATTACTATGCAGTAACATGACTGGATGTATAATTTCCTTTAATGCCAACATATTTATTGAATAGACAAATGAAATGTATTTTTAGCAGCAAGATAATATAGACAGTTCTAAGTTTCATCATTTAATTCAGAATGTATTCTGAATTAATACATGCTGCTATGCAACTAATCAAACACACCTAACAGATGTTTTCATTGCCTTTTCAAAAATTATTATTATTAATCTTCTTTCATGGAAGTAAAAAAAGTACATTTATGGATAGGATGTTGAATATTGGTTGAGCCCTTTTGGAAACTGGCTTGGGAATTTGAACACAATGCATTTTGAGCTTCGGTTTATGCTGTTTTATTTTGTAAATGATAAATTTATATTTATCATTTATATTGATTTATTTTTAATTTTCTGTTAGCCACACAGAATCATATTTTGCATTTTGGAAAGCCACACAAACCATTTAAATAAATTAAATTTGTAAGGGAATAGTAACAATGTAAAATGATGACTAGCCAGCTGCGAGTATAGGTTGCTTTTAAGTATGTACATAGAGTATGTACTTTGTACATAGTTTGCAGTTTCCTAATTGTTTTACACAGTACATATTCAGAACATATTATGAAATTAAATATACACAATATAGCACACACAGTGTATTCTATGCCAAAAAACTTGAAATCAATACATCTCTTTAAAATGACTAATTTTCTAGTTGAATGATAGTTGATTTCTCAGCAGAGGTGGTATAGCAGCTCTGATTTTCTTGTCTCCATCTGCTCCATTCTCTGTCAGGTGGATGCTGAACAGGTGACAGGTGAACAGTTATTATTTTACCAATCTTTTTTTTAGAGTTTCTAAATAACTTTTAATGCTTGACATACACTGTAGAATTGCATCTCTGTTTAATTTTTTTAATGATGTATCAAATCAATGCTTATAATGGTCATAGACTAGCATGTTAATGAAATATTGATTCTTTGGGACATTGCTTAATGTGCTGGTGTAATACAATAAGTAACAAATTTTACTTAAAAGAGCTTATTTCAAAGAGTTTTTTTAAGAAACATAATTGTTTTTTTCCTAGAATTTTGAACCTCATACAAAATACTACAGAGTTGCCTTTTTTTGGCTTATCCCATATTATTGGTATAGCTAGTCAACAATATACAGTTCAATAGTAAGAAGCGTGAAGTTCTGCATTTAGGTAGCAAAAACCAGATGCATAGGAACAATTGTAGATGATACATGAGAGAAGGATTGGTGCATCGTTATAAACCACAGATTAATCATGAGTCAGCAGTATGCTGCCAATAAGGTCGATGCAATCTTGGGTGACATCAGCAGAAGTATGGTATTGAGATCATGAGAAACGATAGTTCTTCTCTTTGCTGCACTGATCAGACTGCACCTGGAACATTGTTAGGATTGCCACATTTTAAAAAGGATACTGACAAAGTGAAAAAAGTTCAGAAAGGAGTGATTAAGATGGTGAGGTGTCTGGAGGATAAATCTATAAAGGATAGATAAAAGAACTAGGTATGCTTAGCATAAAGATAAGATTAATGAGAGTCAGGATAGCAGAGGGTGTGGATTTATTCTCAATAGCAATCAAGGATAGGACAAGAACAGAGGGACATCCACATTTGAAATAAGAAGAAATTTCCTGTCTTTAAGAATTTTTAAGTGGCAAAACAGCCTACTACAGTTTACTGGTGTTAAAGATTTTTGAAATGACACCCATTTGGGATGATATGAGATTTCCTGCTTGGGGCAGAAAATTGGTATAGAAGGCCTCCAAAGTTAATATTTCATTTCTACTGTTTTCAAATTTTGAGAAAGCTGATAATAATTAGTTATAAGTGGTTTAGAAGGCCATTTATGTCATTTTAATTACAAAGCCCTGTCTTTTTTAAACATATGTTGTACATGTGTGTGTGTACATTTGCAACACTTTAAAAAGAAGAATTTCAGTCAAACTGTTTGTTGTGGATGTATATTGGCATTTTGATCCCTTTAGCAGACTCATCTGGTTAAGCAAAAATAGTAAAGGATGCAAAGCAATCAAGAAAACTGAGTAGAAAAGAAACAGAAATGAAATAGATAACAGCTAAAATACTTTACATTTTATGAAGATTTTTTTTCCATATCATTTGTGGTATGTGTAGCATTGATAGCATTCCTGAAAATTTTACTTACTCCAGTCAGGACAAGTAATTCAGTGTTTTAGTGAATTAGAGGGGACGGAGAGGAAAGGGAGAGGGAGAGAGGGAGAGAGAGAGAGAACTTACAAATGCACTTTCCATAGTGGAGTTCTATGCATTTTTATAAACATCCTCTTTTGAACAGTGTTTCAGGAAATGTTCATTTATCACGAGTTCATTATGCTCTTGATAGAAATCTTTCTCTTAAAGACAGCTGCATCTAACTGCATCTGACACTCAACATTCATTGTAGCAAAATGTAAAATTCAGTAAAAGCCAAAAGTGTTATGAGATTTGAAGTAAATGTAATCTTGAATATGGTGATTAAAGATCATTTCATATGTCTTTGTTGCCTATCCTCTATAAATGATGCAAAATAAATATAATTGGAGAAATAAAAATCAGTGCCATTGAATCCAACTTAGTTTTTTATTAATTATAATATACGTCAAATACTTAGTATAAGCATTCTGAGTAGCTAAAGTAGGCATTTGTATAAGATATGACCTAATTTGGTAAAATTATTGCAGACCTTAGTATTGTTGATCTCTTGAACATATGTGTGATATAAAACAACTTTCATAAGGTTCTATTCAATAAGTTTTAAGTAAATGATTTTCTGTTTCTATTTCCACAGTAGCTAGCACTCAGCCTGTATTTCAGTTGAAAGAAAAATATGTGTTTATCTATTGTGTATGCACACAATATGTTGTAAGGACATCAAATACTTATGTAGGTGGTTTTCAAGTGAAGTAAATGTATTGGGGGGGAGAAGGGGAAAAGGTCAAGCTGATGTTTTAAATTCTTAAAATATTGTCCCAGTTGTGTCAAATGACTAATGCTTTCCGTTGCTATATTTTTTCATAGTCCTTTCCTGCAGACTCCACTTAGCTCTCATTCGAAGAGCATATTACCTTGTCTGAAAATTCATTATGTCTGTGGGTGGATGAAAAAAGTACAAGTTATTCTTACAACAGTGGAATTCGTATTTTTAATACCTATCTTGTTTTAAGTGGTTGTTTTCTAAGCATGTAATATTGAACCCAGATTCCAATGTAGAAACACTTTTATCCTTCTAAATTCACAATATGTAAATATAGTTTCTGAATAAAATAATTTTAAAAATTCAAAGTCTTAAATTATTGCATATTTAATGCTTTTGATTAAAAACACTTCCACACCTTATTTAAATTCAGATTGTGTATTTTTGCCAGAGAAAGTTGATGAAATGTTACATTTGAGATCACATGATTTGGATGAAACGGGGAGGTTTGCAACAAAGTACAAGAACTTTCTCATTGTTTTCCTTTATTGATGAAGTAATATAGATCTGGAGGATGGAAATATTATTCAGCTCATACTTAGTTGTCAGACCTACCTGTTCAGGCTGGAGGTCATCTACAAAGAATTTTTAATTTGTCTTTCAAATTAATCTTATATAAGTCTTATAGGCCAGGGCTTTTCAACTGGTGGTACGCGTACTACCTGTGGTACTTTGCACATGGCAGGTGGTACGCGACTGCTAGCCAAGTGTAGCAGGGGAGGGGAATGAGCCAAAGTGACCCAAGCCTGAGGGAGAGGCAGCTGCAACTGCAGGACTGGGCTCGGCAGAAACCCCAGGAGCCGGCAGGGCTCCAGCTGATTGGCTCTGGCTGATTGGCGCTTCTGGAAGCAGCACGGAGCTGGAGGTGAACTGAAGAAAAAAGGGGGGGAGAGGAGAGGCTATAAAAGAAGATGGTTTGGGTGGGAAAGGGAAAAAAAGACAACAGGGAAAGAGAAGGAGAGGTCAGCCGGCAGGGAAGAAACAGGGACAGAGAAGAAGAAGCAGCTGTTGCTGGAAGAAAAGGTCTTCCGGTTTGCCACGCGGCCGCTATGGTTTTGCATCGCTGGGGGACCCTGAAAAGGGTCAAAAGTCACCCCATAGAAGCGACCAGCAAGGAGGGGCCCTCGCTGGATCGCAGGAGAGTGGCAACTCTCCCGCTAGAGCCAGCGAATCCCTCCAAACCGGCGGACGAAAGACCGACCATAGAGATATGGTCCGTCACAAGACTGCAGACAGCTGAAGTCACACCTAATCTGGCAACTCTAAAGCAGCGTGGAAGAGTCTGGGTGAGATCTACCTCTCTTACATCCTAATTACTTATTTACCTGTGGTGAGGGAAGGGAGATTTTAGCCATCCCTCCAGAAACAGTGGCGATTGACTACCCAGGGGAGCTTAAAACATTGAAAAAATACTGGGATTCTAATTGGAACTCTACCTCCTAAAATTGGTGGATTACAAGATTTGTAATTTTCTATTCTTTATTTTTCTGATTTTTATTCTCTATTTTTACTGAAGATCTGGATTTTTTCTTTTAAAATAGAAGAAAAAAACTGAAAAGATCAAAACAACTCTGGGGTGACATCTGGTGGCTAAACGTGAGATTGCAATCTGTTACTGCCTAAGAGAGACTTGTTGACAGCTCAGAAAATAGATAAGATATAAGCAACCTTGAAACACCAGCTGCAAGAAACTCAGCTCTGCTCTTCACTTAGTGGATTTTCTGACTGTAAGCTTTTAGTTTAATATACTACAATGGAAGAAGAACAGGAATGGACTTTTCCTACAGAGGAAGAACAGGAACAAACTCTTTGTATGTTAAAAGCAATTGTCCAAACTCTTCTTACAACTGGTGATGAAATAAGAAATGGCAGGAAAAAACAAGAAAGCAGCCTGGATATGCAAACTCTAATTATGACTTCAACTAAAGAATCATCTATACAGAATTCTATAGAGAAAGTGGAACAATCAAATGCTATGATAGAAGATTCAACCACTCAACAAATACAGATAATGGAAGATCCAGAAAAGAAATTGATAATAGAGAAAAAGGAAAGGACTTTTCTTATAAATCAGAAGGAACCTGAAGATCAAAAAGAAAAACAGATGAATGAGAAGATAAACACTTTGGGACAACTACGCTGAGATGGAAAAACAAGGAGATGACTTATTAGATCAGCTAGTCCTCTTTTAAAAAAGGCAATTGGATGGTCTTTTCAACATCAAACAATAGCCACAACAATACAAGGAGATCTGCTTGATTTAAAAGCAAAGACATGAAAGATGATTTGGCAAAGAAAGAAAGCTAGAATAAGACTGAAAAGGATTGGGGTTTTGATTTACACATGAGATTTAAAATAGAATATACCCAAATAGATAAAACATGTATTCTGAATATAAGATATTGTAACGACTTGAGATAAAGAAAACTTTGGTTATGTAAAATTAAGAAGTATAAATATTAAAATAAGAATATTATATTGTTTTATTAATTCGTTAAGGTAGATGGTAAGAATCTATATATAAGGTGTGTATCTTAAATATTAGATTGTGTGAGGAATTGTGTTAAAGGAATTGTGGTTAATTAAAAATCTGGAAAAATAAATATTAAGCATTAAATTTAAATATTAAGGGAAAACTAAAACGGGGAAAAGCTTATTAGGTCACTGATTGGCTAAAAGATTGAAATGTTTAAAAACAATTAAGATTTGAATTCAAGATATTGTTATGAGTCGAGACAAAGAAAAATCTTGGTTACGTAAAATTTAGAAGCAAAATACTAATAATTAAATTTGTGTATTGGTTTGTGGTATAAATGCTAATAGGTTAAAAATTATTAGCCTCAAATATGAGATAGGAGACATAAAGAGGGAAAAAAGAGGAAAAACTAAGTGTGGGAATAGAAATCTTGGCTATTAAATTTGAGATTTTAAGATACTGGAGAATTACTAGAAAAATAAGAATATTACTTCGTATTATTAATTGGTTGATGCAGATGGTGAGAATCATGTATAGATCAGAGGTGTATCTGGAACTTTAGACTGTGGGGGAACCGTGATAGAAATTGGGGTCATTTAAAATTTGGAAATGAAAAAGATTAAATGTTAAATTTAAAATATTAATGGTAAATTAAAATTAAGAAAAAATTATTAGGTCATTGACTGTCTAAAAGATGGAATGTTAAATTAATTAAGATATATATAAACTGAAGATTATTGATGAATGTTAGAAAGTTATTTTTTGTTTGATTGATAGAATAAGAATTGTGTTGGTTTGAATATGAGACAGTATATATTAAGGGGGAAAGAGAGGGAATTAGTTGTCGTAATACTTTGAGATTTGTATTGATGATATTTAAATGTAATGGAATTATTGTACTCAGCTGCCATGTTGCTTTTCAAATATGCAAATGTAATATTAGAAATTTAATTAAAAAAAATTAAAAAAGAAAAGAAAAGGTCCTCTGTTCATTTTCTCCAGGAGAATGCAATTAACACTGATGAAATGAAAAGCCAGCATGTCAGAAAGGAGGTGGATTTATTTAGTTTTGGATCAGCTGGCAGCTTGACTGGGTTACCATAAGGATTTTTGTACAGTTTTTACAGCGTTTTGTAATTCAGAGGCTCCTTTGTGTGCTTTGGTTATTGGAATATTTTAGTCTGTATTTTAGGCTAGCAATGAGTCCGAAGTGTTGACTTCCGTAGGTTTAATCCCTTTAAACAAATGTAATTAGTTTTACTTCCTTATTTCGAGTCTGTCTATGGCTTTTAGAAAGTTTTCTTTGAAGGTAAACAGGCTTAATTTAAGGCTAAAGCTTTTCACAATTTCCGGAGCCTTTCAGTCTCGGATTGCAACATTGTGACATATGACACGCCTGAGGCAGCTTAAAGGGAAAAAAACCCTGAGTTTATGTGTTTATTTTGTGAGCCTTTCTTGCTTTGCACTTGATTCCTGTGTCTTTAAGGGTACAGGGAAGGGATTGGGGGGGGTGCATTCTTACTACACTGTGGAAAGAGCTCAGAAGGGAGAGAGGAAGAAGGGCCAACCAGCTAACTGAGGGGTCTACAAACTTAGCAACTTTAAGACCTGTGGACTTCAACTCTCAGAATTCCTCATCCTACATACAATTTGTGTAGGTCTGAAATTTGTCTCATGGTATTTTTCTTTTTGGGTAAGTCTTCTATAAATCTCATCCTTGAACATTTCATAAGCATTCTCCTCCAAGAATAAACTTGGAGCAGTCCCAAAAAAACCCTGTCCAATCTATTTTAGGAACACTAGTTATCCTTTTGCTGAATTAAAACCAACATCTTTTAGCCACTAAAGGTGTTTAATTCCATGCTAGCCACCTTTAGCTGCTTGCCATCACCTCTATTATGAAACTTCTCCCTAGATTTTCTGATATTAATACATCATACTGTCTGTTTTAACTTTTCCTCTTTTGTCCATTTAGACTCCTCCATTCTCTTTGTTCTGTGAAAATGTAAATAATCTACTCTCTGCTCTTATTAGCAACATATATCCCAGGAAGTTAGTACACATCTTGTTTGGATGTCTACATAGATACAGGAATATGTGAAGAGCCAGCAAGACCACAATTGAGCCCAAAATTTCTGTTGCTAAATGAGACAGTTGTTGTGAGTTTTTCCTCATTTTACGACTTTTCTTGCCACAATTGTTAAGTGAATCACTGCAGTTATTAAATTAGTAATCTGGTTGTTAAGTGAATCTGCCTTCCCCATTGACTTTGCTTGTCAGAAGGTCGCAAAAGGTGATAATATGATCCTAGGACACTGCAACCATTATAAATATGAGCCAGTTGCCAAGCATCCAAATTCTGATCATGAGACCCTGAGGATACTGCAACTATCATTAGTGTGAAAAACAGCCATATGTCACTATTTCATTGCCGTTGTAACTTCAGATGGTGACTAAACAAACTGTTATAAGTTGAGGACTATCTGTAATCATCCTGTGTTTAATAACAAAATATATTAATATTTAAATTGAGAGTTCCAGGAGGCCAGTCAAATTGAACAAGTTATACAAACACTTCTAAGGATGCTTTAATTCAAAGGAACATATGAAAGTCTGCTAAGAATATCTAGCAGGTAAAATTATACAGAATGTGAAATAATATTAAACAGCACACATGCTCCAACTCATATAATTCTAATATATAATGAATTTTACCATGATGGGAGAACCTATCCGTTATAGCTCCATGTTGTGATGAAACAGGCTGCTCTGGTTCACTATGGTTATCATATTTTCTGGCCCAAGTTCCTTCTTCTCATTGAAAAATGTTAGTTCTTTCTTCATGTATCCTTTGGACATCTAGACATCTACAGTGGCTATGATATTTGCAAATAATGGCTAAGTCAAATATTGGCTTTGTTCTTTATATTATACTATGGAATTTTCAGATGAATGTTTCACTGTATTAATGTTAATAGACTTATGACTTCATAGTAAAGTTAAATATTACAGAAAATATTATGCTCTCAGAGATAAAATAGGGCATTATATAGTGAAACAAAAAAGCATGAGAATTGTCTGGCTGTATAATACTCATTTCAACATTAAATATGAGGCTTTTTTTGCATAAAGTCCAAAGCCAAATAAAAGATTTTGAAGGTATAGAAGAAATACAGGGAAATAGTCATGTAATTTGTTTCTTCTTTTCTCAGAATGCAAAATGTAAACCCTAAATAAATCTTGGAAGTAAATTAGTTAATATCCACAGAAAAGTAATAGAAAGTGACAGCCTCATTTAGATTACCCTATAATGAGCATGCTAGAATGTAATCCATCATGAATATATTCAAATGAAAGAATTTAATTAATGTGAATCTTTAAGAGATGGTATATGGTTAAACTGAAACTATATTTCAAGGTTATTGACAGGACACTGAAAGTTCTATCTAATACTTAGGAAAATATGTGCCGGTAGCTCCTATTTATTGCATGTGTTTAAGTAGAAGATAGATAGCCATCTATCTGGGAAGTTGTAAGTTGGATTCCTGCTTTAAGCAGAGTTTTGATTGTATAAATGGCCCATACCAACTCACTTATTCTTTTCCTAAATAATGGCCAAAATCAAAAGAACCACTGTTCCAATGCAGTCATTCCCTTTTTGGAATATTGAATTTAATAGAAGTGAGTGAGCATTTAACAAATAAAGTTCTTAACCAAGCACCCAATCAAAAGAATACCACTATTGGTTTGATTGTAAATGTAATCAACACAATCAATTTACAATTCATGAAAATTGGTTAACTTATTGTCCTATTGATTACAGATTAGTGAGTTGACCTATCGCTATGCCATCTATCTATCTATCCTGGCCTGGTTAACAAAGGGGATCTCTGTAGTTCTTAAATTCTTTCCGTAAACTACTAGGTTTAGACCAGCTAAAGGTTTACTGAGACCAACTGGGCCTATAGTGCTTGGAGCAAATTCAGCCCTGGAGTGCCAAAAGTGCTTTTTCAAGAGTCAACTTGACTTTCTTGTTTTTCTTTGAAGACGTTTTCTTCTCATCCAAGAAGCTTCTTCAGCTCTGACTGGATGGTGAGGAATGGAAGGATTTATATTCCTTGCATACAGCTGGTCATTTGCATTCTTTTAGAGAGTTGTTGAGGCCACTTGGAGGTTTATCTGTGTCCTCAGGGTCATCTGAGTAGTGCAAACGGGTGTGGAGCCTTCTTGGAACTGCTGAAAGGACTGTGTTGTAGACAGGATATAGATGATGTCATAGTCCTCCCCCTCTGTTGAGAGAGGGCTGTTCAATTTTGACATAGATGGCCTCTTTGATCCCTTTTTCAAACCAACAGTCCACTCTGTCCAAAATGTGGACTTTGCTATCTTCGAAAGAGTGGCTTTTGTCTTTTAAATGCAGATAGACTGCAGAATCTTGTACTGATGGGTTTGTTTTCCTATGTTGTGCCATGCGTTTGTGAAGTGGTTGTTTTGTTTCCCCAATGTACAGATCTGCACATGTCTCACTGCATTATACTGCATATACCACTTTATCAGTTTGTGTATGGGTGTTTTATCCTTGGGGTGGACAAGCTTCTGCCTTAATGTATTTTTGGGTTTAAAGTGTGCATGTATGTTGTGTTGGTTGAGAATCCTCCTGAACTTTTCAGATATTCCTGCAACATATGGCTGACAATTTGCTTTGTTTATTGTTCTCTTTGGACAAGCTCCTTCTGGATCTTCCTGGGGATTTGATGAAGGCCCAATTGAGATAGCCACACATTCTGAGGGCTTCCTTGATGTGTTTTAATTCTTTTTCTTTCCCATCTTTGCTGGTAGGCAGACCTTCAACATGGTGGTGTAGGGTTCTGATAACTCCTATTTTGTGCTCTAGTGGGTGGTGAGAATCAAAATGTAAATATTGATCTATATGGGGTGGGGGTTTCTGTAAAATTCAGTGTTAAGGCTTCTGTCTTCTGTCCACAGAGTTGATAGGTTTGGTGAACACTTCTAATTACTGTATTTTGATCTTGACCCAAGCATCATCAACATACCTATACCAATTCCAGTGAAGGAGTTTAGGGCTTTGGTTCTACCTTTTCCATGTAGAGATTGGCCACAATGGGAGACACAGGTGAACCTATTGCACAGCTGCATTTTTGTCTGTAGAAAGCTTCGTTGTATTTAAAATAGATAGTGGTCAGGCAGAGGTCCAGCATGGCACATATGTGGTCTGGGCTGAGGTTGGTTCTGTCACCTAATGTGCTGTCTTGTAGCAGTAATTTTTTCACTACCGTGACAGCTTCAGTTGTTGGAATGCCGGTGAAGAGGCAAGTCACATCATAGGAAACCATAGTCTCATCCGGGTCCAGTTTTAGTTTCCAAACCTTGCTGTGAATTGTTGATATGATAGGTGATGTTGCTGACTAAAGGAGTTAATAAGGTGGTTATATGGTTTGCAACATTGTTCAAGTGTGTTCCAGGTACTTCAATTTCTTTGTCCTGGGTAGAGCTTAGCAGTTCTTCCATATCTATTTCTGTGAATACTTTATTTCAATTATAAATCAACATTGATCTGTTAGCCTCTGTTCTGTTATTTATGAAAAAATAAGTTTTATATCGACAACTGTATTATTATTGTTATCTGTCCAGAACAATGTGAAGTCACAGCTCCCACTTCTTTAGCCGATGTTGGTTTTCATAAACATTGAGTTCTTCAGAAGAATCTAGGATGTCGCAATCAGCACAGTATATGTATGGATCCAAGGAGTGTGGCCTTTTGTAGCTGACAGATATAATTTTGGCAATGTGCAGATTTTTTTAAGTGCTATCCAAGATTTTTTGGTATGGTATCCAGTGTGCTCATAACCACTTGGCCCACTATGTCTGGCTTATGCCATAATTTTTCCACTTAGATTTTCAGATCATTATATTATGGTTTGTCACAGAGTTAGCCAGTTGTTTAGATTGGATTTAGCATTTTTATTTACCTATCAAGTGCTTCCTAAAGACCTTCGATAGGCAGATGTTGTTTGATTATATTAAAAGTATCATAGCAGCTGCTGCAAGTAAAGATGCCTTTTGCAATTGTTGGATGGTTGTATTATTATCATGACTGGTTGTCCATTCAGCTAAATGTTTAGACTGGATTTGGCAATTTTATCCACCTATTGAGACCTTCCCAAGGACCTGAGATGGTGATATTGATGACAATGATGACCTCTCTTGACCTGTCTTGCAGCGGGTACTTGCTTTCTTCTGCTTGACTTCTTTGGAGGGTCACTGCTATGGATACTCTTTGCTATGCCTCACTGGGGCCTCTTCAGTAGCCTCTGCCACTGGCACTTTTCTGGCATGGCCAACAATTGGCTTGTTTAGAACTGTTACTCCTTTTTAGACCTTTGTATTCCACTGCTACTGGATCTCCTCCTGACCTTGACACAGTCTTTTCTCCATAGCTTCAACTGCTGCAACTTCAGACAAATTCAGCCCATTATTTTTATTTCCCCCTCCTCTCTTCAGCAACTCAGCTTTCAGTTTAATTCAGCTTCAGCTGTGCTCAGCTCTTCAGCTCAAAGGAAGACTTTCAGCTCTCTTCAGGCTCCAACAGCATCTCATTCATTTCAGTTGCAGCTGCAGGAAAAAATTCTCTGCCCTATTTCTCTTTGAAATTCCTCTAAGCAGGAGTGTTTTAAACCTGGATGAGCATTCCTGTCTCCGCTCCATGCAGGTCCATCTTTCCACAAATATACTCTTTAAAAATTACTGAGCAGCTACAATTTATTCATTTTTGCCTTTCCCTATTAAAGCTTATCCCCACTAACTTGGTTTGTTTGGTTAAAGTGTGGAGCCTTGGAATTTGATTTTTTTTAAGCCTTTAGCAAAAATATGGACATGAATTAGAGAAACTAAAAATTAAAAAAATAGATTTATAATGTTATTTTTAAGGCAAATACCTTTTTCTATAGTATTCCTATAATAATCTTTAATCACCTTTTCTTCTCCTGAAATAAACTAGAGTCACAGTCTTTAACCAATAAAACTGCGTACACTTCACTGGGAATCATTTTCTCCATGAATAAGTGATTAATTTTATGTGTGACCATATTCACTCAGTAGAAGAATTTGTGTCAAAAAATGATTTCCCATATTCACCTTTGCTATTGGAATAAATTACAAATACACTTTTCAGCTTCCTATATATCTTAAAATTTACAATTAAGTATTTATAGAATAGCCTTTTCAAATGACAGATTAAATATGTTATAATCAATTATGCTACAAAATAGCTTTTGAAAGATCTCCATTTCTCAAAGGTTTTGTCCCTATAATGAATGATATTGACCTTGAAATGGTATATGATATTTTACTGTATTGTGAATTTTATAGTAGTTTTGGTCAGGATATTATCTGGCCTATTTTAAAAAAAGACCAGGAATACATATTTTTGAATTTTGTAAAACTTTGCTCTGAAATAAAAATTCTAAAATTACCAGTAGTAAGAGCTAAATTTTTAACTATGGCTATAAAAACAAAGTCTTTAGCAACACATCAATAAGCATGCGTTGTAAATGTTTTATGTAATATTTATCAATTATTTTGTTAAACATTTTGATCTGTTGCCAAATTTTAAATTATATTTGGTACTTTGCTATCTGGGTCTTTTAGCCATAAGGCTTCTGAGTCAAATTCAAGCTACAGTTTATCACCCATATAACCCTTTATAGCTTACATTCTTGATATCTTTGGGAATATCTGCTGCAGATAGAATCAGCCCAGGCAATATTGATGGGCCAATAGGCCATGCTACAAGCCCCATTCCACAAGTTGTTGAAGAGTGGGGTGGGGGTGGGGCTATGAAGGAAATCCTTGTCTGAACCTCCTTCCTTACTACAAAGTACACAGATTTTGCTGATGTTTGAGGGGGGAAAGGAGGCAGCTCCCTTGCCTCTTCATAGAGTATGCACCATCAATTTGAAGTTTGGATTCCAGATTCTAGATGAAAGGCAATATTCTCTATCTGCTTAAGAATTAGAAAGCTTTTTAAAAAATGAGTTGACATTCTGAAGAAAGGATTCATTTGTCCTTTATCCAATCCTACATTTGTGATAGATAGACAGACAGACAGACAGACAGACAATTCTGTTCATTAGTATAGGTTTATAGGCTTAAAAATTCGAGACAAGTAGATTCTATACATGGTGATGTGACTGGATGACATACAGATTTTTTCATAAGATCCATCTTTACATGAGACTTATGTCAGAAATGTCCTAGAACAACTTTATAAACACAAGCTTTTTGCTAGGATGGAAAAAGATACATGTTTGATCTTCCTCAACTGGATTATTTGAGTTATTGTTTCTTTGCAGAAAGAGTACAGAAGCAACGGTTAAAATGCAATCAGTTGTCATATGGCAACAGTCTAGAAATATGATTCACGCTATCATTTTTGGCTTTGCCGATGCTTATATAAGATTCATCCCTAATTTTGCAGAATACACAAAACTGCCAATTCCACTTCTGGGAAAAGGGCATAGGTTTCAATGGTCTCTTTAAGAACAAGCCACTTTACAGAATTTGAAAAAGCTCTTTTTCTTCCAGCCACTATTCAGCATCCAGATTCTGTTTGCCCCTTTTTGTACAATATGATGCCTTCGATTCTGTTTTGTTTGTTTTTGTCTTCAGGCTGCAACAGAGAACAGAAGGACCTTTTGCTTTGTGTCTTTACTCCAAGTTTCTTTTCTTAGCTGAAAGGAACTATGATATTTTCAATAAAGGTCACCAGCCAAAAATGCAACCTTCCACCAATGAAAACATTTCTTGAAGGGAATAACCCATCCAATAAGATCAGAAGAATTTTTATATAATTAATATTTCTATTTAATAGAATATTCTGTCACATGCACTGTTAAAGAGGCCTGAATATAATTTTCCTTGCCCATCAATGATCTTGAAAGAAAGCAAATTTATTTCCCCTCCCCTCCTAGATTTGGTCAAGGCTGTGTACAAAAGTGCATAGATAAGATGGTATCAAGATTGTGATGATGATGGTGGTGTGGCTTTCTAATAAGGTTTTACCATTATAGTAAACCTATAATGACACTAGCAATTTACTAGATGTGATTCTATTGTCATAGTAGGAAAATTTATATAAAATCTAGTAAAGCAAAGGACGCTTACAAATCTGTTAAGAGGAATTTCTTGCACTGGGAAGCACAGCAGGTAAAATTGTGAAACTGGATGACATTTATACAGTACATGCTGCCAGCTTTTTTATGTTAATGGCAGTGACTGAAGCCACAACAAATGCACTAACAATAGGCCAGCAGAATTGAGTATATATATTTCAGATTTCTGTCCTTGACTATTCCCTAAACTATGTTACTGGAGATGTTACTGAGAATCTATAAAATCTAGTTTATCCCTCATTGATATTATTTTTAACTTGCTGATTAGGGTAGGTCATGTTTAGAAATGCACAAAGCGGAAACATTGTTTTATTTTGAATCCAGAACAAATCATCAAATACTAATGTTCTGCTGAACTGTGGTTGACCTGCAGTGGTTTGAGAGAAGTAAAACCCAGAATTATTTGGTTGCTGTGCAAACTGGAATATGCAAAATCTAAATTGGGCAAGGCTAACACACATTGCACCCTCTCACTTCTCTTTCAGAGCAGCATAACTGCCCACCTCCTACTTCCTGATCTTCCCAGTGCCTTCTCTCCCTTCTTTCAGCTGCTAAAATATATTCCACTAGGCTCTCTCCCTGCCCGTTTTCAATCTTCCAATTGCCTAACCTTTTTCTCTTCTGGATGTGTAGGATAATGGCCAAGTTCAAGAATACAGTCTTGAGTCCATTCACTTCATTCATCTCACTAAGTTGAAAGCATATTCTAGAGCAGCCATCTACAACCTAGTGCTTTTTAGAGCTTTTGCACATCATCTGCAGTGAGCAATTCCATGCTTTTGGATTTACACTGAAATAAACTTGGAGAACTCCCCATTAGGGAATAGCATTGTAGAAGAGTTCCTACATTTTTCTGGACACATGGGCATGCTTCTACTAATCCTTTTCTATTTTCTAAAAAAGTCTAGAAGTTTATATACCTACAAATAAAAATGTTGCTATAGCCTGCTGCTTTTCTTTTTAGGAGCTTCACGTTTATTTAATCTTAATTAAGATAAAGATTAAAAACAAGGTCGGGTGGGCGATAAAACTTTGCAGATGCTAGAAGATATCTCCTTGGAGATGTCAGATGCTTCTGACTGCTATGTGAACTTTCACATATTAAATATTTTAGCAAGCCCTGCAATTAATACTGGACAAGTCTATCTGGAATATCAAATGACTGTTCAAAGTTCAAATATAAGAAAAACAGTACATGGAACGTAAAGCATACACATATAAATTATATAATTATTGGATTAGGATTAGGGTTAGTGTTAGGTCATTATATTCAATATATATTCTGTACAGAGAAGTAATAATTTGTATTTTTTAAAATTAAAATATCCATGTGAAATGCTGATTTAATTAAAGCATATATTATCACTGTAATTCCAATTACAGATAGTATGTAGATAGTATGAGAATTATTTTTCAAACTACACAAATATTTTAAACTTTTACTGGGAACTATATTTGAAAAATGATATTGATATATATCAATATACAAATATGCAGTTTAAAAACAACTTTTTAATTTTAGCATTGAACACGTAGCTGTTTTGGATAGGGTGTTTGTGTTATAATATTTTGCTATATTATGCAATCTGTACTGATTGTTACTATACCTGATGATGAATGCTGATCTGAATCATGTACTGAGTAGGGCAGATATACAATTCAATCAATCAATTAAATAAATAGTTAAGAAAGATAATAACATCTGAATTAAAAGTAATTTTGTTAACTTTAAATACATGGACCAAATATTTGCTTGTTTCTTTGTTCTTATATACAGAACTGTATTTTCCTTTGGTGCATCTAAACTGAATTTTCATATAGGGCCAAAATGTAAGCATTAAACTGAATTATATACTAGGAGAATGACATGTTACACTGTATGGAAGCATTTTGTTTAAAAAAATCAAGTAAACCATTCAACACAGATTATATTCCATAGTAATTGAGTTCTAACTCTTTCTAAGTTATTCTTCATAAATACAAATATATGTACAATATCGTCATACAATAAAATATCACACTACCTTTTGATAAGCTAAAATAAAATATACATTATTCATCTGATCCGTATACATATTGGGTTGTATGACATTAGATTTATTAGATGTATTTATTACTAGATTTCTTGATGCTTGTTTATTGATCCATACAAGATAGACATATATAGGGCTAGGGTTGAATACTTGCCATTTCTCTTAATAGATAACATAATCAGGTAGTTTATTGCATTTAATAGTCAAAAGGGATGACTAATAGCATGTCTCTGTACAATCTGGCATTAATTTGTTTTCATTGCACCCTTGCTGATAGCTTCATAAACTTAATTTAGTAGCATAGTGATATAAAAGTAACAAATGAATCAAACATCTGATGACATTGTTATTTTTTTCACAGTATTCACTTTCCAATTTGCATATAATTTGGGTTTCTAAAACCAAACTTCTCTTAAGACATATTAACACATTTGCAGATCTTAAATTCTGAATTTATTCTTAAAGAAAAACAATTCATAACAATTATTTTATAAATTATGATCTACTATGTTCTGTATCTAACATTTCAGGAACTGCATAATTAAAATTCAATAATTAAACTTGATAATAGTTTCATGGTGTTGCATATGCTGTAATGGTAGTTTATCTTTCAGGAAGAATGGACTATAATTTTAAGGCCACAGTAATATATGCAGTTTTAATTGGCAAGAAAAAAAATATTTCTTATGTCAGTAGAGTACTCTGCATACCAGAAAATATAAGTGTGCCTGTGCCCAAAATTATTGAGCAGACAAAATCTCAAATAAATGAATCATAGGTTGCACTGCACAGATTGCATTGCATGTTGCTTCATGATTGTCATGAATCATTTCATGTCATTTCAGCGCCATTTGTAACTTTGAATGGTCACTGAATGAGTGATTGGCAAATACTTAAATGAGTGATTGCCAATCACTCATTCAGTGACCATTCAAAATTATAATGGTGCTGAAAAAAAGATTTATGATTGCTGCTCAACACTGTGACTACCTGTACATTTATCCCATCAAAGGGATCTGTCACATTATCATAGTATTATCTGCTTAGTGTTGAATTATTCACACATGGTTGCATGCTTTACTTAGCCATAACTTTAACTCAATATTCATCTCATACAAAACATTCAAGCCTATAATGTATAATTAAATGAAATAGGCCCTGTTCCCAGATGTAGATTGAAGGGGCCTGATTGTGGACCATGTGATCACCATTTGTAAACTTTCTGGCTGACGTCCAACAAGAAAAGTCAATAGGGGAAGCCATTTGTTTAATTACTGCATGATTCACTTAACAACTGAAGTGATTCGCTTAACAACAGTGGCAAAAAGTTTGCAAAATGGTGCAAAACTCACTTAATAACTGCCACTTAACAGAAATTTAGGGCTCAATAAGTCTAGCACTACCTGTATTACATTTTCTACTGTTTGCGGATGCCCAGGCTGAGTACAGCGAAAAACTACTCATATTCTTGAAATATATTGGACTCTCGATGAGGAAGGACAAGCTAAGATATCTCCAAATGAACAGAAATAATGACCATGGCTAAGAGTGAAGGACTGGTGAATAGATTGGACTCACAGATAAGGAGAGGATAGGAGATTGTTTTTCATGTGGAGACTGAGCAGGTGGCTCGACCAGAAGACCTTCAAGGTCCCTTCCAGCTCTATTCTATTCTAAGATTCTAAGACTGTTTGAGTACAGGGAGATGAAGAAAACCATCACACTCTCAAGCACAGTGGATCCTTTTAAAGGACTCTGAGTTTATTCATTCACTTTCTAATCATTTCAGAAATTATTCAAATATCTTAAGGACATTAGAGATCTTCAAAATAATGAGTTTGAAAAACCAGCTGGTGAATTTTCTTCATTCTTAAATAAAATAAAAATTTAGCTATAAGCTTAAGAATTTTAAAAATTAGATATAAATAGCAAAAACCTAAACAAGAATCTGATGTAGGAAAGTTATAAATGAATTAAGCAACTAAACAAACTTGCAATAATTGAATATTAGGACTTTTGCTATAACGTTGAATGAACACATTTGTGAGAATCAATTTGTTTAGTCTATCTAAACCAATCAATATTAAAACAGTAATTTGAGTCTTTCTGATTCAGAAATTGAAAACCCTCTTTTTTGACTTTGGTTCACATTGGCACATGTAAAATGACAGAAAATACTCTGACTTTTCAAATACTTCAGGAGATGGAGTCAAAAAATAGCTGCTTCAATCTCAGCCATGATGCATGCTTCTATGAATAGATTATGTCCTAAACATATTATAGAAGAAATTAATGATTTAAAAGAAAACATCTTGGAAAATTTTACAAGATAAGGAGATGAAACAATTTTGTTTAATGCAGAAATATCAAAACATAAAGAATTTGCAGAAGTACTGGAAAATAAGAAGAGAAAACAACTAAAGTAGAAACTAGTCTGCATAAGGACTGTTTACTGGACTTACAAAAGAAATTCGTTGAAGTTTTGAAGAAATCTTTGAGATGGGGAAAAGAACAATGAAATAGAAATGAAATCCTATAACAGCATCTGAATGAAATAAAGATTAAAATTGTTAGCAGCAAAAGAAAGAGTTTTTATTTGTTGATCAAGGCTAAAATAAGACATGTTTGTATAAATCTGAGGTTCCTTTACATACTATTTGCTGGCACCAAGACTGAAATGTTAATGTTTAACAGATTTGCTTAAGAATAAGTGCTGGGTTATGGGAAGAAGAGATACTTGCATGTAATCTTACAGGGGGGATGAACTTGCTTGAATTTGTGATGAAGATTGGAAGCTACTTTATATTTTTTCTCTCTCTTTTTGTACACCATTAATTTTCTTTTTTATTTCTTTTCTTTCTTAGTTTAGATTGCATTTTCTCTTTCTCTTACTGTTGTTATTAAAGCTTTCAATAATTTTTTTTTTTAATCTTGAAATACATTGATGTGTCTCCTATTATGAGATCCATAACAGTGATTCAGGACCATATTAGGATTCGTGTCAATTCATGTAGACAAAAGGACTTCTTTTGTTTACTTATATTCTGAGGTAAGTAATTAAAAGGAGTTATAACTTTTTGTAAAATAAGCAGCATTTTTTTAAATTTTTACAAACTGTATGATGATTCTTGTTTACCTTAAATATCACAAGTAAATATAATAATGAAATTGCCTTTGAAGAGGGATACGGCGTGTTAGGAATAAACACACAGAAAGCAGGTGAATTTTAAAATCAGCTAACATCCACATTCTGTATGCATTTACCATTTACCCCTTACACATTTTTAATTGCTGTTCTGCACCAAATAAAAGAAATTAAATGTGTTACATGGGAATGAGGGAAAGAAAAAAAATCAATCAGGATCTTTAGTAGGATGATGAGCGTATGTGTTAAAAACAATAGTGATGTTGGTAACAACAAGTAAATTTTACACCTTGAATATCCTTTTAAATATCTTTGCGGCTAATATCTGTGACTCTCTTTTAGTTGTTTGCAATGAAATCTTTTTGATTAAAAAGCAGTGACTACTTTTGAGCAGATAATCTGCATAACCTGGAAAGTTGTCAGAAAGAATAAAAGTAGAAAACCAGAGTAATCCTAAATTGCCTATAAAGTTGATATTAAACCCCATATTTCCTAGTAAGATAGTGATATGCTTACATTACAAATATATGTGGAAAGTGAACTGAATTTGCACTAGCAATATTTTTGACCTAGAAAATTAGACATCATATTGTAGCAAGTGGATGCCATTTTTATCTTTTAAAGTAGGTTTAATTTCATCTAGGATGATAAAGAGGGAAGAAATCATTAATTGATTCTTGCATCAGCCATCTTTGATGTGAGATTGTAAATTATGAATATTTACTAGGAATCATTGGGAATAAGTACACAAAAGCTATGGCGCACTTTATGGACAGTACTCCCATAGTTTAAAAAAGAATAATTACTGTTTTTTTCTTTTTTTCCTTCCTTTCTTTTCTTTCTGACTTGTTCTCTATGTTCGGTGTAAAATTGAATTGTTAAATTCTTAAATTATTATGCATTTCCTGGCTTCAAATAATGTCATTACTGACACAGACACACAGACACACAGACACACAGAGAGAGAGGGGGGGGAGGGAGAGAGAGATTCTGTTGTTTTACACAAGCATCTCAGCAGTGGCAATTCCAAACTGGATTCTCAATTCACAACAAGCAATTATAAATTGCTCTATTACACCCAGGGTATGCCTAAATTATCTTCTTGGAAGTAATTACCCCAAATTTAAAAACCACTGGTCAAAAAAATTGGTGCATCTGTATATGCCATCCCCTCTCTATACATTGCTTCTTTCTTCTGAGTCAACTTTGGACAAGTGCTGAGTTCTTGTAAGATGTTCAAACAATGCAGGAATTGGGACACACACACAGATTTCTTGTTTCTACTCAGAAGCTTCTTTTGTTGTTTGATCATGTATTGGGATAGGCAGAGAGAAGTTTGGGCATATAGAAGGATATGCAGTGGAGTTTGTATGTGGATATTTGAAGTATAATTGCACAATGTATGTGTTTAACTGAGTTATATTTGTTTAATGTGTCTATGCATTTGTGTTAAATTTAGTCTTTTTTTAAATAAATGAGAAACTTTGTCAATGCAATGTAGTAAATAAAAATATCATTGCAAATATCTAACATTAATTAGCTTATTTTCAACTTATTTTGAAGTTGAACTTTCAGACTATTTTCCCTATAGAGCTGCTATATATTTACATTTGAAATGATGTCAGTCTGCTCAAAATAGGTGACCTCTTATGTTAATAAAAGTAAAGAAAGAAAGAACAGAACAGAACAGAACAGAACAGAACAGAATAGAATAGAATAGAATAGAATAGAATAGAATAGAATAGAATAGAATAGAATAGAATAGAATAGAATAGCAGAAGGGACCTTGGAGGTCTTCTAGTCCAGAAGTCCCCAACCTTTTGGGCACCAGGGACCGGTTACGTGGAGAGGTTTTTCCGCAGACCGGAGGGGATGTGGTTTTGTGTGCTGCCTGCATCCCGTGGATGGGGCTTTCCTTGTTTGTGCTGACCGGTTGCTGGCATGCCGTGGACTGGTACTGGTCCACAGACCCGGGATTGGGGACCCCTGTTCTAGTCCAACTCCCTGCTCAGGCAGGAAAACTGCCATTTTGCATGGTGTTGATAACCATTGACTTTGTTTCTATCTTTGTTTTACTAAGGTTCTCAATCATATTCAATTACTTTGAATATGGGGGGACTGGAGGCTAAAACATATAAGGAATGATTGCTGGAATTGGGTATGTCTAGTTTAATGAAGAGAAGGATGAGGGGGGACATGATAGCAGTGTTCCAATATCTCAGGGGCTGCCACAAAGAAGAGGGAGTCAAGCTATTTTCCAAAGCGCCTGAAGGCAGCATAAGAAGCAACAGATGGAAACTAATCAAGGAGAGAAGCAACCTAGAACTAAGGAGAAACTTCCCGACAGTTAGAACAATTAACCAGTGGAACAACCTGCCTCCAGAAGCGGTGAATGCTCCAACAGTGGAAGTTTTTAAGAAGAGACTGGACAGCCATTTGTCCGAAATGGTATAGGGTTTCCTGCCTGAGCAGGGGGTTGGACTAGATGACCTCTAAGGTAGGTCCCTTCCAACTTTATTATTATTATTACTTTAAATTAATTAAATGCACTTCATAATTTGATATTTTTTTCAGTTCTTGCATTAATAAAAGAAGTGAAATAAATATTAACATTCATATGGAAATAGTATTTACAGTGGTGGGATTCAAATATGTGAACAACTGGTTCTCTGTGTGAATGCCGCTTCCGGAAGTCCATTCTGGGCCTGGGCAACAAAAAATTAGCTACCAGTTCTGCCGAAGTGGTGCGAACTGGCTGAATCCCACCATTGAGTATTTAGTAAAAAAGAACCAAAAGATTTTGGTGATTTCAGTAACATTGATTTTCCTTTTCCATATCAATATCTAAAACCTTTCCCAACAACAACAGTAGAAGAAAATATTTGTAGCTCAGAATTGAACTGAAGGGTCCTTGATGCTCTCTGAGCTTGGTTGTTTTCTTGCAGAGATTTCACTACCAAACTAGGTAATATCATCAGTGCTGGTAAGGAGTGGGGTTTGCTCTCATTTTATGTATTAATAAGTCAATGAAATACTGTATATAAATAGGTATGGAAAGATAGAAAGACATGAAGACCAATCTACTTATAATTATTTTGCAGATTTCCAATAAAGCTAAAGGAATCTTTGTGGATGTCATTTTAAATATTAGCTATTTTTGTAGATAGCTGAATAATATTATCCTATATATGAACCATGATGGGTGATTTAGCATAAAGAACATGAAGTTTTTAATTTCCCTGCAGAATCATTAGCAAGTTCATCACTTCTTATTCATGAGAGATATTACTGTTTTATTACTATATTGAAGTAAGGGGAAAATCAGCAGCAAAACAGCACTGTTGGCTTCTGTTATGCCAAAGCTTCAAAAGTGCAAATTCACAGAAGTCAAGTCATTTAAACTTTCCAGGTTTACACCTTTGAGTGTTAAAACCCATTGTGAAGGCAGGTAACAGAATGCATATTAAATTGATTTTATGAACAAATCCATTTCGTATTTACATGGGGTTTTTTTAATAGTAAAAACAGCACAAGTGACAGTCTCCCATCAAAGACAACTGATTCCCTGTTTAGTCCAGGCATTTGTGATTGTATGCAGCTAGTATGACCCTTCCCCCACATAATCCTTTACAATGTGTATTCATGTTTTTGTCTGATGGCTTTTTCTAGTTCTTTCAGTCCAGGTGCCAGCAAGTAACTATGACATTATGAAATTGTTACTTTTTATTCATTAATTTAAATTTTACTGACTCTTTAGGGAAAGAAATTGATCTATGAAATTTTGGAAAAAGTGTCTGCTTATGGGTAGAACTCTCTTCTCTGTCCTCACCTTTTAATGAGATTTTATAGGTATGCCACTGCCTGCATCAATATAATTAATATTTTAACTGAGCAGTTCCAAACACTAAAATATTTTTTCTAGTTTTTAATCAGATGTCTGAAAGTAAATTTATAATTTACTAATTTATTGTTATTCTCAATGGCAGAATAATCTTTCTTATAAGATTTCTTACATAAATTCAGAATGAAGTCTTATTTAATCAGTACGGTTATTTTGTTATTTATTTTATTTTGCCAACAGCTGTTGTACGGTTAATAAGAGTCACATTTAGAGGCTTTAGAAGAGTTAAAAATTATCTTCAGAGATACAAGCAAACAAACAATGACAATGAAATCATCAGCTGATGCTTCAAAAATGTCTGCTTTCTGTTTTCCAGTTGAAAAAAACTTCTTCATTGGAAACATGAAAACGAATGTGTTTGAGCAGATGGCAGATTTTTAAATCTTTTCTTTAATATTCAAGTCTTGCTCTGCTTTATGAACATTATTGTACATTGTCAGTATTTAAGTTTTCAAAAGCAGAGAGAATAGTTAATCTCAAAATGGTAACTCTCTATAGAAAATATTACTTAGAGCTATAATAAAAATGTAGTGTTTGTAATGGTTCACACAGAGGCTGTTTTTTGTTTACTCATTTGCAAGAAGATAAGCAAATGTGTTTATTTGAATTTTGAGTAATGCAGAATATTCAGAGATTGTTCTGAAACAGAGTTCCAGTTTTGATGAACATGACAATGACTGAGGCCCTTTTTGTTTGGATGCCTTCCGGGCACAATACTGCTGTGCTAATTTTTCACAGAGATTGATCACACACTGCCATTTTGTAATATACATGACTGCTCTGGGATACTGAATATGTGTAAGATATCACTTACAATTATATATGTTTTTATTAACTGTTCATTAAAATCTTATTTTCATTGTGGAAAATATTATTTATAATTCTGTCACATTCTTATTCAACAGATATATTTAGTAGGCAGAAACAATGTTATCTACTTTCTTTTAAGGTCAACTGCATGCAAACTTCTGCTTTAGTTATTTTGGAAATGATGTGACTCAGAAGTCACAGACCTTATAGAAACAACATTCCTAATTATTATCCAGACATTTTCCACTAAATCATTATATAATACTGCATATTAGATGTGCAATTTAATAGAATTATTACATTAATAAATGTAATAGTTTATTTAATTAATCTATTTCTAGTTTTCAGTGTAGTTGCTAAGAGGTGGCTTAATGATGCTAGAGATGGTCTCCGCTCCGGCAGTTTGAGCCCTAGCTCTGCGTGGCAAGGTGAGCTCCTGTCACTTGCCTCACCTTCTGTCCACCTATCAGTTCGAAAGCATATTCTATGCAGGTAGCTAGATAGGTACCACTTCAGTGGTGAGACGAGCTGGTGCTCTTTGCAGGCAGATTCCTGATGGCTCTGAATCTTCCCCGTTGCAGCACCCGCTTGTGAGGCATCTCCAGGAAGGGAGCAGATCTTGGGTGATCTGCAGGAAGAGCCACTCATCTTTCTCTCTGGTGCGTAGCCAGCTCACCTTCCTGTGGGAAGTGTGCATGTGTGTTCTATAACAGGGCTGGTACCTTGGCAAGCCAAACTACTATTCTGCAATAGCATTGTGGGCTCCTGGCTACTGTAACAGCGCCATATATTACTACTACAACAATAATTGTAGTTGTTACTTTTAAAAGTCCATTACTGGGCAATAAGCAATATTCAAGAATATTGCATATTATGTCTTATTTAGTTATAAAAGTGTTTTTTTGAGATCAACGGTGCTTATGCACGCTATCTTGTCCTAGATATACCAGCTGAAATAACACTTTATCTACCTAACGTATCTAGTTTGTGGGAATTCAGTCATTGGGGTTTGTAAACCTTATTTATATTGCAGTGTTATAATTAATCAGGCTTTTTCAAGATTAAATACTTTTTTCTTCACAATATTGTGCTTTATAGTCTCAATAAATAATATGTTTGTGCCTGCTGATTGGATTATATTGCTTTGCATTTCACATAATAGAACAGATAAATATTTTGTAAAACTACAAAAGGCTGTTATAGTAAGTATATAAAATATGGGATAGTATATTCTGAAAGAAAGATTCCCCCTCTCCAACTCTTTTTTTCCTAATGTATGTATGCGACATATAATTTTGATGCTCAAATTTCAATAAAACTTCCTTCAAGAAAATCCATAATATAAAGTAAACATATTAAGTGTTGCTGCATTGCATTCAACATATTTAAGGTACAGTGTCCATGCAGTTGAAAATTAGCAAGCATAAACAAAATGCTTAATTCTAAGTCTTCACATGACGCTCTAGACCAGAAATATGCAAGCTTTTTAGCCTAGGGACTACATGATATTGTTGAAAACTGTAGGAATTAGGCTGGAGTTATTGTGGCAAGAAGATGTCCCTTAAGACACTCCAACACCATTTTGTCCCTTAAGAATTTCCCAGTAATAAAAACAAAGGCTAAATAAATAAATAAATAAATAAATAAATAAATAAATAAATAAATAAATAAATAAATAAATAAATAACCCACAACCCCTACACTTTTCAGTTCCATCTACTTAGAGAGCTGTGGGTGCCACAAACAGGGTTCCATTGTTCCCTATGTGGCCTTTAGAAGAGGTTTATCCTTTCACACTACTCTTTGAAATGCCATATTTGGAGTTATGTACAACTTTAGTTTCAATTTAATTCATAAGTCTGAAGTAGCACTTTTGCAATTTGGAAATGATTCAACAAACTATTTCTTGTCTTTGTACTTGTCTTCAGTATTATATTGTTTCATTAAATTAGCAACTAATATTTAATTTTTAAAACATGCATATAGTAAAATACAAATTTAATTTTTTTATTACTAAAACATTTATTTTCAACCATAGGTTTTAGCAAAATACGTATAAATCATATCAGTTCAGTGCATCCTCTCTAATATTAACAGTACTATTTGTCTGAGTACACTTTCATATCTTCCTTGTAGCCTTTGCAACAATGCAAATTGTTTCATTACCTATTTGCCTTCATCATGGAATCAAAAGTAGATTTTTTTCTTCTAAAGTAGAGCAATTTAATTGGATTAACCAGGGCGTGATGAATCTAGTTCTGGCTTTGTGATACAGTTTGCAATGTAATAAGTAATGGGTCAAATCTTCCACCTGTAAGTTATTACAAATGCATAAATTGAATGCAGTTGTTACTCCTTTATGTCTTCCATCCAGATAAGTTGTTGGCATTGTTTGGGAATTTAAATTTAATTCTATAATTATATTATTTCACTGTTTGAAGAAAAATTCAGGCATGAAATGTTTACACTAAGATTTCATTTTTGTTACTACAACAGGATAAAATCTATTCATATGAAGCCTTTGTGCTACATAACAGCTTATGAGATCTGCCATATGCTATGCTATGCAGCCACAGAAAAATGCATAATATTGTTCAGTAACTTCATACAATACATTACATAGCAATACATTACTACTCTGCATCAATAGTGATAATGAAAACATTTATCTGAATAAGAACATTAGTTTAAATAGTATAATAGTTTTAAATGCCTTATCGGAAGGTGCCTTTTTTTACAATAGTATGCTTGAATTGTATAGTACCTCCAGAAAGGAAGAAAAGTAGCATTGTATGGTCCCTTTAAACATTTGACAAGTGAATTATTTTATTATCCAATATGTAAAGCCTGATTTCCAAAAGAAGTTATAATTTAATTTGGATATATTATAATGATGATGTACAATTATGAAAATGGTCCAGAGTGATTACCCTGATCCACCATCTTGAAAGCTAAAAGAGGAGTCGAGAACAACTCTGATCTTGTGATGTTGAACCATATTAAAGAATGGTCAGTCAAATAAAAAGCTTTGAATGAAGGGACTGGTATTATATTTCCTTCAAATAATTTTAAATTGTGGTTGACTTCAACTGCTTCTATAATGTCAAATTTATTAAAGAAACACTGAAGTGTTGCATTTACACTGCAATTTACTGATGGTGAAATTCAGTGTGAATGAAAGCCTGAATCCCTCCCTGCACATGCAGTAGCATCCCAGAGAGGGTTAAAATCTGCAATGTGATGGATATGAAGTCACAATGTGGGTCCTGCACTATTTGAACATTGTGCTTCATATTCACCTATAAATGGGGCACAGTTTGCATCACAATTTTACACCACCACCTTACACATTTTGATACTTCAACTCTGCAGTGCACAGATGATTTCAAAAGCTGATTTTCTTTGCTTACAACCTCACAGGAACACAGACATCTGGGGAAAGAATTTGAAACAAGTGTGCCAAATATAGCAGAATACCAGGCTACTTTATTATGTTTAGGAGGAATTCTTGTCTTATACAGTATAGTTTGCAAAGCAGATCTTTCTTTTTTGAGCATGTACATTAACCTCTTTTCATAAACCAATAGCAGAGAAAAAACTACTTTAGGAGAAACAACTGCCTGAAGGAAAAAATAGAAATGTAGTGCTAGCTACATCAGCTGACACTGAATGCTACTGATTTGAAGATACTATTCTACCTTTAAGGATGCAGGAGAAAAAAAACCCCAAAGATCACTTTAGCTCCCATTGAAGAACAAAAATCCCAAAGAGAAAGAATTCAAACAAAAATTAAAAAGAAAACTCCAAAACCGCAGGAACCTTATTTTTAAAAGTCTTAGCTAGGAATGGAATAAATTTTCCATTTTGTGGAAAGTGTAAATCTATTTTGTTGTTGTTGTTGTTGTTCTTATTTTGAAGATATTTCTGCATATATCAAAACTACACTGAATTAGGTTTTACAAACCTTTCTTTGAAATTACCTTCTTTGTCCTCCATGATGGTAATAAAAACTTATAGAGCACCAAGCCCAAGAATATATTTTGAAAGCCTCATATATGGGAAGCAAGCAAAACAGATCTTTCAAAAGCTCTACTTTTCAACTTTGAGTTCATGAGATGGATTTTTGGGAAACACTTTCAGACATAAGTTTCATTTCTGTAGCGCTCTTAGTAATTTCTCTCAGTTAAAAAAAAAGCAAAAATAGTGCATCTTGCATTCTACATTCATCATGCATGATAAGGTACTGTATGTGTCGCTTTACTTCAACTGAACTCAGTCTTGCACAGAATTTTCCCAAGAGCCTTTTTAAAAACTGGTTGATTAATGCAAATAGTAGACTTCCCTTTTACCATTACTATTGAACTTATTCTGTCTTCTATTTCCAATCTTTCTAAATTCAGTTTTTTCATTATCCATTTTCCCCCTCAGATACTTTAGCATTACATCCTATCATAAACTAACATTCAACATATTCTTTGTTACTGGCATAGATGTTTTCTTTAGCATTTCTCATATAATCTCTTCAGCTTTAATAAACAGTCCCATTATCATTTGTTATTTCTGTTTATTGATGCAATTTGAAAACAAGAAAAATATAATAATTTTGTCTTATCTGTCTAATCATATAGTTAGAATTTTTAACTGGGGTTAGAATTTTTTTAAAATGAAAACAATTGGAATAAGAAATGTTGTGAAAGTGCAACAGAATTTACTTCCACAAATATTTATAGACTGCGGTAATTACATTTAATGCTAAGATCTGTTCTTCTTCTTCTTGTGCCATATCCGTTATCGGACGTTGGCGATCATGTTGGCGATCCTGTTTTTATCAGCAGCCGCACGAAAAAGTGCTGCTGAGTTTTGTCCAAACCAGTCCCTTAGATTTTGAAGCCATGATGTTCTTCTTCTGCCTGGACCTCGTTTCCCTTCAATCTTTCCCTGGAGGATTAAATGGAGTATGCCGTATTTTTCTGGGTGTCGCATCACATGTCCGAAATATTCTAACTTTCGTTTTTTAATTGTTTTGATGATTTCCCTTGGCTTTCCCAGGTGGCTTAAAACCTCCTCATTTCTGATCTTGTCCACCCAGCTTATACGTAACAGCCACCTGTAAATCCACATTTCAAATGCTTCTAGTCTCTTCAGGTGGCCTTCTGTCAGAGACCAACTCTCTACTCCATAGAGCAGGATAGAAAAAATATAGCATCTGACAAGCCTGATTTTCAGTCTTCTGCGTGTCATGACTGCAGAAGACCTTTTTCATTTTGAAGAATGCTGTTCGAGCTTTCTCTATCCTTGTCTTTACTTCAGCGGTCATGTCCCAGCTTTCATGTAACTTAGAACCGAGGTGCGTGATCCTTTCAACTTTTTCTAGTGGTATTCCTTCTGAATTTATTGGTGGTATGTTAACGGGTTGTTTGCTGACGACCATGATGTTGGTTTTTGAGGTGTTAAGCTTCAAGCCATATTTTCCAGATATTTTGGTGACTCTCTTGATGAGGAGCTGAAGGTCTTCATGCTTACTGGCAAGCAGAACTGTATCATCAGCATATCTTAAGTTGTTGATCCAAACACCGTTTACTTTGATGCCAGCATCGATGTTCTCCAGTGCCTCGTTGAAGATTGACTCAGAGTAGATATTGAACAACAGTGGAGACAGAATACATCCCTGTCTGACCCCTCTTCTTATTTCTGCATCAGCTGAGTATTTTTGGCCTAGTCTCACATTTGCTACCTGATGCCAATACAGATTCTTTATTATTTGGATGTCTTTGTCACCTAGTCCCCCTTGTTTCAGGATTTCTAATAGTTTGCTGTGTCTTATTTTATCAAAAGCTTTTTCAAAATCAATGAAGCACATGTAAACACTGTGATTGACATCTCTACAACGCTGTACAAGAACTTGAATGCTGAATAGCGCATCTCGTGTACCAAGATTGTTTCTGAAACCAAATTGTGTGTTACCTAGACGCTCTTCAATTTTGTTGTATATTCTTTTGTGAATTATTCTCAGGAATATTTTCAGGGCATGACTCATTAAGCTTATTGTTCTGTATTCGGTACACTTCTTTGCATTTATTTTTTTGGGGATTGTCACAAAGGTTGATTTTAGCCAATCATTTGGTATCTTTCCTGTTTTGTATATCTGAGTGAAGAGCTGCAGTAAAAAAAATTTCCCATTGTCTTCCAGCAATTTTAAAATTTCTATTGGGATATCATCAGGTCCTGTGGCTTTTCTTGTTTTTGCTATTTTTATTGCATGTTCAACCTCCTCCATAGTGATGTTTGGTCCAGTTGTTATACTTCCCATATCTATATCATCCCTAGTGTCCTCAAAAAGTTCTTCAATATATTCCTTCCATCTTTTTAGTTTTTCATCCTCATCTAAGATAATTTCCCCCTCTTTGTCACTAAGTTGTTGGTTTTCTTTTTGTAGAGGCCTGCTGCTTCTTTCACTTTTTTGTGTAAATTGAAATTATCATGCATACGTTCTGTCTCTTCTATTTCCTTGCATCTCTTTGCAAACCACTTTTCTTTTGCCAGTTGAATTTTTCTTCTAATTGTTTTCTGCAATTCATTGTATTTTTCTTTGTTTTTATTTTTATAAGATCTTCTTTCATCCATGAGATAAAGAATTTCCTCCGTCATCCACTGTTGTTTCTTGTGGTACCCCTCTCTCTGTTTTGAGTTTGTTACCTCTACTATTGCATTTTTAAATTTATTCCAGTTCACTTCTACATCATCATCATTCAGGTTGTTGGTTTCCCTTAAATGATTTTCTAATTCTTCTTTAATCTTCCCTCCATGTTTAATGATGAAGTCTCTGTTGATTCTTGGTTTAGCAGGGTTTGGGTTTTTCATCCGCTAGAAGCATGATAAACCCAGAACTACGAATTGGTACATGGAATCTGAGAAGCCTATACGAAGCTGGGAAAACACACAACACTATCCAAGAAATGTCCAAATACAATATCTCTATATTGGGAGTGAGTGAAATGCGCTGGCCTGAAAATGGAATGTGTAGAATAGGAAATTATACTATCTACTACTCTGGTGAGAACAGCAAACACCATCGAAATGGAGTAGCTATAATCGTAAACAATCATGTAAATAAATGCATCAAGTCCTTTATTCCTGTATCCGATAGAGTGATGATGATCCAAATAAATAGTACTCCCAGTAAATATGAATGTTATACAAGTTTATGCTCCCACAGCTGACAGTGATGAGGAGGATTTAGAGAAGTTCTACGAAGATATAAGCAGTGTACTGAAAACCCTAAAAAGTAATGATATCACAATACTCATGGGGGACTTCAGTGCAAAAGTGGGAGAAGGAAGTGATGCTCCTGTAGTTGGAAACTTTGGCTTAGGAACCAGAAATGGTAGAGGTGACAGATTTGTAGACTTCTGCAAGGAACATAGGCAATGTGTGATGAATACTTTTTTCAAGTTGCCAAAAAGACGCCTCTACACTTGGAGATCACCAGCAGATACACGAAATAATGTAGTAAGGAACCAAATTGACTATTTTACAATAAACAAAAGATTTAGAAACTCAGTAATATCAGTAAAGACATACCCAGGTGCAAATGTACCATCCGATCATAATCTACTACTTGCTGAAGTCCAGCTGAATCTAAGATCTGTTGGTGATCTGAAAGCAAGAATAATTTGGTGAAAGTCTCAACGTAGAGAGAATGGGGTATGAATGATGCCCTTAATACGAAGTGATGCTCTTAACACAAAGTGATGCTGTTAAGACAATGATTTTGGCAGCTCATTTTAGTGGAAATCCAATATACAATAGCGTAACATTGTGCTACTTTACAACAGGTAAATATTGACCTTCTTTCAAGCAATTCTGAATCTAGATCTATTTGTATTACAATTGAAGAATGCCATTTAAAAAAAAATGTAACTATGTAAAATAATTGAGCAATGTAATCAGAAAAATATCAGTTTGAATCTTTCATGCCTTTTGACTACATTTAAATATATTCATAGGGAGAGGAACCATTAAAATAACATTAACAAATATCATTTTAAAAACATGATCAGAATTCATAACTGTAGTTATAATGAGCTTCTTATTTAGAAGTGATAAACATTTTGAGATGGTTTTCCTTTGTCATTACTTTGCTAAGGGACTAAATAACTTTTAGATACTTGAAGGATGGGGAAATAGGTTTTCCTGATAAATGTTGTCATAAAAAGAGAATTTTTTATGTGTATGCATATATGACTAACAATTTCATTCAATTCTATATATTACTCGGTTGGCTTATAATTTAAATGGCATTGCAATTAACAGAACATGAAGTAATTTTTCTGGTTCATTTTTGAAAGCTAGTACTGCATATAGAATTTTAAAATTAAAGATGTAATGATAGTGAAATGAAAAAGCATGGAGTTTTTTTAATGTTTTATTGGTTTTTAAGAATTACAATCTTTAGTGCTTAGTAAACAACATGGAGTTTTTCTTAGATACTGTATTGTTACAAATAGATCCTTGATTGGACCTTACTTTTTTTTTTTTAATGAATACAGAGAAGAACAGAAACACAGTACTGGGGAAAGAAATCAAAGGCATGTGCACTCCTAAATAACTAAGACTTTGCTTCCTTTCAGAAGTCAGTTATCGAGGGATAAACTGTTTCTTACAAAGGGACCGTTACCAGAAAGCTTGGCCTGTAGTTCCTGTAGATGCCCTTTCCATAAAAATGGATTCAGGAAGCCTCCTCTTTTTGCTGGTTGAGCAGATTCAATCCAAAGAAGGTATAAAGCTAACCAAAGTGCTCAGTAATTAGCACTTTGAATTATACCCAGTAGTTAACTGGAAGCCAATGAAGCTACATGGGCAAATTTCAGGGTGCATATAACTACATGGGCAGCTGCATTTTTAAGAAAATGAAGCTTTTAAAGTCTTTAAGGACAGCCTCATGTAGAACAAATTGCAGTATTCCAACCACAAGTTGATCTATACCTGATCCATTCTTAGAAAACATTCTAAGGAAGTACATTCTTAGAAAAGAGGTGAGGAGAGATTTTTATATTAAAAGAAGAATAAGGCCAAGATATCTTCCAAGTTCTATGAATCAGAAGTACCAGAAGAAAAGTGTTTCTTTCCCTTAACTTAGAGTAGTATATGTCAATATGCTTGTTTATATATATTATATATATATTGCAGTTATCAAATATATATATATATATATATATATATATATAATTTGATAACTGCAAAAATACGAATCCCGGGCATATCTGTTCAATAACACAGTCCTCGATCTCCGGGAGAAATATAAACCAGCTGTTTATTGTTAAAAAGTTTAAAACAATAAAAACAACTATTTACAATATTAAAACAACTTAGCTTTCGCTGGTCCCCTGCCAGCGTAATTGCCTTAATTGTCCCGCCTCCTCTTTTTTGCACTCCAGTTCTCCAACCTTCCTCCCTCCCATCCCAAATTGGCCTTCCTACATGATTGCATCCGCAATGACTTGCCACCCAAATCCTTGCGTAGGATTGACAAGGATGGGAGGGAGGAAGGTTGGAGAACTGGAGTGCAAAAAAGAGGAGGTGGGACAATTAAGGCAATTACGGTCAGCCAGGACGGATGGCCCTATCACACGGTCAATGAGTAAGCAGTTAGGCTAGCAAGGTTTATAAAAGTAATTTCCACCCCAAAACTTTACTCTGAGGACGCTGGCAGGGGACCAGCGAAAGCTAAGTTGTTTTAATATTGTAAATAGTTGTTTTTATTGTTTTAATATATATATAAAGTTACTGAATAAAGAACTGCATTGTCTTGGATTAGCCTCTCTTTGCAAATATATGTGCATATATATAGTCATCTATGTGATTATAATTGAATTTTAGAATACTAACAGAAGTTTGTTTTGGCCAGTTTCATTGAGATCCTATTAGTATTTGTGTGTGTGTGTGTGTGTGTGAGAGAGGGAGAGAGGGAGAGAGGGAGAGAGGGAGACAGAGACGGAGAGAGAGAAAGAGTCAGAAAGATGGAGACAGACCAAGAACGTCAAAAATACTTTTAAAAGCAATATGAAGTTGAAAATAAGTATCAGAAAGGAATTGATAAGAATTTTTTTCTTTTTTTTCTTGCAGATATTTCATTGCCCAACTAGGAAACATCATCAGTGCTAGAAGAGAGTGGGTTTGCTCTCTGCTTATATACAAGTGGCTTGCCCTGTCAGTGTTGTTCTTGGTAGTTTCTAGATTAGGCTGTTTCTGTTTGATTGTTAGTCTGAGTTTGTAGTTCCTTGATTGGGATATTGTTTACTACTTGATTTTTGGTCTAGTATTAATCCTGGTATTAATCTGTGCTTATCCGGTTTTCATTGATGGCAAGGAGCTGTTTTGGTCTTTCTGTTTCCTGCACTGATAATGTTACCTAGTTGGATAATGAAACATCTGCAAGAGAACAACCAAGCTCAGACAGCACCAAGGACCCCACAGTTGAACCCTCAGCTTCAAATGTTCTCTTCCATTAGAAAACTATGCATCTATAAAGTATGATAATGTTCATACAATAAATAATTTTATTGCTAATTTTACATTTGAATAATATGTTCATGAAAATATAATTATATTCACAAATTGTTAATTATACTATTATCATGGACAATGATATTTTCATTTGATATAAATTAAAAATTGGAGGATAGTCTATATAAATTATAACTAAAAACAGCTGTAATGGTAATGATTTTTGGTATCTTCTAAGCATTAAATTAAATTACATTTGAATCATGATATAAAAAAATTACAAGGGCAAGTTTAAAATCGAGCAGTTTTTCAAACTGTGTGTTAGCTGCTGAAGGAACATGGCATTTTGTGAAAGATATCCAAATTCTTCATAAAACCTCACCTGTCCATTATATCTTTTTAATAATAATTCAGCTTGTATTTGTCATCTTTTAAGTAACCATTCAAACTTCAGAGTAAGTGTGGAAGTAGCAGTATGGCTGAAGGGTTTATGATAATTCTGTAAGTAGAGAAGGCTCTGAGAGAGACAGATAAAAGGCTAAATCCTCTTCCTGTAATTCCCTACTGATAGCCCTATCCATCTCTGTTCTAAATTAGAAAGTCTAGAATTTAGAAAAGCTAGGCTGAGTAAATCTCAGAGTATTAATCACAACATTAGGTCATAATGAACTAAAAAACGTACCTTTTTGTAACTGGTGTTATTCTACCAGCTAAAACTGAGTAACAGCTAAAATAACATGAAGATTTGTTGATTGATCAGAACTTGGTAATTACATTTTATTATAGAAGATACACATTTTGTGTATTCAATGGAACCTAATCTGATTCTTCTGCATCTGCTTACTTGATTCTATAACGTAACAGTCTATTTTCTTGCAATCCTACTTCAATTTTCTTAAAATAATATATGTATAGTTATGTGTAATGCAATGCAATGCAATGCAGTACAAATCAGGATGGATGTTAATATTTCTACATAATAAGTTTAATTTATACAGGTGCAAGTAGGATATAGGAGATATTTGTTATAACTTTAATCTAGTGCAATGGTTTCCCAGAAAATATTTTTTGCAATTTTATTATGCTTTAACTTACCCTTATTGTTATTTTTTCTTCCTAAATAGCTGTACTTTCTGCTTCAAGTGACAAGATATTTTTTCTAAGTACATATTGTTTTCCAATGAAAATTTACGATTTCCATTTTAATGATCTCATTATCTTCCTGCAAGACATTTATACCTGTTATTAGGGCCACTGTGACATATAATTTAAAAATATTAGAAGAAGGGTAAATTTAAGGGCCACTGCTCAGTAATAATTGGATGTTAAAAATGAGATGGAAAAACAAGATATTCCTTTATTGGAACCTAGATCTGAGTATCACAAATCTCTAGCATAGTGGTTAGAGTGCCATCTTTGACATGAGAGTCCTGGGTTTGAATCCCAGCGGGTCCCTACCTTATCATTAGAGGCCCCTGGGCAAACTCTCTAACTCTTCACCTTCCTATCTCAGTAACACAAACTAAGAGAGACCAGACAATTTATATGTTAGCCAGATCAACAAAGTCCATGTCATATATTTGGGATCAAGACAATCTGACAAGTGGGCTATTGGGATAAAGCATACATGGATAAAACAAGAGAACCTGGAATTGATGAACCGAGATTGCAACACTATATTTAATGGGAGGTGATATATGAAACATATAATAGAATTAGGCATGGACAGAAGATGTATATCCACACTAATTGAAAAACTAGTTCTTCAACATAACTATACATTACATCCTCAACAAGATACAGAAAAATAATGATATGCATCCAAAACCTGAAACTGGAATATCTCTGGCAGGCCCCCAATACAGAGCACAGGAGTTGTATGAAGAATAAGATCATGAATAAACCAGGTACAGACAATCCTCGAAATTGGTTACCAATGCTCAGTAATGAAGTACCATCACATAGTATGCTAACAGATGCCAATAGAAGCTCTCAGGACAATCCCTAATACCACCATACCTGAAACCAGTAAACTGGTAATATACAACAGCTGCTGCAAACCTTGAGGTGTTTGGTTATACGATCAAGAAAAACAGCAGTGCATCATAAACCACCACCACCCTCAAAAAAACAAGGTTAGAGACTAAGATTAAGAAAACTCAGAAGGAGGTTAGTCAGCTTGTGGAATTACAGAAAGTGTGGAGATTAAGGATAAGACTTGACTACTGAAAAAATACAAGAGTCGGACTCCATCTGAGGCCCTAGAGACTGCTAAACAAATGCTTGCAGAACTGGCTACCAGGCTAAGAGGATACTCTAGAGCAGAGCTTTTCAAACTTTTCACCAATTGTACACTTTTAGGATATGGCAATATCCGAGTACCACCTAGCAAGGTGTCAAAAACTTGACCAAAACAAAAACAAAAAAATTTTCAAAGTGGCAATTGCACTGACATGACTTATGACCATTTTTCACACTTATGACCATTGCAGCATGCCCAGGGTCATGTGATTTATATTTGGATGCTTGGCAACTGATTCATATTTATGATGGTCACAGTGTCCCAGGGTCATGTGATCCCCTTTTGCAACCTTTTGACAAGCAAAGTCAATGGCAGGGCTGCTGGTGGCCAAGTGCTAAGGCGGGACTTCCTTCCCTCCCTCCCTCCTTCCCTGCCTCCCTCTTTCTCATTCCCATCTCCTTCTGAAGGAAGAATTTGACCCCCCCTCATATTTTCCCTCTTCCATATATTCATCAAACAAGGAAAAGCCTCCAGAGACAGAAAAGACAAGCCGCTGAGGGAACTAGCTTAAAAAGGCACATTCCGCTTTAAGAATTAGCTACTGGCTAGAAAGGAAAGTTAAGGAGCCAGCAGCCGGCACGTAAGGAAGAAAAAAAAATGTAAGTACTGGTGCTGGCTAAAGCAGCCTCTCCAAATGGCTCCATTCATAAGTAAAGGAATGCTACAGACAAAATCCATTCAGGAGAAAAATACTTCAAAATCCCTTGCAGCAAAACTTACAGCTAACAATAGCAGAGCAATAGAAGCTAACACCAGCCATCAGCCAAATAGAAATTGCCAAACACTCCTTCAGAACACAAAGCCCACATTGCACAAATCCCAGAATTTCAAAGTCACAAAAGCACATAAGAATCCTTCCACTCTCCATCTCCCTCCCTCCCTCCCTCCCTCCGTGCCTCACCTCCAGCCGATGCTGCCTTTCTTCATTGCTACCTTTCTTCATTCCTTGTGGAGGGCGAACCCTCCCCTGCTGTGTTTCTTGCCTGTTTGTTGCTGCCAGCACAGATGGCTGCCACAGAAGTTGTAGATCAGCTCATGGCCAGCCTGCTTGATCTCCTCTCCCCTCCCCCAACCCTCCTCCTTCTTTCCCTTTGGTGCAGCTAGAACTGACTCCGCCTCCTCCCAAGGCTGCTTCTTTTTCTCTCTCTCCCTCTCCCGCCCAAACTGCCTTCTTTTATAGCCTCTCCTGTCTCCGCCCCCTCCTCCTCCTCCTTTCTCATCCGGGTGAGCTGGAAGTGAGCCTGGGGCCTTTGCCTCGCCCCAGCCACTCTGCAGCTTCGGAGGACTCTCTCACAGTAAGTCCTGCACTGCGCTGGCTCTTCCCTCCCCCACTACACTTGGCTGGGCAGGGCCGCATACCACCTGCCATGTGCTAATGTACCACAGGTGGTACACGTACCACCGGTTGAAAAGCCCTGCTCTAGAGAAGCAGACACCAAGAAGATAAATGCCCTGTTCTCCAAAGAACTATCCAAGGTATATTCCGTACTTGAGGTCAACAACACAGTAAAAGCAGAGTTGCCAACAGCAGAAACTGAACAGTAGTGGAAGAACATATGGGAGAAAGAGAAGATACATAATACCAACGTAAAGTGGCTGCAGGACTTGAGAGGGGAGACTACAGCAATTTCCCAGAAAAAGAACCAGACAGCATCACAGAAGCAGACATCCAACAGTGGGTCAAGAACATAAAGAGATGAACAGCACCTCACCTGGATAAAATCCACACTTATAGGCTAATGAAATTAGCAGCTGTGTATAAACACCAAGCAGCAAAGATGAACCAGTTACTAACAGCAGGCTTCCATCCAGACAAGACCCTGCATGAATCATAGAATAGGGTTGAAAGGGATCTTGGAGGTCTTCTTAAGGCAAGAATCCTCATCTCAGACAAATGGTTGTCTAATCTTTTCTTGGAAACCTCCAGTGACAGAACACCCAGGAGGCAAGCTGTTCCATTGCATAATAGTTCTTACTGTCAGAAAATTCTTCCTTATTTCCAGGTGGGATCTCTCTCTGATGAGCTTCCACCCATTGCTTCTTCTCCTACCCCCAGGTGCTAAGGAGAATATATTGACGGTCTCTTCCCTGAAGCAGCCCTTCAAATAGAGGAAGACTGATATCACATCTCTCCTCAGTCTTCTCTTTGTTAAGTTAAACATAACTAGTTTCCTTAGGCATTTTTCATAGGATTTAGAGACCTGGTCATCTTTGTTGCTTTCTCTAGCATCTCAACATGGTAATCACATGATGGTAGGCTGCTAATTCCCCACTTGACTCCTTCCCTTAGCTGGGCTGATTGTTCTCTGATAGCATTCATAACTCAATTGTAAGAGGAGCTTCAGAGTTCATCTTGTGATTTTCTTAATTTTGAATGAATCTCAGATTGTATTTTTTTTTTTAAAATCAAGGCTTCTAGTTTTACTTTTGATTTTCTTCACTCGGTCATTGTTCTATGTGTGCGTGTATAATTTCAAATCTACAAGGTTTGTAAAGCTCTCTTATAAATTACTTTCCATGTTTTAAATACATTTGTCTAGATGATAAGTTAGACACTTTTAACTTTCCTGCAATTTGAATATGGTAGTAGCATTCACTATAGCTTCCTCCTTCTGTTATATATTCAAGATGGACAGTATTTAATATTTATTTGTTATGTATATGTAGGGTGTGGGTCTATACATATGTTTTATATAGTATGTTAGGTGTGTGTCATGTATGTGTTTCACTTTGAGAGTGGGCAACTAAATTTCATTTTTGATGTGTGCTGTTGTGCCCACAGTAAAAAAAAAACGACGATAAAGGTTATCTTATCTTATAGGGGAAGCTAGTTCATTGTCATACTATATACTATCATGGAAATCATAACACCTTTGTTCACACAACCCCCTCCTCCAAAATGCTAAGCATCATTTTAAAAAGGGAAACAGAAAAAAGGAATTGCAGTCACCAAAATCAGTTACAATAGAAGTAATTTGAAATATCTAGGCACTTTGCCAACAGCTTTAGTAGGCTGAATTAATCAACACTTTGAAGTCTCTTGCCAAGTCATGCAGTGCTTTAATATTTCAGTATAAAAATATATGTTATTTTCTTCTATTTATTGACATCCTAAACCTCTTCACATTTTCTACTGGCTATTTAATTAGAAATGACTAAGAATAAATTTCTCTATCTTTGTAAAACACATCCTTATTATTCAATTTGAAGTAGTAATAATTTTCTAATAGGGTTACTAGTACTGTGAACAACATAAGTATTATTGAAAAGCAGTAGCACAAAACATGCATGGGATTTATTTCTGGATAATACATTTCTTAGACTAATTCTGAAATTCTTCTGTCCTGCACCTAATAGATGAGAGCATTGATTATAAAATACCATTGTTACTAAAACTTGCATTTTCTACTGAACTATTTTGATTTTGCTATATAAACTGCTAAACAGAAAAGTACCTCAGGTCAAAAGACCATAAAGATTATAAAGTGATTGACTGTAAATTATAAATTTAAGAGATTAAAGGATATTTCTTATTTGTAAATACTGATGCACTTGTATGTTAGATATTCATCAGTTTTTTCTTAATGTGTGATAAGAATAGTTACATTTCTACTCTATTCTACTCTTACAGTTCTACTCTAATGATTCATGTTGAAAAAAAATCTTCATTTTCTGAAATCTCAAATTATGTTACTGTGATAGAAACATTTGGATATAATACTTTTTAATTTATTTAAGAAATGAGTAATCTTCATATTGTTGATTTAATAAGTTCTCTGCCACAATGATACTACGAAATCTTAATTGGTTTATACTTCAATTTTAAATTCTTGTTCTCTGGTTTTGTCCAATAAACCCAGTCTTCCATTGTTGTTGTTGTTGTTGTTAGTTGTGAAGTCGTGCCCGACCCATCGCGACCCCATGGACAACGTTCCTCCAGGCCTTCCTGTCCTCTACCATCTTCTGGAGTCCATTTAAGCTCACGCCTACTGCTTCAGTGACTCCATCCAGCCACCTCATGCTACTACGAAATCTTAATTGCTTTATACTTCAATTTTCAACTTCAGTATAAGGAGCAGTCAGGGTTGATCTTCTCTGGTTTGGCCTTGCAGTTCGCAGGAGTCTTCTCCATATCAAAGGCCTCAACAGCCAGTCTTCCATAGCTAGTAGTTAACCATAAAAATGTGTATGTATTTCATATTTTTGAGGAGAAGTATTGTATCCATATATGGTAGAATGTTAATATATATGAGATTTCAGAAAATTGTAGTGGAACTTAATTTCTCCATAATCTTTTAGGAAGTGGCTTCTCAGAGTGGTGCTACCTGATGTAAGTTTGGCTCTTAAGCTGAAACAGATTCTCCAACCTTGTTCTATATCACCCAGTGATCTAGTAGGTCCTCTAATGCCTCTATCAAATGCAAAACAAATATTCAGGATGCTTGAAGCAGTCAAACCCTTTGGTATCGAGGGTAAATACTTGCCTGCCCACCTCAGATTAAATTACTCATTCAAGAAATTTTTATTTTCTGTGATTATTGCCACCTCCTCAATACCACAGCTAACTCACTGTCAAAATATTAAATAGACTGTAACCATGGAAATATGTAACACTTGGTCAAGTGTCTTGATGTTACAGATTCTGCTGTTTCTAAGACTAACTAGCAATATGCTATGTGTATGATCTAAATCTTGAACTTCCCAAAGTATAGCTATCAAATTTGCATTCCTAAATGACTCATTCTTCAGCATAAATGACATGGAGATGAAAAAAATGACATGGAGATGTAACAAAGGAAAGAATTAACTGATTAATTAATAATGTGTTAAAATCAGTAATGATCAATCTTTATTTTGTCTTTTTCCAATTGTTAAATGCTATTCCTTCTCAGAAGTGACTACACCAACCAGTCTTGCTGTTCAGAAGCTAAACACTACTGGGTTTAGCTAGTACTTGTTGGGAGACTTTTGTAAAATACTGGGGCTGTAAGCTAGACTGGGAATTAAAAACAATTCTGCAACAAAATAGTGGAAATCACTTCCACATGGCTGCCAAGAAAACTAAATCAGTGCATTTGGGAGATGATTAGAGGTTGAACACAACTTGAAAGAGAGTTTACTCATTATTCCAGATAATGAACAAGGGGTTGATTTGTGAGTTCATTAAAATGAGAGTATGGAATGGGTTATATCACTTTGGATACTGAACTGATGGGTGACCTATTATGAATATCATGAATCAGTCTTTTCCGTATTAAGACCTTAATACCCTAGAACAGTGATGGCGAACCTTTTAGACACCGAGTGCCCAAAAACCACTCCACCCCGCACCGCCTGCCCGCAGGGCCACCTACCACCTCCACGGCCCACCACAGCAGATCGCCCAGGCGGCCCTGCAGCACCATGACAGCCACACCCTCCACCCACGCCCTGCAGCATCATCTGCGTGCGATGGGGCGCGAGGGTGGAGTCTTGTCCCTGCTGCCTGGATGACATGTCCTTGGCTGTGCTGCTCTGCGTGGGCTGTGCCCAGCGGCGACTCTTGGGGCTGCTGGTGAGGGGGGCAAAGGGGGAGGTGGGGCTGGGGCAACGGTGCGCGTGCCCACAGAGAGGTCTCTGAGTGCCGCCTCTGTCACCCATGCCATAGATTCGCCACCACTGCCCTAGAAATAGAAAATAAACACAGCAGGCAAAATGCTGACATAGAGTTTTCATTTTGAAAGTTATAATTGTCTGATTGCAGCAGGTTATTTTGAAATGATTCCTCTAGTATTTTCTTCTGGTCATATTCTGTAGTAGTAGCATACCAATATATGGCTTGTGCAGAATCAACCAACAATATGTTATCTATATTTACAATATGTCTAGAAATTAGGGAGTTAATTGACATTTTTCTGATACTGTGGGTAATAACTAATCACTTTAAAATATTTTGGAATAGTATGAATCTATTGGGCCAAGTTTTTGGTTGCAGATAAACTCTTGTTTTAGCTGCATTGAACTATGTCCTTGCAACTGATTTTGGTGAATATATATTGATTTTGGATTTTCCTAAAAAAGTATTGAAAATATATATATAATCAACTTGTTAGATTAACAATATTGGCTGTGTAAGGGAAATTAGAAAATAAATGCAAAGCTAGCATTTTTATGGACTTTCTTGAAAAAGACCAGCAAACATATGAACATCTTTTGAAATTTAAGGTAATGAAATATCTTTATTGTATGTTCTGATATTTCACCAGTGGAAGTTTTTTTTTTTTTTTTAAATAAGAACAGACTATATGTGTATATTCCTGATAAGACTATTTTGCATATTGGTATATATTATATAACTTCTACTTTCTATTGAAAAAGCAAACCTGGAATTGTTTGAGTCTTAGTCCATTTTCCAAGCAAACTAATATTGTACAGGAACTGCTCTAGTACTGGAGAAGTGTCCTGGTATAGCTCCCAGGAGTGCTTTGCAAACTTTTCAGTGAACTCTTTTCAAGAACTGCTGAAATATCAGGACAGACAATAATGGTATAATTAAGCTCCATGATTCTCCAGAGTTTAACTAAGGAACATTAGGAGCATTGCAATGAGAGGTCAACCTGTCTGTAATTCAGCAGGCAGGTCTCGTTGAGTATACTAGACTTATTTTTTCATTTGTGCTTTATTTTAAGTTACCAGTGAATACAGATGCCTTCGTAACTGAATTTGTAGGCAAATTCACTGTCAAAAATAACATGCTAAAATGTCTTCTTTCCTTTAATCTTTTTTTTTTTTTTTGTAAAATGTTTGTAGCTCACCTTAATCTTTGCCACATTCCCCAGTTTTGTGCCTTTCAGCTGTGTATGGCTTAACTGGTGGAAGTTGATAAAGTAGATTGTATTGAAAAAATTTAGTTAAATTACATATTATAACCAAGTTGTCAACTCTGTTTACTCAATTCTATCTCTATTTAAATAATAAACTTAAGGTGGTGTGCTCAATTATGGTATCACATCAGTTCTAAAAACTCAAATTAGTGAAGGAGGAATTCAACAGAGCTTTGACTGGGCAACAGGAACTTGAAATGTATGAATGGGAACGTTGAAGGAATGGTTTTTCAGCTTGACTGTAATGCACTACTGTGTAAGCATTTTATCTGAAGTAATCAAAGTAGTTTTGACTTAAAACATGGGCATTCTTGCTGTATTTGTGCTGCATTTGTGCTTTTTCCTAAGTTCTCCCAGTAGCCAGGAAGTTATGTGTTTTAGGAAGGTGATGCTAAGAAGCCAGTAAAAATTACTTCTTTGACTCAGACCAGATTTCTTGACTTTATATAGCTGGTGTCTAAGAGATGCTTGTATTGCATGATATCAATCATTTCTTAATTATCCAGAGGATGTTTTTGTATTACATTTGAGATACAAAGTTCCTTCTTTTTCTGTAAAGAAGTCCCTGCTGATTTTACTCTGCTATTTGTTGCCAACTACAGGGGGCGGTCATATATTGCTATTGTCAGTTTTCTTTCTTCCATTTTCCAATTTAAATGAAAGAATATATATGTTTTGTTTTTGTTTTTTTAAAAAAATAAAGATAGTACAAATTTTGAAAAAAGAGTAAAGAAAGTAAAAAAAATAGTAAGTAGGTTAAAAAGGTACCAAAAAAATAGAATGAAAGAGAAGAAAATAAAAAGTTATAAAGAAACAGCTTCCAATCTTCTTAACAGCAGTTACAAGTACATTTATGTTTTACTCTCTTTTCTCTAAGGTTACAGTATAGTTTCAATATAATCTACCCTGTCTAATCAGCAAACTCATAAATCATAGACTCAGGTTTTTTCCTCCAGCAAAATGTTCATAAAAGGTTTCTAGTCACTGATAAATGTATTCATTCTCCTTTCTCTAACCAGACAAGTCAATTTTACCATCTCTGCTAAGAGTTTGTGTAAGTTCATGAAGTCCTCTCATGATGATGTTCCTAAGGAGTTATTATTTCTGGTTTTTAAGGACATTATCTGCATTAGTTTCTTTTTGTATTATCTCAGAATGATTATTTAAAGCTTGTTTTGAGAAGGATGCTAAGAATACAGTATATTGGCTCCCATGATTTTTATCATTTGATACACTGTCCTTGGTATCTGGAAAGATAGTCTCTGCTGGATGTAACAAATTAAATACAAGTAGTCCTTGACTTACAACCATTCATTTGTGACCGTTCGAAATTACAATAGCTGTGAAAAAGGTGACTTATCACTATGTTTCATGCTTACAACCATTGAAGCATCTCCATGGTCATGTGATCAAAAGTCAGGCGCATGGCAACTGTCATGTTATGACATGTCCCGGGATCATGCGATCGCCTTTTGTAATCTTCTGATAAGCAAACTCAGTGGAAAGCCAGATTCACTTTACAATTGTGTTACTAACATAACAGTTACAGTGATTCACTTAACAACTGTGGCAAGAAAGATTGTAAAATGGGACAAAACTCACTTAACAACTGTTGCACTTAGTAATGGAAATTTGGGGCTCAGTTGTGGCCATAAATTGAAGACCATCTATAGTGAGCTCCTTTTTTCATCCTGAAAAGATGCAATGGATATATTGAAAAGTTCCGAAGAAAGGCTTCATTTTAAATAATGTACAAAGAATTGTACAAAGGTTGAATGATCACAAAATTCTTTCATATCCTGTCACAATTGAAAGACATTCAACAGCATTTAAGTCATTCTTGTGAGTTTCCATTAAAAGAGACAGCTGAGTCAGAAACAGCATCCATTATTTATTTCGTTAAATGTAATCATTAATACAACTTCATTTGTTTGAGTTGCATGATTGCGCTTGTTTAGATTTGTCTCTTTTCTGGGATAAGGTGCTTTATTCTTTCCCTGCTTTGGGTTGTTCTTAGTAATCTTAACTTGTTCTCCCAGCAAGTTTGTCTTCTATAGCCATGGGCTGGATACTCCAAGTGCCAGTGTTTTGAGCTCCTGTGAGAAATGATAACTTGTCAGTATAGCCATATGCAAATATTTCAGAAGTGGTTTTTAAAGAGCCCATCTTCTTATTTATCAGTTGTTAAAGACAGAAAGATAGAAATTGCTGTTTATGCAGTCAGTAGGCATAATCTGTATCAAGATCTGCCATGAATTCCTTGCTTGTCTCTCATTGAGGACAAATTTGCTGGAGGAACAGTTACTGCTTCGGGGGGAAACAAATGAAGTCAGGGAATCATCCTGACTTTCCTTGCAGAAAGAGAAAGAAAGCTGCCTGCCAGTATTTTTAAAAAGTCAATAAATTTGTTGCCACTGCCCTAAATGATATGCTGCTGAGTGCCTTCAATGACTCTAGGCCTTACCACCGCTTCCAGCTCTCGTATTGATGCTGCACTGCAAGTTGTCAAACAGCTGATTGGTGCTTCAGGTATTCCTTTGCATCCCACAATTATTTTTACCTTATCTATGGGATCCCTTCCCCTTTAGAGTTTATGCAGGCCCTGCTCTAAATATTGCTGATTGTCAAGTTCTATTTCTATATTCCAATGCAGAGGATCATAGCTATTTGAGATGTGTTTAGAATAAGATTTATGTTGTTGTTTGTTTACTTACGATTTTAATGCCCAATGTATAATCATCAGTTTTTGGCTGCTTTGATAGTAGTATATGAACTTGGATTTGTTTTGTTTAATTTCTTTATTTCCACATGGCATCTTCTTTTATTGAAAGGTTAAATTAAATTCCAGGATTGCCACGTAAGTATGATCTTCAAGGGCCCCGCACGAGTAGTTAAAATTGAGTAGGTAAAGGTAAAATGTAGATTGTCCTGCTAGCTTATCAGCCCCCATCTTTCATTTCTTTCTATATTATGTCAGAACCCGATATGTGTTATCATTTTGGCAACATCATAGCTTGTTGTACATGCTTCTGTTCTTACATTAATTGTATTTGCACATTGTTTCTTTCAGATATAATCAGCATTATTTTGTGTTCATTTTTAACTGTTTATTGTTATGAAAAATGGTAGCTTTGAAGGAAATGTTCACTTTTGCATTTTGAAAGGAAAGAAAATGTTTGAAGAATCAAGTGCAATTTTAAGAGTAATGTATGATGGCTTGTCTGCTGTAATCTTGAGTTCTATACTATATAACTACATTGCATTTAGTACTCCAAGCATAGGAGTCCTGTATTAATCAAGTGCTTAAAAGTAAGCTAATTAAAAATATTACCATTTAACATTTTAAATGGTACAGAGGTGATCCTTTGGTTTCTAAACATGAAATTCAGTGGATGCTGCATTTGCCATCAATTTGTCTATCATTCTTCAATCCACATTATAATAGAGTTTGACAGCTCTCTTCATATTTGCAAGGATAGGCTTGTTATGTCATGATGATAATTACTTGCAGCAAAGTTGCTGATATTGAATGCATTAGGCCAGATTCTTTTTAGAAGTCTGTAATTAGCTTCCAATTTTATCTTGCACGCTTCTTCTATAGAGTTACAGTGATATTGGCTGTTATTCTGGGTTGATTGAGAGAGGAGAATAATCTCTTTCAAGAGCCTTCATTTGACAATTCCTTAACAATATATCTGCAGTTTACTTTTTTCTCTCTTGAGGAAGTTTGGTACTTGCTGTGTAATTACTTTGCAACAATCAAAAAGCCTCTCATCCTTAGCTGATGCTTGGAGAAATTCTGTTCTAATCAGATGCTATTTAGAAATGAGATTGATACTTTATAAGGCTGAAAGATAATGGATGAATGAATGATAACCTTGAATTTACTATTTGTCTCAGTTCTACTGACATTGGCATTGATACTGGACAAACATAAAATGTGTTGTGTAAAAGGGCTTTTAAAAACAATCAGAATACTCTTGATTTACTGGTTGGTGTTAGAGATCCCTATCTCCCATGGCACCTTTCTCCCATAGTTTCTCTCTGTCCAATGAGATTGAGCAGAGTCAGTACACTTTATGTTTCCTCAATCAAACAATGTGATATATTGGAAGAAAGTATCCCTTCTCTGTCACAGTTTCTGTCTTCTGGAATGATGTTTCTTCAAAAATGTATGGGCTTTCACCCTGATGATGTTTTGGAAAGCTTAATAAAAATTGGCTCTTCCTCTGGGATTTGGGGTAGGGTTTTGTAAAGCTCTGTTAGTCAGGATTTTTCTTAGTATGTATTTGGACACACAAATTTCTTTGTTTTTCTTATTGTTCTTATTTTATATAAGCCACCCAGAGTCATTTTAGAGGTAGCAGTTTCTAAAAATGTCAGCAATCAATCAGTCAATAAGAATATATGTAACCTATATTATTACATGGAGTAAATGTACAAGGGCTTTCTTGCTGAGTGCAAACATATATAAAACGGTTTGAATCTGGTTACTTGAAACATTATTATGCCAAATGACAAGAAATTTGCCTTCTCTTCATGCTCATCTGTGGCATCAGTTAAACTGATGGCACAAGGGCTGGGATTGCTGGTAATTTCCTCATTTGGTTGGGTATCCATTAAATCTTATCATGTGATATGTTCAGATTTTATGTCTCAATTGTTTAACTTGGCTTATACTTGTGTTAGTGACAATGTTGTTTATACTGTATGCATATTTATGGACTAAATTTAAATTTATTGAAATTGTAATTATTGTTATTTTATTGGCTTATTCAGTGCTTCAGATTCAGTTCCAAAAAGTTGCTTTAATGTGCACTAAGCACAAATGTAGCAATGATCTGCAAGTTTTGAAAGCAACTTCCAAAGGTAGTCTTGCTCTCCCAGGAACGTCCCTTTTCCATTCATTCTGTTGAGTCATTATTCTATCTTCTAATACAGTGGTTTTCAATCTTCTTTACTGGTAGTAGCCTAAACTCATATATCATATTGTGGTCTACCCGTTCCATTTTTCACTAGGACAATTGTTGAAGAATGGAAAGCATTATTGAAGCTTTGAGTTAAATTATTTGATAAAATGGAGCAGTCATGTTTAGAAAACCGTTTACCAGTTCAACAAAGATGGTATAAATAAATTTGCAACTTTCAAAATTGCTTAATTATTACACATGTCTGCATTATCAGTTTTAAATTATTTAAACTATAAAACAAAACAGGACCACACTAGGATTTTATTTTTCTTTTGTCACCAAGTGGAATATTCACTCTTGATCATATGTACACAGCTTAACACACACACACACACACCACAGCAAATTCAGGGAATTTATTGACGTTTTCCAAGCTCTTCTAAGAGTCTTTCCCAGAAAACCCCCAGTCCAGCGACAAGGCAACCCCCCAATAAGTTCCCAGCTCCATTCTGGATTGACTCCAGTACAAGTCCACGAAGCTGGAGCAGTCCATAAAGCAAGACAAAATAGAAACAAGGCAAGGTACAAACCAAGGTCCACTGTCCAAGGTCTGGAGAACAGGATTCAAGACAAAGACAAGTCCAAGAGGCAGGTCCAAGAGTCAAGGCATGAATCTAGGGTCTAAAATCCATGGTCAGGGTCCAGAGGCTCAACTAAGAGACTGGCAAATGCTAGGCACCAAAACAAATGCATTTTCCCAGCATTGTTTCCCTCCTACACTGTGCTAAATGTTGGCACCTGGTGCAGCCCATCAAGAGGGGCAAAGCTACTGCCTTGTACGTAACCCCATTGAGGTTTCATAGTTTTATTAATTCTGTTACTGAATAATTGACTTCTTAAATTTTATCTCAGCAAAATTTAAATTGGAGTTTTCTGGAATTTAAAATTATCAATAGAGGAGAATATATGTAGTTCAGACTTGAGCTTCGGAGTCCTTGGTGTTCTCTGAACTTAGTTGTTTTAGTGCAGATATTTTGTTACCCAATTCAGTACTAGAAGGGAGTGAGGTTTGTTTTCTGTTTATATACTATAGCTTGTCTTGTCAGTGTTAGTGGGGTTGTGATTTTCTCCTTAGTAGTCAACAGGGAAGAAATGTATTTTCAACCTTGTAAGATTCTCTTATTGTAATCTTACAATAAAGTATAGTAAGGGCGTGTTTCTCATCTGGACTGCTTTACAAGGCTGATAGAAACTCATTTGCCCATAAAATGAGTTTACCAGCTATTTTTAACTTAAGCTTATATCATATATTTGATAGTCAAATTTATACCTATGACCTCTATATATACCTTCTGGCAGTAAATGTAAATTTAAGTTAAACAAAGATCCTAGCACAAGTCAGAAGGGTCTATTACTGATCCATGAAAGTGAAATAGAAAGGAGCTTGATAAATGATAAATGTGAATAAGTACAAAAATTAAAGCCCCATTTATCTTTCTCAGCATCCAAATCCAAGTCCATCTGTAAACAAATCACTAGTTTACAAGGACAGATTACTTATCTAGGGTCTGTAATCTGTGCTCTTCAGGCAGAAATTAGGTGTCCAGTTCAGCCCTTCTGCTCTATTGAGCTGCCGTGCTATCAGCCCCCTCTACCACAAAAATCCTGCAGGAGAAGTGCAGTATGGACAACCATGGGATCTGGCAGGGTGAGAGCTGTGGACCATAAACACAAAGCTTTCACTGTGTCCCTGCATAACAGATACAATGCCCTTGCTGACCTTAACAGGGACACTAATGAGACAGGTCAAGGTAGTTGTGATGATGATAACTCAGATAAGCATGGGATCGTGGTCCAAGATGAAGAATTTGTTTTGGACAAGGGAAAGTATGAATCGGGTATTACACATCAGTCATGCAAGAAGAGCAAGGCATCCAAAAAGAGGAGCCACCTTCTGGTTGGTGATTCAATTATAAGGGCTGTAAATTTAGGAAAGGATACAGAGGTTTCGAAAGAGGTCAGGTGTCTTCCAGGTGCTACTGCCAGCAAGGACAAGAAGGGTATTTTTAAGATAGTCAAGAATGCCAGCAAGGACTGTGATATGGATGCTATTGTACATCTTGGCACTAACGATCTGTCCCCAAAAGATGTACTCTCTGTGCAGAATGATTTCCAGAGCTTGGGCAGGAACTTAGCAGGATAGGCTGTATGCTTACTTTTTCAGAGGTTTTACCAATGTATAAGGAATAAAATAGAAAAGGCCAGTGTATAGCAGAATTCAATATGTGGCTAAAGGAGAGTTTAAAGGGGAAGGCTTTGGTTATATTAATCACGATGTTTGTAGCTGGTCAATGAAAAAGTGTACAAAAGGGATGGTTTGCATCCATCAAAGAAAGAGACTGAGTTACTTGGCAATAAATTCACAGATTTTCTGGAGAAATATTTAAACTGAACAATGGGGACAGTGAGTTAATTGATACAGAACATTCCTTTCTCCGGCAATCTAAAAATTATAGGGTTATCAGTGCATGTAACATAGATTTGTGTGCGGACAAGAATATCAACCTTGCTGTCAAGAATATCAACCTTGCTGTCAAGCAAAATCAAGCTTTTAATAGTGAGTGCCACAGCAAGTACACTAATCAAACAGGTGGTAAGAAAATAGGGGAACTCAGGCACCACACAGGTTATGTAGAAAGTAAACACAGGGTCAGTCATAAAGGACTCAAATGTCTATACACCAATGCACATAGTATGAGCAATAAACAGGGTAAATTAGAAATTCAGGTAAATGAGAGCAGATATGATATTGTTGCCATTATGGAAACTTGGTGGGATGAAACCCACAAATGGAACACACAGCTAGAGGATTTAAATTATTTAAAAGAAACAGACCAAATAAAAGTGGAGGTGGAGGTACTCTCTATATAAGAAATAACTACATCTCTACAGAAATAGAGCACAACAATGATGAAAACTGTTTTGAATGCATTTGGGTCAATATAAAAGGGGGGAAATGACATTGCCATAGGTGAATACTATAGGCCACCCAACCAAACAGAGAAAATAGATGAATGTTTTGTTAGTCAGCTAACTAAGGTATGTAGGAAGCACATCACAATAGTAATGGGGGACTACCCTGACATCAACTGGGAGACAAACTCTGCACCAAGTGGAAGATCAAACAGATTCCTGACAAACCTAGCAGACAACTTTGTCACCCAAAAAGTAGAGAAGGGAACTAGGGGAACAGCCATATTGGACTTAATTCTTATTAACAGAGATGAAATGATAGAAGGTGTTGAAGCCACAGGAACCTTGTGGGGGAGTGATCATGCAATATTAGAATTCAACATTATGTAAGCACAAGCAATAGAACACACTCAAACTAGATTCTTGGACTTTAAGAGAGCTAATTTCAATAAACTTACAGCTTGGGAAAGATTCCATGGATGAGAATCCTAAAGGGGAAAACAACTCAAGAAGCTTGGTAAATTTTGAAAAGTGAAATTATAAAAGCCCAGTCTAGCACAATACCAGCGAAGAAGAAAAATAATAGCTCTCAAAAGAAAACAGCATGGCTGCATAAAGAACTCTCTGATAAATTGAAAGAAAAAAAGGACAAGTATAAAAAGTGGAAAGAGGGGCACATAACTAAAGCAGAATATCAGCAAATAGCCCGAGGCTGCAAAGATGGAGTGAGGAAAGCTAAGGCTCAAAATGAACTAAGGCTTGCAACGAAAGTCAAAAATAACAACAAAAAAAGCTTCTTTCAACATATAAAAAACAAGAAAAAAAGTTAAGGAAATGATTGGTCCATTAGTGGGAGAAAGTGGCAAGAGCGTCCATTAGTGGGAGAAAGTGGCAAGAAATAGGGAGAAAGCAGAACTACTTAACTCGTTTTTTGCATCCGTCTTTACACAAAGGGAAAAAACAGTCCAACCTATCAAAAACAGTACTGTAAAAAACAGATTAGAAACACAAGTTAAGATAGGCAAGAAAATGGTAAATGAGCACTTGTCCACCCTAGACAAGTTCAAATCACCAGGACCAGATGAATTACACCCCAAGGTTCTGAAGGAACTGGCAGATGTGATCTCAGAAGCATTGAACTATATTTTTCAAAGATCCTGGAGCACTGGGGAATTACCAGAGGACTGGAAAAGAGCTGATGTAGTTCCCATCTTCAAAAAAGGGAAAAAAATGGATCCAGGAAACTATAGACCTATCAGCCTGACCTCAATACCTGGGAAGATTCTGGAAAAGATAATCAAGCAACAAATCAGTGAACACCTAGAGGGAAACAAAGTCATTATCAAAAGCCAATATGGGTTTGTCAAAAACAGATGCTGCCAGACAAATCTTACTGCATTCTTTGACCAGGTGACAAAATTAGTGGACCAGAAGAATGCTGTGGATATAATTTACTTGGACTTCAGTAAGGCATTTGATAAAGTAGACCACAACCTACTACTTGATAAAATAGAAAAATGTGGGTTAGACAGCATCATCACCAGATGGATTCGTAGCTGGCTGACCGGCCATACTCAGTGTGTGGTCTTCAATGGAACTACATCTACATGGAGGGAAGTGTATAGTGGGGTGCCCCAGGGCTCTGTTTTGGGCCCAGTGCTCTTCAACATCTTCATCAATGATTTGGATGAGGGGATAGATGGGGAACTCATCAAATTTGCAGACCACACCAAGCTGGCAGGAATAACCAACACTCCAGAAGATAGGTTTAAGATACAGAAGGATCTTGACAGACTTGAACATTGGGTGCTATCTAACAAAATGAAATTCAATGGTGAACAAAGTAAAGTTCTACATTGAGGCAAGAAAAACCAAATGTACAGGTATAGTATAGGTGGTACCTTACTCAATAGTAGCAACTGTGAGAGGGATCTCGGAATCCTAGTGGACAATCACTTAAATATGAGCCAGCAGTGTGCTGCAGCTGCCAAAAAGGCCAACACAGTGCTAGGCTGCATTAACAGAGGGACAGAATCAAGATCACGTGAAGTGTTAATATTACTTTAGAATGCCTTGGTAAGGCCACACTTGGAATACTGCATCTCACCATAATGTAAAAAAGATGCTGAGACTCTAGAAAGAGTACAGAGAAGAGCAACAAAGATGATTAGGGGACTGGAGGCTAAAACATATAAGGAACTGTTGCTGGAACTGGGTATGTCTAGTTTAATGAAGAGAAGGACTAGGGGTGACATGAGAGCAGTGTTCCAATATCTCAGGGGTTGCCACAAAGAAGAGCGAGTCAAGCTATTCTCTAAAGCACCTGAAGGCAAGACAAGAAGCAACGGATGAAAACTAACCAAAGAGAGAAGCAATCTGGAACTAAGGGGAAATTTCCTGACAGTTAGAACAATTAATCAGTGGAACAACCTACCTCCAGAAGTTGTGAATGCTCCAACACTGGAAGTTTTTAAGAAGAGACTGGACAGCCATTTGTCTGAAATGGTATAGGGTTTCCTGCCTGAGCAGACTAGATGACCTCCAAGGTCCCTTCCAACTACTACTACTACTACTTATTATTATTATTATTATTATTATTATTATTATTATTATTATTATTATTATTATTATTATTATTATTATTATTATTATTATTATTATTATTATTATTATTATTACTACTGCTTTTGAAATTTGTTCAGAGTTAATATTATAGTTATTTTACCAGAACTTTGATGTCCATATGCCAATTGAGTGTGAGCTGAATCCGTTAATAAGATGAATAAACTATAATATATGGGCTAAAGTGATACACTTATCAAGGAAAAATTGTATATAATAGAACATATGCAGGATCCTAAGGGGAGATTTTTTTTCTAAGCTGAATCTTTCTAGGGAAAGAAGTATTAACATGTAGTTCAAGATATATATAATTCAATCACTTGAAAATAAATTTATAATGTCAGTGTCTTGGAGGTTAAATATTTGTTCCTTTGCTAGCAATTTCAATCTCACATTATTTACATAAAAACATATCCAATAATATACACATGAATAACATATTTTGCAGTATTGCAGATCAGAGACAGAAATGTACCTGAGTTTTTGTTAATAATGAAACAAATGTTCAATCTGCTTAGTAAAATATTTATCACACAAAGAAAGATGCATTCAGGGCCCGTGAACAAAGTATTCAAATTATTATCAAATAAGAATATAAATTTCTATGGACTGCTATCTGTGACAGATGATACAATTTTATATGTCATAGAATAAATTTTCAAGTTATAATCTAAAGGTGAACATTTATCTATTGAAGAATGAAAAATGAATTCATATTTAAATGTATTAACAAAGCATCACATATCTCCTAAATTAAATTCACACGAAAAGTCTTTCCAAATATATTCCACTATAGAACAAGAGTTTCAATTGGCCCTCAGCTCTCTGCATCCACATTGATGCTGAATTTAGTGCAGACCCTCATTTGGCACAGCACAGAACTTCTAAGCTCATGCAATCTACAGTACTCAGCTGCCAAACTAACTGGATTATAGGTTCATATCATCATGCCTGAAACTCTAATCAGGCACTAACGCATTAAGTAAGTTTTCAGCTTCAGTAATACTATGAAAGGATCTCTAGATACCATCTGATGCTTTAAAAACAAGTCAGCTGGAAACTTTCTAAAATACTTTTTATTGCTTTTAAAATAATAACAGAAAAAGAAAAAAAACAAAAGGAAACAAAGTACAAAGATAGATACATTATAAAATTACAAAATAACTGCATAAAATAAGTAAAAAATACAAGAAATAAAAATAAGGTGTAGTTACAATTCTGTATATAATTATTTAACACAACATTGTGCAAGTATGTGTATATGACTATCATGTTTTTTTTAACCTACTGTATTTTGTATAAATAAGTCCAATGTTTCATTATACTTATCCATACAATGTCTATGTCCACTTACAGGTAGCAAATATAATCAAGTCTTCAATTAATTGAGTAAATGGGACCATACATTTTGTCTTTCCATTGTTGCATTATCAGTCTTTGTTGCATAGAGAAAATATTTATATTGTTCAGTTGTCAAATTCCACATACTAGGGAGACTCTCTCAATTGCATTTTCTGTAAGCTGTTCTCAGAATCGAAGAGCATCTTAACTATTTACTGAACAAAGACGTTTTCTATAAATATTTTCCAGATATTTGTGCAGGAATTCTCGTTAGAATATAAATTAATCTGGGAATAATTTTCATTCTAAGAGATTCACCTTTTCCCAAATGAAGGTTTAATGAATCCCATCTATCCAAATCTGAAGAAACCTCTTTATATATTTTATTTACCTTAAATGTTACTGGCTTAAATTTTCAGTATAGACATATCTAAGTATTTAATAGATTCAGTTCAAATATGGAATTGATATGCCTTAAATGGATGGATAACCAAATTTTGCACCTATTGGCATCAACTCTGATTTAGACCAGTTAATAGAATATCCAAATATTTTATTAAAGGCATCTATCATTACTACACTGAAATAATAATGTAAGGAGAATATCATCTGCAAATAAAACATTTTATGTTCAATTAAATTATATACTACTATGTAAATCTTCCTATATTGTCTAATAAAGGTCCCACACAAATTTCAAAAGCAAAGGTGAAAGGGGATAATAAAAATATATAAAACTTTATTTTAGATATTATATGGGGAACTCATATAATATCTTGATCCATTTTATAAATCTCAAAGAAAATCCAAACCTATTAAATACAGCAAACATATACTGTCTAAAGATAGCTGGAATATTGAGCATTCTTCTCACAGACCAGGATTCTAAAAGAAACAAATGTATTTCTATGTTAGCATCCTTTACAAGGAATATAATACTTAATGCAATACTTAATCTTATAATACTTAATGCAATACTTAATCTCTTTCCGTTCAGTGGTTTGAATGGGTGTCTCTATGCAATACATCATTTTTTGCAGCAAACCTGAAATATAATACTCCGCTTTGGTCTGTAACTTTCTTAACTTTTTCTAGAGTTCAGCTCAGCATTCAATACCATAATTCCAGATATTCTTCTAACTAAACTAAATCAACTAGCTGTGACTGACCACACTTGTAAGTGGATCATAAGCTTTCTAACAGACAGGAAGCAGCAGGTGAAGCTAGGCAAAATCACATCAGATACTTGTACAATTAGGCCAGCCCCCCCCCCCAGGGTTGTGTGCTCTCTCCACTTCTCTTCTCTCTATATTCCAATGACTGCATCTCAAAAGATGCCTCTGTTAAAGTACTGAAGTTACAGATGATACAACAGTGATTGGTCTCATTCGAGACAATGATGAATCTGCGTACAGACAGGAGGTTGAACAACTAGCCTTGTGGTGTGTGGTGCAACAATCTTCCTGAAACTTCCTGACAGTTAGAACAATTAACCAGTGGAACAACCTGCCTCCAGAAGTGGTGAATGCTCCAACACTGGAAGTTTTTAAGAAGAGACTGGACAGCCATTTGTCTGAAATGGTATAGGGTTTCCTGCCTGAGCAGGGGGTTGGACTCGATGACCTCCAAGGTCCCTTCCAACTTTATTATTATTATTATTATTATATGTCACTGTGAATCTTGAACTAAACATATCAAAACTGTGGAAATGATAGTAGATTTTAGGAGAAACCCTCCTATACTACTACCTATTACAATACTAGACAAGACAATATCAACAGTAGAGATTTTCAAGTTTCTAGGTTGTATAATATCTCAAGTCTTAAAATGGACACCTAACATCAAAAACATCATGAATAAAGCACAACAAAGAATGTTCTTCCTATGCCAACTCAGAAAGCTCAGACTTCCCAAGGAGATGCAGATACAGTTCTACAGAGGGATTATTGAGTCTGTCATCTGCACCTCCATAACTGTCTGGGTTGGCACTGCAACCAAACAAGACAGACACAGATTTCAACGGATAATTTGAACTGCAGAAAAAACAATTGCTACCAATCTGCCTTCCATTGAGGACCTGTATACTGCACGAGCCAGAAAGAGGGCTGTGAAAATATCTACAAATCCCTCACATCCTGGACATAAACTGTTTCAACTTCTACCCTCAAAATGACACCATAGGGCATTGCACGCCAAAACAACTAGACACAAAGACAGTTTTCCCCCTATGCCATCACTCTGCTAAACAACTAATTCCCATAATACTGTCAAACTATCTAGTAAGGCTGTATTACTATTATTCTTTTCATCTTCCCTATTACCTATTTCCTAATCTACTTATGACTATAACTTTGTTGCTTGTATCTTATGATTTATATTGTTTTATTTAGTATCCTAGTATGATTTATGTTGATTGCTTATTTTAGTATCCTATGACTATCACTAAGTGTTCTATCTTATGATTTATTTTTACCGATGACTATGATCATGATTTATCATTTATTGCTTGTACTTACACTGAGAGCTCATGTACCGGAGACAAATTCCTTGTGTGTCCAATCACACTTGGCCAATAAAGAATTCTATTCTATTCTATTCTATTCTATTCTATTCTATTCTATTCTATTCTATTCTATTCTATTCTATTAATATAAGGGAGAAGCACCTTTCCTACTAGGAAATTGACCTTTCAAAATAAAAGTTACTGGATAAATTCAGGAAGTTTTGATCTATAAATGAATTATCTGTATACTTAATTTTAATAAGAAGAGAATTTGGATATCTGATATAGGATATATCTATTGGCCATTATTTATTGGATTTCTTTGGCATCTGATTCCCTAGAATGTATATATAAATAATTATTTGAATGGCGTGGTGGTCTATAGGTGAAGACGCTTGCTTCCCTTCCTCTTCCTGATTTATAGATGTCAATTATTTTAATAAATTGCTTGTTTTTTTTAAATGAAACTCAAATGAACTAATTGACAAAAATAGACTTGATCACAATTATTTTTTAAATTAACGTAAAGAACTAAAGTTATCACTTTTAAATCTCTAAGTGACATGTTGTGTATAAATATTGTTATGTATCCTAAAAGTGGGCTCACTATATGAAAATTGCTTTGTTTCTCTACTTATATAGATAACTTTCTGGCATTATATTAATACATTTAATTGTGCTCTAAACCTATTGCATGAGAAAATTGGTTTGCAGTTATTTGATTTCCCCAGGTATGCTAATCACTCACACTTTTTTGACTCTTCTTGGCACAGAGTTCAGTTAAACTGGAAGACGGTGAGTTCTAGTCCCACCTTAAGCACAAAGCTAGTTGGGTGATCTTGGGCCAGTCACTCTTTCTTAGCCCTAGTAAGGAGGTAAGGGTAAACCACTTCTGAAAAACCTTACCAAGAAAACTGCAAGGACTTGTCTAGGCAATCTCCTAGAACAGAGGTTCCTAATCTTTTCGGCACCAGGGACCGGTGTCCTGGAGAAAGTTTTTTCTGTGGACCAGAGGGGTGTGGTTTTGTGTACTGCCTGCATCCCATGGATGGGGCTTTGCTTGTTTGTGTGGCCCAGCTGCTGGCATGCTGAGGACCGATGCCAGTCCACAGACCAGGGGTTGGAGACCCCTGTCCTAGAATCAGACATGACTGAATAGAAGGGAAAAAATGCCAACATATTCTAAATGTAAAATATATTCATGTCTTTGATGGATTGAGCTGGGAAATGTTTCAAAAACAAACAACAAAGATATTTCAGTTATTCTCCATTGGATAGTGTTTGAAATAAATTAGCTGCATATTTTAATTTCAAAGCCAAGTGAAATTCATTTCAGCCACCTATAGCTTTAAACTCTTGGTTTTCTCCCTGCACATGTTTCATTATCAGGCTAGGTAATATCATGGAAGTGACGTTTGTGGGATGTTTATATATAGCAGCCTGTCCTTCCTGCCTTGCATGAGTTTGAGCAGGATGTGTTGATTGGTAGCATTGTTTTTTCTTTGATTGGCATGCTATTGGTTAATGCTTATTGTATGATTAGGTGCTGATTTCTGCTATCTTGGTTAATAGATTATAATAAGAGGAAATGTGCTTTGGGCTGTTTGTCCTTTATTTGACCTTTTCAATATTCCTAAATAACATTTATTTCTTTATGTCTGTTGATTGTTAACTTGTCAGACTGTCAAGGTTCTATGAATTCTTTTGCATTCTTAAACCTGGCTTGATCTAAAATGGAAGTAGTGGTGTTCTCACTCCTATTTCATATGTTAGATCAGGAGTCCCCAACCCCCAGGCTGTGGACCAATACCGGGCTGCAGCATGCCAGTAACTGGTCTGCACAAACAAGGAAAGCCCCATCCACAGGATGCAGGCAGCACACAAAACCACTCCCCCTCCGGTCTGTGGAAAAACCTCTCTCCACGTAACCGGTCCCTGGTGCTCAAAAGGTTGGGGACCTCTGTGTTAGATGACAGTTTTGTCATCATCATCATCATTGTCACCAAAGCCAAGGCCATTGTAAAGTAGCACATACTAACTGAGCGCTCGACTACCAGCACTTTAATAGAACACAAAAGAAGTGACATAAAAAAGCCTTGTTCAGATGAGCAGAACTCCAGTAATATTTTGTCTACAGAACATTTCCCCAAGCAATAGATGCCCACACAACTTCATAAAATAGCGTTTATCGATGCAACCAACCATAGCACAATCACTACAATCCATAAAAATGATAATATTTCCATAATTAAAAATATTAAAAATAAGTTAATATTTTTAAAAATATTAAAAATAAAAATAATTAAAAAGAAGTAAAAGAAGCCAACAACAATCCCTTGGCATAATTGTAATTCACAAACCAATAAAATCCTCCAAAGCACTCTCAACAATCCCAAAGGCTCAGTAGTCAAAGAAGACAAAACATTTACAATATATAATGTCTGTGGACACATCTACAAACATCAATTCCCAGGTAGAAGATATGAAGAAAACTCATCAGTTTCACAGCCCATGAAGAAGTTCAACCACAGTTTGAACTGAGAAGCTATAGTCATTTTATGTTAAGGCAGGCAGAAGAATATTCCTAGAAACATGGCAGTCTGACAAATTAGTAATCACCGCACTAAAGAAATAAGCCCTATAAGCATTGAATAAATCAAAGAAAGGGTCAGATAGCTTAGAACACATCCTCCCTTGTCCTCTATTAACCAACACCAGTATAAGCATGAACTAGCATCTAATCACCACAGTGACTACCAGAGTATAGCATGTCAATCAAAACAATACCACCAATCAAAACATCCTGTATAGTGATTGGGGAAAAAATTAGTAAAATTTTGAGGTCTGCCTAAATGTGAATATGCATAATAAGTTGTTTTTATGGATATTGTTGAATATGACTTATTTATTTGCAGTGCATGTGATTATATGTAATCTTGTCCACGTTTATTCTATGACAATTCCCATTTACATCCAAGTTAGATGAAGTAAGTACCATAAGCAGCTTTTGGAACTAGAGGATAGAATTGCTTTAAACTTCTATTCAGGATTATGAACCTTATATACTACTTTATTTGCCCAATAAAGGAGTATTTTTCTCTTTTAAATATTCCTTACTGTTATAAGCAGTGCTTTTTTTGTAAAAAAAAAAAAAAGGTGCCGGAACTCACACATCTCATACAACCCACTTTGCCTACCCTACAAGGTTCCATCCAAAAAAGGTGCCGGAACTCCGTTCTGAGTGTTCTATGAGAAAAAAAGCCCTGGTTATAAGAATAAGTTAATGAACAAAATTATATTTTATAGCAGAAGATTTTTATGAAAATATCTTCAATAAATGTTTTAAGAGTTACAGATGTATTTGTGTATACATACTTTTCTAGCAACTTATCCTGGTTAGCATGCATTGTATCAACAATATTACCATTCTTCCTGGGCTTTTATTTGGCTAATAGCATGAAATATTTCCTCTATGGTAATTGATTCTGTCATATTTTTAAAATGCCATAGTCATCTTTCAAAGAAAATGTATCTTGTTAAAGGTTCAGTCTGGGGACTTCTGCCACTGGGGTAAGTAGGAAGCATAAAACATAAATTTAAAGAGAGAAAATGAAAGTACAATTAACAAGGAGAGATTAAAAAATACAAGATTTTGGAGTACAAGGCTTTGAGAGATGCTTTAAATATAAGAATTGACAAATATTTAGGTCAGTGTCTTCTAACATACAGACATTCCAGCAACCCTACCCAGCATGAACACAGACTTCACACTGTGGGATATGTGAGACTAATGGTGCTAGAGACCAGCAAGAAATAAATGCTAACACAACCTGAAAGAGCAGATGGTAGCTTATTAGAAAGTCTTTAAATATATAAGAATAATTTAATAGTTCCCTTGTATGTGTTGATTAGTGGTGATATTCTTGAAAGAAAGTCTTTATACACAAAATGCCATTTTGAAATGAAAGGGGTGGTGGCTATTTGGCCTTTTTTCTTTATAAATAGTGCTTTGCCAGGAAAACCAAAGGAACTAATTTATATATTTAGATATATAAATGTCTAAATTTATAATTTATCAGAAACAATGAAAGCTGTTGTTGTTGAATTATAGAAAATCTATAAAATTACATAATGAATTCTACAAGCTTTTTGACAATATAATTAAATCATACTTGGATAACTTTAATAAAACAGGTACAGATTTCTGAATAATACATATTCTATGATATGCCTTCGTACAGTTATATGGATATATTGATTTAATTCTTTTCATAAAATCAACATATCAAAGAATATTTTGATATCTCGTTTTAAAGTACAATGTAAGGTTATAATTGAAACAGCAACTATTCCGAAGTGTTGAGTCATTCATATATGACAAATGTTCCATGGTATTTTTGTGTCCATCGTACTACGCAATATTCCATATAAGATGAGAAAAAATAGACATTTGGAAGTTGTACTCTTTCCCTAGAAGTACATCTCTGAGTTAGGAACTACATGTTTTGAAGGTATATTTTTTTTAATGCTGAATGTATTACTCCCTGACAATAGCCTTCTTTTTTATTTTATTATATAAGATTTGTGTTTAACTTGTATGTCACTCTAAGTTTTTATGAGCTGGGCAGCCTATAAATATGATTTCAAAGAAATAAATAAATCAGGTGGGTAGCCTTTAGGATACTGTTTCTATAGAAACAGTAACACAGTGAAGAACCACAACAGCTGACTTCCCATTTTGTATTGGAAAGAACTAAAGCTTAGGGCTAAATCACATGTTTCACATGCAACAGATCCTCGATTCTATCAGCTCTCCAGAAATAGTTGAAAAAAAACAGTAATTGAAAGCACAAATGATTATACTATTTCCTACATTGTACCTAATTCTTTGGTACTTATTTTTCTTTAAATTGTGAAATAATAATAAAAAGTAGCATTTAATAACTTTTGTATGTTTTGGTTAATTATTGCTAAAATCTTTGGTCATGGCATGTATAGTGATCACCTATAGCTCTCATTTTAGCTTGGTATCAAATAAAAGTTTAATAGGTTTATTGTCTCAAACTTGCTCTGACCTAAAGTTTATTTATTGGAACAATGACCAGATATAAAAGAATACCAAATATTATCCGTTCCCCCTTCCCACACGCACACACTTTCCATTGGTATTTGGAAAACCTAAGCCATATCAATGTTTTTTGTCCAAATGGACTGTATTTTTTAATGGTAAGAAAGTTTTAGCTCTGGTTTTATTTTTTGTTTTTCTTAGCTGCATTGGAATAGCCCTGTTATGGCCTGTGAAGTGAAACACTATCAGGTTTAAGATGCATAGGCAACATGTAAGAAAAGCATTAGGGGAAAGAATGATTAGTTTCTGTATAAAAATAGTACCCTAATAATTATGTGAACTATTGTTGATTTTAAGGATATTGAAATAGATGTAAGTAAATTATGGCATTAAAGAAGGCAAGAGTCTGCCATGAGTCATGCTGACCAGCAAAGTTAGCTACTGATAAAAAAATTAGCTTGGCTGCAGTTTATAGAGCTATTCTGATCCTATTAATTATATAGAAGAACAATCAAATGTGTATGTTTAAGGTAGAAGACATGTAGAAGGCATACATATATGATATGTGGAAAACAGAATATAGATGGCATATTTATTATAACTCTAAAATAAAACTCTGGATTTATACCATAATCCTAGTCTTGTGTGCTTGATTGTTTCTAGAAAAAAAATACATATTTTTCTGTTGAGATAACAACAACAATAACAATAACCGACAACGACAACGACAACGACAACAACAACAACAATAATAATAATAACAATAATAACAACAACAACAACAACAATAATAATAATAATAATAATAATAATAATAATAATAATAATAATAATAATAATAATAATAATAATAATAATAATAATAATAATAATAATAATTTGGAAGGGACCTTGGAGGTCATCTAGTCCAACCCCCTGCTCAGGCAGGAAACCCTATACCAAATGGCTGCCCAATCTCTTCTTAAAAACTTCCAGTGTTGGAGCATTCATATTTATATTATTGTTTAAATTTGATAGAAAAACATTTCTTCAATAAGATATGAAGATAATGATACGAAGATGATTTGTGAATTATCACCATATATCTCTAATAGTAACTACATTAGATTAAAAGTAGGATTATTGAACCCTTTTTCTTTTCATTCCAAATACATTAAATTTAAATTCCCAAATAACTATCTAGCATATCTGTTTTGTAATGGAAATGATCACAATTGAACCCCATTTTCTTAAAAGCTGATTTAGCCATGTTTACCTTTTGTGTTTATCCTTCAGTCATATGGTACCCTAACAATTTTGCCATTTTACTTCTACTCCCCACTCAGAATATTCAGTGACTCATTTCTGGAAATCAATACCTACAGATCAAGTTTGGGCCTAAATTTATGCACCTTGCTATCTAGCCTTTTTTTTTTTTTCAAATTAGAAGTTTTAAGTTATAAAAAATGTTCTACATCTTATAATTGAGAAAAAGGCATAAATGCTGCATACTAAAAATATAAAAGGAATTAGTAACACTGATTAGATATACATTTGATTGTATTAGCTCCTTTTATCTGATTTATACTGATAGTGACAAAATATTCAGAGAAATTCAGCTAATTGTCACTTGTATTTAGAAACTCATCCTTGATTTCTTTTTTATTGGCTATTAGATTCTACTAGACAGTAATAGATATTAGTACTTTTGGAGACAGAAAAAATATATATCCAAAATGAAGACAAATTTAAATCATCATGAAATATCGTCATGTTTGAAATGCTAAGTAAATAACTGTTGGAATATTATATCTTATTTGTATATTACAACCATCCCAGTTTAACTATTATTTTGATTACATTCCAGAACAGGCAAGAATCAAACACTGCAAGTGATGGATTTTCACCTCTCAGTCTTCTAGAGTTGACTACAAGAGGTATGGAATATAAATACTTGCTTTATTTATGTAATTGCATTTCTTTGCTCAGAAATGTAACAGCATTTTATGCATAGAAACATTCAGAAAATCAAAAATGTAAACATGTTTTTGATCCAGGATTTTCATTTCATTCAGCTTTGACTGACACTTCTCTTCTGTATTGAAAGTTATTAATTCACCCATCCCATAATCAAGTTATCTAGTTTCATAACCTTTTAGTTGCCTCAGGCATATTTATGTTATAATATCAACTAGTTGAATGCAGTTGACAGAAAGGGTGATTCCTAACTTTGAAGAAATGCTCAATGTGCCTCTCATTTTTTTAATTGGTTATTGTAATGCGGATTCATTGCTGCAACTCATAACACAGAGTGACATGGGATTAATTGTACTATATCACTGGTACTTACTGGTAGAGTAGCTCATAGGCTTATAAATTCATCAAATATGATTGTTGGTTTCTTATATAAATAACATCCTTGGGGAAACAAAGGCTTTTAATTGTGTATGCATTTCACAAATAAAAATATCATATTACATGTGTGTCTTGCTTTATTTAGCATTGAGGATCTTTTTTGAAGCTGTGTTAATCAGAGGTACTATTTGACTATCACAAGAAATTCTTAATACTTACTGTTTTGTATTCCTAATACCCAATACAACAGATTTACATAATTGACATCAAAGATATTTTGATATTGATAAAGCAACTGGCATGGATTATGGGTAGAGTTCTTTAATACATAGATAAAATGTTGAAATATTAATAATAAATAGTTTAGCTTATTATTGAATCCAGTATAAATACTATTGTTTCTAATTCTAAGGAATGCTATCAAAGTCGCTTTTCCTATCATTAGAAACTTATTGACTTTGATAATGGATCATAACATATTTACAATGCTGGATATCATTCCATATGCAGCTTCGGTATCATGCAATGAGCCTTTCCCTTCCACTGTCTAGCCATCAAATATGCATATTCTCAATATGTGGGCAGTAAGTGGTTTTAAATATCACATGACATACAGGATTATGGAGAGACCATTTTCAAGAGCTGCTAATTAAGGCAACTTCATTTGTATTCTACTGTTTGTTAAACATGTCCTCCACAAGATTTACACATGCACAAATTACATACAAAGTGAAAATTATTTGTTCAAAATTTTAATAAACAGCATTTTTTGCTCCACCCTCCCCTTTTTTTCTTTTAAGGTTTCTCTCTTGCTATTTTATCTGTTGTCTTTCTTCCCGCTGTCTTTATTTTAAGTTATTTTAATTGCCTTTTTCATCTTATTTTGATATAGCTATCTTTTAAAAGCTGTTATAGCTTTCTGTATCTTTGTATAATAGAGTTTTCAAAAGCAATTAGTACAAATTGCTAATTGTTTAAATAAATAAATTGTTTAAATAAATAAATAAAAACTAAATAAAAATCCATTGCATTAGAAATATTTCATACACAATATTTTGTCTTAAATTAAATGTGCTTAACAATTATGTTAATTGTTAAGATGTAGCAAGGAAACAATGGGAGGCTGACGGAAACAAGGGAGAATTTAAAAACGTGCAAGAAGTATTTTAATGCAATTATGAAAAAGTGAACTTAGTTTTGTGATGTTGCAATGCACATTTGATCATCTTGGCATTGTGATTGTTAAGGGATTCTTATGCTGATGATAACTGGATTGTATCCATATTGCTTTCTTGGCAACAATATGAAAGTGGTTTGCCATTTTTTTTATCTGGGATTTTTTTTTCTTTATCTGTTTTTGTCTTCTTAGTTTAGTTTACTGTCTTGAGATTTCCGGATAAATTCCTGTCCAAACCTTATGTTTTTAAGCTTGCTAGCTGCTTACATTTGCTGTAGGAAAGATAAATAATTAATATATACTGGCATCATTAAAATTCTCAACTGGCTTATATAGATATACATGCCAGAAATGATAAGATTACTTCAAAACGTGATAAGTTTCATGGCAGTGCACGACAAAGCAGGTTTTTAAGGTGTTGCCAGGCTTCTCAATGTAACAAAGAATCTTGTCAAGATATTGGAAACTTAATAAACAGCTTAAAAATAAGATTACACTTAATTCTAAATAAGTGATTTATTTTGTCAAAATAGATTTGTTTTGCATTCTTTTGAAACCAATATCTGTTCTGGACTCAGTAGCATGCCGTGGTTTTGATAAGATTCCACTAAATACATACTACTGTAATAATTGGGAGACAATGGGTGCTTTCACTTACTGAAAGTGGTAGTTATTTGGATACAGAAATATCCATGTGTCACTTTTATATGTATGTATTATCAGTGGTGGGATTCAAATATGTGAACAACTGGTTTTCTGTGTGGATGCCGCTTCTGGAAGTCCATTCTGGACCTGGGCAACAGAAAAATTAGCTACCGGTTCTGCAGAAGTGGTGTGAACTGGCTGAATCCCACCACTGCGTATTATACATATGTATTATATGTATTTATATATATATATATATATATATATATTAATTATTCAGTAAAGGTAGGCATAATAAAGACATAATTTGTATATAATTTTTACTGGTAAAATTGAGACATAGTCCTAACTATGAGATTGTTACTTACACTAATATTTCTAGTATGATATATTTACTAATTATTTTCTTCTTTTTTAGTAGAGATATTTATCTGTGATCAGGCACATAGTTATTTCTCCTGTTAAGAAAGTATACATAAATGTATACAAGAAAGCAAATGGGAAATAAATAGTTTGGCCTTTTCTCCATGTTTTGGAACATTTCCTTTTTTGGGTCTTCAGAGGGCCACATGGATTCTGAATTTCCAAGAATGACAAGTCAGAGTTTAGAAAAAAATAAACGTATATGGGCAACTGATTTTAGCATATAGATATTTAATTTTGTCAATTTTATAAAATTTACCTTCATTTTTATGTCATGGTGTTGCTTTGCTGCTGAAATCATACATTTGTTTAAAAGTTACAATTCCAAATGGAGATTTAAAAGCTGAAAAGTTCTATACGCTCAAATCTGACTTTAAGTAATTACTAAAACAAGCCTGTCATATTGTTCAAAAGCAGTTGCCAGGCCTAAAGTTCTTGCAAAGCCCCTTTCAAGACGTTACACTATATAAAATTACATTGATATGGCAGCTGCTAATTTAGTGCTGTGTAGAAGGTCTTTCCCATCTGTTCACTCTTGCAAGTTTTAAAAGGTTTCTTTTTCTTTGCATGTCATGTCTTTCCCCATTTATGTATATTTTCTTTAAATTATTTTTATGCCTATGTTTTGCTTTTTAGTATTAAATGACAAATCTTAAATACTGGACTACACTTTATAATTACGAATGTGAATGTTTTTATTTAAACTAAATAGAATGATTGATGTGAGGATGAAGAGTTTGATGTACATGCATTGTCACTGTTTTTCTATCACTAACTTATTACGGTGACTCCTGAGAGACCTTTAAAAGTTGTTACCAAATCAAAAATTTTAATGTGACAGAAAGAAAAATTGATTACACAAATGACTTGGATAATTGTTATATAACTGTAGTTATTTTTATTAAAATATATATGAAAGCAAAGTGAGTACAACTTTTGGGTGCCCCTACTCTCATTTATCCAGAGAAGAAAAGTGCCCCTGGCTTAGAAAAAATATTGTGTAATCCTAATCTGAACAATCATTTTAAACTATTAATCAATTTATATGTGATGTGAGATAGTACTTTTAGAAAATTGCTTCCATAAAATAATGTGAAATTTACTCCCCAAATAAAAAATAAATCATTTTTTTAAAAGTCTGTCTAGACAGTAGTACAATTTACATCATTAGCACAATTACATAATTATGCCAGTGACACAAATCAGTGTAATAAAGTCAGTTATATAACTATGCTATTAATTATGCAAATTAAGATTTAACAATCATTCTGATTTAACAGACACCTTTTGTCTCAAAATGTCCGCTAAATTAAAATGTTATTGCATATTAGGTTAATTAAAAATAGCAATTCTACTTTGCAGTCTAATTTAAAATTTCTCAATAATTTTCAGTAATCAAAAAGCAAAAAATACAATTAAAGAAAAGAATTTTATCTGTCACTAGGAAAGATGTGTGGTGGCTCAGTGCCTTAAATGATGCTGGAGATGGTTTCTGCTCCAGTGGTTTGAGTCCTAGCACTGTGTGTCAGGGTGAGCTCCCGTCACTCACCTTTGTCCACCTAACAATTCAGAAACATGTTCTATGCGAGTAGATAAAAGTAGATACTACTTCAGTGGGAGGATGAGTTGCTGCTCTATGCAGGCAGTCAGATGAATGTCCTCTGAACCTTCCCAGTTGCAGTGCCCATTTGTGAGGTGGCTCTTGAGAGGGAGGGGACTTTGGGTGACCCTGCAGGAAGAGCTGCTTGTCTTTCTTTATAGTGCGAAGCCAGCTCGACTTCTTGTGGTGCACCATGGGAAGCGCGTTAGCATTTCCTACAACAGAGCTGGTACTTTGGCAACTATACTATTCTGCAATTGCATTGTAGTCTCCTGGATAATGTAACAATACCATATGATCATATCATATCATTATCTTCATCATCACACTAGGAAAATAATCAGAAGGAAAGTTTGTTTTGAGAAAGTATTTCAAAGCTGGGTTAATTTTGTTGAAAATGTCTTTTCTTGAATATTTGTTTAATATTAGAATATAAAATAAAATATATCTAAAATCACAAATGAATGTTTCCCCAATTCATTTATTTCCTAGACTCCTGTGCAGTTAAGGTTCATCTTTTATTATAAGCGAAGAATCTTTTTATAATTTATTGCAGATCTGACTTGTTTTCATTACACCTTATGGAAAAGTTCTTTGGACTGAAAACGGAAAAACAATTGCATTGAAGCCAATACCTTTATGATACAGTAAAAAACGAGTCTAGTTTTTAAAAGTATTATTTGTGACTACTAATGCCATGGCTGCTCTGTTTTAGATATTTTGGGATTCTGATTGTACATGACATCTGATTGACAAACCAATAATATTCTTCTATAGATTGTTGAGGCATATACACTACCAGAGTGGCTATCTGTCATCATAAAAAGTCATATATCACCATCAGAATTAAATTATACTGATGAGGTTGCTTCAGTTACAAAGTGGCTATTTTTCATGAACTATCCATTTTGGCAAGGAGATAGAGAATCATGCATTTGAAGCAAATTGCTACTGATGTCTGCTGAATATTCCTTGTGTGCCTTGGGCCCACAAGCAACCATTAAAAGGTCACTTGTTGAATTTAAAATAGAAAAATATTAATATCATGTACTTTTTAATGAGAAATAACTTCAATATCTGTGCCATATACATATAAAAGTCCAGAAATGTGCAATCCAAACCTAGATTTATGAAATTGTATGGTATGAACTACAGCAGTAATATAATTTTAAGGCAATTTCAAAGAAGTCCACTTGAAGTTTTTTCAGTTAGATGCATATTTTATCTAATCATTGGATAGAGGAAGAAAGTGCATAGGAGAGGTTAGGAGTCGGTCGGGAATTCTTTCAGTGGAGATACATAAATAGTGGAGTCCCCCAAGGATTAATACTGGGGCTATGGCCTTTCATCTGATTCATCAGTGATACAGAACTAGGACTGAGCAATGTGCCTACCAGGTTTGTGATTGCATCAAACTGTGGGCTTTAGTTAAAAATAAATGGGACATGGTAGAATCTCTAAAGGATATATCTAGTCTGGAAAACAGACATTCAAACTGAGTATGAGATTAGAAGTAAGTTTAAATTAAATCATCTGGCTCTATAATTAGCTTTGACTACAAACATCTTTTTTCATATAACTTTTAAGTTTTAAGAATAATAATAACTACAACAAACTAAGTTAGAACAGAAAAAGTTAAAAAGAAACCAACTTGAAAAAAACCTAAAAATGCAATTAGTAAAGAAAATAGAAAAGATCTGTCAATTTCATTAATCATTCTTTCCTAGTGGATAGTGCTGAATCTTTCCATCTTTTGCAAAAAATAATCTTGCTGCAGTAATCATGAAATAATCTTCCATGACTTCTAACTTTGTATACATCAACCCTAAATGGAATAGTGCTGGTTTCAACAATATAAATATGTAAAAGCCTCTGTATCAATGTATGTATTTGAGTCTAAATTTTTAGCTGTTTTGCATATCTAACAAGCATGATAGAGAGTCCTTTCAGGTTGTCCCCATTACTAGAAATGTATTCTTGCATAAATTGGAACTGACTGAGAAGAAATTTTGAAGTAAAATGATGAGTAGTAAAATGAAACTTGACTGCTATGAAAAATGTGAAAAACATGTTGTGGATTACTAGGATTGAACTAAATATGATACTGGCTATTTCCAATATGTTATTTGCTGTATCATATAAAATGCTAAAACAAGAATCTTTGTTCAACAAAGAGTATATGCTTGATGATATATGGTGGATGGCTTCCATTTGTTTCTTTGTATCAGTAGAAAATCTAGAATGTTAGGAAATATTTGAGAATTGCTATTAATTGGTGTCAATTATGGAAAGTTTTATAGGATATATTTAAGCCTTACGTGGATTACTCTCATGGTTTACCTGGAAATAATGAATATGAATTTGCATATATTATGAAACTGGTTCATTGTGGCTTTCTGGTAAGCTTCCTTGCTAATTTGAAGGAAGAAGGAAACATTTGGCTGTCTATATGCTGTATGTCTGTGTATGTATATGTGTGTGTGTGTGTGTGTGTGAATGTGTCTAGGCATGTGTGTGTGTGTGTATGATATGTGTGTGTGTGTGTGTGTATACACACAAAGACATTATGAAACATTATTTGCTTTATTTTATTTTCATTGGCTAGAAATATTCAACATATTTGAAGAGTGGAGGAGTGATATATTTATGTGCATTCATTTGTGACTAGATTATTTTGATTTGGAGACATGTTTTGTTTTTGTTTCAAGAAGAACAGATGACAAATGAAATGGTAAATTAATTTCTCCCTTTAAACTTTAGCTCCTCTGTCAAATAGCAGATTGGACAAATACCTATGACAGGAAACAATCTGGTTTCTTATTAAATGAGTCCTTTCTTCCAGCTGTTCTATTTTATCAGTTCAGGATGGAGATATTACATATTAAAAAGATGTGATAAAATGAAGCCTATATAGCTCTCTTTTTTAATTTTGGAAATAGTTTGAATAGCCTCTGAATATGAGCACTACTTAGTATTTTAAATAGAAAGCATGCATTAAGTAGGGTAACAGCCCCATAGAGGAATTGCTGATGTTGATCGTGGCATAGAGGATCATTATAGAATGGGATCTTGCATAACTGTTGTGAGAGTAGGCCATGGAGTGCATGTTAAGAAACAAAATAATTAACAATAATCAGCATCTAGTGCACACAGTCCTTCAATGTGGACTGTGAAGAAAAGAATGAAAAATTTGGTTGATTGCTTAGAAGCAGTTTCAGCAAGATCTAATTTGGAAGGGCCAGTGTTCATTAGAAAAGTCCTTCTGCAATGTTCATCAGAAAAGTCCCTCTATCTTCTCCCTCAGCAATGTCTTAACAGAACCAAATGCTTCTGGTGGGTTAGCCAATCCATTTCACCCAAAAGTTCAGAATTTGTGACTCTTCTTCCTTCTCCTTCCAGAGAAGTTAAACAGCAGTGTCCCTCAGATTCAAATTTTAGCCAGTAGATATTTTGAATAGCAGTTCCAATTTAAATTTGTTTTGAGAAAACTTAATTATGCTAGTATCTAAAATATACATATAGCAAAGCTCCCCCTGTTCATTCAGTGGATCACCTCTGCTGGCAAAAATACAAGATGGAATGGCAATTGGATGAAGTTATTTACCAAAACTGGCAAAGGAAGATCATACTTTATGTGTATTTTTCCAATCCTCAGCCACACCCTTTAACACAATTTTATGCCAACACTAGAGTTAATAAAAATAATTTATCTCACTGATTTCAAAACATAACTACTGTCCCATTTAATTTACCACAATAAGAGTATGAGGTGTAATTAAGCACCAATCAAGGCAACCAACCACCACAGATAGAGTGAGGCCATTAGTTAGATTAAAAGGTGTGTGGTATGGATTTATATGTTTCTGGCATTATATTATTTTTGTTCACAGTATGTGTCTGAATTTTTATAATCAACAAACAATGACGCATATAGTTTACATTATTTCTGTTTTAAAGGTACATGACATTATATGGCTGAATTTGGATCACTTCACACTATAACTGTATAGTTACAACTATTAAAATTACCTAAACCTTGCAAGTCCCAAAGATACAATACAACCTGAGTTGTTTTAAAAATAAAATCACTAGACGCTTATTATCTTGCAATATTGGCTAGCTTTCATGAGAAGATGGGCTGGTGACATCACTGTTTCCCGGAGACACCTGCTTGGGGAGTCCTTTCGTGTTCCCATTAATATGCCTACCAAAGTGATACCTATCTATCTACTTGCAACTGCACACTTTTGAACTTCTTTATCTCCAGGAGCTGGAGTGAATGACGGAAGCTCACCCTTCACACAGCAATGCTCAGGTCTCAAATGCAAGCTTGCTGATCATCAACCCAGCATCCTAACCACAGAGGAAAACCATATGATACCTTGCAGTATTTAAATATATTTATAAAGACTGCCTTGAACCTAGATGGTGATCCATGGCACATCACATTAGGTTTCTAGAGAGGTATTAAACACAATCCCTTGATTAATTGGAGTTGTGTATTCAGATATTTCAGCTTGCTTGCCTTTACACAAATATAGCTGGATGACATCACTCCCAGATAGGAGAGAGGAAAGTAATTGTTGACTGCTGAAGGGAAAAATCCAAAGAGGAAAAATAGTTTGATGTATTGCTTGGAATAAATATATTTACTTCTGGCTAGGGATACACTATATACATAGCCTCTATTTTTGCATTGTTAGATTATCATGAAGATAAAAATCTCCTTCCATTTGACCTATCAGTGGCAGTCATTGATGAACAGTTGCAGTTTAATAGGGCACTTTTTTTCTGGCACAGTTCATTCTTTTTGACAGTTGTTAGGATAAATGCCACCTAAACAAGTAGAAATGTTTCATCAGCATTATTCAGATGCAGAGGAAAAAGCCCCTTGGTAACACAGTGTATTTTAATAACCAGTTGTTAACTTACAGGCCTGACAAATATGCATTCATAGAAGAGGAGTGGCAGGATGTGCAAGTGCTGGTTAAGAAAAGATGCCCATTTCTCTGTGTTCAGTGGCATTAATTGTAACCTTCCTTTTAGATCTATCTGAAAGGTATAAGGGCAAATATATGACTCTTCTGTAAAAGCCTGCAACCATTTTTAAAGTATCTTTCTTGTGCATAATTTTTCTCAAGTCTGTATAGGAAGTGAGTAAATCTGTGGGATGCATTTTTGTACAAAACAGAGGATTTGATATGCAATTTTTATTTAAGGCTGTAATGGTAATTTTGCTAAAGGAATACTCTGAAATACAAACGGTCATTTCTGTGGCTCCACAGATGAATATATCATCTGTAATAATTCCAAACATAGTGTAATAACGACATTCAGAGACCATTGCTGAATCACTGTAAAAAATCTATTTAGTCAGTTGCTTTTTAAAAAACAGTTATAGAAATCACTAATCAAGGTAACTGGAATTCAGAACTTAGGATATTTTTTATAGTTGTTTACATATCTAAAAATCACATGAATTTTCCTAATTATAAGTTTAAAACCAGCTAAAAACTATATTCTACAATAGTAATTGCCACATATTGGCAATTTTCATTAGGTTGGTTGCTGAATCCCAATGTACTTTTTGTAGCGTGATGTGTTTTTGGTCTGAGCACATGGATCCAGAAGCAAAAAGGTATCCAATGCAGCTCCCATTCTTGGGGTGCCCAAAATTGCTTATGTAGCTGCATTGTATGTATCAGCTGAAGCTTTTGAATATTCCTCAAGGATAGCCCCATTTATGGTGCACTGCAGTAATCCATATGGGAAATAACTAGGGAATGACTGAGAGAAGGGCTCCCTGAATCAGGAAGGGGCATAATTGTCGTACCATCCAAAGTTTGGCAAATCGTGCATTGACAATTTCACTGAATTAGACTAGTCAACCCTGGCGATCAATGGGGTGACAGATGTCGCAGCCAGATCGCCCTCACATTAGTGAAATGTATGCCAAACACCTAAACTATAAACTTCAGGATTGGCTAATTTTGGGGGGGATAATCAAAGAGGAACAAGCCGGTTTTAGAGAAGGAAGATCAACAGTGTATCATATCTTGGTACTTCACCATCTAGTACAAAAATACACATATAAAAAAAATCCTCTCTTTTTGTGGCCTTCCTTGATTTTAAGCAGGCCTTCGACTCAATATCTAGGAACACCCTATGGGAGAAATTAGAAGGCACTACTATCGATAAACGCCTCCTTTTCCTCATACAAAAATTGTATGCCAATTCCACCTTGAAAGTGAGGTGTAATCCTCAAGGGACTTTAACCAGCTCAGTAAGGGTACAAAAAGGGGTACGACAGGGTTGCATCCTGTCCCCCTCCCTTTTTAACTTCTATGTCAACCTCCTGATTGATCCCTTACAGAACCCTGATCTGCATCTGCCCAACCTAGCACATCGCAAAATCCCGATCCTTCTATATGCTGACGATGTGGTCATTATTTTTCAAACCCCTGTAGGACTGAAGAGAGCAATTAGGGCAACACTTGGCTACTGCAGACAGAACAAGTTGGTCCTTAACTTTGATAAATCAAAAATTTTAGTTTTTGCTAAAAGACCCAGCCAATACTCCTGGAAAATAGAAGGACATAGTTTGGAACAGGTTAGAACATTTAGATACCTTGGGATGGTTTTTCACTCGCAAGGGACATGGAAGGCACACCTGGATCATATATTGCAAGCAGCCAATAGGTCTTTAAATGCAATCAAACATTACTTTTACACAGGCGGAGGTCAATTAGTACCTGCTGCCTTAAAACTTTTTGAGGCCAAAACATTGGTGCAAATTCTATATGGGGCACAAACAGGAATCCTTGCAAAGAAAAACTTGCTTGAAACCATACAAACCAAATTCCTGCGAGCCATCTTAGCTGCACCCAAAGGAACCCCAAATGCCCAATTAAGAATTGAGACAGGCATGCCCCAAATTTAGGTAAGAGCCTGGAAGATGATGATCATTCACTGGCTTAAAATGCATTTTTTTCCAGAGGGACTGTCCCCATTAGTGCTGACTGACAACTTCCCCTCCTCCTGGAAGCAGGCGATAGATCATAAACTGGGCTCTTATGGGCTCTCTTCGGTATTCTTAATGTCCCTAGGCTTTGACCAAGCAAAGCAAGTAGTATTCAATAGAATAAAGGACATGGAGTTCCAAGAAGAACTAAATAGGTTGCCTCACCACAGTAGGGATAGAATCAAACAGGGTGTGTGGGAATCGGCAAGATATCTGAATGATCTGACCTTCCCAAAACAAAGAATAGCTTTCTTCAGAGCCAGATTTAACATTCTTCCCTCAGCACTCCTCCGGGGCAGGTATAAGAGAACACCAATAGCAGAACGGGTATGTATATGTGGTAAAGGAGAAGTCGAAGACATGTTTTATTGTACTGTGAGTTATACCGAGTTTATAGGTCAGCATATATTCTTCCCTTATTAGAGAGATTGCCAGGGAGGGCAGACAATTCTTTCTCCTCCAGGACTCAAATCCTTCTATCACGTATGCAGTGGCAAAATACTGTGTTGCAGCAATGTCCACAAGAAAAAAATTGGTTACAGATTTATAGCCGTCAACTTGTGCCAATTTTTTGGAGATATCTCTAATAATTTTTGGAACATTACATTTACTCACACACTTATCGGCTTTCCACTCACGTGAACTAGGAAGTGACCCTAACATTTTGAGAACATGTATTTTTTTTAACAGGGATGTTATTATTTACTATTAATGTCAGTACTATTTTTATTTTATTTTTTTCTTAATATATTGTAAAAAGTTATGTCTATTGCTGGTCTATGACCGTAATAAAGTTGTTAAAAAAAAAGAATTAGATTAGTCAATGCAAAACAAAGCCTATAACCAAGTGAGACAAGTGTTAAGAAAAAGAATAAGACACCTGCTTTGTATGAATGAGTAAAATGTACCCTAAATTACTCAGTTCCACTCCACATTTAAGCTCCATGCAGAACAGTTACTAGGGACTGCATGAAAACTTAACTGAATTTGGCCTTAGCTGAAACTAAAACATTCACAAAATTGCAGTTAAGTATACAAAGGCCTCTCCTAAATATTCAAAACCTAAACCGTAGAACATAAGAGAGATCCAGTTTGTATAGTGGTTAAGGTATCAGGCTAGAAACAGGAGACTGTGAGTTCCAGTTTTGTTTCAGGCACAAAGGCAGTTGAATGACCTTGGGACAATTACTCTCTCTCAGCCCTAGGAAACAGGCAGTGGCAAGCCATTATCAAAATCTTGCCAAGAAAATGGCATGGATCAGTCCAGGCAGTTCCAGGAGTCAACACTGACTCAAACGTGCCAAAACAAAAAACAACAACCTTAATAGGAAAAATATTTCTTTCTCCCTGAGACATTGTCACTTTATTATGCCCCTATATAAGCTAAGTGAAGTATAGGTTATTAATTAAGGTTACTATAGTCTTAATAGGCAAGAAGCAGTCAATGTTTAATATGGCTACTTATCAGTACTAATCAGTGGAATGAAAAGGTTAACTTATCTCAGATAATTAATAGAATATGATAGAATGTCCTCATTTTTATGGAAAATATAATGTAAGAAGTCATGCAGGATGAGTTCAATAAATAATATCTATAGCTATATTATCTTACATTATTAATCTGTGGTTTATGTACTATGCAGAAGCTATTCTATTTGGGAATGTGAAGTTCTAGAAATCCATGTTAAAAATTACTGTATAAGAAGGGCTTTTGCCAATATAAAACCTAAAATTTATTTTAGAAGTTTGTATGTAATTAGGAATTCAGACTCTGGACAAAGGATCTTCTCATGTCAGTCTTCCAATTATGGAAGATTATTGTCTCAAGGTTGACAGATTGCAGTCAACCAGTTTATTCAATGTTGAATCTGTGAGCAATTATGGACTTTGGTGCTGAATGCCATTCTATTTTATATGAACTTGCTATCAAGTAATGAAGGTACAAATATTGCCAATGGGAAACTTTCTGCCAAAATTGCTTTCTGTCAAAAGCATAGTTGTGCCATAATCAGAATAAGACCTGTTAAAAATGTTACTTTGTAATCTAGTCATCATCCCAGTTCTTTGAAACTGACACAATGTATCAAGTTTTTTATCTGCACTAAACTGGAAAAGCTAGGAAAATTGGATTTAAAAAAAAGTTTTCCAGTTATTAGGGCACAATAAAAATATTAGTGAACTTCTTTTAAATGAAAATTAAGCCATACAAAGCTGTAGGTAAAGATAAAAAAAATAATATTTTCAAGAAATAGTTCCTTATTTTCATATGAAAATTTCATATGAAAACCCAAGGAAAATATCCAAGTTCAAAAGCTGTCAAGCTGTTGATTTTGAGCCACATAAGTCAAGCTAAATATTGATAACAGGCAAGCAGTAGTTTTCAATTGCATACAGTATAGTCTTACAAGTCTGCATTTTTTTTTAAATTCTTTTGAATAAAAAATATGTCATGAAGAAGGATAATCTCTTTTAACATATAACCTTATGTTATATGTTGGAAACTAGTCAAGGAGAGAAGCAACCTGGAACTGAGGAGAAATTTCCTGACAGTTAGAACAATTAACCAGTGGAACAAGCTGGTGAAGAAGCGGTGAATGCTCCAACACTGGGAGTTTTTAAGAAGAGACTGGACAGCCATTTGTCCGAAATGGTGTAAGGTTTCCTGCCTGAGCAGGGGGTTGGACTTGATGACCTCCAAGGTCCCTTCCAACTTTATTATTATTATTATATATTGGACTTATCATTGTGCATGTTTTCTGAATGTGGATGTCAGGGATTGAGGCAGCCATTGCCATTGTTCTCTGGTGGCGCAGTATTAGAATGCTATATTGCAGGCAAACTCTGCCCACAGCCTGGAGTTCGATCCTGACGAGCTCAAGATTAACTCAGCTTTCCTTTCCTCTGAGGTCAGTAAAATGAGGAGCCAGATTGTTGGGAGCAAAATGTTGACATTGTAAACTGCTCAGAGTGTGCTGTAAAGCAGTATGGGGCGGTATATAAATCTAAGTGCTATTGCTGCTGCTGTTGCAACATGATAGGGGATAGACTCAGCTTGTGATAAGAGCTTGGATATGTTTATGGAAATTGAATGTGATGGATATGCCTTAATCAGAAGGACAGAGCATATTGACATGAACAATTATTTCAGTTTAACTTCTTAACTAGAGAAAAATTAAAGGAGGAGGGGCAGGACCTACCGAGTTGTTAATTACTTTGCATGAACATTATTCATACAAATGCAAATCCTGAGATACTAGATGGAAAATTTGGAGAAATAGTTAAAAGCAATGTTTTATATACACACACATACATACACATACATACACTGGATTTCATATTTTAGAGGAGATATAATTGCATATATCACAGCAGAGAATTTTTTTAGATAAATACTGCATTGATTTTTGGAAGCAGTACTATAGACATTTCAAAAATGATCCAGAAGAGCATCAGACATCCATCTGAGTCTGAAAAAAATTGCAGCTCTTTTAACAGACATGTCAATTCCATAAACCAACCACAACTTTTTTTCCTTTCAAGCTCACACAGAGGCTCAGATATGTTACATTGTTTCAATGGATAGCAGGAAAAAAACTATGATTATAGAAAATCCAAAACATTTCTTCCAAATAATTTTCAAAATAGGCATAGCCCTAATGGATAAATTTTGATCTGAAATACCAACAGTTATTTTATTTCCATCAAGCCAATAGCACCCTCTGGAGAATAGAAATTGCTTGAAACAAATACTTTTTGAATAATCTAGATAAAACCACATCACTTTACACATAATCATTAAAGAATATGACTTTAAGCAAGGGGATCAATCTGAAACTCATATAAACAATAAATTGAAATAATTCACTACTTTTGGATAAACCACTTTTGTTTACATATTAACCAGAATCTAGAGTATAGATTAAATTATATATTTACAAATTATGTAATCTGGAATCTTGCCTCATTTATAGCTTGAATGGATTCGGAATTGGGCTGAAAGGTAGCTACTACTGCATAGAGGTATATCACTCACTATCCGTGTTGACGGCTATAAAATCATTTTTCAACCAATTCTAGTAGTAATCCCTATAATTTCATTTAATTTAATGTTCAACATGAAATTATTTCATATGGCATAAGAGAACATTTAATGTTCAAAATGAAATTCTATACCTGCTTACAGAAGTTATTCACTTTTTTCTTTTCTTCCAGTATTCAGTCTTGTACCATTTCTTCCATTTCCTGCTGCATAATTTATTTCCAATTGAAGTTTTCTGTATCTCATTTCTGTGACTATAGTATAGTATCACTTTAATCTCTGACATTCAGACATCATTCAGTTTAATTACAGAAGTCAAAGTCCTCTCTTTTACATAGAAGGTGTTTTTTAAGGAAAAGAAAGGAAAAAGAAAGAATTTTACATTACTTTTTGTGTGTAGCTTCTGTTTAATTTGCCATAGTCTTTACCCTCAAGGCAAAATCCTACTTCTGTTTGCTTCAGTAAATTTCTACAATATTTAGAGAAAAAAACACACATCAAATAATTGCAGTCACAGAAGACTTTCTGTGCAAACAGTTGTTACTTTTTACTACCTTTATGTGCACTTTTACTTAAAAACACTGTATATTCTTAATGCATTTGATGTTCTTTATTGTTAAAATCTACTATGATCTATTTTACTGCCATGAAAATTCATTTCCATCAAAATACATTGCGTGTCTAACTATGTTGAAAGAGAATTGCATAGTCTTTTAAAAAAATAAATTGAAAGTGTTGTGAAAAATAAAGAGATGTTATACAGCACATCATTTTATTTCATAGCAGTTTGAGGGGGTGAGGATCAAAAAGAGAAAATAAAAAAAATCCTTATAAAATGTTTTTTAAAAATTTATAACCAAAGCAACATAATCTCTGTTTATTTTTTTTAAATAAATTTTAGCAACATAGACTTTTTTTAAAAAAATACAAAGAATGTTAACCTTTCATTGAAGTTCAGTATATTTCCCCAATAAGAAATTGCTCTAAGAAATTAAGCATTGTATATATAAAAAATAAAATTCATCTTAATGCTATTATATATGATACCATGACAATCATAAAATTTGAGAAAATTATCAGAACAGGCATTATCTAGAGAGAAAAGAAAGAAAACTACCTTAATAAACCTGGGCCATCTTTCTTTCAGATATTCCCAAATATTCCCAGTTTATCATCTAATCTGTCCTGTGCCCAAATTGATTTCCTTACTTCCCTCAGATGTAGTACATGCTACTATATTTTTGCCACTGCCACTGTTTTTTCTCTTTGCCTTGGGCAGGAATATGTTTTGGCCCACCCATGAAAATAATTTTTGCAGCATTATGTATTGATTAAATGATGGCTATAATTCTAAAAGGAAACATGGAACCAACACTGAGGTAAATAAAATTATATTGATTAAATATATATCTTTTCAAACACTTCATCTAATGGTGGCCTAATAGTCACAAACAGTAGGAGATTCAGTAAGTTTGACAACCATAGTAATACCATAATAAAGGGTCCTTGGTGCTCTCTCAGCTTGGTTGTTTCTTGCAGATGTTTCATTACCCAAACTAGGTAACATCCAGTACTGATGATGTTACCTAATATGGGTAATAAAACATCTGCAAGAAAACAACCAAGCTCAGAGAGCATCAAGGATCCTTCTGTTCACTAAGTGTCTAGATGAATTTTTTTCTGTTTAATTGTGTACAATTTTATTTATCCTTATGGCCAGGAAAAACTATCTATTTTGTTTTAGATATTTTCTCTTATACCTATTAATTTGTAGAAATAAGACAGTTATAATAAAATAAATTTAAAAAACACAGTTATTATTATATGGCAGTCTGACTCTATATAGCAAATTCATTCACACACACAACAGTATACATGGATTCATATTTAACAAGCACTATTTTTACATGCTAAATTTATTTATCATGTAATAGCGATAGTGATTTTTAACTGGGTTTTTTTGTGTGGCTGCTGCTGTTTTGAATTTAAGTCCTATAACTGATTTAGTAATTTAAATAAGGTTTTCTTTAATTTTTATTAAAAGAAAAAAAGGCAGCAAAGAAATGTCTTTTGGAACAAATCCAGCTGCAAAAGATGAAGAAACCTAGAATTATCCACCTTTACTTTCAACTCGAGGTAAAGAAATGATAGGGCAAAGTGATAAGAGATAAGATAAGAGTGCAAAGAGATAAGAGATAGTGAAAAGAGATAAGCTTATGTTATAATGACAGAACTTTATTATAATAATAAAATATTTACATTGCAATGCATTATCCAGATTTTTTACATGTCAGAATTAAGATGGGAAAGAAATTGTTTCTATCAATGGCAGGCTTGGATCTGCTTAAACACATATCACAGAAAATGGCTTCTACATCTTGCTTGGTCAAAACTTTAGAAATAGTGGCTCAACCACCAGCCCTTTTCTTTGTTCCCTTAACCCATTTCTAACTATTTTGTGACTGGTTCTTAATCTCCACTTTGCACTTGCATAAATTTAAGGATGTTTTCATTTTTGTAAGCATACATGCATATACCTATATACAGGGCTTTTTTTGTCATAGAACGCACCGGAACAGTGTTCCGGCACCTTTTTTCAATGGATTTTCCAGAGTTGCGTTCTTTTCCTATTGTTGCCCTTCCTATCCTCGTTTGCTTTTGAAAATGCCCCGCTGGCAGTACGGTGCAAGCAGGGTCCCCTCCGGCACTGTTTGCCTCCTCTAGGGGGAGCCATGAGGCAGCGGAGCACCACAGCCAGAGTGTGGTTTGATTGGCTGGAGACGCATAAACATGGAGGCCATCTTTCACGAGAGGGTGAGTGAGCCTTTTGCCTTCCCTTAGAGAAGGTGGGGTGTGAGGTTAAAAAGAAAGGCGGCTGGCATGGAAGCTTGCCCGACAGTGAAACTTTGCTGTTTCAGTTCCTTGAGTAGTTCAAAGGCTGGGATATCTACAAAAATCTGTTTTTAGTCTTTTATACTTTATATTCAAACTGCAGGGGGGAAGAATAAGAATAAAGCCAATGTCTTGTGATTTGGAGTTATTATTATTATTAATAATATATATTAATTATGTATTAGTCAGATGTAAAGGTAGACCTACAGTATGCGTTTAATCAGATCTATTTATTAAATTGGGTTTAACTTAAAGGTAAATTAAAAGTAATCTGTTCACTGACAAAGTTTCAACTTTAATTTGTTTCAAGTCAATATCCATATTAAATCCAAATGTAAATTTTTCCACCTTGTTTGACAACTTCTTAAAAATAATTCAATCTTTTACAAGCAACCAAATTCTGTTTTATTGGGCCAATTTCATTCCATATAGAAAGCTGACATTTCCACTCATTAAACTAAATGGGTATGCCAGTGGTAAATGTCCCAAAAGATTAATAAAATGCTTTCTTGTAATTTAAAGCCACACAGTGCGTGGTAACACTAATAGTATTAACTTACCTTGAACAAAATCCTAGTCTTTTAGATACACTAAAAATTGAAGGGTTGTTTTTTTCAACTACAAAGGTAAACCTTGTAGGGTAGGCAAGGCGGGTTGTATGACATGTGTGAGTTCTGATATATATATATATATATATATATATATATATATATATATATATATATATATATGTATGTATGTATGTATGTTTGTATTATATATATATGTATAAGTGTGTGTGTGTGTGTGTGTGTGTGTGTGTGTGTGTGTAGAGAGAAATCTGGAGCAAGTGTTTCTTACAAACTGATGTTGAAAGGAAGTAATTTCAAAAGCATTTAGCTTTTCAACATTTTCTTTGTTCAATCACACAGCATGCCAAAGAAATGACATCTAAGCTATGGTTTTTCTTTGCTATTTCTTTACCTTCCTGATTCACAGCATTGTTGACCTTTTAAAGATTTTCTTTATATCTTCTCCATGGTTATATTAAAGCAACATCAAAACACAATGGATCATGATTATGCTTTACCCAGGGCTTCCTACCAAAAAAAATGAAGAAGAAGAAAAAGGAAGAGGAGGAGGAGGAGAAGGAGGAGGAAGAGGAGGAGGAGGAGGAAAAGGGGGGGAAATGTAGACACTCATGAGGTTCAGGAGTGCGTTGATACCTGCAGTACTAGAATAGAATAGAATAGAATAGAATAGAATAGAATAGAATAGAATAGAATAGAATAGAATAGAATAGAACCTTGGAGGTCTTCTAGTCCAGCCCCCTGCTCAAGCAGGAGAACCTATATCATCTCAGACAAGTAACTGTCTAGCCTCTTCTTAAAAATCTCCAGTGATGGAGCACCCACGATTTCTGGGGGCAAGCTATTCGACTGGTTAATTGTCCTCACTCTCAGGAAGTTTCTCTTTAATTCCAGGTTGCTTCTCTCTTTGATCAGTTTCCAACCATTGTTTCTTGTCCTGCCCTCTGGTGCTTTGGTGAATAACATGACCCCCTCTTCTTTGTGGCAGCCCCTCAGATACTGGAACACTGCTATCATGTCTCCCCTATTTCTTCTTTTCTTTAGACTAGCCAAACCCAAGTCCTGCAGCCGTTCTTAATATGTTTTAGTCTCCAGACCTTTGATCATTTTAGTTGCTCTTCTCTGAATTTTTTTTCAAACTCTCAACATCTTTTTTGTGATATGGTGACCACAATTGGCTGCAGTATTCGAGGTGTGGTCTTACTAGGGTTTATAAAGCGGTACTAATACCTCACGTGATCTTGATTCTATGCCTCTGTTTATACAACCCAGGATTGTATTAGCTTTTTTGGCTGCTGAAAGCTAAAAAGGACAGTTTTTGAACATAAATGTGCTTGTCATTTAAGGTAGGAAATCTTTGTGTCAGAATACTGCTGCTTCTGGAAATTTTAATGGAGAAAGTAAATCAGTGATATGGAGTCAGACTTCAAGCATGTGTATAAGTGGTCATCAATGTACAACCATAATGGAACCTGCCCATTATGGTTGTATATTGTAATAGTCATAAAATAGGTCAGTCACATGACTGTTCCAATTTTACTACCTTTTTTGCAGCAGTTGTTAAGTGAATACCATGTCATTAAATGAATCTGTGGTCATTAAGTAGGCGTTGTGGTTATTATGGGCATAGTTTTGCCAAAACCTGAAAGTGCCCTTTTTTTTTTTTGCAAAACTCTGACAAAACATGGTCACATAACCATGAGATGCTGCAAACAATTATAAATATGGCTATGTTGCCAAACGCCCAAAATTTGGTCACATGATTGTGAAGGGGGCTCAACTGTCAGAACTTCAAGTCATAAGCCCCCTTTTTTGGGTTGGTTGTAACTTTAAATGGTTGCTAAGCAATTGGCTGTAAGTTGAGGACTACCTGTGTCATTTCATTTATATTTCTGTACAACCATATTCGTATGTCCAATAACGAGCTATCAAGTGTTCTGTATATCATTTTCACAGGCTTGTGAAATGATCACAGAACTATTGTTGAAGTGGCAAGGGCATTTATTGACCAAGTGTCAGTTTGTGTGGAAATTGCCTCATAATCCAGCTCTGGTTTACTATTTCTTGCTGCAGCAGATATATTTTGCTCTCCCTCTCTTGGAAAAAAACAAGAGTCGTGTTGCTTATTTGATCAAAGTTAACATTTGCATTTTATTTCATTTCTATATGTATCATGTTTGAAAGTGAAGTAGTGGAGAAAGTTGCCTGCTAATCATATCAGGTATGTTCTAATTCCTTTTTTCCCTTTATTAGAGACTGCTGTGACTGCAAATGTTAAGTTCAGCTAAGAATTTCCAAACTGTAGTTTGTTAAAAGGAAGATGTCTCATATAAAACTAGAGAATTTTCTCTGTGTAAAAATAAATTCTCTACAAGCTACCAAGACAACCCAATGCTTGTACAATTTTCTAACACCACAGCTTGATATTTCCTGGCATTGGTTGTGCTTTGTCTGAAGTATTGACAGATTAATAGGTCTTTAAAACATACGGGAGAGCTTCAGATATCATGTAAAGGAAGAGAGGGCAAAAGGTTGTTCTTTAAATGGCTGCACATTAAGGTGCTCTTATAAAGAAGTGAAAGAGCTCTTTATGGATCTCTGGTCTTTGTATATAATACACAGGGGAACAGGTTGATTGCCTGAAGCATCCGTGCCATCACCTTATATGGAGGGAAGAGCTTTCCTCTCAGCACCAGTTTTTTTTTTCAGCTTCACTATCATAGTACCAGATGGTGACAACACATGGTACTAACATTCCTTGTAGCAGTCACCCTCCTTGACCATCAAATTTTGAACTGGCCCTGATTAGTCCTCTAACTGGCCTAGTTTGCTCAGCCAAGGCTTTTTCAGTTGCTTGTTTTATTGGTAGAAGGGACAAGGAAGGGAGAAAACGTACCTATCTAGCTCTAAATGGATGGATGGGAGAGAGAAGTCTTGGAGGTAATCTTCTTTTTAAAACATAAAAATAAAAGTCTCCATTGAATATCTCTACAAATGTATCTAGGAAAGCAGCAATGTTTTCATTACCAGAATACACAGACAATGCTAACTGGAAGAATTAATTTTCCCCAAATAAGCAAACAGACCAAGAGAGGATTTTTTTAAATCTGAAAAATATGGCTGATTCATAAAGTAAAGTGATTGTGCAGGGGCGAGAGATTCCCCACTTCTCTTTCTATCTAACTAAAACCATCATCTACTACACTAAACTGAAACAAAACTGTAAATAAGAAACCTCATAAATAAACAATAAAATAATAAACTGGGATACAGATTGTTTCAAAAGCAGACAACCGGATATACTTACCAGTACCATCAGCATTACCATTACAACAGAAGCACCATTCCAGAGCTGACTACAGTTTCTATCTCTACAGGTTGGTCTCCTGAGTGTTTAATTGCAGTCAGATCTAAAATGGCTGCCATGTCATCCCCAAATACCTACTGCTCTCACAACTTCATCCCTGACCATAACTAATTTAGCCTATGTCAATAGTGGCAGGAAAAGTAGCTAAGACGTTTTTGCTATAGTGACCCATCAAGAGAATAATTTTAAAAAATGACCTCAATTTCCAGAGCCAAGACTTTTTTCAATCATGTTATCTAAAACAGAATGGTACACCTGAAATACTTTTCTTCTGAAACAGTCACATTTTAGATTGCATCCTAAGCAACATTCATACTCAAACACACACACTTTTTTTCTTGAATCAAATTGTCCCCAAAAAGTGTGTTTTGTTTCATTCCCAGACCTTTCAAAGTAGCTACTTTGGATGTGGAAGGGTTTGTATGCAGACTGTTTTGCACATCCTGAGAAAACAATATTAAAGTGCATATTATTTCCATCTTGTTATTCCGAAATTGGGCAAGGGGATATGTCTTGTTATATGTGGTCCATGTGTTTTTGGCCTAGTGTGATGTAGGGATTTAAAGATAATCTACAACTCAGTATTACACATGAGCTAGACCTTTGTGAGCTAATATAAGACATAGTAATCATGGCTTTGTATGACATGTTACTTTAGCTAGTAAGTGCCCCATATCTTAAAATTAAAAAAAACCCTCTGTAACCAAAAAATACTTTCTTATGCCCTCTCTGCCAGTAATTGAAAATAGATTAAATTAATATGCAAATAATAAAATATTTTGAACTGTATCCCTGTAATTTACCATTTTTAAGCAGTATTAATATTTCCAACATGTTACAAATTCACAGATAGAATTTATACATCATAAGATGAAGAGGAATATGAGAAGATATGTGTCCCCTGTGTGATTTAGTACCAGACAATTTAACATAAAGTGAAATAAAAAGTTAAGGACAATATGTTCTTATACTTAAGGACAGGTCTTACTGAACATTTCCTTGATATTTCAGAAATTTGACTGCCAAATGTTTACTTGACTTAATTGAAAAACTGCATTTTTACAGTTTATGTATCTATAAAAGCAACATGCCATCAAAGAGCAGCAGCCCCAAAACATTTGATCTCCTATATCAAGTTGCCCAACTTATATACAAAATTAAATTTCTTCTGCATTCCTTTGGAAATAATGAAGATATGGATCAAGTACTATTTGATGTAATCAGCTCTGGAGGCTGACATTCAGCACTCAAAACTCCAGTGAGAATAGAGCAATTTTTTAATATGTCTGTTTCTGATCTAAGTATGTTTCAAGACTCAGCTAGCTTATTAACCCTTTGGTGTATTTTTGGGTGTAGTTATTTTGTCCATGTCATTCCAGCTTGGATGATGATTCTTATGGGCCTATCACAATTGTGCAATTCTGGAAGTCCATTTTCATGCTCATGTTCTCTATTCTTCTCCACTGTTCCCTGGTTACTTCTGATGATCTTTCCCTTGTTGGAGACAGCACTGGCTCATTATGAATTTCTGTCTTTTTGCCTATGTCATCCTCATGACTTCAGCCAGGTTATTTTTTGAACAAAGATTTAGCACTCTTTTAAAAGTGTTCAGAAATAGACTGGCTAACAGATAACAGGTATAGAGGAGGGGGGTTACACCAAATGGTGGTCCCAGCATTGCTGCCTTCTGTTTCATCCCCTATATACATCCCCCATCCTAGCCCTGTTAGTTGAGCAACTTGATGGCTCTACAACTACCATTCTAAGTGTTTGCCTAAACTTTCTTATTTCACAGCACATCATACTAGGGAGAATGATAAGGGAGAATCATTCAGTAGCCTTGATTTGTTTGTTCATTTTACTAGTGTTAAATGCTAGATTCCTTTCCGGGATATGTTTTAGTTAATTAATAGATTAAACATTTACTTTATTGTGTATAAGGAGACCTAGAAGCAAGTTGAAAAAAAAGAATTACCAAAGCCTCAGTTAAACTCATTCTAGGATCGCTCATATACTCACATACTATAACAAGTTTAGATCTTGGTCAATGAAATAAAAGAGAGTTTACACTAGAACTACCTTCACTATTCCTAGGTTGCTGCACCAATTCTCTGGCTTTGATGTCTTTCCTGGATAAACAGTCAAACTGATTCCCCTTTAAGCTGCTCTTCATCTGACTCCTTTGAAGTGTTTTTTTCTTTCTTTCTCATATTCACTATAGTGGATTTTGATGCTATGGTTTCCTTTCCCCATTGGAGGGAACTCTTGCTTCATTCTTTCTCTTGGCTCCTTAGGTCCAGGTCGATAAGGGAAATGCAAGCCTGATACTTTGCAATTCCTCCTCAGTAGAACAGACCAATCAGGAATAAAATTGGCAAAAGTGTTAATTTATAGTTCTTTTCAGCATTGGTGTGCAAATTGCTAGGTTACTGGGGGTGGTGGTGTTCTCCTTTCCTTTTCACATGGAACTAGAAAGAAAGGATTTTTATTGCAGCAGGATTTGGGGCAGCTCTGATCACAGCATAATTTTTACTTCTTGGTATTTCAAGTTAGCAGAACTACTATAAAGGCAATCATGGATCATCCTCAAACTGCTTCTGAGAATTTGGAAATTGAAAGTGGTGGTAGGAAGGCAGTGCTGTGAATGGGGTAAATAGCTTTAATAAGGCTACTTTCTGGTAACATTAGTAGAGTTTCAAATTCATTTTTAAGACTGAATTCCTATGCATATTAAGGGACTCCAACTTTCCTGAATTAATGTTCATTTTCTGAACTATCCATGTTGAAATCTGTTGAGTAGTATTTTATTTACAACCCTTGGTAGTACAGCTGTTAAAGCAATATTTGGTTTCTTGAATATAAAATACTTTGGATTCTTTCACTAATGGTTATTGAAAATAAAGTCTTGTTCTGTCAGGAAATAAGATTTTATGTTTTTAGTGGTACCTTACCTGAGTATCTTTTATAGAAAGATGAATACATAAGAAGAAAAAAGAGATACATCTCAGAATATACATCTAAACAGGAGAAAAATACTTTAATAAACATTTATAATCAAACCTAGTTTGGGCTGGTCTTTCTGATTAAAATCACCTTTGATTTGGCTGGGAGATCTGATTTATTTCATATCTGCCTTTAATCATGTCCCAGCCAGTACTCCTTTGCCAGTGACAAAGCTTACTTCTTCTGCCTTTCAGTATTGTTAGACCATGGTAAGAGAGAACAGTTGTTCTATTGACTCACACTCCCTCCACAGCATAAAGGGGAAAAGTAAAATGAATATTAATTCAAGACTCATATACAGTATGCATTTAGAGTAATTTTCATGTTAATACCTATAAAATAAGATTGATAAGTTATTACATTTTTAGAAAACTTAAATATAAGTCCATATATTGTTTAAATATTCTACGATGATGTGTGATTTAATTTCCCTGACTTTAAGCTTTAGAACTAGATATATATTTTTACTTGTAGTCTGAATTAAATTCAAGTGAAATCTAAAACTATTATGGACATAATTAAACAGTAATATGTGCTTTTCCTAGTATCATGGCTGAGGCTCACTTCCTCTTTTAGTCATGATTCGATGGTATTTCCAACATTAAAATCTACAGGCACTTCGAAGCTATTGCGACATAAGTCTAATTTTGATTCTTATCTATATGCAATATTTACATTGAGTTAATCCCACATTTGAAAATAGCAGGTTAACCTTTCATTCATTCATTCATTGATAAGGAATTCAGATTGTACAAAATTGTAGAATGGCAATATACTCAACTGAAATGTATTTTGATTTCACAATTTGATCTAAATAAATTAGCAGCATCTGAAACTCTTGAAGTATTATTAACACTGAAAGGTCTTTTGAAATCCCCACATCTACAGTATTTTTTCAGACAAAGAATATTGTTAAATAGGTATTTCCAAGAACTTTCTAATAAAGGGTTTTACAGTGGAGAGACACAGTATCATCTTGAACTGAAATGTGACTTTTTTCTTGTTATGAACTCACTCTTTAATAATAATAATAACAACAACAACAACAACAACAACAATAATAACAACAACAACAACAACAACAACAACAACAACAACAACAACAATAATAATAATAATAATAATAATAATAATAATAATAATAATAATAATAATAATAAAGTTGGAAGGGACCTTGGAGGTCATCTAGTCCAACCCCCTGCTCAGGCAGGAAACCCTATACCATTTCAGACAAATGGCTGTCCAGTCTCTTCTTAAAAACTTCCAGTGTTGGAGCATTCACCGCTTCTGGAGGCACGTTGTTCCACTGGTTAATTGTTCTAACTGTCAGGAAGTTTCTCCTTAGTTCTAGGTTGCTTCTCTCCTTGATTAGTTTCCATCCATTGCTTCTTGTCCTGCCTTCAGGCGTCTTGGAAAATAGCTTGACTCCCTCTTCTTTGTGGCAGCCCCTGAGATATTGGAACACTGCTATCATGTCCCCCCTCGTACTTCTCTTCATTAAACTAGACATACCCAATTCCAGCAACCGTTCCTTATATGCTTTAGCCTCCAGTCCCCTAATCATCTTTGTTGCTCTTCTCTGTACTCTTTCTAGAGTCTCAAGTCTTTTTTACATCGTGGTGACCAAAACTGGATGCAGTATTCCAAGTGTGGACTTACCAAGGCATTGTAAAGTGGTATTAATACTTCACGTGATCTTGATTCTATCCCTCTGTTAATGCAGCCTAGTACTGTGTTGGCCTTTTTGGCAGCTGCAGCACACTGCTGGCTCATATTTAAGTGATTGTCCACTAGGACTCCGAGGTCCCTCTCACAGTTACTGCTATTGAGCAAGGTACCCCCTATACTATACCTGTACATTTGGTTTTTCTTGCCTAAATGTAGAACCTTGCTTTTTTCACCATTGAATTTCATTTTGTTAGATAGTGCCCAGTGTTCAAGTCTGTCCAGATCCTCCTGTATCTTAAGCCTGTCTTCTGGAGTGTTGGCTATTCCTGCCAGCTTGGTGTCGTCTGCAAATTTAATGATTTCCCCATCTATCCCCTCGTCCAAATCGTTGATGAAGATGTTGAAGAGCACTGGGCCCAGAACAGAGCCCTGGGGCACCCCACTTCCCTCCATGTAGATGCAGTTCTATTGAGGACCACATGCTGAGTATGGCCGGTCAGCCAGCTACGGATCCATCTGGTGGTGATACTGTCTAACCCACATTTTTCTATCTTATCAAGTAGTAGGTTGTGATCTACTTTATCAAATGCCTTACTGAAGTCCAAGTAAATTATATCCACAGCATTCCTCTGATCCACTAATTTTGTCATTTGGTCAAAGAATGCAATAAGATTTGTCTGGCATGATCTGTTTTTGACAAACCCATGTTGGCTTTTAGTAATGACTTTGTTTCCCTCTAGGTGTTCGCTGATTTGTTGTTTGATTATCTTTTCCAGAATCTTCCCAGGTATTGAGGTCAGGCTGATAGGTCTGTAGTTTCCTGGGTCCATTTTTTTCCCTTTTTTGAAGATGGGAACTACATCAGCTCTTTTCCAGTCCTCCGGTAGTTCCCCAGTGCTCCAGGATCTTTGAAAAATATAGTTCAATGGTTCTGAGATCACATCTGCCAGTTCCTTGAGAACCCTGGGGTGTAATCCATCTGGTCCTGGTGATTTGAACTCGTCTAGGCTGGACAGGTGCTCACTTACCGTTTTCTTGCCTATCTTAACTTGTGTTTCTATTCTGTTTTTTATGGCACTATTTTTGGTAGGTTGGTCTGTTTTTTCCCTTTGTGTAAAGACAGATGCAAAAAACGAGTTAAATAGTTCTGCTTTCTCCCTGTTGCTTGTCACCTTCTTGCCACTTTCACCCACTAATGGACCAATCATTTCCTTCACTTTTTTCTTGTTTTTTACATGTTGAAAGAAGCTTTTTTTTGTTATTTTTGACTTTGGTCGCAAGCCTTAGTTCATTTTGAGCCTTAGCTTTCCTCACTTCATCTTTGCAGGCTCAGGCTATTTGCTGATATTCTGACTTAGTTATGTGCCCCTCTTTTCACTTTTTATACTTGTCCTTTTTATCTTTCAATTTATCAGAGAGTTCTTTATGCAGCCATGCTGGTTTCTTTTGAGAGCTGTTATTTTTCCTCTTTGTGCTAGACTGGGCTTTTATATCTCACTTTTCAAAATTTCCCAAGCTTCTTGAGTTGTTTTCCCCTTGAGGATTCTCATCCATGGAATCCTTCCCAAGTAAGTTTATTGAAATTAGCTCTCTTAAAGTCCCAAGACTCTAGTTTGACTATGTTCTATTGCTTGTGCTTCCATAATGTTGAATTCCAATATTGCATGATCACTTCCTCCCAAGGTTCCTGTGGCTTCAACACCTTCTATCATTTCATCTCTGTTAGTGAGAATTAGATCCAAAATGGCTAATCCCCTAGTTCCCTTCTCTACTTTTTGGGAGACAAAGTTGTCTGCTAGGTTTGCAAGGAATCTGTTTGATCTTCCACTTGGTGCAGAGTTTGTCTCCCAGTTGATGTCAGGGTAGTCCCCCATTACTATTGTGATGTGCTTCCTACATACCTTAGTTAGCTGACTAGCAAAAAGTTCATCTATTTCCTCTGTTTGGTTGGGTGGCCTGTAGTATACACCTATGGCAATGTCATTTTATATTGACCCAAATGCATTCAAGACAGTTTTCATCATTGTTGTGCTCTATTTCTGTAGAGATGTAGTTATTTCTTACATATAGAGCAACTCCTCCTCCTCTTTTATTTGGTCTGTTTCTTTTAAATAATTTAAATCCCTCTAGCTGTGTGTTCCATTTGTGGGTTTCATCCCACCATGTTTCTGTAATGGCAACAATATCACATCTGCCCTCATTAACCTGAATTTCTAGTTCACCCTGTTTGCTGTTCATACTCTGTGCATTGGTGTATAGACATTTGAGTCCTTTATGACTGACCCTGTGTTTGCTTGACAGCAAGGTTGATATTCTTGTCCACATACACATCTATGTTACATGCACTGATAGCCCTATAATTTTTAGATTGCTGGGGACAGGGATGTTCTGTATCAATTAACTCACTGTCCCCGCTGTTTAGTTTAAATATTCCTCCAGAAAATCTGTGAATTTATAGCCGAGTAACTCAGTCCCTTTCTTTGATGGATGCAAACCATCTCTTTTGTACATTTTTTCATTGGACCAGCTACAGACATCGTGACTAATATATCCAAAGCCTTCCCCTTTACACCACTCCTTTAGCCACATATTGAATTGTGCTATATGCTGGCCTTTTCCATTTTGCTCCTTATATACTGGTAAAACTTCTGAAAAAGTAAGCCTACAGCCTATTCTGCTAAGTTCCTGCCCCAAGCTCTGGAAATCGTTCTGCACAGAGAGTACATCTTTTTGGGACAGATTGTTAGTGCCAAGATGTACAATAGCCTCCACATAATGGGAAGCATAATGGGAAGCCTTATTCTGCAAGGTCAAGATTTAATTATCAGAACCAATGTGTTTACTGATAGCTACCTCTTTCTTGTATTGATTGCTTATTCAAAATGACCATCTTGAACTGCTTTGAGGAACTTTCAAGCCTCAGAGTTCTGCTTTATTTGTCTCTGTCTGTCGGAACCATGACACCAAGTATAATTAATTTAGGTGATCACTAACCAATAAAAGGAAATAAAACTGCTAGTTTTATAAGGCTTTAATTAGGGCTCTTGTACTCATTTGGGGACTATTGTAGAACACCTGTTTATTTCTAGAGATTTAATGTATTATTATAACAATGTTTATTTACTGCTCATATCAATAATAGAATTTCATAGCACTTTTTAAAAACAGATTAAAAACTATATAAAATATAAAGCAAATAAGATTGGATCCTGCTACTGTATAAAGCAAATAGTTTAACCATAGAGCAGTTATATATTTAGAACCCTCTATCCATTCCATGACGAAAAAAATCTACATGGAATGGATAGAGGATTAAATATTCAGAACTGTATGTATTCTCTGAAGATTAAAGCTAGAGAATTCAAAATCATGCATACCTTCTTTACATTTGGTTTCTTTGACTTTGTATAAGCTTGAAAATCAAATAGGGTCATCCCTGGTAACTATACCATTTCTGTAATGCTGCCAAGAAAAGAAAATGGAAGTGACCACAGATTCTCCTGGAGTGAAACTTAACCTTATGAATCTAGCTATTAATTGAACAAATAATTACTTCCAGCCTGGTTGTATGTTTATATTAATTGACAGGGTTGTCATAACTTTTGGAAAGAAAATACAGTAACTCCATTTCTTTAATATACAAGATGAGGGCATAATTCTTGTGGGTGCCTTGCTTCTCTTAGGATGAGCAATTAAACCATTGAGAAAAGCTCCTTTGTCACAACACTACTTTTTTGTTCTTTTACAAGCAAAAACACCTTTTAATTTTCCCTTAACTTAAACTGTTTTGCAATTTTAATAATAAGTATCATCTAAATATAACCTGGCTCTTTGAATATCATTTCAATACGCCCAATACATTTCATCGTTGGAAAAAGTTATTATGATTACATATTTCTGAAAATGTGTTAATGATTTTTTTCTAGATTAAAATACTTATCTTACTTATTTTAATTTTTACTTTATTTCATTTAAAATTTTCCAGAACATACTAAAGAATCTGTCCTTTTGGAAACAACTAGTGGTCAGCCAGAGTTTGGCAGGCAAATCTTATAGTTGGTAATTTCAATTCCTTTAGCCTCTCACTATCAGCAAAGTTCCATCTGATAACTAAAATAATTAACAATGATATTCATACTTGCATAAACAGCTTTAATAGTTTCTAAGCAAAAGCTAAGCATCCATCTATCAAAAGTGTTGCAAGAGAGAAAAAGGTACACATAAAAACAGTTTTGAATAGGTAGTGATATCTCAGACCTAACCACAAATCCTTATTTTTAGCTTTATTTTAATTTTCTTACATTAATTACTATTTCATCATCAGCACAGATGGTTCTTAGAATATCTCAATGTATGAGTAAAATTGTATGAGTAAAATTTTCATTTTTGCTGAATTTGATCTGCAGTTGTTGCAGGTGGTACAGTCTCCTTGGAAAATAAGTCTAATTTTATGTTTGGCTTATTATCCATTTGAAATATTCTGTGCATATGGAGTGCTATTAGAAGTGCTTCTATATTAGTGTGTTATTATGCAATTATCCTATCTTGATCAAATAGATTTACAAACGATCTAGATTGTATAGCTTCTATTTGTATTTATCTCATTTTATTTTACCATTTTGTCTTTAAAAAAAAAATCCATACATTGGGGAAAAATGGAAAACCTGCAGAATATCTTTGGATTGGTAATGCTAAAAGTTAACAGCATGAAAGCATCCTATTAAGATAAAGTACCTAAATTTAAATCTCTCAGGTGGCAGATCTGATAGATTTTTTCCCCAGAAATGCACAGCATGTAATCACATAATTCTATACAATATGGTCATATTATGAAGTAGTATAAACCTGTTAGAGTTGAACATCAATAATTCAGTTTGCTAATAAGCTGTAACCCAAACCATGTATTAATTAATTAAATAAATAAATAATTTTGTAAATGTAAATATAATTGTAAATATAAATGTAAAATAATTAAGAATAATCCTTGGAGAAATGTATATCTTTATTTACATTTCAAGTCAAACAAATTCTTCTTTCACTCTGAATTCTAATATTTGGGGGGGGGGGTTTAAAGAAGAATTTCATTATTAGATTAACATGCATGTTGGTTCACGCTTAAGTAAGAACAAGGGATAAAATGTTTTGAGCTGAATCTGCATATATTTTGCATGTATCAGGTTAAACATCCATTTACTCAACAGCTAAAAAACTGCATTCATTTTTTAAAATATTGCTTGTAGCATTTTTGCTTTCTAAATGAGATTAAATAATTTCTTTTAGAAAGCAAGATACTTCTTGGATTAGAAATGGGGCAACAAAAGCTGTAAGGCCAATATATGTTAATAGTTGAGTTCTTAGTGTAATGCCAAACATGCCAATATGTTCATTGACTCCATTTTTAGTAGATTTAACCTATCTGGCTTACAGAAATCTGGACCTTCAAAAGGTGGTGGCAAAGAGATGCACTCTTTGCTACTTGACTGGAATGTTTCACTTCAGATCTAATTTCAGTTTTTTATAGAATGCCACTCTTGTGCTCAACAATAAATCACTGTCTCTAGACACTTAACACATAATTCATCTCTCAAGTAGAACACTTCCTTTAAAGAAATCCGACATGATTCTGCCTAGTGTAAGAGAGAAGAGTTTCTGTCATGCTTTCAAGATTCTGTCACTAATCTTATAAACTTCAAATAATTCATATAGTGTCTGTTTCCTGACCTAGGATGCACTGAAGAGCTGCCACTCCCAAATATGACTCAGATTTGAATCTTTATTGTGGACAACAATAAATATGACAGTTGATGTCTAGCAGAAGTTCAAGGAAGTTAGAAACATACATACCCATGCTCCAGGATTTAAACTCTAGGCAACTCCTCTTTCAGAATTAACAGATAGTTGAATAGCTTGGTGGCTTTATGAGATTGGTGAGATATATTTACCTAATGTCCCACTCTAGCATTGGTTCCCACTTAGCAGTCTCAACTGTCACAGAGCTATATAATTTTTTCCATCTAAATTGTCAGATATCCTGGTCATTTCTAGTTTCTCTCTCACACACACACTAAGTCCTGCTGTACTGCCTCATTATGGTGGGTGAGAGGAATAACTGAAGAGTGTATATTTTCAGTAGAATCACTGAAGATATGAAGGTCATCCTACCTGGCCAGTTCTCTAAAGCAAGCAGGCAACTTTAGGGCAGCAGTGATGCTGGAGGCAAGTAATCGCTTTAGTGATAATGGCAAAGGCATCTATTTGTACCGTGCAAGAGAAGGCAATAGTAAAACAATCCTGTATTGTTATCAAGAAAATCACATGATTAAAATGTATAAAATGACTGACACTATGGTGCTAGATGATGGGCCCCTCAGGTTGGATGACACTCAACATTCTATTGAAGAAGAGCTGAGTATTTTTAGGGCCATTGATCTGTAGTTGGACAACTTCAGGGTTTCTTCTCATATTCAACTATTGAACATCCTCTTTAGGATTTCTAATTTCTGACTCTAGTAGGCCCTATTTTATCTTTTTTCCTGCCTTATTTGTTTGATGATGTTTTGCTTACAAAACTATTTTTTAATTTATATTTCATATTTCTAAACCACCCATCTCCCTCAATCCCTAGCTGCAATGGCTTCTTAACTGTATATATTTCTAATTCTCCCAACTGTATTCTCAGCTTCTGAATCTCACTGGGTATATATTGTACAGATCAGGCTAAGAATCTAACTCTTCTGTTTACCCTTTAGTTTATGATTTGTAGATATAGATATATCATAGATAAAGACAGCGTTTGTAATTTCTGGAGTTCTACATCTGGCTAGGTATTTTATAATTTTATTTAATTAGTCATTTTATGCACTTTTTTTTTCAGCAGCTGCCCTAGGGCGCTCAGTTATACAGCTGATGCGACAAATATTTTTAACCTCAGTTTATAAAATTTCATGGAAGATAATTGAATTTAAGGTCATCTTCTTTCAGATCTAATTCATTGTTGTTCAGTGAAATAGATTAAATAAGGGTGTACTTCACTCTCATTTAGTGAAGGACATTAAATAAGATGTTATTATAAGTACAGAATTCAGAATGCTCTCTTGGTTTTCTGTCTGTGAAACAATATGAAAGGAGCATTCTCACATGTATTTCTTGTCACACATGCTTCAGCGTTACATAACTGTACTATATTTTTTTTACAAAAGTCCTTGTGATTTTATTCCAATTACTACTGATTTTAGAGCTGAACTCATTTAAGCATCATTTTATTAATGTATTTAATATGTAAGGGAAATGACAAATGTACAAATATATTAATTGTAAAATATTTGCACAGTCTTGATTAATTATTATGCCAAAGGCATCTTTATCAATGAATAGAACAGGGGATTTCTGCAAAGGTGCAGCTGTAGAAATGTATATCTGGCTTTCTTTATATCCATATAATGAAAAATTGATAAGGTGTGATGAACTATGGAGAGAATTTATACCATTTTTAACTCAAGATAAATCCACTTTTGGATTTCCACTTTTAAATTAGGGAACTATCTTCATTTATTTTTCATCCCTCACAGATAATTGCGTAAAGGAAAGAACTGTGATCCTCTGCAGTAGAAACCTCTGGCTTAAGGAACCAAAATAAACTCCAGTGACGTTACGAAGCAAACTTTATCCAGCCATCTATATTTGGCTTCTTTCTAAATTCCATCCGTTGCTATGGCAAAGTAAGCTCCAGTGTTTTTCCCCCTGAATCTCTAGCTAAGAAGCTTTTCTTGAGGTCTTTGTGACATATAATAGGTGTACAGTATATAAATTTAGCAATGAAGAGCAAGAACACAGGAGGGAGATAGTAGAACACATTTTGTTTAACAACAGGGGCATAGAGTCTTTTAAAATATAACATATTTAAATGATTATAGGCCAATTGAAATATTCAAAAAAACCTCCCTTTTGGGAATGCATTAGGTTACTAGTCTAGGATGTGTTAGTATGACGTACATCTCAAAAATTTCTTGTGCCTGGATAGCCAGCATTTCCAAAACAGAAAAAAAACTTACCATTTTTTCTACAATAAGTCAGATGCGTTATATTGAGAATATAAGTTTTCTCATATATTTACATGAATGGATTGCCCTGGCTGAGGGGTAGGCAACCTTGGCTCTTTTACGACTCGTGGACTTCAACTCCCAGAATTCCTGAGCCAGCATGGAGTTGAAGTCCACGAGTCATAAAAGAGCCAAGGTTGCCTACCCCTGCGGCCTGGCTAAACATTCTAAAATGCATGCTTTGAATATATGTTAGAATTAAACATATATAAATTGAGCATATGTTAAAAATTTAGCATGTGAAGCAGCCTTTTATAGAAACTCAATACATAATAAAGAGTTTCATGTTCCCCAGCAGGATAACAGAGTAGAGTTAAAGGATATCAACTCTGCCCTGTTATTCTGGTTGGGACATAGAAAAGTATTTTCAGGGTATCTTAAATTCTGTAAGGCTGATAAAGTACATTTTTCAAGATAACCTCAGAGCAGATAAATGTAGCATTGAGTTAATTTGGAAGTAATTACACAGGGAAATGCTTAAATAACTATACTTGGTTATTAAAAGATGGATAACAATATCTCTTTTACATAAATGTCACATTACAGGTAGTCCTCAAGTTACAATGCTAATTGGTACTGGAATTTCCATTGCTAAGTGATATGGTTATAAAGCCTGACATCATGTGACCACATCACTTAGCAACAGCAGTCCCAGCAGTCCTCAGTGCTGTTAAGTGAATCCCACCAGTTGTTAGGCAAGGACACTCCGTAATAAAACCATTCCTGACTTGATCCTTCTTAGCCCCTAGTTTCAATACAGTAAGGGACTGCCTTCTCCACCTACTCTTCCAGTAACTCCCCACTCCATCTATCTCCTCCCAATATCTGCCTTTTGGCTGCCCTGCACAGCAGCATTCCTCAATGGTGCCAACACTGGGGTGAAATAGAGGCCTGGGGCCCTTAGAAGTCTCAGCCAGCTACTTCCAGGCCTCTATTGCAGCCCCAGAATCAGTGGTGCTGCCACCAAGGAGTGCCACTTCAAGCCTTGCACTGTGGCTAGCCACATCAGTGCCACACCTCAAAGTCCCCATCTTCCCCTTGCTGTTGTGCTGCCACACTCCTCACACACACACACACACACGCACAGCAAGAGTGTAAAGAAGTTTATTAAAAAAACCCAAATAGATCCTCCAAAAGCACCCCTGTTGCACAGTTCTGATTCCGAGCTCAGAATGGCAAAAATCACTGGGTATCTAAGTCCAACGAGCACATATGAAGTCCAGGAAAGCAGTCCACGAGTCGAATGGGTCAGGATACACAGCACGAGCACACAAGGCACAGAAATGAGCATATTGCTCCAGCAACACTCCAGTCCTCAGAATGGGATTAAGTAGACAATGCCGGTTCAGCCCTTTATGAGATGCGAGGTTGCCTCCATGTGAGTAGTCTAGCTGCCCGGCATTGTGCCTGTCTCTTCTTTGTCCTTGGATCAGGATGACACTCCACCTCCTCCTCACTGCTAACAGGCGGCAGCCACTCCCAGTCTTCCCCTAGAACCTCCTAGCTAACTTGCTGCAGATGTGGCTCACCTCACTCAGCCTGTCGCTTGTCCAATGACCCAGCTCTCCATCAGGCTAGCACTCTCTGAGGACTGATCCTGACCAACATTCGGCTCCACACTTTCCTCTGCTAACTCAAACTCACCCTCTGAACTCATGTCCGGAGAGGGATCTTGGGGCGGATCCACGTCAGCTGCCAGCCTTGCCCAATGCGAGGCACTTGCTAGCTGTGCCTGGCCTTTTTTCAAGGCTGAGTGTGCCATTCTCCAAAATGCACATTCTGGTCTCCAAATAGCGTGTGCTTTGGAAGACTTCTGAGGCCTTCTGAAGCACCACGAGAAGCACAGACATTATTTGGAGAACAGCGTGTATTATTTGCAGAGTAGATTTTTTTTGCATCAAGAAATCTGTGAGTAAGGCTAATGTAACATTAATTATATTAATATGATTTGAAACAACTTCATGTTTGCTTTTTATCCAGAATGATTGTCAGTTCAATTTTTATTTGATAAAATCATTTTGGTAAAAGATAAATATAACATCTTTCCCCAAGAACGTATGTATACTTATATATTCAAATGTCACAAATTTTATGGGAAAAGAGAAATAATTTTAGACTACATCAACTGAAATAATATTTCCTAATGTTCCCCTACATTGTTCTTTGATCAAACTCCATTTTGAGTACAGTGTCCAGTTCGAGGCCACATATTTTAAGAAGGGTTCAGACACTCTAGAACAGATTCAAGGAAGACCATTGTGAATGTTTAGGAACCTGGAAACAAAGTTAGTAAGAGAGATTATAGGACTTTATAATGTTTAACCTTTAAATGTTACTGAAAGTAACACAGAAGGTGAAGACCTGTTCTGCATTATTCAAATCTACAGAATATTGAATAATGCTAGTAAGAAAAATTCAGCAATGAAACCAGGTGACCAGATACAGATGGAGCTTCCCTTTGCTCAATGGACTACGTGAAAGCTGGGCAACCATCTGTTTTCATTTGCATTCCTGCACTGAGCAGAGAATTGAATTCAGTGACTACTGTTGCCCTTTTCAATGCTTGCCATTTTAAAAGAGTTTCAGAAGGTTGAGTTTTTCCATTCAAATTCACCCTTTCCAAACTGCTTTTGAATGGCTAGAAAAAATAACTTGAATAATTGTGACAATTGCACTCATTTTGATCAAATGGGATCAGTTGGATAAGTTGGAGGCAGATGAGTGGATGGGTTTTCACATGCTGTTCTTGTATTTATTTCTTACCTAGACAATTGCTAGTAAAATTAGTTTAAGATACAAGAATCCCTTTCCCTCTTTCTCAAGTGCTTCTCTTTCTTCAAGATGTGATTGAAAAAGGAATGAAGCTTTCTTAATCCTTTAATAAATCTAACTTTTGCTTCAAATGTCATGAATGTCTGGTAGCTGACAGTGTAAGTGATAATATACTGAGCATCCAATACAACTATATTAGGAGCATTTTTATAAACAGGTATGTTGCTACTTAATTATTCAGTATTCTTTAGCAGCCTTCTTCTAACAAGCGTTCCTGTTGAATTCAAATTTCCAGCAATACATTATCTTTTTCCATGTGGGAAGTCATTTTGAGCAGATATTTTGGCCAGAAAAACTGATTTACAGCCTCAAGATACTACTTTGTTTTTTTTTAATGTAGCCTTAGGAGAGCTGTTCTGTACTAGACAGTGTTCTCAATAGATTTGGACTTCAGATCACTATCACTGTTGATGTCTTCATTGCTATCGTGAACTGAAATAACAGTTCATTTATTTTCTTGGTATTCTTCTTCCAAGTTACACTAATCATCCTATTGACTCTTAGAAGTCAGTTCTGTCTCTTTCAAACTGAAATAAGTCTCTTCCCAGGCCATCATCTTTTTTTCTGTCTAGTTTTGGGAGACTCTTTCTTGAAGAACTTGCTTAATTAGCTCTTTGCCTGAATGACAGGAAAACTCCAAAGGAAGTACTGATTAGAGAAGAGTATCTGATTTGAGAGAGAATCAGATCTTCTGTGTGGGATGTCTTGCTGCAGGTGCTCAAGGGGCAATTCCTATAATACATTAGCAGCAAAAATATTTGTCATTAAATCATGAGACTTGTGATTGAATAAAGAATGTTGGCAAGGATGAAAGTCCTAACAGGTTTCTGATTCAGCTTATTTTCCCCAATGAACAGATGGTAGTTCCAGGTTTTTAATATCAAGTTTTATATCGTGAATCTTTAGTGAAGTAATTCAGGTTTTATATGAACAAACAAAAATATCAGTTTACTGCAGTAAAAAGCATTTCAGCTTGCATAGCGAGTTGCTATGCTTAGCAAACGATGGAGAGGTTAATGGGAATATTTTTGGATAATAGCCTCCATTCCAAGTTATTTTATCTTAATTCTAAATGACAGATTGAACTGAACCAGAAAGCTTCTTAAGGTAATCATCTACTTGTCTTATATGAAGCATATTTTTGATCCATTCTATTAGTCTGATTTTATTAAAGGGAAAGCATCACATTGTCAAGTATATTTTATGATCAGCTGCTGAAGAATGTAAGGATGTAATATATTAGATTTTTGTACAGGCAGATAGATACTAGATGTAAAGAATTGTAGAAATAATCACGGATATTTTAAACCTTATGTTGCAGAAAATTTGGAACAATATTATCTTAGAGGATGTTGATCATTTTAAAAAGAAAATGGAAATTTAGTAATTTTATAGATATGGTAGCCCTATGAGGAGCCAATTGAGTCCCACTTCCTGCAATGCTATGAAAAGATATTATGGGAAATTAAAATAGTGTCCTGCAAGCCTATCCATTTATAGAAGACCCAAGACAAACAATAACAATTAAGAACTATGCTGGGGTGCTATATCCTGGAAATTTCACTGAGGTCTAAATCTTCATTCTATTCATTCTTCTTTCCATCTGGTGTTTGCATCTTGACCTATTAGCAGCAAATATTCTGCCTTTTTTCCTTCAGCGTTTCTATATAATCTATGCCAAACTTCCTAGACTGTATTTTCTACAACTTTCTAAAGGAGTGGTTAATCTGCAGCATTGCAGGCAATCTCTGCCCACAGCCTGGAGGTTTGATCCTGAAGCGACTCAAGGTTGACTCAGCTTTCCATTCTTCTAAGGTTGGTAAAATGAGGAGCTGGAGAGTTGGGGACAATATGCAAATAATGGTTACATTGTAAACTACCCAGACAGTGCTATATAACGCTATGGGGAAGTATATAAGTCTAAATGCTATTGCTGTTGCTATTGCTAAATGTGTGTTGCCATCTAGCATCACCCTTTCCATCTAGCACCCAGATTTTCCAAATTGTAATCTTAGGCATTCCCTTCAGAAATGCCATATGTACATTCTGCTGCTTGCCTTCAACCAGACATATTCAGCATATTATGGGTAGCATGAATAAATATAACCTTTAAAAATCTTTATTTGCCTTAAAATTCCATGATCAACAGCACACTGAATTTATGCTTTTTATCCCAGTCCTTTCATTATCTATTCTTGTATTTTCAGAAGTTCAGATTTCAGATAGTCAAAGAGCTACTCTCTTCATTCCCATGTCAAGAGATCTGTTCCACTGAATATGTCATTTCTCTGAAATTAAACAAAACAACCCAGTACCTCATTTTGGTGAATGGTGAGGTAGAGTCAATCAACCTATGTGACAAATTTATTCCCCCTAAATAATTACTTATTAGTAGTTGCTTAGGAAGTCAAAAATATGAAAGGTTTAACATACATGAAGAGTATATTCTTCTTTGCTGATAAGGAAATAACTATTATGTTTCATACTTCAAAAAGGGTGCATAATTCTCATTATGAAAAGTTATTCAGACTATCAACAAATTTCAATTATCAAATTTTTTCCAATGAATTAATCTTTATTACAGTCCTTGACCAGACTGGTACAGTACAAAATCTTGTCATGAACAGATGAGCAAATCAATGTATGCACTCTTGTGTTTGTGTGTATGTGTACAGTGATTTCTTCATAGTACTAATAACAGGAATTGGGCTAACCAGCAGGGAAGTATCAAATGTAATCTTTTTTATAATGTGAATTAACAGTTGATGGACCCTTGAGTCATTATTTGCCTAATTCTTTTGGCAGCAGCACAGAATTTTGCCATATTGAGAATAATTTACTGCTTCAAATCTGCCAAATATAAGTGGATATAAAATTCATTAGATCTATCTAGCTAATTCACTAAAAAGGGTGCAAACAACAATAGAATGAACAATGCAAGACAACATGACTCACTCTTTCACATGCACAGAGTTGCTCACGAAAGGCGACATCTTACTTTTAGCAACACTAAGGAAGAACTTTAAAACAAGCTAGTGTTAATGCTTGATGTTATTTCAAGGTCAGACATAAACAGTGGGTTGAAAAGATTTGGAAACCCCACCAAAATGTTGTTGTGTCGCAATTAGCTCAAATCCATTTGCTGTTCACTATGCAAAATTTGCTGCCTTAGAATCTTTTTAACATTCTCATATACTTAGAATATTAGAAAATTAGACAAAAACATGCAAAACCAATCTCTAAGTTCCTATGTCAAACTGAAATATTACAAACTTGGCAAGATAGGCAGGCTCTACAGGAACAAAATTCAATTTTAACTACAAATATAAAAACTGAAAGCAAGTTCTGATCACAAACTACTTGCCAGAAGTAGAGTTGCATTGATGCCCACCCAGGAAGGTGTAGGAAGGTGTAGGGAAAAAACGTGACTCCTTTCCAATAACCATTATTAACTTAATAATTACAGTGATTCACTTAATAACTATGGCAAGAAAGTCATAAAATGGGGGAAACTCACTGTCTCACTTAGCAACAGAAAGTTTGGGCTCAATTGGATCGTACGTCAAGGATGAATGATAGAAGATTGCAAATAAGGTAGAATCATTTGCCCCAGCATTAAATTCTCCTATTATAAACCCAGATTATAGGAAGGCAATAAAAAACCTGAATAATATACTTTTCTAGTATGAGGTAAAGTTAGTTTGTATAAGCATGTTGCTTCTGAGGAAGGAAGTGAGCATTGATAAGCATCAGTCTATTACCAAACTTCACAGCTTTTGAGAAGTGCTGCAAGCGTCAAATTTATCCATCTCATTCCATAGGCTAGGCAAAATTTAGGTCCCTCATTTTTGGCACTAGAAGAAACATTTAGAATATGTAAAATCATTAATTTTGATAGTTCATCAACTTTCCTAAAACAAAATAACATCAATGCAATCAGTATGGGAGCAATTGGCTTGTTAAAAGTTCTATTTTGCAATAATTCACAAAGGCACAGTGCCTTAAATTGTACAATGAGGGGCAAAACAGATACAGGAGGAGCAACAAAGGAGCTCTTTTAATGTGTAGTTCAGTAACATACTGTACTTCAAAAGCCTTAGCCTATGAGAAGTCATATTATCATCAGGGGATAAACAATGTACTTTCTCTTCAAGGCACTGGTTTTAAATCAAAAATTGAAACTTTTTCTGCATAGGAATGAAAGGCATAGCAGATAAGAGACCTAGAATATAAAATAGCCTTCAGAAATGAGAACATATTATTTTGATTTCATACTTAAAATATAAGATAGCATTTAGAATACAGATTTTGAGATGAAATATTTTATTTAACCCATTTAATTTGGGTCAAAATTGAACAGCAATAATAGTTAATCAGATTTTGAGAAGTTTCATATATTTGTTTTTAATGAAATCTTATTTATCTATTCTATTTTTTCTATAAAACTACTCTCTTTAGATTTGTAAAAGGTAGTTTTAGATTAATAATCAAATGCTGATTGTTTTCCAATAGAATACATATGGTCAATTTTATCAATAGTTCAATAGAACAGAATAAATATCCTGTATTTTAATATTTATTGTATATTAATATTTATTGTATATACCAATACTTAAATAAGTTTAAAGTTTAGCTAGATCATACCAGCCACGGTTATCTGTAGCTCATACTGTCTAATTTGAACCACAACTGGTTTCAAAAGACATATAGACCTCAAAGTACATTTAACCTGTATATTGAAATCAATCACATTTAATACACTGGTCACAGTGTATTTAAGTGGTAATAGATAGATCAGGGAAGTAAGTTTTAATTAATATGTAAGGTTATAGATGAAACGCTTCACTCTAAATACAAAAAATTGTATTTATACATCTGGCTGAATACTGCCCCACACTTACATAACTTGTCATGAATAATATTAAGGTAATATATACATTAACTAAGCCGTGATGATATGTAAATTAAGAAATTATATTAAAATCATTAATGAAATATATTGAAAGATTATAACTTTAATTTTTAAAATCAATATGAAGTGGGCATTAAGCCTAAAGAGTAAGGGCCAATGTTATATCTAAAGAAAGCACATTTCACAAACTGAGCACTACAAGGAAAAGCCATTATTCATGTTTCTGAGAGAGACAATGACCTCAAAAAACATTCTGTAAAATATAGTAAGTGATCAGTTTCACAGCAAGTTAAGTGGTTCCTTGGATAATCAGGCAGTAAGGTGTTTATACTTTCAGAGGTCAAAATCATCTCCTTAAACTGAGTCCAGAAGGCAATGCATAATGCATATCTTTTAATATCAGGGTGGTATGACCTTGATCTTCTTTTCCTGTACATGAGCAATGCTTATATTTAATGAAAGCTAAACAAAATTAACAGTGACTGATTCTGTTTCCATTTTTCCAATACTTCCAGAAGACAATTATACTGATTCCTTCCTCACTTATTGTGGAGCAAAGAATTGGACCTTAACGCTAACCATTACCCTATTTTTTTGTGGAAAGCCTGCAAAAACCAGTTATTATAGATTTTTGCATGATTTGTTATTTCTTGGATGCTGGGATTGTTTGTTTTCTTGTTATATTGATTATACTTATTTTTAAAAAATAATGTAAGCCACTTAAAATACTGATTAGATTGAAACACATGTAATTTACAAGACAGGAAAAAAGAGCCCCAGGCATTATTGCCTTCTATTTGTATCCCTTCCATGTTCTCCTTTTTAAAAAACATTTCACCATACAAACATTAGTTAGAGACAAAAGAACTGTATCACTGTATATTTTAATTGGTTTTGGTAGCTCTATAAAACTTAAGTACTTGTTAGGATCATCTTGCACCGTAGAAAATTGTTTGGGTCAGACAATAGACAAGGTTAGTTGCTCATTGGAACAGAAATCCATATATTGACCTTTATAGATTACTGTTTTGATGCAAATGCATTTCAGCCTTTTGCAAGTTCATTTATCTTATGATTTAAAATAAAGACCATTTTGCTAATTAGGAGACAGCTGTTCAGTTAAGTAAATGACTCATAGAAGCATATTTATGGTATATAACTAATTTTCAAACTTTAGAAACTTTAAAAGGAAATAGAAAAGAACAGATGCTTGTTAACAGTATATTGAAGAGTGTTTCCAGAAAGTTGTTGAATAGCTCTTAATTTAAAGACTAAATGATACAAAGCAGGAAATTCCCAAACATCGAAATGTTATGGTTGTGATTATACCTCATCTACTTCATAATTATCTGTTTTGTATAGCTCATGATTACATCATTTTGAACAGTAAAAAATCTTTGATTCAGTACATAATAATGTTCAATAAATATGGTGGTTTGCCTCATTAGCAGAGGATATTGTTTTTATTCAGATTTTTCTTAGCCAAGTAGTCTCTCCAGAGAGGTGGGAAGAGGGGAGTTTAAAGTATGTTATATACAACAATAAATATTAAAAATACTCAGTCTGATCCAACTTCCTAAATGATGTTTGTGAAAGCATCTTCTGCTGTATTATTTGCTGACTCAATCTAAAATAGCATAGGTTCAAGATCTACCAACAGCTCCCACTTACTCCTGTATACCTCCAAATTCCCTCTTTTTAAGCAGACCTTACTCTGTCTCAGACCAGTTCCACATGACCCCAAATAGTTTTGGCAGTTTATAGAAATACATAATCAAGCAGCTTCTGAAGCAAGACGTACAAATGTAGACATGTGGACAAACAATAACTTGGTTATTTGATCTTGAATTGCATTGGGACTTAAGAGGAAAGCAGAGTTTGTCAAGATAAAAATGTCAGTTTTACCAACAGCCTATGATCAGATAGCTTCAAAACCTAAAAGCAAAAGGAAGAATTCCATTTAGCCACAAGAAGTGCTGGAAAAAATGCTCTTCAATCAAGACAGTAGACTCACAATGGAGAGGTATTGATGTCTTCATTCTGGCTAAATGCAGAAACTAGTATAGTTTGTCTGGTAGAGGTGGGTATGAGGCATAGATGTTTCTGGAATTTTTTGTAATAGATGGCATGGTATTTAGCTGCCAAAGTGATATGCTATAAAATCTATGAAATAATGTAATTTTCCCAGGCAAAACTAGATGTCACTGGTGTGATTCCCAGTAATATCTCAGGGGATGATTTTGTTCTTTAAAATGGTGGTGTTTGCTTACCTTTGGGGACACACATAAGCATATGAGACTGCTTCAGTGACTTAGGCACAAGAGGTTCTGCTGAGATTTTTTTTCCCCATTTGCTTTCATTGTTTGTATCCTGACAATGGGATGGCTTTGTTCCTCTGAAGCTGATGGATATTATAAAAATATGGTAGTTGCCAGGACTCTACTATGATAACTAGGGGCCTTTCAACTACTCTTTTTCTCCAGCTGTTTTTCTTAGTGGACTATGTATGCAAACTAAATCAATTGACTCATAGATGACTGGGTGGAGTTAGTTTAATCTTAGGCATGACTGGGCCTATTTTGATTCAATTTAATCCCACTAGGGATGGTTGATGGATCAAATAACTTTTTATTGGTATTCCCACGACATGCATTAACTTCCTTCCACTCATTGACCCAGTTAAGCATTTTATGGAACAAGGTCATTGGCTGATTCATACATGGCCTGAATAATACAGGAATGGCTGTATTGATGGGGATCTGTTGGGTAGCCTATGGTGACAGGTACCTTAAGAGAACACAGATAACACGATTTGTTATTGAGCTGCATTTTGATACAAATTACATAATGGCATCTTTCTACAATAAAGTCATGGTGCATTTGTTATCATAATGATATCATAGTTTGTAACAAATCCCTATATGTTTGCTTTTACCCATGCTCAACATGTGTATTTATGTTATATGGAAGCAATGTCATAGTCACATCTTATGCAAGTAGCATCAGCTTCTGTGGTTGTTTCAAGAATTCATTTTATTTCTGGACTTGTGAATAAATTCTGGACAACACAAGATAACATCAGTGACTTTTCTGAGATTCTTTACTCCTATCCAGTCTCATCTGGGTTTTTGTAGCCCAAATATAGAACCCCTGTTCTTGAAGAGTGAAATGATTGTACAGTACTTGAAACCGCAGGAAAATGGGACACATGGTGAAATTAAAAACGGAGTTATTTTTGTTGCATTACCTCATTTGCTTAAGTAAACTAATTACGTAGTCTTCATTGAATAGCAACAATTGGGACCAACAACTTGGTTGTTAAGTGAAGCAGTCACTAAGTGAAACTGTTACTATGCTTATGATCTTATTTCAGTTTTTCCTAACTTTACAGAACTGGGAAGGTCGTAAATGCAAGGATTGGTCATAAAGTTAATTTTCATCACTGGCTTTACTGCAAACATTGTAGTCAATAATCAAGGACTACCTGCACTATACCTGGCTAATTTTACATTTTCCAAGACCATTGAAGTGTATGTGTAATAAAATAACAACTTAGACCAGGGGTCCCCAACCCCCAGTCCATGGACCAGTACTGGGCCACGGCATGCCAGCAACTGGTCTGCACAAACAAGCAAAGACCCATCCGTGGGATGCAGACAGCACACAAAACCACGCCCCTTCTGGACCACAGAAAAACCTCTCTCCACGGAACCGGTCCCTGGTAGCCAAAAGGTTGGGGACCTCTGACTTAGACTATTAAGATAGCAGAGCAGAACATTAAAGATTGTAAATAGTAATATGCTTTTATCAGTCTAATAAGCTAAATCTTTAATTGTTAAGTTTCAAGCCATGTATTAAAGAACAAACCATGCCTGCTTCAAAATAGTTTGACTGCTACATATATAGTATGGGAGATGATTCCTGGATTAGAGATGATTAGGAAGACCTATAAAGCAAATCATTGCCATTATTATCATAATTACAGGTGATCTTCATTTAATGAAGAAAGCCAACAGCCCAGATTTGAGACCCGACCATTGCACGATGGCGTGAGTGGCCGTCTTCACCTAACCCCTGCCTACCTAGCAGTTAGAAAGCATGCAAATTCAACTAGATGAATAGGTTCCTCTTTGGTGAGGAGGAAACAGCACTTCAGGACATCATGCTGGCCACATAACCACGGAAACATTTTTTGACAGTGCTGGCTCATGGCCTTGAATTGGGGATGAGTGCTATCCCCTCTAGTTGGCAATGCTAGTGGAGTAAAATCTGCAGGGACTCCTTTACTTTCCTCCTCATTTAATGGCTACTTGTTCCATAACCATTCGAACTTACAAAGGCACAGAACAAGAGGTAATTATAATTGGTCTTAAAACTTACAGCTGTTGCAGTACCCTTGTCCTCATGTAATTGCAATCCAGGTGCTTGGTCCTGGCTTCCAATTACAATGTTTTAGCATCTTACCATCATGCAACCACAATTTGTGACCTTCTCTGCTGGCTTCTAACAAGCAAAGCCAATGAGGAAGCTAGCAGAAGGTCACAAGTTGTAATCTATATGAGGTCCTCACTTAACAACCTGCACAGGCCTTGCTTAAAGAATGCCAACCAGGATTGCTAGAACTACCATTGCCAAGCTGCATAGTTATGTGGTTTTTTTATCTTAAATTCATGTTGGTTAATAATGGTTAAGTTTCCTGTCCCAATTAGTGTCATTAAGCAAGTATTACCTGTATTATTTATATAATAATATATTCATTATTGTAAAATTTGAAATCAGAAAACTCAAGACTCTTAATAGAAAGTGGCTCCATTCTGAACCAGTTGTTCAAATTTTAAAAATACCTAATGTTTGGTTTGCATCTTTATATCTTAAAGTAGCTAGCTACTATAAGTGGAAGCAACTTTGAAGCTTTGAGTTTTCATTGTATTTTGGAGAACAATAACAAAAACACAGGCTTAAAAATATTCAGGTTTTTCACCATGAAATTAAAATATGTGAAGGTAGAATTACTTTATTATATCACAAAGTTCCAAAGTCATCTGAGATATGTCATATAACCTTTCTCTCTAACCTAATTAACCATTATTTCAGGGAAAAGATCTAAGAGTAATGGCCTCTTGTATGTAAAGTATATCTATAGAGCAAGAGATGATAGGTTTGCAATCATTTGTACTCATAATGCGATTGCTACAAGTAATAAAAAGCAATACTTAAGAAAAAGAATAATCTCTCCTCCAATACTTATTTCATATCTTGCAAACATTCCCTCCCTATGTTTTTTTGTTCATTTTTAAATTGTTTCAGTAAAGGCTTTATGAGAATTTGTTATGGAATATAAAGCAATAAAGAGTTGTAAATCAGTTGTATCACTGGAAGCTTGAGAAACAAAAAGTGTTTTCCATGACATTTAAGTTAAATAAAATAAAGAGAAAAACTGGAATATTGTGTGGGATTATTTCTATTGATTAATCTGTTTGATTAATGATATACATAATGATATTGATTATTATACTATGGTTGTTTTGGGGTTATTTTAAATCCTTAAAAGATTCCATTATCTGCACTGATGCTTATCTTTCTATGATCTACTCTTAAAAAATTAACTTGCTTAGTTAAAGAAATTAACCTGGTAATAATTTTTTGCTAGTCATATTTACTATATCATTGTTAAATAAATTAGTGTAAACAATGTTAATTTCAGTTATCCCCAAACTTAGCTACTGGAGATTATATGACATCTTTGGAGAAAATATTGCAGAATGTATTTATAGAGGAGCAATAAATCTAATGATGGCGATCTTATTTGCTACCCACAGTCTTGAGGAATTCAGGGAGTTGAAATCCATACAACTAAACCTGCTGAGGCTGAGAAACAAGATTCTAAACAATCCTGCATTCTCATCCCCAATGTTCACTTACAACAACTGTTCAAAGCTTCAACAGGACTGAAAGTGATTTATGACTGGATTTCATACTTATGATCATTGCAGCATCCCCATGGTCTTGTGACTAAAATTAGGGCGCTTAGCAACTGGCATGTATTAATGACAATTGCACTGTTGGGTCACGTGGTCACCATTTGTAACCTTCCCAGCCAGCTTCCAACAAGAAAAGGTAATGGGGGAAACCAGATTTACAAGATGACTGCATAATTCACTTAACTGCAGTGATTTGCTTAACAACTGTGAAAAAAAGATCATAAAATAGGGCAAAATTCACTTAACAATTGCCTTGCTTAGCAATAGGAATTTGGGGGTCAATTGTGGTCATACGTCGAGGACTACTGGTATACTTTCTTTTATATTTTTACTCTAAGAACAACTATCAGTACAAAGAAGCCCTTTTCTTATAACTTTATTTCATACAAAAAGGATCTGTTGTTATCCAGTCACTTCTGATTCTTCATGATCCAATGGACATCACTTCAACAGGCTTGTCTGTCAGTAAGTGTTTCTTTGATTTCTTGTAAACTCAGCAGGAATTGTCTTCTATTGGAATTTTTTTTCAGTTTCCTATTATTCTTTTTTCAAGCATCAGGCCTTCTCCAATAACTCTTAATGTGCATTTTATGTATAAAACATTTAAGCTTTAACTAGATTTTTTTTGTATTAATAGTTAAGAGTGATCAGTCATGTTTTATTTCATCTAGTATTGGTTTGTTCTTACAATCATATCTTCTCAGCAATTTTCTTTAGCATACAATTCAGAGTTATAGATTTTTCCTTGCTTACTCTGATGGTCTAGATCAAGGCTTTTCAACCAGTGGTACGGGTACCACCTGTGGTACATTGGCACCTGGCAGGTGGTACACGACCATCCTAGAAAAGTAGTAGCGGGGGAGGGGAATGAGCTGAACCGGTGGCAGCACCGCACAAGCCTGAGTGAGAGATGGCTGGAGCTGCAGGGCTGTCAGGGCTCAGCGGAAGTGCCAGGATCAGCACCAGGCTCCAGCTGGAGCTCGGCGCTGATCCTGACCCTTCTGCTGAGCCCAGAAGAAGCACCGATCACCTGGAATGTTGCAGCATCTCCAGGGTCTTGTGATTTACATTCAGATGCTTGGCAACTGATTCATATTTATGATGATCACAGTGTCCCAGGGTCATATGAAGTGACCAAAACCTGCTGCAACCACCCAGCAGACGGGGGAAATAAAAACCAAACAACCCCCACCCCACCCCCGCTGCCAATCCTCAACAGAAATGCTCACAACAATGAAAACCTTGGATAGGAGGAAGAGCGCCGCCGGGTGGGCAGGCAGGTGTCTTGCTCGGCTGTGCTTGGGGGGCACTTTTTCAGTGCCATTGTAACTTCGAACAGTCACTAAGCGAACTGTTGTAAGTCGAGGACTACCTGTACTTCATCACTTTTTTCCTTTTTTTTTTTTTTTGGTCATCAAGTTTTTGACACCTTGCTAGGCGACTGGTGGTATTCGGATATTGCCATATCCTAAAAGTGGTACAATGGGTGAAAAGGTTGAAAAGCCCTGGTCTAGATGACACACATAGAGTGGGATCCGAAGAACTACCTGTACAATCCTTACTTAATTATATAATAATTATTGGGCAAGCCAGTCTTGGTGCTCATGCTAAGATTGCTTATGTACACTGGAAAATGCAATAATGTACTAGTTATATAGTATCCTAAGATATTCTAGCAACAGTGCAAAAAGCGCAGTAGAAGCAATAGTAGAAAACAGCGTTAACATAGCAACCGTTTTGGCTGATCCCACAGATTCCTTAGCAACACTATCATCTCTCAGCATTCACAATGTTCTCACATTAGTCATGCATGGAAGACACTAATTAACATACAGCAACAGTGCAAATTCTGTGATGACATCTGGCAATCCATTCTATACAGGATTCTATACTGTACTATGGCTTCACTAATATAGCTAATAGTATAGCAAGTAGTGTTAAGAGTACTGTGGAACAGTGAACTGACCACTGGAGCCAGCAAGTATTTTTCCCATCTGATTTCCAGTTTTGGTGCACCCTGGGAAGGAGGGTTAAAACAGCTCCACCCTCTCCTAAATTGGGAGATTTGTTTTATAAAAAGGGAACTGAAAGCGAACATCTGCATGGATGCGTCAAGAAAAGAGTCAAGCCTGGAAGCTAGCAGAGATGTGGGAAAGAGAAACTGCCAACCCAAAGCAGGAATAGACTTCAGTCTGCAAGAGAAACCTTCAATTGATGGAGCTGCAGGACCACTGTGGGACAAGAGAAGAGAGCCTAACTAGAGTCCCCAAACCCAAGCAAGACTGCAAATCAAGCCAAGCCCACTGTATGCAGCAGCCCAAGTGCAGAGTTCAACAAACCAGCTCCAGAAACAGAGGACTGAGTGCTGGAGGAAAAGAAAAGCCCATTCACAAGTCTAAAAAGGAATGCAAAGGATTTTCACCTACAAATGGACTGAGATTGGCTAAAAAAGCTGAACACCTGGGGGAAGAAAAAAGATTTAAAAGGCTCAGAAATAGTTAAGATAAGAAAACATTGTTACCCAACACAGAAATAGAAATAGAACAAAGAGAAATTTAAGTATAGAGATAGTTCTAAACTTATAGTAATAGGGAGGGAGCAGAATAAGATATGAGTTTAATGTTGTAAAATGGAGTAGTTTTGTATGGAGAAAGATGAATAGTTTTTGTGTACTGTACCATGTTAAAAAAAATCTTAACAAGTACCAACAATTCACTGGCAATTATGCATGCAATTTTCCAAGTATAAGTTTTCTGTGAGGTTAAATCCAGTCACCTATGCAGAGCCACTGCTTTGCCAAGAATTATACCAGGACTACAGAGAGTTATTATTCTCAACACAAAAATCAGACAATTCCATAATTTAGAGAACAGATTTTTTTGAATATTATGTCTGGTTTGAGACATTACACTTCAGAAAGGATTCAGACAAACTGCAACCGATTTAGACAAGAACCTGCAAAGATAGCTAGAAATTCAAAATTAAGTCATCTGCAGACAGTTTGAAAGAAATTAGATTGTTTACTTTTGAGAAGACTAAATGGAGATTAAAGACTAAATGAAGATTAGTTTTCTTCATCTACCCTTAGGGATGTCACCCAGAAGGAAAACACCTATTCTTTATTGTTTCATACTACAGGACATGTGTTCTCTGTTTGATCCACATTTTTTAATTAACTTTAAGAAGAGGTTGCTTAGACAAGCTAACTCTTCCTATTTATTTTCACTAGCTGTGAGATAACAAACTTCCTTTTCTAACCTTAGTTAGATAATTATTTTCCAGTTTTGTCCTAACTAGGTGCCCAGGACTTGTTAGATACTTATCACTGTACCTGATAATATATATAATATATAACCTTCCTTTGCTGATGCAATTTGTGGGGAGAGAGGGGTGAGGGGACAGGTTGACAGGCTATAAAATAAAGTTTGTTTTGTCCAGCAAAAATAAGCCCCCATGGAATTTTGTAATGAATAATGAGGTTGGCCTTGAAGGACAAAGGGAAGATCCACTACCAAGGTAACAATCAGATAAACGAAACTTGAGCCCAACTAAGAAAGTAGTTTGTAAAAAGCTTCAGGCAGCCAGTCCCCCACCTCACTCCCACACACAACAATTCTCATGAAGGTAAAAGAGGAAGAAAAGGCAGCACAATCAGACTTGCAAGATTCTATTGCTGTGTGTGTTCTGATAAAAGTAGTATTCAGTCTGCACTAAAATTGTTTTAGTGTCTGTTTCTGCCTGATAGATATATGTTCACGTATCAAATGTAGATGCATTAAAATAAGGTATTTATTAAAATTAGCAGTAATACTTTCCATCAAAAAGTCTGTGTTCATTCCCTGACTTGATAGATTCAATTCTGCTCTGCCCTTAAAGTATTTTATGGTTCACCTTTAAATATATATATATATATATTATTTATCTGAAGCCTCCGGATGCTGTTTTACTTTCTTCCCTTGTAAAGCAGATGCAATCTCCATTTCTTCAGCAGGAGACAAGGCATATGAAATATGACTCTTCTCATTAAGATGATTTAGATCATGCCATTATATTATTCTTTTACTAAATCTTATTAGTGTTATATGCAAACTGCCAGGAGCCACTCCTGAATCATTAGTATACTGGGAGACATTGCCATGCAGAAATTTGGTAGTGATGTCATTTTTAATTAAATGTTTGTCTGGCAATCAACCTAATGCTTTTATACTTGTCATATAGTTACTGAAAGTTTTCCTTATTTAGATTATTATACTAATTTTAGATATTTCTCCTTTTAATGTAAGATCTTCTGGACTCGGTAAATAAATAAGTAACCTAAAGCTAATGGACGGGAAAGGGAAAATCCATATCAGGTGAATTAGAGTGATGGCTTCATACCATATCTTCAGTAATTAGTTGAACTCATAAATTTCTTCCAGAAAATACACATAGAACTCAAAAAGAGCAGAAACAGTAATTTTGCTGAACCCTAATTTACCTCCTGAAATGTGACATACATGCCAAAATAATATTCAGTTAACTATTCCATGTCTTCCTAATTCTTAATAATTAATTCAGAATATTCTAACAACATGCTGACAGTATGTAGTAGTTAAGGGCTGTCAACCGTCTTGTGAGATGAGCTTAGAGACATGCAAAATGTTTTTTTATCTGCGAATATAAGATGAGACAAAAGGAGATAACACACATTTCTCTCAGACCCAAACATTCCCAACTGAAAAGGGATGCTGGAGTATTGGCGTAGGGGAGGAGAAAGCTGGTAGACTTGAAAGAAAGAGATTTAAGAAAGCTGATGGTTGGAAACCCAAAATGGATTCTAGACAATGTTGGCTTATGAAGACTTGTTGGTTCCAGGAAAAGATAGCTGAGTGAGTTCTGAAGATCATCAAATAAGATGGGAGATGAGGGACATGTTTTTCTAATGAAAATAAGCTCTATAGAAGGCTGAAGTTAGAAAATACTGAATAAGGCAGCCAACATAAATAATGCCCATTATAGGAAGGATTGTAGAAATAGCTATATATATAACTGAGATGATTTTACTAGAGACTGTAATATTTAATTAGACAGTAAAGAAGTGGTTAACCTACTAATGCTTGACTAGGCCCATATAATTCGAGTCTGCTTTACTATTTTTCTGCTGATTATTAGAAGGCATGAAGAAAGACAGGACAGTGAGAATCCAGTTGAAATGGTTTTAAATGCCTTATGTAAAATTTTAAAAAGTCTGTATTGTCGAAAGAAACTTTATCTTTTCTCTATATCAAAAGTTTTTATTTATTTTTTTAAGCTATGGATCGCTTTGAGATAAAACTGATTTTGACAACTTAGTAGACATGAATTCAGATTATGATAAATTCATTTTGTATCCAACAATAGTGCCAAAACTATACATTTCTTTTATTGAAGTTGGTATTAAAAGCAAAGGTATATCAATAAATGTTGAAGGCAAAAGGAGAAGGGGACGGCAGAGAATGAGAAGGTTAGATAGTGTCATTGATGTGGTGAGCATGGATTTGGGTGGACTCTGGGAGACAATGGATGTGGTGGGGGGGTCCTGTCATGCTGTTGTCCATGGGGTCATGGAGAGTCAGGCATGACTTAGCAATTGAACAACAACAAAGCTCAATAAAGATCGATCTGTCTGCCAGCAAGTCTATAGGTTGTCCTTATTGAACAATCATTTATTCAGTGACCATTCAAAGTTATGGTGGTGATAAATAATGGGTCTTGTGTTTGCAGCCATTGCAGTTTCCCCATTTGATCACAATTTGGATACTGAGGAATTGTCCTGTCCCAGGTCATGCATACACACAAATACACAAAGAGACGGTTTTTTTCTCTTTACTAAATGAGACTTACCAACACATACACATGCAATATAAAGACAAGTTCCCCTCCCCAAAAAAGTTCAGAAGTTTGGCTTACAAGAGTTCCATATCAAAGCAGCATGCAGGAGAGTGGTCAGTGAAGTCCAAATGTCAGAGCTTGTAACAGAATTATCAGCTGGTTCAGGTTCAAATTCAGAGTTGCAAGGATCATAGTCAAGGCAAACAAAGTGGAGTTAACTGGCAGTTGTCATCAATGGGAAGCTGCTGCTTCATGCTCCATTTTAATAGAAGCAGCCTTGAAATAGCTCCCTTAGCAGGACAGGACTCCTTCCATGTGAGCAGTCTTGTGTGCCTTTGTTCTGCTCTCTTTGCAGCCCGCCAAGCCAACCAATCCCTTGCATTGGAAAGGGGTGGTGATTCAATGCCCCCATCTTCAGAAAGCAATGGCAGCTGTATTTGCTCTTTACTGGCCTGTCTAGTCTCCTCTCCCTACTTCCAGCCTTCTGGAACTGACACTGGCTGCTTGTCATCAGACTCCGAATCAGAACCTACCATGACAGAACCTACCTCTTTCCCTGCAGTGTTTTGTCCAACTTTTCCCGCTATATATTCCTCAATCCATCAGTACTAGAATTTGTTTCTCTATTCCACTACAAGGTCACAAACTGAGCCTTCTAGCAAAATTACCAAGTCCTGGGTCAACTCATCACTCTGTTTCAACATAATAATGCTAATCATATTTTCCTCAATTCCTTCTCCATTTCAGGCCTGGGAGAGCTGGGGAGCAAACAATGGACCTCTCTAGAGGGATTGTTTCTCCTACAACTACATCTCCTATTCTCCAGCTTTCTTTCTTCCATATCTTGAATTCTTCCAAGTTCTCAACATCTACCTTAGTATGAACCTCTTCATGCTACCTTAGTATGAACCTCTTGTTCACCACTGTGTAGTACATTCCCACATTACTGTTGATTTGCTGTCAACCCTCTAACCACAACAATATAAGTTTATATTTAAAAAGCAAAGTTGAAAAGGGAACAAACTGTTAATATATTCCAAAAATATGCAATTTAAAAAAAGAACAGAAAATATTAAAAGAACATAATATTGGTTAAAGATTGAGGTTACAAAAAAGAGAGGGTATTAAAACTGGAACAATCATTGCAACATCTGAAACAAAAATATTTTACAAAAGGAAATAAACTTTCCTTTTGCTAGCTTAGCAGCAAAAATGTAGAAAGTTCTATCAAAATGCTTATTATAAAATGTGTTATGAAATATTGATAGCTCGAATAATTTAATACATAGCTTTTGCATAAAAAGATTTTAACATAGTTCAACATCCACAGACTTTCTACTGAAAATGAAATTAACTGCAAATGAGTAGAATAGTATCCATTATAAAGACTGCAATTCAAAACACAAGTAATTGGAGTAAGAAATTATTTACACCATATATAATGAAATATGGAATTCACTTCCACAAGATCTAGTGATGATCACCAACTTGGATGACCTTAAAAAGTGATTAATTGAATTTGTGAATGGCTACTAGTCATAATAACTATAATTACAACCAATATCAGAAAAAATATGACTCTCATTACCAATTAATGAGAAATATGAAGGGACATGTTGCTCTCATATTCTGAATATGGGATTTTCATTATCATTTCTAAAGAATGATGAAGAGTATATTTCCAAGTATTATATAATAAGAGAAAACGTCTAAAATATTTGCAGCTTGTTAGAATAAATAAGCACTTTTATGAGATCAATCATATTTCATACTTTTTAATATTCCATAATTTTAACTATAATTAAAATGGATACAGTAGCTGACTTTGAATAGCCAAGTTATGATGACTTTAGAAGTCATGATATGAACTGTAAAATCAGCATGTTTTCTGGTGCTAAAGAATATAACTAACATTTTTGTAACAACAAATTATATCTCTGTGAAGTCAACTAATATTTTTTAAGAACAAGCTTATTCAAGAAAAAATGGATCTATTTCTATAAAAACAGCAAATTGAAATCTATTTGAATTGCTAAGAGAGTGATGATTATACAAATTTATATATATTATAATGGAAATAACTGGCATACGTTAGGAGCAGTTGATATGTAAACCACAGTGATCAAGATTTACTTTCCTTAGAAAAATTGTTTTAAAAAGGTGGCCACTTCTACAAGATGCTATAGCAGTATTTTTTATCAAGAATGCTTGACAATGCCTTCTTATTCTTAATTTATTCCAACTACACTCATTTTCTTGAGACATTTCATTGTCAAAAACTTACATTTAATTTTGTTCAAAGTGGTTTCACTGAAGGCCAATTTAACTTGTAAATAATCCACCATTTTACAAAACTAGGCTATATTGTCATTAATTTACATTTTGTCAAAACTGTAGAATAGGCAGGTGAAGATAATGAAAAACTCCATTTTAAAAGAATTCTCTGTTTTCAAAAGTAATAACAGTAATAAAGTTGGAAGGGACCTTGGAGGTCATCTAGTCCAACCCCTGCTCAGGCAGGAAACCCTATATCAGGGGTGTGAAACTGCCGGCCCACGGGCTGGACATGTCATCCGGAAGCCACGCCCACCCCGTTGCCGGCAATGGCAAAACCATCCCGATACGCGATGTCACATGATGTCGCGAGTTTGACATGTCTGCCCTATATCATTTCAGACAAATGGCTGTCCAGTTTCTTCTTAAAAACTTCCAGTGTTGGAGCATTCACAGCTTCTGGAGGCAGGTTGTTCCACTGATTAATTGTTCTAATTGTCAGGAAATTTCTCCTTAGTTTTGTAGTACTCATGAGATCAAAGCCCAAATTTCATGATTTGCACTTACTGGTGGCCTAGGTAGCTGGCTGAGGCTTCCTAAACTACAGCAGGTTTGTGTGTGCTGATGAGCTGGGTGGTCATAAGTACTGGATAATAAAAAAGTGTGTATTACAGGATAAAGAGAATGACCTGGATAATGACTTTTTACAAAGTGGTATCCTAAAGTCTTGAAGAAGCCTTTGGGGTGGCTTCATTTTATTTTTATTTAAAATAAAAATTGAAGAGAGGCCAAATCCTACAACAACATCTGAATAAAGATAAAGATTCACAGAAGTAAATGAAGGAATATAAAGATGGTTTGCTTGACCAAAGTTAAAATAAGACATGTTTCTATAAAGCTATGATAATGTTTACTTTTTGCTGACATCGACTGAAAACTTAAGATTTATGGATTTACATTTAGATAAGAAATGGGTTATAGGAAGAAGATATATTTTTTGAAAACCTATATGGTGAAGAGTTATCAAATTTGTTTATACCTGTACTGAAGATTGGAAGTTACTTTTTTTGAATTTCTTTCTTTTACTTTTTTCTTTTTTCTTTTCCTTTTTTGTACTTTTTAGTCTTTCTCTGAGTTTACTTTATATTTGCTTTTACTATTGTAATTACAATTACAACTTCAATAAGATTTTTAAAAGTATATAATCAGAGAGAGAAGGAAGCAATAAAAATAAAAGGCAAACTGTTAATAGTAGAGAGCCAATTTGGTGTAGTGTTTAAGGCAGCACACTAGAAATCATGAGCTCATGAATTCAAGTTCACCTTAGGCACCCATCTAGCTGTGTGATCCTGAGCAGTCACTTTCTCTCAGCCCTAGGAAGGAAGCCGTGGCAAACTACTTCTGAAAAATCTTGCCAAGAAAACTGCAGGGACTTCTCCAGGCAGTGTTCAAGAATTGGGCATGATTGAACAGAGGGAAAACAAACATAAAAAGGATGCTTATAAGGAGCGTAAAACTGAAGAAAAATAATAATAGTGACAGCGACATAAATCTACATATTGAAATATTTTATATCAGTTTGAAATAAATTTGGAATACATGTTTAAATAAATCTGTATTAAAATCAGATATTGTACAGTAATTGACAGCTATAACTATGGACAAAGCCAGTTATTTGATAATATTTAGTGAAAATATAAGAAACTGAAAAGAAAAAAAAGAAAAAAGGCACCTTTACAACCTCTTTTCTTTCTGTTATAAACCATTTCTAGAACTGTTAGCTTTACAAGATTGCTACCAAATGTGAAAGGCCATGAATTCCTAAGCTACCTGAGCATATGGAGCCAAGAAAGGCAGGCTGAAGTTACAGGTACTCAGAACCATTGAGTGCCATCTGGTGGTATGTCTTTTCTGTGATGATGCTCAGAAATACTTTTCTTTCTAAAGTTCAGCTGAATATATTTTAGCACAGAAAGGGATGAATGGGTATATAATTCTTTCTCCAAGGAACTTTGGCATCTGTGTTATTTTCTGATATAAAATAGGTTTATTCTCTATTTTTAGAATAGTTTATTTATTTAGAAAATTTGTATTAACACCTACTCGCACATGGTGACTCAAGGCGGCTTACATAAATAGAAAACACCCTATAAAAATAAAATAACAAGAGCAAAAATAATAAAATAATATAATAACCCCCCACCCCCCACTCCAGTGACAGCACACATTAAACTAGCCATTTGATGGGCTCTATCCCGCTCTGGTTCTGCTGGCAGAACCAGGTCTTCAGTGCCTTCCGAAAGAGTGTTAGAGTGGGGGCCAGTCTAATCTCTGAGGGAGTGATGTTCCAGACAGAGGGAGCCACCACGGAGAAGGAAATCTATATTTAAAACATTGTAATTGATTCATCCATCCTGCTCTCAATTATTTTAAAGTTTCGATGAATTTTAAAAAGTGCTTTTTAAAATTGTAGTGTTTTATTTAAGGCATTTTACTGTATTTTATTTTGTGTTTGTGATTCACTATAATAATGAATATTGCCATCCAGTGCAAATGGCTGGAAAGTTTAATAATCCTATAAGAATTCTCAATATCTATGTAGAATTAAATAATATTTTGAATTGGATTGGGAAGCAGATAATCCAAACAATTATTACTGAAAGACATATGTTTTCTGACTGAAAGCAGTCATACTAAGCATATTTGGCGTATATTAATTCAAGTGAAGAAAATATGAGTTGCCACCACAGAACCAAGCTTCAACTTTTAGAGGAGCTGTAAAACGTCAGTGGTCCTATGCTAATATTAAGAGTTGTGTGGGACTGCAATGCCAGTTTCATTGCCTTATGAGTAGTGACTAACTGCCAACTGACAAGCTATATTTCAGTGGCACTAAAGGGATACAGTTCAAACATAATAGCAGTTGCTTTACACACTGAAATTATGAGGCTGAATTTCTGGCATAGTCAGTAGTGGTGGGAGAGATTTCGTATAAGGCAGCTTCTTTGCTTCTTTGCTTTAGAAAAAACTTGAAACTTTAGAAATTTAGCAGTTATGCCATTAAAGTATCCACCATTTCTGTGAAACTTTATACAGAAATTTAAAAAAAAAGTTGAATATAACATTCAGGTTCTGATCAGCATCATAAGATTTCAACATCAACAAAGATTTAGTCTTAAGAATTAGAGAGTGCTGATTAAAATTTTCTTTGTAGTTTGAGTAGCAAGACTTGATTTTAAACCTTTATAAATCTTGTTAAGAATGCATTGTCTAGCATCTTTCCGACACCTTTGATAAATAGTTTAAAATTAAATGAAAAATTCAGCTCTCCCATAATCATCTACTGTTTGCCACCATTAACGTTTGGGACAATTAAAAAATTGTATTTGAAACCACAGTGAAACCACAAGTAGTCCTTAACTTAGGACCACAATTGGGATCAGAACTTTGTCACTAAGTGATGCAGTCATTAAGTGAGTTGTCACATGACCAGACCCAATTTTGTAACTATTTTTACCATAGTCATTAAGCAAATCACATGGTTGTTAAGTGAATCTGGCTTCCCCAATTGACTTTGCTTGTTGTAAGCCAGCTGGGAACGTCAGAAATCATGTTCACATGACTGCATGACACTACCACCATTTTAAATGAAAGCTGGTTGCCAAGTGCCCAAATTGTGATCATGTGACCACAGTGATTTGAGTCATATGTTCGAGAACAGGTCATAAGTCACATTTTCTGAGGTCATCGTAACTTTGAACTGTCATTAAATAAATGGTTGCAAGTCAAGGACTACCGTAAAATTATTTAGCAAACTCGGATTATTTCTACTGAGATTCTAATATCCTGATATGAAGATAATATTCAAATCATGATCAAAGATAGTTAGGATAATTAAACATTTATAAGAAAATACTGCTGGAATATAGTTCTCTATCAAATAATTTCTAAAGTCAAATTTATTGAAAATAAACAGCTTTGTTTATTTTTTTTCAGTATTTTATATTATAAAAAAGATCAGACAGAGAAACAAATAGCAATAGCACTTAGATTTATATAGCACTTAACAGTGCTTTACAGCCCTCTCTAAGTGATTTGCAGAGTCATCATATGGCCCACAGCAATTTGGGTCCTCATTTTACTGACCTCGGAAGGATGGAAGGCTGAGTCAACCTTGAGCCGGTGAGAATCGAACTGCCGAACTGCAGGCAGCCAGCAGTCAGCAAAAGTAACCTGCAGCACTGCATTCTAAGCACTGCGCCACCACAGTTCAAAAAATCCTCTTTTTAAGTATAACGGATAGTTAAAAACTCTTCAGATTTGGAAGAATCAATATTGGAAGAAAAAAAATTGCTAAAGTAGTTTTATATGCTATGTTTTGTTCAGGAGCCTTGGGTAATTATACATAGCATCTCTCAACCTATATTTCCTACAATATAACTGCAATAGGTATTGCCTAAAGAATATGTCTGGCCCCAGGTCACTCCATGAGTTTCCATATCTAAGGATAAATCTGAAACTGGTTTCTCTGGTTTCCCCCAACATCCTAACCATTAGACCACAATGGCATATTTTAAGAGCTGCCTGTTTCATTAACAATTAATTAAACAAACGTGGATTGTGACATTGGTGAAAACGTGAACTGAAATAAACAAAAATATAATTAGAAGATTTATGAAGAAAATTTGATAACATATATTCAGCTGGAAAAAAATTGCAAACGAAGAAAGCAAAGAGTATATATTTGGTAGATTTCTTTTATATTAAGTTGAATACTGCTAACTTTACATATCCTTATATCTTTTAATACAAAAGATTGTTTGAACTGTTTACTTACTGTTTAGATGGAAATGATTAAAAAAGCCTGTTGTAGAGGTTTCACATGCTCAGGTTGTCTTTGAAGATTCTTGAGATCAGAAGACTGCCGTGTTCCTTTTCTCAGGAGCATCTATCTGTACTCCTGAGTGCTTCTGAATGAGAAGTTAGGTCAGTGCTTCCAGAAAAACATCTGTCATCTCCTTCTGTAGTGAATGCAGCATCTGGATAAAAAAGAGCCTGGAACTTTTCATATGTCCCCTGACAATGATAATTTTAAATTAGTCATGTATTATAACCTATGTTGCTGGGTGATGCGATGTTTAATTATATCTTTAAACAGCTTGGAATATTTTAATTGCCCCAAATCTTTTAGGAGGATGCAGTATGGTGTCAAAATCCAAACAAATTGCTTTTAAAAAATAACCTGTCCACTTACCTCTTGATAAGAGGATTATTTGTCAGATTCCACTGAGCTGTTCTGAATTTGTAGAGCCTTTTTAATAATGCAACTGAGAAAAATAACAATAAAATACATTGAGAGGCCTACATAGCATAGATGCTTCTGTGTTTTACTTGGCCAATATGGAGGATTTGAAATGTAACTAATTAATTTGATCTGGAACATGGAACAGTTCCTGAGGAAGAATTAATAAATTAATTGCTTCTACTATATAATTGTAAATTGTTTTCTAGGACATAATTATTTTGACAATCCCCAATGGAACATTTTTGAGAATTATGTGTATCTAGACCTAATTTTATTTTGATTTTTTTAGACATTAGAGAGAAGTAGCATCTGACACAATTTTCAGACTCTGTGTTGCACTGGGCAGAGAAAAGTCAGAGAATATTAACTGTACTTCCAGTCCCCATTGATGCTAATGGGTTTTAAATTGTTTAACTGTAAGCAAAGTACTATTGATTACAGTGGTTATTTTATCCTGCTGTATCCATCAATTTTAATTTTAGGCTCTAGTGCTCACATTACGATTAACATACATACCAGAACTCTGAGTAAACTGGTTGCTTGCTGGCTTCATAATATTTAAAAAATAATAATCTCTCCAGGTTTGTGCATGGGAGAATTGTAAATATACCATTAATAAGACATGATAGAATGCCTGTTTATTATATATATATGTTTTCTGAGGTTTTCACGGGTGTTTGTATGTAGGTCTTTGGTAATTCGGGTTTTCTCCCGCGTAAAATCGAAAGTGTCTTGGCAACGTTTCGACGAAGTCCCATTCGTCATCTTCAGGCTGGTGTCTTCGGCTTCGTGCTTCTAGGAGCAATGTGTGATCGCAGCTGTTTCTTCCTTTTAACTGCCAGTGGAGGTATGAACTGATTGGATGGGAGCTTGGCTGTGTTCTGATTGGGTGGAGGTGTGTTCTGATTGGTTAGGGGCTTGGCTGTGCTCTGATTGGATGGGGGGTTGGCTGTGCTCTGATTGGCGGGGTGTGTGCTCTGCTTGGGTGGGGGCCCTGTTGTGCTCAGATTAGTCTGAGTTGCAGGGGGATTTGAGATGGAGAGCTGCATTGCTGTTGTTTGGCTTCGCGTTCGTGGTCGTGCCACATCTTCAAGGTGGGTGTCAGTTTGCTTCACGTATGAAATGGAGGGGTTTAAGATGGCCAATGATGCAGCTGTGGTCTGGTTTCTGGTCCGCGGTCGTGCCTCATCATCGGTGCAGGTTTGAGTCTGCTTTTTGCGTGGATGTGTGGTGGTGACATCATGTGTGGTCTTCATGAGTGTGGGTCCAGTGTTGCTCCTTGTGCTAGGGATTCGATGATTCGATATCATATGTCACAATGGCCACTTTCCAAAACTCCAAAATGCTTAGAAAGGTTGAGGAAATAGTGATAGCATACATGTTTGTTAAGCAACCTTTTAGCTAAGGGTGTCCTATGAACACAACCATAAGATTGATTTTATATTTTTGGCCCATTTCTCAGACTAGCCAACTAGCCCAAGATGTGTTTACAAGTTTGCATTCAATAAGAAAGCATATTAACCTAGACTCTGTGATCCAAATGGATCCAATTAATCAGTTCCAACTAAAATTACAAATACTCTTCTGACAACTTAAGCAGTAATGAGTTCACATTTTAGGGATGCTTAAATATTTTAATAGTTGCTTTTTGTGAAATAGGTAACTATATAAATGTGATTAATAAAAAATAAATAATACACCAGCTTCTGTTTACTAATTCAGTGCAATTTATACTACAAAGAGTTTGTGGACAAAACATAGCTAATATGTTTTCGGTGTAAATTTACATGAGTGTTTTTTAAAAATATTTCCTTAAATAGCACTTCAAAGTGCTATTCAAAGATTAAGAATATATTCCTTTTAATTAATAAATTTAAATAAAGTTAATTTTATAAAAACAACATTCAATGAGATTGTCCATTGTTCTTAATGAGCTGAAAGACAATAGTAGTAAAATACAAAAAAGTCATGCGTATAATTTATTTCAATGACTATGCTGTTGTTCATTCACATTTGCTTTTCATTATTCTAAATTATTCTCATTTTCTATAATTTCACAAGTGAATCTTGATCTATTTTACTAAAAGCACGCCAAGCTTTGAATAGTGCTCATCTAGGAACGACATATGAGTCATGCTAAGCAGCATTCTTAATTATGTATTAAAAAATGGCTGTAGATTCTAGAACCAAGCTTTTAAGTTTATATTTTGTTAATATATATGAATTTTGTAACCATCAGTTTCTTGTAAAGAAATGTCATGTATATAATGTTTTCTGCGTTGATATTATCAATTAATTTACATTAAAGTGCTTAAAACAGTTTTACTCTTGTAGTCCTATTTGTTTGAAATTTCAGGGTTTTTTTTATTGTAGCAATTGGCAAACAGTGAGAAGAAAAGGTATGACAATGAGAAACACTTACAAGAGGTATACTGTAGATTTTGGCTGTTGCCACAATCCAGAGCTATATAAAGTGAGCTCACAATGCTCAGAAATTTTTCCCCCAGCTTCCTTTTCCTGTGGCAAAACCCCTACATAATAGCAATTCATGTTATTGCAAGGAATTTCTATCCAAAGTATTTATCAGTCTCTGCCTTTTCATAGAAGTACTGCCCTCATGTGTGTGGAGAAGTACATCTCAGGCCAGAGAGGGTCTTCTGGGGTGAAACTGGTTTTCAGTCTGCGAAATTGTGAAAATGTAGGGCATGGGACAAGAAACAGTTAGTGGCAACCAAAATGGCAAATCATCAAACTCCAAGATTATTAGCCAAAGTTCAAAAAAGCAAGAACTAGGCAAGGTTATCTAGTAGAGGCAAACAGGTGATCTATTCTGAAACAAAAAGAAAGACGAGCATGGTATGATATAGCAAAAGAAATCCATGGAGAGCCAATGTGATTAACAAGTTGTTTATATTAGAGAACTAAGCTTTATATTTCAATTATAGAGAGTATTATAATTGGTATTCCAAGTTGGCACTCAACCAGGACTAATAAGAATCAGTATAATTTCTTGAAAACTAGCTGTCCTGAAATTCAAAGCAAGATTATGATCCAAAAGCGCCCTTTAGATTGGCTTCAAGATTTCTGTGACCAAGTGGAAAACCCAATTTACAATATTTTTGGACTCATTTAAACTGTACTAACATTATTAATCTGCGTCTGCCTCTATAATAATTATCACTCATTTTAAGCATGCAGAAAATAATCTTCCATATTATGTAATATCTTGTATTATAATATATAATGTGCTATATATTTATACCTAGGTTCTGGATCTTTCTGTTGGATGGATTTTAACATAATATTGTTCATTTTTTGATATTTTATACAAGTCTGGTTGTGTGAATAGTTGTGAAAGAATCAGTATGGCATAATTTTCTTCATAGGTTACTCAGGTTACATGTTTTGTTCTTCCCTTTCACATTGAGCTGTGTGGGCAGTGGATCATCTTTATTGTCAGTGAATAGATTATATATTTAGCTGTTCATCTGTTCTTCACATAATGACAAAAAACCCATGTTCTCAGTAATTTCACAATAATTTAGGTGGCCTTAGAATTAGTTCTTTCTTTCCCACAATGTGTTCCTAAATTATATATATTGAACTACAGCTCCTATATTCCCATTCAGAAGAAACAGTGCTGCTATGGGAATTGTATTATATACAACTATGTCTGGAAGGTGCTACATATTAAAAAGCAATAAATGATACAAAAATCAGGAATTCACAGTTTAATTATTAGAAAAGGCAATTATATAGATACAGCCACTTACAATTTAATTATAAGTAAGGGCAACGATATAAATATCTCTTAATTTATATGCTGTAAATGTCTATATAGTACAGCTTAATTTAAGCCCATCAAAGTAATGAGGTATCATAATTACTAGAACCTTAAATATTCCCCAACTTTTCTTTTCCCATTCTATCCAGATTTGAAAAATTATAAATGATGTTTATTATACCAATATTTTAATGTGGATTACAATTGAATTGATCCTGTTTTACTGAACTCACAAGATGAATAATAGTTTTGTGAGGTTGAAGGTCATGGCAATTTGGTTTAAACAAAACTGAATACAGCCCAAAGTGTTTATCACATCTTATTCTCATAATACTATACAATGCATTATTGCTATATCAGGCCAAAAAATCATTAATTGTCTTTGGTTAGATTTAATAGTCCATAAAGTTAATTTTGATGTTTTTTGCTCAGTATCTGCAATTTGTATTGTTGACTTTATATTGTAGATTTCATCAAAATGAAATGGAATTTTTGTGGCATACTTTAGTCCATCACAAAAACTCTCTAGTTTTCAACACATGCCCACTTAGAAAAGGCCATGCAGAAGCTGTAAATCTTTAAATATGCAATTCAACAATTCTCACCATATCTATTTAGAGGGGAAGGGGAAGGGGAAGGGGAAGGGGAAGGGGAAGGAAGGAAGGAAGGAAGGAAGGAAGGAAGGAAGGAAGGAAGGAAGGAAGGAAGGAAGGAATATGGTCTTTCTCCTTCCATATTTCACAGAATTAGAGCTTTCTCTAGAATGCTAGGTTATTGCATATTGTGTCTGAAATAAAATAACTTGAGCCTGGTCATTTATACCTTGAATGAGAATTTGTTGATTTGTTGATTTGTTTGATAATCTTTAGATTTGTTTTCTTGGCTGTTCCCTGGTATTCTCAGAAATCTTCTTCAACATTAAGTGTCCGATATAATAAAGTAAATAAGGACTAACTTGCCAAACAAATATATGAAGAGGAATGAAAAGGAAGACTGAGAAAGCCATGTTGAATGGAATTGGCAAGATTTCAGAAAACAAAAAGCAAAGCAAAGATTTATGGATGTGATGGATACAAGGTTTGCGAGGATAGAAAAATATGGAAAGGTTATAGAGGATAACATTTGTGTAACCTGATTCTACTTTTGTTTCCTTTTTTTTCTTAAATAATGCCTTTAATTTCTGGGCTATGTCATACTCTTTGTCTACATTCTGCTAAATGTTGCTTAAGCCAGTGGTGGGATTCAAATATGTGAACAACCGGTTCTCTGTGTGGATGCTGCTTCCGGAAGTCCATTCTGGGCCTGGGCAACAAAAAATTAGCTACTGGTTCTGCCGAAGTGGTGCGAACTGGCTGACTCCCATCACTGGCTTAAGCCAAAAGGGTTATGTGTTTCTGTGTATGTGTGTGTTGTAGTTCAGAAATATTTGGAGAGCAGGATTTCTTTCTTTGTATCTTACAACCATGAGAGATGGAATGCACTCAGGCAACAACCTTCAATCTTAGGCATTTCTTTTTGCATGCTATAAATGTGCACATGACATGTATTGTAGTCTGTGCTGGGCATACATAGCGTTGTTAAGTTTAGATACAAATGAGCTTTATATCTATATTTATTTCTATCTCCTATCTTAATCAGAGAAATTAGAAAACGTATTGGTTTCGTTCACAAGGTTAGTACAGAGTTGTATTGAACAAAGCTCCTTGAACAGGATGATTTTATTCTGAACATAAAAGGACACTTCCCATTCTTTTTGCAGTCCTCAACCTCCATATAACCTTCTCGGGAACATAGAGAGAATGGTTCTGCTGTCTATAGGAGGAGGGAAACTTTTACCAAAAATAATTATTCCTATACCTTTTAGTTCACATACACTCTACAAATGAAAGGATATCTTACATTTGGTAACAGTTCTGAATATAATCCACAGGTATTCATACTATCTAACCCAGAAACTATAATTATGACTGTTTTATGGGACACTCTTCCGTAGCATAGTAGATCATGTTTGCAAAATTGTTGGTAATGCTAAAAAAATATTACACCGAACTGTCACAAACAGTAAACATGATGTAACTGAAAAGATTTGATTCTATCTGAGGTTCTCTTAAATGCTTTTAAAACCATCCTCATCTTTGAACAAACTAGTGTGTTCCATTTGATTGACTACTCAAAATGCTATTTATCTTACACTGAAGTAAATACTTTTAGAATGCTTGGCAATACTTCTTGTCAAAAGCAGGTGTGAGAGACTGAAAAGAATAAAAGGACCACATACTGAACATTAAGGCTGAAATAAATCCCTTTGAGCTTTTTCTAATTTATCTCCTCAGCCGTGTTATCAAATGAGATTTTATTTCTCATCTCAATGATATGTGATATATCTAATTTATATTTATCTTGAACTTTAATTATGAATATTTCAGACCCGTAGAATTTGTTGTCTGACTGATATATTATCTCAACAAACCCCACTGGAACATTTTTACTTTATTACTTTATAGGTAACTCAAGGCAGTGAATATATGGTGCCTAATATTCCTTCTTCCTCCTATTTTCTCCACAACATCAACTCTGTTGGTTGGGCTGAGAGAGAGTGATTGTCCTAAAGCAGTGGTGGCGAACCTATGCACGTGTGCCAGAGGCGGCACTCAGAGTCCTCTCTGTGGGCACGCGTGCCGTTGCCCCAGCAGAGTTCGCCAGAGTAGCGAGCACGTGGCGTTTGGAAGCGACAGGACAGGAAGTGAGCGAGCAAGCGACTTTGGCCCCCTGGGGATGCCCCGGAGATGGCGAGGGACTGGCCCCAGCCACGCTCATCACTGCAGCCACGCCACCTAGTGGGCCACACACCCCGCCCCCCGCTGAGGGCACCACAATGCTGATGCAGCCCTGGCACTTTGCGATAAATAAGTGGGTTTTGGGTTGCAATTTGGGCACTCGGTCTCTGAAAGGTTCACCATCACTGTCCTAAAGTCACCAATCCAACTTTGATGCCTAAGGCAGGAGTAGAATTGGTCTCCTGGTTTCTAGCCTGGTGCCTTAACCACTACACCAAACTGACTGTTTTAAATATATAACTAATCTCTTTTAAGGATTTTAGAGTTCTCTGAATCTTGACATTGACAAATGCATCCGTGTGACTGTAAATTGAGACATCCCATGGCCAAATAACTCTTTCTGTCTATTTTGTGATCAGTTCCATGCATTCAAGTTGCGTGAGCTAGGTGCCTTGTTAGATGAAGGGAGATAGATTCAACCACATTAGCACTGATTGTTTTGTATGAAGTATTCTTATATCAATCCATAATTTACATACTACTATTATATACTATTTCTTTAGGAATTGAACTATTATTCATTTAGTTTAGTTATAAGTGACCAATATACAGGTAGTCCTCAATTTATGACCACAATTGGGACTGAAATTTTAGTCGCTAAGCATTGCAGTTATTAAATCAGTCACACCCAATTTTACAACCTTTTTGCCATGGTTGTTAAGTGAATCACATAGTCATTAAGTAAATACAGCTTCTGCTATTGATTTTACTTGGATGCTGCAACCATCATAAATATCTGTCAGTTGCCAAGCACCCAAATTTTGATCACATGACTGCAGGGATGCTGTGACAGTCATAAGTGTGAGAACCAGTTGTACATCACTTTTTAAATTACCGTTGTGACTTTGAAAGGCCATTAAATGAATGGTTGTAAGTCAAGCTCTATTTGTAGTACCTACCACTGTGCTTCAATGAGTACTATCACAAATTCCAAATATACAGTTTATATACATCTATATCTATATCAGATGATGTATGTATCTTTTAACATATCCAATTGTAGCATGATTTCTTAAAGAATTTTCACAGCATCCATATATTTTTTTAATTTGGATCCAGAATATTAATTGCTTTTAATTTCCATTGTAATTAAAGTTAACCATGATAAACTTAATCACACTGATTTTCAGTAGGAATTAACTCAGTATGCCTCAAATGTTTTAATACAATAAAGAAAAATCAAATATGCGTATTATTACATCACTTCACATTTTTGTTCTCCATTTTTCTAGGGATTTCTTGGTGATCTATCGGTAAAATACGTGCACATATTCAGATGACTCTGGGACATTTTTTGCATCAATAATGAAAGGATTATCTGGCAGTCGCAGTCACCATCATGGGGTTGCCTGTGAACCTGTATGTGACTCTCTGCTACATCACTCAGATAGGAAGCCATATTTGTTAAATCCTATGGACCATCATCCTGCAGATCATACTTACTATACTCAAAGAAACTCTTTTCAAGGAGAATGCATGGCTCCATACAGTGATCAGATTGCTAGCAGCACATTTCCTCGGAGACATTATAATTCCCACAAAGAACTTAAGGATGAATGTGCTTTAGTGCCACATGGAACAACCAATAAAGGTAATCGCATCCCTGCCAATCTTTTGGACCAATTTGAAAGGCAGCTTCCTCTTAATAGAGATGGCTACCATACTTTACAGTACAAAAGGACTGCTGTAGAACATCGTAGTGATAGTCCAGGAAGGATCCGCCACTTGGTGCATTCTGTTCAAAAGCTTTTCACAAAATCTCATTCTCTTGAAGGCCCATCAAGGGGCAGCATCAATGGAGGCAAATCAAGCCCAGAAGACACACAGAGTATAAGATATGGCAAACGTAGCAAAAGTAAAGATAGAAGATCAGACGGAAAATCCAGGTCAAATGCATCTGGATGGTGGAGCTCAGATGATAATCTAGATAATGATGTTTGTATTTATCATGGACCAAGTGGGATAATGACTATGGGAAGATGTCCCGACCGTTCCACTTCTCAGTACTTTATGGAAGCCTATAATACTCGAAGCGAACATACAGTAAAGCCTTCCAGAAGCAATAATGATGTTAAATGTTCTACCTGTGCAAACCTGCCTGTAAATTTGGATGCTCAGTTAATGAAAAAAAGCTCTTGGTCCTCTACTCTGACAGTAAGCAGAGCTCGTGAAGTTTATCAAAAAGCTTCTATGAACATGGACCAGACAGTTCTGAAAGCAGAGACTTGTCAACAGGAACGGTCCTGCCAATATCTTCAGGTACAGTATATGTCATTTATTTGATTACTTGTGCTGCTCTTGGTTCCATGTATATTTTTCACACTAAGATGAGATTGCAAATGAAAAGATGTAAGTGGGAGTTAATCTAAATACAAATTATGAATAAATCTGCATTTTGGTTGCTAAGAAGCAGTGTTTCAAATGAATGCATACAGTGAGGAACTGATTCACTTTCTTAATATATGAAAAGAACAAGAGCTCCTTAAATAATTGGGAGGGAGATTAAAAAGGCACTCTAGGCACACAAAACAGCACAGCAGGGTCACAAGGAGCTAGAGGTAGTAAAGCTTTCATTTTGCAGTACAATCTCAATGAATTGATATTCCCAGGACAGAGATTTGTTGGCTTCTGTAATCTTGGGATCTGCCTTCATGTTATTTGGTGATGAAAACTTGAGACCTTTTAAGCACTTAGTAATGTCACAGTGTTTTGTATAGTATGAACCAACCTACAGTCAGTTTTTGTCACATACAAAACAACTGAACAGCCTTTAGGAAATAATTATATGAAGTGACCAGGTTGGTGTTCCTGGCTGTTATTCCTTTAAAATAAATAGCTAGCACTCTCTGAAAAATGCAAAGTTGAAAGACTGAAATTATTGAGTGTTCTGATTATACTCTTTAGGAGTACATCAGTGACTCCCGCACAAGCTGTTTGCAGTTAATAAAGCGTCACTATTTTTCACCAGTATTGTATCTTTAAATGTCAAGAATCAGATGTCTGCTCTTGGAGCTATCATACTGCCGGTTAATTTTTGTGGCAAGAACGTGGATCAGAAAATTAACACAGTTTCAGCTGTAAAAGATCTGTGGATTATTTTTTATGCATTTTCTTTTAAAATGGATATGGCACACTTAACTGTGCATGGACAGTGGAATAATGTCAAACAAAGAAGAGAGAAGACTATGAGGAAAAAAGAGGTTTGATCAATAAAATATTTTGTTGTTGTTGGATGGGGGATTGTAGGGACTAAGTCATTGCTCTATTTTTTTTATCTGCTGTTTAGTTTTATTTCAAAACATTGGGCACTCCAGAGTTAGTTTTAGCTGTATTTAGCCTGATGGGCAGCTTGCAATCATAATTTTGTACTTGCATCTCCATGTTCAGGTAAAGGATTGGATTCTATTGTCCTGCTGACTTATAGTTTTATAGTTCAGGTGACCTAGAAATGAAACCAGAATGCCAGGTTTTAAGGGGTTATTTTTAAATAAAAAAAGCATTATACATGAAGGCGCATTCAAAAATATAAAGCAGCATGATGTATGTCCTGTATGAATGTTTATCTCTGCATATTCTTATGTTCTTGGGGGAGACTGTTAGCATCAGAAAGTGGGGAATTAAGAAGATTCAGTGATGATACTGTTATGTTGTATGTCAGGCCACAAAGAAATTAGCTTTACCTTCAGAGACTTGTCAGTTACATAGCTCATGACCTAATATATGATTGTATATGAGTGTGTGTGTGTGTGTGTGTGTGTGTGTGTGTGTGTGTGTATCTGTGACTGTGACTGTGTGTGGATGGGTGGGTAGGTGGATGGATGGATGGATAGATAGATAGATAGATAGATAGATAGATAGATAGATAGATAGATAGATAGATAGATAGATAGATAGATAGATAGATAGATAGATAGATAGATAGATAGATACATAGATACATAGATACATAGATACATAGATACATAGATACATAGATACATAGATACATAGATAGTCTCTTCTTTTGGCATGGGCTCTTTTGCAAAGACTAATAATATAACTAATAGGCTTATGTTACCGAAATAAAATTAATATGCAAGTTTGCATACCTAGGAATGAGTTCCACTTAATTTAATGGAGCTTATATCTTATATCTGAGGAAATATGTATATGCTTGTCGTGTTAGAGGGTGTTGCCTATTCTTCTTCACTTAATATATAAAATTCATTCTAAATGTATACTTAAGATATACTTAATTTTGCCATGCAACGTAAGATTTTAGGTTAACATTTATTTAAAAAGAAGTAAGAAATTTCATTATTTTGAGATGGTTAATAAAATATGATGGATACAAGGAAGGTACAAGGGAACAAGATGAGTACTTTAGATATTCTTTAACTCTATTAATCAAGTAAGAATTCCAAGTTAAAACAGTAATATAAGAGCATAGGATTTTTGCAGATTCTTTAACAAACAAGTATAAAACATTCATATTTGCAAAATCACATCTCTGTTATCCCTAGAAGAAGCCACGTTCATTAATGTTTATACACAACAAAACAAATGTGTTAAGCAAAGAGAGCTGTCAGTTTTTTTTTAATTAGTTTTCCCTGAAGGGGAAAACTTCCAAATAGGTAATTTTCAAGTAAGGTAAATTCCCAGGTTTTTCTAATGACACTGATCAACCATTGTTATCTTATTCTGATTATAAATATAATGATTTTTTTAAGGTAAATCCAATTCCTATACATTATTTTTGCAATTTACAATATGAAGAATCGATACACTAAAATGCATACATTTCCATAATTGTGGTAGCAAATAAATATTTAGAGAGAATTACGAAAAGTATATCAAAAGACAAAATGAGCATGATTTTTCTGCATTTCTATTTTTTCTGTATTTGTTTATTTATTTAAGCTTCTCAAGTTTATAAGAGGTCTCTATCTGTAATCAATGAATGTGAATATTAGAATTAACTATGATCATCACCCAGATAATTATTCATTCTTACTAATCTACTGTGGCTCTGGAAGCATGAAATGTAGATCCCAACTGATGCTCAGACCTCTCAGTAGTTTTATTTACTAGCATGTCTATTATTGTCATATAATTACCTGTCTGTGTCAGATAGCGATACCTTCTAGACATTCTAGAAATTGTGTTTGAAGGTATTTTTTAATGATCTTGAAAATCAATCTTGTTTTTCATTGTGTTTACATTTATCTATTTTAATTGGTTGAAATCACTGAGAGAATTGGTAATTGATATGATATTATATCAATGATGTCCATTCAGCTCTACTCTCATGTAATCCAGGCAGGGCAATGTAATAATACTTTTGAGTAATGAAATAGAGGGGGATTGCATCTAATCAGAATGGAAGTGCTATTAATAGGTGTTTCATCATTTTACAGAAGTGATCTTCTGTTTCTTAATATCATAATTTCACTTTAGATCAGATAAGCATACTTTTAGATTCAACTCTGACTTTGAATGGTGCTATAAAACCAGATAGTTTTCACAGTTCTTGTAGCCTTGATCGCAAGAAAAGCCCTGCTGTATTTTAATTAGGATACAATGATTTAACTCTCTCTGTTCCATCTAGAATTAGTTTAAAAAATATCCAAATTCACATTTATGGAATAGGGGACACAGTGGTTGGTTTCAGCTGAATCTGGCAGCTCAGTGTTGAGAAGGGGGTGAGGTGGGAACTGCACAGGGTTTTTATTACTGTTTATGCTTATCATAAATTCTAAGTATTTTTCTTTTTGTATATATGGTAATTTTATTTGATTCTCCTAAATCTTCTTCATTCACTATTATTGAACAAAAAAGGATTAATCTGAGTTGTGCTAGTAGCAACAATGATATACATACCGCAAATGGAGAATTATTTTCTTTTAAATCCAAAATATCTTAGATGTAACATTTTAGCCCCCAAAAATCTTTGAGATATGAAAGTCATTAAATAGTTTCCATATCTAATTAAACTGGGGAAACAAGAATATAATCTAATTATATTAACCTAATGTACTACTATCTTCAAAGTTCAGAATAGATCACATGGGAAATGGAAACAAAATGTGAGATTGCTGTTAATGACATGAATCATACCTTTTAGATTTTTTTTGTACTAATTGCTTAGGTTGAATCATTCAAAACCTTGAATAACTATTTGGAAGGTAATAGAACAACACAGGATAGAACAGAATAGAGGTAGTCCTTGCTTCATAACCACAATTGGGACTGGCAACTCTGTCACTGAGCAATGCAGTCATTAAGTAAAATATCATGTGACCACAACAAATTTACAACTTCACTCCTACTTAGGTTGTTAAGCCAGTTCACCACAAGATGTTAAATGAGACATTATGTGACCATGACATTTATTTTTTCTGCCGGCTTCCCCATTGCCTCTGCTTGTTAGAAGCTATGAAGCACACAAATGGCAATCATGTGACTGCAGGACTCTGTAATGGTCATAAACATCTCCTGGTTGTGAAGTACCCAAATCTTGATCTTGGACCTGCAGAGACTCTGTAACAGGATCAGTTGTAAATTACTTTTACAGTGCTATCATAACTATGATTGCTAAACAGGGCTGGACTAGGAATGGAATAGAATGGAATAGAATAGAATAGAATAGAATAGAATAGAATAGAATAGAATAGAATAGAATAGAATAGAATAGAATACTGATCCGCCATCTCTTTTGATAATAAAAGCTAGAGTCAAGCTGACTGACCTCCAACTGCAAAATTAGCAGAGGCTGGTGACATTCTATCAACAAAATGTACTAGTTATAGCAATAATAACTTAAAAATGACTTGGCTCCTGAAATGTTATTTATGACTTGCTGTTTACTAATTAAAAGATAATATAAAAGACCAAGTTATTTTACTTTATTTTTTATTTACTCAATTGTTGAGCAACAATGAGGTTTTAGACGTTTACCCATTTAAAACAAATAATGTAAGAATGGAAACAGTCAAATTCATAGCAAAACTTCCATAACTGAACAAAGTTATAAAACATATTGTGAGGAAATCTTTAATTGACAATGAAAACATATCAAGTTCATGCTAGTAATTTTTTTTTTTTTGCTGAGGAATTTCCATATCCATAGTGCCACAACAAAGAGAGTACTTTGTCTGATCACCCTCTCCTTAATTTCATATTTGGAAGGGGAAAGTGCTGGAAAATAGCTTCTGATCAAGATGGACTTCATCCTAGCAGCAAGTCAAGTGTTATGCATAAACATAAGTGCTCAGGAAACACACTGATGCCTCCAAAGCAGCCACATCAAGCTTTTAAATCAGTGTTTCATGCTAGGTGGGAAATTTTGGGAATTGAAGTTTACCTATCTTAAAGTTGCCAAGTTTGAAAAACACTCCGCTAAATGGACTGGGTGCTCTGATCCCTGAGGAGGTTTTTATAAGCCCTAGTAGTCAACAGCCAATGCAGCTATACATACAGTATTTTGGCAAAAGCGGTCCCCAAATGGTCCTCTAATTAGTAACAATAACAGCTGTGTTTTGATTTGGTAAATCAAGTATGTCCACATGCCCATATGAGGTGAGGAAACAAGCAGAAGGTAAAAGGAAGTATGCAGTGAAGGAGACTTAACATTCAAAATATGCCAAGTCATCTCAGAAGTTAACAGAATATAGATGTAGTAAATGCTCTCATTTAATTACATGTATAGCTTTTATCCAGGAACTAACACGTATCATGGTATCTTTATATTTGTGTAATAGACATTAATTCTTTCCTGCCACAATATGAAACAGTGCATATCACTATCACAAAGGATGAACTAAATATGTAGCATTTTCTATTATGTTTGTGCAAAATGAAAAGAAAGGAAATATGTGTGAACATTATATCCAGGCAAGAAAAAATCTTAAATATAGTTGGATTATATTAGATAAAAAAAGGAGTTACAATAAGAAGTGGAAGCGAGAGTAAGATCCTTTGAAAGTGTCTGCTAGCTTTATAAAATGTCAAAATAACGAAGCAGGATATTTAAACATTTTCAAAAAATGTGTTTCACAAAAAGAGTGACAGTTTTCAAAAATCTATAGAATTTTTCATCAGACCAAATGGTAAGGAATTTTGAAAAAACTTACATGTGGGAGAGGAAAAAAAAGTAATCCATAAACAATGGAATTGATTTTGTAGCCAGAGCATGGAAGAAACTTTTTTCAAGAATTCGTAACTTCTGTTGAAAATTTTACAAGAGGTTAACAACAGGTGGAGTTGGTTTTCCTAGTTTGATTTCTTCTCAAGCTTGAGTAGGTCTGTGATTGCATTTATTAGTTGGATTTGGACAGTGTTTCTCAACTTCAGCAATTATAAGAAGTGTGGAGTTTAACTGGCTAGGGAATTTTGGAAGTTGCTAAATAGGATATCAATTAAAACAGTTATAAGAATTAATTTGTATGTGCCTAATGTTAACATTGTGACAGAACATATCAATTTAAGTGTTGCACACAATAAGAGAAAATTTACAAATCAGCCTGCTTTAAGGAAAAGAATTGTTTCTTATAAATGTGGGAATATGATGTAGCAATAATTTAGATTCAGTTTTCTTTCAGTATTTCCATCTAAGAAAGAGGTTTGTTGGAATCAACAAAAGACCATGAGAATTGCTGGCCAAATAGGAACTGCATAACCAGATTGAATAAAGCAAGGCAAGACAAAGCTAGTATGTACAGTATAGGATTTGTAATTGTAGCCTATAAAGTATTTGGGTATCCCTTATGAAATAAAGAGAAATATGATCTTAATTTCTTTGTGCCATGGAACCCTTTGAGAACCTAGTTAAATGTCAGACCCCCTTTCAGAACAATGTGTAAATGCATAAAAACAAAATAAAGTAAATGTAAATTGTGTTACAAAGAACTATTATGATCGAATATAGTTATCAAATATAAAAAATAACAAAGAGGTGATGCAATAGATGTGAAAATAAATATATACATTTTTCTGAATGTCATGGATCCTCTAACAACTATTCATGTACCCATATAACATTCACACTTTGGGAAGATATATTTGGTCTAGTGGTTGAGGCACCAGGCTAGAATGCAGGAGATTGTGATTTATAGTCCCACCTTAGCCATAAAAGCCAGCTGGGTCACTCTCTCTTAGCAAAACCTCACAGAGTTGTTGTTGGGAAAATAGAGGAAGGTGTGTTGGATATGTTTGCCATCTTGAGTTATTTGTAAAAATAATAAAGACGGGATGAAAACAAAACCAAACAAAATAAAATATTGGATGAAGAATCAGATCGCAATTCTGACATGACTTTCCATTCAACATCCCAATTTCTCCCCTTATAGTTGACAGTTGGAGACTGTTGGTACTTTGACTCTTTCCATTTTACATTCTTTCCCTTAAAATGCAACTGTAAAGAGCTACTCTGGTTTAAAATTCTTTGAGTAACAGCTTTCATTTACTGTATCCAGTTGTAGGAAGTCAGCACCCCCCACCCAAGAAGGAAATATTTGGGGGAATATTAAAAAAGGCAAAATATTATATTTCCCCAAAGGAATAATGGAAGGGAAAAAATCTTAAAAGGCTTTTCTGCCCAAGTTTCCCCCAGGCAGAAACTGAGCAGGCCAGCTCTGTAGAAATGAGATTTGATAATCCTATTCAGAAAGACTGGGCCACCTATTCATAAACAAAATGCCTTCAGCCATAGCCCCAGAGAAGCAGGAGTTGACTTTTAGGACATAATAGGATTAATCCACCACCATTAGAATACCAAAGGGCACACTCAAGCTCAGGTCAAAGTACATGCCACAGGAACAGGAAGAACCTCAAATACAAAGCCCAAAGAAGGTATAAAAACCCACCACTCCCAGCTCCATTTTGTCAGCCACCCCAGAAACATGCTGTGTCACTGAAGTTTCTGGCAACTAAATAAACTGAACCTTCTTGGTTAAGCTGTCTCCATTTTGTTTATTCCCAGCTTGGACTGGACCTGAAGATTTTTCTTTCAACACAGTCATTGCACATATAAAATACTTAAAGCCATATAAATGAGATAGAACAGTAAAGAAATGAAGATCAAATTCAGAATGTTTGTATAGTGGTGAGGTTTATTTTTTATTCCACCTGTATTATTTTAAAAATAATTCAAGGCAGTAAACATATCTAATACTCCTTCCTCCTCCTATTTTCCCCACAACAACAATCCTGGGAAATGAGCTGGGCTAGGAGAAAGTGAGCGGTTTCAGTTTTGATTTTGAATGCCTGATGATTGAGAGGCAGCTTCATATAACAGACAGGATGGTGTGAAACAGCAACTATGGTATTCTTGTCATCTGAAGACTAAACTGTTATTTTCTATATATTATTGTCTATGAGCCTGTAATGTACTGAGTTGCTAAGACAGCAGGTGCAGGGCGGGAACCAGGCGAAGCTAGCGGCCTCGTGGTTGCTGCGGAGACTGGATGTCTGGAGACCCGGGCATGCTTGCTTTTTTAGCACGGGAGAAACTCGTACAATGATTGGTTACAGTTACCCAGGGCTCCTTGTATAAAAGGGCGGAGCCAGTTTCGTTTTCTCTTCTGTTCTGTTTCCTGTGTGTGATGAATAAACCTTATTGTTGTACTCGCAAGTCTCTTCAATGTCTACCATTCTAAGGACAGAACAGAGCCTAAACTAGATTGTCTAAACCAGGGGTAGGCAACCTTGGCTCTTTTATGATTCGTGGACTTCAACTCCCAGAATTCCTGAGCCAGCTGTGCTAGCTCCGGAATTCTGGGAGTTGAAGTCCACGAGTCATAAAAGAGCCAAGGTTGCCTACCCCTGGTCTAAACTAAAGAAAAGCATGTGTCTCATTACTAGTAGTGAAGGAAAATGCAGTGCCAACTTAATCAGTTTATAAAAGGGGATGATGGAGATTTTTTTTCCAAAAACAAATAAAATACAGGCCTAAGTTGCATTTATGTTCCTTTAATGTGTTCATCTTAGTGTTTAATAGCCTTGTATCTGTAATTCTTGTTATTTTTATTCTCTTCTAAAAATCTATGTAACAGCTGTGTATCTATTAGATTTTATATATGCAGTTATATACATAAATACATATAAATACACATAACAAACACACAAACACACACAATTAGCAGACCAGGGTAAATATATTCCATTACTTACTTGGATACATGTAGTCCTTGACTTATGACCACAACTGAGCCTAAAATTTAGGTTGCTAAGTGAGACATTTGTTAAGTGAGTTTTGTTCCATCTTACAACCTTTCTTGCCAGAGTTGTTAAGTGAATCACCACAATTATTAAGTTAGTAACACAGTTGTTAAGTGAATTTGGCTACTCCACTGACTTTGCTGTCAGAAGGTGGCAAAGGGGGATAATGTGACCCATAACACTGCAATTGTCATAAATATGAATCAGTTGCCAAAAATCCAAATTTTGATCATGTGAACATGGGGATGCTGCAAGGTTGTAAGTGTGAAAAGTGGTCATAAGTCACTTTTTTCAGTGCCATTGTAACTTCGAATAGTCACTAAATGATTTTTTCTAAGTCAAGGACTACCTGTAGTGAGTTCTGATTCACACATTTTTTAAAATTAAATTAAATTAAATTAATTTAAATTAAATATATAATAGGAAATTTAATGAATTAGACTCAGACTCAAATTTGGTGAATTAGGCTCAGGCTCAGATGTGGGAGAGGGTTTAATGTACATTTAAATACGAAAGAGATATAAATTAATTGGTAGCTCCCAAAAAATATCAGAGAAAGAGACTGAAACTGATTTAAGTACGCCTACTCCTCATTTAGCAACCAAATTCCACTTCAATGAATAGGTCATCAGGCAAAATGGTCACTAAGTGAACACATGACAGAGAGAAAAAAACTGCAAAGATCACTAGTTGCTCCATCTCATTTAAATGAAGTTTTCTCATATAGCTGCACCACTGTTGTGCCATTGTTATTCTTATCCCAGTGTGCATTGTTGTCAGGAGCACAAAATTTGATCATAAATGTGCACATTGGTCAGAAAATGAGGTTTTTTTAATTACCATTGTATTTGTGAATGGTCGCTAACTCAGGTTGCTAAATAAGGAGTGGGTGTATGTATGCTTTTTCTGTGGGTGAAAGAAGGGATAGCAGTCACTTCTTTGTCAAACGTTTAACCCCTGATGTTAGAAGTGGGGAGCAAGAAGGGAAAACGTAATTTTATTCCTGCTGGTGTCTGTTTTGGAAATTGGAAATGAGTAAGTCAGTTTCATTCCTACTGGATCTCCAGATGATCTTTGTTTTAATTCCTAGCAAGCAGTTTTATCTCCCTGGGAAGGGAGGGAGTCTTAAAGTTTTAAGTATTAAAACTTTTAAAAATATGAGAAAGTTCTGATTGCTACATATTAATAATAGATACACAGACAATTAGCTAATTATATGGCAATCACTTAGCTTGCAGTGCTTAAGCAATAATGCCCATCCTATCAGGGACTGGAATGGACTTTCATGGCAGTTCATATAGGCCTGTATGGAGGAAAATGCTCATTACCCTTCCTAAATAAGTGCAAATGAACTTGGCCAAACTGCTTTGAATAGAGCAATACTTGAATGCTATATTTTTTTAAAGAGAGAAAGAATGTCTCTCTGTGTGTGTATGTGTGTGTGTACAAATACAATACTTATTTATATAAGCATTAATTCTCCACTGGAATTCTAAATTGTCCATTGCAGTGTCATCAAATTATTTGTGTTATTCAGCTATAATCTCATATGTGCAACAAGAGGAAGAGCAGAAATACTCCAAAGAGTCAACTCATAGGAGTCCATCCTAAATTCAATTTGCTCTGTCACACATCTACATACAGAGACCCCATACTCAAAGAGCCAAAACACATCCACCTGCCTTCAGTAGACATTTTCTTTCTTACACACAATATAATTTGTTACACAAAAGAAAATGCAGAAGCCTCTTAACGGCCACTACCAGTAAAAGGCTTGGAAAAACACCATTGGAAAACATCATATTTTCTGACATTATTCTTTCCAGCCCAGTCTGTCCATATGTCTTTCTGCCTGTCAGCAGAAAATTAAAATCATTCCAAATTTGTCTTTATAGGAAAAACTAGCAAAAAGAAAGATTGCCTTGAATGGATCTGTCTGGGGCTTGGAATGGGAAAAGCAATTAGGTGGCATCTTTTATGTTTTTTGTCTCCTCCATTCTAAATTCTCTCCCTCTTTCTTCTTGGTCGTGTGAGTGATGAACGTATTCAGAGAGACGGGTGGAGGGGAAGAATCCATAAGTCACACTTTGCGTATTTTTTTTAGACTTGTTTGCCTTGAATTTTGATGTTGCCTCATCTCTATAAATAAATAGATAAAGCTTGATTCTTTCCCCTCTGAGTACAAAGCTTGTTTCCACTAATGACATGTGACATTATTTTCTGCTATCATTTGGGATGATTTGTACACACTGTATTTTAAATCTCATTGAGGCTGACTATAGCAGTTGAGTGTAGAATAATGAGTCATTCTAACCACTAAGCAACCTATCAAATGATATGGATATATTTTAGTTGCTTTTGTTGTTTTACCTCTCTTGCAGTTTGTCATGGTTTTTTTCTATACTTTCAGATAGTTGAAATCTTATTTTAAAGTTCTTAGTATAAGCAATTTGTTGAATCAGGTTGTTTTGTGTCCTAATAATGGCAAACTACATAGTTACCAAGGACAAAACTTATTCAATGACAGCATACAGATAATCCTCGAGGTAAGACAGGCCACTTAATGAACATTTAAAATTACAACAGACCCGTCCCAAAAGCTACATATGACCCCACTTCAAAGTTACAAGGGCTGCAGCAGGCCTGCGTCATTCACCCTTATGACCCACCAAAGGATTGCTGCAGCGCCCTCCCACTTCTCTCACACCATCCCATCCTACCAGAACCCTGCAGCGCTTGGGCCTCCTCCCCACATCCCCATCATGCCCCACACTTACTGTCTGAAGCTCTCCAGACCTCGTGTTTTAAAAAGGAGGGCAGTCCCTGTGGCCATGTGGTAGCTATCCAAATGTTGCCATCATTTTGTCCTGCTTGGTTGTGAGCAGGACAAAATGGCAGCCCCCAGAAAAATTGGTTTATTCTGCTACCTTAGAGAGTTCTGCACAATGCTATAGAAGCTTCTGAATACTGTAGAAAGCTTCAGCAGCACTGTGCAGACCTTGGTAAGGCAGCAAAATTAAGCAGTTTGTCCTCAGCCCATGCAGTGGTGACTCGAATGCAGTTACCCTTTTGTGGGCGGGACAAAAATGGCAGCCACTTTCAGATCCGTGCCATATGTCTGTAAAGAAGGAAGTCATCCCAGCACTCTGGAAGGCCTTGGAGTTCTTCAAAAGATATGGTGAGAAGAGTGTAGGGTGGGAATCAGGCGTAAGGCTGGGAGGACCCAGTGGGAATGCAAAAAAGCCTGTTGGGACTCAAGGTATGGGAAGTGGAAAATGGGGAGTCTCGGGGAGCTTAAAATCCAAGCTCAGAAGAAAAATAAATATTATAACATAGAACATAGAATAACAGAGTTGGAAGGGACCTTGGAGACCTTCTAGTCCAGGGGTCCCCAAGCCCCGGTTCGTGGACCAGTACCGAGCCGCGACATGACAGCAACTGGGCCACACAAACAAGCAAAGCTCCATCTGTGAGATGCAGACAGCACATAAAACCATGCACCCTCCAGTCCATGGAAAAACCTCTCTCCCTAGTGGCCACAAGGTTGGGGACCTCTGTTCTAGTCCAACCCCCTGCTCGAACAGCAAACCTTATACCATTTCAGACAAATGGCTGTCCAGTCTCTTCTTAAAAGCCTTCAGTGATGGAGTACCCACAATTTGTGAAGGCAAGCCATTCCACTAGTTCTCACCGTTAGGAAATTTCTTCTTAGTTTTTTAGTTGAATTTGAATATACAAAAATGGAAAATAGATACATTTTATTTATTTATTTGCTTGTAAAATTTAAGTAATTATCCATCTCATCTGAAGGAACTCTGAGCTGCATATAATAAAACCAGGAATTAAAACATTTTGCAAACCCATTAAAACAGTAGGAATATATAAAACAAGACTGTAGAAGGTAAGATGTTACATACTATATAACCAACATGCAGACTCCTTATTAAAAGGATGTCCTCAGATTTGCTGGAAAAAAGAAAACATTTTGAAAGCTTTCCAGATGTTTAAACCTAAACAGGTCTAACATTAAGAAAATAGTGGTATATCAAATAGGTTAGGTGTCTCCAACCCCCGGTCCATGGACCGGCACCAGTCTGCAGCATGTCAAAAACCGGGCCATGCAAACAAGCGAAGCCCCATCCGCGGGATGCAGGCAGCACATGAAATCACACCCCCACTGGTCCATGGAAAAACCTCTCTCCATGGAACCAGTCCCTTGCACCCAGAAGGTTGGGGACCACTGAAATAGATAACGACTTTACAATAATGAGAATCCTGGAAAGGTACAAGATAATAATATTCATAATATTAAAAGAGCTTTTAATGGGAACAGTCTGAATAATTTTGACTGCATCCAGACTAATTTTCAGTGTGCTATATGCATGGTTCGTGGCAGTTCATAGATCATCCAGATAAAGTTGGCATTTTTTTCTGACCAGAAATATTCTATTTTGATAGAATGACTGAAAACAAAACTGCAAATATGGTGTGGGTGTTCCATAGCACTTCACTCTCATAGATTTTATGAGGGTGGCTTTGATGAAAGCAGTGATATTTATTGACCTTTTTTCATTCTGTCCTAAGTTATTATGAGCAGACAAAATTGTTTTGTAAATTATTCTTTCTCCCCTTTTTTAATTACTGTGAAAATCTAAGATTCCATAATTCCAAATTATACATTTAAGAACTGCACAACTCAGTTTGGTTTTTAACTTTTTGGTTGCATAATAGAAAAAAAGCACTGCATATGTGCAAATATAGAAGCTATATCTGAAAGGAGCATTTTTATAAATGAAATTGTCACCCATAGTGTCATATATAATATTGATTCTGAAGAGGTGAAAGATTTGTATTAACTATAATGTTTAATCATTCATTTTTAAGACCAATTCCTTTTCAAACTTATTTGCTTTACTTGACCACATGAGCTTTGTTATAAGAGATTCCATGGCAAATATTTTTTAAATTACATAATTAACATAAATTCAGATATTATAACAGCTTTTTTATTGTTACATCACATTTTTATTCCATAACTTCATGTAAAATAAGTAAAAATATGCATGTATGCAATCTCCCTATCATACCTATGCACAAGAATCTTCTCAACTAACAGTTGGGATTAAACAAGGTTCAACAAAATTCAAGGGAAATTGGACTTAGTTCTCTTGTGACTACCTAGGGGTTCTAGGCTGATCCCTCTTTTAACTCTGGCCACAGGTTCTGCCACTCATTCTACTACACTCCCCTTCCCCGCCAAAAAACTACAAAACAAAACAAAAACAAATATGTTTAACATCTAGTACAGCCTATCCTATAGACAGGACAAGTATGGTTTGTTTCCAATAAAAAATGGTTGAGGGAAGGGAAGGGATTACTAGATCAAACAACATTCAATCTTTCTCAGAATCTCAAATACCTTTTTAGAGATGACATTCATTCACATATTAACATCTGTTTAATAGTTAATATAAGTTAAAAATCTGCTTTAACATGCAATCTTTAGGAATAAGCACAAATGTTACCTTTTATTTTGTAGAATGACTCTAGATGTACAGATTTCAGCAACAAAGTCAACAACTAAATAATATTGAATAGCACGTATAAAATCCATAATAAAGGCATTGATTTGAAAATCTATACTGAGCAATCATTAGTCATTGTTCTTCAGTAGTGTAATTTCACTTCCTTTAAATATTTGCATATTAATAGAAAGTTCTAGTTGCTCTCCTGTGGTGAGTGATAGCCAACCACTCCTCCTTCCTAGACCTCCTGTTTATTTTCAAACTCAGATTTGCCGTCACGAAGCCCAAAAGAAGCTTAAATGTTCCCAGCTGCACTAAAGTATAGCAGAACTGATATGAATAATGAACTTGTTATGCTACAAAACAAGTCTATTTGCTTTTTCACCATACAAGGTAAGATCATAGAAATTATAAGAGATAATTCCCCCCCCCCGCAAAAAAAAAAATCAGAGAAGAAGAGAATCTATTTTAGAAGAATGTATGATGTACGTATTTATATTTCAGCTGGGGTAGAGATGTTTAAGGAATGTTCTTGCACAAATTATTATGCTATTTTACTTTTATTGTTGGTTTATTGTTATTTTGCTTTATTTAGGACTAGAATTGTATTGAAACAATACAAAAAGCCTACAGTTTACTCAGAAGGATGTACTGTGCAGTTCATTATTTTATTTATCAGCTTAATTCAAAGTGAATTATAGAAAAAAGAATATCATACTCCTTATATTAATCAATGTTATTACAATATTAAAAGTATAATTTATCTGTTGTATATTTCAGAAAATGTAATAGATAATAAACAGTAGTGAATTCCTTGCTAAGAATATAATAAATCATTTAGTATACATACATGATAGAAACATTTATATTAGAGAAATTTTATTTTGGAGGGAGATAGAGAAAATGGTGACCTATGTTTATTTTATTAAATACTTTATTTGAATTAGATTATGTACTTGCAGCCAAACACTGTATGGATTTCATAAACACCACTGTAAGAAATTTGTATTTGTACTAAACTCCTAAGAAAAACAGATTTATTTCAATTTTTTTCTTAAGTGATTAAAATAATATTGTAATAAGATGAATAATATTGACATTTGAAATAAAAATGTATCATCATTTGTTTTTTCCTTTCAGTCTTTCAAATCCTTATGGAGAAAAAAATAGTTGTCTTGCTTTGTAGGTTGGCTTAATTTCATTCATGGTTCAGTGAGCCAGTGTGTGGGATAATGCTTAGACTGTTGGGCTAGAACCAGAGGGTGCCAATTTCAAATTACTGCTCTGCCACGGAGTTCTTAGGATGGTCATTTTCTCCTGTCTCTCTCATTTTGTCTCAATTTATATATCTTACAAGGTTTACGAGGATGAAAAGGGAAAGAAGATCACCATACATGTAATTAACTTCGGAAGATGATACTGATACATTCCAGAAATAGAATTACAGTCTTAAACAAATTCAACTTGTGTTAAATAATAGATTTATCCATTTGTCCTAATGGTTTTTTCAGTAGTCATCTCTAGTATTTATAGCAATCAAATTAAATCCCACACCAAAAAATCAATTCTAGGATAGGGGTTTCTTTTTATTTCTTTCTAGAACTCTGTGGAGAGACAAGGTTGGGGAAAGAGGACGATATCGGATTAACTAAAATCTGCATAAAGAAATGACCTCTGAGTATTTGGGTCATTCTGACTGTTTCAAAAATAGACCAGTCTCAAAATGGGTCCAGAACATTCTTCAAAATACGAAGGCAATTTGGAAATAAACCTCTGTTTCGTTATCAATGACAGACACTTGCAGATACAAAACTTTTATTGTACACATTAGAAAACTACAAAATTACATTACTTTTCAACATAATTGCCATTCAAATTGAGGCACTTGTCATAACGTCTTACAAGGTTTGAAATTCCTTAGTAGTCGTCGCTCGGCACTAAATCTGGGCTATAGGGGGCGAGCATTATCGTGAACCAACACCACACCGGAAGTCAGCAAGCCCGACGCTTGTTATGGATGGTTCGTCTGAGTATTCTTAATGTTTTACAGTAGACTTCTGTATTGATGCTCGAACCACACTCCATAAACTTCACTAGTAGTACTCCTTTGGCATTTTCACATTTGGCAGGATTTTCTATGACACCGGTGTGGTGTTGGTTCATGATAATGTTCGCCCACACACTGCTAGATGCACCCAAGAACTTTTGAAGCAGTTCCGTTGAGATGTTTTTGATCACCCCCTATAGCCCAGATTTGGCACCGAGCGACTACTACTAAGGAATTTCAAATCTTTTAAGACATTATTACAAGTGTCTCAATTTGAATGGCAATTATGTCAAAAAGTAATGTAATGTTGTAGTTTTCTAATGTGTATAATAAAAGTTCTGTATCTGCGAGTGTCTGTCATTGATAACCAAACAGAGATTTATTTCCGAATTACCCTCATAGAATATTTGGCATACTAGTAGAAATGGCTTTAAGATTTTCTATATCTTGTTTCACCAACTCCAATGCCCAACCAGGAAAACAAGTAAATTGTTGACTTGGCACCTGGGGACACTATAGAATAGTGTTTCTCAACTTTGACAATTTGAAGATGTGTGGACTTCAGCTACTAGAATTCCCCAGATAGTCATAGTGGCTAGGGAATTTTGGGAATTGAAGTCCACATTTTCAAATTGCCAAGGTTGAAAAACACTGCTGTAGAATCTCCATCTAACTTGGTTGCACTGGCTTCTGCTGCGTGTTCCAAGGTAAAGTACTGAATAAATGAAGTTTCTTTAAAAAGATATGTTTAAAAAAAAACAATTAAAGGGCTAAGTCTTTCATTTGTGTTACTGTTATTTTGCTGTAAAATTCAAATGAAGGATAAAACAGGAATGAAAGCTATTTTGGGGAGAATATTTTTACACATTGCAGTCAACACTTGTGGCTATGGAGAAAAGTGATGTACAGTAAGTTGAAGCCTAAAGGTTAGAAATATACTTTTAAAAACTTTGAAGGCGTTTCGCTTCTCATCCAAGAAGCTTCTTGGATGAGAAGCGAAACGTCTTCAAACAAAAACAAGAAAGTTCAGTTGCCTCTTGAAAAAGCACCTTTGGGAAACCATGACCTGAATGGCTGAGATTCTCCATATACATATTTTTAAAAAATATACAAAGAACTTATTTTACAAAATTCAGCTGTTTACTGATGCAGAATGCTTTTTTTTTTTTTTTGCTTCTGTCCAATTGTGTCTGATTCTCACTGACTTCCTGGACAAATCCCTGCAGTTTTCTTGGGAAGGTTTTTCAGAATTAGTTTGCCATTGCCTCCTTCCTAGAGCTGAGGGAAAGTGACTGGCCCAAGGTTGCCCAAGCTGGCTTTGTGCATAAGGCAGGACTTAATCTTACGATCTCTCAGTTTCTAGCCTGATGCTGTAACCACTACTGGCTCCCTGCTTTATTTTAGAACAGCATAATATATATATGATGCAAAGGAAGCAATTACTGTCTTCAACCATAACAGTAAAACAGCAAGTAAGATCTCAGAATGTTATATTGATGCTTCTTTGGAATTAATACTTCCTGCTGGGTCTTCGGGCTATTCAATTTATACATTAAAGTTGTATATTAAACCATTTTTAATAAAATGTGTTCATAAACCTTTAGAGTGCTGCATTGTCCAGAATTACATCACAGTAATATAGCAACTCTCTTGCTTGGTTGCTCGTGAAGTGTATAGATTGTTGGATTTGTAAGATAAGGGTGTACCACTTTCCTATTTTCCAGTGGTTTTTAAAAAAAAAAAAACCTGAATTGTTGTGCATTTGGATCAGTAAGAGTAACTTTCTTTGCCAGGGTCATTCAAGTAATGAATTGCACGTACTCATTATATTGATATTTGTGTCTTACTCTAAATGCCATTTTGGGATCTATCCTTGGGTTGATGTTCCATGCATGGGAATAGGGAAATAAATTTATTGGATCTATTGACAGAGATTTCTGCAGCTTACTATAAATATGCCAAATTGACAAAGCTCCACAACTTTGGATTTGTACTGTGAGATCACAATATTGAGATCCATGTTTCATCTTTTCCTACTATCTATCAAAGTCTATCAAAGAAAATCTGTTTTACATTTAAATTGTTTCTTCAATCCTATCAATCAACAGAAATGCAAAGGAAGTGGTATATTCTCAGTAAATGATATCTTATTCTGTAAGAATTTACCTTATATGAGTAGTCCTAGGGATACAATGGTTCAATGACCATTCAAAGTTACAATGGCACAGAATGAGCAGGACTATTTACCAATCCATAAAGTTGCAGACATTGCAGTATCCCCGTAGTCACATAATCATAATCTGAGCACTTGGCAATTGGTTCACTGTTACAATCGTTGCAGTGTCCCATGGTCACTGTAACCTTCCCTGCTGGCTTACTCCAAGCAAAGTCAATTGAGAAACCAGCAAGAGGTTGAAAGTCATTCCCCCTCCCACTGTTTTTTCACTAACCACGGCATATGCACACTTATTGCCTGCAGCACTGCACACTCACATGTATTCCATAGCGCCTTTCCCCTGCACTCACCCCCCCTAACTCTCACCCACAGCTCTCAGCCACTGTCCAGCTTGCCTTGAACTCCCACTACTTTCCATTTAATGACCTTTGTGGTTGTGAAGATACCATGGCAACTGGGATTGCTGGAACTGTCGTAGCTGAGTAGTGAAATTACATGACATAGTGCTTTATGCCTACATTGCTTAGAGATGGAAATTCTATTCCCAATTGTTATCGTAACCTGACGACTACCTGTAGATACACATCAGTATTATTGAAACAGGCCTGAGTAGATCAGTATCCAGAAGAGTGGGATTCTGGAATATGTTTACTGATTACTGTTAGGAATTTCTTATTTTTGATTTAATTTTTCTAATATTTAATTTCATCAGATGAAACCCAACATATTCCTTCTGAATGTTTGAATCACATTAATTGTAAATCTTCAATGAATCTGGAAATTTCTGAATTAATAAATCCAGACTGATAAAAATTTTGTATTATAATTATAAACTTAATCAGCAAGTCCAAGACCAGCTAGAAACCTTAACAAATGAAGGTGAATATACGTGTCCCAGGAAAATGTTGCAGAATCCAATCTGGGTCAGTCACCGGGACAAGAGGTTTAAACTTCCGAGCTTTTGGACTCTTGCTGGAGAGAAGTTTGGGCTCCAGCAAGAGTCCAAAAGCTCAGAAGACTAAATCTCTGGTCCTGGTGACTGACCCAGACTGGTTCCTAGAAATTTTAATTTTAGACAAGTCACAGTACCATGTTTATGTAGCCCATTAATCTTTTGATAAAATTCCCATTTAATAGTTCAAAAAAGCTGAATCCTGAAGAAGTTAGTGGTACTTCTCTATACAAAAAGTACAAGCCAAAACAGTTTTGAGAAATAGATTGTGCCTCTTTGTCACTTTGTCCATCAGAGAAGGTTGGGGATATGGTCAGGTTTGCATACAAAACCTTCAGTAATGCAGAATGAAAGCTTGATGCTTCATTTATAAGAAACTTATTAGATATGTGTATTCTGCTGAACAGTTTAAGCAGTTCATTTGCAATGACTATTGCAATGAATGTACCCAAAGAAATTACTGATATAATCACAGAATCAGCTTTGGCTTCCCCCAACCCTACATTGCTTCTCGGAGAATTTGATATGCTTGGATTTAGCATCAGTGTTCTTTGAGCAAACTGAAAAGATTTTGCATTATAGGTTCCTCAAGATGAATGGTCTGGATATACTCCTCATGGCAAAGATGAAGAGATTCCTTGTCGGCGAATGCGTAGTGGCAGCTACATTAAAGCCATGGGAGATGATGACAGTGGAGACTCAGACACTAGCCCAAAGCCATCTCCAAAGATTGCTGCACGCAGAGAGAGCTACCTTAAGGCCACCCAGCCATCACTTACAGAGCTCACAACCCTCAAGTAAGTCTGTTTTAATAATTATTATTATAGGATACAAATTCAAAAATGATCAGAGGGTGAGATTTCTGGACCACCAATTATGGAAATGAGTAGGAGTGTGCCTGTGTCAGCAGTTGATATGTTAAGATGTTGTCTAAGTTACAGTTTGGGTAAATAATGTGTATTACATGCTATGATTCCCTGTTACATGAAAAGACAAATGCACGTGAAGCTCACCATCTACATCTGAGACTTTGTTCTACTCCTATTGCCATCAGTTGGCATAGATATTGGATAAGATGATAGGTTAATGCTCAGGTGCTGGAAATTCCTGTTAACTAGACCTAGCTATCCCCGACTTTTTTGGTTTTTCTGCAGGATAATGGTGACAATTGTCTTTCTTTAATGTTTCTATTGAAATACATTGTTTAAATTGAAGGTAATCTTTCTTTTTTGTTCATATATTAAAAACTTTAATTAATTTGGTTTTTATTAAAATTAAATCAATTTTTGTTTTAATACTGGTAGCAAAGCTTTTTGCTCAAACCAGACTAATAGATTATGAGGAATAGAGAACAGATACATATAATTGCTAGCCTTTAAAATCGTAAATACCAATTTACTCACTTGAAAACTCATTCAATTAACTTTTCCAATACAGATTTTGGAACACATTTGTCTGTAATTATGCAATTTTTTAGTATTTATGTTTCAAAAAGCATTCTTCATTTTTGCAAGTAATTTTATTTAATGTAAGTTTATTGTATACTTTTGAGTTGTAAACTGCATTACAAAATTTTTAGAAGTGCAGATTCTTAGTACATACACAGATCTAGGAAATGAAAATTAATTTAATTTAATTAATTTAAAATTAAATCAATATTATAATGAAGCAAGTTAATTTCCCTTATATAACAGTCTAACCTTGCCTAGTGGTTGTATCAGTCTTGCCTCTTGTACATATAAAAATATTCTACCCTCTTTTGCAGTTTGCAAAATCATCTTAGAAGTCTAGAATTAATCATCTTGATAAATAAGATCATTTTAAATGTCCAGCAAAAAATGTAAAACTCTGGTACTAGTGAAGTCCTAGATCTGTTAAGTAGGAGAAGTTTGAACTGCATCTTATGAATCAGAATATTCTTTAATCAATATGGATTTCTTTTCCTTTACTTAAACTGCTTCTGATTTTTCAATCTCAGATAATAGCCCAAAACTGACTGCATTAAAAAGACACTGCAACAATTTCTGTAGTGCTTAAGGAGTGAATTTATATATTCTAGTCTTATGACCACATTTTCCCTTTACTGCATGGAATATTGCTGTATTTCAATTTTTCAATACTAAATATTCCCAATATTTTTCCAATACTAGACATATCATATAAATCATCCCTTTTTGGAGAATGATAAGAAGGCAGAATATTTCATTATCCACAGTGCTTTTTATTTGAGTATAAAATCAGAGCTGCATTGTGGTCACATTACATAAGCAAAAATACTTTCTGATTTCTTTTAATATATTTTCTCCTTAGCCCACCTCACAATCTCCCTCCTACAATCTGTTCCCCATGCCATGGTTTCCATGTGGTTACAGAACACTTTTTGAACATTATAGTTAAAATTCTGAATAAAACACAGCTTGCTGTGATCATGAAATCACACCTCCGCTCTTTTACTCCCATTATCCTACTAGGAAGTGAGAAGCTGTTGTTATTTTTTCCTTCAGATGGCAATGTTTGCTGGGAAAGGAGGAGGGGAATAAAAATAATTATCAGGCAAATAACACTGTTCTGATTAAACTGATTCTTTTTCTGCCCTTCATAATCTCCCCATGCAGATTAATGCTTAAAATAATTTTCTTGATTTTTAAGTGTACAGATAAAAGCATTATGATTTAACAGAACATGGCCCGTGAATCTAATGGGGAAAAAAAGACAGAGCTAGCTACGGTAAATCCTTGAATTATCACCCACACAGAATATAGTGCTAATTATTACTTGAATGATGGAAAAAGCACTTTTTATGGAAAAAGCAATGGTACTATCATTTTCTCTTTAGTGATTAGGTGCTGAATATAAGCAAGCCTTTAGGCAGATGGTACATGAAGTTAAACAATGTAATGCATAAGGGATTTACAACTGCTATATATAAACAGAAACAAAATAAAAGCTAAAGCTCTAAAATACTTAAATTTGAAAAATGAAGATTTTTGGTTTAGCAGATCAATGTTGAAGTTACATTTCCATGGAGATATTGCTTGTTCTTCTGCCAATAAAAAGCTAACACATGCAGATTTGCAGTGATATCAGAATGACAGTTTAACAATTGCAATTCAATCTTTAAAAAGATACGAGAAGTATTTCCCAAAGAACATTTAAGATGCTGATACTAAAATTGTTGATGATAGTAAAGAATGCACAATAATAATAGATACTTACAAGTGAATTGTTGTTGTTTCTACAGAGGGGGACATTTTCAAAGGCCTCAGAATGTGCTAATTTTTATATGAAGTAATTTTTGTATTAGTATGCAGTCTTCCTTGTGACATATTTAGAGATTTAAAAATACATTTTATTTTCTATTTTAATTCAAAAATTCAAAATAATTATTCTGACTCAAAGTAATATTTAACAATGTTCACTTGTAAATCCTGCAATGCTAGCCTTCAGCAGACTACAGTTTGTTTTATTATCTGTGATTGCTATCAACCTTATACAAAATGATTGCAAAAGTTTTATTTTATTTTAATGAAATTGTACTAACAAATATTAGCCACCATGTTTGTGTGTGCCTCTGTTTATGTAGGGTGACACAGGTAGTTTCTGAAGAAAACATATTTCAAGCACAGCTTTAAAAGTTACACTTACGAAAATTTGTATCTTCATGAGGCACTTTTTTAAAAAAATGAGTTTTGTTTCCTTTATTTTTTTAATTAAATAAAACAGGAAAAATCAATAAAAATGCATTAAAAATAATTTAAAAGGGGTAGCAATGCAATTACATGAGAAATAGTATAAATAATGGATTATCAGTTTGTATGTGTACATATAGGTGTGTGTGTTTGAATTTTATATAATATTCAATAAAAGACAGGTACATTTCATTTCAATTCTTTTTATAGTAATTTTATTAAAAATTACAATAATAAAAGTTAATATACTTTAAAAAAAGAAAAAATAGAAGATACAGAAAATTAAAAATATTGAAAAAGAAAATAAATATATAAAAATATATAAAAATGGTTTCCTCCATCACAAGTATAAACAATTTCTTAAAATACAACAATCTCTCCTTTCCATATTCTATCTCTTATCTATAAACAAATCCATAAAAACTTATTATTTCAGTTCTGATGACGCAAAAAAATCCATTAAGGGTTTCAGATAACAACATATTCATATTAACCCTGATCAAGTAAACCAATTTTACATTCCTTTCTTTTCTTATAACAATCTTGATCTTTATCCCTGGAAATAATGTTGAAGAACTTGATTGCTTTTCATTTTTTCTTTATGTCTTCTCATAAAATTCTTTAAAGTTTTTACACACCTCTTTTGTAAATCCAATATAGGAAAATTACCCAGATCACTCTCTTGGTTTATTATTTACACATCCCTTTTAATTATTATTAAGACATCAGCCAATCTCTTCTTATGTCCAATATAACTTCTTTTTCCCTATCATTCTTAAAGCCTGTCATTTTTAAGTCTACTTTCAAATTAGTATCAGTCTTATTAGGTAAAATTGGGTCTTTTTCCAATTTTAAGCATAGTCTATGTATAGAAGCAGACACTCTTAAAATTAACCTCTGGGTCCATTGATCAACAATTTTCTACAATATGCCCAGTGTTAAAATATTTTGTTTCATTCTCTGTTTGTAAGTCAAGTTTGAATCATCATTTTTCTTAATTGTAGTCTTTAGCTCCTTCTAGTTCCCTTTAGTGTCCACATTTTGATCTTATTATCCTTTTAAAAAAGAATTCAAAACAAATGCATTTTCCCTTTAGGAAGGATTTTTTATAATTAATTCCAAAATCCTATTTGGAATTTATCTGGACCCTTACTTCTTTTGTAACTTTCTAAAATAAAATTTCCAGTCATACTTTTGCTATTTATTCAAAAGAAATTTAAGTCTCTAAACTTACATTTAAAACTACTTTCACTAAAGATTTCAGAAAACTTACCTGATGCTATAAAACATATTGATCTCAAGGTTACTCAGAAAAAAAAAACAGTTAATAAGCAATTTCAAAAAGTTATTAGAAAAGGAAGTATCTGCTTAGTACTTCCTTAGAACAGGAAGAATCCCGTGTCCTTTCAAAGTGATAACTGCATTTTCAACAAGATAGCTATTCCCTCAACTGCCAGAGCTGTAAACCCTCCAGATACCACTTTCTTGCATATTCATTGTAAGAAGCAGCAGGAATTATCAAACATCTGGTCTCCTTGCTGGCTCTAAATTCTGTTGGCTCTGCTTTTCATCAAGCTACCTTTGCCATTTTTTCCCTGGATGTCACTTTATTGCAATCATCTACGCATAGTCTATTTCTATACTCAATTCATCCACAGAGCACAAATAATATCAAGTCTTTGATACTGGATAACTGGAGACATTTTTTAGTTCAGTATTTATTTTTGCATCTTCTCTCATCCTAAGTTTGTTCAGGCTAGGGAGAGTCCCTTGTCCTTTATCTAATTTCTTGGTTTGGAAATAATAACAAAGTAGGAAAAGCATTACAGAACATGGCTTCTGGAATTCTTTCTAACTACTTAATAATAGCTCTCCTTGGAGGAAAGATGTTTAGAAAAAAGGAGTTGGCAACATTCAGCACAGCTGCCCAACTGCCAATTCCATGAGGTTGTAATTAAGGAAAAATTTCTGAGATTTTCATTGTTGGTATCTTTTGCTTTGGTTAACAGCCCCTTGCATATAGCCCATTTTAACTTATTTTTTCTTTAGTTGACATCTCCCCACCACACCAAATTTGGTCCTGTTCTGTTCCATTTTCAGAGAGTTATGTTGACTAATAGAGTCATGATCCCCTTTACATAATTTCTTTCCAACATTTCGTTGGAAAGACAGCCTATTTTTTAATGCCAAGAGTAAGATACATAAACCAACTGAATTTGCATTTCAGATTCAGAAAATATAAAAATATATTTGGATCAGTGATGCTGAACATGAGTAAGTGACTTCTTAGTTTAGATGGAATTTTCCTTACTTATATATTAGAATAAATTTAAATACTGGTACCCATGCTTATGCAAAAGTGACAGAGCAAAAAAATCAAAGTGACATAAAATAAAATCAGATTTGAGAGACTGTAGAGGAAATTTTAAGTGAATTTATACTCTTAAGGGCAACTTAAAATAATGGGAAAAATAAGATTGGTGGAAGATAGATCATAGTTTTGGGGAGTTCGATATCTTTGTGCAAAAGATGAGAGGACTTGCCTTACCCATCCATTGTATCTTTCAATTTTCTTTCTCAAATGTAGAACTTTACATTTCTCTCAGTTAAATTCCATTCTGTTGATTTCAGCCCACTACTCAAACCTGTCTAACTAATTTTGAATCTTTTCTTTTTTCACTGAAAGTGTTAGCTATCCTATGACAAGCCATGACCTCTTGCTTGTTCATCATCTATCTAGACTTCCAGGCCGAAACCCAATCAAGAGTGGTGTGTTAGCTTTGTTAAAAATAAGGTGAAGATAAGTATTATTTTAGATTCTCATAGACAAGCTTCTCACAGGAGAAGGGGTGATGTGGAGTGCAGATGGCCTGGCAAAATAAATTCAGTTGGCAACAGAGCAGACTTTGGGAAGAAAAAGAAAGGAGGAAAACTGGAATTGAAATTTTTGAAAAAATGGGTAACAACCAAAATGAAGTTGTCAGCAATTATTGAATATGAGTTGTTGCTTTTATTTACAAACAGTAGGGCTGGTAAACCTGAGTTAGACTGGGGAGTGTTTGCATTTCATTTTTTAAAATATATTTTTATTTAAAATATTATTAATATAAAATAGAAATAGAAATAAAGAAGAACATTGTTGGACTCAATCTAAAGAAAAATAGAAAAGGTAAAGAGCATAGAGAGACAATAACTAACAATGCAGAGAGCATGACGGGGCTCCAGGTGATTGCAGAAAATCAACTTTTTTTATTAATCAGTGAGAAATTGCCACTGTTTGCAATTATCACAAAAATTAGGAGAGTCAGAAAAGATGGTATACATATAAAGTCACATCATATTCCATAGATATACATGCCTGGAGAGGCTTAAGACTATTCTGCCTTGAACTGCAACTTAACAGTACTCTTGGAAAAGCCAGATTAAAAATCAAGCTTCAGGAAGAGATGAAAGAGGAAGTATGGAGATGGCCTCATCTTCTATAACCCTAAGTTATTCTTGCTATCACTTACTAAGGCAGGGGTCCCCAAACCCCGGGGACTGCAGCATGCCAGCAACCGGTCCGCAGAAATAAGCAAAGCCCCATCCGTCGGATGCAGGCAGCACACAAAACCACGCACTCTCCAGTCTGTGGAAAAACCTTTCTCCATGAAACCGGTCCCCAGTGCCCAAAAGGTTAGGGACCTCTGTACTAAGGAATCTAGCTGGAATACTGAAATTAAAAATGCTGGCAGGGAGGGGGAAATAACTTGCTTGTTTGCTCTGATGTTTGTTTGCTTGAATAAAAAGGTAAAAGAATCTGGATTTATTAGCAAAAAATGAATGAGAATTTTTGGAAACTTTAGCTCTTGGCACAGCAGGATTCTCAGCAGATGCTTGTGCTTATCATAAATATCATCCCAGCAAGTTTCAATTATGTCTATCACATCATTTTTGTTTTCCCAAGTTACAATTTCTAATTTCCCCTATTTATTACCCGTATATTGCTTTATATTGTTGTAATATGTTCCACTTTGAATTTGTCGTTCAAAGATTATCTGCAAAATTAGAGTGCCTTTTGACTTGCCAGTAGCAAGACATTCATAATTTTTTGCACAGACATTGATTTACAGCTCTGCACTCTTGTTCGGGAATTCTCCACTGACCATTAGTTTTAATACAAGTGTGGGCAAATGTTTTGGCATGAGAACTATCTGTATTGCCCAGAGCTGGTAGAAAGCTGCAAATATGCACACACCAAGCATATGCACTCATTTGAATATGAAAATATAGACTTTTCTTTCCCTTTATCACTAGGATGGACAACTGAAGTTGTCTGAGAGAATTCTTCCTTATGTTCTCTTCTTTAATAAGAAACACTATTGCACTGGCAAACTGATATACCCATTTCCTTTGAAAAATATGTATTTAGAAATACAATAAGGTCCATGCCCAATCTAGGTAATCTGAAACTAGTTAGATGAGGTAGAGGATGAACAATAAAAAAGTATTCTGCGATCATCCAGCCACAGCACATACCCAGAAACTTCCAATGTGTCTTTCCTGAACTCGACACCTGTTCATCAGTATTCAGACTCAAGAATTTTTGCAATAAAGGCCTTTTCTCTTTATGTTAAAAAAGTGGTGATAATTGACATAGTACAATACCCTGGTATACAATTTAAATAATATTTTTAACATGGGACAGAAGGAAGGGTTTCTAAAGGATTTCAATATTGTCAGATTTACTCAAGAGAAGGCAGGTTTTCATGTAAGCCAGACCCAAGCTCACGGTCAGATCTTTCAGCTGTTCCAAATTCATGGTCAGAACTTTGAACTATGACATGTATATCATAGCAGTGAATTTGAACGTTCTGTTTCCATCATATTTCACAACAAAATGAACTCTAGCATCTTTCTGTAAGGTGACAACTCTATATATATTCCATTAAAGTAATGTGATATAATGCATGTGGATTAGCAACATAATCCTTTTCCCTGATGGAATATGGCTTATGCAGTTAAAAAACATTCAATTTACATGCTTTTTTTTCTTTTTCAGTGTTTACTTTAAGTTTATTTTATTTGAACATTAAAATTAAACCTCCAAATTTACACTGAAGTTAAAAAGGAGATGGGTAAATAAGCCAATTTGAAGTTCAAAATTCAAAGAATCATAGCTGTGGCTATTAACATTTGCATTAATCTTGAATATTGATTTTGGTTTATTTTAAATGGAAATCATTATCTGGTACAGCAGGATGGACTTTCTTTTATTGTATTATTAAACTGCATGAGGTCCAAAGACATCATAACACCTGCTGATTCAAAGTCCATTTAGGAATTAATTTTATATGGCATACTTATGGTGGAGGAAGAGATTATATTATGATTTCTCTGTCCCTGGGCTTTACATTACAAAGAATCAGCAAAAATTAACTTCAGATTGATTTAAGACTGAAAGCATAAGGGAGAGAGAAGGTATTTGATAGCTTTATGCAAAGATTTAATTCAAATATTTGTTCCAAAGGCGACATGGTTAAATCTCCTGATTGAATCAGATATCTCTGAATCAGTTCAGTGATTCAAAAAAAATAAATGTGACTTTATTTGTTACTTCAAATTAGATGAGAGTACATCTGCACACTATTAATAATTAATCCTTTCCTTGCCAATCATCCGTTCTTTTAAGATTATGTCTGTCCAAGCAGTTATAAGGGAGATAATGGACAAAAGAAGCTTGTAATTCTATGTAGCCTATCCTCCCCACTTATTATTCTACACTGAATTTTAGATTTTGATTTTGATTTCCTTATAACAGTGTAGTTCTCCTATGTATAATTTCAAAATGGCTCCATTTGTCAAAATTTGACCTGGTTGCTGAGTGTTGATGGGATAAGCAGTTAAAAATATGAACAGATGGGACCTCACAATTCCACTGAGGGAAGACAGAACAGCTTTTAAAGGTTAGAGAAAAGTGTGATGTTCCTGTTTCAAAGACAGCTTTCTTTTTTGGTACTTTTAGACAATGTGTTTTTAATTGGCTTCCATAAAAGACAGCCACAGTAGGATTTATGCAGATATATATCTGTGGCTGTTACCTCTTGGCATTCAACACTACATGTGCAATTGTCACATCATCATTTTCAGCAAAACAATTTAACATCAAGTAACTACTTCAGAAATCAGTTCAATCCATGTTTTAGAATGATGATAAAATCAGAAAATGAAATGGCTCCTTGATTTTCCTCAATCAAGGATGTGTCCACAGCTTCTTTCCTCCATGTTTTTTTCCCATATCTTTCATAATTGAACCTAATCAGCATCCTTTCTTTTGTTTCCAGAACTTTGTAACTTGTTAATTTCTCAGTGAAGAGAAGAGATCCATTTCAGAGAGAGAGAAAAGGCTTTTCCTCACTGCTAGTCACTAACTCTTTTTGACTGAAAATAACTTGAGATTTCAAGGAACACCTAACATGTTAAAGCCTATGAGCTCAGGCTTTGATTCATTGCACATCAAACAAAGCTTTTGCATTAGATCATTTTTAAGCAAACAGAGTATCCTACTTGATTAAGATGCTTCGAACAGTATTACAACAGTCCTCACTTAACAACCATGGCAATCATTTCAAAGTTATAACAATGCTGAAAAAATCATCAGTCCTCGCACTTGTATTTGTTATTTGGCAGTTTTTGCATATTTACAATGGTTGTAGCATCCCAAGTTTATGAGATTGCCATTTGTAGTCTTCCCAGCCAGCTTCTGACAACAAAGTCAGTGGAGAAGCTGGCAAGATGGTGCAAATCCCAGTCATGTGATGTCTTGCTTAATAACTCTGGGTGATTCACTTATAATGACCGCAACCAGGATTTCTGGAACTCCTATTGCTAAGTGCAGCATTCATGTGATGTTCTGCTTAACAGCCATTTCACTTAGTGACAGCTGCCAGTCCCAACTGGGATAAAGTGAGGATTATCTGTACTTGCCTTCTCACATACAAAAGAATGCACCAGCAGTTGGTGCAAGCAGCAGCATTGCTATCTAGCATAAATCTCATTTCCATCCTTTAAAGCATATTTATTTAAATATTCCTGAAGTTAAAGTTAGCATGAATGACAAGATTTGCACCATGTATTTCTTAAATATAAACTATAATAGATTTCTTGTGTATAAGTCCCCTACAGAAAAAAAAAAACCCTGCCTAATTTCTAACAAAAAACTTTGCATTCTTTACTGAACTTTTCCTACCATAAGTAGCATTTATTCTAAGATCAGTAGATACTATCTTATATATTTTCTTTTCATAATGCCAACCGTGTTTATTTACTTATAGTACAGTATATTTTATTATCATAAAGAGTTATAACACATATAACACATTTATGCTGTTTGCCTGGAAATTTACTATCATTTCAAGACGAAATAATGTTCTGCCAAGTACGTACAAGCCTTTTCTATTAGAAAGTTCTACATACTGTATTTAAGCTGATTATTTGAAAACTTTCATAGAGAAAAGACACATACTTCAGTGCAGATTGGAAGTAGTTCGAACACACATATACATATTAATTGTGTAGCATGTAGCTTACACTGTTCTTTTTTAAAATTTAATTTATAAATTCTTTGCCCTTTCTCATGTAGTATTTTTTAAAGTTTCTTTTTCTTTTTCTGAGGTATGCATAATTTGGAGAGAACAGAATTAAATTTATTCTCCCCATATTGACAGCTTAAATTTGATGTGTGCTTTTGATTAAAAACAAAAAATGGAGCACCGCAGAATGTATAGCCTGACATCCCCCTCAAAATGCAAACCACTTTTATCATATTTAGAATGCTTATCTTTACTTTTAAAATCCTTGTACTGAAAGAGCCCATGGAAATTCATCAATTTCTCCTTTCTTTCTCATCTAAGTAAAATTATATAGCACTAGAGACAAATGAACTAAATTATCAATTATTTTGAAAAGGTTGCCAACTGAAAGTTTTTTCTATTCATGATATTTCCTGATTAGCATGCACATTTTAAAATGCACAATTAGTATGTACATTTATTTGAAAATAGGTGGATTGAATATGGAAAAAACTGGTATCAAACTAAATCAGTGTTTGAAATTGCCTATTTACGTTACATTTAATTTCTCCCTTTATCTCTCTCTCTCTCTCTCTCTCTCTCTCTCTCTCTCTCTCTCTCTCTCTCTCTCTCTCTCTCTCTCTCTCTCCCTCTGTGTGTGTGTGTGTGTGTGTGTGTGTGTGTTTAAAGACTATGTTTATATTTCAACCTATACTACAGCTTGATTAAAATGATAGTTCTTAGAATGATTGTATGTGGCTAACACAAGATGAATGAGAATCAGTAAAAAAAAAACCTATAGAAATCATTCTAGTTTTTCTTTTAGGTTTTTGTAGTTCATTTAAATTTACATCATCCATTATTAAACAGCAGGTTTGTTGAAACCCATTATCCATTATTTCATATACTGTATAATGAGTTATATCAGATTGTATTATATAAGCCAGCAATCATCAGGCTATCAAAACAGCAGATTTTTCAGATATATACAGGGCAACACAAACCTCTGTGGGTGCTTTTGGGTAAAAATATTTAAGCATTCTACAAATTAACCTTAGTTTTTAGAACAGAAAAATCCTGCTTCAATCATGCCACAATAAAGAGGCAAGTCCATTTTGAAAAAGCATTTTTAAAAAAGCCTACTGAATAATTTGCATTCTTCAGTAATGAATTCAAATCCAAGTTGCAACCCCCATTGAACTGAGTTTGGACTAGATGAATGTGCCATGCTCACCATCCAATGGGGGAAAATAGTGAAAACGGAAGGAATCAAGATGCCCTATGGCAAACTGCCGGCCCATGGGCCGGACGCATCACGCAGAAGCCTTGCCCACTCCATTGCTAGCAAAATAGCAAACAAAATGGCAAAATAGTCCCGATACGTCACATGACATCACGTGACGTCGCGAGTTTGACATGTCTGCCCTATGGAAACAACATCAAGAGTCTGGGTGAACATGATCACTACAAATAACCTGGGCATCCTTCAAGCTGACAACATCTGAAGTGAAGAAAAAGTTTAGAAGTGAATACATCAAGAGTGTAAAGACGATCTTATAGGCCAAACTCAGTGGAGGAAATACCATCAAAGCAATTAACACTTGGACAATTCCAGTCATTAGATACACAGCTGGAATTGTGGACTGGACTCAAGCAGAACTAAAAGCCCTAGAAAAGTAATGACAATGAATCATGGTCTTCATCCTTTCAGTGGCGTTGACAGACTCTACTTACCATGGAAAATAGGTAAGCATGAAATGTTACAAGTACATTAGATGTTTGGAAAAGAAAAAAGGCATTGGAAGAATATCTGAAGAATAGTGAAGAAGATGCACTGAAGCTAGCATACCAGGAAGCTTACTGAATACTGGAGAAACCAAATGACCTATAAGAAAGATTAAATGAGAACAGAAAAGAGGCATGGGAAGACAAAGTACTACATGGCCAGGACATTAAGAAAAAAAATAGCAGGCAAGGCAGATAATAACAAGACCTGCCAATTTCCTGGTAAGAACAGGAAAGTTGAAGAAAGAGATAGGCTAATTCTGGCTGCACAAATGCATACAAAGCCAGAACTGAGAAGACAGCAACAGACAGCAGGTGGCACCTCTGCAAAGAAGCTGAAGAAACAGTGGATCACCTAATTAGCTACTGCAAGAAGATTGCACAGACTGACTGCAAACAATAGCATGACAAAGTAACAACAATCAGGCATTGGAAGATCTGCAAGAAATACTATTTGTGTGCAAACAAGAACTGGTGGGACCATAAAATAGAGAAAGTAATAGAAAATGAAGAAGCCAAAGTGCTCTGAGACTTTAGAATTCAAACAGACTTGCACCTGCTGCAAAACACATCACACTTAACAGTTGTCAATAAGAAGGGCAAAAAAAGTCTCGAGACAGCAGAATCGAAGAGAAGGAATTGGAGAAGATAACAAATACAAAGACCTGTAAATAGAAATGGAACATCTGTGGCAAAAGAAAGTAAAGGTAGTACTAATAGTAATAGGGAGTGCATCCCAAAATAACTGAAGCACCATTTGAACATCATCAGCATTAACAAATTCACCATTGATCAATTGCAAAAGGCAGCTTTACTCAAAACGGCTTATATCCTGTGACACCATGGATAAAAATGCCAAATCCAATCTGAACATCTGGCTGCCTGTGCTATGAACCAAAATATTAAATTTATATTCTGTCCAATCTCAGCAACTCTGCATGGTTTACCAATTGTTAAAAATATTTTAAAAACAATGAAATAACACAGAGAACATAAAAACAATACTGGAAAAGAACACAAAGCTAGATGAAGCTGTTTTGACAAATGGTGCTCAGACTTGGAAAAATTATTTGAACAAATGAATAGGAACAGTCCCCTTTCTGGGGGTTGAGTTCTATGTTTATATGGCTATGGGTCACGGTAGATTTTTTTGTGTGTGTGAATACTATGGTAGTTGTTTTGCTGTGATACATAGTATTGTTCTTAATTACTATAGATGAAATGTAGATATGGCGTAGTGAATTATTGTTGCTTTTTTCCTTTAAGGATATCCGGTGAACATTCTCCAAAACTTCAAATCAGAAGCCACAGTTACTTGAGGGCAGTGAGTGAAGTTTCAATCAATAGGAGTTTAGATAGCTTGGATCCTGCGGCTCTGCTTACATCTCCTAAGTTTCGTTCCCGAAATGAAAGCTACATGAGGGCGATGAGCACTATTAGTCAGGTGAGTGACATGCCTGTACAATTAAAAAAAAATAAAGTTAGAACAAAAACACCTCTGATAAATATAAATATAAAATCTATATAAGAAAAAGATGTATGGACAATTCTGCAATAAAACAAATGTGTGACAGCGTGTATTATTAAAAATCCCTTAGCTATATAAATGCCAGTTCCTAATATTCAATAATATTATTGAATAATCATTGACATGATCAAGAGTCTCAATGGAACTCTATAAAATTGGTGGTTGGTGCCACACACAAATATACCTCATATGCCAGAAAATATAAATTACTATACAGTACTTGGGAAAAGCATTGTGATAAGGGCAGAGTGACCATCAAGCAACTTCCACCCGCTTAAGGAACATACCACTTTTGCCTGGCACATCAAGGGGGTTACTTCACATATGGGTTGAGACAAAGAGGGAATATTAAGTGCTAAATATATATTCAGTGTTTCACTTGCTCACCTTGCCCTTTTAAGCCCCTTCCCAATTAAAAAAGGGTACACATTTGGTCCTCACCCACTTGGGAGATATTTAAAAAAGGTCCTGGTGGGCTGCATAGTATCCCCAAGCCAAAAAGTTTGTACCCTGGCCATAAACCATGGCAGCCCTGATAGGAAGTGTCTTCAGATCCTCTGTCCATTTGTTTAGCTTTTGACCAATTTGTTGTTTTTTTAATTGTGTTTAGAATCCATATCTAATCTTTGACACATGATTGGTAGGCATCATTTTTTTTAAGTTTTATTATTATCATTTTTAACAGAGTTCAATAATAATTATTCAACAAAAACGTGTTGTCTGAGTATCTTATTCACTAATACAAATTAAATTCCTAATCCCTAAATCTTTTCTCTAACCATTGATAAAATAGGTCCCAAGATTGAAAATATTCCGTTTCTTCTTTTTCTTTCAACCTTAAAGTAAGTCTGTCCATTTCCGCACAGTCTAATATTTTTTTGATTATTTCTTCTTCTGGTGGTATTTCTTCATTCTTCCAATATTGTGCAAATATAATTCTTGCCGCTGTTATCACATGTAGAATCAAATATGTACTTTGCTTATCAAGTTTTTCTGGCATTATATCTTGTTAAGAAAATTCAGGTTTATAGTCTATGTGTTTCTCTAACATTTTTTCTAACCAAGTGTGGATTATTGTCCAATATCTCCTTGCTTTAACACATGTCCACCACCTATGATAATAAGTACCTGGTTTGTGTTTACATTTCCAACATTTCTCTGACATGTTTTTAAATCTTTTAAATCTAATCTTGTTGGTGGCAAATGCCATCTAGAAAACATTTTATATAAGTTTTCTTTGTGTGAAGCTGACATTGTCAATGTATAGTTTCTTTCCCACAAACTTTCCCACTTTTCTAAGTCTATATTATATCCAAAATTCTTTGCCCATACTATCATTGTCTCTTTTACTTGTTCATCTTCCATTTTGAAATTTAATAAGAAATTGTACATTTTTTAATTAACTTTTCATCAGAAGTTAATAATGTCTGATCAAACATAGTCTGTTTTTTGTAAAATCCATATTGTTTAATATCTTTATCATATCTGACTTCCGGTTCCGGATTGCGGCACTGGCGGTCGCCCGGAGAGAATCGTCTCTTCGCCGGCCGGTTTCCTTCTGCCGGTAGAACCCTAAATAGGGTCGAAAGTCACCCTGGAGGGGTGACCACCATTGAGGAGGACCCTCGTCTGACCGTGGAAGGCAGCTCCTTAGGGCCGACGGAGAAAAGATCGGCCATTAACATGGCCGATCACTTAGCCGTTCCAGCCGAAAGTCAGAAGAACATCTAAGCGTAAAGAACCACCGTGGAAGATCCGGGTGAGACTCTTCCTTTCCTCTCTCTACCATATCTCCCTGTGAAAAGCTCCTGGAATTATTTCCCTGCTTTGATAGAGCAGTGTTTGCTCACTTGGGAAAACAAGCTTTGGAAACAAAAGGAAATAAAATAATTATTTTTTAATGACTATTTCTATTCTTGGATACTCTGGGGTCCCGAAAAAATCCCTACTATAGAATTTTACTATTCTATCTACTTATTAAACTGGAGAATATTGTTTTTTTCTACTTTTTTTTACTTTTTTTAACTGGATAAAACTTTATTGGTATCTGGGAAAAGATTTTACAGCCTACTGGGGACATCTTGTGGTGAAAGGTGACATTGCAATTGCATTTTCTCTTTGATTTTGAGGCTGGGTTTGACCTTCAAATTATCATAAAAGGGAAAAGACAAAGAATTTGAAACAGCTGGGTGGTGAAATTAACTGCTAGAAATTGTGGAGGTGGATATTGGCTGACTGTTATTAAACATAGCCTCCACTAAAAGACTAAAATATTATTCCACCACTGAAATGGAGGAACCCTACCCACAGCTTAAGTATAATCTCATACTGGAAAAAATCTTGGAAGTTACTGAGCAAATGAACTTTAGGATGAAAACTAAAGATGATATTCCAGAACTACAAACTTAACCTCAAACTTTAACCGATCAACTTATAGGCCAAGGAATAGCAGAGGAGGAACAGATCAACATCAAAGAGGCCTGTGTTCAACATCATGTACAACATAATGGGATGGAGGAACCTTATCCACAACTTAACTATAAACTTATACTGGAAATTCTTTTTGAAGCTAATGAGCAAGTGAACTCTAGAATGAAAGCCCTTGTCCCAAAACTTCAAATTGATTTCCAGACTCCAATTGACTATTCTATAAGTCAAAAAACAACAGAAGAGGAACAAATCAACAACAAAGAGGACACTACACAATCCTACGTACAATCCACTTAGAATCTTGATGACCAAAGAGTGGTTTTAATTAAAACACCTGTAACGTCAAAAGCAACAGGAATTGATCTGCAAATCCGAGCTATTGAGAACTGTGATAACTTGGATTACCAACCAGCAATCATAACATTGGACAAAATTGATTACGCTACTCAGATTACAGTGGAAGAAGGAGAAGAGAAGTACGATCAGACTGAATTGATGATAAACATGTCTAACCAAACATTGAGATTCGATGATATAGAGGCACTCTTATGGAAACCTGCCTGGCACAAAAAGAAAGCCAGAGTCAGATTTAAAAATGGGATTTAAAACTTTACTTAATGGGTAAAAAAGGTTTTTTTTAGAGATATTGACTGATTTAATACTAACTGAGATGAAAACTAAAGGTTTTTTAGAGATATGGACTGATTTAATGTTTAGGATTTAGATCTATAACTGAGATGAAAATTATTGGTTAGGTTATAGTTTGGAATTGTAATATGAAAAAGGTTTTAAATGAGGAGCTATTAGGATAAGAAATAGAATATATACGTGAAATAGAGTAAGAATGTATTTTTTGGAATAATATGTTTATTTTAGGTATGATAATCACCTTGTAATGGAATGAGAACAAGGAAATGGATTGTGACAATGGAAAATATGGTATTAGTAAATGAGGACTTATTTGAATAAGAAATAGAATACATTTGGGAAATGTAAGAATGTAATTCTTGGAATAAGATGCTTATTTTAGACATTATAAATTATTATGTTATGAAATGAGGGAAATTAGGGATATCCAAAGTGTAAACAATATGCTTATTTAAGGCTAAATTGGAATATGGTAATTGGAATTTAGTAAAGCTTAAAAACAGGATTTGGACTTGTATAGGTAAAATGTTATTGATAAATCCTATTGATTGATTGAATTTTATTCAGAAATATATTAATTTGAATATGTTATATTAATTGAGGGAAATAGAGAGGGAATTTTTAAGGAGTTAACCTGAGCTATACATGTATGACTTTGTTTTTGGATAATTGATTACCCCATCACCACGTTGTTTCCTAAGCATCTTGATGTAAAAATTGAAAAATTAATAAAACTTGTTTCAAAAAAAAAAATCTTTATTATATCTGACTTGCATTTGTAAATGTGACCACTATGTTAAATCGATGCCCTGATTTTCCATCTCTTGCCTGTTCTGAAGTTCCCTTCAGAATTTAGAATATCTTTGTATGTCCATATTTTATCGAGACTGACTAGATTTGGATGTACGAATGCTTCCATTGTTGAAAGCCATCCTGGAATTTTCAAATAAATTTTACATTTTATTTTTTCCCAAGTTAATAATAATGCATTTCTAATGTAGTGATTTTGGAAGTATTTGTGTATTTTATTTTTCTGTACCATAGAAAAGCATGCCAACCAAGTTGCAGGTCATGTCCCTCCAGATACAGCAATCTTTTATTTTTAAGAGTTATCCATTCTTTTATCCATGTTAACACTGATGCTTGATAATATAAAACCCAGTCTGGTAAGCCAAAGCCTCCATTTCCCTTGGCTTCTTGTAACATTTTCAATTTAATTCTAGCTTTCTTTCCTTGCCAGATAAATTTTTGAATTAGAGAGTTTAAGTCTTCAAAGAATTTTTTCTCCAGTTTTATAGGTATCGTTTGAAATAAAAATAATATTTTTGGTAATATATTCATTTTCACCGTAGCAATTCTTCCTAACATCGACAGTTGAAGATTCTTCCATTTTTCCAAATCAAGCTTTATTTGGTTTAACAATTTAATGTAATTATCTTCTTTTATTGTTGAACATCTTGCTGTCAAATATATTCCCAAATATTTGACCTTTTTGACTATTTGCAATTCTATTTTTTCTGATAATTGCTTTTTTTTGTTTATCTGTAAAAATTTTAACTATCACTGTAGTTTTTTCTCTATTTATCTTTAATCCTGCTATCTCTCCAAATTGTTCTATCTTTTCCAACAGTTTAGGAATCGTCTCTAAAGGTTCCTCTACAATGAATACCAAATCATCTGCAAATGCTTGCAGTTTGTAGATTTCACCTTTTATTTTCAATCCTTCAATTTCTGGATCTTGCCTAATGTTTCTATTTAAAACTTCCAAAGTTAAGAAAATAGCAATGGGGATAATGGACATCCTTGTCTTGTGCCTTTTCGTATATCAATTTTTTATGTGTAATCCCCATTTACAATTACTTTTGCTGATTGTTTCTGATATATTGCCTGAATTGTATTTATAAAGTTTTGACCAAAGTCCATGTTTTTAGTTGCTGAATCATAAATTGCCAAGAAACATTATCAAATGCCTTTTGGGCATCTAAAAATACTAGTGCCAGTTGTTTCCCTGGATGAAGTTCATAATATTCCAATGTATCTAGTATTACCCTCAAATTATTTTTTATTTGTCTCTTTGGCAAAAATCCATTTTGATCTGGGTGTATAAATTCAGTCAAAAATCTTTTCAGCCTCTCAGCTATTATTGAAGTGAAGATTTTATAGTCCACATTCAGTAGTGATATCGGTCTATAGTTTTTGATCTGGGTCAGATCCGAGTCCTCTTTTGGTATCAAAGTAACATTAGTTTTTATCCATGTATTTGAGAGTTTTGCCTCCAATAGAAGTTCATTACATACATTTTTCAATGGTGAACTTACTATATCTTGTAAACATTTATAAAACTCTGCCGGGAGTCCATCTGGTCCCGGTGTTTTTTCATTTTTTTGTCTTTTTATTGCCTCTGTCAATTCCATCATTGATCCATGAAATATAAGATTATAGGTTTGCACACAATAACACACCTTAATTATTCACATATTATTTGTTGAATTAACATATTTTCATAAACATTCCTGCACATGAAAGCCAATTAATGTAGGCAAAACATTGAGCATACAGATCTATGCTTTCAGTGTACCTTGGAAATGAAATATTTGATCCATTTATTTAAGATGTTGCCTGGCTAGAGAAATATTGATGGCTCATGTATATCAAAATTTGAGGTATCTACAGGATTCAAAACTTTTGTGAAAATGACCAAACAGTATCACCTGCCACACTGCAAATACCACATTTTTCATAAGTATACAACATCATAATGCATATATAAAGTGGATAGAGCTTGTGGTGTAATGATATGACCATTTTTTTTTGTCACCTACTTCTTATTAAGTCCCCTGTGGATGTCTCTGCAAGCAATGCAGATTTCTAAATGAGGAGTTCGTAGGCTGGTTGTAGATCAATGTTTCTGTTGATGGAATTGCTTGTGGACTGCCAGGCTTCAATGAACTCACAACCATTGGCGTGGCCGATGGTTTTTGCGTTGCTCCAATCGAACTGGTGCTGTTTGGTGTTAGTGTGGGTAGAGATTAAGAATTTGGGATTGTGGCATTTGATTGCTAGCCAGTGTTCATGGATCCTGGTTTTTAATTGACATGATGTTTACCCCACATAGAATTGGTTGCAATCGTTACAGGTGATTTTGTAGATTACATTGTTTCTCTCGTCCTTCTGAATCTTGTCTTTGGTTCTGGATAATTCCTTGTGGAGTGTGGCTGTGGCTTTTTGGACTATTGCTATTTCTATGGGTTGTAAAATTCTGGCTGTCATTTCCATCATCACAAGACCCATCACAAGACCTTCACTTGACATACCCACACCTGAAGCCCTTATAAACAGAAAAACACTGACACTGACATCCCCTAAACTCTGCTGAAAATGTTACCTAGCCTGGTAACGAAATGTTCGGAAATCAACAAACAAGCTTGAAGAACGAATCTTCACCCTCATCCTACACCCGAGCTACAGATATTCGCCATTATAATTCTTTTTGCTTTTTTTCATGTATCTTTCACATTCTCTTTCCTTACATCCACTTTCTACTCATTTTGTTGAGAGTCATACTGTCTTTTCCTGCTGTGGTTCTATTTTCACTCTAGGTTTTTTTTTTCTTTGTTCTCTTTTTTCATAATCATTTTTTCCCAAGATCCACTTGACACTTTTGAAAAACAGTTTTTCCTGCATTCATCACCTTGCACCACCATTATATCCTTTACTAATTGTATCAGATTTTCATCATAAACAAATCAGCGGTTCACATCCATTCCTTTGACATGTATATGCATGAACTGAGCCTGATAGTCTTTTTCTTAAACACTGTATTTGAAATAGATTTTTTTCTAAACACACCAATCATCAGTCTCATCCATTCTTAGACTGCAAATAGCTCAGTTATTTTTAGCATTCCCTCTTGTCTTGTCTTCCAGGCATCCAATTATGTCACCTAACAGAATATTTTTCCCTATGGATCTTAAACATTCAGTATTATTGTACAATTTTTAGTTATTTATCTTTGCTTCTTCCATTATCACCATTCATTAGAGCAAAACATTCAAGGGACTCCAATTTACAAACTCCTGTTTTCATGCTTACCATGCAACCTAGATGGTATTAATTCATATAATTCATTTCTAATATAACTGTTACTTCTTTCTTTTATAATTAAACTTACGTCTTATCAGCTCTAGTCTACAAAAATCAGACTGCCTTCATTTAGATTATTACATTGTTCCCATTTCTTTTTATGTTAGTGATACAGACATACAATATTGCAATTGGTTTTCCTTTCCTTTTTTCAATTCATATTCTGTATCAATCAGAATTCAAAGTTGCAATTTTCTTTTTTTTTCTTTTTTTCTGACAAGTTTTATTGTTTTTTTAATTTTTTTACAACAACGTGCTTAGGAAGCAACGTGGTGATGGGGTGGTCAATTGTCCAAAGAAGAAAAAATCATACATACATAACTCAGATTAATTCCTTGAATATTCCCTCTCTATTTCCCTCAATTAATATAACCTATTCAAATTAATACATTTCTAAATACAATTCAATTAATCAATAGAATTTATCAATAAAATTTTAGCTATACAAGTCCAAATCCTACTTTAAGCTTTACTATGTTCCAATTACCATATTCCACTTTAGATAATATATTTTCAATCAATCAAAGAAGTTGTCACTAAAATTTTAACTGTACAAATCCAAGTCCTATATTATAAGCTCTACTAATTTGCGATTACCATATTTCAGTTTTGTCCTTAAATAAACATATTGTTTACATTTCGGGTATCCCTAGTTTCCCTTATTTAATTACCTAACAATTATAATATCTAAAATAAAAATATTATTCCAACAGTTAAATTCTTACATTTCCCAAATATATTCTATTTCTTATTCTAATAGCTCATTTACTAATATCGTGTTTTCCATTATCAAAATCCATTTTCTTATTCTCATTTCATTACAACATAGTTATCATAGCTTCTTACATTTTTAAAATGTATTCTAATTCTTATTCTGAGACGTCTTTGTTTACTAATACATTATCTTCCATTGTCATAATCCATTTCATTGTTTTCATTCCATTACAAAATACTTATCATCAGTAAAATAAACATATTATTTCCAAAAGTAAAAAAGAATAAAAAAGAATAAAAGCATGTATACCATCTTATAGATTTCAAACGTATATTATATTTTTTATCTTAATAAGTGCACATTTAAAACATTTTTCATTTCACAATTCCAAAGTATAGTCTAGTCAATAATTTCATCTCAGTTATGAATCTTAAATCCAAAGCATTAAATCAATCCCAACTTTACTTTCCATCTTAGTTAATGTTAATTCAGTCTATATGTCTAGAAAACCTTATTTAGCCATCAAATAAGAGTTTAAGTTCTATTTTTAAATCTGACTCTGGCTTTCTTTTTGTGCCAGGTAGGCTTCCATAATAGAGCCTCTATATCAACCAGTTTCATTGTTATATTGGGAATGTTCATCATCAATTCAATCTGGTCACATTTCTGTTCTCCTTCTTCTGCTATCTTCTGAATAGTGTAATCAATTTTATCCAGTGTTATAGTTAATAGTTGATTATTCAAGTTGTCGTAGTTCTGGTACTTGATAAGTTGCAAATAGGGTTGTATAAAATCCCCTTTAGCAGTGGTAGATTCCTGTTCTACTATTTCTTGACTTATAAGGTGATCAGTTGAAGTCTGGCGATCAATTTGAGATTCTGAAACAAAAGCTTTTTTGTGGTTAGGTTGTAAGTAAGATTCTTCCATCTCATAATATACGTAATGTTGGGCATAAGCCTCTTTACTGTTAGTCTGTTCCTCAATATGTAGTTCTGGAAGGTCATCTTTAATTTTCCACCCAAGGTTAATGTTCTTAGTGAATTCCAAGATTTTTTCCAGTATAAGGTTGTAGTCAAGTTGTGGGTAAACATCCTCCATTTCCATAGTAAAATAGTTTTTTAATCTTTTAGTGGAGGCTATATTTAATAACAATCCACCTCCACACAGCTGTTTTATCTTTTCCCTCTTATGATAATTTGAAGGTTAAATCCAGCATCAGAGTCAGGGAGAAAATAAAATTGTAATGTCACCTTTTTGCCACGAGATGTCCTCAGTGAGCTATAAGATCTTTTTCCAAATAATATTTTTTCCAATTAAAACGATGAAAACAGTAAAAAAAAGAATATTATCCAATTTAATAAGTAAATAAAGCGATAAAGTTCAATGGGTTAAATTCTTCGGGACACCAGGGTACCCAAAAAATGAATATAGTCAGTAAAAGTTAATTTCTAGTTTCTATAGTCCCAAATTTAAATTCCCGAGTAAACAAATGCCGCTCTGTTAAAGTGGGGGGATAGTTCCAAGGGCTTTTCACAGGAAAATAGTTAGGGTAAAGAGAGGAAAGGAAAGGTCTCACCCCGATCTTCCACGGTGGTTCATTATCGCTTAGGTGTTCTTTTGACTTGCGGTTGGAGCGGCTAGATCATCGGCCATGTTAATGGCTAATCCTTTCCCCGTCGGCCCAAAGGAGCTGCCTCAGACCGCGGAAGGTGCTGCCGCACCCTCCGCAGTCGACGAGGGGCCTCCTCAGCGGTGGTCGCCCCTCCAGGGTGACTTTTGACCCTCTCAGGGGTCTACCGGCGGAGGAAAGCTGGCCGGCGAAGAGCAAAGAGTCTCCGCGCAACCGCCAGCACCACAACCAGAAGTCCAAAGTTGCAATTTTCCATATACTATGTTAGTCACCTGACAGGGCCATAGATATTGGTATATTCCACCCATTCTAGCATTATTCAATCATTATTCAGCCATTATTCAATCACAACCTTTTTTGTAGTGTACAGTGCCAGTTGGTTCTTATACATTTTGGACAGTACGCCACAAATCAAGAAGTTCCTTTCTGTATCTAGGCAAGCTGGCAATACTGTGAATAATTTATTCGTAGTTCTACTAATACACCCACCATTGAAGTAGTAGGCAGGAACTTTAAATCCTGACAGAAAGCAGTTGAGAAGAAAGAAATTTATATTAAGGAACCTTTTTTTAAAAAAAAATCCACATAGAGAGAACCCCAGGGATTATTCTATATTCATACAAAATAGTTTCCTCACTAAACCACAAGCAAAGTTGTGGTGTTTTTAGGATGGATAGTGAAGTTAACAGAAACCTGTGACATAATAGCTTGTTTCATGGTTGGCTTCCATTTTGTCTTTGAATATAACTGATCTGTCAGTCTTATTTTAGATTTGAAACTCAGTTGGTTCATAGGTTTTTATGTCACTAAGTAGCAACTTGCAGCATATAATTTACTCAGGGTTTAATAGGTTCACTGCTGGATCTTAGTAGCATGTTCAGAATTTTATCATTTATAATTTAAAGAGGAACAATAGATATTCTGCACCTAATTTTCCTGCAAGTTTTTGGACAAATAGGAAACATTATGTTAGTAATGATTTTCCAACATTTGCATTTTTTCTGTGCAGAGACCCTACAGAGACTACTAGCAGTGCTTGTAGTGAAGTCTATGGCAAGTCAAACAGAAAAGCCATAAAGAGATATATCATAATTATTTTCATTTTATTTTATCTTAAATATTGCTGCCATTGTTCATTGCTTCTTTGCATTGGAATTTTACCCTGATCTGGGTACATCTTCAGCATAAAGATCTTTTGAACAATAGCAAAAATATGATAAAAATCTATATATTGTATAGTTCATGTCATGATAATAGTCAAAAGCCATTGTGGAGGACTTTGTGAGTGACTGACGTATAGATAGTTCTAAACTAACAACAGCAATTGGGACTGGAATTTCTGTTGCTAAGCAATCTGGTTGCAAACTGCACCATCATCGCATAGGAATGGCAATCCCTGCAGTTCTTGTTGCTGTTATTAACTGTCATTAAACAAGACAACTTCCTGCCAGAATCCCACAACCAAAGTCAGCAGGCAAGCTAGAAGGATGTTTCAAGTCCTATGCCCATAGGCAAGTAAGTAGCTGCTGCCAGGTTAAGAAGGAAATGAGGGGGAAGGCTGTGGAGGAAAGTCAGAGAAGGTCCACAAGAGGCATATCATGTGGAGGGTGCAAGGAGGTATATGAAAGTAGCCCTATAGGTTGGGAATGGTGTGTGAGAGGTGTAGCATGAGTTGAGGAGTGTCTGTGAGAAGGATTGTGTGGGTCAAGAAGGATGCATGAGAGACGCTGTATGGCTCGGTGAAGATGTGTGAGAAGTGTGGCACAGGGAGGGTACAAAAGGACATGCAAGATTCATTGCACAGGTTGGACAGGGTATGGAACTCTCAAGAGGTGACACACAGATTGGGGAGCAAAAGGCGCTGTATAGGTCAATGAGAATGCATGGGGGTAGGAGATACTGTGCAGATTGGGTAGGGTACATGGATGTACAAGTAGTCAACACAAGCACAAAGGACGTGGGGGAAGATGTATGGGTGGGTGAGATTTATCCCAGTTATATTTTACCTTTGACTTTAAGGGGAAGTTGGCATGGAAAATTGTAAATGGTGATCATATAGTAATTAGACACTTCGCAAACAGTCATAATTGGAAAGCACTCTGATTGCAATCACGGGACTTCAGGAATGCTGAAACAACCAGAACTTCAGGGACCAGTCATAGCCATCATTCATTCATATCACTGTAACTGTACAGTTGTTGAATGAATGGTTGTAAGTCAAGGACCACCTGTAAATGTTTGCCTTAAATATACTGAACACTGTTAGTAATTTGTCATCAGTATTTTGTTACTTTTTTGTCTACTAAGTATTTACTATTATTTAATCATGAATTCCTTATATCAGTTTATACTTTCATTGCATTTATTTTATTGATTCCTGTCCCTTTGGATAACATGCTTAGGAAAAAAAATCCAGGTGGACTTTTTGACATCAAGTACATTTAAGGCATTTGACTTAAAACATTTGACATATTTAAGGCTTCATGTCTTTCTTTGGTAGTTTTGTAATTAATGTGGACAGTTTGCATCATGCTGTAGATAACCAAAAAATAAAGATATTTCTATTTGTGATGGAACATGAAAATATTTCACTTATATCCTTATATATTTTAAAAACTTACAAACCCAAAAGGAAATGGTTTATATAGCTTTTACCCTATTTTGTGATTCTTTACAATGGGGAAATAATGTTTTTATCCCTCTTCTTCCTGCTATAATATGGTACTACAGATTGCACTTTCTATTTGTTATAATTGGGTACAATTAAGCTGTGTGCTTTTTGCCTGCAGGTGAGTGAGATGGAAGTAAATGGTCAGTTTGAATCAGTCTGTGAGTCTGTATTCAGCGAACTAGAGTCTCAGGCAGTAGAAGCCCTAGATCTGCCAATGCCTGGGTGTTTTCGCATGAGGAGCCACAGTTATGTGAGAGCAATCGAAAAAGGCTGTTCCCAAGATGATGAATGTTTGTCTTTGAGATCCTCATCTCCACCTCGCACAACCACTACTGTGAGGACCATCCAAAGCAGCACTGGTAAGTCATCATTGGATTGCTCTCCGCTCATAATTTTGAATGTTAAATGTAATCACCTAAATGGCTCTTTTGAACCCTAGATCCTCTGAATTCAATGAACCTTCATGTCCTGCACAGTCACTTGCTTCATTTTCCTTAGATATCCCTTAAAAATTTGCATTGTCTGTCTGTCCTTTGTGGATTGTTGCATGTAGTCAGAACAGTCTGTAATGGCTTATGCTCAGCAGATTAGTTTTTTTATTGGGAATACATGTGGTTCTTGATTTATGACAGCAGTTGGGACAGGTTGCTGTTGTTAAGTGATGCAGTCATAAATTTAGCACAATGTCACATGACCATATTGCTTAGTGGTGGCAGTTCTGGTTGTTGTCGTAATACCAGGACCATGTGGGTGTTAAGCAGAAAGAGATGGAAGTCCCAGGAAAGGATTGGGAGGAGTTTTGGAGGGGGAGCTGCTGCAGATGAGTACTGGGGAGCTTGGATAATGAGCAAGGGTTGCACGTGGGTACTAGGGAATGCAGCTAAGCCAGGTAGGACCTCGGGCAGGTCAATGAAAGCTGTGGTTGACAATGTGCTATGGGCAGGTGTGCTACAGACAGGATGGGGAGGAGTGCTGCAGATGGATACACACTGTGCTGGAATGGGCCAACATGTTATGGCCAACTCGCTACAGGCAACTCACTGCAGCCAACTTGTCATGGCCAGCTCACCACAGCCAATTCACTGTGGGACAACTTATTGTTGGACAATTGGCTATGGGACAACTCACTGTGGGACAATTCAACAGTTCAGTTTAATTATTTAAAATAATTTAAAAATTATTTTAACTTTTGTCTTTCACATTTTATTTTGTCCCTCCTTTGGCATCCTTTTTTAAATGATTCTATTCTACCATTTCTTAGATAATAGTGTAACTCTTGTCCTGTGGCAATTTGTCCCTCGGCAAGTTGGTCATGGCAAGTTGGCCATGATGAGTTGGCCATAGTGAATTGTCCTAGACCCCACTGTGCAGTGCAAGCAGATGAATGGGTGCTATAGAGTACAAGATCCCTGAGGTTTTCTACTCTGTGGGTCATGTTGAGAGAAAAATCAGCAGGAGTGATTTATGGAAGCAACTTGCAACCTTCCCTGTCCCCCATTGATTTTGCTTGTGAGAAACTGGCAGGGAAGGTCAGAAATGGCAATCATGTGACCACTGCTTAGTGCAACATCATAATCATGAGGTGGATGCCTGAATGCCTGGATTGCAATCTGACAGCTGCAACTTTGCAGACTGGTCATAAGTCCGTCTTGTTTAGTGTTGTTATAATTTTGAACAGTCACTGAACAAGTAAAGACAACTTTTGTAATGGTGTATATGGTAATAACAACATCACACCAGACTTTCCTTTGCACTTATAATTTTAACAATTTGGATTTGTGTACCTAGCTTTGCTTGACAGCTTGTAAAGTACTTCCAACTGTTGTAAAATGTCAAAGCTTCCATCTTCTCCTGAAGGAATGGGGAAGAGAAAGAATGCAAAAAAAAAAAAGGGAGATAGGGAGGCAAATCAGTGCATCAAAACTCTAGGCAGGAATGGAAGGAAAATGAAAGGAACAGAAGAAGCTGACAAGGCTCAGGACAGTGCCTGGGTATGAGTGTGCATTCACATGTACAATAGGGGGAGAAGGGGCAGAAACAGGGAGCAGTGTGTATGTATGTGTGTAAAAGAGATGAGAGCTGAGTTAGGTAAAACTGAGTTTGTTCATTATAGTCAATAGCACAATAGAAGTATCATCTTAGTACCAGTTTAGCCTAATCAAAGGCCATTACCAATATAGGTTCCTGAAAGAAATCATAATACTGTATAGCACTTCTGGGAGATGTCTCAAAGGTGCTTGTATTTTTTTTTCAAAAGGCAACTGGACTGTTTTTTGAGGAAGAAGAAGATATTTCGCTTTTCATCCAAGAAGCTTCATCAGTTGTGATTGGATGGTGGAGGATGGAAGGATAGGTTCTGACAGGATTGGGGGGTGGGGGGGAATGGAAGGATTGTATTTCTTTGCAGTCATTTGGTCGTTAGTTCTCTCTGAGAGCCATTGAGGCCACTTGGGGGTTTATCTGCCTTCAGGGTCACCTAAATCAAGAATGCAAATATCTCCATAGACATTCTAGGCAGATGTTTCCATCTTCTGACAAAGTTGACAGCACATATCAGCAAAGATAGTCTTAAAGAATAAAAAGATATCCTTAAACAGTAAGCATATATGATTGACCATCTCCCCATGACCTCAATGGAGAATACACTTTGAGTGTCTTGGTAAATGTTTTTAAAAGTTTCAGTCATACTGATGCAAATTTTCTTTCCTTGGATCATCTATATAATTTAACATTTTTCTTCTGTTTCTATGTAACATTATAAAAATACAGAATACTCTTATTATTGTTGCATTTTGAGCTGACATTACTATGATTCTGGATAAATATGTGTGTGAAAGATACGTGTGGTATTCTTTACTATAGTCCCAGTATTTGGAATATCAAAATACTAGGAATGTTCCAGGTTTGGCTAAAATAATTATCATACCACCTGATATTCAGCAGTGCTGTGTTGCTACGTTTTGTCTTTCAACTTTTGATTTGTTGTGGGTTAATTAATGTGTCTTTACATTAGCAAGGAAGCTTTTTAATATAATATTATTTTGTATATATCCTAATTTTCCAGATTCTTTTATATTATTATTTAATTAATACTTTGTTGTATATTTCTATATAATTGTGCTGAGAATATATGGATCAGAAACTCCATTTTCTGATTACATGCAGAAGCTAAGAAAACTTCTGTGTGTTCTCCTCATCAAAATAACATAAATATTGGAAGAGCGTATCTTGATTATTGAATTTTCCCACACTAGGATTTACTGTATAATGAGGATATTAATAAGGCAATCTCACAAATTTCAGAAACTATCATGAGTACAATGTAATGGCATTAAACCTAAAATTCAGCAAAAACACTTTTTTAAAATTTCTAATTTGAAGAAATTATATAATGAACCCAAGGAACACAAAAAGACTGCACAAAAAGACAGGTGGAATTGAACCATGAAAATTCTTTTGACAAGTAAATTTCCACTTTCTTTTGAATCAGCCTTTAAAGTGTTAGCCCTTTCCTTACCCAAAAGCCTTAATGAATAATTATACTCATTATAAATAGTCCATGTGCTTAATATACTTTCTGTGCATGCAGTTTGCATGTAGTAGTAGGAAAATCGTATTTCAAAACCAAGAAATGATAGCTTGATTGAAGAACTGAAGTGAAATGGACCTCTTCAAATAAGCACCGATAGGCTCTGTGGTTCTTTTTGAGTTCTCCCAGTGGTGATTTGATTAGACAATAGTTGTTCTTAACTGCTTCTTGTCATTTTCTGCATATTGTGGATTCTGTATTTGTTTTTGCTGCTGTGGGTCAGTAGACCAGCTGGCTTTGTTTTTTTAAACTATTTCTCCAAGTCTGATTGCATGTCTTTCTTTTTTATACATCTGATTTTCTTACCTCTTTAAATGGACAGCAATCAGCGATTTCAGGAAACTTATGTTATTATGTCCATTTAGCTACTCCTTACTTTTGTACACATAAAAGCATCCCTCATCTTTATGGAAACGTCTCTGAAAAGGTATAAATGTTTTCTACCACTTACTGCTCTGTTCCATGGGCTTGCAACTCTCTTGACTTTTGGCATGCTGAATGTAACAATCCCAGAAGTCGGAATAAGAATACAATGCAATTAAAACTGAACAATTCAATAGCATTTACATGATTATACCATATATTTAATAATTTCTCCGGAATTATAATCTGATGATAATTTTCAACCAGCCTAACTAACCACTAAAAACACCTGTCAATCTGCAGCCTCCAGTTCTATTGTTCTGGTTTAAAACTTTGCTTTTTGCAAACTTCTGACAAGCAGAGTCAATGGGCAAGCCAGATTCACTTAACAACCATGTTACTAATTTAACACTGCATTGATTCACTTAACAACTGTGACAAGAAAGGTTGTAAAATGTGGTAAAACTCACTTATCAACTGAATAACCTAAAGCTAGTTTTATGCAGAATTAATGTATTTTCATGGAGCGTGGCTTATGATCAATCAGAATCATAGCAGCATTTAAGACTAATTAGTAATTTGGAAACATATATTATAACTTGGAGACACTGTTACAGTCTGTCCTTGATCATATTTTCCTAAGCTGCATATTTGTATGATACTGAAAATGATCAGTGCTCAGTACAGAAAATCATTTTTACAATTGCCACAAGCATTACTGAAATTCTCAATAAATTATATATGCTTTATTTCACTGCTTATTGGCACTTATCACATAACTCCAATAGCTTAGTAAATCAGGCTGCATCATTAAAGAAGCTGTATTGATTCTTTTTAGCAGGACTTGTCCTTTTATGTCCATATGATTGATAACTATTTTTAACAGTTTCTTTTCACCAATTTACCTGAATCGAGTTAGCTGCCCTGTAATTTTCTGTAAATTCTGCAACAGCTGTATAATTATAATACTATTCAGACATTGGAAAATGAATATCTGAAAGCTGAAATTTCATTTGCCTCAGCAATTTCCTAATACAGAGGCCAGTTTAAGGATGCTTTACGAATTTTGGTGGATCATCAAAGACTATTGTCTTAATTTTTTGGTGCCTCTTCCCAAAATTATTGATTTTGGCATAAACACTAGCTCTATATTTTCTATAGTGAAATAGAATGTGGCAGTTTAGCAATTTCCGTATGACTTTGAATACCCAGTTGACTCTTTGGTTCCAGTTACTTTTTATTTAAGTTATTTTTTTGTTGGTGAATGAAAGATATCAAATCCCATTTTTCAAAATTGCTTTTACCCCCCTGCTGGTACATTTCTTTAGTGCTTGTATTTCCTTTGTCCATGTCTTCGTTCTTATTTTATCATTTTGACTTTAACTAACATTAGGCAGTCTAGACAAGTCACTTAATTAATTTCCTCTTTATCCAACTTGTTTTGAGGGAGGATGTGGTAATTTTTTTTAAGCAAATGTGACCTATTTTGATTTTCATTACAGCTATACACTAAGACTATTGCATTTTGTAATTGTTTTCAATTGATTCATCAATATGCAGAACTTTTCCTTGAATTTAGGATTAACAATCTCAGTTAACAGCATTACCAATTTTAGGGTTACCCTTCAAATTATTCACAAATATGACTGGACACTTAAAAAAATTCTTCAGTAAGATATTTAATCTGTCTTCAGGCCAGGATACAGTAAAGAGACAGCATTACTCATACCCACTGATGACCTTTGGCAGAGTTGGGATGGGGTGCATCCTTCCTAGTGCTTGTTGTTTTCCTAGTGGCTTTCAATATTTTAACCACAACTGGCTGCAGGAGTTAAGAGTAGGAGGCATTGTGCTCCGGTAGTTCATCTCCTTCCTCAGTGGCCAGTTCCTGTCAGTGTTGACAGGGGAAAAGAAATTGTGTCTGGGTCCCTCATGTGTCGGATGCTTCACGGTTCAATGCCCTTCTTGCTCCTGTTCAAAATCTACATGAAGCCATTGGTGAGGCCATCCACCAGTTCGGGGTGTGTTATTATCAGTACAGTATGTTGATGATATCTAACTTTACATCTCTAGCCTGAAATGCACAGGTGAAGCTGTTAGTGTATTGACCCTTGTCTGGAAGTTGTCTGAACATGGCAGAACAGACTTTGGCTCAATCCTAAAAAGATTGAGTGGCTATGGCCGTTTGGAACCCTTGAGTTGGAGATGTCATCATCTTTGGTGTTGGATAGGGCTGTACCTCCTCAGTCAAGACTGGTGCACAACTCAAAGAGCAGATAGCAGCTGTGGCCAGGAAGACCTTTGCACAGAATCAACTTGTGTGCTAGTTGTGCCCTTTCCTCAGGATATTTTTTTAGGGTGTGTGTATTTAATGTGATATTTTTCTTTCTCTAGTTTTATGCTGCCTTTCTAGACAAATTGAATTGGGGATGAAGGAGATGAAGGAGAGCAGTCAATTCTTAATAAGCCATTGGTTTAATCCATTTGCTGTTATACAATGAGAGATAGCCAGAGATGGCCAGAGTCCTTTTTAGGAATCTCAATCCTTTTCTAGGCTGTTGAATGTGCTGTAAGGTTTTAGTGACTTTGTCAATCAATGTCCTAATATTATTAGGAGTGCTTGTTGATTTAAATGAAATGATTAACAAGTGGAATGGCATCCAGATACCATAGTTTTTTCAACGTCTATAAAATAATAAATTTATAATTGTAGTTAAACACTAGAGGGAGATATTGTTCTTTTGAAGACTTTAGCAGAAGAGCTTTGAACTTTAAAAAAATTATTGAATTTATTTATTTGGAGTCAAATGCAAATTAAAGCTTTTAAATCATCTTTATGGAGAAATGTTGACAACTTTAAATTCTAATAAACATTTTGTAACTCTGTGACTATCATTTAGCATAACAATAAATTTTATTAGGATTCCATGTGAATTTTGTTTGAATTGAAATATTGGAAGGCTTTGAACTATTTCTTCTACCTTAAACACATCCCAAGGAAATGGTTTTTCAGACAGAATTCCATCTTTTCCCCTCTGATAGGCTGTATGATGATAATGAAGAACAGGACTTAAATATCCAAAATCTTTCTCGGGGGGGAAAAATCAGAGAAACAAATCTGGATTCACTATTCAGCATTCCTTTCCCATCCTACCTTCATAATTTTTTTCCCCTACCTGTGGAAACCTCTGAATTTGAGGAGATGTTTTACCCACCTGAAGCTGCACTTACAGTGTTCCCAAAGAAATCATTTAGACTGAATTATATCTCTCAGTTATCCAAAGATTGCTAGTGGTTGGGAATTATGTTGAAAAGATGCACGTTACAGCTTACACAATATAGAGAACAGCAGAGATGGCGATTCCTGGATAAAGAAAATGGCAAGCAAATCTGTGGTTGTAATAATGCTATACAAATTGATTCATAGCCATCTTTTTTAAATTTAGGTATGTAAGGTCCCAGTCCCTTACTTGAACTTGAGATACCATATCAATCTAATCAGATAACCCAAGCGGAGACTTCTTGATCAAGCAGCACTTTATTTGATCAAATTAAGCAGCTGGGTGGCCAACAATCTGGAACGCTGGCAGAGTTACGTCCAGAAGTGCCACGCATTAGAAAATTGGTAGCATTGCTTTATAAACTTTGTTAGCCAATGAAAATCAGACAACAGAGCCATTACATCATAAGAAAGACATCAATTATTCCTGTACACTCCCTTATTCCCTCCTTCAGAATATCACATCCATGTATATGTTTCCCAAGCTTGCATAAAATTTCTCTGGTGCAAAAGCTGATTACAAAAAGCAAGAAAGCAACAGTTAAACTAAACAATTTCCCTTTGTTCCAGAATCTTTCAGGTATAAAGAACAAACTGGGGATAATCTCTGTTTAGGGACTGATACATAAATCTGAATAATTTCTCTTTTGCACCATGGCAGTAGTGCAATATAAAATGTAGTTAGCACATAACATATAATTTTATAGAGAATATGCTTAAGAAAGTGGTACTGTGCTATATGAATCATATTCGGTTCTATGCTATGCCAAGCCTGTACTTGATTTTTCTAAGTGTGTTTTAAGCTAAAGATAGTTTTACCAAAGGAAAAAACAAACAAGCCTGAAGCCTTGGAATGCATGGATTTATTTTTGAAGTAGCAATGCCTTGACTGACCTCCAAGAGATATGATGAAACATAGCATTTGCAATTCTTTGAACTGGTAAGGTGGCATGATCTGCATGAAGCAGTTTGCCCTTATCTAAAAATCTATTTGTTTCTTTTGAAACAGTCCCAGTAGTATTAAGTATAAAGTGTTATGTATTTTAAAAAACTGGATTTGCCTAGAGATTATTTCTTCTTTTAATCAATATGCTTTCTTGAAAGGCAAAAAAAAATACAAGAACTGTGAAGTGCTCTAATAAGAAGAAATGTTTAGTTGTACATTTATCACATAGTACATTTCAATCTCACTGTGTCTTGATATAGATTTTTAAATTTCTTGTTACCAGAAATATCACAAATGTAAATTGTTCTTATATTTATTGGTAAAATATTTTCTATATTCTTATAACTTAGGATTTTTTTTTCTTGCCACTATTTCAGTGTCTGCTTAAGGGAAGGAATGGTATTAAATTGAAGAATGATCTAAAAATATTTTCAAAATGTAACAATCCATTTTTACATTTGATTTATTATATTTAAAATTGATTCATTGATTAGAAGCAAGATCTATTTTGTTTGGTTATGATTACCTTCAAGTAAGCCCGGCACTCACTATAATCCATTTACCTTTATTTGGGGCAGTTCATAGGACAAAACAGGAATAGTTTTTGGTGTGTGTGTGTGTGTGTGTGTGTGTGTGTGATATGCATATTAGAGTTATTTTGTCATGATTTTATGGCAAGTTTTACTATTTCAAAATAAACTGTAAATAATTGCTTATCAATTGCATTTGTAAATTATAGTTTTATTGTAAATTGGCTTGTTATATGCTATGGCTTCCCTTTGACAACATTGTGGACTGTAATATGTTGCAGCCTATTCCCCCAAAACATTCTCAAAGAAGTAATAGAATTCGGTGTGAATTTCACCTTACTGTCCTAATCTAATGTTCAATTATCCAGTACAGTAAGTCCAACTCAAGTTCCTGATTGATTTGTAGTTTTTGAAGCGAACCATAATAACATATACTGACCTCATTTTCCTTGGCAATATTGTTTAAGAAATATAAATCTGAATGTAACCAATTCATTGACTATGCATTTTTCTTAATGCACTGTGCAATTTACAGGCACCAATTGTTTATGTATTTGTTAAAATTTACAGATTAGTTTTCTGGAAAGAAAAATGCCCTTATAATATACATTTTTGTCTGTATTTGAGATTCCTGTGTTATCAGATCCAGCTATAACCCCAGCTGCAAATGATCAAAAATCAGTTTTCTTTCTCCTCTCCTATCTCCTCCACTCAGCTCAACTACTTCTCTGGTCACAGCATTGCAGCAGTACATATAGCATAGCCAGATTTTTAAAACATATAATTTGGAGCTTCTTTGTTCATTCAGCTCCTTTCAAGATAGGAAACCAGAGCAGCATGTCATATTTTCTGATTTGAGAAAATAAATATTTGGGCATAAAAGCTGTGGAATCTCATTTTCTTCATTGATTGAAAAAATTACTCTAGAGGACTGTCCTGTGATCAATAAGCAGAACTGGTAAGGGGAAACAGACTTAAACTACTATAGAAAGGATATGAGTTCTGGCTAGAATCCCAGGTTTGCTCAGGAGATCAAAGACTTTTTGCTTAGCTAGTGGAGTACTTGGAAGAGCAGCTGTCCAGAAGCTTGTCAGCATCCTGCTTCCCCTCTCCCTTCTCTCTTGACAGAAGCCAGCTGGTTCCCTTCCCTTCCCACATCAGCTATTCAGTTCTGTCAGCATCTTCCTTCCACCAGGACTTGCTGCTTTGTTCTGCCAAGTGCTCTGTTAATGTAATAGCAACAGTATCCAATGATTGCACTTTTTAAACTTCTTGCAGAATTCTTTCACTGTGTATGGATGCATTGTCACTGTTAATCATATTAAAGGTTATTATTTAAAAATGTAGTATGTTTCCTCAAGAAACTAGTTGGATTTGGGAAATCAATATTTATTTTTTTAAACTTATATGTTACTAAATCACTATTGACTCTAGTGACAGCAAGAAAGCAGTCTCCTGTGGGTTTATTGCTCAGGGAGGCAAGAGAATAGCCATCTTGTTCAAACTATGGTTGGTACATTCAAAAAGACACTGAGTTCGCATATTTCCTTTCCTAATCACTTTTGGAAATTGCTTGTTAACTGCTTCTCAACAATTAGGAAGCTTTGGATTCATGCATATGAAAACATTGGGTGAGTTTCCTTTGAACCTTAGTAAAGTTTAAAGATTTAAATTTTTGTGTTTAGAAATAAACAGCAAAAGAGCTATTAGAATTTTGATTTTAGAAAATTACAAAAAAAAACTAAGGATCCAGATGAATTTGAAATAAGATTTTGGAATTAATTATGTGTTTTTTCCACAGGTGAATACTTTTATTAAATTCCTTTTAAAAAAATGATAGGGTGAAATTTTGAAGGTTGGACACTGGAGGAAACTAGAAGGAACTAAAGATTACAATTAAAGGAGAAGAATATTTAAATTTGACTTATTAATACAGAATGGAAGAAAATATTTTAACATTAGATATATTTAAAGATATTTTTTGAATAATGGATCCAAAAATTAATTTTAAGAGTTTCTGCCTCTATAGATAGACTATATTTAAAATATATTATGGAAGAGGAACAAGTTAGATAACTTTTATTGTCATTTTTTTACTGTGGGCACAACGGCACACATCAAAAATGAAATTTTATCAGACAATTTATCAGACAAGACTGAGACTGATCACTAAAAGGAGGAAATAAAAAGTTGATTTACTGGATTAAGGTTAAAATAGATATGTTGTCATCTCTGGTACTCTTCTTAGTGTACCTTTGCTGATTGGGACTAAAATGATGAGATTTTTAAGAATTTATTGATAAGAGTTTAAATATGGGAAGAATAGATCTTTGTTGCATTTTAAGAGATGATCAGTTACTAAAATGAAAATCCCCACCAACACTCGTCACCAGCACAACAAACTTGTGTGTGTGTATGCGTGTATGTGTGCATGTATGTATTATCCTTCAAAAGTTGAACAAATTATTATTAATTTCTGTTTTCCTTATGTAGGTTGCTAGTGCATTCTCTTCCAAAAAAAAAATGCTTTACAGTGACTCTCCTGCACAATATATTACAGTACAGAAAAGAGCAGAACTCAAAATGGCTAAATACAGAGTAAAATAAGCAGCTGTTTCCTGCATGTCCTCAAGGGACAAATGAGAAGGCTGCAAAGCTACAGTATGTCTGAAGCTGTTTCATGCCAAGTGTGGCACATATCCTAAACCCTAAATACATATTAGCAACTTCTGTGATTTTTTTATTTTAAGCAAAAATGAAATCTAATGTTCTGTGGGTTTTACAGCACATGCAAATATGTGTGAAAACAGAAATACAACTACAGATCTGAATTAAAAATAAGTTCTGAAAATGTAGCTATGCCCTTATCTTTTAGCTTATGCAGTGGGTAAGGTTACATAAAAGAGATTTTTCTTCAGCATTTGTATTAATAACTTCAATGAAGAGGTGGATGGATGCTTGTCAGATTTGCAGATGACACAAAATTAGATAAATGTTTAACACATGAAAAATTTAAATGATCTCAGTAGATTACATGTATGAGATGAAAGTATCAGATAATAATAATGAATAATGTTAAATGCAAAGATGTGTATATAGGAAACAAAAATCAAGTGCACAGACATATGAAGGGGTGTATTGGTTGAAATAGTTGGAGAAAATATCTCAGAATAGTGAAGGCTTGTGAATTGAATATAGGCCAGAAGTGTGACCCACAGTTTGATAGGCAATGAGCACATTTCTGAGCCTTTCCTTTAATCTGGCTTTTATTATCTTCCAGTAGTGAAAAACATGGTTCGATTCCTAAGGATCCCATTATTAAGTTTCATCAAATTACTCTAAGTGTAGTGAAGCAAGGAAGAAAAATTCCTATCTACTTTTTAAACATGATGTAACATATAATATGAGACAATATTATATATTTCTGTCATAACTTCCTGGCCTTTTAACTTTCCTCTAGCCATTGGTACTTTGGGTTACTCTTTTCTGCACCTTTTCTGCCCTGCCCCTCCCCCCAGCATCATTTTTGAAGTACAATTAGATTTAAACGATAATATTTCAAATATGGTCACAATATGCATTTGTGTACAGGAAATAGTGCCTTTGACAGTTGAACATTCTACACACTATGGAAGTCACCCTCACAGCTGTTTTCCTGTCACTGAGGAAAAAGATTATGATTTAACTATATAAACTCCATAATATGTATAACATTCTACTTCTTTATGAAAGTAATCCTTATGAAGTTCTAAAAGGAAAGAGACAAAGACTAGATTAAGGACAGCTTTTGCTTCACAGGCCTTTTGAGTAGATGGTCAGATTTCAAGTTTCACACCTTTTACATTTAAACAAAGAACAATGTGGCGATACAATACAGTACCATGTAATACAACACCAGAAAAGCAGTTTAAGCAACTGGCAATTTGCCATTCATTTTTCACTTAAATTACATGATTATTACAAGAAGATTTACATTTACCCAATTATGAATGTGTTTTTAATAATAGTAAAGCTGTTTTCAATAGTGGAAATTGCTGATAATTTGAAGAAAAAATTAACAAATGCAACTAAATTCTCCTAAGAAACCATGCAAGGATTGCTTTTTCAGATCTACAGAAATCTTCACAATTCCATGTATGCTTGTTTCAGAAAATATTTACTTAGTAAAAGTCTCCCAATTCCTTAGAGAACTTGCTGCTTTGCAACAGCTGATATCCCTACCAGAGAATTGAGTTTTTTAAGCAAACACAAGTGCCTGGTAGTAAGAATGGTCTAAAAGGACTATGAAACTCAGATAAGGCTGGCATTTCAGATTTGCTTGGTAGGGAAAGAAAGAGTAAAAGAACATAAACTCGTTCTAAGAAGATAGGTTATTTCTTGAGCTGGACATTGCAGTTTGATGTTCTGCTTTGAAAAACTGAAGCTTCATAGAAGACTGTATTTGTTTTAAAGATGTGTCCCTAAGAGCTTAAAACAGCAGGTGTGAATGGATTTAATCAAATTCTCTACTACTCTGGTGTGTCAAGAGATTGTCTTCTGACATTCGCAACTACTTGTCTGCTCCCTACTTCATTACATGAGGGGGTCTCTTACCTATAGCATCCATTGGTATTAGCACTTTGGAAATCTAACATATGGTGAGTCTGTCTTCACGAGCTCTTCACACTTCTTTACATGTGTCAAGCTCCTTTGTCATAGAGATAGGCCTAAGAGAAAAAGCAAATGGAAAGCTCTTCACTTAGCACATTCATTGTTAATGCCAACGTTGGCTTGGCAACCTTCATGTAACCTAGGATCCCCAGTCCTTTGACCGAATCCTTTACTTGCTGAAGCAATAGAGAGTGTTACTTAGTTGGCATTAACTAAGATATTGTACAATAGATTATTGGAAGCACTGATTTATTAGAATAGCTTTTATCTAGGTACTGGGGTGATCACAAATGAATTGCCAATAGGGATCCTTTTTATGTAGTTGATATTCAGATTTAGCCAGGAATCTACTATCCTGGACAATAATGTGAAAGTTATTTCTGGGCATTAAGAATCTTGAATTTATGTTTAATGTATTTAGGGAAAGAACCAAAAAGGGACTACAATCATTAATAGAAGTAGCAGATTAATGTACTTACAAAGTACATACTCTAAACCTTTTTTCCTTACAAAATATTGACACAACGTGAACTTTATATCTTGGTTTTTTTCTTCAAATTCTAAAATGATCTATTGATAATCTCATGTATCTAAATACCAAGGCTCTTCTTGCATCACAAAGACAACAAGTAGTTTTTTTCTAAATCAGAGCCCATTTATACATGATATGCTGTAAGACACAGCATGTCATTCTGAACTGCTGTGTATGTTGTCACACCTAAGAAGGAAGAACAACATATAACTTCTAAGTAGTTACCGTACTGTTGTTTGCCTAGAAACAGAAATCTTCCTAAACCAAACCAATTATCTGCATAACTATAGATATACTCTGTGAACTGCTAGAGCAGAACCGTCTTTGCCTTCTTCCTGCCTATTAGACATTTGAAGCTCTGCTGCCTCTTTGCCCTCTGGGAGACAGCCTCTCCCTACTGGGACCCCATACTACATTCCACCACGATATTTGCATATAGGTATAAGGAAAGACAAACAGTTGTGAGAAAGCGTATTTGTCTTTGAATCAGTTTTGTTCACTCTTGGTGACAGCCTGAAAAACTCACTGAGACTGTCTTGACAAGAATTTGGAAGTAGTTTGCAACTCCCTCTTCCTCAAATGAGAAAGAGTGACTGGGCCAAGGTCACCTAGTTGACTTTATACCTAAAGTAAGACTAGAACTCACAAGTCTCCTAGTTTCTAGTCTGATGCCTTAACCACTAACAGACTGGTTCTCTATAATGAGAGAGTACATATTCAAATGTAATAAAATTATTTAATTAAAAAAATTGTCTTGTTAGGTATTGTTTCTTTTCAACAATCTTCACTTCTTTCTTGCTGAAAACTGATAAACATCTCCATTTACACAGCTGCTAAAATAAATAAACAAATCAAGACAGCAATAAACTGCTCTTTTTCTGCCAAGTATAAAGTAATTTGCAACCACCTGAGCCCTAAAATTCAAAGCTTTTGAACTGCCAGCCACTAAGTCTTTCCATGTTAGTAACTCTCAGCTGAAACACAAAATAAATGATTTTTTTTCAAATTTGCCCCTTTTTCTCTTCTCTTATTCCTTGTATGTGACTTCCACATGCTTTCTGTAGGAAATCTTTATTTTCTACTCTGGTCATTGCTAAATAAAAGTTTGCAATATTTCAGTATTTCCTGTCAGTAGCCAATTCACCAATACAGTCAATCTTTCATGGTTTCTCAAATCTGTGTATATAGACTTCCACCTTTTTAAATACACATTACTTCTTTCCCAGTCAGCTTAACCACCAGCCTTCTGTTCAGCCAGAATTCTTGAATTGTATATTATTCTATTATATACCTGTGTTAGCCAAACTTTTTATTATGTCATTCAAGGTGGCACAAAGTTTCATTTCCTGAAGCCAGGCAAAACAGAGTTTTTGATGGAATAGTAGGAATATTGTCTTTATTTTTCTCTGGCTGCTCTATGAATAAATCTCTTGATCACCTCCATCATTTTTATTTGTTTAGCATTCCGTCATCTTCAGAATATAATTAAACTTCTCAATCTGGTGCCCACCATATCTCCTAGATTTGTGATTCATGGATTGGGCAAGGCTGTGCTTCACAGTCCTTAACAGCTGTAGAGTATGTGTGTATGTTTGTACTTTTAACTTTATTTTCTTTTGTAATTAATGGCTGGCACTCCTTGTTTCAAATTCCTGCCCCATGACTAAGTTATCTAAATGCACTACCTGCTAAAGTAACTTCCTTCCTTTTTCTCTTGGTCTAAAAATTTGCTCTTCGGGCAACATAACTAAAATAAAAAAATCCCCATTTGGTTGTTTTAAGAATTATGGGAAGATTAAGATTGATGTTATGCACAACATAGTGGAACACAACACAGCAGGTTAAAGAAAAATGACATATGAACTCTTGCTTTTCCCATTTTTGCATTTGGGCAAGCAAGGAAAGGAGGAAGGGAAAGTAACTCTATCCTCAGAATGTACAAGTTTCCTTAAAGCAGCCAGTTTATTAGCCACCTCTCTCAGTTTAGTTGATCTGGCTGACATTTGTTTTGACCATCATTCACCCTAGCCAAAAAGGGAGTGGTTCCTTTTCTGTGAAGATTTCACACATTGCCTTGCAGTTGCCTTCTCCTGCCAATTTTACTTGGCTCCAGAACAACAACAACAAAAGTTATTTTATCTCTTTTAAAAAAAAAAAACTTTTTTTAAAAAAATGTTGCCGTTGTTGCCATGATTCAAGTTGCTAGGATCTTGGAGTGTTTAGAAATAAATCCAAGGCATGTAGTCCATTTGCTCCTTCTAGCTTATGCACCTGAAGTTCTCTGGTCAGTGCTGACCTTTAGAAGCTTCCACTGAAACTTGTGGCTTATTTTGTAGTTCCAGCACAGGGATGGCAAATAACTTGCATCATTTCCAGTACAAAAGCCTAAAGTTTTCCACCTACCTTTCTGCCCCCACACTCCACCCACATTATGATTTGCTTTCTGTCTGCTTCTGAACTTTATATGTAACTTCAGGAACTAAAAGATTGCATTATCTTGTTTCAGAAGCCTTGTTTTTGTACTTTCTCTTCCTGCTCCTCTTGTCTTAATTCATAACATTAATTGAATGTTGTTTTAACGGAAGCATTTCTGACAAACTCAGAAGTATTTACTATAATCACTTTTTAATATTTGTGGGTGGATGTGGATGTGTGTATAGAATATTTCATATGAGAAAGTGAATTATTGCTTTGTTCTGCAAAAAGATAATGGGAAGACTGATAGGAGATCATATACTAATTATAAAAAGTTCAATATATTTTTTTAGCATTTGAATTTGGGCCAACATGAAACTGGAAATGAAAGGACCAATATTCTAAAGAAGAATATTTTGTTTTCAGTGAAAAACAAAAATAAGTTCTTATCAACTTGTGAGTTTGTACTTTCAGTCACAAATAAATACATGTCTGAAAATTAAAACAAATTCATATTTGTAATACCTGCCAAATTTATTTCAATTTGCATTCTCATTTTCGATATGTAACTTATTTCATCCATAACATGAAATTATGTTACTATGTTATAATTTGTTATACTAACATATAATATATTAGATATGCTGTAGTCTTCACTTTACAATGGCAATTAGAACTGCAATTGCCATCACTGAGCAACAATCGTAAAGCACAAAGCACAATGTCACATGAGTGTGCCACTCGGCGGTGGCAATTCTGGCACTCCCAATCACCGTTATTAAGCAAGGATCATGTGGGTCATTAAGCAAGCATCCCACATGATTGCAACTTCCAACTTCCTGCTGATTTCCCCAGTGACTTGTGGGAAGCCAGCGGGGAACATTGGAAATGATGACCTTGATTTTCTGTGGCATCCTAATTACAAGTCAAGCACTGAGTGCCCAGATGATAATCATGTGACTGCAGGGATGCTGTGATGGCTGAAACTCCAAGGACAAGGATAAGTACCATTCATTCAGCACTGTTGTATGGCTTATAGTTTATCAATATGATATAATTGTGTAATGGTAATTTTTGTCTTTCATAACAGTTCGCCTTCTGTCTGAAAATGTTTTAAATGTTATCAATATTTTCTAATATGAAATAGCTTCTGTGTAACTACATTCAAATAAATATCTTTTGTGATTCATTCAAAAATAGTTGATAAGTTGGTAGAAAATACATTGGTGTAAGAAATGCACCTGAAACTTTCAAAGCAGATTTCTGTGGCAAGAGTTATCAAACTACTTAGTCATGTTAAATGATACACATTCAAAAGATTTTTAAAGTTTGTATCTTTTTTCTTCGATTACTAGTAACATTTTATATACAAATATATACTAAACCAACAAAGTCTAATTCTCTGTATATTAAACATAGTTAAACATTGCAATTAAAAAAATATATTTTAGGAGACATCTTTCTGTGTTTCTGTGCTTGATCACAAAGTTTTATTGGCTTTATGGTAGAGTTTTCCATTTCAATATAAACAGATTGTTATTATGTGTTTATGAAAAAAGAATACTAATTACATATGTTCATATGTGTTTGCATTTTAGTTTCCTCTTGCATTACCACCTATAAGAAGACACCACCTCCTGTCCCACCAAGAACCACCACCAAACCTTTTATCTCCATCACAGCCCAGAGCAGCACAGAATCTGCTCAGGATGCCTACATGGATGGACATGGACCAAGGGGAGATATCAATCAGTCAGGACTTAGCAATTCTACTGAAAGCTTGGACAGTATGAAAGCACTCACTGCTGCTATTGAAGCAGCTAATGCACAGATCCATGGTCCTGCCAGTCAGCATATGGGCAACAACACAGCTACTGTCACCACCACTGCCACCATTGCAACAGTAACTGCAGATGACAGAAAAAGAGATCATTTCAAGAAAAACAGATGTCTGTCCATTGGAATACAGGTACAAACAAAATGAGGGACTATATTACAGTTCAGTGTCTTAACTACTATTGGAAGTCATTTTTCAGCCACTCAGACAGTCCAATCATTAAACCTGTTTTACTTTGGTTTAGGTAACTCATATGGCAATTAAATCACTTTAAGCTCTTCATTTTTTTTTCATTAGATGTAAGGATTTATTGAAGCTTCTGGCTGTTTAATATATTCTTATTTGAATGAGCACACAGAAACCTAAACCTGTGATTCATAACCCTGCAGGAGTGAGGAAATCATGAATGAAATCATTGAAAGGGAATGTGTAAAGCAGTGATTTACACTGCACCATCACCAGAGACATGTTTTCTGTCAGTTTAGCTGAATTGTCACTGCTTATTCATGCATCACATGTTACTCACTTCAGTGTAGCAGCTTTGTTCTATTTAGCTGTTAAATCAGCAGGGAGGGCCAAAGGATGATCTGTCTGATTCACCCTGTTTAAATAAACTATACTTTGAATGTATTCAAACAGATGAGAAACTAACTTTCTCCTTAAGATGTCCAGCTTCACCATGGGATGAAGTATTTACCTGAGTGATCCTCTGTCTCTGCATTTTGAAGCTAAGTGCCCTTTCCAGTTGAAATACAGATTCAGAGCAATGCACAAGATCAAATGGGACAATCCTCAGCATAAACATGTTTTTATTGCTGTTGCAAATGGTTCAAGAATCTACAGAGCAGGCAGAACTGTTGCAGGGGCTTTGGGAAAGTTTCTGAATAAGGTGAAACAGGCAGCCTAGCAAGCAGTAGCAGTTCATCTTGTTGTTTTTTATTGTTGCATTTTATCCACTCTTTGTCTAAGCAGCCAAGGATGGCACATATGAGGTTTTTTCCCCTCCAATTTGATTCTTGCCACAGCTTTCTGATTATGCCCAAGTGAGTTTAGTGGCTGAACAGAGGTTTCCATCCAGCTCCCTGGATTCTAATCTGGCTCCCTAAAAACACCTGTCAAATTATCTCAGTTGTCACTCCCTATACAAATAGATTAGATTTTTATTACACTGGCAGAGCAAGAAATTCAACAAATAAAACTTAACTAAAGTCCAGGCCAAGAAAGAATATAAATGAGATATAGTTCCTTTATTACAGTTAGTATTATTTGCCTACTTAGAATTAAGGCAGACTATTCTTTGTTATCTTATTATTTATCTTCAGAACCTTGCTTTTTAAATAAATTACTAATCATAGCTGGCCAGGCTGTTAACAATTCAAGTAACCTCTTTTCTTTTCATCATGATAAATATGCTGTTAAGCTGGGATGTACAGAAATTTAGAATTATGAATGTTGTTCAAACAACAATCAAGCCACTTAAGGTTATAGTTTATTTGTGTGGAAAGGAAAGAGAGGAAGAAAACAAGCAGATATATTATATTTACAATCTCAAAATGCTCAAAATGTACACAAAAGTAGGAAAGGAGATTACACTAAAGGCAGCAAGTTCTTAGAAAGTATAGTAGAAAAACGCATTGTAACTCTTTGATACTTTGCGTTGTTAACATATACATTTGCTCCTGTTTCTTACTTGGAATTTGGATTTCATATTACAATGAAGTTTTCCAGAGAAGGTACTGTTATACCAGCAGTGCTTCTCCTCAGTTAGAGGTTTGTCCAAGGAAACAAACAAATTCTAAGAAATGTAATATTCAATAGATAATCAACATAGATGGCATTTGAAAAATTGATCTTACTATGAAGCTAGTTACACATTTACGCATTAAAAAAAAAGAATAAGCAGACTAATAAACAACCCAGAATAAATTATTTTTGAATGTATATGCTTCCTTTCCTCCAAAAAGTTTAAAGAGGCATAAGTAGTAATTTCCTACAGCAAATCTACAAGGAGGTTAAGCTGAGAGATAGTAGTTGGTTTAACATCATCCAGTAAGTTTTGTGGCCAAATAAGATCCTGACTTGGTCTCCAACACTCCACTGTTATATGACATTGATTCTCATTCTTCTCATCCTGGATATAGTGGCTTATATACAATAGAGCACTTTCCATTTTCTATCAATAATAGACTACAATCAAACTCATCTACTATATGACTGCCCTCCAGAACACTTTCTGATCTTCAGGTGTGACTATGTAAAGAACAGAGAACTACAGAGCTGCATCTTGAAAAGAATAGCTAAAAAAATGTTCTACCCCTATGATATTTTTTGTTATTTTTAGGATCTAAATCACTGATAAATCCCTTTCAGAAAGGTACAGTAACTAATAGTATGCTATTTATCGTCTTTAAAGAAAAATGCTTCATTGTCCACAGTTCTTATTTTAAATACATTTATGGATTAGTTAAACAAATGCGCTGAATGTACATGCAGTTACACTGAGCCCTATATATACTCTAATGCAGGGCTTTTCAACCAGTGGTACGGTGGTACGCGACCATCCTAGAAAAGTAGCGGGGGAGGGGAATGAGCTGAACCGGTGGCAGCACCGCACAAGCCTGAGCGAGAGATGGCTGGAGCTGCAGGGCTGTCAGGGCTCAGCAGAAGCGCCAGGATCAGTGCCGCTTTCCAGCTGATCAGCGCTTCTTTGGGGCTGTCAGGGCTCAGTGGAAGTGCCAGGATCAGTGCCAGGCTCCAGCTGGAGCTCGGCGCTGATCCTGGTGCTTCTGCTGAGCCCTGAAGAAGCACCAATCAGCTGGAAAGCAGCACTGATCCTGACACTTCTGCTGAGCCCAGAAGTAGCGCCGATCAGCTGGAATGTTGCAGCATCTCCAGGGTCTTGTGATTTACATTCAGATGCTTGGCAACTGATTCATATTTATGATGGTCACAGTGTCCCAGGGTCATGTGAAGTGACCAAAACCTGCTGCAACCACCCAGTAGACGGGGGGAATAAAAACCAAACACCCTCCACCCCACCCCCGCTGCCAATCCTCAACAGAAATGCTCACAACAATGAAAACTTTGGACAGGAGGAAGAGCGCCGCTGGGTGCTGTCTTGCTCGGCTGTGGCTTGGGGGGCACTTTTTTCAGTGCCATTGTAACTTCGAACATTCACTAAGCGAACTGTTGTAAGTCGAGGACTACCAGTACTTTTTTCCTTTTTTTTGGTCATCAAGTTTTTGACACCTTGCTAGGCGACTGGTGGTACTCGGATGTTGCCATATCCTAAAAGTGGTACAATGGGGGAAAAGGTTGAAAAGCCCTGCTCTAATGATAATAGAGTGTCTTTACTTTTAAGCTCCTGGTTCAAGTTGAGTGCCATAAGTTACACGCTCTCTGACAAAATTTAGACAAGATAAATTTAGTGCAGGAATCAAATTGATTCATTTTCTAAATAATATATTGAAATCTTGCTGAAAATTTGCAATAATTTCATGCTGTCTTATATAGGAGCTTTAAACAGAACAACAGAGCTAAAGTGGCAAGATACGGTTTTTAAAAAACACATCCTCAATAAAGTTTACACATTGCCTTTAATTCTATTTTAATTTGGTTGTTCTGCAGGTTGATGGTGGAGATGAATCCTCTAGTTCCGGTGAAAGCAGAGTGTGCAGTAAGTTCCAATCCATAGGTGTTCAAGTAGAGGAGGAAAAATGGTAAGCAAATATTAATTTTATATTCTAAGTGTGTTATCAATAGTTTGCAGCTATATTGTTGATGGTTAAAAAACCTTCATGAAATACTAAGAAGTCAAGTTTCTATTTCTGTATTCCATGTGGATAAACTGAAATTCTCTTTCATGTCTCTTCCTTATTTTAAGGCCAATGTTAGAGAATACAAATGTCTATGCAGTGGTGATTATCAAGGCATATGTCCAAATGCTAACTCTCTGTCTGATAGTCTGATTTAGCTATTCCTTGTAATATTACTGTAATAAACTTGAGCATGTGGTTTTTAATTGATTTACCTAACAAAATCTATGAATTAAATTAAATTAAATTAAATTATAATAATCTTAAATATCTGAAAATTTAGCAGCATAGACTAGAAAAATGTTTTCTATGTAATTTTCCCTTTGTGAGGAGACATCTTCCTAAATTTGAGCCTTTTTTCAGATAAGTAAAGTATATTAAAGCATAACATGCAATAGCAAAATAAATCTTTAGCACACAGTAGACATCCACATAGTATAAATCCAGCTCTTACTTTGGAGATAGCAGAATTTCCTGCAATGAAGCATGTGGTTAATTATTCCTATGATAAAAATAAAGATTTATTTACAACTCACTGATTACTTAATAAGTTCATTTTGCCCTTGCAGCACTTTGTTAGCTAGGTCTGCTGGCATAGTCTAACACTGTAATCATGACAGGCAATCCTCAACTTACAACAGTTTGTTTAGTGACCATTTGAAGTTACAGTGGCACTGAAAAAAGTGACTATGACTATTTTCACACTTACGAATGTTGCAGCATTCCCGTGGTCACGTGATCAGATTTTGGATGCTTGGTAACTAGCATGTATCTCTGACAGTTCAGTGTCCTGTGTCATGTGATCAACTTTTGCAACCTTCTGACAAACAAAGTATACATTTGAGTAATAAATAAATAAGATACCAGTGTGCAAAGAGTTTCCTTCTGCACCTGTTTTCTGGGTGGAAATTGCTTAATGTTCCCTCCTCTTTCCCACCATAGTAAATATCTTTGCTGCTGCAGATAGAAAATAATATAATGCTAAACAATTTAATATTGTTATTTCAAGCTATGTTCTGGTCTTGATTGATGAGAAAATACTAGCAAGAGTGGACGAGTTTGGTATTTAAATGGGAGACTACTTAGCAATCCAGGATGGTTGACTGTAAAATAAAATTAAAAAAAAAAACAGAAAAAAAAATGTAGAAAATTCCTGCCAAATTATTGCTATGTAATACATGGATGTCCATGACTTGACATTTGAAGGGGACTTTGCCTTATTTTTCCCTGTATATTTCTGTGCCAATACCAATTTTAGTTATAAATTCATTTTATGGCTTGAGCTCTATTGTCCATCAGTGCTTTAACCTCTGTGTAACATCTCCCAACTATTGGCATTTAGAATTGCAGAATGATATCCAGTTTCTAAGTCATAATATGGCACTCCAATTCAACAACTTTTCTATTTTGCTAGTGTTATTTCACTGTTTTGTGATTTAGTTAAGACCTTTTTGCTCCCTGATGATACCTAAATTGTGCTAGTCTGTGGGATAAAGGGACCCTTTAGGCCACTATGGGAGATGGCATGGATTCTTCAAGAGAAGGGAAATGCCAAGATTGTTTTCCTTCTTTTACTGACAAAATATGCTTTTTGCATTATTTACATGGAAGCAAGTCCCAGACGTCTAGGATTTATTTGTGAATACATATTGCTCACAATTCAAGTCAGACTTAAGTCTCAGTTTCTGATTGACATATGAAACTGCAATTATAGGATGATGCCCTTGACCTGCTGGGATGTGTTTTGAAGTTTTCAGTACAACTCTACCCTTGGATTTCCGGTGGTCCTCCATCTAAATACTATCTGGTCCAGTCGTATCTTGAAAAATCAACCAATTAGTCACTGACAGCTATCAGTCATGCCATGAAATGAGAGCATTGAATAATTTAGAATAATATCACTGTTTATCTGGTGTAGGAAAGATATTTCCTATGAGTAATTAGCCTGGTTGTTGATTGATATAACGCATGAATAGCAGCTGAGAGTGGATTTCCTTTTAGATAAACTTTAACATAATGTATGCTCACGGGGAGGGCAATTTTCAATAATTCCCATCAAGATTGCAGATGCAATCTCGTCCTTGCACACAAGTTACCTACAGCTTTTGTCTGCAATTTAAAAATAAACAACAAAGCAGGTAACTTGCAAATGTTCAGCAACTGAAGTTTCATCAATTAAAAAGTTTTTCATTACCTGCTTCATCTCGCTGTCACTTATTCAGTAACCACTGTCTGTCCTAAATGATAATAATGAAGCAGGCTGAAATCATCATCAGTACTGTTGCTACTTACCATCTGTAACTTCAGCTCAGCTCAGTTACACATGTATTTGTTTCAGCTATGAGTCAGAGCCAACTGATATGAATTTTTGTGATTAAAATTTCAAGACATGATAAACAAGTACATAATAGAAATAGTCAAAACCACCTGTAAATTGTTTGGCACTGTTGTGCAAAAGAAGAATCTTCTTTGACTAAAAAATGTAAACAGAATTCTGGAGGGGATATAAAAAAAAGAGCCTGAATTATTTGGAATAGACTGTTTTGTGTTCTGTGCTTGTTTAGTCAGTCCATGGCTTCATGATTTTCTGCACTTTAGGCCAGGTAACTGTCAAAGTATTCAGAGGCTGTAATTATTATTACCATATAATATCCTGCCTGCGGGGCATGAATGAATGCAAAGGTATAGATGTTCAAAGCACAACAAAGTGAGGAAATTGTTGGGATTTTACTCTAAGAACATTGATAAAACTCAATGCTGGTAAAGCAATATGCCACTGGCAGCAAGGTCTTTATATCTAGTCCAGATTTTCACAAGTGATATAGCTAAGCTGAATCAAACTGAGCATGCCAAGTTCTTAATTTTTTTTAATTGCGAAAATTTAATTTAAACTAGAAGGATTACAGGTGGTAATACATGAATGAGTGCAGGCCTCATTGACCAAGCAATAGACCCATAATTCCATCTTAGTTTTTGCAAGTTATTTTCCTACATTTAGAATGGAGATCTGTAGTACAGAATTACATAAAATGATCACTGTCTGATCTGTAGCATTGCTTAAAGCATTTGAATGGGATGCTTCACAATGCACAGAAAAATGAACAAAGCACTTCTCTTTAAATCATTAAAGCAGCCGTGGTTTTTCCAAGTTTGTCAGTGGCTTGGAAAGTTATTCCTGCCGGTGTTTGTGCATGCATATTTACTTCTAATCATTGGTATGTTTGGAGCCATATATAGCCATATCTAATAAAGTTATATTGGTTTATTAACAACAGTGAGGCATCTAAGTCAGTAATGAAGTTTTATTGTATGAAGATTTGTATATGTCATCATATTGTTTCTTTTTTCTTCATGAAAATAGCAACAATAATCTAGGTCATTATAGATATGTTTGAGGATTCACATTTTGTTAATATTAGTGAAAGAATTTTTCTGTTCTTTTATCAGATTGTGTTACATGAATCTCCATTGTAGCTCCATGCTTCAGTGCCAAGAACAGTCCACTCAGTAAGGCTTAGCCACAGTGTTGTATAAATAAATACAAAGGCATACAAAATTGGGTCACTCCTTATTATATGTTCAACACAGCCTGTCTTTTGTTATACAAGTTTAACCTCAGAACTGAGGGATACATTCCTTGTTTTAAAATGCAATGCCTGTCTCCAGCACTATATTTTCGCAGAAAGTTCATAAAATTTGTATTTTGTGTTTGATGGGAAATGTTAATATATTTTCATGCAGCATTTAGTTCTCACTGTCCCATATGAAAGTTGTGCACCAACCATTCCCAACAGAATCAGTATCTTTTATTACACTATTCTTTTTAAATTTCCTAAATTAAACATAAAAAATTATCACATCTATCTAAAAAATGATTGTATTTAAGGTGAACCACTATCAAAAAAATAATGCTTATAAACATATATACTCAAATTTTGTTTACTATCCAGCTGCCCGCATCTATCATCCATTTCACAATGAAACCATTCTTAAGATTTTGTGTGCTTATGTCACAGTTGTGTATCTATATTTATATCTATGCATTCTAAAAAAAGACACGGACATGTCAAACCAATATTAATTATTGATGTTTGATTGAAATTAATTTTACCCCACTTTTAATATTCCACCATACACATTTATCCAAACCATTCTCTCCCCCACAAATCTACCTACCATTTACACACATATAGATAAACTTAAAAACTGTCCTGAAAAAGTATAAGCCCATATAAGTGTACTCTGCTATAAATCCCAATGAGTTTAAGAATACTTAATCTCTTAGTCTTAGGTGAACGTTTCTGGGCTGCTTCTGTGAAAATTGGGAAGGAAGCTGCAGAAGAACTTATTTTGGTATTGGACTGCTATGTTTTCCCCCATTTGCAGAAAATGATGAATACTTTGTGCTGGACTGCAACTGAAGAAAGAAAACTACACGTGCTTACTTTGTAGGAAGTCCCATTAAGTTCATTGGCCGTTACTTTCAGATACACATACTTAGGACTGTTAGTGCTATTAAGTCAATATGCTAAACCTACTCCACTCTCTTCCCTTCTGCTTGTAAAGAATTAATGTCTGCAATGAAGAGCCTATTAATCTTTTGAGACTTTCCATCTATTGAGATCATGACATTTATAGAGTTCTCATTTGCTGTTCATTGCAGTTACCCTCTAGACATGAACAACAAAAAGCTAGGCTAATAGATGTTACTTGTCCTCTTTGAGAAGTGGGTTGCCTTCCTTTCTGCCACAGTAGTTTCTTCCTTTATTACTATAATTATTTTACAGACAAAAAAAGTTTCTCTCATCCACACACATGCTCATAAAGTCACAGGTACTTATTTGGGGAAAACCTTGCTGTTTCTGTCTGTGTCTGAGTATTACTGATTCAGTTCAATTGTACTGTATGGAAACTTCCAGCTATTTTATAGAAATTCAAATGAAATCAGTAGCAGCAGGTACTGCCATATGATGATACAGAAATATAGAAATCAGATGTAAGGGAAAATGAGAAGAGGTAGAACTGGCAGTCTTACCCAATTTCTGTGCTTTGAATGATGAAAGAGGGACACTATTCTAAACATTGTCATGCATAGAAATCTAATAATTGTGTTTGGTATTGTAGCATTCACCTGTGGAAAAATAGCTGTGATTTTAGTCTACCAGGTATCAAGGTAGAAGTAAGGTGGGAGTATTCTGAGAAAATGTTAACTTCTGTCCTTTCTCAGTTTTGGCTTTCTACCACTACCACATACCCACACACACACAAAATGAATATCATTAGATACTAAACAAAAATCAAATTTTCAAGGACATCCTAAGGAAATATCATTATGACTCTAACCTAAAATGAATTATGTATAAAATCTTATTACATCAAGGATTAATGTGAATGTGATAATATTTGCATTCAAAACCATGCAAAACGTAAGCCATTATGATGCCTATAAAAAGCAAATGTGTTTTTATTTCAGTTGCTGATGTTATAAAATATCCGGTAGAATTTAAAGCTATCCTATTGTACAATTGCATCTGTTTGTCTGTAAAGTATACCTGCCTGTGAATGTCTGCATTGCTAAACTTTCTGTTTTGTGTTGTTCAGTTTCCGCAGATTTACCCGATCAAATAGTGTTACAACAGCTGTTCAAGCAGACATGGATTTCCATGAGAACTTTGAAATGTCCATGGACCCTCAAGATGATCAATCATATTCTGGGCCAATGTCAAGACAATATTCCCGAGATATTAGCACTTCCACTGTTAGCATACAAGGCTCAGGAAACCATTATCATGCATGTGCAGTAGATGATGACTTTGACACTGATTTTGATCCTTCCATTTTACCTCCACCGGATCCTTGGATTGATTCTATAATTGAAGATCCAATTGAAGCTGTACAAAGGTCTGTGTGCCACAGAGATGGACATTGGTTTCTGAAGCTTCTTCAAGCAGAAAGAGAACGTATGGAAGGTTGGTGCCAACAAATGGAGACAGAAGAACAAGAAAATCATCTTCCAGAAGAAAGTAAGTAATTCCAATGCTAACAAGAGAAGTTGCCTTTATTCTGTTATCTTTTAAATCAAAATCTAAAGTTTGGGAAACCAATTCCACTTGTAATTTCTCAAGATATATCTCTGCTGCTAGAAGTACCACAAAAAGCACTGTGCATTTTGCTAACATCCATAGCAAATTGAAGTGATACCGAAATGACAATCAGTGTGTGCTGACCTCATTACAAATGACATTCTTACATTCTTGCATTCTGACATTGACACAAACCTGGCACAGCATTTGCTTGACATTGTACAAGTAGTCATCAACTTATGACCACAATTTAGCCCAAAATTTATGTGGCTAAGCATGACATTTATTGAGCTTTGCCCCATTTTACGACTTTTCTTGCCACAGTTGTTAAGTGAATCAGTGCAGTTGCTAAATTAGTAACACAGTTGTTAAGTGAATCTGGTTTTCCCATTGATTTTACTTGTCAGAAGATCACAAAAGGTGGTCACATGATCCTGGGACACTGCAACCATCATAAATATGAGTCAGTTTCCAACTGTCTAAATTTTGATCATGTGACCTTGGGGATGTTGCAATGGTCGTAAGTGTGAAAAATGGTCATAAGTCACTTTTTTCAGTGACATTGTAACTCTGAATGGTCACTAAATGAACTGTTCTAAGTTGAGGACTACATGTACACATTTTGTCATTGCTCCCCTTACCTGCATATGTTTTTTGCTTTCACTTCATTTTACTTCATTAATATTCCCAATATTACATTATTGGGAAAAATATAACACGTTAGGAACACCATAAAGCAACTGTTCCCTTTTGGGGGCTGATATAATAGCCCTCTGCAGTTTGTAATTTACACCAAGAAAGATGCATTGCTATTCCAACAGATTTTACAAAGATTTTGGTCCATGCACACTCTGAATAAAATGCCCTATTTTGAATGCAAAGCCCTAATACAGAGCCTTCTTTCTTTCAATTATTTCCCACAACAGCAACAGGGAGTTTCCAGGGCTAAGAATGGCTTCAAACAACTTCCTCTTCCTTTCCCTTCCTCCATTATCTGACCTGTGCTTATCCATTATGTCTTAATCACTACACCATACTAAGCCTTACTGTAACTTGCAAAGACTGAATTTTTCTCAATATCTTGGCAGCTGAGAGAGGGAATGTTCTCCCATCCCACCCCGAAGCTAGGAGTAATCTGATACAAGCCTTTCCAGACAATGCCTCCTTATGTACAACAGCTGTCTGGAGGAGATGGCTTAGGGCTGCTTGACAGGGTCTTGTGTGCTCCATGGACATGTTTGTTATTATCTTTCAGAGAAAGAAAGTGTCACAATGAAAAGAGTGTTTCCAGTTATGAATGCAATTTGTTGTTACTGCTGCTGCTGCTGTATATAAAAACAGTTTATAATATCAGTCGCTGAGTTAAGAACATCTGGAAATAGTTTTTTTAGTTAATTATGCACATGTTTTATTACATTAAAGTTTTGTTAGTTTCCTCTGAAAGTGCTTTTTCATAATAGTGATAATAACTAGCTTATTAAAGCCATGCCTGTCTGTACTAATTGCTGAGCATAGGTCAGTGTTCATGATCAACATAAAATTGCCAAATCTGCACAGGAACACACATGTACCATGGGAACTGTGTCTTTGATTAAGTTTTAGAAAAAACATTTTGAACCAAGAGATTGCACACGATGCCAATAGCTAAATAGATATGTCGCTTTAAAAAAAACTCTGTTATTAGTAGATTATTGAAACAAGAGCAAAGAAGCTGAAACTAGTGTACTGGACTATACACTGATTAGATTTGATTTTTGTTTGGTATTTCTATTCCTGGACCATCAACTAGTTTTCTGCCCATTGCACATGTTTATTTGTTCATTTTCTTTTAGAACATGGACACTTACTTCTAAGAAGGTGCAGCTCAGTGGAATAGATTTTTCTGACCATTCTTTCTTTCCAGTAAACAAATAAGGTGATATTTTAGCTGAATTAAATATGCTTAATTTTACTTCTACATGCATCATATTAAGTAATTAACTATAGACAAGCAAAGTTTACCAGTGAAAGTCTCAGAATGAGAGGAGTATCTCCAGAATGGGCTTTGATTATTGATAAAAAGATAGTTTAAGAATGCTTATTCTTAAACATTATACATAATAAACATTTTGTTTTGTAGGTATATTCTTTACTTAGCTGATGTAAAAGAAATCAGAGATAAAATAGATATAAGGCAGAACTATAGTAGGCTTTCGGTTAAATCAGTGTCCAACAGGAATACATGGCAATATCCATTTGGGGATTTATAAATTATCAGCATTGTTTTTGGAGTTGGTTACATATTTTTGGACATTGGGAATGGGTATTAATGAAATTAAATCTGACACATCTGGAAACTGAAACTGGGGAAAGATTGCTATAAGAAGTAGGTATAAGAGGTGTGACTGCATGTACTTTGCATGCCAAACATCCAAGGTTCGTTGTCTAGAATCACTGGATAGATTTGAAGTCTGAAAGCATGAAGACAGTACTGCACTGAAAACTACACCAAGCTTGAAGGGCTCAATATTATTCTGTTCTGTTCATTTAACTCAATGCAGAACTTCAGCATTCATTTCATAGTCATCTAAAAATTTGTGTTAGATCACCAAATATTTGGACATGTTCTATCTTCCTCAATCTTCTTTCTTCCAGAAAGTATTGGAATATTATAGAGTACTATTTTAATAAGGAGTATTCAAGCTATTGTTCAATATTGCATCATGAAACAATTTTTAAGCAACTTCTCTTATCAGTATAATCACCCGAGCAATTTTTGGCTTTGTGCAAAATTCTCCTCTCATGCACAGCTGGGAGACCATCTCCATTCTATTTCTCTCATCCTTCCTTTCAATTCTTGAAATGCCTTGTGAAATGTTAGATGGCCCAGCTCCAGCTGAGGCAGCTGTTCTGAAGTCGATGCAGTGGGAAGGGTTCTCATAACAATAGGAACCACATGAAAGCTCTCCGATTAACTCCTCCCCCCTATTGAAGGCTTCTTTCACTTGAGTGGTTTGCACATTAGTACGAATAAAAGACTAGACACACCAAGGGGTACATTTTCAGCACAGTGCCTAGGGAATTAGACACGCAACCCTTGCAAACAATAATGGGAAAATGGCAGTTATGTGTAGAATTCCCTGTGCTGTGTAGTGTGAATTTATGTTTCCCTCTTCAAAGTTGTTTCCTTTTGGTGTTGATGTCTAAAACTAAGGAGAAAACTCTGCTTCCAGGACCTCCAGAGGAAAAGATATAATAATTTATCTACTAATACAAAGTATGTATATACTGGACATAAGTCTGCTCAGACATAAAGTCCATTGATTTTTGTTCAGTGAAACTTACTTCCCATTAGAATATGTAAGACTGCTACCTTAGTATTTTATGATTTTGGGAGATTGTTTAGAGTATGTGTCATGGTGCCACAGGTGCTTCATATCTAATCTGTCTTATGTGATAGTCCTCAAAATTTATCAACAATAGCTGTAATGGCCCTCATAAAGAAAAAGATCAGAACTGCTGGAGTGGGGATCATCTCTGTGATAAAAATCATCCCACAATATTTTACCACTTTAAACATCTCAGCACATACTGTAAAGTGAGGACACCTAGGATTTCACAAGGAATTCTAGCATTCATCTATGAACCCACACCACAACTGCCACCAATACAAGTGTGCAATTTTAGAATTATGCCATAACATTTGCAGCTAGGACATAACTCCTATTGAATGTGCAAGATTCTCAGAACTGAATACAGATGCTTTTGAGATTTCTCTCAAAGCTCATTTAAATTTGGAGAATATTTTAGGAACAAGGAATAATTATTTTCAATTCTGAATGACCATGAAAATCTAAGATAAGATGCAAGCAGCTACAAAATGGAGGAGCATTTCCAGGAATAAAGTGGCATGAAGCAATTTAGGATCCAAGCCAGTGGGCCTCCTATATGTTCACAATTCATAGTCTCCTACCCGGTAGGTAGATTTGCCTTTTCATTGGCTTAGAGATCTGTTTAACTTGGCACCGTACAACTTGCTACTTTACAGAAGTCCATGTATTTGGCCAAACCAAACATATGTTGCCTGTGGGGAACTCAGCACAGATTCAGTTTTGATTAAATATTTTGCATTCTTTGGACTATTACTGTATTGTTTCAATGACAAACAGCAGAAGGATTACACATAACTCTCTGGATATTGTTGAACTGAGTTTCTATCATCCCTCATCATTCAACAAGCAACACAACTGAAAAAAATCTGCATATGTGAGAAGTATATAGGCCAAGTTGAAACACAGTGCTGGTTATTTTTTTGATGTGAGAGTTTTCATTGTTTTTGCATTCCTGCTTTTGCTAATTGGTGTATCTGTTGGAGGGAGTTCCAGTGACTGGGAATGTATGTTCACTTTTAAAATGAACTGTGGGTTTTTACTAGTAGCATTTGGAAACGAATGGAAATCTTTTCTTGTAGAGGACTGCATTTTCTTAATTGAAATCTGTTAGCACCAATTATCAATGGTGAGCTGAACTTAAGCAACCATTGGATATGGAACTACTAGGAGTGGGTAGCAATACACATTTACTCACTTTCTGTAATTCCCTCTCTTCCTCCATTCCTCTTTCTGACACTCCATTCTCTTTTCTGTCTTTCACTCACTCTCATATACAAAAGGAAAAAAATGTTCTTCCCACAGATATTAATATGGATAGCTTGCAGACAGCATTTGAAATTAGTCCATAGGCCACAGGCTGCATATGATTGCACTTCACTCACTCCTGAATTAGATCTGTAGCTGACTTTGTAACAGTGGAGAGATTTCCAATATTTGCTTACACTAATACATCACAATGGTGTCTTATGCTCTGATTATTTTTAAGTTTTAGGTAAAATTCAAACTGCAGTTGGTAGTGCCCAGCTTCTCATGGCTCAGAAATTTTACCAATTCAGAGAACTCTGTGAAGAAAATCTGGTATGTAACATGTATTATGATATTGGGTTTTTTATTACTTGCATCAAAAAAAAATATGTTAGAGTCTGAAGCAGAACAGTGTATAATGCCACTGTTGCTCTTCCCATAACTCAGGTGCAAGAATCTAAGGCTGGCCAAAATATTTTGATACTTGAGAAGAAAATCTCCCAAGAAGTTTAAAACAAAACACTAAAAATAAAATAGAAAAGTGAGTTTATAACATTTGTAGGCCTGTGTTTATTTCCAATTCTACTATATCACAGCATAGAACAGAAATTTACATTAAATTTAACCAAAAGTATGCTGTCTAGGACACAGATGTATTGGAACTATACCAAAAAGTGGATTTAAAAAAATGTTGATTTGAGAAATTATTGAAAGCTCAGGAATGTGCCAGAATATTTTGGCCTTCTATTTCTGGTACAGGTAGTTCTCAACTTATGACCACAATTGGGACTGAAATTTCAGTGGTTAAGGATGTGGTTGTTAAGCAAGTCATCATGTAACTGGACCCAATTTTATGACCATTTTTACTGTGGTTGTTAAGCGCATCACAAGAGCAAGTGAATCCTGCAGTTGTTAAGCAAATTCGGCTTCCCCGTTTGGCTTTGCTTATTGGAAGCCACTGTGACGGTTACAAATTGTGATCATATGACCGTAAGATACTGCAACCATCATAAGTGCAAGCTGGTCACCAAGCTCCTGAATTGCAATCACATGATCGCAGGGGTGATGCGATGGTTGTAACTCCAAAGATGGGTCACTTTTTCGGAGGCCATCGTAACTTAAAGCCATTGTTGAATGCTCATAAGTCAAGGACTACTTGTATATGCAATAACAGAAACATGTCCAGAAGAAAATATCCATAGTCATTACCTCAACATATTGCTGCCAAAACATTCATTCCAAGGTAAGATTGTTTCAGCTAACTTTCCCGCAAACATTTAGCCAATTTACAGCATATGCTATCCATACTGGTTGTGATGAAACTATGACATTTGTAAGACTCCCCCATTACCTGAGTGCATGATGGCTTAGTTAAATTTAACCAACTTGTATTGTTATTCCAGATGAATTTGATGCAGTAAGGTAGCCAACATCATTAGAAATAAAAAGCAAAATTCCATCTGACTTTTTCAAGGACTTTGAATTTTTTCATGTTTTTTCCTATTCTTTTCTCTCTCACAGAATCCCAATGCACACCCGAGACCAGCCTCCCAAGATTTAGCAGGGTTTTGGGATATGCTGCAGTTGTCCATAGAAAATATTAGTATGAAATTTGATGAACTTCATCAGTTAAAGGCCAATAATTGGAAACAGCTGGACCTACATGACAAGAAGGTAGAACATTGTCGATTTTGTATGCTTCATTTAACACCCTGCACAAATACTGGACAGATTAAATAGGCCTCTGCATACTTTATTGATGTTAAAAACATGAAATGGATTTCATATCAGATTAATTCCATTGTAAAAGAAAAGAAAATGTTTACTTTAAGAATCACCTGGAATATTATCTGTAATATGTTCAGGCATATTTTTAAGGCAAACTTGTACATGTGAAAAATGGGAATGTGCTCATTTGTCTTATTATACTTAACGTATAATCATATTAGATAATCAACTGTTAGAAAAAATTGCCTCATATATTGATTCTTACAATTAAAATAAATAATATAGAGAGTACACAGTGCTGCTTAGTGTAAGAGTTTTGTTTACTAATGCACTATGAAATGTATAAGTAAACTAGGGGAATAGGGTTATCAGCACTGACTTGGTAACCAGCCCCATTCCCATGGATAAATGTATGGGTATCTGCCAATCAAGCCATCATAAATATTACCTGGAAAATCTCTTGTGTCATTACTTTATTTTGAGGGAGACCTCATAGGTGGTTTCACCTCTTTTATTTCATTCAGTAAGTTCTAGCTCTAAAACACTAATTTGTTGTTGTTGTTCAGTCACTAAGTTGTGTCTGACTCTTCGCGACCCCATGGACCATAGCATGCCCCTATCCTCCATTGTCTTCCAGACTCAAAACATTAAATAGGATGGTAAATCAAGATTCAATTTTCTTTCCTAGACTTACCTGGATGTCAGGTAATTTTTAGTGTACTTTCACACATTGTTTTCAGCAGTAGTATTAGAAGTAGTCATTGTTTCCCTAGAGATCAGTAAGTATTTTAAAGCTGAGATGTATCCCATCAATAATATCAGTAAAAATATACAAATTGACAGGTAGAATGGAAATATGAAAACTTGCATGTAAACATTTTTCTTTTTCAGGGCCCAAAGTTGGGAAGGGAGGGAAGGAAAGGAAAGGACATTAGGAGGAAAAAACGAAAGTCTTCTGAAATATTTTCTCCCACTATGAAATGTAAAAATGTACTATTTAAATGAAGTACTTTAATATATTTCTACCCTGTTGCCCTTAATAATATGTCTACCCTTAAAATTTAAGATGGAGACTTAAGATGGAGATCTAGCGGAGTAATGGGAAATTTATTTCAATGAGTTAAAAAAAAACTACATTTCCATAGCAAAGAGAAATTTGCTGTTATTATAACTGCTGATCTAATCAAATATTTCTAAGGCCCATGCCTTTATAAGGAAAAGCACAAATTCAGTTTCACACACATTAAAGAAAATTGAAAAAGAGGGACAAAGTGTTCCCCATGCACCTGTTTGTTTAGAACATTTCAAGCTGTTCGTAATGTTGTTTATACTCCAGCCTATTCTGCCTATGATTATTTCATGTATTATTTTTAAGGCAAAGGATAATAGTATGGGAATAAGTGCTGTAGATATTTCATTTTTTTCAAGAGATACTTTAAAAAAAAATATTGGGATTTCATTCCATAATGTCAGTATTCTCAGAATCTTTGTTTTGTTAGCTATGGGAATATGAAGAAAGTCCAGGGAAAAGAATGGGCTTGTTGAACCATTCTTGCATTTGTTAAGCCCCATGCTGGAACCTTAACCAGTTCTGAATATTGACCCCCACCAAAATAAATACTGCATGATTAAGTCAAGTAAAAGAATTGTTCACCTATAAATGTTCAGTAGGGGAAAGCATGAAGTCATTTGGTTTAGACAACATTTTGAGAAAATCATGCATTTGCATTCTTTGCTTGTTCCAAACCAAAATACTAATAAATGATTACCTCTTGAAGTCCCACAAGATAACATTTCTAAGACAAATTTTTTGGTGATTCTAAAGCAGGGGTCCCCAACCCCTGGTCCGTGGACCGGCACTGGGCTACGGCATGCCAGAAACCAGTCCGCGCAAACAAGCAAAGCCCCATCTGCAGAATGCAGGCAGCACATGAAACCACGCCCCCTCCGGTCCGCAGAAAAACTTATCTCCACGGAACCGGTCCCTGGTGCTCAAAAGGTTGGGGACCTCTGTTCTAAAGCATCCTATTTTTATTAGATGTTATGATCCATAAATAGGCCAAAGGTTTTTTTTGCTAGCATAAGAAAGCAATACTTTAATGATAAACTCAACAAAAGGAGTAAATTAAACAGACCTAAAAATCAGGATGTTTCATCAACCTGTAATGAAAAAATATATTTTGTGGATCATGGTTACCAAGTGTGGCTACATTAATATTTAAATTAAATTGCTTGTTTTCCCTATTTAAGCAAAATATGAAAAAAGTTGTGAATCTGTTTTTATATTTGTGCTTGTTATCCTTCATCCTAAACTTGGGTAACTGCCATAGTTCATTCTTTGCATGCAGATCGAATGCAGTGTTTCAAACAAATTTATTTCCATTGACACAAGCAATGAGGAACTGTTTTGATCAACAATGAGAAAATAATAAATTATAATGACACTTATAGAGCATAATGCAATTAATAATCCATTTAGGAAATTATTAAGATGAATACCATATAATTTTGGAAAAATAGAGTCTATGTAAACGAGAGATATATTTTGGATTAGACCTGTGGATCCAAATTTAAAGGGGAAAGAGTGAACTGGAGTGCATATGCACTAATATAACATCTGTTGACAACTCCTTAAAGAAAATGCATCATTCCTGGGCTCCCATAGCCACTATGCAATCCCAGAAAGATGCATTTAATTTATAGAAGGCTAGATACAGACTGTATGACTCCTGTGCTCCTTTGCACTTCAAATCCAGATTACTGTGTAGCCCTATTTGGATCCTAGATATAAATTCTAGAAGTAACATACCCACATTTCTCCCCCCCAATTCTCTGTCTTTCTATATATGTATATGATATATTGATATATATCATGTGGATATATAAAGATGTCTTCCTTTTTATTAACTACAATATCTTTGGATGCCAAAGTAATTACTAATGTATATTCTCAGAATTCCTTGTTTAAGTTTTCCTACCCACTTCTGAATTCAGTTTGTAGATTGTTGACTCTAATACTATATTTTTAAGAAGCACTTGCACCCAAAGTATGCAATGTTCCATGGCCAGTCACCGCCAACCACGTTCTTTTTCATTTTGTTTTTAAATTTTGCTATGATAACTAACCTCAGGCTGCTAGTTCATATGACTGTGTGAAATCGATCCATAAGTCTTGAATGTTGTAAGCCCATTTAGTGTTGTGTATGTATATTGTATACAAGGGGGACAGTGCTCATTATCTTTGTCTTTCTTTTTTCCATATACTATTCTATTATGCGGAGTTAATTTATTAAGAACGTCCAAGAATTTTATTAATAATAAGATGGCAGATGATTTTAATTACAATCTGACTTTCTAAGATTATAGCATTATGACATTGTATTAAGCAGCAATACTAAAAGTGCTCTCCTTTCTAATTCTGAATATCCAGAAGAGGAATTTAGATTGCCCAGCAGGAGCTACATACAATAGTTAATGGTGGGAGCTTCATCCTTTTGAGCCTCAGATACCACATATCTATGGAAAACTAGTGCTGTTATCAATGCCATCCTTTTTTGCCTTAAGATTATGTTCTTTTTTAAATCTTTCAATGGCAGTTCAATGAAGAGAAAGTGAGTTAACTTTAGGTAAACAAGTATCTTCTAACCACTGACTTGTCCTAGTTTGTTTGTCTCCCCCACCCGCCCTTTCTTTAAATTTTTCCCCTGAGAAGCTGTATAATGTCATTAACCTTCTGCTTTGATCAGGAGAGAAGGGCCCCTCCTCCAGTGCCAAAGAAGCCATCGAAAGGTCAGGTGCCACTCATTCGGGAACGCTCTTTGGAGAGCTCACAGCGTCAGGAGGCCCGGAAACGGCTGATGGCTGCCAAACGAGCTGCATCGGTTCGTCAGAACTCAGCCACTGAAAGCGCCGAAAGCATTGAGATTTACATCCCCGAAGCCCAGACCAGGCTATGAAGGGATCCAACCAGGAGGACTGTTAATGGCAAGAAATATCTCTTGTATAATTTGCCCTAGGTCCATGCTCAGAGATACCAATATGTATTTGTATTTCTCTCCTCTTCCTTTTATCTCTCTCTTCTCTCCCAATGAATTAACACTTCTGTGGTGTAACTGTCAATTCTCCAAGAGGGTTTTGCTAACATCCCTTGCTTTCTAAAGGTTTGCCCATCTCAGCCTAGTGCTTTGCCATATGTACTGATGCTGCCCACTTCGTCTCTTGTAAAGAATCCCATACACCCACAAATAACACCTCTCTTCCTTTATGTCTCATGTACACACATGTATGCGCACACACACACATATACACACAGAGATCTGTATGATAGATGCACCGATTTATTCATCCTTGTTCCTAAAAGCTAGTCTGTTATCTAGTGTACAGCAATATTCCATTATTTGGTATTTTGGAAATCCAGTATTTCAGGGTAATAATACCTTTAGGATTCTGTTGTCCTCCACATTGATAGTGAATGGAGCTTGGGCTCAGAATCCCTTGTTTATATGACTATTTTTTTATTTTATTTTATTTTTTAGAAACAGAGAAACATATGATTTTGATCTTTCAAGATAATCCTTTTCATCTGTCATACCAGAAGGAGATGGGGCGATTAGGTGTATTGCAGTAAAAGTTCAAATGAGTCATGGGGATGAAATGTCTGTCATCCCATGAAAAGACTAGCAGCTGCACAAACTGCCTCACTTTATTTCCTCAAACTCAACTTAGAATTTTTTTGATCAGGAGAAGACTGTAAAATCTATCTTCCACAAGGTAGTAATATTTTAAGGCAATAACAAGAAAGCTTAGATGAATTTAAAAGATGACTGAAAATTGGAATTAAGGAATATTTTCATCCAATCAATTAGTAATTTTTAACATTGTACTATATTGTCATTTCCTATTACAATGTGTGCATTTTAAAAGGGAAAATCATTTGTTGATTTCCTGACTTTGATGAGCTTTCAGATTTTGCACATCTCCAACTAGCTGTTTGTTTCTAAAATGCTGTAAATGAAACACATGTTGTATACTACTCATGACCATTGATCTCAAGTGTTTCATACTTTTCCCTTGTTTTTTTCTTTAAAACAGAGAATACCTTTCTTTACAAAACTATTTTAAAGCATGTAGTCTACATCTAATGCTAGACTGTTTGGGAAAAAGACTGATAGGCAAAAGAGCTATGCAGTGTTTTACAAATGATTTCAAAAAAGCTGCTTCAGCTTTGGAAGGACAAACATAGAACTTGTTTGTGACTCTTTAAAGCAGCCATGTCTTTTCCTAGGATTATGGGGCTCTCTCTAAAACAAAAAATCTTTTTGGAACCAAATATGAAACACTGCTTAGCCCTAATAAGGAATCCTGGTATAGGACTCTAGAATACAATCTGACCAAACTATCATACTAGCAGAAAGTATGATGATTTCACAAGCACCACAATTTTAAGGAAAGCATCTAACATGCACTAATGTGCATGTTTAAAGCATTAGAGAATTAACAGTTCATGTCCTAATGGAGGTGTTGGGTTCAGTTGCAAGTTTTGGTCTACATTCTGTTGCCAAAACCATAGATGAGATTAAAACACTCAACAGATTATAGATCTGGACTATATATCATTTTTTAGTTGTATCCTCCCACGTCACGTGAGCAAAGAATTGTGGGTCACTTCTTATTTGAATATTTAACTTTACCCATCTTGGCATCCATGTCAAGTATGGAAAATAATACTTTACTGACAGATCAAGAAAGAACTTTAAAGAAGTGATCTAGTGCTAATGAAATACACTGAATGACTGTCTTGTAATCTGTATTATCAAAGCTGGCTTTCAATTATCTTAAGGTCAAAACTTTTCAAATATGAAACTCTTAATTGGTTGGATAGTAAAATTACACAGTTCAATCTCGCAGTGATAGAAATTACCATTCAAAAGTTGGCTTTTTCTTTTGTGCCTTTTTTTGAGAATATATATCAACAGATCATGCCAGAACATGTTGTAATGATACAGCATCATTTTTAGGCTCTATCTTTTTTTTTCCCCCAAGAATCTGGGAGAGGTAACAGGTATGGAAATCTTTAAAAAAATGTAAAATCACTAGAAAATTTGCTACCTCTCAAAGCCATTGATATATCCAAGCTATACACTTATTAACAGGGCACAAAATATCACTGCTGTGTTTTACAAGTAAAGGGCTAATAATTTCATATTTTTAAGACTTTTAAAGGCAAGGATAAAAATCCAGTGTTAACTCAAAACTGAAAATCTGATTTGCAACTTTGAATTGTATTGTGTTGAGAATGTTTTTTGCTTTACTTTGTAGCCTCTTTTTAATATTTGAAGGCTTGCACATTGTTTGCAGTCAATATAATATCAGTAGCCACCTTTAAATATAGTCATGTTTTTAAAAAAATTGGACTCTTCGTACACAGATGTGCAAAACATGTCATATAGATCTGTTTTCACAACTATATTATTTCTGTGGTATTTGAATCCCATGAAAAAAAAGTTTAAAATCTAGCTGAAATGCTGCTGAAAAAAAATGTGTTAAGGTAATATATCTAGCAATGTTATATACCATATGATTACAAACAACAATGTACTACAAAGTAGCCAATTGTTTTATTTGGATTACCCTCGGGGAAAAAATGGTGAGGATCACAACTTAATTTTATATTTTAGGGAAGATGTATTTACACATCATGACTTAAAGAAATTTGTTAACATGATACCTCCTTATTCATTGGGGTTTGATGTAGACATAACATAAATTCCTAGAACAATGCAGAAGATATGAAGATGTTGAACATCTGCAGGCAACAGAAGGATTTAAGAAACGGCAGTCCTGCAATGGACAATAGTGCCACCCAGATTACTCTTTGGCACTGCAGGTCTATAAATCAGGCTGCTGCTTTTACTCTGATTGCCTGTTGCGGACCTTTTTATCTACACAAAGCAAAAAGAAAAACATTTTCAAATAATTTGTTTGCAGGGAACCTTATCATGCTCAGATTTCTTCAATTGAAATCGGTGGGAATTAGAAACTTTAATTGGCTAAATTGTGTCTATTATTATTTCAATTGATTTTGTAGGGTTTATTTTATTCAAATTTCTGAATCTCTGCAAAAAAGCTGCAATCAATGTTTTAAAGTACAATTGGGATTAGGGGATATTAAAAAAAAGAGGTTGACCTCTTAAAAGTTTTAAAATATTTATTATATATATTTTTGCAGATCTTTCCATAAAGTACCTTTAACAGTGCAATACAATGCAAGTCTACTTAGATGTAAGTGTCACTGAGTAAAACAGTTTATTTCCACTCAGTATGGTTTAATACTCTTACCCAAGTTGGCGCCTTCAGGTAGTTTGGAGTTACTTCTAAATCTTTTAGTAAATCCAAGCACACTAAGCGAACACATCTCAGTAGTGCCAAATTGGAGAAGCCTGATAGGATACAAGTTTGAACTGTAATTAATCTGGGAGTAATCTCATTTAATCTGTGCTTTACTTCTAAGTAGACACACATAAGCATGCACTGTTGTTCTTTTGTAATGAGAGATAAAGAAAGATTAAATGTTTTAATATAAAAAAGTAAATGCTAGTATCTTATTTATAATATATTTCCATTTATTTATTGGGTGTCCCCTTACTGTTTTGTTATGCACTATCACTTTAATTTGTATTTTATATTTATGAATTTACAGTTTGTTTGTTTAATTTATAATGCATAGTTTTACTAGAATGTGAATCAGAATCAGTGACATAGATGCATTCTAGCTGTATTCCCAGTCAGGATAATCCGTTTTTGTTTTTTCCTTTTTTTGCAAAACTGCTACAGTTTTAAAAACTCTAGATGGAAGGCTGGAGAGCATTATATGGCACTTTGAATTAGTTTTTCATAGGATTATCTACTTATCTGATATGTGGACACACAAACATGTAAATAGATTAATGTTTCCCTTAATGTAAAAAGAGCAAATTAATAAAATAAATAATGCACTGCTTGTAAGAGCTGTGGCTTTTCAATATAAATTTTTATTCCCTTTTTGCAAAACAAACGAACAAAAAAAAACCCCTGCTTTTGATGTGGTTGTATGATGTCTGGAGCAAACAGCAGCTCTTCTGAGTATCTACAGGATAGAGTGTTAGATTGGCTTTGTAAAGACTTATGTGAACATTTGTTCCCACCTCATCCTTCTAATCCTTAGGAGGACAGATGCTGGTATATATCATATGACTTGATGGTTTTCTCTAAACAAATTTCAGATACCTTTTAGTAGTGATGTGATAATTTTCTTTGAGCATCAAAATACTAGTGTAAAGGAGTCTAATACAAATAGAATCCTTTTCTTTTAGCTTGGTTGGTTGGCTGCTGGTAGTACTATATGTTTATGTTAAAAGTTATCAGAAATAATTGAAAAAAAAGGGTTTTCTTGCCATGTGGTATAGCCTCCATATTTTTCTTTTTCATTAGTTTTCACATTTTCATTCTCCATTTAGTCAAAAGTCATTAGAATTTTGATTGTAAATTTAAAAATTTTCGTGTATGAACCAATGTTTATGTAATCTAAGTTATTTGTTAACTTGCTTACTTATTTATTGGGCTCGTATGCTATTCCAATCATAAGTGACTGACTGGCACATATACCTAATAATCAGATTAAAAACACAACACACAAACATTAAAATATCCCAGGCCTTGCTAACAACCAATTCCTTGCAACATTCCTACCAAAAAATAGATCAAAGACAGCAAATCAAACATCACAGACATGACAGGAAATCATCTTTATAGTTTTTCAGAATTCAGTCAGGCAGAGATCAAGCTGATCTTCAGGGCAAAGCTATTCCAGATTTGGGGGAAGGGGAGTGTGTAGGAACTGAGAAAGCCCTTCTCTGTGGTTTCTGCAGATCACATACTCTTGGAGAAAGGACCCAGAGGGAATCTTCTGTTTTGGATCTTACAGTTGGGCAGAAACCACTGAGAGTGAGCAATCATGAAGATTCTAAGGTTCTGATCCATGAAGGGTTTTGAAGGTGAAAACCAGCATTTTGAATTGCACTTGGGAGCAACTGGCAACCAGTACAGCTCTCAAAGAAATGCTTTTGGGATGAGTCTGGACAATCTGAAGCTTCTGGGTAGTTTGTGCATAAGAGATGACCAAGGCATGAGAGACAATGAGGAGGGACTTCCACTTCTCTAAAAGTCTGACACACAAGGTGCATCTGTGTAAATTGCTCCTAGCTACAGTTAAGAAATTTTTGAACAGGAGCTGAGGACTCAGGAAGATCCCAATATTATAAACCAATTCTCTCTATGAATTGGACATAAACCTGTTCTCCCAATCTAGATACCAACAGCCTTCAGTGACTGAGACACTGCCTTGGTTACATCTCCTATTTGATTAACAGTTTAGCAGTAAAGCTGAATGTTATCAGCATGATGATGATACCTGACTCCATGCTGACTAATGATTTCATTCAATGATATCACATAGTTGTTAATATGAGGAGGGGAAAGCATCAAGTCTTGTTGCAACCTTCAGTGGAGTTTCCTATGGTTCAAACTCTCTCTTACCTCTGACTGGTCCACCCACTTAAACACATATATTAAAAAGTCATTCCTAGTTCCAACACTCGTAGTTGGTTCAGAATAATACCATGAATGCCACTAATAGATAAACAGGACTAGGAAGTTCACATTTCTTGTATCCTGATCTCATAAGAACATGCAATGTAAAGCAATCTAGCTCTGAGCTTGAGAAGGAAGTAAGACAAGGTAAAACAGTTGCTCAGCTCTGGGAAAGGAGAAAATGTGAGAAAGAACAGTCCCGCCTTGACCTTGTTATTCTTAAAAGGGATATAGTGAAGGTTTTGAACAGGCTTTTTAATTCTATGAACAACCCTACATCAATGAAGTGGCATTCCTGAAATCCTTGTGGTGTCTGTTTTGAACCTGGTCTTTTTTTGAAGGACTGACATTCATGATTGGCCTGAAATCAAATCCAGAAAAAATGGGATTGTCTGGGCCTATCTGCTATTGTAGAGCTATCAGTGTCTTAACAGTGTCTCCAAAAATCGAAGATTATTTAGACTTGGCAGTTGAACAATGGCTTCTTGAAAAGAGGTCACATTGTTACCTTTCAAGACATGCAGAAACATCCATTCAAGGAAAGAAGCATTTGCACGGCTTGAACCCAGCTTCCTGTTAACTCCCTGAAAGCTTTCATGAGTCAGAAAGGACCAGGATCTAAGCTACAAGTAGCAGGGCTGATATGCCAGAGAACTCTATTTCTTCAGGACTCACAGCTTCAATCTGACTCACTAGATGACATTCTATGAATGTAATAAAAGCACAGAAACAATGCCTTTCCTCAATCTTACTGCCTCAGATAAGCTTGAACCTCAGCCCTTATCCATGTTCAGTCAGGTCCTCTTCTCCTTCTCCCTCTCTTTTTTGACAGCTATGCCCCAGATATGTCCTCTCAGCTTCATTTCTTGAAGCTCCTCAGTAAACTGAGGAAGTGCTTGGAGCTTGTTAGGCTGCTCAGTGGCAATCATGACTAAGGCGAGAGCCACCTCTATGCTTGAGACTATAACTAAGTCCCAAAAATACAGACCACCATGGCCTTTAGAAAATTTCCACAGGATTTCTCCAAGAAACCCAGAGGATTTATCAGATGGACCATCTCAAATAGATAAAATAAATAGGTACCCAGCATCTCCAAAATAATTAGAGTCTGCTCTGATCGTGATGAAAAAGGACAGTAATTCATGGCTCCTATTTCCAAATTACATCTGGATATTTTTAACATCCACCAATCACAACCTATCATCCTGTAGTTACGGTGTTCTAGGCTATAGCAATTACAAAAAATCTCTGAAGGGCAAAATACATTTATAGTATCTGTTCTCCAGATAGTACTCTGAATTTAATTTGCAGTGTAGTGGTAGCAAAAGCAAGTGTTACAACAGTTTTGTTTCTATGATCACTTCATTGCTTAGGAGTTTCTCCAATAAAGTATATCAAGCAAAACCTCTTAATCATCCTCTGCTCTTTCAGATCTAAAAAATTGCATAGTGATTAGTGCTTATGTACAGCTACAATGACTTGTTGGTACAAGACATGTCAGATTTTATTTCAAGACGTGAAATAAAGTCTACAGTAGTATATTTGTGTTTAAGGACTCTATTTGGATCCAAAGAATGATAAATGAAATGAAAACCAACTCTTTATGCTGGTCTATGAATGCCTGCACAATGTGGTAATGGAAGTGTTTATAAAATATCACAGCTACAGAAATTATATTTCCATAAATGTTTCCATAAGCAAAATAGCTCTAGGTTTAAATTCATTTTTTTCATGCATCGCTTAAGTGGAATAAAACATTTTTTCTGATAGTGGAAAGGCATAATGAATCCAACTTTGAAAAAGATTGAAATTATCTTATAAATCATCATTTTGGAGCATCCAATGTAAACCATAGACTGTATATGCAACCATATAGAAATGTTTTAGCTATTTATTGCTCTTCTGCAATAATATGATCTTAGCTGTGTGATCTATCTTTTCTACACAAGAAATTATCTGAATTTGCAATTTTCTGGAACAAGAAACAATAACTTATATTTGAACAGTAATAATTCATATCAATTACTATAACTTCATATCAATTACTATAACTTATCTGCTCTTTAAAATAAGTGACAGAAATATGAGCTGATAATTTCAAATGTCTATGATCAGATAGCTTTTAATCAGCCTTTCCTAATCTGATGCCCTTCAGCTATATTTAGATTTACTATGTTTGGATTTAAACCAGAACCCAGCCATTTAGGAATTCTGAGTGTTAACAGTCCCGATGCAGCTAGAAACAAATGAGATTTCAGGCAAAAATCCTTTCACCTGGAGATGGCAAGATTAAATTGCAGGGTAGATTCAAATTATATTTCTTTCACTGAATCATAACCCCATTTTTCTTTTATGAGCTAAGTCATTTATCCTATGAGATACAACACAAAAGCTTAACCTAAGAAAATTGTATTGCTCTTCCCCATATGCACCTGCACTAAGCTTCCTTTGGAAATCCACAATTTATTCTGTTTCTTCCTTCTTTGTTGGCAGTGGATTCTACTATTTCCCATTCATAAACCAGTATCTGTACTAGCTAGACTCAAGATGCCATCCTAACAGAGATGAAAAGCTTGGGATAGGTATTTAGAATTGACGAACAGTACAGTGGTCAAATGTGGCTTCTGGAACTGCTGATGGGCCCAATACTTCGTTGTAAGATTTCTGTAGGTACTAGATGCTCTCATGAGCCACACAAGCCCCTTTCCTATTTCCTACATACAAATGCTGCCACAAGAAAACAGATATTCCTGTTCCCGAGTATACCCCAGGCTTCGGACTAAACGGAACTCTCCAAAACTAAAGTATTGTTGGCCATTTTACAATGGTGAATCTTAAAATGTGTACACAAATAGAAGAATGAGAATAATTTTGTACATAGGTATATTCAGTGAGGTTCACTCTTAGGTAAGTAGATGTAGAACTCACAGCTAAATATATAAAACATCCAAATCAGATTTTTATCTTTATTTTTATTTAGGTCAAGGATGAGGCTTTCCCTAAGTCTTGGATCCTCTTTCTGACTGTTTAAACTAATAATCATAGTAATTTCTTACCATTTTGAAATGGAAAGTACACTAACATTGTAGCTTAAACCCTAAAATAGGAATTCCATTATTTAAAAGAGAACCTAGAAACATCACTCTAAAGTCCTGTCCACATTGATAGAAACCTTTCATTTATGACCCTCATACCTTTAAAAACTCTGTTTAATTCAGCCCTTTCCCTCCAAAACATGATCCATTCCTAGTTTAGCAACAAAATAAATGAGTTTTTATTATGGATTTTTTTTTCTGCTCCATGATATGTTTCCTTTTTTTCTCACTGCAGTAGTGTTAAGCCAAAAGCATCTTAGTGGCCCATAAGTGCTTTGGCTGTTTCTCACAGCTTTGGCTGTTTTTCTTCACTTAGAATCATGGTTACCGCTACACCGAAAGTAATTTAATCTAACCAAAAACATCTTGTGTGTCAACTAAACAAACTTCATAATAATGTTTTCAATAGAAAATAGGTATTTTTAGGGAAAGTGTTGAAACTAAGACAGATAACAGTTGAAACAATTTAAAATACTCAAGGACATTAGCTAAGAAAGTTAAAAAAAAACTACAGCTGATAAATCTGAAAAATTCATAAAACCTATAGCCATATTGACAGCAAATTCAGCTCAGATTTAAAACAATTTCAGCTAGTTATATCGGATTTTGATGTAGGCTGCCTGGCATATCATTTTGGGCTCAGGTACAAGATAAGCAAACAGTTGATTTCACAGGATACTGGAATCAGACCCATAAACATAGCTTATACATCAGAAACTTAATATTTTAGATATTCTTGGTACTATGAAGAATTTTGGTGAAACTTGGAAACTTGTGCTTTTCACTACAACTATGTTTAGAATAAAGGCATTTCTGTCAGAAAAAAATGTATTTGAAATACCTATATAGGAATATTTTAGTGGACAACATTTCAAGTGGGAGAACATTAGGGGAAAGTAATTTAGTATTGTCCTCTTCCTTCCAGCTATATCCAAATTGCTGCCACTTAAAGGGGTACTTTAATTTAAAGTGCATGTATTCAATGAGATGACCCTAGCCTACATTATAATATTGCTTTCAAATTCCATTTGAGTGGGAAATTCTCTTTAAAGGAATTATATAATTCTGTATAAATTATTCAGAATTTAATTTAATATATTTGTGGGTGATAACTTGAATTTTTTAATTAGATCACAAATTCTTAATTTTCTGGGGAAGAAACAGCATTTGTAAATATTGTAAATGAAGTCTGGTGATATTCATGTATCACTGAACATCTATCCATGTGTTTATATGCATATTCAGCTGGCTAGGGAGAGTTATCTACATACTTTAACATCTGATTGCTACAAAGATATTAGAATCCTATATTTAAGCTCCTAAATCAGGAATATAAATGCAGGTATGGTGTTAGTGTCTATATATGAGAACATGTACAAAAGTCTCATTCCCACCATATTCATCCATAGGGGAGGAGGAAAGAGAGAAAGAGATGCCACACACATAATGTCTTCATTCAAATGATGTAACATTTACATAGATAAATCATTTCTAGATTGCCTACTTACACAAGGATTTGCAACAGTTTAAGTAACAACAGCCAATAAAAAAATAACGAATCTAGGTAATCTAAGGCAGCCCTAAGACCATCAATGCATACGCTTTGTATAATAGGAAAGTCTTCAAAGCTTTCTTAATAGGATGCATTCCTCACCTCTGCAAATAAAGTACACCAAGGGACAAAGCTTTCTCTGAGAAGTGTTGTTGCTGAGTGCTCTTTTTCCTCATCTCCTGTAGGGTGAGTATCTTTATCATGTGCTGCTACAGCATTAGGTTATAACCAGCACTTTGCTTTTAACCCACAAGAAAACATAATCAACACCATAGTAACACCACTTGTTTGACTCATGGGCTTCTGGTTGTTAGATCAGCTGAAATTTCCAGGCCATCTTAAAAGCAGCCCCAAGACCTGCATAAATTGTCTTACAGTGGAGTGTGCCAAAGGCATGATTAACTTTTGCCAGGGAATCCCAGTTCAAAAAGATCTGAAATTAACGCAAAGACCTTCCTGGCCACAGCCTATATCTAATGTTCCAGCAAGTGTCATGAATCCAGAAGGGCCTCCAAAGCATGGATTTGCTCCAATAGAGGAGCATGACCCTATTAAGAATCAAAATTGGAATAGGGTTCAGGCCAATGAAACATCAATAAACAGTACCAGTCTTGAAGAGATGTAATTTAAGCTTGATTTGACCCATCTAGATGCTTAAGAATCCAAGCTCTAGACTGGGACACAGACAGCAATATTTGGGCTAATGATGTTTAACTGATTTTCAATATACAGATGCTACTGCATCCCAAACTAATCATTTCCTCCAGCAGCTTCAGGGGGTTATTAAATAGCATAAGGAAAAGGATAAGTCTTTGTGGCAAGACGACTATTTCTCCCCATACACCAACTGGAACTGCTCACTTAGATAGGAACAGAATCATTGCAGAATTGTATCTCCAAGTTAAAATCTTACCATACATCCAGAATAATGCCATGGTTGATGGTATCAAAAGCCACCAACAAGTCTAAAGTATCAGGAGGGACACATTGCACTCTGATCAAACAAAGGTAATACACAAGGACAACTAATACAATTTTCATCCCATGCCCAGGCCTGAATTTCAACTGCAAGAAGTCAAGAAAATTTGTTTCTTTAGAATTCTGTTTAGATTCTAATTGCCTTTTCCAAAATTTTCCTTTAAAAGGCAAGATTAGAAATTAGTTAATAGTTGTCCTAAGTGGCTGGGTTTAGAAGAAGGCATACCATTACTTTCCTCAAGATGACTAGAACTTCCCACTGCCTTAACAAAGCAGTGATCACCTCCCGAATTCAACCACAAACATGGATCAATGTAGGAAAATTCATGTCAAAAAGAGCCCAATACAAATTGACTGATCTTGCTCAATCCAAGTCAGATCTTCTTGCAAGACATTGCCTTGGACTTCTTGACAGACTCTGTTGAAATGGAATCAAGCTTGGAGCAAATGTGCAATATTTTATCTATAAACAAAGTTGTAAATGTAGTTTCATGACACCAACAGTATCTTCACTATTTTTTCCCAAATGGGAATGGGTATCCTTAAACAGATGCAAGTCTGCAGATATGGTAAGGGCAGAGAAATTGCTGTCCTATTTGTTATGGTATACTCCCAAACAGGGATAAAACTGTGATTGGTTAGGTGCATATTTTTTTCCACCATCACTTTCCACCATCTCTGCATTTCTTTCATCTTCTGCAGTTCCTCTACAGAAAGAATCAAGGAACTTGCTAGATTCTGCAATGGAGGAGAGAAATTTGGAAAAATTCCATTCAACTTCCTCACCATTTTCATGTTCCAGAGATTAGTGAGACATGCAAGAAAGCAGACTGGGGAAATCCTCAAGCAATCCCCAAAAGCCCAAACAGACCTTGAGTGGATTATTTCAACATTTCTGCAGAAATTAAACATGATAGTGAGATGCATAAAAACCAGAAAGTGACCTGACCACAGCAAAGGACAGTTGTCCATTTTCAAATCACATTGCTGCACTCTGAAATAAAAACCAGATTTAACATGTGACCATCTGCGTGTATTTGGAGGCGAAAATCCGGGTCCCACTTCAGAATGGCTAATATCCCTAGAGCAGACATGTCAAACTCGCAACGTCACGTGATATCGCGCAACGTATCGGGACGGTTTTGCAATTGCCGGCAATGGGGTGGGTGCGGCTTCCGGATGATGCGTCCGGCCCGCGGACGGGCAGTTTGACACCCCTGCCCTAGAGAATGAAAAAAAAATTCTGTGTTTAATAATCCTTTGAGGCAGGGTCATCTTAAATTCAGTTTTCAGATAAATATGGATTTCCTATAAGGCATTTTGGAAAACAGAATCTTAACAAACCATACTGAAATAACCAGTGATTAATCAATAAGACAATGGAATCACTTATTTTTGAATAAACAAGGAACTTGCATTTAAATGCTTACTTGTTTAAGCAGAACTGTCTACAAGCAAGAATATGCCATAAACTGTACTAAAGGAAATATATTAAGCTCATATAAATCTAACAGCATGTTTCATTGCCAGCAACTTATAATCAGTAGCAGTATAATTTTTTTAAAAAAATATAGTGTTAGAAGAACTGAATGTCTCCATGTTACAATGCAAATTTGCTACCTTTTGAAACACTAGTTCAACAAAATACTCAGCGTAAATCAACTATTAAAGAAAATATTTTATTACGTCATGAAAAAGTATAATCATTCAAATCCAAACTTGTTTTAAAATCTGAATTTTTTTAAGACAGCCTGTTGGTATATTTTGTTCCACATGGGAATGATATGAATACTAATCTTGTTACTAAATATTGCACAGTCTGAAAGAGACAAATAATGAAAACAAAACAAAATCACATGATCTTGGGAACCATCTCACATTATGAAAAAAACAACCTACTAAGAAACTTTAAAAGGAGGAATTTGCTTCTACAGTAGCTTTAAGTTTATAATTCTTGGAATGACTGGAATCCACTGAAGACCATTACAGGGATAGGAAGCTTCATTTCAGCAATCCCTTGTGCAAATAAGATTAATTAGAACAAATAATGCAGTTAAATCCTTGATATCATTGAAACAATTGCCACATCTTTCTATTACATCCCTGTTGGGGGAGAGAAAATATGAAGAACAATTTATGCCATGAGTTTTGCCTGCAATTCCATCTCTGCTGCCTGTTTCAGTGCAACATCCACCAGGAGCTGAAATCCACTGAAGTCCTGATTGAGATCTGGGGGAGTTGGAGGAGGAGTGTTGAAAAGCCCACTTTGTGCATTTGAACTAGGTCCCAACTTATCCTCGTGCAATAGGAGAGAGTTGTCTGTAAAGCTGGTAGGTGAAGCCCACTGAAGATCATCTGTGGTCTGACCTGTACCAGTGAGCTGGTTGAAATGGAAAGGGACATCTTTCAGTGCAGTTACGGTGGTATGACAAATTACCGAGGGACGAGCCAGAAGAGATCCTGGACAAGGAGCATTACAAGTCTTGTTTGATCCTGGGCTAGCAGAGAGAAAGGAGCTCTCAATCAGGGGGATGCAGTTTTTGGAGCTGGAAAATTCCGCTGGGTGGCCATCAATTACCTTGGTCCCTCTTCGTGAGATAGTAAATTGATTTGGGTCCTTCCCATCCTTCCTCAACATGTCAGGCAAAAGCCTGCGCCGTGCATTGATGAACCAGTTGCAGACCTGAGAATACAATGACATTTTCATTCTTACCTTCATTCAATTCCAATTATGTCTTGCATGAAAGCAGTTCAGCTAAATGCCTGAATCCCTTCAAGCTAGATTCCTGAACCTGATCAAAAAAAAAAAAAAAAGGCTGGCAAACAAGTTTTGACACACCCTAAAGAGAGTCTTTCTTGGTTTGGCCAGCCCTTCCTCTCAGCAGAAAACCCAAATATTGCATTCGGTAAAGCTTTAAGTTTGGTTTTAAGTCTGAATATATGTAATGAACAAAGAGTAATCTTTGAGTAATGAACAAAGAGTAATCCAATTCATTACAGTTAGGTTAATTAACAACAGGAAAACATTTTCCTCTGAAACAGTAACTCCTCCCTAAAGGAGTTACTGATTTGCCTTGTTCAACGGACTATGTCAACAGGCAAAAGAGGGATTACCTCACCAAGTTTACCCTTGTTTGAGTATCAAGCCAGTTTCCTGGGCAATAAAAGAAAGTCCAACAGTCGTTTTTTGTTTACTGTACAAGAACTGTTTCTCCTTACAAAGAAAATGTGTGGCAAAACGAGATTTACAATAAAGCCCATGAAATAGGCTGAACTGACACACTCCAAATATACAAATATACTCATCACCTGTTACAAATTCTGAACACACAATGTATTATTTAAAAAATAAATCAGGCAGTTAATGGATTGGAAGAAAATTGTGTTTAAAATCCCACAGACAAAAGGAGTATTTGAAATTTTCCTTTTGTGTTTTCATAGGCCCCTCCCCTGTATAATTTAAGATTAATAATAAATGCCATTTGTTAGAAGCTTTCTAGTCTTGGAAAAGCTTCATATCTTTAAATTAATACACTTAGATTATTTCAAATATTGCTACAAACCTTATTTCAAATATTAGAAAATGCAACTACATATATATTTACAAAGCAAGTAAAACTTATATAAAGAATTATTGCACATTCATCTTTTTTACTGTTTGAAAGGAGCAAGCAAAGCAACACTTAATTTTCATACTCAGAATTGTACACTTTTTTTCAGAATTTGGAACAAAAACCAATCATTTGCATTCTTAGGTAAATCAGAGTGCTGACAATTAGACATGAACTGATTTCTAATTATGCAGAAAGAAGTATTTCAGTAAGAAAGGGCACTGAGCTTCAAAGGTACTACATCCAGATGATTTGGAAAAACTGAAATTCACATTCTTTCCATCACAGGCTGAAATAGCACCTTTGTCAATCAAATATCAAGACATTTTTTAAGTAAAGTGGAAGCTAGTAGTCAATAGAACACTGAATATTAATTTTCTTAAAAGCAAAATACATAGTATTCATCAGGTAAACGAACTTGTCATTATTGCCTTCAGCTTCACTAGGACATGCTTACATACCTGCAGTGTGGAAAGGTGCGTCTGTCTTGACAATAGTGCTTTCTCTTGTTCAGAAGGATAAGCATTGTAACGGTGCTCATACAGCCAGTCCCGAAGAATCTGCACCGATTCTTTGGGCAAGTTACCCCGTCTCCTCCTCTTGATTGAGCAGGCAGAAGAAGAGAGATCCAGGGGGACATCCATGCTATCATCATCTTCCGTCTCACTGCCTGATATTGCAGCAGCACCTATGATGCACATGAAAAGGCAGGTGTGATGCTATCTCTTCTAATTCTGCATTTCTCTACTCAAAACACGTTATCACCATCCTTTGCAATAAAATGTGGTAATATGCACCAATGAGGATTAGGCAGAAAGTCCTAGTATCTTTCATTCTGAAAATCTGGGCAACTTGGGTATCTGTCTGTATACATGCAATGATTTGCTTTATTTGGAGAACCACACCAATTATTGGCCAACAATGTGGATATGCATCTGGCCAATTTTCTTCAAAACCAACTCTACCACTTTTTACTAACTTAGAACAGTTTTTCAGAGCTAATTCACTTACAGCACTAAATTGTGGTTATTTAATTAGGATTTTTTACATACACACACACACACACATATATAAAATCAGTAAAATAAAATGATGAACTCTGGGATATAAGAAAAAAAGTCTTCTTTATTGCTAAGCTTTCGTCAACTAGCTGTTGACATCATCAGAGCAAGGGCTGAATAACAAAGGAGCCTGTGCGTACAATTATATAACAGTTATAACGGTTAAAGTATGGAATGTGCATATGGCGTGCTCATAACACGCTCGCTCGCAAACAGTCACAGTGGTAGCAGCATCGATGCGGAAGCCGGTCTCTGGATGAAATTCAAAAGTGGCGCCTATCAGCTGTTCAGCGCGCAAGCCTCGTCGTGCCTATCACAGAGAGGGGGGGGAGGGCACACAAACCACTCTCGCTGTCTATGAGAATAAAAATAAACCCACAGAATGAAAAATTCACACTCAATTTTTTTTTTTGAACATCAGCTGTTTCCCATTCACAGTTGACCTTTTTAAATTGCTGCTCTTCATTACACTGACTTTATATGAATATTCTAACATTAAGTCATCTAAGAATAATAACTTGGTAATTAGAAGACTTACTAAAATTAAGTCCAATAATAGCTAGATATGAGACTTCATGCAGAACAGTTAACATTTTGCATGGAGTATCACAATCTCTTTTATGAATAGAAATATCAATCCTACTTCTACAACTGCACTTGCAAATTAACATTTAGCACTAATATACTGAGAAAAAATTCATGAGAAAATGATAAATTATGCCTCAGAATGATATCCACATTTTCTTCATCTTCTCCCTGAAGTCCTCAAGAAAGGTGGTTTGTCTACATTAGAATGAAGTTTTTTGTCTAGCCTTTCTATAGGTACTACAGATAGTCCTTATTTAGCAACCAAAATTGGGACCATTGGGTTATTTATGAACATAAACTCTGGTAACCCAATTTGTTATTATACCTTTTAAGAGATAAATAAAAATAAAAATTGAAACTTTTCAAGGTAAATAAGAAATGCATTTGTATCTACCAACGTCAGCATAACAGATCATGTGCAGGGCTAAGAATGAGATTTCTGGTGTTCAATTGTATCAGGGCTCAAGATCTAATTTTGGTCATGCTGTGTCACTAGTGTGTCAGTAAACCAGGTGATTACAATACAATAGGTCAGTGTTCTCTAAATACAATGATAAAGCTAACTGTTGGACCATTTATCCTGAAGAGAATGCAGAGATTAACAAGGTGTCCTGCAACATAAATGAACCACCAGTTGAGAAGGGGGTGGTGACAAGGTGGAAAGCAAAGGGAAAGGCCCCAGACATTTACTGTAGATGTTGATTTGTTTATTTGCATTTCCAGATATTTATCTAGCATATTCAGTAAGGGGGTGTGGTGATGTTTACAAAACTTTCTTAACCATTGCTGATTTAAACCTGGTTTAATCAACTAATCAACATTTCTGAGATCACACAGTGTACCTAGACACAAGATCTGGGTTCATCCAACAGGCTTGTGGTTAGCCAGTTTGTGATCCAATGCATCATGTGACCATAATATATGAAATCTGGGGTCTCTTTTCATTGTGTTTGATATAATTTATAATATGTTACACATTCATATGGTCTCTTTCAATAGAGGGTTTTGTGACAGAGGTCTTCCCATGAATGGAACAAATGTAAAAAAAGGGGGGCCATTCAATCAGGGTTTGAACTATACAAGGCCAGATTTTTTTTCATCAGTGCTCTTCCAGCAATAAATAGCCTAGGTTTCAGTCTGATACCGGTAGTATATTTCTATTTGCTAAAACTTTTGATAGCAGAAAGTAATATAAAAAGGTAGTTTACACCTTATAGAAACTATAGTAATGTGTCAACAGAATGGAATATTCCTTTTAAGAACACTTTCGTACTGTGATACCAGATAGTTTATATATATTGAGAGCTTATTGTTGTAGTAGTTCCCTCCTGTCCGGATGCATTTGGGACCCTACTTTCCATATAATAGTCTGATTCATGGACCTTCAGTCATTGCTCTTTCCATACACAGATAAAAAATGGGAATTCATTCAGGGATATAATAAAAAGCAAGTCAATGGACCCTAGTATATTACAAAAGATTGTCACCTAAATGCTGAGAAAAGCAATCAAGCCAAACTATTTCAGCTACCTGGTACAGAAGATTGCCTTAAAAGTAAAGAAAAAGAAACAAACAAGTTTGAAACTTGAAATAAAAAGTGTTCAAAAGCTAGAAAATTTATTCTGGTCCCTTCAAAACAAAATATAAAAGTTGATCTCCTCCTCACCCTATAAACATAAAAAAAGAGAACCGGTAAAGCTCCTGACAGTATAAATAAAAATTAAAGCAAGAACAAACCTGCAGTACTGACTGCCCTTTGATCTGCTTACTTATTGTGACATGTTCCCTCTGCTAAGAGGTTAATGATACAAAACAGGAGAAAAATGCTATGCAACTTTGGGGGGGGGGGAGAGATAATGAGATTTCAATAAAGGAGCATTAACTCTTTGAACTGCCAGGAAAGAGACCCTGAATTTGTGCAGAAGCTGCAGTTACAGGAAACTACAGGGAGCATCAGATGCAAAGTAGTCTAGCTGATTTTTTTTTATTAGAGCAAAGGCCACTTTGGTGCTGCCATGGCAGTGTTTACATTGGAGCGTTTGTGCTGATTACTAACAAGGGAAAACCAAAGCTAGCCTGTAATCAGTCTGTGCTCTGCATTTCCTGTTTTAACAAGGAACAGTTAAAAGGTGGTCTGACTAGGCTGCCTGTCTCAGTGCTTTGTTATTTGTTTCTTTACAGAATTCTTGCAGGGAGAAATATTAATTTGGTGTTTTAACATAGCAGATTACAATTTTTACAATTTTCACAATTTTACTTGGTCATAATGTAACCAAAGCGCCAATTTCAATTTTAAAAAATAACTTATTTTAAATTCATCTGAGGACTGAGAAATATTTAGCTAACACCAATTTAACATTGTACAACATACTAATGTATATATATAAAAGAGTTTTGTCTGTGTTGTTGAAATAACTTTAATGTTCAGTAGTCATTTATTCTTCTGAAGACAATAGTTTTAACAATACTATTTGTCTAACAAAACAAACCCAAAACCACAGTTATAATTTGCAGGTACATTATAAGGTCACTTTGTCCAAAGTTTATGGGCACAGTTGATTTTCATCTCATAGTGCAGGACTCAATTTGAAAAACTGCTTTAAAGACATGTACAATATGACAGCTTGTCTTAATACATTTAAACAAAGACAAATACCTTTTATGTGTAAATTATTTACCTGTTTGCTTCTTTGTGGCCAAAAAATTAACATAAAATTATTCCTTAAGCCATGCCCACATCTGTAAATCATGCATGGTAAGAATGTTAATTAATTCCTTAATTTTTGCATATTAAGGAAATGACAAACCTACTGAAAAATTTAACCTCATGAAATAGTGGAACTATTCTGTGGGGGGGGGGGAATATTACATGGGAAAGTGGTAGATACCAGCTGCTTTGATAAATTTTCAAAATGCCTTATATCACATAAGTTCACTTTGTACCATAAGCAACGTACAAAACTGCTTTCTCCACAAATCTCTTTGTGTGTGAAACTCTTATCAAGCTGTTTTGCAGAGCAGCTCAATAATTTTCCAGAAAACACCTGCAGAATTTAAAAATACAAGCTTCAAATTATTCCTAATTTGAAAACTTTCAGTACACATGTGGTATTGACTCTTTCAATGCAAGAAAGACAAAATTACAAAGAAAAATAGCAGATTTGAGACTGACACAAAAGTTGTTAACTGCTAAGATAATAAATATTACTTGAAAAAATAAGAACTTCCCTAGAACTGACTTTCTAATAATTACAAGCATATAATCCTTCCAAGTTCATTTTGGCCAGAAAGTTATAGCACCCTATCTGTGATCTTTATCGTAGAAAGGACGTGTATCTAACTCTTTAAAAGTTAGAGAAAATAGTTTAGAGATTTGAATAGGAATATAGTTCTTCAAAAATCAACATGTTTTTCATTACAGAATGAAATCTCACCATATTTTAAAATAGAAAACTTTTAGCATAAGCAAAAAAATTAGATAAGTATGATTCCAAGTTGTAGTGACAAAGGAGAAATTTTTGGACATGAAGTAAGAGGAAATAAATCCCAGAGATACACATAATCATTATGCTAAAGCTTAGTCACATGTAACTCACAGTGTGTGCTTTCACAAAACAATGGTAACGCCAGATTTATCACAATTTGTGTAAGCATACATAAGTATAGTATACTGTGCAGTTAATAGATGTTTTAAGAACACTTTCACTGGTCAGTGAAACGGTCAGTGAAATTTGAAGTCTACTAACTCATCTATCCCACCTTTAATATTTTTAACCTTATGCATATTTCTGACAACAGAAACTTACACCACCAATAGAAAAAATACATTCATATAAAATTGTACAAATCTTTAGATTACAGCACAAATAAAATTTTAGACTTCTAGACCACAAGTACCATCAACCATCCAACTTTTCAAAATGTTTTTGTTCTGATCTCTTCTATATTCCATGTACCTAAAAACTTTTCCTCATGCTCTTTTTGATCAATTCTTCCACTCCTCAACTCCCTTCCACTTTCTTTCATGCACTTAATGTGTTAAAAGTTTTTATTAAACGTTGTCTGGCCGGATGGAACAGGCAGCATGCTTAAAGTTGACAAGACAGAAACTCCAGATTTAAACACACATGCACAAAACAGAGCATCTCACATCCCATCCCTCCCCTTCCCCAAAATCTTGAAACAATGGATCAGCAGGAAGGAAATCAGCTCACCCCCCCCCCACTGTTCAAAATAAAGAGAGCATAGCAGAAGTTACAAAAATAACTACAAATTATCCAGTCTGGATTTTTTTTGTCCAATAATGTTACAAGTATTTTTGTACAAAGTTCAAAAGCAATTATATTTGTCTTTAACTTCAGAGGTAGGCCATGGTATTGTTGGAGCACATACTGTTACCATTTAATGATTCTAACTAACTTGTTAGCTCACGTCCCTTTTTATATTTCATAATTACATGTCACTACACAAGAACAGTTGCATGAAAAGTTTTAGATGCATTTCAAAAGCAAAAATAAGTTTCACAACCACGCACAAAGCCTAAATCGTTAAAACAGGAGTTACCTTGTGTCTTTCCATTTAACTACCTAACTCTAAGCCACTGACTTTTTTTCTTTCCAGAGTGTACATGCAGCTACTATTGTAACATAAACTACAGGTAGTATACACAGGTAAGAAACTCTAACTCAATGGGGCAAATTGCGAAAGAAACATGAACAACAAGACTGTGCTGCTAAATTCACAAAAACAGCAATGCCTACAAGACATTTCACCATGTCCAGGTTTTTTAAAAGTGATTTTCAATTATCTTGGGTAGCCCAGGCTTTGCATCTGGAAATAGCCTACAAACTTGCTTTGGTGTCCTCTTCAAATATAAGCCACATTTTTTTTTTTTTACATGTCCAGAGTCTTAAAGCGTGGGAGATCCGCTCTCCAGGCTTTCTTAACCGATTTTTGCAGAGGCTCCACCCCTGCCCCTCTGCCCCCTCCCTATCCGACAAGCGCAAACAAAGAAACTACTTCAAGCACACGCTGTTGCTAGTCTAAGAATTTGTTTTCAGATGCCGCCTTGCTCAATAAAGCTCGCGCTTTTAATAGAAGAACGGAATAGAAAAGGTGAAAGAAGCAGGCTTCGAGAAAGAGTCGCGAGCGGGTCGGGGAGAGAAAACTTTGTTCGGACACAAACCAGGCCGTTGGGAGACTTGTGTTTGACAGGGCGCCAGCAGCTCATGTTTTGTCCGAAGGGGGAAGCCCCCTCACCTGCCCACCCACCCCCTCCTCAACTTCGCGTTAACGCTGTACAAAGAGGCCCGGCTTTTTCAAAGAAATGGAGGGGCAGAAGTCCCAATCTCTTCCACAGCCCGTACTCTTATCTTAAGAGTTGCTTACACCCCGAGCCACACGCACGCAACACACACTGCTTGACAATTGTTTAGCAACGCCACGAGGTAGGCAAGCGAGGGCTCCCTTTTTTTTCACTCGGAACCGCTGCAGAAGCCGAGAGAGAGAGAGAGACGCCTCAGAGCAGGACAAACCTACTTACTTTTCTGAGTTTTCATTTCGGTGCCTTCCCGCCTTCTCGTGGAAGATTCCCCCCCCCTCCTTTTATTGCGAAGAAGGGAGAAAAAGGCCGAAAGAAACTTTGGGAAAGAAAAAAAAAAGAAGGGTGGGGGAGAGAAAAGAGCGGAGGAGAGAAGGCAGCCTCCAAGCAGTCTTTTGCAAAGGCAGCGTCTGACGTGCGGGATGGACGGGGCTGGCTGGTGCAGAAAGTAACTTGAGAGTGGCCCTCTCGCCGCTTCTTCCTTCTTTGTTCTTCAACTGGTGCTTGGCACAAACTGCTGCTGCCGCCTCCGCCACGAGGTGTGCCCTCCCCCACCTCCCGGCCCTGACTAAGCGGGAGAGGAGCCAGAACTGCCCCTCCCCTCCTCTCCTGCAGGCTGGCCGGCTGGCTGGCTAACGGCTTTGGGGGGAGGGAGGGAGGGCAAGACTGTCAAATACCGGCGCTAAACCGAAAAGGAAGGTAGAGCAGCTCTTCCCAAGACGCAGCATAAACATGGGGAGGCGAGGGGGAAACCTCAGTGCTTCGCTTCCTAAGCAGTCCTAAGGATCGCTAATTTAACAAAAACGGAAAAATAGGAAAAGGGGAAATCGTCGGGGGGGGGATGGGGGGGCGGAGTGGAAGGAAGAGAGAATATAAAATGCTTCAGGCGCCGGGATTTCTCTGCCTGAAGCGGTATAAACCCCGTTTAGAAAGTTTGTGTCAATAGCCCTGCGGCCCGCTTCAGGAATCTCCTCAGGCGGAGACTGCTCTCGCTCCCCAAGCCCGCCTTCGGCTCTGTCAGTGTGGAAGGCCTCGTTGCAGGTTTTTCCACCACTTCTTGGATTATTGCAGTCAGGTTGGCGGCCTCTTTCCATTGGTGGAGTCCTCGCAACCAGCCGCTCCCTGGCCCGCCGGAGAGAAGAGCTAGCGAGTTTTCCCCCTTTTCGGCCGCGCACGTAGCGGCCAGGTGGCTCAAATCTTGTTCCCCTTCCGCTTCCTCTGAGATCCATGCAGCTCCCGCTCCGAATAACTCATTGCTGGGGTTGAATAAGCCCCTCAAATCCTTTCCGCGAGTTTACCGGGGGGAGGGGGGGGGATGGCGATTCTTATAAAAAAAAACCTACCACCATCCCAACCCTCAATCCTATCCCAAATCTGCTGGAATCTACATCGCCGCGCTTTGGGATACACGTGATCTGCTAACTTAAAAGAGCCCAGCTACAAGATGAAGCGTGTTGGCTTAACTCGGGACAGGAGGTGTGTGGGTTTTAAGTACCGCGAGAATCAGAGAGTTGCCTGAACGGTGCGGTTTCTTCCGTCTGTTCGGACGGCGAAGTTGGAGAAGGGAAAAAAAAACAAAAACATTACGTCAGTTCCAATTTACACTGAGGGAAATTCGCCGATTCCGCAGTTACAATATTTTCCCACCATTCCGCTTCTACTAATGGTTTCATATATTTTAAACATGGCATTTAAGGGGGGGGGGGTGTTCGGCTCCCGCGACCTCTCATTTTTTAGTCTCAGGGTTTGATTCATTGAATAAACACGTGCGTAAGGCATTTACTGAATTTTCCTCTGCATTATCCTAGCAGCGTTACTGGGACGTTACTGCATCCGAATGAGACCCACCGATCCCCTTCCGTCAGGTCACCGGAGCTGGAATTTAGGGACTTATGAGTGGGCTGCCAGGGACAGAGAAGTCTTCTTTTTCTTCCTTGCAAGAAGAGGCTTCTCCTCATCTGGGACGGAAGGAAACGGGCGGAAAAGCACCCTCTTGCTCAAGCGTTAGCCCGTCACATAATCCTGAATTTAATGAGCACAGTCATTATGACTAAATGTGAATGTCATGCAGTAATTATCACAACCAGCAAGCATACGGCAGTCGAACAAGAGACGTCTTAATAGAAAGGAGCCACAAGCTCTTCCAGCCACTGAACCACCAGCTGACTGAGACGCAGACAACGGGGCCTTCAGAGACCACGTGGGTTCACTTCCGGAAGGGAGGGGGGGAATAGGAGCTCCGGGAAGAATCGTGTTTATGCTTGAACTCCAGTCCTCAGTATACAAAGGTAATAAGTGAATGACCACGTTGCTATCAAAGCCTCGTCGTTTTCTTTAAATAACTTAGCAGCGCGCCAGTTCATGTAGTTAGATACAGTATGGCAAACCGGGGCGGGTAGGAACAGAATAGAATAAAGCTGGAAGGGACCTTGGAGGTCTTCTAGTCCAGCCCCCTTAGGATCGTCCTAAGGCACTAATCTTCTGCAGTTGCACTACTGGGTGAACTTTTTTTTTTTTTAACTTCTCCCGTCTCTTTTGCATATTATCTGGACCGAAAGCCATTATCGGGCCCAAGGAATAAATACGCCTCCCTCTCAAGTGTTTCTGAGAGGCTTTTGCAGATCTGCCGTGTCATCATTAATGACGGAATCACTCAGCTGATCCGCAACACTGAACGGAATTCCGAGGAGGCATACTATAGTAAGAATGACGTTGTGTGACCCCAGCCTTCCTCCATATTTCAGAAGAGATCTAAAACTGTCGACCTCCGTTCTTTCAACTATCGAGTCTTGTGTTTCATTCCTCTGAAACCAAGACTATAACAAGGCGAGGGCGCCGGTCTTTTCTCGCAGTGTCGCCTTGCGTTGCGCGTCTTTTTCTCCGTCTCTCTCTCTCCGCAAGGCTCTCGCCTGCTGGTCTGCGGCGCTGGACTTGCGCTTGCGAAAGGGCTGCCTGGCACACATGAGGTGGCTCGATCTTTACAGCGCCTTCTTGCCTGAAGCCCCGGGGTCGCTTTCGGTGATGAAGCTGCAATTGGTGACCGAAGCTGAGTCAGGAACACCTCACATCCGGGCTGAGCTCACCAAAGCGTCGCCAAGCGGTTGCTTTGCCATCCTGGCAGTTTCGCTCGCAGCCAATGCGGTGGCTGGCGATGCGGACGCGGCGCCTTTTGGAGGAAATCCCTGTTCGCCTGACCTTTCCACCTTCCTATGAGGTTGACTTCCTTGTTCGGGGAAGCAGAGGATCGCCTCTCGGCTACACCAATCTATTGCCCTAAATGTTGGCATGACGCAGCTCGAGGCCAGGAAGGGAGTGCTTGAGTATGGGTACAGGTAGTCCTCGACTTACAACAGTATGCTTAATGACCGTTTGAAGTTACAGTGGCACTGAAAAAAGTGACTTATGACCATTTTTCACACCTATGACCATTGCAGCATCCTCATGGTCATGTGATTTACATTCGGATGCTTGACAACTGACTCACATTTATGACGGTTGCAGTGTCCTGGGGTCATGTGATCCCCTTTTGCAACCTGATAAAATTCAATGGGGAAACCAGATTCACTTAACAACCATGTTACTAATTTAACAACTGCAGTGATTTGCTTAAGAAATGTGGCTAGAAAAATCATAAAATGGGACAATTAATGTTACCATGCACTGTGTGGCTTTAAATTACAAGAAGGCATTTTATTAATAGTTTGGGACATTTACCTTGGCATACCCATTTAGTTTAATGAGTGGAAATGTCAGCTTTCTATGTGGAATGAAATTGGCCCAATAAAACAAAATTTGGTTGCTTGTAAAAGATTGAATTATTTTTAAGAAGTTATCAAACAAGGTGGAAAAATTTACATTTGGAGTTTAATATGGATAGTGACTTGAAACAAATTAAAGTTGAAACTTTGTCAGTGAGCAGATTACTTTTAATTTACTTTTAAGTTAAACCCAATTTAATAAATAGATCTGATTAAACCTCATACTGTAGGTCTACCTTTACATCTGACTAATACATAATTAATATATATTAATAATAATACCTCCAAATCACAAGACATTGGCTTTATTCTTATTCTTCCCCTCTGCAGTTTGAATATAAAGTATAAAAGACTAAAAAGAGATTTTCCTAGACATCCCAGCCTTTGAATTACCCAAGGAACCAAAACAGCAAAGTTTCGCTGTTGGGCAAGCTTCCACGCCAGCCGCCTTTCTTTCCTCTCGCTTTGCCTTTTTTTAACCTCACACCCCACTTTCTGTAAGGAAAGGCAAAAGGCTCACCCTCTCATGAAAGACAGCCTCCATGTTTATGTGTCTCCCACGCCACCATCGGCTTCCACACCACATGGTCCGACCCAGTCAATCAAGCCACGCTCTGGCTGTGGTGCTCCGGTGGCTCATGGCTCCTCCTGGAGGAGGCAGACAGCGCTGGAGGGGATCCCGCTCACTCCGTACCACCAGCAGGGCATTTTCAAAACCAAAGAAGGATAGGAAGAGCAACAATAAGAAAAGAACGCAACTCTGGAAAATCCGTCCAAAAAAGGTGCCGGAACTCTGTTCCGATGTGTTCTATGACAAAAAACGCCCTGCATTAAAGTAATAAATACATAGGGTTATAGACTTTTAGCCTATTCAAAATTAAATTCCATTACATTTGAAATTACAAATGGAGTCCTGATTCTCTTTCAAGATGAGAGAAATCTGCATTTATGTTTATTGTGGTACATTATGTAGGAAAATAGCTTAAAATCTAAATCATGGGTGTCAAACTCGATCATGTCACATGACTTATCATGATATATTGTGACTTTTTTTGCCTTTGTGGAGCCGGGTGGGCGTGACCTGTGCATGATGCATCCAGCCTGCGGGCCGCCAGTTTGACATCCCTGATCTAAATGCTTCAAGAAACTCAACATTATTTTGCTGTACCTTTTATCCTCACAATGCATATATTCCAGATAAAATTTAAATGTACTAGACTTGACCAAGAGCACGAAATTCAATGATACTCCTAAATAAGCATGAATAAGAATTGTTGTAAGATGTCTTTAATAAATGTAGATACTACAATTTTAAGGTTTAAATCCATAAGTCTAACATATCTAAAGTAGGGGGCATCTGCAATGAGGAGATTAAAAAGCCCAAGATCAAAAATACAATTAAAGCTCTGGACCTTTTTTACATATATCCTAAAATTTATGATTTATTTTTTAAATTGCATTTATTGTTGCATCCTACAGGTATAATAGAAGTGATAACACTGGACAATATTTACAGAAATAAATTCTAATTGATATAAAATGTGTAGTTTACTGAGATTATGAGCTTTTTTACACATGTCTAGCAAAATATCTCTGGATAATAAGGAATCTTTAAATGTTAATTATTTCCCCATATCCCCGAAGGCAAGGAGTCTTCATATGCAGAAACAAATAAACATTTCTGTCTGGTGAAACCCAGCACATATTATGGTGAATTCTTCCCAACAAAGCATATATTTAGTCAAAGCTAAGGATAAGCTCCTCATAAAGCTTCAAGGACAGTTAGGATGTCTCATCTCCCAAGACTGATGGATCCAAATTATTTTTCACAGCTGCCTAGGGAATGTATACACTAATACTGGATGTGGTCAATATTCAGATTAACAAGCTTTTGTTTTCTCTTTTCAAATACAAATGAAGCAGTTCTTTAGTTGATATGAAAAATACACAGATGAGAAAAGTAATAATACAAGACCTGCTTTGATGATAGTGATGGTACAGAAAGAACCTTAAGCCTCTGACATCACTGTATTTATACAGTGCCACCTGGTGGAATGATTCTGAATGAATAAACTCTACTTAGACTAACAGCCTTTAATCCAAAGACAGACTGTCATAACTTGTGCTGACAAGCATGCATTTCCTTTTCAAAAATAACTTCTCTTTATTCTGTCAGCCTATTCATGTGTAATCCTTCATGCATGCCTACACAACTTGTCTGCCCGCACTGTTGTCAGGGCCTGACTTGCCTAACCAAATTGAATGGAAGCTGTAAGGGAATTACAAAGCAAGTATGTCCACATAATGTTTTCTTTTGTCTGCTTGATGATAGCTAATGATTGCACATTATCAACCTTGTGAAAGTTAGACTTTGTTTGTGAACATGCTGGGTTATCATTATGACTGTCAGATATGTTGAGCTACACCTCCCAGAACTCTCACCTGACTGGCTAGGAATTATGGAAGATATAACCATGTATACAAATTATGAGGAAAAACTATGATATATTATCATGTCTTAGATTCAAACTTGATCCATTTTGGAAGGAATAATGAGGAGGAAATCTCTTGCTTTTCAAAAAAAAAAAAAACCAGCCATGTTTTCCTGGAACTTCTAAGCAAAGACAATCCACCCAATTCAAATGTAATGAAGCTTTATCATTTTGAGGGTTTGTTTCGTGTCTCTCGAGTGGCAACAGCCCACTTCAATTTTTGTGATAAAATTGTAAATCTCCCCAAAGATTCTTTTCAGGTGCAGTTTCTGTTCCCACTCTTCAAAATTATCTCCTGCATAACAATGAAACATTAAAAGAGGCTTGTAATTGGAATCACTTAATATCCATGGCATCAGGAAATAAGATTGGCTGTAAAAGCCCCCTCGGCACGTATTTTATACATTTCATGTATTCAAATCTTCTCTTTCCTACAAGCACTCAAAATTCTGGGGAAGCTGATAATATTAGAAAGAAAATTGATTGCCTTCCTTAATCCACATTTTGGGATATGCATAATCATACTGCCTCTGAAGAATTTCTTTAGATATTATGTCTAACATGGCCCAGCTCTAAGGATGGTATCAGCTTGTCATCTGAATGACCTGAAAAGGTGCATTGCAAATATTAAGAGCTTAGTAAATTAGTTTCATTTGTGCCTTCTGTGTGCTCATGGATGCATCTATTGATTGATGTCTGTTTTACATCATGCAACTGTCCAATTGGGATCTGACAAGCAAACATTTATGACCAAATAATTGTATTAATCTTAATGTGCCACAATATGTATCCCTACTCTTAAAACACAATGCTGGGCTTTGTAGATAAGCTATTTCTTTACATGAGGAAGGGGAAACCTCAACAGTAACAAGCAAAAGTTTAATTTGAACCTTGTTCTTCATCATTCCACATCTGATAATCATAAGTTATAACCAAATCAGTGTAGTTGGATCTGATCTGAAGATGAGCGTACCTTATTTATTAAGCTTAAAAATATTAATGTGATAAATTCTTGTAATCCAGGAATTAATTCTATGCTTCTCACAACTAGCTTTTCTGTATTTTAAAAACTTTTTATGAGGTTGACAATCATGTAGAAAAAGCAGTAAAGGATCTGTCACCATCAGATTCCTGGGGTGATCAGTGATAGCACGGTATTATTGTATTCTGTTTTGAAGAGAGTACAACCCTGTACATGATGCTTCTTTCTTATTTTTCTATTCAGTGATGATCCTGGAAGGTTGGCTAGGCTTGAGAGAATGACTGGCCAAAAGTCACCTAGTTTCCATGGCCATGGTAGACTAAAATTTAGGTCTCCTCATTCCTATTCCACTAGTCCAAAAACTTTAATTAATCATTATTTCTTAGGCGGGGCAAGTATGAGAAATGAAAACCAGTTTACCACATATTTTCAATTGTACTTTCTTACAAATTGTCAATAAGCTTACATACATTATTTGAGGTGTTGTGATTTCTAGCCAACAATGCCAAGCCTGGTTACTAAAAGGTTGCACAGAGTTCCAGGTTCTAAGGACCATATCCACTGAAATGGATACAGTCCTTAGAAAAAATGGAAATTATTTTGGTGTGCATTATTCTAGCTGATAGGAACAGCACTCTAAAGCAGGTTACAAAACAGGGTAGATAGCAATGCTTCTCCATTCCTGGCTGGACAAACAGCACACACCAAAATTCTTAAAAGCAGAAGCTTAGAGGAGCTATTGCTGATACAGGAAAGGAGGGAAAAGATCAGTGTAATAGAAACAGTGATAACTAGCTAGGGAAGAACTCAAAGCATTATGCTTTCCTAAACTCCTAGTTCATTTTTTCTGACTCTATTGTCCAGTGACACACTGAGAAAAACTATATTATGTTTATGAATCCAGAATACCATGATCCATAAATTCTCACCAATGTCAAAAAATAAAAGCTTCATACGAATAATGAATTTAACAAGGGTAGGTAAAAAACTGGAGATCCATGGTAGTAATGCCATGGTTCCCTAGGCCAATCTACTCAGAAAATATATGTGCAGGGTATATTTACCCTGAAAAAAATTAAAATTATATACAGTTGAATCTATATGAAATAGTGATATAGTGATATTAGTGTTTCGTAAGATCATTTTCCTATTTTCTTGATATAAATCATGACATTTGGATTGTCAACTCTTAAAAAAATCTTAATACTTCGCAATCTAGCATTTGAGGTATTTTATTGATATAGCAATCTTATTTCAAAATGGCATTATTACAAAATGTAAAAATCCAGCTAAACCAGAAAAACAGAGAATATTTTTCCTGGGCCTTCAAACTCATTGGTCTTATCCTCCAAATTCCCCAAAATTACAATTTCCATTGCTGGCCTTATTACACAGGTGCAAGATGTGCCAGAATGGCCTTGTATAGATAAATACATTGAGATAGGTAAAAGCTGTAAAGCTAGCTGCATGCAACAGGTTCTACCAGGAAAAATCCCCCTTGAAGATAACCATGAGATCTAAAGAGCAATGCAGAGGCAAGAGTTCTGTTTTAGTCATCTTTGTCTTTTGCTCCATGTTTCAGGATGCGTGTGAACTCAATGTAATTGAAATTGCCCTTTTTATCAATTGGGGCCTCTCTGAACAGCTCATCAACTTCTTCATCTGTAAACCTGTCTCCCATTGTTGTCAACAATTCTCTCAAGTAGTCTTCTTGAATAAAACCTAGAAATATGAAAAGATTTCAAGAGAAAATTTTAATACAAGAAGTTTTAGTATAATGTATTATACACAAAAAATGCAAAATTAATCAAAGGGCTTTATTGAAAGTACTGTAAGTGCTTTTAAAATTCTACTAATTCAGCAGTTATTTATACTTTAACAAATAATTAATTGCATGTACAAATAAAATGTTTGTAATTATTTAGCAAATACAATTACTACCGTGTTTCCTCAAAAGTAAACCCAGTCTTACTTTCTTTTGGGCTCTGAAGTAAGCACTAGGATTTACTTTTTGCCGGTACCAGTAGGCCATGAGAGCGCAGGGGTGGGGCAGGGCCTGTGCATGGGGTGGAGAAGCAATGTGGCGGTGAGAGCGTGGTGGCGGACCAGGTACGATAGGCGAGGCGCAGGTACGATAGGCGAGGCGCATGCCCTTCCCGTGCCAGGCCAGCCCTTGCAGCCCTGGGGCGGCCGTGCTGGGCGGCGGCGGAAAGGGCACCAAGGTGGGGGCAGCCAGGCCGAACAAAGTGGCAGGTGGAGTGCCAGAGGCTTGGGGAGGGAGGGTAGTGAAGCGGGTGGGCGTCCTGCCATCAGCACCAATGCCAGCTGCCCCTTCCCAGTGGAGCTGGAGAGCTTGCCACACCACTCCCAGATGCCCTCGCTTCCCCCAGGAATTGCATTTCTTTCCTTACCTGACTTCCAGCCCCGTGCCATTTCTCCTTCACGATCCGCCGCCACTGCGTGCATGGAAACAAAAGAAGTTTGGGGGAGGAAAGGTCAATCAATTCCAACTTCTCGTGAAAAAAAAATTGATTGACCTTCCCCCCCCCCCACAAACTTCGTTTGTTTCCCTTGACCTGCACATGCGGCGGAGCTGAAGGACGGGGACAGGCCACACCTCCCACGACGGCCAATCTGACCCCGGGCGAGCCGGATTGCTTCAGCTGTGAGGAACCTGGCCTAAGGTTTCCATTGCCCAGACTTCCTGAAGCTGATGGGAACTGCAGCCTGCTGCAGCTGAACAATTTAGCCAAGCCGCAAAATTGAACTCACAGCGGTGGCATCGGCAGCAAGTAAGGCGAGGGGAGGCACGTGATCCAGCCTGCCAAAAAAACTATGGTGGGACAGAGTGGGTGGGGTTAAGTAGGGCTTAATTTTGGGGTAGGGCTTATATTAGCCCGAACCCCAAAAAATAAGCTAAGTCTTATTTTATCACTAGGTCGTATTTTGGGGGAAACACTGTACTAAATAATTGCAATTTTTTCCACTTTAAATAAAATTTATGGATTCAAAAATACTATTTGCATGAGTAGAATTATGAAGTCTCACAGACTTCAATTTTGTCAGTTATGGCTGTTACCAAATTAAAGTTATGACTAAGATCTCAAATAAAACTATTTCAGCAAATGACCCAGGCTACTGGAAATAATGAATTAAAATGTGAATGATGCTGTGGTATTGTTATCAAATAGCTAAACATGTCAGAGAAGAAAGGATCAGAAATTTCCAGTTCTGACTGGATAAGAAAGCAATAGGTCAGGGATCAGATCCCAGTTTGAATCTTAATACTAAACCCAATATAAGCCAAATTCCTTTGCAGAAAATATCCCTAATTTTTGCAGTTTTAAAAATTAAATGTCACACAACCTTGCTTTTCAGGCAACTATTTTGCCATGTTGTTTGGAAGGTGTTTCATTCCTTTGCCTTGAACTGGTATATAATTTTACATGTAACTAACCAAGATTATATAATCAAAATCAAAAGCTATGAAATTACTTGTGATACTCTATAGCTTCTTACCTGTTGCTTCTTCATCAAAACATGCAAAGGCGTTCCTGATTACATCTTCTGGATCAGTACCATTTAATTTTTCGCCAAACATTGTGAGAAACATCGTGAAGTTTATGGGTCCTGGAGCCTCGTTCATCATGGCATCTAGATATTCATCAGTTGGATTTTTCCCTACAATCAATTGACATTTAAAATTGAGCAATATGAACAGTTGGAGGGTTATATTTCAAGATGCAACGCTAAAGTATTAAATAAAAATTCCTTACACTTTATCTGGGGAGAAAATTAGCTACAAGAAACATAGCCGACGTAAAATAGAAAAAGTGATTACCAAGTGAAGCAAGCATATCATGCAGATCTTCTTTGTCAATAAAACCATCTCTGTTTTGATCAATCATGTTGAATGCCTCTTTAAATTCTTGAATCTGTGACTGATCAAACATAGCAAATACATTGGACGTAGCCCGCTGAGGGCGCTTCTTAGTGGTCTTTGTCTTTGCTCTTTTGCTTGACATGTTGGCTGCTAGATTCTAGGAAGAAAGAAAATCATTGAAATAAGGAACAGTATAGAAAGGAAGCAACAAACTATCTTCAAGGCTGTTTAGTTTAATTTAACAATTCATCATCACCACAGTTACAATTTGTTCTAAACAGAGAAATCTTCACTGTAAAGCATCCTTGGGAAAAACAAAAATAGCAACATAGTGTGAAGAAAAAGCCAGCATGCTGTATTCAAATACTGAAAAATGAAATTTAAATAACCTGTTAGTCCTGAACTTCACAAAAGTTCATATCCTATAACATTCTCATTTTATTTACACTTTAGGGAGAAAGTAGGAAGGTGCGTATGTATCAGACCTGGTAGCGCATAATTGTATAGATTTGGGAATGCAAACCTTTCAATTGAACAACCTGATAAATGAAGATAAATCCGTTTTCAATTGCCCACTAAAATATGTTTTGTTTTCTTTGCTGTTGAACCAAACAATGCTGAATTTCTAACTGAATTAGCAACTAGGTATTAAAAGCTATTTAAAAATTAAAACGCTTTTTGAAATCAAGTATCTGAATTTTATTTTAATTTATATACAAGAGTAAAACCTTACCATAATTCAAAATAGATTACAGCCCAATAGTTTAGTCCAAACTTCCAGACAGCAGGGAAAGATGCTGCTGCTGGTTATATTGAAAGGGAAGATCTATAAATAGGTAAGCCTGATATCATCCACTGATTAACTTCACAATTTTAAACTTGTGTTCCATCTATTATAACAGTCCCCTGACATATAAGAACACAAATTACTGTCCGACTAAAAATAAGCCCATGTACAAATCACTCAACAAACATTCATTACCCCATAGCTAAAATAGCCAACAAGAATAATATTTGGAATCTTCCATGGAAGCGTCTTCAACTTTATTTCAGATGATCTAAATGATCTAAATCAAAGTTACTAGAATTAAAAAGATCATAATTTTCCACAGACAGTTAAATGTAAAATCTTTCCAGGTATAATTGTATACAACTACTGCTGCAATTATCCTAGAGACTACTACATTTTAGCTAAAATATTATTTATTCAGCATCATACAGTAACATATGCTGAATACATGAAAAATTGTTGGTCAACTTTCCTAAATAAATGTCCCAATAGCTGAGAAAAACTAATGTGAAAAAAATAATTTAAAAATATCTGCAATAGACTTTATTACAAGAACTGACACTTGAAATTGGATCACATATTAAATTCCAATCTTTGGATAATCACTCCACCTTCAAATTTGGAAAAAAAACATTCAAGAGTTTAAAAACTATTAAAAATTATCACAAATAACCAAACTACAAATTGTCCTCAACTTACAACCATTTGTTTAATGACTATTTGAAGCTACAATGGCACTGAAAAAAAGTGACTTATGGCAGATTCTCAAACTTACCACTGTTGCAGCATCCCCATGGTCACATGATCAAAATTCAGGCGCTTGGCAACTGGCATGTATTTATGACAGTTGCATTATTCCAGGGTCATGTGATCACTATTTGTAACCTTCCCAGCTGGCTTCTGACAAGCAAAGTCAATGAGGGAAGCCAGATTTACTTAATAACTGCATGATTCACTTAAAACTGCAGTGATTCACTTAATTACTGTGGCAAAAAAGTCATAAAATGGGGCAAAGCTCACTCAATAACTGCCTTGCTTAGCAACAGAAATTTTGGGCTCAATTGTGATGGTAAGTTGAGGACTACTTGTACAAAGAGTCCTCTGGGAAATCATTAAAATTCCTTTTTAACATAAATGTAAATATAAAGTCTGGTTACCATAATTAAGATAAATTTAAACTTAGGAATTTACAACTTCCAAATATTTTTTAATTTTTATTTTGTATTCATAATTTTAAAATATAAACTAGAACAGAACAAAACTAAACAGGACAAAGAACAACCAATCAAACCAAAAAACTGCATAAAAATACACATATATTGTTTGCCCTAATTGAATACTGATAAATATATTTCAACATTAATATTTTCCCCCCTTTGCAGAACAGAGCTACAATATATAAGCTTCTATGACTCTATTTACCCAAGCAATTTGACCTTCCATCTATCTACTGTAAAAAAAAAAAAAAAAGCAGTTAACAGGTAAGCCCACCAGCAAAAACTAATTTAACCCTCTGTTAACAATCTATTATTATATTTATCCTGTAGAAGGTTGGCAACAGCTTTGATTTCAGTCTTATCCACTACAGTCATTGTCTCTGGTCTGTCCAGGATCAAATATCCTTGATTCTTTATAATAAAACTTTCCTTTAAAATTATAATTAGGGTTTTTCCATATAATTGTATTTCATTTCCCAAAAAGTCAGATCTCTGTAGTAAGTTATTTCCACAGCATATGTTTTTCAAAAAGTCCATGAATTTTCTTAAGGAAGTCCAATTCTTTACTGATCCACCATCACTGAATTCATGGCCCTTTCAGCCTTCTTCACCAAACTTAAGTTTTCAACCAAGTTCTTCCCCCCCCAACCCTGTCAGCAACAAATTAATTTCCAATCCATCTGATTGCAAATCTGATTCTGCTTTTGCCTGTATCTGAGTATCCTCTTTAAGCTGATTTCTAACTGTTGTTGCTTCATTTAAACCTATTATCTACATTTTTGTAGGTTAAAAAGCATTCTTCCTTTGAAGGCTTTCAAGAAGATTTTTGTTACTTTTTATTTTTAATGTAGTCCAAGAACATAGGCATTTCCTCTTAAGGACAGTCTTTTCCACCAATGGCTAACCACAGGAAGGACTGAGATAATTTTTCCCACCATACAGAATGAATAGAAGAGACAAAGGGAAAAGTTCCTGTCTCTTTTTTTAAAAAAGAACCGGAGAAATATTCAGAAATAAAGTTCAGTAAAACAGCAAAGTTCTTATAAAAACTGATAAAATACAAATTCTTTACTGCAGGAGTCCAGTGTACATCAGATTGCTTTCACTACAAAAGAAGAAATCTTCACCCCATCAACTTCTATGTGGCAAAAGCAAAAGTATTTTGTCACTGCAAAAAATAGTAAAAATATTTTTTTTAAATCACATTCATAATCCAGCAAGGTGGTAAAGGATAGTTCAGCATTCAGCCAGATGTTTAGCATTTAAAATGTAAGTCAGAAGCAAAAGAAAACAATTTCAAAAAGTGATGTTACAACAAAGGTGCGCTTAAAAATCTGAATAAGTGATAGGAAAAGATGGAAAACCGACTCTGACCATTCTTACTGTGAATTGCAACCATTAAGATTCCTCATCACAGGTAAGTAATTGCTGTCATCTGAGAGTCATCCAGGGTTGGTCCTAGTTGCTCCCATTAAAATCGGGGCAGCATACTGTCGAAGAACCAGCTTTGGCAGCAAAAATCAGCTATTCGTCAGCAGGGGGGGGGGAACTCCCAGTCACTCAGGGCATTTTCAGAGGATCCTGACTTCCAAATATCTTATAATGATTGAGACTATATTAATTAATTAAAATTTGAACTGGCAGAAGACAAAAATAAACATTTCTATTTTTTTATATATAATCTTAAGGAACATTTTTCTTTTGGGAAATTTAGGAACCTTTTTGTCTGTTCTGCTTAAAGAAACTCAAACATAAATACTTTAGAACTAAGAATGCAGTAAAACATCTTTATTTTTATTTATCTGTATCCGACCTTTATTATTTTACAAATAACTCAAGGCCACAAAAATATCTAACACATCTTTTTCTTCCTACTTTCCCCAGATCAACAACTCTGTGAAGTGAGTTGGGCTGAAGAGTAACTAGCCCAAAGTCACCTTGCTGGCTTTCATGGCTAAGGAGGTACTTCAACTCACAGTCTCCTGTTTTCTAGCTTGGTGCCTTAAGCACTAAATCAAAGATGTAAGATGTATATTAATCTATTAATAGCTGGGGGGGGGGAAGAACCCTACTTATAAATCAAATACTTTAATCAATTTTAAATTATCAGACTTCTAGAAGGTAAATGCAATGTGGTGTACTATTCAGGATTCTAAAGCGTCCATTACATTCATCAGTCATCACTTTTTTCCCGTTCCTCTTTTGGGCACTAGAGACTGGTTCCGTGGAGAAAGGTTTGTCCGCGGATGGGAGAGGGCATGGTTTTGCATGCTGCCTACATCCCACGGTGCTGCTTCATGGACCTGGGATGGGGACCCCTACTTTAATCAGTCCAGCTTATACCAAATGAGCATGCTCAGTCCTCATTGGCCTCTTTTAGTGATATCCTTTTCCCTCAACTTTTCCTTTTAAAATTATTTTTGTATTTCTGAAAAACCCAAGATTCCAAGGACAGCACTGATACCTTTCTCTTATGAGTGAACAGCATCTTTTCAGCAACCTGGAGCCAAAAGCATCAAAATCTGATTTATAAAAGTAAGGCTTATAATCAAATGATACTATTTCTACCACATGGTTTTCTGATTTCTCCTGCTTGAAAACAACCAGCATTTTAAGTCTATTGGGTACACTTAAATCTTAAGCAAAAAATTTTTTTTAAAAAGGTTTGAACTCTGGGACTCCCATGATCCACTAATACCATATAGTGTAGGAGATGATGTATCTCAGTTACATTGGTCTTGCAATTAAACAGAAAAGACAGATTAATATTTATTACTCCTATCAAAATATAATAAAATGTAAACTGCACCTGATTGCCAAAGTATAAAAGACGTTTACACTCATTACCTTTTATTCCAAGTTATAATTGACTTGGGTGTTTACAATTTGTTCAGTTTGGAACTTTATAAAAAGCATTTCTAAGTGACCATCAGAAAAGCTTCCTTTTTCAAAGTGGTGGTACAGGAGAGAAGCACTAATGACTTTGGACAGATATTCACAACATTTTATTTCACACAAGTCCTGTTCTACTTTGCATTCTTAAAACAAAAAAACTTCTGAGTTTAGATAAATTTATGAACATTAAGTTGATTTGCCATTAGATTTCATTGTTGAACATTCTCCTAAAATGTGCTGCATGATAGCACAAAACAAAACCCAAAACCCAAACAATCTGTATTCACTTCAAACTTTATTTTCCAGAGTGAGGGGGGTGGGAAACCATCTACTGTCTTTCAGATTACGCATTCACTATACTGAATTTGAGATTATGACTCAGAATACAGAAATAGCCTATTTTGTTAGAAACTATTTTTAAAAAAGTTTTGGTTTTAGAATTGGGTTTGCCATAGCAATCAATACTATAACTGGAAACAAGCATAGTGCAAATCTTCTTTAACATGGCTTCCTTTGGAATGTGCTAAGCAGAATGAACTAAAAGGGCTGGGAAAATATTTCAAATTCCTCACCACTATCAGCACACTTTCGGAGTCCAAGGTTTTTCAGTCTTTTTTTCCCCCAGTTATTTTCACACGGAAACAATAAACATCTTCTTGTACTAAAGTCTATGAATTCTAATACAAATCAGTTTTATAATTATTCTGAGTTTGTTTTCATGAAAATACTACGCAGGTATGTTCATAATGAGTAGGAAAGATGTATCTGCTCCTCATATAGCACAGTAATAGAAGAGAGAAGCATATATTCCAAATTTGAATACAAAAATCATATTTTAGGTCTTCATTTTGGAACAAATCAAATTCTCAAGTGTTATTGAATATTCATTCCTTAAAAGAATAGATCAGAAACATCTTTCATAAAAGTAGCTGTGCAGGTAGTCCTCTACTTACAACAGTTTGTATAGTGACCATTTGGAGTTACAACAACCTTGAAAAAAGTGACTTATGACCATTTTTCACATTTAATATTGTTGTAGCATCCCCATGTTCATGTGATCAAAATCCAGACACTTGGCAACTGACTCATATTTATGACGGTTGCAGTGTCCCGAGGTCATGTGATCACCTTTTGCAACCTTTTGACAAGCAAAGTCAACGGGGAAGCCAGATACACTTAACAACCATGTTACTAGCTTAACAACTGCAGTGATTTACTTAGCAACTGTGGCAAGAAAGGTCATAAAATGGGGGGAAACAGTCAACTGTTTCATTTAGCAACAGAAATTTTGGGCTCGATTATGGATGTAAATCAAGGACCTGTACAGCCACAATACAAAGAATACAGTAATTAAGTAAAACATTACATGACGGTGCCCAACTTATGTCAGTTTTGCTGAGGTCATTAAGCACAATGTTATATGACCACAACTTACAACTTCCTGCAGTTTCCCCACTGATTGTGCTTGCCAGAAGCCAGCTGCCCAAATGGTGATCACGTGACCACAGGATGCTATGAAAGTTAAATAAATTCACACAGGTTGCCAAGCACCCAAATTGTAATCACATGGATGCTGTGACCATCTTATGTTTGAAGGTCATAAACTTACTTTTTCAGCACCATCGTAAGTTGGAATGGTCACTAAACAGGACAATCATTAACCAAGGATTATCTGTAATTGAATGTGGATCTCCTCTGATATTGTGGATTCTGTACCTCATTGATGGGTTTTGTTTTTTCTGAAATGCAATGGTTTGGTTGAATCCACATACTGTACTACACTATGGATTTCTGTTAACTATAGCTTGAGTAAATTAAACTAAAACATGCATCTAAAAGGCCTGTGAATCAGGTCTTTTGGATGCATTTGACAGATCTACCAAAGCAGAGATGTGGCTTTTTGATAGGAAAGAAAAATCTGCACAATCTCATAGCAAGACGTTAGAGGAAACCACCAATTACATAATACCATTTGTTGGGAAATATGGTCAGGCAGAACAGCAGCAGCACCCAAACTGCTTTCTGGGGGCAGTCAAAGCTCTCTTAAAGTATTTGGTTCAGGAAATTATCCTATAAACTTCTATTCTCCAGATAGATTCGTTTTCCTTGCAACACCAAATTGCGAAATGCAGAGCAGCCTTCGTAGGTCTTTGAAGAGCCTGACTGGTCTTCGCTGGATGCATTGGGACAACCGTCCCTATCATCCGCAGCAGACAAAAGCTTACTGAGTGTGATGGGAACGATAATGCTGGGTCGTGTAAGACTAGAAGCCAGGAAACAAAAGAGGGAAAGGAACGCTTTTGTCTGCTGCGGATGATGGGGACGCTTGTCCCAACGCATCCAGCGAAGACCAGTTAGGCTCTTCAAAGCATTCAGAAACAGCTTCAACCTGCCTCCCTCTTGGGCCAAGGCCAGGTAAACAACGACTCCGCCTCTGCCGGACAACCCGCCAAGACCGGAGATCGGCCGAGGTTTTGCAGGATCAGAAGATCGGCCGGGGACGCACGGCGACCGTTCAACCCCCCCCCCTTTCCTGTTCGACTCAACGCCCTTCTCCAGCCGCCACCGCCATGCCAGCCGCACCCTGTCCGGACTCGCTGCCAAGAGAAGGCAACCTCCGATTCCGGCCAACGAGACCTGCCCAGCCTTTCCTGCTCTCCGCTCAAAAGTAACCGAAGCCGAATTTCACACCACAGCGGGAAAACGGGAGGGGCGGGAAGGGGGAGGGGGGGCTAGAGAATCACACGGGAAACGGCAGCCTTCCCCCTTCGCATCCTTTATTCCAGCTCCCTCTTGCAAACGAGTCGGCCCTCCAGCCAAACTATTCCCGGTTTCTCTCACCTCGATTCTAACGGAAGAAATTCGGCGCCGATGGATCGCGGTAACAGACGAGCGGCCGTTCAAAGCAAGGAAACGAACAGTCTCGGCACTTCCGGAGAACGCAACGGCGGGGGAAACTATTGTCGCGTTGGAGGAGGAGGTCGGGGAGCAAAATAGAATTAGACGGTGCAGTCAGTGAAAAAATATAGCCTGTTACTGATAAGACAGACATTAACGGAAGATTTTATTTTCTTCTAAAGTTTAGATACGTGCTGGAGCCCAAAAATTTCCCAATAGCAAAGGAGCGGTTGGTCCAATATCTCCCTCCGTTTTTTATTATTGTTTTGGTACAGCCCGGTCTGCTCACCGCATTCCAGGAGACGGGGTGTGGCTAAAGTGGGAAGGAGAACTTGGGGGCGCATGCGCGAGTGCGCCTGATGACCTTGTAAGGGAATTGAAACTTTTCCTGTTCAGCCGTAGAGGGAAGGGCGCTGATGACGTCCGGAGGTTCGCGCGGGTCAAGCTGACGTGTTTCAAGTCGCATTCCCTAGGAGGGGGGAGGGGGAAGGGGGAGGGGAGTGCAGCTTTAACTGAACGGAGCGGGAAGCTCCTCTTGGGGGATTTTGAGCTTTCCCGCTTTTGAGAGATCTTCCTTCCATCCTAGGAGGTTCCCTCGGCTGTTCGCAGTTTTTTTTTTGGATATGGGAAACTTGATCCAAGGGATGCCCCATAAAATGACTATAACTGTCTGTGGCTCCTGATATATGTAAGCACAATACGAAGAGTCGTTCTTTTAAAAAGTTAAGATATAAGACGTCCAGATGTATAGTAGAAGCACGCTAATCAATCTGTTCTGTTTTCGGCATCAAGCGGTCTTTTTTACCAGAGATATTTATGGTCAGCTCAAGGTGGTGAATGCACCTAATCCTCCTTTTTCCTATTCCTTTCCCCACAACAACAACCCTGTGAGGTTGGCAGGGCTGAGAGAGTGGTCCAAAGTCACCCTTGCAGCTTGCGTGTCTAAAAGAGGCCACTAGGTTGCTATCAAATCAAATCAACCTTTATTGTCAAAGTACAACATGTGTACAATGAGATTGGCTAAGCCTCCCTTTGTGCACCCCCCCACACACACAACTCACAGTGACAACAAACACACAATCTTATTACACCACGTGAACTTATTGCACAACGTGCCGGCCCCGCAAGTCTATCATACATGGAGTTATTTCCCACTCAGGAGTCTGACAGCCCATGGGTAGAAACTGTTCTTCAGCCAGTTGGTGCTGCTGGCTATGCTTCTATGTCTCCTGCCCGATGGTAGGAGAGTAAAGAAGTGCTGACCAGGGTGTGAGTCGTCCCTGAGGATTTTCCTCACTCTTCTAAGGCAGCAGGCCCTAGCGATATCGTCTAGTGGTGTCAGGGAACAGCCCACGATGTTTTGTGCTGTGCTCACCACCCTCTAATGTCTTTCTATCCGCGGCTGTCAAGCCAGCATACCACACCATAATGCAATGTGAGAGGACGCTTTCTATAGTGGACCGGTAAAAGAAGGTCATCAGTCGTTGTTCCATTTTGTTCTTTCGCAAGACCCTAAGGAAGTGGAGTCTCTGTTGGGCCTTTCTGGCCACCTGGGTTGTATTGATTTTCCAGGTGAGATCTTCACTGAGGTAGACTCCCAGAAATTTAAAGGAGGAAACTCTCTCCACAAAGCCCCCCTGATGTAAAGTGGGGCAGGTTCCTCTCTTTTCTTCCGGAAGTCTAACACCATCTCCTTTGTCTTGCCGATGTTCAGGTGCAAGTTGTTTTCTAGACACCATGAGGATAGTTTTTGTACCTCCCCCCGTACGCTGTTTCGTCTCCACCTGTAATAAGACCCAATACGGTGGTTTCATCTGCGAACTTAATGATCGCAGTGGATGGGTCAGACGATACACAATCGTGTGTACAGTGACTACAGGTAGGGACTGAGCACACAGCCCTGTGGCGAGCCAGTGCAAAGCTTCAGGGAGGTGGATGTGACAGACCCGACCCTCACTGTTTGTGGCCGGTCCCTCAGAAAGTCTTTGATCCAGTCACAGATGGAGGGGGGGAAATCCAAGTCAGTCAGCTTTTCGATAAGGATGCTCGGCAGAATAGTATTGAAAGCCGAGCTATAGTCAATGAAAAGCATCCTAACATAGGTTTCTCCAGATGGCTCGCTACAGAATGTAAGGCAGTAGCTATGGCGTTGTCTGTCGACCTATTCCCCCTGTTGGCAAACTGATGTTTGTCAAAGTCCGGTGGGAGGCATGTCCTAAGGTGTTGGAGAGCCAGTCTTTCGAAGCATTTCATCACTACAAACGTTAATGCGATAGGTCTGTAGTCGTTTAGGCAATTAATTGATGTTTTCTTCAGGACTGGGACAATAGTAGCTGCTTTCAAGCATGATGGAACACAGGCCATTTGCAGGGAGATGTTAAAAATCCTTGTCAGGACCCCTGCTAATTGATCGGCACAATTCTTTACCACTATCCCCAGCACCCCATCTGGGCCTGCAGCTTTGCTGGAATTCACAGCCTTCAATACAGCTTTCACTTGATATTCGTTTAGGGTGAGTGGCTGGGATAGGCCAATCACATAACCACTCCACCACACTGGCTGTCTTATCTATGTTTTTGGACATATAGCTGTTGACACTTTAATGGCTTTTCTCCCCCAGAAATTCAATTGGTATTTTATCAGTTCTTGGAAATTACTTATTTGACAACCTGTCATACGTCAGTTTCCAATGGAGTCAGTTCTTCAATATATTTTCTTTCCAAATGTTTCTGTCATAGTCCCTTTAGAGTTTTAAGTACAATCTCTAAATCTTACTCTAACCTTATTTCCATTATAGATGCTTTGCCTGAGTACTCTTGATTAATCCTATTTACTGTAGCTATAAAATTTCCTATGATTTTGCTAATCACTCATTTTCTGGTTATCCTTTATCTTTTCACATTGTGGTTAATATATCGTTCGTGTCAGTGATGGGATTCAAATAATTTAACAACCAATTATCTGCCTTGCCTTCCCTCTGCCTTGGCCGGGGTGGGCTCCTCGGGGATCGGCAGGAAGTCCCCGTGGGGGTGGGGGCAGGAGGTCCTGGTTGGGGAATTGCTGGAGGTCCCAGCTGGGGGGGGGAAGGAAGGCACGGTTGGGGGAGCTGCAAGAGTCTTGGACTGGGGTGGGTGCAGGAGGGTCGGAGGGGTCAGCAGGTGTCAGCTGGGGGAGAGGTGAGGGGGTCCAGCTGGGGGGCAGGAGGGCTGGGATGCCTCCACAGAAGAAAGCCGTCGGCCGAGCCTCTCATCCACACTGTGATTACATAGGTTTGCGTAGAAGGGGCGCCGGGCTGGAGGGGCAGCCGGTAGGGGGGATTGGAGCCACTGCCGTCTCCCTTCCACAGCGCAACATCTGCCAGGGCGGCAGCAGCCAGTGCATGAGATCCGCTGCCCCGTTGGGCTTCTGAGGTGGGGCTGGATGTGGCCAGCTGGCAGTGTAGGTGGCTCCAGACCCCTGGCTGCCTCTCTTTCCTCCTGCTTCTCTGCGCAGCCAACCAGTCTCGGAGCAGCAGAAGCAGCAATAGCCTCCGCCCCCATCGGAGCCACCTGTCCCGGGGCCATCTCCGCCCTCGCCAATGGGTTTCCGTCACTCCTCTCTTGGACTTTTGGGGAGGTTTTTTTTTTTCTCACCTGGAAGGAAGTTGAATGAAAACCAGACATGTTCTGGAAAACACAGATTTATCATAACAGGTTCGCCAACCTCAACAAAAAATTAGGTATTGGTTCTCCCGAACCGGTATGAACCGATTGAATCCCACCACTGGTTCATGTATTTTCTATATTAGCAATGTGCCTTCACCAGTCAGATAATGCCTTACTGTTTCATCTGTCTTTCTTTGCCTATCATAAGATAAGATAAGATAACCTTTATTGTCATAACGGCACACATCAAAAATGAAATTTAGTTGCCCCCTCTCAAAGTGAAACACATACATGACACACACCTAAACATACTATACCCCACATATGTATAGATATGATAGCTTTTTCTGGAAATCACCGGGGACTATAATCTGAAGATATTCCTTAGAGGCGGACATGACTGGGCAAGGGGAAACCTTTACCTTTATAACCTTTATGTGTATTTCCCCTCAGCTTCTTTTTCTAGCTTAAATACATATTTACAATACTGTATTCCTTTCCCCTGAGGATCTGCTTCCCATTTCACATGATAAAGGGTGGGGCTGGGGGAAACTTTTCCTAAACGTTTCCACCATGCCTCAATCAAGTTCCTCCACATTCATTTGAGGAATCCTGTCTGCCCAGTTAGATCTCCCATTAGCTCTGGCAGGAGAGGCATGGTCTAGTCCTGTCTACAAGGGAATGCCATCTGTCAGGGACTAGGAAGAGAGCCTAGTCTTTTATAAGGCTTTAAATATGTGATTTTATTCAATTATTCAGTGTTGATGAAACAAAGCCCTCCTCTTCCATACCAGTTATTTTTTAAGAATACTCATGTAGTTTGCTTTCAAAATTCCAGCACACCAAACTAGCCCATCAACTCATCAGTAACTGTAAATCCAGAGATTTAAAGGCGCAAGAGCTGGTAGTTATGCTGAAAAATCTCATCCCATTTTCATGGGCTATACAAATTTGATTGATGGAAATCATAGTGTGACAGAGCAATGAATATCTCAATTGTTTTCTTTGACTATGAAATCATTACCTAATTTACTATAATCATTTTTCTGAAGTGTATAATGATTAAAATAATGTTACTGTCTAGCTAAATTACATGTTGGCAAGTGTACTGACATGATTCCATTGGATAAGTCTGTCATCCAAACACTATGATTTTAAAAGACTGGCAACAGGAAGCAGTTGACAATCATTTTAAGTAATTTTGGGGAGCAAAAGACTGTTTTAGAAGCTATATTTGAAGTTATTTTTATTTTTTTTACTATTTGAAAGAAAATTAGGGAATTTTTAAAAATTAATTTAAAAAATCAGATCAGTTCCCTACTATTTTACATATATCAACCTATAAGGCAAATCATCATGTATTTACAAGGAATTATTTTCAAGTTAAATGTAGATAGGATTCTACATTTATATACATTTTATCCAGTATATAAAGAATATACTGGAACATATAACTCATATATAAAACTTAGATAAAACTCTCGTAGTTAATGGCAGCATTGTCAAATACCAATAATATTCCCCAAATACAGTTCTTAGTCAGAGAGAAGGTTGATTGAAAACCACAAATGTAAATATTTAACTAATGATGCATCATATGAAACAGTAATTCCCAGGATCTAGAAACCTGGGAATGAATTTCATGTGGTGAGCTATACTAGTTTACTAGTTATACTATGACCCTTTAAAAAGAAAATAGGTTCACAAAATATTCAAATAAAGCAATTGAAGGAATCTTTATAAATTTCATCTGTGATTATAATCATACATGTAATATGCTAAGAGTGGGCCCCTAAATAAAATGGAAATATTTTGCTAATGAACATGAACAGTCTCCTTCCTAGATCAAAATGTCTTTACTAAATGCCCCTAAGTTTGTTTTCCAAAAAATATGTATTCAATAGTTTGAAATGTTACATTTTAGAAACATTCCTATTGCAAGTTAGTACAAATTTTGAAGGCCTTCCCAAATATTTCATACTGAGATTATTATTATCTATTCTACCATTACAGAGGAAGGACCAAATATGTTATTTAGTTATTTAATCAAATTTCAAGGATGCTTGACTCCAGTTTTAAACATTCATTTGTGTTTTACAGTAGACATTAAAGCATTTGTCAAACAAACTTCATTAAATTGAAGTCAGCTATATAAATAGAAACACGAAGAGATGGAAAGTATACTATATGGAAATAAAGATGACATGAGAGGTTAATACTCTTGTTTATATCATGCCAGCTGTTTTTTTTAATACTCTTGTTTATATCATGCCAGCTGCTTTTTTTTTATTAAAAGTTTTTTTTTAATGTAAAAGGTTAGCTAAATCAGTTCCCCAAGGTTTCATCAGTGTTTATTTTGCTAAAAACCCAATAAAAGAGACTCAACTAAAGGTAGTCCTAAGGTTACGATGACATTTGGAATTGGAATTTCCATTGTCACTAAATGATGTCATAGCAATCTCAGCAGTCTTTTTTTTAATTATGCATTTTATTAGATTATAGAATAAAATACAAAGCAAATATAGGACACAGTGAGGATGGAAAAGAGGAAAGGAAGGTGAAGGAGAGAAGGGAAAAAGAAAAAAAAAAGAGATTGACTTCCGACTCCCGCTGTTGCAGTAGAATAAAATATTATCATCGAGGCTCAACTTTTTACTTTTCCATAATAGTATAAACTAGCCATTTCTATAACAACAAATCAATCTAATCAGTAAAATCCAAAATCAAAGTTTCATTTTTTTCCACCTCAAGCACAAAGTCCAGAAGTGGTCTCCACGTAGAAACAAAAGTACTTATATTCTTTTGTTTAATCAAACAGTCAATTTAGCCATGTCTGCCAACTCCATCAACTTCTGTAGCCATTCGTCCATAGTGGGAATCGAAATGTCCTTCCATTTTTGTGCATACAATAGTCCTGCTGCCGTCAACATATATAAATAAGATCAGAGTTCCAATTGTTTTTTCCCAAGTCTTTTTTCCATTAAGCCCAGAAGAAAAGTTACTGGTTTCATCTTTATCTTTACTTTAAGAATTTTCTGTATTAAAATATGAATCTTTCTCCATGCCATGCTTTATTGAATGTCCACCATAAGCCTCAGCAGGCCTGGTTGCTATCATAATCCCAGGATTGTGTGGGTCATTAAGTGAGAATCTCATGTGACTGCAATGTGGGAAAAAGTGAAATCCCAGACAACCAGACCAGTAGGTCACGCATGTGTGCATGTGCTCAGATGCTGTGGGGAGGTGCTCTGGAGTGTGGGTGCTGCATCTGGGAGCTACTGAATGTGGTTGGGTGTTTGGGGCAGTGAGTGCTGTGTTATGGAACATGAGTGGGTGCGGTGTGGAAAGAATCTTGTCCTTTCCATCTTTTCTATCCAAGCAGGAAAGGCAAGCAATGATCTCCCAGTGGCTCTTTTTTAGGGATGTTTATTTCTTCATTGGTCCCTGTGCTTTCCTTTGCTTTCTCATCCCTTTCCCATATTAATATTAAAGCAAACTCTTTCTCCTTTCCCCTTAATGTAGCATGGTTGATCTTATGCTACAATAATCAAAGCAACAGCAGAACAAAGTGCTCTTTGGTTCCTAAATTCCTCTGTAGATCCATGGAAACTTTGTACAAGGAAGAACTGATAGTTCAGCTTCACAGAAATAAAGTAGGAATGTTCCTATTTTACAGTTTAAAGGTGCCTAAAAATAAAAAAAGAAGAAGTGAAGCTTTGCAGTTATGTGGGCAGGAGATGGGAAAGCAAGAAATTTTTGCTTTGCCATGTGAGCAGAAACTGAAAGAACGCCTTGGAGATGTAAGGGTTGAATGAGATATGATCTTCTAGGCTTCGGGTAGTTCATTGATTTAATGAGACAGTGTTGGATCAGCTGCAAAATCATTTTAAAAATGTGGGGGGGGGGGGGAAGCCAGCCGGATAAACTTACTGGACCAGCCACTGGAAGAATTATCACTGCAGCATAGTGCCCTGACATATTTAATCAGATAGTTAAACTCAATAATGATGATAATGATTATCACAATTATGATCTACTTCAATGTATCTGTCTTTCAGAGTATGTGTTCCAGATCTAGTGTTAGGAGGTACTGTCAAGGTGTTTTGGACTTGACAGTTTAGAAAATAATTTCAAATATATCCTTCTGAGATGAAATTTTTTTTAAAAGCAGGAAATAGCTGAATTTTGCCTAATTACAAATAAACCGTCCAGCCTTTGATTTAATGCTTCTAATTTGTTTTTATTCCTAATGAAATTGTTTTTCTTGATACTATGTTCTTAATTTGAAACCTTATCTTAACAGATACTGTGAACCTCAGCTTTCACACTGAAAAAAAAGATATTAAAATCCTAGTAAGGATTTTAGTTCTGTTCTGTAAGCCATTGTCATTATCATTTCGGCACTACTGCATAGTACCAAGCAACAATCTTTTTATTCTCCTTCTTGTGCTGACCAACATTTCCTCCAACCAACTAATAGTATAATGCCAAAACCAGAAGGCAGCCAACTTTTCACTCCCATCCTTGCTCTTCTCTGTGCAGGCTTACCTGTATACAGTAAGGGATGGAGAAAGAAAAAAACAATAACACAAGATCACTGTTAGAGGAGTGCCAAAGCTGTTCATCTATTTGGCTGGGAGGAATTGGGGAAATCAAAGCACTATGACATCTTGGGAGGGAAGGGGAGAATCTTAAAAAAGAAGCAGCATGAGGAGGGAATCCACACTGTCAACTTGAGGAAGTACTGCAAAAACAATGATCACAGAAGCTTCCCTGATGCACACGTCAAATCGATTAACATCAGAGTTAATTGGTTCTGCTCTCTGAGACAACTAGGAAACCCGCAACTTTGTGAAAACACAGTTTCCCAACATTGTATATGAAAGGAGATGTAGATATTTGTCACCAACTGATTTAGCTAAAATCCAATTCTATTCTAGATGGATGTATTAGTGCTATCACATTTCTAAATTAGATTTGTTTTTTAAAAAAGTAACACAACCACATTTACGTTGTTTTAAGCTATCAGAAAGGATTTAGTTATGATTGGGAGACAGAAAAGTTGTAGCTTAAAGCTGCTGTCATCATATATTTGCAGAAAGATTGTGAGCGTTCTAGCTCCCTCTTTGCTATTGCTATTTTTAACAGCCTTCGCAGCCATAAAAGGTTGCGAGTGTTGCTTTCACATTCCAGTGACTGCTGGCATTATTTTTGTTCTGGACTTGGGAGTCCATCCTCAACACAGGTCCTGTCTTCTACTTCGCTGGACTGATCTTTAAGTTGGATTTCTCTCTTCCTCTCATTCATCCACATACAAGATTGAAATACTGTAATCTGGCTTCTGGTAAGTTTACAGTGTTCATAAATATTGCTCAAATGTATTTGCTATGTATGTTAAACTGTGGACAAAATGCCACTTTTTCTTTCATTTCTAATTCTAATGCACAGATGATTGTTACATTTGCCCAATTATTATGAGTTTAGCAGTAGGCCGGGAAATTTCTGGTAATTGTGATAATAGGCCAAAGGAGTCTTAAAGCTAAATAATAGAAAATCTTAGCATTTTACCAATTTAGCTATTAAAATCTTTCAAATATTTTTCATATTAGATATAATGGCTGTAATAAAGAGATTAGCTGAGCAACAAGTATCCTCTACACTTTTGGATTTGTGTTATGAGAAATTTCAATTCTTTTTCAGATTACTAAAGTGCTAATCTTCTCTTACACAGAGATTTCAGTATACTTTTAAAATAGATATTATTGTCATCCATGCAAATATAAGAAGTTTTATAATATCTTGTTAGCACTGATATTTTCTATCTTATGTTTTGGTGAATATAACTATGTCAACCAGTAGTTGTTTCTTTACTGAAAGAAATTCACACTCTTTAAAAAAATTTTTTTTTACTAAACTAAAATTAACAAAATAGATAATAAACTCATCTAATATGTAAAAGGCTGGTGAAAGCGATATATCAACATTTCCCCCCTAAAATATTAAAGAGAGTAGGCTAAAGAAACTCTCAAGAGTTTCACAAACCAGGATTAATGTAAGAAAAGGGCCCATATTGCCACACCAGAAAGGACAGCAGAGCATCTTCAAAAGGCCTTCTTCCAACTGGATAGGTGTATAATCAGAGAAGCAGTTCCTTGGATAGTTTCCATTGTTTGAAGAATTGGATTATCAGTATTTGTTGTTGGGTTGTTGTTTTTTTTGCCATACATGGAAAATTAACTTAATGTCCATTAAATCGTACAAAGATGTTTTGAAATCCTTTCTCACAAACCTGTTATATATGGTAAACCTGATGGCAATGCGTAGAGTGAATAGTATTTTTAAGCAATGGTCCACAAGCAGGAAAGACTGAAATGAAGGTCAAGAGGCTTAAAAATGTGTGGGATGACATTTTATGTTGGAGTCAATACATGGCTCTTGAACAAAATCATAATTAATAAATCTTCAGCTCCGGAGGCCAATGAATAAGAAGAGACTATTAGTTTCCATTCATCTGGATTAATACTCATAAAAGAAAACCAACAGTTACAAAAATAATAAATAAATCACAGTTAGAATGGTGAATATTTTAAATGTAAACTTTCCCATCCTGCTTCTTCGTTTTGCAATAGCTAATCACTGAAAAGCTTATCTTTTATGGGAGCTGCTTTTTTATGTTAAGCTTTGATTTAATAGGATTTTACATTAGATTAAATAGGTATTTTGTTTTATTTTTAACCAATATCCATTACCAGTTTTTTTCCCCACAGAAACACGTTCAGATTTCAGAATCTGCATGTTTAAAAAATAATGGATGTTCATAAATATGAAATGAAAAGTATTTTTCATGTAACTGGAATTCTTAAGGCATTATTTGTGCACATTCTAAAATTTATTTACATCCCTGTGAATATTTTGTCCTAAACTCTGATATTGTATAATATTGTTAGTGTTTTTTATGTTGTATCCTGGTGGCAGAACTTTTTGGATAAATTCATGGAGAAATATTCATTTGATGGTTTTGCTAAAACATAAAACATATTGTATGAATTGAGAATAACGACTAACTAGTTATCCTTTTTCTTTTGACAGTTTATCCAAAGTGTGAATTGAGTTAGGAGAAATCCAAAATGTCTTTACCATTCTATCAGAGGCATCATCAGCATTTCGACCAAGCTTATCGTCACAAAGAGCTAGAATCCACACTAAGTCAATATCAGAAAGAAGAAAAGCGCAAGTCTGCAATTTATACACATGGCTCTACTGCCTACAGTCACAGAGGTGCATCAGCTTACCGTCAGGAGTCAGCTTTTTCTGATAAAAAATCCACAGAAGCCAGCCAAGAATTATCAGAAGCTCATGCCCATAAATCTGCAGCTCACAGTAAACGATCTGCAGCTTACAGTCTAGGATCTGAGTTGGTCAATAAGACAGCTGAAGCATATCATTGTGGATCTGAATTGATCAACAAGAAAGCTGAAGCATATCGTCTTGGATACAATACATACAGCCGCGGGTAGAGTAAAATCCAATTTTATGTAGTATGGTAGCTTTCCATCCATTTTCATTTCCTCAGAATCAAATTTTGTGATCATAAATATTTTTGGGAACAATAAGCTTTCTCAGATTACCATTTTACAAAATGTTTCTTTCTGTTTTTGTATACCTTAAATGTTAATTTGGTTTGTAAAACCATTTATGTGCCTTGATGTACATTACAATGGATGGTATATTATCAGAGTCAAAAAGCAATCTGTTGACAGCACTTTAACCAGTTATGTAGTGTGTGGGTTTGAGTGAGGAAGTGGAGAAACATTACTCTTCTTAGCCATTTTTTCCCTTATTCAGAGCACTCAGCACAGCTGCTTTTCTGGCTATGGAAAGAAAGGTTATAAATCTTCCTCTGGGTGGAAAAGTAATTTAGTCAAATATTTGATTATAAATAAAATAGCTGGAGGGGAAATTTTCTGCTTAGTGGTTCTCCTGTATTCTAGCTCAGACTCATAATCTCACTGCTGTTTTTCTGAAGGAGAAAAATATTACAGGAATGTTGCATATACTTTTTGTATTATGCTTATTTTGGCTTTGAATTCATAAAATTTAACACTGTGATTTATTCTATAATGTTACAGTCAGAAAAATTAAAGACAATTCCTCTGTTGGTGTTGTTAAAGAAACACAAATAAAAAGAAGAAATTGAACTTAACTAATGTTTGAATTATATCAATGACTGTCGATGACTACAGTCGTTTTATCTAAAGATGAGGAAAGACAAATTGTTTTTTTTACTGTTACTTGAGTTCATACTTTATTCTGATAATTTGGTGCTAGCAGTTGAAATCCAATACAATAAGGAAATACAATGCAAGTGTTCAATCTCTCAGCAGATTTAAAAGAAAAAGATTTTTTCCCTGAAGTGATTAACTTATTTGTTATAGATGGATTTAGGCTTAGGTAAGCCCAGTATCGACCTGTATAATTGGATTATTGATGCCGTTAAAGATATCATCACATTTATTATTTAAGTAGCTGTGTTATTTCAGCTTGAAAATAGTTTTAATGGTAGATGCACAAAAAATACCTGGATTATTTAATAGCAAGAATTTGTGGCTAGTTTAGTTTATACGATTATGTGGCAAGAAAGATAGGAAGATAAATTCCTTACTTGCAGTCCAAATATTATTATTCGTTCTTCATGTCTTTTATTTCTAAACTTTTTTGCCCTGTTGTAGAAATATTTCTTTTCTTCTGTAATATAAACATTCATTTAAAAAGTGTTAGTTTTGGGTTGTTACAGTAATTTCTTGATCATATGGCCAAATATTACAATATTTCTGTGCTTTGGCCAGAGGGGAAACCCCCAGTTCAGCAGACTGAATGTAACTTGAAGAAGTTCCTTTTGGCATGTCATGAACTAGTCATCAGCTGAGATGTAGAGAAAGAGAGTGAGGGGAATTTAGACATTTGACTCCTAATTAGTTTGTCCTGCAGGCTTAGAAGCAATTTACATTTTTCAGCTGCCTCATGGTGAATGTTTTAAATTGCTTGACTTGATAGATTTTATAATGTGGTGAGTAGTCGATGAGTAAAGCAATGGTTTCTGACTTTTAGAGGCCCGTGGCCCCATTTGAAGGCTTATCTTGTAGGAGTAATTCATCTGTTGGTATTACAAGTCTGCTGCCATTTCCTTTCCAGTTTGTCCAAAAGTAACTGTCAGGAAAAATGCCTGGTCCCAAAAGAAAATTTCTAAGAAGTTCAGTGCAAGACAGAGGTTGGCATTGTTGTTTCCCTTCCAAAACATTATTTTCTACAGTAACAGAGTCTGCCAAATATATATTTAATAGAAAGAGAGCTCAGCACAAATAAGAAAATCACCTTCAGGATACACTAAATAAAGAGGACTGTACTTAGACTTCAAAAGCCTTATTTGCCTTGTTAAAGTGCAATCAAACAATAATACATTAATACATTAATATTCAATGATAATATGTTCTATGTGCCTTTCCAGATCCCTGAACTTAACTTTTAGGAGTAACAGGAACAGTGGTGGGATTCAAATATGTGAACAACTGGTTCTCTGTGTGGATGCTGCTTCCAGAAGTCCATTCTGGGCCTGGGCAACAAAAAATTAGCTACCGGTTCTGCAGAAGTGGTGCGAACCGGCTGAATCCCACCACTGAACAGGAACCTCTCCATCCCACTTCTTTTTAAAAAAAAAAAACCACGTTTATTTGAATATTTGGCTTGCCCAGCTATAGTATACTATTCCTTTCCTTAGAATGTTTACAGCCCCATAGATTTTCCAATCCTAGAAAGATGATGGTTAGCTGGAAGACAATTCTTTGCTTACTATTAAAATCAATGGGACTTCAGTCATGAGTAACTTGTTTATTGATTTCCATGGAGCTGACTTTCTATCTCTTAGTAAGATTAATTGCAAGTTAGGAATCTAAATTAAAATATAACACACTAGATACATGTAAAAATTCAAAAGAAAAAAATCACAGTGGATCCATGATTTATTTATTTTTAATTATCTTATAAACTAATGAAAAACATAAACATTTGTTATATTGTGATAAATTGAATAGTGCTTAAGGACCTACAAATTTGTCTTTTATTTTACTGACAAAGGCTGACAGGGCTATTCATTAGAAAATTTCTGAAAATATTAATAATATTTATATCTGGATTATTAGGAATGAAAAAATAATTAAGTTTCTCAATTTTCAGAAACAGATTTCAAACTCTTACTCATCAGCTAAGAATATGCAACTAAGGTTCTGTAAAATAATATTTCCCCAGGGAAGTATCTTTCATTGCTCTCTCATTTCAAGGAGAGTTGTTTTATGTATTTTTCCAGTCCAAACCTAGTTCTTTCAAGTAGATTCCTGATTTTCAGGGATTGACAGGAGTGGTAAAATTTTATCTTTGTCTGGAAAAACAGATTTTTTTAAACCAGCTTTAAAATATTTGCACTTTCATGCTTCTCCTCTAGTGGAAATGTTGGTTACATTGTATAATGATAAAGATGCAATAGTACATTTAACTAGGCATCCTTGAAAAAAATAGGACTTCTTGGTAAATATATTTCAGTAATTTTCTCAGTTTGCCTGTCCTTTATAATTAGAATTATAAAAATTATTACAGATTGTAATTACCCAACAGAAGCTTGGGTAGAGATAGATTGGAAACTAAAGTATAAATATGAACAATGACATGGTTTTCACTACAAGCATATGCAAGCTTGCATCAGTAAAATGTTTTAAATTTTTGCCTTCAGAAAACATAGTGGAAATTAAAGAATATTGTAAAGAACTTGGTTATATCCAATTTTTCAGTATACTGTGCATTTATGATTTATCTCTGTAGTGCAAAATAATTAATTCATTGAAAACATAGCTTTGTATTTTTAAGACACTATATTTGTTTTGAGTATTCCCACATCAGTATTGAAAATTAAACTATGTAAATTATGTGTAGAGTGGGTACTCCATCCCTGATGCTGGGACTGAAGGCCTAGAAAGGGAAATGCTACAATATACACATTTTAATATAAAGTGTTGGAATCATGACTAAGTGATATGAATATATTATAAATATTGCTTATTACAATGTGTACCAAATATCTGTCAAACCGTTAATAAACTTTAAAAAAGTGAAGCAAGAGATCTATGCTTGGCCATCGTTTCTCCCCTGTAAATTTTACTCTCTGCCCAAACTATGCCTTGTGGTACAGAAATGGCAGCCAGAATCTACTCATGCAAGTTACTCATGTTTTATATATTTTTACATATATTTTTCTTGTAAGTTTATTTTGAGTGTCTCTTAAGAAATAATTCAAGACACAACAATGCTCAGAGCTGGCTTTATGCTAAATTCAATAAAACACTGGCCTAGGGTATCAAAAGTGGGAGGTACAATGCTGCCCCTCCATCTGAATCTTTATAAAAATAGAAATCTTTTAATTGGTAGGAGATGTCCTGAGGCCCATATACCCTGAAGCTGACACTGTTTACAATATCACTGTTTTTATTCCAAAACCCATCAAGAACAGTATAATCTATGATAGTCTTCACTTCTACTGATTGTAAAATGCTGAGACTAGGTTGCCAGGAATATCATTTAACAATTACCTTCATCCAAGTCTTCACACAAGTCCTGCACTGGAAGCAACACCTCCCTGCCTAACTCCATGCAAAACAGAAATAGAATAAACTACTTGCAGATTCCTTTTTCTGTTTTACAATATGCCTTCCAAATCAGGCATTTATGTAGTTTGCTTCTCATTTATTAGTATTACCTTGAGGCAGAATTCACATTTTATTACTACAAGAAATGTTTAAGCAGCAGTGAAATTATGTGTGAGAGAAAGGCAGAAGAAATAGGTGGCATATACGAATGTGGGTAAAAAATGAATAATATTGAATTTAGTAAGTAGGAAGGACAGTAATTAAGGCTGAAAATTCCAGAATTAACACAGTAGTTGCATAAAATCTGAGCTACGAAAATCTAGACTTGTAAATAGCGACAAAAAATAACCATAATTAAAAATACGTTTAATCTCTAAACATTCCATTTAATAAATACATATTAGCTTAGGAGGGATATATATTTTAAGTAGTATGTTATTTTTTATGCTTCTTTACTCTTGCTTTTCTTTCTTTTTTTCTACTGTTTTATCTATTTTTAAGACATGTAAAAGTATGTGATGGTTCATATGGAAAAATAGAGTTAAATTCTTAAATGTAATTAATTTTTGAGAAAATCTTAACCAGTAAGAATATCTAGAATTTGGTGGGAGAAACAAATTAAAATAAGGACTGTAACAGGATCTATGATAAGGCAACCAGAATGATTGGATAGAAAAGAAATATTATATTGATGTGATTATTATTTTTAGGACTATTGGGAAAAAATTATATATCTAATTGTTATTTATCAAAACAATAAGAATTGTATTAAGTCAATGTTTGCAAAAGAGGATATTTTGGGAAAAGAGGAAATCAACTAAAACTATTATGTGGATTATGGATTATAGAAATCAATTGTTAGTGATTGTTTTACAAATGTAACCCAGACAACACACTGTTCACCAATTCTTAAGTGATTTATATTTTTTTAAAAAAATCAATAAAATATATTACAAAAAAAATAGCGGCAAAAATACTGTAATCTGATTATCTGGAATTTTAAAGCTCAGATATGTTATACTATAAAAAAAATAAGAACATCGAATTCCATGAGATATTTCTGAGTTTAGGATTATTTTAATGTTGTATAGCTACCTGGAAAAAGCAACCTGGGCATAGGAATGAAAAATATATTGCTGAGTTAAAGACTATTAATGCCTTCTGACATCCTACTTCCATTGTGTTCAACTTGCATTACAGTAGATAACATTAAGGCAGATGTCTTTAAAAGTCTAATAATATGACTTTTCTTTCAGAAGTCTGGTAGAAGATCATACGCTAAAGTTGAGTCCTAAAGCAAAGAGAGCTAAGCAAAGTGTATTGTCAGAAGAAAAAGAAAACACTATTGTTGACTATGTTGTCCCTGTGTTCACTGGAAGGTATGTCTCTTTAGTGCTGTTTTGTGAATGGGACAAAAAGAATGACTGAGATAAAGAGTGAAGAAGATGTTTACAGCTTTATAATGGCTTCAATGCTAAATATAACCATATAATTAAATTCCTAATGATCTTGATATTGCACATATAAGTGCACAGATGGTGGGGTTGATTAAAAATATAATCTCCCTGACATTAGCCATCAATAGTGCAGTCCTATGTATGTTTCCTCTGAAGTAATTCTTGAGTTTTTATCCTTAAGAATCTGCTTATTCATATGTGGTATTTCAATTATGAATGAATAATTGAAAAGTAAGGGAATCAATAACATAGAGAAAACAGAAAGATAACAACACTACAGACTAAATACTGTCTTTTAAGTATTTCACTGTCCTGCATTTTCTGTGATATTTTTAATAGAAAAATTGAGACCTCTGTCAATATAAACATATTAGAAGATATATTTGAGTTGTATTGAGTTTAAACTTGAATTTAAGAGTTTTTATACAGAACCAAATTATAAAAGATTGATGGGTCTGAAATTTACAGAGGAGGCTATATTTTCGACAGAAATTGCTACTGAAATCTTGAATTCTTTAATAAGCAATATGATCAAATTTGCATTGTTTTATAATGACATTTTTAGGGAAAAAAGTTCTTAAAATTATGCAAATAGCTAAGAATTCTAATTTAGGTCAGAAAAGATCTGTCTTCTGTATATTCAATTTAGAATTATGTTAAATCACTATATTCATTATAATACAAGAAAAGCTGTCTTTTGCTTTTTCATACATGCCACACATATATATTGTATTCGTCTCATTTGTTCTATTTTTTTATTGTATATAATTGAATAAGAAAATATTGCAGTAGTATCCAAGATTATTGGACCAAAAACCATTTATTTAATGGTTAGACCTACCTGAACAACAAGCAGGTTTTTCAAAATCATTTAAATTTGTTCAGTACATATTGTAAATAGAGAAATAGCAATAGCAATAGCATTTAGACTTATATATCGCTTCACAGTGCTTTACAGCTCTCTCTAAGTGGTTTACAAAGCCAGCATATTGCCCCCAACAATCTGGGTCCTCATTTTATCGACCTCGGGAGGATGGAAGGCTGAGTCAACCTTGAGCCGGTGAGAGCTGGTGAGAGTTACTGAATGGCATCATCTGAAAGTATAACTATTATTATGCTAATATTCCAAAGGTATCGTTCAGTTATCTGATTTTATATGTAAACCTGCCATTCTGCTCTCTCTGGCTAAAGATTAAAGTCTTTAAGGATTGCATTCAGGATCAGCCTAAACATTTGGCACTTCATCTCAAGAAAGTTTTCTGTATCTCTTCTAATTGCTCAGTGTTTGAATGAATGTTTAGAATGACATGGATAGCCATTTCATAACTTTGATATTCAGAATGAGTATATGTGTCAACTATATAGTGATAAATTGTGTATGTGGATTTTACTGCAATACAGACACATTTCAATGAACTGGCTTTGTGTTAAAAAATATTGATAAAGAATGAAAAGACTACAACATTGGATATACAGATGAATATATATATACATGTGAAGATTTGCTTATACTCAATAACTGCAGCTGCTAACTGAAAAGCTAAATAAATAGCCCATTACTCTTGCCTTTTCCAATCCCAGGTGCTAGCTTTCTAAACAACTGCTTGCTGCATTCAAAGTTTAGTCTTCATTATGATTTATATTGTGGAAGTATATTACTTTGATACTGAAATATATGTATACCAGATGTAAAAGTCTAATAGCTATAATGTTTTTAAAAAGAATCAAGCTAGTTTGATATACAGTAGACTTTCATAACATTGGCGTTTTGTACAAGTATTGGTATCTTTTCATATTTACCTTTATTTTCTTAAGCTGAAGAGACAATAAGATGATAATTAATATTTTTCAAGAAAATTGTGTAAAACAGCTTCTCCACGCCACAGCATATTATGCAGAAAATTGGGCTAAAATTTGTATCATCCACAAACTTCATTCCTAAGTCTTACATCAACAGCACAAATTAGGAAAAATTGATGTGGAAAGTCCATTGCCTAGATACATTCAGTGAACTATATTTAACTGATTTTTGTTAAGATTTACATAAAATGTCTTATTTTCCAGTATGCAATGGATTTTTTTTAATTATTGCAGAGAAAACTATATTAGTGGAATTACAGATAAAGAAGAAGAAAGAATTAAGGAAAGTGCTGCTTATATTGCCAGAAGGAATCTTTTTGCTACTGGGGAAGGGATTACTGCAACCAAAAAGAAAATTTCCTCTTCTGTAGAAGAAGAAAAACATGAGAAAAAATCAAGAAAAGTAGTCATACGGGAGACAGCTGAAAAATTGGCTTTAAAAAAAACGGTATTAAATTACTCATTCATTAATGTGATAATGAAGTGAGGCTTTGTTGTTGTTTACTGTTGTTAAAAAATATCAAAATACAGGACATGGTTACAAAGGTAAGCCATTATTAGTTATTGTACATCTCTTTGATTAAAAGTGGGGGGGGGGATTAAACATTATTTCTGAACCATTATAACTTAAAACATTTGGCAGGGTTCAGTATCTAAATATGAAATGTAGGATATATTTTTCAGGTACTGCTTCTGTTTCTCTACAGATAAAAATGATAGAATTATACATCTATAAGGGCTGGGCAGAGTACGGATCCTATCTGTTCTCTCCGAGAAAAACTCCAGCATCTTTCTTGGCACCTGTTGAAGGGCAAGAATGTAGAAGGATCAGTTTCCCATTCCCAGTACTCTCTTTGTTTAAATAAAAGGAATTCCCTCCTGTTGAAGCCAATAAATAAATCAATGCCAGCTCCAGAACTGCTGTAGACTGTTTTTTCACTTGGAGTGTGAGTGAGCATACCAAAAGGATTTTGCAACCAGCAGATCTATTCTCCTAACTGGCTCGTGCTGTGGCCAATTTCTGACCCTTCTATATTTCACTTCATGTAAGGGATCCTGGAGGCTAATGTTGGGAGAAACAAATACTAATATTTCCATAATTTCACATGAGACTAGTCATATTCCTCTTTTACTTGGCATCATTGCTTCCTTTAAGTCTTTAAACATATGTAAAATGCAAAAGCAGTAATAAGATTTCTGCTCTGAGAAAAGAAAGGAAAACTTCAACCGCATGTTTCCCATGCTGTCCTCACCCCTTTCTTAAGCCAACTTCAAAAATACCCATTCCAAATGCAGAGAGTTGGCAGTGGAGCTAGGGTGTGTTCAGTCCAGATCATGGCCAATACAAGACCTGAATGGTCATTTCTTTGCTTCTTTCCCTTCCAACCCATGCAAAGAAGGCACCTCATTGGCTGATTTAGTGCCACTTCTTCCTTTCAGAGATTGTTCCCTTTTTACTAGCTGCTATTCCATGTGCCTTTTCTTATCTTTCCCAGTTGTTTGTGTACATGGATGCCTTCTCTTCTCACATTATGTCCTTTTACCCTAATCCAGACTTTTTCCTTTCCCCCCCTTATGGTACTGTCCTAACTTTGTCACCACAAGATGAATGCAGCAGGAAACAGGTTTCTTTTTCATTCCTACATCTTCCTGCAGATGCATGGAAGCTTTGTAATAAGGAAGAGTTGATAGCTTAGCTTCAAAAAGCAAAGCAGCAACTACAGAAGCAGCTTTAATATTCTTGGGAAAATGAGGAAGGGAAGCTTTGCAGTACAGTACTGAAAGCAGGACCTGGGAAAGCAAAGGGAGCATGCTTTGCCTAGACTGGGTAGAAAGGAAAGGGTGCCCACTGGAAAATGGATCATGAGCTTCATGGTAAATTGTAAACATTGCATTTTAAAGATTATTTTTTTTAAAAAAGGGGAGATATCAGTCAGGAGAGAACATAGCAACCCAATAGCAGCACAGTGTAATGATTAGCCGCTGGAGGGCAGGGAGCTTGCCAGGCAGCACAGCCATTGGCAGACAAGGCTAGATTAGAACAAAATGCTGAAGACCATCAACTCTGAAGGTCCTAAAGCAACAGAAAACATCAATTTGAATCAAAGCTGGAACACTGGTATGGGAAACATTTGCAATTCCCTGAGACTGGGAGTGGGATGGGGAAGTGGGAGGGAGAGGAGGAGGAGGATATAATCTGTTTCCGCACTGAGGAAGTGATGGGCAGTCCATTCTAGGTCTGCCCAGAATCTAAAACTGGAGAAAGCAATAATGTTTTCATTTTTTCCTGTGATCGTCTTCTTTAAGAAAAAATTGTTTAAATAGCACATTGAAAATTACAATAATATTGTATGTATCATATATTTATGACATATTTGACAACTATATTTCATATAGTAATCTACATCAAAGCTAAGATTTATTTATTAGGAAACTAGTGCAAGTCTAGAGGATGATTTTTAAGGTGAAATGTTTGTCTTACAGTTAACAGAGACACAGGAATTTCACAGAAAGTTAAATGAAGATAGTCTGCTTCATGCTCCTGAATTTGTTATCAAACCTCGTTCACACACTGTCTGGGAAAAACAGAATGCCAGGTTGAACTGCACTGTGAGAGGCTGGCCAGAACCTCGTGTTACATGGTATGCTTGTCTGTTTATCAGCATTGTCAGTTAATGAAGTAATGCATTTAGAATAGGTTAACATAAAAATAAAGTTTACTATAAATACTGTATTAAGAAGTAATCAAATTCAACTCTTAATATTATCTAGTGATTTTTTGCATGTTTAAAGTAATTCACACATTATTATATAAATTAAAAAAACATTTCATGTTTTTTACTTTAATTCAGTATATATATTCATTGTGGGTTATCTTACTCCTGCTATATCTTAGAGAGCTTATACCTGCTACATTATATCTTATTCCTGCAGAGGACTTGAGAATAATGGTATCATTAAGTATGCTACCACACAACAATTTGCCTCAACACAATAATTAATTCTAAGTAAGAGTGTTCCAAACCACACTATGAATAATATTTGCATAATTTATTCATTTATGTTTCTATATTGAATATCCACTCATTTCAAGGGAGAAATCTATATCTATTTTGTGTGCACATATTGGCAACCACATTGAAAAGAGTCAGAGCTTTCGAGTAAGAAAAAAATTTCAAGTGTTCGTGGTTTGAATAAGGAGGAAATTCATGTTTGATATAAATTTATCAGACTGCACTTCTTGAATCAATATGCATACTGAACACTGTAGAAGTTTGATTTTGGCACTACTGAATTTTATAGCACAATTTGCCAATTAAAAAGCATTTATTTCGGGAAAAGGTGTGTTCCAAATACATTTATATTAAAAAAAGTTTGCAAATCTGACAGTATAAAGTGAAAGGCATTACATTTGTGTATTTTAGGAGGAATGTATACAAAAGGTTATATATTTAAAACATAAATGCAACTTGATGAAGGAATAAGAAAAAAAATCTTTTCAAGGTCAGAAATACAAGAACATGATTACTTTGGCATAGTGATGTCTGATCCAAATAAATGTAGTGGTCCCATTATTCTTCTGAGTTGTTTTTGACTTCATAGCATGCCTGGAATATAATGTGAGAATGTGAATGATTTAAAACTGCATCACTCCAATATTGTTATACAACTACATCCAAGAACTGAATTCACTTTAAATTAAATTAGCAATAAATATATCCATTTAGATGTGTATGGAATGTGATGCAGTACTTTCCTTTAAATTGTGGTAACACTGAATATTTAAGTTTTGGTCCTATATATCTAGGAATTCAGTGTGATTTGCTATTGACTGAAACATGCAGAGAATTGCATTTTAAGTACTTAGCTATCAGTGGAAAGAATGAGCATCAGACAGGTGTTTGCTTTGGGATACGAAATGAAATCTGATAACTCTCGCTTAACATTTGTTAAGTAGATCTCATTCACATGCTTGAAACAAACAGCACTTATACAACATGGAAATGTGATAAAAGTTGTGAACCCTTAATGTTCTCAGCTGAATAAATGCTTATATTACATAGTGAATTATATTACATTCAATCATGTTCTTTTATTAGCTTTACTAGGAAAAATATGGAAAACCCATATTATTTGTGAGTCCAGCTGTATGTTTGAACTGCTAATAATAAGAGTAAATGTGTTGCAGTTCCAAATTAGCAATTGACTTTCCTCTTCTGGATGCTAAAAGTATGTGACTTTTATTTCATGTCATAAATAAAATTGTGTTCCTTAAAATAAGCTAAACATGAAAAGGAACATGTTGGATGCAGTACATGTCAGATGCAGTAGCCTCTAAAGTGCCAGAAAAGTAAGCTGCTGGGTTTCCAGAATTGTTCATGATGTAAAATGATGCAGGAAGAAAGAAACCCAAAATTTAAGTCAGATATTGTGTTGTTGACTTCAATACATAAGTTCTTAATTGCAGTTTGCTTCTAGAACTGCTATTCTGCAGACCATTGACAAAAAAGTGTCAATTATTACATCTTGGACAATATTGATCCAAACGTAATAAAGGTTTCTGCTAAAGCTGACATTAGTAGATTTGGTCTTTCAGATAATTTACATTTACATTCATATGCCTTAGACCTGGGCAATGATTAGAAATTATGGGAGCTACACCCTAAAAATGTTTGAAGGCAGTAGAGGGCCTATTTCTCAGTATGAGGATGCTCTGAAGATCAGGGAAGAGCTACAGCAGGGGTCCCCAACCTGTGGGCCACGGCTCACTAACAGGCCGTGGCCTGGAGGTCAGTGGGCCGCAGAACAAGCTGGCCAGTGTGTGCATGTGTGTGCATGTGCTCACACCCCCACTCACGCTAGCGCCGATGCTGCTATGCAAACGGGGTGCCGCACGGCAAAAATGGGGCGATGCTAGTGCCTGCGCAGCAAAAATGGGGCAGTGCTAGCGAGTATCATGTGGGGCTAGCACCGCCCCATTTGCGTTGCACGTACTCGCAGCCCCGTTTGTGTTTGCGCACGCACGCGCACATAAAATGCTTCCCCTTCCCTTTCCCTCTGGTCCGCCAACCGAGAAAGGTTGGAGACCTCTGAGCTACAGTGCCTTGTGAAGGGATTTTTTTTTATCATTCACCCCATTTCAGTTCCCCACTCTTGAAATAGTTTTAATGAAATGGCATAATTGACATTAGGAAAAGAGATGGGAGGAAAAGATGAAATGATACTTCCTAATATTTTTCTCAGTTTCCAGGGATTATCCTGCAGTTGTTGATTTTCAAAACAAGAAAAGATGTGAACTTGTAATCACTAATTTCTGAACCATATTCTGCTTGACTAATATTGTGGGAATGTGGGAATCCAGCCTTATTTAAAGAGATAAACTGGACAGAAATAGGGGAAGAGTAGGGGAATATGTATACTATTCTCAATTTCTAGAAAATGCAAAAGATCTCAAATTATTACAACAAGATTTCATTATATTGGTGATTTGAAACTTCTGCAATCTTAAAAGAATTAACTATAATTGTTGCTTTTTAGAAAACTAACTTAATTTTGAGGTTCTGGGTGCATTTTTAGGTTTCTTGCAGACATCAACTGTGATTATGCCCTTCTGTTTAAGCCCTGGCCTTTTTAAGATTCTGGGAGCCTCAGAGATTTGTTTGAGCACTCACCTTTTTCCACATTTTCCACATTTTCATCTTGTGCGTTTCTTTATTGAAATTATGTGCTCTAGTACCTAGATAGAAACCTGACATAACACTTGCATTGTTTTTTAACTGATTGATTTTGATTGATTATGTAAGTCATTTCTGATTTATCCCTAACCTGATCATTCAAGTCTCCTAATGGTGCCCCCATAGCCGCTGTAACTTTTCTTTTTCTGTATGACAACATCAGCAAGTAGACATCCCAAAGGCTTTAATCCAGCATCACCATAAAGACCATTAGTACTGCAGGATCCAGTCTGGGTCAGTCACTGGGACCAGAGGTTTAGTCTTCTGAGCTGTTGGACTCGTGCTGGAGCCCATCCTGAGGGAACTTCTCTCTCACCAGAATGTGTGCTTTGGATTATTCTATGTGTGATATTTATATGGTATTTATATGGCAACAACTAAAAGCCACACAGAACCAGACACAATATAAATACCACACACAGAATAACTCAAAGCAGTAGCCCCCAACCTTTGGGGAACCAGGGACTGGTTCTGTGGAGGGAGGTTTTTCCATGGACCAGAGGGGGGCGTGTTTTTGCATGCTGCCTGCATCCCACGGATGGGACTTTGCTTGTTTGCGCGGCCCAGTTTCTGGCATGCCACCGCCTGGTGCCGGTCCACGGACTGGGGGGTGAGGACCCTTGGCCAAAAGCACATACTCTGCTAGAGAGAAGTTCCCTGAGAATGGCTCCAGCACAAGTCCAGAAACTCAAAAGACTAAGCCTCTGGTCCCCATGACTGACCCAGACTAGATCCTGCAACATTATCCTGGGACATGTATATTTGCCTTCATCGTCAGTTCTCTGAAAGATCCTCAGCGCTTCCTCAGTAGTACATTGAATGTCATCTGACTTTGGTATGTGTGTGTGTCATTATCTGGCACTTTATTGTCCATCATTTTATATTGTCCATCCAGTGATTTTCTTAGTAAAAATACAGGAGTAGTTTATCCTTGCCTTTCTGCATGCAGTATGAATTGACGTTTTTGCCATTGTCACTAAAGTGATAATCTGCCTCCTCATGTTCCTATATAGCTGATTCCCAATATAGGTGCCTGCTTGTTTTAACTGGGCAGCTGGGATGACCTTCATACTTTGGGTGACCCTGCTGGAATGTATAATCTTGGCATCGACTCCTGACGTTCTTTGCCCATCCCTCCCAGGAGCATCCTCCCATTTCATGATAAGGCAGCACAGCAGATTTTAACTGATTAGGTTTGAATAAAAATATTGATCCTTCTGAAATTAATACTCTGTCTTTAAGAACAGCCTGAAGTAAAACATTCTCTAAGTTTCTTATATATATGAAAGTTGTTAGACCTTGTCTACATAAATAAAGAATTCCAGGTCATTTCGTTTATGCATGTATGCAGTCTATTCTGGGACATTCCCCTATTTGAGGACCTCTCCAACCCCCCCCCCCCCAGTCCCTTTGGAGAAGGAGATATATTCACATGTTTAGAAATGAAAAAACAAGACAAATAACTATATTATATTAATGCTACAATACAGTATCAGGGTAGCTTTTTAATTAGGGCTAAAGTATTGTAGGTATTGTATGATCATGCTTTGCATAAAAGCATCTTGAAAAGCTATGTAGGTAGCTGAATATTATACAAATCAGCTTATTAAAAAGATTATTTTGCATTTCAAATATTTCAAACATACACATTAATATAGGTATACACACACACACACACACACGTATACACACACATGCACACAAATGCATATGTAGAGATAGAAAGAGAGAGAGGGAGGAAAGGATGGAAGGGATCATTTTAAAGTGTCTATTTGTTGAGGGTATTATCTGACCTCACAGTTCCTGAATCTAGTCCAGCCAGTTACTCTGTTCTCTCTCAACCACATACATTTGTTTATATTATTATGGTATTATAATTAAAAATGTAATTAAGAATAGAATAAGAACACCTAATTATGAACATCAGCGGTATTTGCAATTCTGATATTTGTATGCACCAGGTAAATTCCTGTTAATGTAAAAAAAAATCACAGATCCATTCAGTTTAGTATTTTGCTATTCAGAGTATTCAGAATAGATATTTATATTTAATAACATATCTTTAGTCCAAAGATATGACTTTAGTTCAAAGTCATCTTCAGCTTAACTTTTTATCACATAATATAATCAATAATATAGATTCACAACGAAGTATTATTATACTGCAAAATAACATGCAGTTGAAAAGTGAGGAAACAAAGTTTTGTTGCTGCAAACTGTGTAGTAGTTTAAAAAAAAAATCTATTATTAAGGGTAGGCTCATTCTTGATTCATTTTTTTCCTGTACATGTGTACTAATTGTTAATATGCTAAGCTAAATAATCCTTAAGAATCCACTGCTTTCGTTCAGCTGTTGTGGTAAAATTTGGTTCCAGTTATATTTAATATAACTAGTGTGCTCTGATCTACATTTTCCACGACACAAGCTGTTGAAAGGCAACACCTTTGAATGTGAAGAGGGATAGAAGAAATATTTTCTGTTGTTCCTTTCATTAGAAGAGCTAAATATAATAATTTGGGGTCTGATCCAACTAGATGTTACTTAGCTGTTTATCAAAAGGAACCATGCTGATAATAGAACAGTACTGCAGATTGCTTTTTTTTTTTGTTATAAACTAAAATCATGGATTAGAATATAATCGCATAACAATACAAGTAAATTGTAAGTTAAAGTTTAAGAATTTTGGGCATAAAAATTAATATAATAAGCTATACAATCTATATAAGGCAATTAAATGTTTAGAATAATAAAATAGTAAAATTATTGATCTAAAATATATTGGTCCATTTTAATACTAAACTCCATGGAAAAATTGTAATTAATACTATTATTATATCAAAATGTAGTGATGTAATGTATAAAGAAGAATAATACATAAAGAGGGATTATGATTTCAGAATTATAAGTAAGAGTCCATTCCAGCCTTGATCCCTCCCAGTTCCGAGCCTCAGTTCTTCCAAGATAAGGGATTGCCTCCCCTTCAACTCTCTCTAACTGCCTATGCCCTCTCATCTCTTCTGGCCACTTTGCACCATCCCTTGGCCTGAGAACCATGTGATTCTGGGGCTGCTTGACATGCTGAAGCTCAGGGGCTTCTGGTGCAATATGGCTCTGGGGCTCCAAGAAGGCCCAGAGTTGCAACACAGCTGAAAGCTACAGCCACCTCTGAAAGCATCTGCTGCCGCAACCTGGTCCAGCATCACAGTGCAAATTCCAGCCTGCCCAGCAGTATGACATAAAGCTACAATTGCTCCAGGAAGCACTGGCTGCCCTAGTAGTATGGCCAAAGCCCCAATCCTCCTACTCAGCCTCAGTGGCCCCAGCTGAGTACCCGCTACAGTAGCCTTCTCCACTCTACATCTTGAGACCCCTGCTGCCCTGGGCTTCATCTGACCTTTGCCACCTTCTTGCTCCCAGTGCTGACGAGGTGTGTCTGCCCTGGCCATTCATTAAGCAGCTCCTGGCTACCAGAAGCCATCTTTCCATGATCTCCCAAAGAAACTGCTGGGCACGACCTTGGCAAAAAAGTGTCATGCAGCCCACAGCTGCCTTACCAAGGGCCAGGCTGGGCATGCTTGATCAGCATCAGAAAGCAAAGATCAGCTAGGGTAGCAGGGGCCATGGAGTGCAAGGGACCAAAAGGGCATAGATGTGGGTGGAGATAGGCAGGTGGAGGAGTTGAAGCACCCCTGGGGTCGTAAGTGTGGATGAGCTGCCAAGCATCCAAATTTTGATCACCTGACTGCAAGAACACAGCAGTGGCCATAACTTCAGGGACCAGTCGTAAGTAACTTCAAATGGTCCCTGAACAAATAGTCATAACTCAAAGACTACCTGTACAAAGCATAGCCATAAAGCATCCCCCAAAATACAGAAACACAAACCAGGATCTGATTTTTTTTTAAAGAGTTTCACAAAAGAGAATATGATAAGGTACCTAATTGAATGCTAGCTAATTAAGACTTTAAAGTTCAATAGTACTACCAACAAATGCTTCATATTCCATGCTTAAAGAAATATTTGCTGCCATCTTCTGGATATTTTTTTCCTCAAATGCTTTGAAAGCTAAAGAAAATTTCAGTAGTCTTATTGAAGTTTGCCATGCCTATTTTATTATTACTATGTATTCCTTTTCATAAATATATAGAAATGAATATGCATATATATATACTGTATATCAAAATGGCCCTACAAATAACATTATGTGATTCCTATTTTCACATTGCTTTATTCAATTTACTCATTAAACAAACAAGAAAAAACTGTACTCTCAAGACATTATGGATTGATGGCTTAGATTAATAGAACATTAAATCTATACATTGTCAGAGTAAATCCATGTCCAATTTATTTTTAGTAGGCTAAGTACACCGACATTTCAGTTCAACCTATTACTTTTATTCTCCAACAAAAGTAAATCTTTAAGTAGAAGTGAAATCACCTGTGTAAATGTGTTGCACATATCATTTTTTCCCTACATTGCAGCATTCCAGTTAGATACTGAAACACTATCAATCTGTATATCTGTGAACATGTAGTTGAATTTAGTCTCATTCTTTAGTTTTTGCTAAATCTACTTTTTAATGAAATTTATATTTTTTTATTTCTTCTTCATGTCTGATGTGTTTATCATAAATACATTTTTATTTCATAGGTATAAAAACAATGTTCCCATCAATATCCATACTCATCCTGGCAAATATGTAATCGAAAGTCGGTATGGGATGCACTCTTTGGAAATTAACAAGTAAGGGAATAGTATATAGTTTTTGTAATCTTTCTCCTTTTTCTTTAGAATTATAGTATATGTCATAATTTCCAATAGTATATGAATATGCCTTTTGAAGATTGTGCTATTAATATCATAGTGGATGAATCTGTTGAAATATAAACTATACTGATTTTTATTTTATTGGGGACTGAACGATTTTATGAAAAGTTATATATATATTCTGAAACTCCTTGTGAAGGTATAAGACTTCCTGGAGTTGGAGTTGATGTTTTGTATGTCCTTCTTGATAAATTTCTACCAGTACTGTATTAAGATTACTTATCTAGCATAATTAATATGTTAATATTTATATTTGGCATATACTTATACAACTTACTGAATTCTAGATATATATGAAGGTAATTTCTAAAGATTTAAATTAATGTTTTAATGCCAGGTAATGCTCTTTAAGGGAATTTGGCCATTAAAGAGAAACATAATATGTCTGTGATATTGAGCTTTTTTATTCATAATTAAAATAAAAGTCTCTTTTTCCAAATCTTGTTCTTACAAGGAACTTTAAATCTCTCAATATAATCTGGGTCTTCCACACCACCAAAATATTTTTATATCTTTTCCTCATAAGATCATCTGTCATAAATGGCTCCAAGTTGATTTAAGTAGCATTCTGTAATTTCTTATTGAAGCAAGTACAAAAACTCATGGTTAACAAGCAAGAGGTCCTGTTGATGTTGGAGCCTTCACAAATTTTAATTTCCCATGACTGTAGGGCACACAAGGAAATCTGCTGGCCCTGCTCAAGCTTCATATTCTGGGATGCTGTTGCTAGAAGAACAAAACGTGTTTATGTTTATGGGATGTGTAACCCTGGAAAATATGGGAGGAAGAACTGGATGATTGGAAGCTATCTTGGCCTACTGAGACAATAACAATTTATGAAAGCTACCAATATATCTGTGCTTTGAATCCCCTAAAAGAGATTTTGTGATTATTCTATTATATTGCATGTAATTGATTTTTTTAAAAAAACATGTTAGCATAAGTAGAATGGTAATGAGAAGCTTGACAACTGGACATGTTATAGCAAACTATGGCAGACAGCCTTAAAACCAATTTAATGTACCTTTATTTAGAAATTAGTCTAGATTAAATTATTGTAAAAAAGAATTTTTAATACCTCAATCTTATTTGCTGATTTGACCTTATTTAGAATAAAAGGTACTAATTAAATTACAAATTATTTATATAATCTTTTTTACTGACTAAATTAAGTATGCCAACAGAGCAGAAAGTTTATAAAATTAACTTTCAAATCTAATAGTTTGTGGAAAATACAAAATGTATCCAAACAGGTTTTGTTTTTCTAGTTATGTTCCTAATATCATTTTACTGCCTTGTATGTGTTTTGGTAGCAGGAGTAATGAATTATATAATATATAGTAATATTCTTATTATACTATATTCTTAAATAGATTTTAGAGTAGGAAATATCTCTTGATATTAATATAAAATACTTTGATTTTACATTTTTGCATGTGTCCAGTTCTCAAATACTGATATAAACTTATATTATTGTAAAAATAAGTAGTGAAAGCATTTTATGAAACGTTGAATTGTTTTTTCGGGGTGGGATTTTCAGAGATCTTGTTGTCTTTCCCTGATATTTCTCTTTCCCAATGCTCCAAAAACATTAAGACTATATGATGGAATATCAATTATTTTAATATAGAAATGATTTAAAACTGAAATTTCTGTGTTTAAGTAATAAAATAAATGAAAATATATGCATCATTGATGGAATGGACAACACAGTGTAGAAGGATAATTTATATAGCCCATGAATGTACATCTATTTCCTAAAAGGGGAAATAGATGTACATTCATAGGCTATATTTAGGAAATAAATGTATACATATATGGCATTTTACTGTACAAGTAACCCTTTTCATAATTTTGGGCAGCATGAATTAAGGGAAAAAGGAGACCAGGTTAATATAATGCCTTTTTTTCCTTACTCCCCTTCCTTTTATTCTACACCTTGTATACTAAGAACAATTAGCTATTTCCTGGTTTTCAGCAAACAATTAATATATTAGGCTTGCCAACAGAACTGACACTAGAAATTTTGGTATCCTAGGCAAAATCATATTCTGGTGGCCCCTAAGATTTGACTTATCTTCTGATTTTGTTTTTACATTGAACTTTTGAGTTTAACATTATGATATTCTGTCCTGGACAATTTCTTTTCTCAAGCATTTTCACTCTATTTAAACTGCAAAATTATATTTAATTCATGAGCAGGCATGCTGGTGTGCAGTTACTGTTTATAGTTTTTTATTGTATTTTTCGGAAGTCTTTTAAATTTTGGCACCCCTTGAAATTTAATGTCCCTAGGCTGGTGTCTAATCAGGCTTTAGCCTAGATCTGGCCCTGCTTGTCAATGCAGATGTTCCTCTCCCAGAGAACAGAGGATGATAAGATTTAGCATGGGAACCAACTAACATGTCTTCATTCTCTGTTGTGTGATGTTAATTTTAAGGGAACAAGCTATTGTCTATCAATAGAAGAAATGGGAATGGGAAAGCATTTCTTGAAGGATATGAAGTGTCAGAATTAAAGGTTGAAAAATGGCTATCAGTAGAAGAAGCTAGAGAGAAAATGTTAGTGTCATCGTAGTGGAAATTTATCTAGATTCTAGATATGTATTTGTTGCTTGTCCATCCAGCAAGCAGTATCTGTGTAATTTTTGTCCATATCCCAAAGCTTGAAAGATTTGTCACCAAATGCCAGGTAGTGAATAAGAGAAACATGTAATCCAGGATCTGAGTGTCTTATCAATGTAATATTGCCAGATCAATGCAGGTAATATAGGATGATGAATCTATTTGAATTTGTCCTGTTCAGTAACTGGTCTGATTTTGATGATATAAAGGTGGACTAGTGATCCCTGTCAGTTGCTTCATTTAGTCTTCACCAGGTTCTGAGTTATGTTTCTAAAGCTTGTGTTTTCAGAAAAATACAATGGTACACTTGCTGTCCTGGTACTCAACAGTCTATCCATGTTATCAAGGTGCTCCTAAACGTGATGTTAGAGTATACCAGTCTTGTTCTTCTGGAAATGTTGATGTTTACACTGAAATCTTGCAAAAATAATCATGGCCTTCATGATTACCCTGTCTAAGATATTTTATAATCATAGCCATTTAACTGGCAATAGGCCATGGAGTTAAACTCAAAACTCGTTAGCAAAGTATTTTTGGTGCCCCAAGTAATGACTGGATATATCACAATGAAGATTTTCAACAGGGTACAACTTTATGAATGAACCTTAGTTTTTGATTGATATGTTCCATTAGCTCTTGTACAATGTTATTACAGTATAAGGAATGTGATCAAAGATTATTAAGAAGTAATGTTTCCTTACTGAAATATTGTTTTAACTGAAACTATTATTTATAGATTAACTGTTTTCCAGATAATTATGTTAGTATGTGACATCTAGATCCCCCTTTTATATCTAAATTTTCAACTAAATATCCACAAATAATGCTAGAATATATTCAAGCAATAAAATAACATAATACTTTGAAAACACATCACCGTTACCTGTCAGCAATTTCTATAAGAACATTATTAGCAAATGAGTCTGTTAAATTACATTTATTTTTGCTGTTATCTTCATGATGGATTCTAATCCTACTCTGAAAGCCATTAGAAAATAATAATTTTATTTTCTAACTATTCTATTTATTTTCTAACTATTCTATTAAACTAGAATATAATTTTAAGCACTTAATAAATACTAACAGCAAGGCTAAAGATGACTTTCAGACAAAACATGCCTCTGTTTACATTCTTAAAAGAAATAGTTCTTTAGTCCTGGGCTTTATCTGATTCATATTTTTTTCATTCATTCATTCATTCATTCATTCATTCATTCATTCATTCATTCATTCATTCATTCATTCATTCTGTATACAACTGGAATTCATTGCCCATGACTTTTTTCTTTTGGTGGAAAGATGAAGATTTTACTTTTTAGAAAAACTCTGCAATGCAACTGCCTTTTCTTTAAAAAAAATGGCCCTAGTGGGATCATCTGTAATAAGCTAATGTATACAAAATGAAATTTAACATTGTGGCATCTTATTATTTCGACAACTATTAATTTGAACCTAAAATACTGCAGCTTCTCTCAATTACAGAAATCCGGAGACCCACACAGAATGATGTGCTACTTAGTAGAGGGGCTAAAAGTCATGGAAGATAAAAAGTAGTAAACAATTATGACCACATCCATTATTCAATGGAAGCATATTCCACTTGTGTGTTAGTCTGACTTAAGATATTTTTTCTGGTTGCGGTGCTGGATAATATCTTGGATAATGTCAGTATTCACACGTTATTTTGCGTGAAATTCCTTCACCTAATATCTAGCAATAAAAAATATATTAGGAACAAATTAAATGACTAACAGTTTGCTGTCTTTTCATGATGCTTAGCACTTGCTGCTGGAATATCACTTTATTCTGCAAATGGTTCAGCTGAGGTTATCCTGACTTGAATTCAAGCCACTCTGATGATTGATACCTTCGCTCATTTCTTTGCCCATACTGCTTGTCATAAAGATTCACTTCCTACACATCAACTCAAGTGATGTACAAAATACCAGCCGAAGTGAATTAACATTCATCTTCCATGAACTCTAGCTTAGTCTTATGACCATGCTTAGGCTGACCTCCTAAATAGAGCTAATCAGATTTAGGGTCTTAATACAATCAAAATGTTATTAAGAATTAAGATTACAGTATAACTGCATAGGACATAAGATCCTGGTGCTATGTAGCACATTATCCTATTTCTTCATTGGCAAAAGGCAATCCTTTTGTATAAATTGAGTCAAATTGTTCCATGAAGAAAAAGGGGTCCACAAGAAACTGCTTTTGTGGAGAGATTTGTTCCCAAGAGGAAATATTGAGAACCTGAGGTAAGGTTGAAAGAACCAAACAAAAACCAAACCAAACCCCCAAATCCTTTAACAGTTGCTTCTTTCATTTTTCCTTTTTGTTGAACCCTTCAATAATTAGTTTCATGTGTAATATTTCCCCCTTTCCTATCTCTCTAACTACATTGCGTATTCCTATCCCCATCCTGCTCCTCATTCAAACTATTCTATTTGACATCTATCCTTTACTATACTGTATACTGTTTTAAAAATACTGTGCAATAATTGAATTGAACAGAGAAACTAAATTATTGTCTAGTGCTAGAGCATCATATTGGTAAAATATGGGTGAATTTGGAAGAATAAAAGCTATTTGTTTTCATGTTTTAAGAATCAGAATGCTGTTGAGATGTAGGGAAATGTTTATATAGTGTAGCATTTTATGATTGTTTGCCTCTCAAAGTCACTTGTTTGTGATGGGTGGTGTAGAGATTGAGTAAATAAATATATAAACATTAAGTGAAAGTGAACAATCAAATTAGCTACTGGCATTAACATATTAGACAAGACATAGAAAATAGTCAATGAAGGTGAAATATTTATATCCCAATGATATTGGAAAGTGGGGTAAATTTGGAAACTGGAGATATTGGATAATGGGGTAAAATAACAACAAGCTCCTTTAATTTATTTTTTTTTAAATCCCTGTGCTATATCACATCTGCTTTTAAAATCATCATGAAGCTTACTCGTACTCACCTACTCTGAATTCTACCATGCTATATAACCTTTTTCTCTTATGCTAACATTTTCATCTAGTTGAATTGAGAAATTTTGGAGGCCAGGGAACATGATAAAAAATCTGAGTAAAATTTGCCTAACTAAGATAGAAGAAAGGCCCCTTCCACACAGCGACTGCCTTTGCTTCTTACCAGTCCATGAAGACTCTCACTTTCCTTTCCTTCGGACAGCTGGTAGTCCCAAAAGGAAGAACAAGATGGGCATTTCCACTAATGGGAGTCTGCCCATTCAGTTTTTATGAAGAAACGCTGTCTTCTGTCTTCACAGCATTTCCTTTCAAAGCCCATCGGAAGACTCGTGTACATGGGGACATGCCAAAATGATAACAATCTAAAATCAGCACAGCCGTCATGTGTGGAAGGGACCAGAATATCAATTTTAAAAAATATTGCAAAATATGAGAACATCATTCTTTTTTGTGACATTGACATTATTCCTAAATCCTTCATTCTTCACAGATGTGACTTTGATGACACTGCTCAGTATCGTGCTTCTGCCATGAATGTCAAAGGAGAACTTTCAGTTTATGCTTCTGTAGTAGTAAAAAGTAGGTTTGTTCAAATATTTATTCCTTAGCATTTTTTCAATACTGCTTGCTAAAATTTTGTCTTACAGTTTTCAGATAAATGACAATAGAAATTTTATTTTGCTTTTTTTTTTTTACTATAGGATATAAAAAAGGAGAGTTTGATGAAAGTTTTTTCCATGCTGGAACTGTCACACTCCCCCTAAGCTGTAAGTTTTTGATATACTTCAATATATATACTTCAATATACTTCAATAAAACTATAGCATGTCATTCAGAAATGTAATATATTAGTATAATTTTAATGTTCTATATAGTGTTTTTGTTCTATACGGTGTTTTGAGAAAATTATGTAAAGAAATGTACTCTTTTTTGAAAGTATTAATATTTTATAATGATTTATCTTATACTACAATATCAGATGCAGTTTGGAGGCAAAGAATATTGCTTAGTTCTGCCTATTGGCTTTGATAATACATGTGGTAGAATTTAATTTGAAGATTTTAAGCACTTTATCTTATTAAGTTAGGTATCACATATATTAATATATAATAAAGTATCTGGCAAAAAGCTATGTCGTGTTGATACCATGCAATTCTAATATTTAGGTTTTTTTCTGTCATCCATGTTCTACAATTAAATCATTATTTTAGGGAATCACAGCATCACAAAGTTTGATATACCGGTATCCCGCCCCACCCCATTTAAAAGATTATAGAGTTCTAAAAGTTGGAGTCTGTACTTTCCAGTTGACCACTAGATGGTAGCAAAGAGGTACAAACCCCTCTATATCCATATTCTTTGCTGCCCAGATCTGGCAGTCCTGCTGAATTCACTGCTTTATCTAGTTTTCATTAGTCCATGACTTTAACTGCCCTTCGTAAGAATTACTTTTGTTATTTGGTGAACCAAACACAGGTTGACACCGGGAAACAACAATTTATTGTCATTAGGGTTCTAGAGTACATCTGTTATTGTGGAAATCAGAGTTCACATGACATTTAGGCATAATAGAAAGAAAAATGGCCAAGGCAAAAAGTATAAAATGCAGCCTTTTGAAGTCATAGAACCTATTTTGCCAGTATTGCTTTCACAGAGGTTATCTGGTTCCCTAAAATTATTATTCAGGTGATTTCAGAATAAAGACAACAACAGAAGCAACAGTATAATTTCTCACTGGTTAATGTTCTAACCAAAGGACCATTGTTTGAATTTGACAATACAATTCTTAAACTAATAACACACAGCTTGGATTAACTCAGTGCCAAATCCATTTTTAGAGTAGTTATATAACCTGGACTTGTAACATCCAGCCTACAGAAAACAACATCCACTTTCATGTAAATCATGATCAAAAGATAAAAAGAAACCAACGTAAAGTATTTATAGAACAATGAAATATAACTAGATTACTTAAATAATATAATGAAAAGAATGGTGAAAAGAATTTGAGGCATATATTTTTAACTGGGAACTTTGATCTTATGGTAAAAAAAACTGACCAATTTTTACTTATATACTTCCCAGATTAGTATGCATCTCTTTAAAATTGCTGCCACTGTTGGGGATCTGAAAAATTATTTTTTCAGAAGAAGAAAATAGGGCTTAGAATCTGACTTTAAATAATCCACCTTTAACAAAGGAATAAGCATAGTTTTTCTTCTTACAGTTGGTATTGGTGTTAGTCCATATGGCTATGCTTCCAGGTTTGAAATACATTTTGTGGATGGATTTGATGTTTCTTTTGGAAGAGAAAGTGATACAATGAGTCTGGGCTGCACAGTGGTCATTCATCCTGATATTAAGCGTTTTCACCCAGAAATCCAGTGGTACAGGAATGGTAAGCATGCACTAAAAGATAACCTTGTTCTTTGTTTCAGTTAGATGACGTCTGGCCGAGGATATTTCTATACATTTGAAGTTGTAGGGGAAAAAGTGGATCAATAGAAAGCAAGCCGTGGCAGTAAAAGCCAGGCATCTGAGCACCCAGATTGCAATCACATAACGACAGGGGTTCTCTGTGATGGCCAGAATTTCAAAGACTGGCTGTACTTTTTTTTTTTCCAGCACCACTGTAATTTTGAATGATCACTGAACAAATGGACATAAACTGAAAGCTACCTTTACTAAGGTTACCTTTATTCTTAGACTGTGGCTGAATTACATACTACAATAAGCAAGGATATTTAACTATGATTTACTTATAAGCTATCATAGCACAATAAACTATAAAACTATTGATTATTCAGCTTAAGAAATATTTTTCTTCATTAAAGGCTGTAATAAATTGTTTGCACGGTATAACAGAAAAAGCTACCTATATCATGTTAACTAGTTAGTGAAAGCCTCTTCTGTATTCTTGTTGAAATTGAGGACTGGCCATATTGTTAGGCAGAGTGGGACAGGAGCCTCTCAGTTGGCAGGTACTTAAAATATAGAATGGTTAGCGCTATTGTACACCTTATGATCTCTCCTGACTCTCTAATCCACACTGTGTTCATGGGTGCACTTGAAGATATTTTTCTGACTTGAAATAAGATTTAACAGCCAATCAATTTTAATAAGTTGAGTGTAACTGGAAATAGCTTTTCTTTGCCTTGAGGATGAAAACAGTATGAAGACTTGGGAGTGAAATTAATTTCCTAAAGCCAAGCCACAATTATTAAACCAGTTAACACTCATATATGAAGAAAATGTGCATTTTTAATATCATATATGAGGAAATGGTAGATTATTTCGTTCTCCTGAGCAAACACATTATTGATTGAGCTTTTCCATATACGGTATGTAAGGTTGGAAAGAAAACTAAAAAGACATACAATTTTGTGCAGTGTTTTGAAAAAGGTGGCTTCAAATGTATCATTGTGAAAGGACTATTGGGTGTTGCCTTGGCAAAGGAAATTTATTTAAACATGAATAATTCCATTGTGAGTAGTATCTGCTCAGGACATTTTTATTATATTTTTAGGAGTTTTGATTTCTCCATCAAAATGGGTTCAGATGCATTGGAGTGGAGAAAGAGCCTCATTGACCTTGACTCATGCTAATAAAGAAGATGAAGGACTTTATACCCTTCGTGTGAAAATGGGAGACTATTATGAGGAGTACAGTGCTTATGTTTTTGTTCAAGGTAAGATGTACCATATTAATGCTAAAGACAGTGATGCAAGTGGTGTCTATGACAGTGGGATTTCAGTGATATTCTGTAACAGACACAATTCATAGGATTATGATTTATAGCTCTGATTGCAATTAATTATAATTATATTTTAATTATGATTAAAGTATCATTTAATACAGGAAATTCCTTCCTTACAATAGATGCTTGTACCAGTCAAAATGTTGCCAGGAAATCTTATTAAAGATATATATTATGACAAAGGTGGGCAACCTGATTCTCGCCTCCCTTGTAAATATAGCCCTCGATCCCAAATTTCTGAAGGGAACCAAATTGTTTACCTTTGTCTTGTGTCATGTCCAGTTTGATCCTCTATATCAGTGGTTCTTAACCTTTTTGAACGAATCGCCCCCTTGAGCCAATGAGGAAGTTGTCATCGCCCCCCTCCCCCAACATAACCTCTCAATCACAACATAGGAAATAATTCTTCAATTTATGCAAACACTGTTTTTGTTTTCTTTAAAATTGTCATCAGGACATATCGATGCAAATAATTTATTTCCAGTCTTTTTCCCATATCTCAACTGTGTGAAAAATTTTGGTGCTACCTGTCACTTTATTCCCAAACTTGAATCATGTATTTCATTATTATCTTATTTATTCAACACACTTAAATGTAATGACCACTGAAAACAAAATTCAATTGCAAGAAAGTGAAATGCCCGAAAAGAAAAACTAAGAATTTCAAGACGAAAACTCTGAAACTAAATTAAGATTCGACGCACACTGTAAAAAGGATTAAAAAGACACAAAGAAAATATGTCACAGGGGACAGCCACTCAGCATGCGATGTTTCGAAAGAAGCGCTCCCCCCTCCATCACTGCCAATGGCGCGCCACTGTATGGGTAGAGGCTGCTGCGCAATGCACATGAAGATAAGCGATGCGTATTCACATATGTACGGCGTTTTGTACTGAAGCTAGCTGGAGAAACATTTGAAAACACAATTCAATCCACTAATAGCGAGCGATCTGATGTTTTTGTATGACAGATATACAGCAATTCACTGTACGAAAAAGTCTCAAAAGTGTCCCCAAAACTTCTCGCTCCATCGCCCCCATATTGCCCCCTTTTCGTTCCTTTGCCCCCGCATCGCCCCTTTTCGTTCCATTGCCCCCCTGAAAAATGAAATCGCCCCCTGGGGGGCGATATCGCCCAGGTTAAGAACCACTGCTCTATATCATTCTTTTGGGCTTTATTAAAGCTGAAATTCAACCAATGTGATACAGTGGTTAAGATGTTATATTAGGATTGCAAAGACCCATATTCATGTCCCTCCTCAGTTACAGAAGCCCACTCGTTAATTTATGTGACTCATTGAACCCTCCCTATCTCATTGACAGAGACAAAATTAAATAGCATTGAATGCTATCAGTCCACATTTTGCCTCTAGAGGAAAAACAGACTACATTTCCAACTAATAAATAAATATAAATAAAATAGTTGGAGTTAGAGAGTAAAAATTAAAGGAATTTATATACTTAAGGTATAATACCTAAACAGGCTTATTAATGAAGCCCATCATTACTTTAAAATAATATATATATCTTTATGGAATGTATTCTTATGAAGGCCAATCACAGATTTTATTTTAAATGAAGACTTGTAATCCTATAAACATCACTTTATCTAGTTCTAAATTTATATTCATACATAGATTTGTACTTTGTTAACTATAGATATTCATGCTGCTTTTTTCAATCAGGTTGTTTTTAGATTTTTGTACAGATAGTGCATTTCACTAGAGAGTTGGTACTTTTAACAAGTTCTGGAATTTCTGTTGCACAAGTGTTGGATGATCACATTTCACTGGTCCATGCAGTGCCTCCATGTCACAATATCAGCTGTTGAAAGCAGCTGAAGAGAGTAATGCCAACTCTGAAACTCTTCAAATTCTTGACTCTGATCAAGCCCAGAATGGCGCCAGGTCTGCAGGTCCTGGGAAATAACACTCCTCTTGTACAACATGATCAAAAATAGATATCATTACAAATATAGAACATTCCCAAGGGATAGTTATTTGAAATTTCACAAATAATGTGGAATGGAAGAGTTAAAATTCCAACAATATTTGATTAGGAACAGACATGGAGAAATGGAATTTCATTCCATGTAGCAATGGAAAACTAACAGTGTGTGTGTATGAATGTGTGTGTGTATGACACACACACACACAAATATACAACAGAAGACTAACCAAATTTAAGCAAGAATGATTCCCATACATACAATACATCATGCAGCCTGGCAAATACAATCACAGTCTGGCTTCTAAGGAGGCTTAGGGGAACTTAAAAACTCAGATTTTTTTTTCTTCTTTTTCTTTCTTTTTAACTTTTTGGGGGTATTTTAATTTTTGTAAAATATGATTTACTTATCTGTTTTTCTTCATTTTATAAACATGTTTTTGTGTGTGTGTGTATGACTTCAATATTAAGCAATCAGCTTAAGACCAAATCCTACATTTTATAACAAACATTTTGAGCTAATCAGCAACAGTTTCTTCTTTCTAATCTTATAATCAATTTTGTATGAAAGTCAAATAATTTTATGCTTGCAATATTGATATTCTAAATTTTAATAATAGGTGTTACTAGTTAGCAATCTAGTGTATTTACAAGGATATTGTGTGATTGGATGGATGACTGAAGGAGGGAGTGTGTAATCAAAAATAGTTTCTTCATTGTTCTTAATGAGATTGTTTTTATTATGACATCAGTTATAGATAAATTAGTGAAAAATTAAAACTGTACTAAGGTAATAGAACTTATTTTGCTAACAGACATATTCTTAAATGCATGTCTCCTTCCATGTAGATGCTGAAGCTGATATAGCAGGAGTCCCTGGTTCTCCCTTAGATGTGAAGTGTTTGGATGCTAACAAAGATTATGTCATCATCTCCTGGAAACAACCAGCTGTTGATGGTGGACATCCTATTTTAGGATATTTCATTGATAAGTTAGTATTCATGATAGACTGGAATAAGTAATCTCTTTGGCAATATGACTGTAAGGAAGATTTGGATTAAGGATTTTCAGTGTATCTGATTTTTACAATATTGGATTTGTTATTTCCTCAAGTTAACACATACTCCAGAATATGACTTAGTATACTGATAATACATGTAATCATAATGCTACATATATACACTTAAATATTTTAATATCTTTTTCTCTGTTTCACTGATTATATTGTGGAATTTCATCTAATATCACATTACTTGATGCCCCAGTAACCTTCAAACTTTGTTGTATTGTGGCCATGTAAAATGATACCTTTAGTGACACCTCTTATCTATGAAAAAAACTAATGATTTAATTGAGAGTAAAGCTAGAAAAAATAAACACATCATTTAGTTTTAATACGGTAATTAGATTTTAATCTATCTATCATAGGAATTTTCAAACTCTGTAGTGTCACAGCTGGCCAATCTATTTTGTACGAGCAAAGTAGAAACAAAATCTGGAGTGAGTTTTGACAATGCTGTCACTTTGTCTGTGTAAGTCTCATCAAATTTTAAAAGCAGTTGTGACCATCCTCTGGGGTGCCAGATTGCAGTTTGAAAAACCCTACTGTAAACTTAAACATTGAACATAATGTCTGAAATAGAACATTATTTTTATGTACTTAAAACTAAATGTGCTGAGAAGAAGCTGTGTGGTGATATACAGGGATCAGGTCAATACATTGACACAGTCCTTCATGTTTAGAATGAGCATGAAAAGAAGCCCAAGTAAAATGAGTAGACTGAGCACATCTAAATAAGCCTGATTAAAAATGGATGAGGATTGAGTAGAATCCTGTAACTAGCATCATTATGGTCGATAAGTCCTAATATATATTAACATAAGAAAGACTTCGCTGGTTCAGACCTTTACAATCCAACATCCTAGGAGACATAGGTGTTTATAGGCCTGTGGAATGCCCAGAAGGATTCATAAGGACTGTATCTTTTCCAATGTATTCAATTTACAAAGATCTTTGAAGTGTATTTATTTCATTTTACTTTATGAAGGGACAATAAGTCTACACTCAGTAACCCTTAAAATGGTTCCTGGATTCCTATGCCTTTGGGCAGTTTTTGGGGAAGAGGAAACAAACAAGTGCATTAAAGCAAACATGAGCAAATATTGGAAAGAACCGAGATGTATTTATTATTTCCTTGTCATTTTGCCTTTTTTGCTTTTTTCCCACCCCCCAGATGTGAAGTTGGTACCACTCACTGGTCCCAGTGCAATGAAACACCAGTGAAGTTTGCTCGCTTCCCTGTCACAGGATTAATTGAAGGGCGCTCATATTTATTCCGTGTCCGGGCTGTGAATAATGTTGGTATCAGCATTCCGTCCCGCATCTCAGAACCTGTGGCAGCATTAGATCCTGCTGATAGGGCCAGACTCAAAAGTAAGATCCTTCCTAATGTATGTCAACAAGACGTTTGAAATTTTAATTTTTAGACAATATGAATGAAGACTAAGAACATTCCACTAGAGGAAACAATAATAAACAAAACCTTCATTAATCAAAATAAGATTTGCTGAACAAAACACCTTTGTATTTTTTTATAACATTTCTTTACAACCGTGGCTTATGTATCATTATCTGAAATACCCAGTATAGAAACCATAAGCAGAATCCTGTCCATGAAGAAATTCTGTGATATAATTTCCCCTTAAGAATTAATCTTCCCTTTAGTTCTTTGTCCCCCTATCTTTACCTTTCTCATCTAACTTGGCAAGGAGATCAACAAAGTAGAGGTGTTCTGTGAGGCTGATGTTCCCCTGATGAAACAGAAACAAACATAACAAGAAAATAGTCACCAGTCAAAGATATGAACTCTCCAGCAGTGAAAGCAGAGGTACAGAGCCCCATATTTGGATAGGAGGACTGGATCCTATCATGGGCCATTTGGAGTCCAAGAAGTAGTCAGCCCTCCAAGGACTCCCTGCCATGTGATAAAAAATGTTCACAAAGCAGTTATGGTTCTATTTACTGATGCATGACACTTCTTTCTGCTTGGTCACCTTGATCAAGTTTCAGTCTATCTCAGCATGCATTATGATGGAGCCTCTTTTGTAAAAATGTCTTTACAAGAAACAGTAAGCAGGGCAGTTCAGAACCAGTGCAAAGCCGCTGTGTGAATGTTTCCCAACTTGATGCTTACCAGACGCACTGGTCTATAGATCTCCAGCACTCATGAGCAGTGGTGGTTGTGATAGTTCTAGTCTAGCACATGGGGACATCACAAGGTCAGAAAAGTCTGCGAATGCTCATTTTATGTAATTATCATGATACTTTTTTGTTGCCTATATGTATAATTTGTTACTGCTTTTGTTTTTTTGTGGTTTTAAAATTTGGATCAAGATGGTGGCTATAGAAATTGTTTATTGAATTGAATAAAATAAAATAAATTTGCACTGAAATAGTGTATTAACACTTGAGGCATTCTTTCTGTGGGAAGGAAGATGGCCCAAATAAGTGAAGTCAATGGAAGCTGTTGTCTAATACATTTGGAAAAGCCCAGTTTTGGAAAACATGATGTAAGTGATGGAAGGAGATAACTAATGTCTCTACTCCAACTACTATGTGTTATTACGATATGTATGTATAGCAGGTAGGAACTGAGTCAGGGTAGTGAGTAAAGATCTGACTTTATTGCCTTAACAGTTTCTGTTTTCCAGACTGAAATATTAATGTTAAGGTTATTGGTTACAATAAGGAAAGTTAAATAATAGCGCAAATAAGGAGTAATCCTTAACTCAACTAATTACTGTTAATATGTTTAGGTCATCCTTCTGCTCCTTGGACTGGACAGATTATTGTCACTGAAGAGGAACCTTCCGGTAACACAAATTCTTCTGTATAGAAATTAATAATTTATTTTGAGATCATATCTGCATTGCAATTCACACACTCTTTTTGTCTTGGCTTCTCATATAAAACTTTATATACGGATTGTAGTTTCATCAGGGAATATGACTATGCTGTTTAAAATAACTGTGAGAAAAGATGTGCAAAATCTTACTCAGAACAGTCTAAAATGTTTAAATCATTCTTATTCTATTTCTCTTGTGGGTCAATCTGACTGTTCCAAAGATGGTTTGTGATATTGTGGACATGTTCTGAGAGCTGGACTACATCTGGACTGCCACAAATCATTTCTGGTTCAGAGGGTTATCCTTCAGAAAGTCATCAGACACTCCCAGAATGATCAAATTGGTTTGGTTTGAAAGATAAAAGCAATGTTCCAAAGTTCTCAGAAATGTTCTGTTTCTGGAATACCAAGTTTTGCACATACCAAGTTATTACTTTTAAGTTTTAAAATATACTGTTCCCAGCCACATTAGTAGATTTGCTGTGTTGGATAGAAAATGCTTATTTACTTTTATCTTCTTTAAGAAAATACATTTCTGAAACTGAAATTTTCTAGTCTCGGGTTGATTGCATTCAATAGTTCTGCAGGCTCATTTGCTGTCTCTTGTTCAGTGGTAACATAAGCCACTCAAAGCATTTGAAGTTGGCATGACTGCAGAAAACAGGCAGAAATCATCATGAGCCAATCTGTGTTTTCTCCATCTCACCGATAGGAGAGTGGAAATATTGCAGTTCAGTTAGACATTGATAGAAGCTTCTAGAGGGAAAGAAATGTCCCATGTGGAAAGTAGAAAAATAATTACTACTTTTCAGTTGTAGCCCTGTATCTTCAGTTCATGCTATAGTCATTTATTTGGCAATAATAACTACAATTTGAGCTTTTGGTCTGAAGGAAAACTCATTTGAGCATCAAAACATCCTTCCTGGATTTAAATTCTCATTGAAATCTATAATGCTATATATGATGCTACAGTTTTGCAGCCAAGAGCTCCCCCCCCCAGGTGTGGTTATAGTTGTAAATTGTAGCATAGAACATATCTTTATGTATAAGGAGAGAAAGAGTAATTACAGATACTAGACAATAGGATAAGGCTTTATGTTGCTTACATAAACAGAGAAATCAAGCTCAGTAGTTTTCCTATAAGGATTACAAAACTGTTTAGAATACTAGGATTAAGATTTAGTTTGGTTGTGTGTGAAATCTGCTAAAGATCTCTGATCTCAAGTGCGGAGTGCAAGGATGACGCAAAATCCCTGAAAGTGGGAAATGGTCTACCTCAGGGGTTGGCAACCATGGCTCTTTTATGACTGGTGGACTTCAACTCCCAGAATTCCTGAGCCAGCCATGCTGAGGGGAAAGGGAGAGGTTTCCATGCTGAGCCATGCTGGCTCAGGAATTCTGGGAGTTGAAGTCCACGAGTCATAAAAGAGCCAAGGTTGCCTACCCCTGGTCTACCTCAAGCTCCAAGAAATTCCAGTACCATGATAGCAAAGTGGAAGTGTGGCAATTTGAGCTGCAACACAGCTGAGCCAGTTCTTAGCTGCTCAAGAATACAGCACCAGTGCTAGATCAATGCAGATTACAGCATGCAGAGGGGCTCTTATTAGAGAAAAAAGGGAATAAACATCTTCTGCTGCTTCTTTTTTTCTTTTTGCTCTTCTTCATGCAGAAGGTATTGTTCCTGGACCACCATTAGGCCTCCGTGTTACAGAGGCGACTAAGAACTATATAGTACTTAGCTGGAAACCTCCATATGAACGAGGCCATGAAGGCGTCATGTACTTTGTTGAGAAGGTAAAACCAAGATGACGGTGCCAAGCTATTAGACTGATACATTTTCATTTCAAACTATTTAATTTAACATCAAACACACACACACACACACACACACACACACACAGAGTATCTCAACAGAATTAGTACTTTAAAAACTTAAAATTTTAAGACTTGGAGCTATCCTGCTAAATATGTATGTCTTTCTCTCTGTGTTTAACGTAGTATTTACAATAAATGTAGAAAAAAAGCTATAAATATATATATGAAATAATTGAATAAGTAGTACTGATAAAGAAATAAGGAGGGAAAGAAAAGTTGTCCTCTTTTCTTTCTTCAGTTTCATTTAACGAAAATTGGATGGATGGATGGATGGATAGATAGATGGACAGGAAGAAGTGATACTTGGGGAACTAACTATTTCTCTAATTGTTGAAGTACTGATTGGATTGAATATTAAGAATTTTGAAAGAAAGAAAACTTACAAATCTATATTTTTAAACTTGCTCGGCACCTTCAAAGCCATTCCTAAGGATTCAATAACTTTTCTTGCTCTGATTATATGGGATTTGTCTTGATTTTATATTCTCACAGCAACTCTTTCCCAATCCTCCAACACCATTGTGAAAGAACCTCTTAGGACCCCAAGAATATTGCTATTGTAGGCAAAACAGAAGCTTGATGTAAGGGAGAAAACCAGGATAATGTGATCCAATGTGACCAACTCTAGAGTACAAGAACAAGAAGAGCATTTTGGGGTTTGGGGGATGGTTTGTTCATCAAAGGGCATAATTTGAAATATAATAGAAATTTCAAAGAGAGCAGAATCATCCACAGTAAGTTTGAGTCACAATACAAAGTCTGAAAATAATACTGTGGACATCCTTTTGCCTCTATCTAAAATGCTCAGAGAAATCCTGATTTAACCAAATCAAGGAAGAATTTTAAAAATTTAAATGTCATAGTAATGAGTAGATGACTAGATCTGGGCATAATAAAAGTTAAACTTTTTAGATCCTTCAGATTACAGCATTCTAGAACATTTGGCCAATTAATCAACTAAACAAGAAATACACATGGATTGTCTACATTCTGAGCAGTACCCAAGATTTTGTATGTGATATGAGCATTGTTGATACTTTGAAAACAATGCTCTCATCCTATTGGATTTGTGGAAAATGCTAAAGTCTTGCACATTCAGATTTTACTTTAGATTGTGACAGAAATGCTGGAAAATAGATGGAGTTACTTGAAAAGAAAGATTAAAACTCGTCAGAATATTTGGGAGAAACACACTGTTCTTTGCCAACTAATGTAAAAGTGATCAAAAGAGGGATGCTTCATATTCCCATCATTTTCTTATATATTCCATTTATTTTTTTAAATAACTGCTCTGGGTATGTACAACTAAAAATGTATAGTAGAATTAAGCTATTATTGGTCATGCTCCAGATTAATAATGAACTTCATTAAGCATTATTTAAAGAGAGGGTTGTTTGCTCATATTAGAGAAAAGTCTGTGATTTTTGGCTGAAGAGACTGGTCTTTTCCAATCCTGAAATTTTTATTTTAGTGTGTTGCAGGAACAGAAAATTGGCAAAGAGTGAATACTGAGATCCCAGTAAAGTCTCCCCGCTTCGCACTTTTTGACTTAGCTGAAGGGAAATCCTACCAATTCCGTGTTCGCTGTTGTAATTCAACTGGAATTGGTGAGCCCTCTGAGGCCACTGAAGCCACTGTGGTTGGTGACAGACTTGGTAAGTCCACAGTGAAGGACACTCCAATATAATGTTGATTGTTGGCTTACATGTTGCTACTCCAGTGCTATTTGAGAGACTGTTCAATTCTCAGGGTTTCTGCCTATCTTATAAGAGCTGGTACTCTGGGTTCCCTTGATTAAACATTGTAATCTTTCAAGATCTCGCAGCATGCTTTCTCTGTCATGGTGCCTTCCTTCATGGAATGAGATCATATGGCGTCTAAGGCTCCTACTCTAATGCTGTTCTAGAAGATCTTGAAAACTGGTTGTTCCTCTGGGTGGATATGGTCCACTTGTTAGAAGGGTATTTTTTAAATAATACAGTATCTGCTGTCCAGCTGGATGTTATTCATGTATATTTCATATCATACATTATATTTTATATGTTGTTTGCTTTAAATGGTATGCCATTAGAGTTCTAAATGTAAACAAACAAAGAAATAAATAAAATATACTGCAATTAAAGTAGGAATGCTATGCTCTAATGGTTTATCTTTCCCTCTAGATATTCCTAGCCCACCAAGCAACATTATACCCACCCGAAATACGGATACGTCAGTAGTTGTCGCTTGGACAGAATCTGAAGATGCAAAGGAATTAGTGGGATACTACATAGAAGCAAGTAAAGTAGGGTCTGGTGATTGGGTGCCATGCAACAATAATCCTGTGAAAGGCACAAGGTAATAGATTGTACAATTAAGTATCATATGCGAAATAATATTTGAAAAGGGGCAAAAAAGGAAAAATATTGCATGAATGTTCAGTAACTGGATTCCTCCTGAAAAGTGGCATAAATGAAATATTTTGTTGAGTTGTAATTCTGTAAAACGATGTGACTTATGGTTGCCATTTTTTTTTCTTGGCACCGATGTATTGGATATCCCATTTTTTTATTCCCCGCATTCTATTAGTCTTGCATATATCAACACAAATAATTTAAATAATTTAACAACCACATATAAATTCTGTTTATATATTGAAGAACTGCTCTTAAATCTTGTATATGCCCTAAATTCTTGCAATGCATATGAAGCATCAAATATGCTAATTCCAGGACCTGCAAGAGAGCACTTTTTCTCAATATCACACTAATGATTTGTACCATTATGTCAGCATTTTAACCATAACAAATCATGAACAATAAAATAATATATGTTATTGCAACTAAAACAACATATATATTATTTGTAAAGTACTGTATCATAAGTAGAGGCCCATTTCAGAGTAAATTACTTTAAGAGTGTTGTGCTTAAGTTCACATAAACAAATACAATTATTCAAATTATTGACCCGTTTGGCATTTTGTGGTGAGATATAGCCATTGTGAACTTTTAAAGGATTACTGTTCAGGTGTTTCTATATATATATATCATGTTATATAAGAGGCATGAACAAGGATTTGTTCATTGCCCCTCCATAAATTTAGGCATTCATGCAGAATCAAGATCCTTGATTGCAGTCCCACTATCCCCTGTCCCCTTGATGAAGAAGGGAAAAGGAAGATAAAAAAATAATTATTAAGTAATTTTGCTATGGATTATGCCATTTTTATATTCTTTGTAATCCTACCATATTACTTAAGAACCTTGTGCTTTATTTCATATAAGAAATTGTTTGTGTAAAGAATGAAACACTGTATAGCACAGTGTTTTAATTAATTTAATTTAATTTAATTTAATTTAATTTAATTTAAACATTGATTTACTTAAGATTCACTTGTCATGGACTTACAACTGGAGATGGCTACATTTTCCGTGTCAGAGCTGTTAACGCAGCTGGATTAAGTGGGTATTCAAAGGAATCAGAAGCCATTGAAGTCAAGGCAGCAATTGGTAAGCAATGCACTGTTCCTATAGCAAAAATTCAAATCAACATTATAATTATATCTAGATTAACTTCAATATTCCACATTGAATATGCATTGGTAATGTTTAATATTTCACTTCCATCATTTCATAGTCATCCAAGCATAAGCACTTGTAGACTGCTCACCTTCACCATCTCAGACATCTTTGGGTGTGTTCCTTGTAACTCTGTATAAAAAGTACGTTCATCCTCTTATTACTTGGAAATCATCTGGCAAACTGATCCCATAATGTAGTACTTATCTAATTTCTAACATGCTACCACTTGGGAGATTAAGTTGATTAATCCATTTGTCCAATTTACTTCCTTGTTAACTACTATTCTCATATATTCATGATCCGATTTTTTTTAATCTTGCATGTTGCTTAACAAATTAAAATAATTAATATACCAATAATTTTATATTTAGTTTGATTCAATTTTAAACATCAACTCAATGATTCATAATTCTGAGGCTGCTTAAATAGATCATATAACTACTCCCCCATTCCAAAAACTATAGAACTTTTTTTGAAGATAATGGAAGGTCTTTTGGTGGACCATTCATAGAAATATTAACTGCATTAACTGTCTTAGATTAAAATTCATATAATCCAGCCATATCACATGTTGTCTGTAGCTAATGCTTTAATGTTCCTTCGTTGTCCTGCTTTGTCTTCATTTCTTCATTTTGTTCAATAACGGAGAATTGGGAATGAACTCTAATTTCAAATGTCCTTGTTATTTTCTGGCAATTATAGGGGGAGGATTGCTTCATGGTGTATGTCCTGGACTAAGTGATAAAGCTGATGGACTAACAGGCCGCACTGTCAACTGGGAAGGCATGCATGAGTCCTCCCAGCCTATCTTTGACACAGATGCTTTGTTAAATTGCAATGCTAAACCCAATAGGCAAAAAATGCCCAGTAGCTCTGGTAAGCAGAGGAGTCCATCAGACAGGAAAGTGAGTGATACAGTTCCTACTCCTTCATCACAAAAGGCAACTACCAAGCACCCACGTAAGTCTGTTCCTGGGGATCGTTCAACACTGAAGAAAATTCAAAAGAAATACAATATAGGTGAGCTTTGATCATATGCAGTGATTTCACCTCATTAGCTCCTTCATTTCAAACAGTTATAATCTGTGATCATCCAAGTTGCAAATAGACATCTTTGCCAATGCTACATTTGGATCACCTCCATCTAATAAACGCTCAGCTTCCATCAAAGCTCATTACATATATAGAGGTAACCGAGACTATGGCACATTTATATGTTGCATCTAACCTCAAGCTTGCATGTTGCATTTATTTGCTAATTTGGTTAGATTAATGTTTACTATGTTATTATTAAGAGATAACATATATTGTATCTAAAATACCATGGTAACATTTGGTGCCATTTAAACATTCAGTTCCTATGGCCTTATTTTGTAGTACTATCAAATTTCTAAGAATTTTTAATTTCTTCCAATTCTTCACAACAGAAAATAAAATAAAATTGCACATATAATTATTAATTAATATAATATCAGTCATTTTCTGTTAGAAACATACAGTGCACTGATAACTTTTTAGCTGAAAAACAGGGTAAATATTATTTGAAGAAATATTGAATACATTGCATATTTGCATATTTCAAATCATCAGTACATTGTAAAAGAATATCTAAGAAGAACTCCCAGTTATAACTAACTTTCATATTCAGAAAGAAATAAGTCCAAAATGTTTAAATTTGGATGGACTGAAGACAGTCACTATCTAGCAGTGGTTATGAACTAGTCATAATCAGGAATAAATTATTAAAGAGATTGACAAAATATTTTGTACACCTCACATTTTAAGGTTGTTGCTGTTTAGAGGTCTAACTATCATAATATTTTACCAATGGCCATGGTGACTGGAACTATCCTGGTATAATTATATACATGGAACATACCACAAATAAATCTAATCTAAATTATCAGCTTACTGTTTATAAAAGAGAATACAAGCCGCAAGATAATACACAACAATATATAAATAAAAAGCAAGGGAAAGTTCCCAATAATGTAACTATTTAGCCGATGAGTAAATGTACAAGAGATTAGAAACAAATTACACAAATTTAAGTAATTCTATGGAAGTGATTTATGAACATTTAGTATTTTTCTCTAGCTGGTTCAGTTTCTATTACCAAAAGAATTGAAAATATTCATATACTGTACATGAGGTGACTCAGCCTATTTATTTGATGTTACCTTTTTTTATGGAAAGATAATCCCAAAACCAGTGTTCTTGATTAGATTTGTATTTATTAAAAAACATTCCTGTTCTTAATTTGCCAGGTTATATGCAGCTTCCAATACTACAGCTAGAAACCATACTTAAAACCTAAATAAATGATGTATATTAAAAGTATTTAGAAAGTTAGTGAAAAAATAATGGACTTTGCCTTATTTTGCAAATGTCACAGAGAAGCAGAGAGGAATGGCTAAAAAAGAAATGATCCATGTGTTAATCTGGCATGTGCTGAAAAACCTTTGCTCTAGATGGCACTGTTTGGTTTGGTTTTTTTTTTTTTTTTAAACTTTCACTAATGTTATCCTAAGCAACTCTTTTTCATAGATCTTACTGTGATTCTTCAGGTAATTCTTTTTTCTAGTTAAAAAATAAGAAAGCATTTTTGCAAAAAGATTCAGCAACTGGAAAACAGGATTCTGAGCAAACTACATCCAAGATATGATGGCCTATGGCATTTTCACTTTCAAGATCAGGAAGGCATTGCAGGAAAGAGAAGGCATATTAGATGTCAGTGGAGGTGGATAGACTTTTTTTTTCTCCTTGCTGTCCTCAAAAATATAGCTTCAAATATTTTCATTTGTATGTGAGTTGGATTGCTATGACTTGTGATGGGCGCTTACTGTGTGCAAGGTAGGTGTAATGGAGGTGTGATATTAGAGCATTATGAATACTAAAAATAAAGAATGGGAAAAAGAGGAAAAGAAGACAAAACATCTGTGAAACAATATGCTTGGATTCAACAAAAGAGTGTTTGTATACACACAGACACACATTATATACACATACACACATACCCACATACCACTGGTTTATCTATTTTTTTTTTAAATGTCATTATTGTGAAGTACAGCTAAAATCATTTTGCTCTACAATATTCACTCCATAATATATTACTTTTTAAATAACTTATCTTAATCAATATTTTTACTTACAGAATATGGAGTTTAGAGAAGCCTATATTTCTTATCCAGAAGTGTTTCAATTAGCTACATGATTTTTGTTTGAAGGAAGGAAACTCCAGGATAAACTATGAATAACTCTATACAAAAGTTTGATTGGATAACTGAATATTTCTGTCCTAATACTAAATTATTCATCATAAAACAGCACCTCCGTCTCCACCATATGACATCACAGTCCTTGAAAGTGTTCGTGAGTCAATGGTTCTTGGATGGAAACAGCCAAAAGTTATTGGTGGAGCTGAGATCACTGGCTATTATGTGAATTACCGGGAAGTAATTGGTGGAGTACATGGAGAATGGAAGGAAGCTAACATTAAAGCCATTAGTGAAAGGGCATATAGGGTAAGAGAGTTTTATGTTTCTAGATTTGTGACTGCTACCTAATATGGGGTATTCCACAGTGTCACCAGCCCCAGCTTAAAATTTTCCTTTTATTAATATCAAGTTGATTTATGTTAGAATCCAAACCTATAACTGGATTGTTTTATCATGTGAGTAATGTTTTAATTATATCCATAATATTTAGATTCATTAACCAAAATAATTGTCCCTTGAAAGGTTTAGTATTATCAAAGATATCTATTCTTAGTCTTTTTTTTTTTTCTCCAGATTTAAAGGACCATTTTGATCACTATTGGCTTATCAGCTTGGTTAATAAGGTCTTTTTTTATTATTCATGATTTTCAAATACAGTGCTAATGTAATCTACTATTTTTTCCAAAAATATGTCACTTCTTGTCAAGTAGTTGTTCTTACAATTGTCCTGTTCTAAGATCTGTAATTTTCAAGAAGCAGTATTGGTTTTGACTATAAGGCTAGTGATAGATAGATAGATAGATAGATAGATAGATAGATAGATAGATAGATAGATAGATAGATAGATAGATAGATAGATAGATAGATAGATAGATAGATAGATAGATAGATAGATAGATAGATAGATAGATAGAGAGAGAGAGAGAGAGAGAGAGAGACAGACAGACAGACAGACAGACAGACAGACAGACAGACAGACAGACAGACAGACAGACAGACAGACAGACACATTGAATAATAAAATAAAACAAAATTGAGACTTCCAGTAATTTTCAAGGTTAATATATTATTAGATATCTACATCAGTGCTATATAATTTTGTACATACATACACACATACAAACATTAATCAAAAAAAGAACATAGGATCCTAAGCATTATTATTTTTTCTATGTCAGTCATTTAAATCAGCAGCCCCCAACCTTTTGGGCATCAGGGACTGATTCTGTTGAGAGAGGTTTTTCCATGGACCAGAGGGCGCGTGGTTTTGTGTGCTGTCTGCATCCCGTGATGGGGCTTCGCTTCTTTGCGTGGCCCAGTTTCTGGCATGCTGTAGCCTGGTGCCAGTCCACGGACCAGGGTTGGGGATCCCTGATTTAAAGTATTTAACATCTCAGCAATATTTATTTTTAAAACAATAAAAAATTGTTTTTACTTTTGTTTACTCCATTATATGTATTAACATGTTGTATTGTTCCAATTATGTGGCAGATAAATGATTTGAAGGAGAACATGACATACCAATTTCAAGTGGCTGCAGCTAACATAGCTGGGCTTGGAGTACTTTCTCCTGCTACCCAATCCTTTAAATGTGAAGAATGGACCATTGCTGTTCCAGGTTAGAATCAGGAGTGGAGCTTCAGAGGAAGGAAGGGAGGAAGAAAGGGAGGAAGGGAGGGACTGCTGATCGTATTAGTAAATTCTTTGCTAGCCACTTTCTGAATTGATTAGAGAAATTTGACACTGGAACTTGCGTGGGCAATCCTTGGTCCTAATCACTTTTGTATAAACTCCAAATCCTCAAAGCCTATTATTAAAATTAATATTTTCTTCCTTTCCATCTATTTCCTACTGCCCCCTTTTTCCAGAAATCTTCCAAGCACACAGCTAAAATCGATTTAGTTACATTTTTTCTATATGATAACTGTTTTGTCTATACACTTATAATAATTACTATAGCTTTCTCTGTATTGTTGTTTTTCCTAACTTTCAGGACCACCCCATGATTTGTCATGTAATGAAGTTAGGAAAGACTCCATAGTTTTATTATGGAAACCACCGATTTATGTTGGCCGAAGTCCTGTAACTGGTTTTTATGTTGATGTGAAACCAACAAAACAATCAGATGATTGTTGGAAGAGCGTGAATGAAAAACCTATTACAAACAAATTTTTAAAGGTATACTGATGTAGATAAAAAATCTGTACTTATGTACATACTTATACTAATATTTTATTTTGTATTCTTTTGGGGTTTAAATTTATTTGGCCTTTCTGTAAAAGTTAAACTATTACAGTTGGACTTGGAAAATTTTTGATCTACTATATCAAAACCAGAAATGTTATTCAAGAAATGGGCAAATTAGATATCATGGCAATGGTTGTTGAAGAAATAAATACTTAGGACAATGAGTTTTCTACTCATCTTGTTTTTTCTTCATTTTTGTTTCCCTTTATCAAGGAAAAAGGATAAGTATAGTAGTAATTAATAATATAAAAAATAAACATCTTAATGATCACATTACAGTGGTCACCACTGTAGCCTTTTATTGGATCAATCATGTATATATTTTGTTACTGGTTAAATTAATGTTTGATTTTAAAATAAATATATATGTATAGTGCTTGTGGTATCTGTAGTTCTATATTTCTGTAGTTCTACAGTTTTTTCCAGTGATGTCTGGTTTAATTGTAAATTCCTATTCCAGCCCAGTGGAGAATAAACCTATAAGTAGGAAAAGCATGAATTTTGATTAGGATTGTAGAAATTGTCTGATACCCTAAGTAAACCCTATTATTATACTTATTTATGGACTCAAGTGGCTTTAATTAATTCTGCATCATTTCCAAGTGGTGCATAATAAACATTTTCATAGGTGATTTCTCTATATTAATGTCTTTAGATAAGTAGCCTCAAAGAAGGCACCAGTTATGTGTTCCGTGTACGAGCAGCAAATAAAGCTGGAGTTGGGAAACCATCAGATCCTACTGACCCTGTAACAGCAGAAACCCGGCCAGGTTTGTTGATTTTGCTTGATGAAAATAAAAGTTTAAATATATATTAGAGTGATTGACAACATATAGTGGTATTAATTTAATTTAATTAATTATTATAGTTATTAAAAGAAAACATACAAGCAGACTGTAATTACTACTTCCTTTCCTCTTCTAGATGAAGGCGTTATATTTGTCACTTCCTGGAATATCTGATGTATAAGCAAAAAAAAAATCAGAGAAATTGTAGAGTAATATAAAGATCACTGTTTCCTATAGAAACACTATATAAATAAGTTTCTTTTTGTATATTCTCTCTAGCAAAACAAAAGCAAAGATGATAGGAAGGGGACATAGATTACTTACCAACTTTTATATACATTGCCAGTATTATGAAAATATAACCCAGGAATCTCTCTTTCAGAAATTGCTACTTGAAGCATGGCCTTTTATAACTGACAGATGAAAATTTTGTCAATGTGCAGTCCAACATTTTTTGGTATGGCATCCAGTGTGCTGAAAACCACTAGGTTTCCCCCAGGTTTATACCATAATCCTTCCCCTTTGATTTTCAGATCTTGACATTTCGTGATCTTCTCCAATACTTCTCCAATGTCTTCTATTATGCCATCCTGTAGTATTGTTACATCAGTTATCTACAGTTTTCTCTGTTCAGTCAGTTTAACTCTGGTGTGTTACGAGCCAAACCTTTATCAGTTTGTATTCAGAAATGCCACAATATTTTAACCTGCTCATTATTTACTACTTTTTATATATATTCCCACTAATTTTTCATTACTGGCATGCAATAATTTTTAAAGATATTCCAGTGAATCATTTTGGTGACTGTGTTATACTGTATCATTGTAGTTAATGTTAACGTAATCTTCTTGCATGAGTTGCATGTATGATCTACTGTTTTTCTGCTTCTTTGCACAATCTGCACTTTGAATCATTTGATGATCTTTCAGTTTTGACTTTGATCGCATTAGTTTGAGTAGCTTGCTCTTGAGCAGCCAAAATCAAGCCTTCCATTTGGTTTTATCTTTATCGACCTTCCCCTTGATCTTTAGTAGAAATTGATCATGTGATGGTTTTCCTTGCCAGCATTCTGTTCATGATTTTATTATATTATTTTTATATCCATGTTTCACTACATTGTAATTTTAAACTTGGTCAATGCTTGTTCTTGGCTGTCTTTTACATAACCAGCCAATATTCTTCTTCAAAACAATTTTTTAGACTTGAAGTAAACCTCTGAATTGATTTCTGTGAGTCTGATATAATTAATCAATATCACTACAGGGATGTAGTACATAGTGAATAGTCACAGGTTTTCTTCGGGTTTTTTGGTCCAAACTGTCCAGTTCTGCTTGCATTCAATTAATAATTCCAGCAGTTTATCATATCTTATATCACAGGTAGGCTTCAATGGTGTTGATGGCTTCAGTGGTGTTTCCACCATTCAATTTTATTCTTAGCAGTTTTCTCACTCACTGGGTGTATTCTTTACTATTTGCATGTTTTAATTGTCAATGTTTGGTGTTATTGAACTGCCAGTTATTGAAATACCAGTTTTTAAATTTTATTTTTATTTCTTTATATCCCGCCTTTATTATTATTTTTATAAATAACTCAGAGTGGTGAACACACACAATATACTCCTTCCTCCTCCTATTTTCCCCACAACAACAACCTTGTGACGTGAATTGGGCTGAGACAGAATGACTGGCCAAAAATTACCAGCCAGCTTTCATGCCTAAGGTGGGACTAGAATTCACACTCTCCTGGCTTCTAGCCTGGTGCCTTAACCATGAGGCAAACTGGATTTCAAATATACTTGTATATACTCATATATACAAACTACTTACAGTATAGGCTTCATTCTGATGATTCACGATGGTTTGGCCATTTCCCATTTCAATTCCATTATTATTCACGATTTTACTCTGATTTACTGCTATAGTAGCATATTTCTCTAGGCCAAATTCCATTAATATATCTGTGCTAAACATTCTTATGGTAGTTTTCCATGACTAGATTTCAATTTCTGATTTTCCATAAAGCTTCGGAACATTCACATAAAACATACAGTATGTGGAGAGTTTATTAGGATATTTTGCTGTTTGATAGCCAAGATTTGTTTTCTTCAAAATCACTGAAAATGGGATCACAGCAATGGTAAATAATAAGGGTGATAATGAATTGTCCTGAAAGATGCCACTCCTAATGCTGACAAGTCCATATTTTCATACCAACCACCAATTCTTTCTTCATTATTTTTTCTATAAACACTTTATTGTTTTTATTGACACCAGTTGTTTCCAAATATTTGATGATCCAACTATGTTGTAATGAATCAAGTACCTTTTTGTAATCAATCCATATCACATGTAAATTGGTTTTTTGGTTTTTGCAATTCTGCAAAACCATTTTATCAATTAGAAGTTTATTTTTGTGCCTCTACTTGTCCTTTTATTTACTTTCTGTTTTATTGAAGGATGCTACTGTCTTCCAAATAACATTGGTTATTGTCTGTTATTATGCCTGTGAGCAATTTAAACTATTAAATTATGCGTGGGTAGTTTACAGAGATTCATAGTCTAAGACAGATGAAACTTAATCATTCAATTTCTTTCTTTCTTTCTTTCTCTTTCTCTCTCTCCCTTTCTCTTTCTTTCTTTCCCTCTTTCTTTCCTTCTTTTCTTTTTTCTCCTTTTAGGGACAAAAGAAATTGTGGCTGAAGTTGATGACGATGGAGTAATTTCACTGAATTTTGAATGTGATCAGGGGACATCAGACTCTCAATTCATTTGGTCCAAGAATTATGAACCAATTGATGATGACTCTCGATTAGCCATTGACACCAAAGGTGGAAAGTAAGAATAACTATAAAGGTTTATTTTCCACTTGTATATTAGGTATTATTTTATTTGTAAGTTTAATTCATGTAATGGGATTTTAACTGTCATACCAAGAAAGCTTCCCCTCACCTCCTTTTCCCTGCACTTCCTATTCCCTGCACTATAAGTCCCCCACTTCTGAAGAATTGAGATGTATGCTGAGAAAAAATAAATAAATCTGCCAGCTTTGCACATTCTGATTCAAAATATGAGATATAATTCAGTAGATTGGTAGAATGATTTGCCTAAATCTGTATTTCGTTCAAAGGATTCCTCTCAAACAAAAAATTAATGGGTTCCATCTATACTATGGCTATTTGTTTTTCTCTTTGTGGCTTATACTAGGTTCAGCTGGATCAGTGAGAAAAGACATCCATAGATCTTCTTATGCTTGCTGTTTCTGGTTATCAGTGTGTTTTTAACATGAGTCTAGCTTTCAATTATTTGCTCGGTCTATTTGAAAAATAGACTGTAATGCTTGAGTTAGCATTTCCTCATGCACATGCCTATTAAACACAGCAATATTCCCCAGCCTAGTGCTTTCCAGTATATTGGATTTTAACTTTTCTACTGGTAATTGTCAGGATGGGCCATGCTGGTGGAGAATTGGTGATTTGAAACCCAACATAACAACAGAGCATTGAGTTAGGAAAGGTAAACTATAGTAAATGTAAGTGGACTTTCTTTCACATTTGTTTGAAACCCTATCTCTTCTGTGAACAATTTTTTTGTCTTAAAGGTCAAAAGCAATATTTAAAGGTCTAAATGAAGAAGATTTAGGCATATATTCTTGTGCTGTAACTGACACAGACGGTGTCTCATCAAGCTATACGATAGATGAAGAAGGTGAGTCTTGATCTCTGTCTCTGATAATAAATATAAATCAGGATACATTTCAAAATAAATATAAGACTATGAACAATCATAAAAATAAAATGCGGGAATATTGATATATTTATATCCCGCCTTTGTTATTTTTATAAATAATTCAAGGTAGAGAGCATACTTAATACCCCTTCATCCTCTTATTTTCCATACAACAACAAGCTTGTGAGGTAAGTTGGGCTGTGAGAGAGTGACTGGCCCAATGACCCAGTCAACATTCATACCTAGGGTGAGTGTCCTGACTTGCAGCCTGGTGTCTTAACCACTAGATCAAACTCGCTCTCCCTCACTTTATCATCTTATCTATCTATCTATCTATCTATCTAGCTAGCTAGCTAGCTAGCTAGCTAGCTAGCTATCATCTAGCTATCTATCAACTAGCTATCTATCAACTAGCTATCTAGCTATCTAGCTAGCTAGCATCTATCTCTGTATATATGCACCAAAATATGACTTTTCTTATCCCTATAATATATTGCTTTGCAGAAATGAAACGTCTGCTTGCACTCAGTCATGACCACAAGTTTCCTGGTAAGTAAAGAAAAGTGAAGATAAATTCTCTACAGCATTTGTATTTCTGGACTATTTTAGCAAAATAATGTCAGGTCTCCTTTGCACTGAGTTCAATTCCTGGTTACTGTAGGAAAGTAAAGTTCTTGGTGCTCTCTGAGCTTGGTTGCTCATGGCATTTCTTGACACCGATACTGTATAGAGCAGTGATGGCGAACCTTTTAAAGACTGAGTGCCCAAACTGCAACCCAAAACCCACTTATGCATTGTCGAGTGCCGGGTGGGCGTGGCCCATTGGGTGGGCATGGCCCATTGGGTGGGCGTGGCCCATTGGGTGGGCGTGGCCCATTGGGTGGGCGTGGCCCATTGGGTGGGCGTGGCTGCGGTGGTAACGGCAGATTGGGTGGGACTAAAAAGTTCAATCAATCATTTCCAACTTTGCAAGATCTTTTTTTTTCCTGCGAGAAGTTGAAATTGACTGATTAAACCTTTTTTTTTTGCACACGGCAGCAGAGGCCTAAAGCGAAAAGGTTTTATGAAACCCAGCTTGAAGGCCTAGGACTGGGGCGACGGCGTGTGTGCCCACAGAGAGGGCTCTGAGTGCCGCCTCTGGCACCCGTGCCATAGGTTCGCCACCACTGGTATAGAGGTAATTTGCCATTGCCTTTTTTGAGGATATATTTGCAACTTCCTAGTCTAGTCTACAGACCCAGTATACCCTGAATGTCTCCCAGGTACTTGCAAGTATTCCGCAAGTCTAACCCTGCTTAGTTTTCCAAGAACAGTCGAGGTCAGCTAGATGCTGCCGCTTGCTGTGACTATCTTAGAACTGGCATTTGTAGATGGCAGTTTATAAAATAGTGAAATGAAAACCACTCCTGAGAGAAAAAGCGGAGGTCCTGTTGCTGACAGATTCTTATGTTATGAATGCCTGATCCCACAGACAGCAAAGCCTTTTCTGTACCCTGGAGACTGGTACTTTGATTACTTTGATTACTCAGAATGCCTTCAGATGTTTTTAGCAAATATATTTAGATGTTCCAAAGAGCATTAAGAATCAACCTTCCTTGTCTTACTATTTTAAAATCATGTTTAATATATTTTAATGTGTATCTTGTTTATTTTATGCTTTATGGTAGAACAGGTTGCCAAACTTTCAGTAGTTTTAAGTCTTTTCCATTCTAGTTCTGGATTTTAGCTTTTTTTCTGTTCTATTTTAGCCTAAAATATTCATAGTTAATTATATATAAGAGCTTAAAATTGCCGCAGTTCTGACAGTAAAAGACAAGTAATATAGCAAAGAGTCTTTTTTATAGCATGGGCTGATGTAAGTACTAGCACATGTGGCTTTAAAATTCCTTGGATTTAGAAGCTATATGAGGTGATTGGATTGAATCATATTTCTTCTTTCACAAGTGGATTTCAGAATAGATGAAAAGTACTTTGTTTTCTTGCAATGACTTTTTCATGATCTCCCATTCTTCCCATGGTTCCTATGCAAAGGAAAGAACATGTTAAGTTACCATTTGCCATTGTAGTTTATATTCCTGTTCTAAAGGACCAAAAGGAACAGAAAACAAAATTAAGCAATGATCTGTCCTACTTTCTCAGTACCTTGGATTCTTTTGCAACAGAGCTATTGCAGCAGATTCCTTGGGCTGTGCTGCAGTTTCCAAGGAGATGTGATGCCAGACAGAATCTAAATTTGGGGACTGTTTATATTCTGTTCTACTTCTGCAAAACACCACTCTTCTTATATCCCGCTGGGGAAGTAAAATAATATTGCAGATTAAGTTTTATACAACTTACAATGCTGGGCCATAATGTAGTTAACTATAAAGTAAATAGATTTCATTATGTGTCAGACTAGATATATTTTAAAATTATCTTAAGTATATCTGGAATGTTTGAAAAAAATGAGCAAGGAGCACTTGTTTTTGAGAATCAACAACTATAAGATTTTCTTCAGCAAGAACAGAGGAACAGAGTTATTCAAATGGTGTATTGCAGGGGTCTTCAAACTTGGCCCTTTTATGACTTGTGGACTTCAACTCCCAGAATTCCTCAGCCACTGTGCCTGGCTGAGGAATTCTGGGAGTTGAAGTCCACAAGTCATAAAAGGGTCAAGTTTGAAGACCCCTGGTGATTGGGAAGAGCCACAGATAATTGCTCCTGCACCAATTCCATCCTCAGTCCCCATGCAAAGCTCATATTACATTTCCTACCAGAGAAAAGTAGTCATGATGTTTCCATGTCATTTCTCAGGACTATTTTTGCCTATCAATGTTGCTTTAGAAAAAAAATCCCTCCTCAAAATAATGTGTTAGAACTGTGATAGTCCTTCATAGTACCTGCCATTTTTAGCCCTGCTTAAAAGGAGGAGATGCAGAGGAACAATGGTCAGTAGAGTGAAAGAGAAGGAAGTAGCAGCTGTGAATTCTGAAGACATTATCACTTGTATAGATCAGGGGTCCTCAACCTTGGCAACTTTAAGACTTGTGGACTTCAACTCCCAGAATTCCTCAGCCAGCTTCCTTAGCCAGGTAGTTGAAGTCCACAAGTCTTAAAGTTGCCAAGGTTGAGGACCCCTGGTATAGATCAACAATAGCTGTTGATATTGCCATCCATAACATGGGCATCCAGAAAGAGATGAACAATAGGAGAGAAATGGTAAAATGTGCACAATCTTGTTGTGATTTAAACAGAACTTTGGTTGTGACATTCCCTTGCATGTTTCATCATCTCTATTTGCCTCTGCATATTTTACCAGGCAGATAATTTGCACAGGAAAGCTCTGCAATAGCAAATTCAGCAACATTATTATCGTTGTGAATAGAAAAGGGGAAAATGTATCTGAAAGAGCTATTTAATTTAGCATGCTTGCAACAAATAAGAGTAAAAGCAACAAAATCACGATTGAAGGGCAATGTCACATCCTTTCATGTGTCAATTATGGGTTTGCACGTTTAACTGGGAATCTTACAAACAATATATGAACAATATAGTTACCTTCACATATATCTCATATAGGTGAAATATACAATATACAGTATATTGTTTGCATGATGTATCTAGGCATAGGGAAAACATGCAAAGGCACACACATATTAGTTAGGGACTTATTATCATACAATCTTGTTAACTCTGTACCTACAGGATTGCAAAAATGATTCTGACACTAATAGCAAAAGCAAATCTCACATATCTTATAAAATTAGAGTAATTACATACAATATAGGGAAGAAATATCTGTTAATTCTGCAAAATGTTATTGCCATCTTATAATAATAAAACAAAATAATAATAAAACAAGTCTTCATATCTTATTTTTGTGATACATAAATATATGGATTCCAAATAGTATAGTTTTTCCCCTCTTATCTGAATTACATTATATTGTATGTTCGAATCAAGCATCACCTATTTCAAGAACTATCTGCAGATAAATCAGTAGCAGATGAAGAAATTCTATCGAACAGAATGGATTACAGAAATTAAATCATTGCACTAAATAATATATACAGAAAAAAATGCATACATTTTCAGATAGCCATTCAATAGGAAATTGTCCATGCATATACTGGGAAATACAGAGTGTTTATGAACACAATGAAAATTCTTTTTGGCATTATTTTTCTTTATTGCAGTTGTTCCTCTTAAGTCTGAATTGGCAGTTGAAATTTTGGCGAAGGGACAGGTGCGATTCTGGCTACAAGCTGAGAAATTGTCTAGCAATGCCAAAGTCAACTTTATATTTAATGATAAGGAAATTTTCAATGGAGAGGTAAGCTAATGATTGCTCCTATTAGAAAATGATTGCTTGTTATTACTGAATTTTAAAATTACAAATTCAAACATATTTCACCTGCCATATTACTTCTCAAACATTATTGTTTCAATCATTTCTAACAATAGAAATACTGGCATTATATACTTTTGTTCTTGCTATATTTTTATAGTTATGATGTGTGATAGGCTGGGTACAATATTAGAAGAACAGGATATAATTAAACTGTTATGGCATTAAATATAAATAAAATCAAAGAATGCAAATATGTGAAAATATATTAGTTTGGATTTTACTGTGACATTGTGAGCTTTATTTCTTTCACACTTTTTCCATCATTCACAATAGCACCTTTGGATCCTCTATTGATACATTTATAAATCTAATTTAAATCTAATCTAAATCTACATTAATCCATTTAGCCTGTTATTGTACCTGAACAAGAGACACCTGATTTCCTATTCTGTCCTCATACCCAAAGCCAAGTACAAAGTGGAATTGTTCCCAGCACAATTGAAAACTGCTATGCCCATTTCTTTTTCATCCCCTGCAATCACACAGGACAAAGTCTTTGTTGATTCAAAAAGTTTAGGGGAAGACAGCCTTACTCTAACTCATGCACTGTGGTTCATATACCCATGAATATCTGAATGAGTAACATAAATGCTGCCTTGCCACTGGATCAAATTCAGAATCTCCTGCTCCTCCTTCTGCATTTTAAATAGATTATTTTCATTTGTTTTCAATGTATTTCATGCTTATTTACTCAAACTTTTATTTGTAAGGGCTTTCAGGTTGATATGATAGCTGGTTACTTAGTCCTATGCATACATGTGTTTATTTGCCAACTTGTTTTTCCTGAGTTTCATTCAGGATAAATTTGCACATGTGCCCAAAGCCAAGTGAGTGTGTGATTATGAAATGGAGCAATTACGTTACATCTGAACATCTTGGAAATTGCTATCAAACTATTTGAAGACTTAGAAAAGATTACATTTCCAGATTGGAAAATGAAATTTCTCTTTGTAATATTTGTTATTAAAGAAATACAAGATGAAGATTGATCATAATTCTGGTATGATTGAAATGTTTATGGATAAACTTGATGATGCGGATGAAGGTACATATACCTTTCAACTTCAGGATGGTAAAGCAACCAATCAATCCAGTTTAGTGTTAATTGATGATGGTAAGATCTTCTGATTTATTTTTCTTTTTTAAAAGACTGTAGCCTAACATTTAATAGTTGAAAATATTGAAATACTTGATAAACGTGGAATAATGTTGATGTCCTGTCTTTTCAGATCCTTTATTTAGTTAATTCATTCTGTGTTTAATTAGAAGAATAAATAAGAAAAATAATTATTGAAGTAATGTGTATAGTCTACAAGATTTAGTTTGTATTCTGAGTGATTCAGAAAACAGTCTGTTTTATCTCAAAGTGATTTAGAGCCACCTTCATCCAACCTCTTTTATTCTTTATTTTATTCAAGATCTGAATCTTGGTTCAAAAATACAACTCTCCCACTAACTGGCTTTTAAGATCAAGAAGCAGCAATATCTTTATATTTATTTTTTATATAATTACATTATATTTACAAGAATATTAAATCCTTTTTAGAAAATTAAACTTCCAGAAATTGAGTGATTTGCTATAGATGCCTTTAGGTTTTAAGGTTTAAAAAGAGGGAAAATATACAATTTTTAAAAATTTCTTGTTTGAACTTGCAAGCAAAGTTGACCTTTCTAAGAAGATCACATATGTCAAGTTTGAAATTAATAGATGCAGAGGAAATGTTTTGGAGGGGCAGAGGCAATTGTTTGGAAATGGCATACATTTTAGAATTCACCAAAAAAAAAACCTCATCAAAACACAAATTTAAGATGGAGAGTAGCAGTGATTCTTGTATAATTCATGAATTTTAGATTGTAACCAGTTTTCACTTTTGTTTTTATCTGTGTGGACTGTTTTTTTATTTGGTTTTGTATGAAAATGATATATTTCATACCTATGACAAACTTGAAAATTCACAGGTGAAGAATGTCTAGGGCATGGGTCGGCCATCCGAAACTTCGGATGAGCCGCACGGACCCATTTAGCTTAAAAAAAAAAAACGCTGGGAGCCGCGCGTTCGCGCATGCGCGCGCACCCGCGCATGCGCGCGGCCCGTTCGCGCATGCGCACCCGCGCGCGTCGTTCGCGCATGCGCGCGCGTCGTTCGCGCATGCGCGCGTGTCGTTCGCGCATGCGCACCTGCGCACGCGCACACCCCCGCACCCGCCCGCGCATGCGCGCGCGCGCCCGCCAAAATGGCGGAGGAGGCTCCGGAGCCGCAGGTAAGGCATCAAAGAGCCGCATGCGGCTCCGGAGCCGCGGGTTGCCGACCCGTGGTCTAGGGAGCTATGATCAATAAAAACCACTTGTTTCTTTTGTTTTCTCCTCATTTAGAAATAGTGCATTTAGGAAAAGGCTTATGCAATAGATGTATTGCAGAAGCGGAAAGAATTGGCCACCAAATATTTCCCACCCAACCGTATAACTTCTCAAATCTCAGAAATCTTTTTCTTCTTTTGTTCCTGAAAGTTAGAAAAAAATTACAGGAACATTAAATGTTATAACAGGCCCATTTGATATTATTTAATATTCTTCTTAAAAAGAATTGTGTTTGATAGGCCTGCTAAAATTCATTCATTGTAATAGTTATCCCAAATTTCTGCCACCACCATCATCATTTCAATGTCCCATCAAATGTGTGAATTGTAGTATAGTTTTATAAGGACTCTATAGCTGGAAGAGTTCAACTTCTTTTCATAAATCTTTGATGTCTATCCAAATCAGATTGACTTTTGTTGAATTCAAAAAAACAACATATATGTGTTAATAATGATCCTAAAAATCTGTATAATAATGATGAATTTACTAATAAATATTTATAGAAAGAAATTCTATAAATGCTGAAAAACATATTTATAGGTTAGGATCAAAAGATATTTATGTCCAGTTCCTCATTTTCAGTTGTATCTGTTCAAACAGCAGCTTCCTATGTTACCAAACAAGTTATGAACAGGAAATTTAAGAAAAGACAAAACATAATTGTCTAGTGTTTTCAGAGGAGGAAGCATTTCAGTTGCACTTTTTAAATCATGTCCATCAGAATTTGGATTAGGTGCTGTATTGAAAACAATAACATAACTGTAAGCTTTAAAAAAGATTCAAGATGTACAGATAGTCTTCATTTAGCAACCACAACTGAGACCAGTAACTCAGTTATTAGGTGAAGCAGTCACTAAATGAAACTGTGCTTATGATACTTCAGTTTTCCTTTGCTTTACACACCTATGAAGTCATAAATATGAGAACTGCTATTAAAGTTACCTTTTTAATCACACTTACTAAATGAGGGACTTGCTAAAAGATTATTATCTCTATTTTAATTTCATCTGATGAATATGAAGAAGCCTGGTTAGTTATACAGTGTAACTCTTTTAACTTAAGGGAATATTATCTTTTCATTTCATACAAACGCAGTAGTCTTTCATAAACTATATTGTTCTCTGTATTTATCTATACATTTGTGAAAGTGTTTTGACTTTATACAATTCAATCATTCAGTTGTTTTGATTTGGATGTATTTATTCTTTTCATTGCTAGTCTTCCAGAAGTTACAGAAAGAAGCAGATTTTCAAAGGCAAGAATGGTTCAGGAAGCAAGGTAACATATTACATCATATAAAATGGAGAAAAAATATTTTCAGCTTAATTCAGTTGCCTGGATTTATATTTTTTGAAGGTACTTATTTTACACATTATTTCAAACAGGTCCACATTTTGTTGAATATCTTGGATGGGAAGTTACCCCTGAATGCAATGTATTATTGAAATGCAAGGTAAAGAACAGCAAAGATTTTGGATTTGTTACTGTTGTGAGGGGAAAGCATTCTTAATGATAAAATACATTTCAGGTATTCTAGTGTCTTGAATTGCTTATTTTGAGACCTAATTACTTACTTACTTACCTGGGGTAAGTAATAACCACAGGTTCAGTCTTCACAAACATTATTTATACATTGTGTTGTTCCAGACCTGAAATGGCCTCTAAGTTTGAATACTGTAGCTCTTTGCTTCAGTTTAAAAATATTTTTATTATTTGAGCTGTGATCTTTCCCTTTAGAAAAAAATATAACATGCTTCCTTGGGGAAAAATGCAAACACTGATTAAGCAAACTTGAATGTTTCTTCTTTACCCAATGCATGGTTTACTAAGACAATTCTTTCCCACACAGATCATTGGAGTTTGTCATCAATACAAATAATACTTTCTTTCTAGGTTGCTAACATTAAAAAAGAAACACACATAATTTGGTACAAAGATGACAGAGAGATAATGGTTGATGAAAAGCATGATTTTCAGGATGGTGTATGTACTCTGCTGATAACAGAGGTGAGTGAGCTCTCTTGATAGCTGCTTTACAGGTGACAACATTTCCAAACTTGCAGAAGTTTTAGATAACAGATGATCTCTAGTTCCCTGCCATGCAGCAAGATAAAGGAGGTTCATTCAGATGAGACACTGAGGACATATTAATTGAGGTCTGAATGGTACTTTGAAGACTTCAAAGTGTTGGCTATAGTATGGATTGTGTCTTTTTGTCTTCTGCTTCATATTGATCCATTTATTAGGCCAGCACTAAATGAAAATCTTGTACATGCATTTATTCCATGCACTATCACACTCTCAAAGCTCTTGAGAAAGATGAAATTTCACTTCATCTTCTTTGCATCCTTTACCCAACTGTTCCTTCGCCTTTGAATAATGAGACTTGTGGTTTTTCTATTAGGAAATGGTGAGTTGGAGAAGAGTACAACCTTTCTAAAGTCACTTCTTTATCCTGCTTTTCACACCATATCAAAATTTTATAGTAATATTAAGTGGCTTTATTCCTTTATATTATCAGTTATAGTATGTATGAACTATTAACATTTCTTTGAAAATAAGCCATATTATATTCTGTATCCATTAAGATAATATATCGGAGTAGAAACTATAAAATTATGTCAAAATATAAAGACTTGAAATCTGGGGATAGCAGAAAAATCTAAGAAAATCAAACAAAAATGAAGTATATGAAGTATATACCCTTTGAAGCTATGGATGGGCAGTAGTTCCATTTGCAGAAACTCTTGTATTATCCTACAATCTAAGTAATGAGCTACAGGCAAACAGATTGTTCAAGAGAAACAATAGTTTGATAGCTCTTCGCCTCCTGATTACAGAAAATATATATTCGTTTATTTATTTACAGATAGTCAGACAAACTTTATGTAAAATAAAGTTCTGCAGGAGGGTGCAAGTAATTTTTATTTCTTCCATTTAGTGTGGAGTTAGTTGGATTTTATTTCACTGCTCTTGTTGCTGCGGGTCCTGCAATTGCTCAGCGGTTTTTGCTCGCACTCCTAAATGTTGCAGATTCATTAACAATTTCGCTAGTGGAGTCTGTGGTCCATGGTGAAAAAAAAATCAAGATGAGATGATAGCTAACTTGTCCTGTTAAAGCCCTACATTTTTATGTGTGCCACACAAAAGCGGGTGCAGGCTTTGATTATATAGTCATGGCTGCCATCTTTGACCATTTTTTGACCACCACATTTCCCCTCCTTGTGGGTATACTTACAAAGTCAGTTTTTAATAATAAGAATGATACATAGTAAACTGCAAAGGAAGGTCAACAAATAACTACAGAAGAAAGTCTCTATTTATTCATATCTAGGACTCATTCAATAGGAGCTAAAGCCCTGAACTTTAGATTCAAGTTTCAAAGGAAGCGTTTACATGTACATGAAGATTCCCATTGCATATAGTTGCACTATAGAGACTATGGAGGCCATAAAGTATCACATGTTGTGTTTGTTATGACCATATGAATAGTTGTGTGTTTTAACACATTCTTGTTTCCCCCTAGAAAAATATAGAAAGCTCTATCTGTTTGTTTAATACACATGATATGCCAGTAACTCCTGTAGCTTTTCAGCAAATTAACAATAAATATGGTACAAATAAAAGCTAGAAGATTAATTTCTGATTTCCATGTTCAGGCTTTTATACATAATGTCACTTTTACAAAGAACAACACATTTTCTTTTATTTAAGCTTCAGTATTCCTTTTAAACTTGTCAGCTCTTTCCCTTTTGCCCTTATCTCTCAGTCTCAAGATGCCAGACCTTCACACTGTAGAAATTACTTGCAGGAAATACAAATGTTTTTAATATTTTGATGAATATTATTTTGTTCACAGTTTTCTAAGAAGGATGCTGGTATATATGAAGTGATACTGAAAGATGAAAGAGGAAAGGACAAAAGTATATTGAAGCTTGTGGAAACAGGTAAGAGTGCTCTGAAAAATATTTAGGCTAATCCTGCAAATGCACACTTGGATATAACCCTCACTGACTTATTCCCTGCTTAGTGGGAAATTTTCTGGATATCACTACTGTATTCTATTTCAATCTAGATAATGCAGCAGTTCTGAGTGATGGAATAAGAAGAATAGATTATCTCTGTTCCAAAGTCCTGATGCTTCATGATAGCTAGAGTTAAGATTGTGGGATTAGCATAGATGTACCTATTTAAAAAGTTTGTCTTTCATATCTAAACCCATCAGCCACTGAATAGACTGTGATTACCAGAATTGCTTTGTGTGTGGATTAATGACCACTTAATATAAGAAGAATGTTATTGTCTCAGCAAAATATTCTGTTACAATAGTAGGAAAATAATGCTGATGCCACCAGTGGCTTCAAGAAATAGTCTAGATCAGGGGTGTCAAACTGCCGGCCCGTGGGCCGGACGCGTCATGATGAAACCGCACCCACCCCATTGCCGGCAATGGGGAAAAAGCTCCGACAAGTTGCGTAACGTCACATGATGTCGCGAGTTTGACATGTCTGGTCTAGATAATCTGTATTTTGAGGAGGATATTCAGATTTAAATCTATGAATGCAATGGGTACCACTAGCAGTATCAACCCAGTTTACAATATTACAGAGGATCTTTGGTCATAGTCCTAAAACTTCATAATCATGTCACAGAACTATTTTCCCAAGTAGTTATTTGCAAAATTGAATGAGATTTCAATTTAATTTAACATTCAGTATTAGTTAACATAGTATAGAATAGTGTTTTCAAGCCGGGCAACGTTAAGATGTGTGGAAGATCCCAGATTTCTGGGATATGGACTTTAGTTGAAAAGTTTCCTGAAATTCCAATTAGTGTAAAATAAAATAGTTAAACTGCTGGAGCTTCAAGTTATAAAGACCATGTAACGCCTAAACTGCACATTCTGTGTTGGCTATCAATTTTCTGAGCACAATTCAAAGTGTTCACCTTGACCTTTAAAGCCATTAGCAGACAGAGGCCTTGCTCTCTACATGTACATCATGGCCTTTCTCACTATTAATCCATCTAGCTATTTATATCAGCAGCAGCAACAACAACAGTTTTAATTCTGATGTTGATTTATTTTATATCTTGCTTTCAAAGTCAACCTTGATTATTGAAGAAACAGAAAGGAGAGGGGGATTAAATAAAAGGTTTTAAAGAGATTTGATGTCAAATAAAAATAGAGGAATTTAAATGCTATTAAAGCAAGTCTGGAATTGATCAAACACATGTAATGTATTTCAAAAACAAATTTAAATTTCCTATCTGCTCCATCTCAGTAAATGGACTTCAAGGCAATATTTAGCCATAACCAGGAATATATGATCTGGGGCACTGAGTATTTCTCTGGATTTGTTTCCACAGCTTTTACAGATTTGATGATGGAAGTATGCAAAAAGATTGGTGAGTATTAATTCCTCCTTCTAATGAATGACTCATTTGTACACTGTAGGAATGACTGTGAGTCTTTAAAAACATGTGTTGTATTTCAGCTTTATCTGCAACTAATCTGAAAATTCAGAGCACAGCAGAGGGCATCAGATTGTTTTCCTCTGTTAACTACTACTTGGACGATCTGAGAGTGAGTTGGTCACACAAGTAAGTGAAGAAATCTTGCCAGTGTTACTCACCTCATTCAACAGGAATAACTCTATACACGTTGAAATGTAGGACATATTTATACTGTTTCATTTTCAGGTTCTAAAAATGGGGGACAGAAAACTTAGAGTTTGGGAGAGGTATAAAAATGCTGTGGACCTCTTGGTTCAAGACACTTCACTTGACACAGGGCATATTACTTCTGGTAGTATCTTTGCTTTCTTTTGCTACAATCCTTCTCTTCTGCTGTCTCCAGATACTGCCATATCCACTATCCAGAATGTTTTGTCTTCTTATTGACCATTGTCAAATCTGCCGTGTTATGTGGCAAATGGCTGTCTGTTTGAATTCTAAAATCACACAGCACTTTAGCATCTCCATTTTCTATTCCTTTCTCTATTTTATGGTTCCAATTCTTGCTTGCAGGCAAATGATATTTCTTGCAGATGTTCCAATGCACCATTGTTGCTACTGTGTCATGCTGTTGTTTGTAGTCAGTCTGTGCAACCTTCTTGCAGCAGCTAATCAGATGGTCCACTGTTACGTCAGCTTTTTTGCAGAGTTGGCACTTGCTATATGTTGCTGTCTTCTCAATTCTGGCTTTGTAGCAACAGATAGCATAGCTCTCATCCTCCTCAGAGCACACAAGCCCCAAACAACGTCAAAGTAGTGCCTCATGGGAGTAATATTTATTATTATTATAGTTATTTTATTATTATTATTTTATTTTATTTTAATTTTTTGTTATGATAGACGTGTTTATCCTAAGTATGTTAAAATTCAGTTACTGATGAGTGACCCACTACCTGTGCTGGAAGCTGGTTCCAAGTATCCATTACTCTTTCTGTGAAGTAATATTTTCTAACATTACTTTTGAATTTACCTCCTGTCAGTTTGAGCTTATGTCCCTGTGTTCTTGATTCTTGCTTAATATTGAAAATATTGCCTCCTAGAACCTTATTCACACTCTTAATATATTTAAATCATGTCCCCCTTTTCCTTCTGTCTTCAGGCTGTACATATTCAGTTCCTCCAATCTCTCCTGATATGTTTGTCCCTCAGACCAATCATATATATATATATATATATATGTTTTCTGAGGTTTTCACGGGTGTTTGTATGTAGGTCTTTGGTAATTCGGGTTTTCTCCCGTGTAAAATTGGAAGTGTCTTGGCGACGTTTCGACGAAGTCTCATTCGTCATCTTCAGGCTGGTGTCTCTTCGGCCTTGTGCTTCCAGAAGCACAAGGCCGAAGAGACACCAGCCTGAAGATGACGAATGAGACTTCGTCGAAACGTCGCCAAGACACTTCCAATTTTACACGGGAGAAACCCGAATTACCAAAGACCTATATATATATATATATATATATGTTTTCTGAGGTTTTCACGGGTGTTTGTATGTAGGTCTTTGGTAATTCGGGTTTTCTCCCGTGTAAAATTGGAAGTGTCTTGGCGACGTTTCGACGAAGTCTCATTCGTCATCTTCAGGCTGGTGTCTCTTCGGCCTCGTGCTTCTAGAAGCAATGTGTGATCGCAGCTGTTTCTTCCTTTTAACTGCCAGTGGAGTATGAACTGATTGGATGGGAGCTTGGCTGTGTTCTGATTGGGTGGAGGTGTGTTCTGATTGGTTAGGGGCTTGGCTGTGCTCTGATTGGATGAGGGTTGGCTGTGCTCTGATTGGCAGGGGGTGTGCTCTGCTTGGGTGGGGGCCCTGTTGTGCTCAGATTAGTCTGAGTTGCAGGAGGATTTGAGATGGAGAGCTGCATTGCTGTTGTTTGGCTTCGCGTTCGTGGCTTCGCGTTCGTGATGTCACCACCACACATCCACACAAAAAGCAGACTCAAACCCGCACCGATGATGAGGCACGACCGCGGACCAGAAACCAGACCACAGCTGCATCATTGGCCATTTTAAACCCCTCCATTTCATACGTGAAGCAAACTGACACCCACCTTGAAGATGTGGCACGACCACGAACGCGAAGCCAAACAACAGCAATGCAGCCCTCCATCTCAAATCCTCCTGCAACTCAGACTAATCTGAGCACAACAGGGCCCCCACCCAAGCAGAGCACACCCCCTGCCAATCAGAGCACAGCCAACCCCTCATCCAATCAGAGCACAGCCTAACCAATCAGAACACACCTCCACCCAATCAGAACACAGCCAAGCTCCCATCCATCAGTTCATACCTCCACTGGCAGTTAAAAGGAAGAAACAGCTGCGATCACACATTGCTTCTAGAAGCACGAGGCCGAAGAGACACCAGCCTGAAGATGACGAATGAGACTTCGTCGAAACGTCGCCAAGACACTTCCAATTTTACACGGGAGAAAACCCGAATTACCAAAGACCTACATATATAAATATATATATATATATATATATAGGTCTTTGGTAATTCGGGTTTTCTCCCGCGTAAAATTGAAAGTGTCTTGGCAACGTTTCGACGAAGTCCCATTCGTCATCTTCAGGCTGGTGTCTTCGGCTTCGTGCTTCTAGGAGCAATGTGTGATCGCAGCTGTGATCACAGTGATCACAGTGATCAATGTGTGATCACAGCTGCGATCACACATTGCTCCTAGAAGCACGAAGCCGAAGACACCAGCCTGAAGATGACGAATGGGACTTCGTCGAAACGTTGCCAAGACACTTTCAATTTTACGCGGGAGAAAACCCGAATTACCAAAGACCTACATACAAACACCCGTGAAAACCTCAGAAAACATATATATATATATATGTATATATATATATATATATATAAGAAAGGTCTCCAGAACTGGACACTATTCCAAATAGGGTCTGACTAAATTGGGGATTAGGATCTCCTTTTTCCTGCTGGAAATCCTCTCGTGATGCATTTCATAATTCTGGAAAATTAAATTGTGAGGTAATAAAATGCTACAACCAGTTTCTTATGAGGAAACTGCTGCATATTTTCACATGCATAAGAAGCATAAAAACTGAGATACATATCACTCAAAGCTTATCAAAATAAGATAAGCTGTGGAACAGCTCTGCTTGGTCAGGGTTTAGGTAAACATTTTATAAAATCGTAAAACTCCAGGATTCTTATTCCAAAGACAACCAATTGTTGATAAGGGTTAGGGTTAGGGTTTCACTCCTGAAATACCTCAGTTCTTGGGGAAGTTGAACAAATCTATTTCATACATGCATATGTATTTAACACATTTTTAAACTTTAATATCCTTCATTCTTCTAATTTGGAAGTGGGCAATAACCTTTATTCTTCTAATTTGGAACTGGAAGCATGGAGGACTAACTCTTTCTCTATGCGTTGCAGTTCTAATGACTATTTTGTCTCAATAACTGTTCTGGAAATAAAGGTGCAAATTCTCGGTGTGATGTAAATGAGGGAAGGTTTAAGAGAAACTTTCATGGAAAAACATAAAAAGAATTCTTTACATGATCTACAATTTCTTTAAGATCTAACAATATCGCTACAATAATCTAAAAAGCTACTTTTAATTATCATTTTTATTTAAATGTTCATGGTACTGCAGTATAGTAGAAGCTGAAGTTCAAATGCACTTGGAAAAATTCTTTTGGAACATAATGAAGTGAAACAAAGTATATTTAGAATAGAAATCTTCAATTGTCACACAACTGTAAATCATCTATTCAAATTCCCAATGCATGCAAAATTATTATCTATATTATCTATGTAATAAAACTTGTAATAAATTATATTTATATATTAGTTTTAGGGTCTTTGACGCTCTCTTAGCTTGGTGGTTTTCATGCAGACCCCTTATTTCAACCCTGAGCTACAAATTTTCTTCATTATTGGTACATTTATTTTAATTATATAAATGCATACTTATTATTTGTATTATTTATATATAAAGTCTCTATTGCATTTTTATTTTTTAGTGAAGTCAAAATTAAGTACACAGAAAGAGTTAAGACTGGTGTTACAGGAAACCAAATCTGGTTGCAAATTAATGAACCAACTACAAATGATAAGGGCAAATATATACTGGAGCTGTTTGATGGTAAAACTGCACATACAAAAATGGTGGACCTTTCTGGACAAGGTAAATTATTACATTTTAATTAGTGATATGAAATAACTAAGTTTTAATTAGGGATATACAGTGTATAACATTCCAGGAATACATTGTTCAAGGAGACTCCTGCATCTTCCTTTTTATTACAAACCATAGTGATCTGGTCATTGTGGGAATGGTCTGAAGACTTCTTGGACAAAATCATCTGCAATAAGAAGTTGTTCTGGTATTCCAAACGTATATTGTTCAAAACACCAAAACGTGTTCCCTATTGCAGGGGATTTCCTCTCAGAGCTTTTACTACTAGATCAACATAATTCGGGGGGGGGGGGGAGAAAGTTCACCAGAATGTTCTGTTACTGAAATGATTTTATGTAGCTGCTAGTGCCATTCACAAATTAGTGCAGAAACTGAGAAACCTAGAAGTCTTAGTGATAGCATCTCTTGCTCTTCCAGTTATATGATTTTATAATAACTTTCAGCTACTTAGAAAGATCTGAGAAGCTAGCCAGGGTCCTCATAATTTAAGTTTTGAACTGTAAGATGATCTCAGTAAATGTTGGTCCTCAAGTGACAATTCCAGGTTCATGAAGAACTACTGAGTTTGTGGCTGACAGTTTGCATCTTAACATTTAAATTTGACATCTTAGTTTACTATTTTTAATGTTGTTAAACATCAGTATGCAAACATATTAAATCAAGTGATTAAAATATGTGCAAATTTACTTTTAGATTCACCCCATTAACATAACTGAAACAGAGTTATTGATAGCAGTCTTATCTTTGAATACCAGTGTCATTAGTTTGTACATAACAAATAGATTAAGAACACTTCCTTAGATGTTTCTCACAAGGATTTATCTCACAAATTCCTTTAAGACTAATTATGCATATTCATTGTACTGAATACTGTATGTGAATGAAACAGAGAAGAGATTATGCCTCACATATCGATTTATTTTCATGTTTTGGTCATCTCTGTGTACCAGTTCAATGTACAAACTCAATACTTATGTACTTTGCAATCAGTTAAACAGAATATATGAAACATATGAGCGTATCTTGCAGATCAAACTTCTGCATATTTGCTCAGAAATAAATCTTAGTGACTTGTATGCATTGGAATGCAGTTTGTAAACCATAAAGTTAATGTCACGTGGAGTTTAACCATTGTCTAATAGAGCATTTATTTCTTCTTCTTAAAGTAAAAATACATTCTGATACTTTATTTGTCCACTTGCACACTGCTTGATTTTTAGCAGCTCCTAGTGCCAAACATCTATTATTAAAAAAAAACAACTATCAGCATTAGAGGGTACCACTATCCTAGAACTCTTTAGAATATGATATAGTATATGATATAGTTTTCCATATATAATTAATAAGACAATTAATATAGGAACGTAATAGCTTGTATAGCATGACTTTCTCAATGTTCCAACATATTACACAAAAAGCTAAATAAAGTAATAGCATAAACTGACTTCATAAAGGATACTAGCAATATAACCCCTTTCTTCTTTTATTAAGCATTTGATGAAGCCTTTGCTGAATTCCAAAGATTAAAGTAAGTGTATAGTTTAAGTTAAGTAAATTCTGCTGTTTTAATTAGGCCTACCATATCTGTACTGCAAAACTTTGACAATATAGAGTTTTCCACATCTCTGTTTTCATCTACAAATACCTACAATCCAGATCTGGTAACCCTAAACTATCTAGATTAATTATCAATTTGGGAAACTTTGTTCTAATAATAGGACACTTTCAATATTTTGGGATTTTAAGCACTACCTGCTTTAATTGAAGTAGTAGAAAACATAGTGGGATTTTTTTTCTCTTTTCCTTTTTTCCAAATAGTAGTTAAACTACTATTTGCTACTGAATAGTTAATTGAAGGGAAATCTACATCCAGACCAAATGGAAGATGACTTTTCCCTCTAGCAATCCAACATATGACAAAAAAAATCTATCTTTATATAGCTGTTATTAATATATATTCAAAAGGTGAAAGTCTAGTGCTTTGTTTATTGAAAATAGTTTTATCATTAGTTTGAAGGCTGATGCTGAACTATCATAGAAAAAAATAATCAACAAAGTGAGCTATTATATAGAATTATTTTCTTCAGCTGTTTAGAGCTGCTCATAATATAGCTTTTCCTTACTATAAAACTGAGATTTCTTTCTGCCTTTCTCAATTACAGAACAGCTGCCATTGCAGAAAAAAGTAAGTGAACTCTTTTTTATTTGGTGCCTGTTTTGTCAATAGGATGGAATGCTTCCTATTTGTTTCTAGTGATGGGGTTTTTCATAACATTTGCCTCATAGAGGGTTTTTGTTGTAAAATTTATTATTTTAATCAGTCCACTCAAGCATTTACAAATATATAAGTTGACTCATAGAGGAGTAGGGAGTAAAAAGGTAATGCATACAAGTTTAAAGTGCCCTAGTGCAATATTGTTTGATCAATTTCAACAACCCCAACCTTTTTTTTCCCCTAATCAATAATTTGGAATGAGATTTGCACTTGTTGTTAATTAACCTTGAGTGTCTATTACGGGCCATTATTCCTGACCACTTCATGTGATAAACAACATGTGACTCATAACAGCAATTTTATCCCTGTTATTATGTTTAGGCAGAATAGGGCAGAAATACTAGGAGCTACTATCTGATTATATGACGCATTGGCAGCTTGCAAAAAAAAAAAAAGACACTATTCTTCTATCTGCCAGATAGAACATTTATTACAGGGAAAATAAAATCATAGACACAGATTAACTGCAAGAAATGTTACATTTTTATTTTTGATTATTTATTTTTGCAGATCGTGCTCGGGTACTTGGAGGTCTGCCAGATGTTGTCACTATTCAGGAAGGCAAGGTATATATAAAAAAAAGTTGAAATATTTAAAAAAGTAATTCTGGCTGCTTTCTTAATTCTCAGAGAAGAGCAGTTTCCCATTTTTCCAAAAGCCCTGACTTTGATAAAGAAATAGATTTCCTATTTATATTTTATATGGAGAACATAATTTCAATTTGTTAGGCAGCCAGCTTCATGTATTTAGGGCACTTCCACTTCTTAAAGAGAATATGAAAGAGTGAAGAGTCCTTGTTTAGTGATTGCAATTGGTTCCAGTGAAATGGTTGTTAAGCAAACTACATGTGAGACAGAGAGACTGCAAAGATCACTGGACGCTGCCCTTTTATTCAGATAAAATTCCACTCTACAGTGTCCTGTAGTGTCCCCCTCCCCCCCTTTATTTTGGTTCCCTTGCAGGGCAAAAAGATTGCCTAAAACCTCTTGAGCTGTTTCTCTCTGCAGCACAGAACTTCTCTAAAAAGTGCTAAACACACACGTTAACAAGCTCAGCTGTATGACCTTAATTAGTTGATTAGAACCCTACCAAGGCCTGGCATTTACTGCCTGAAATTGACCAGATTTTAATTAGTTTCACACTGAAAGCTTTTGTTGTCATTAATGCCTGCATTGGTTGCAAAAGTTATTTTTTCATCACCATTGTAATTGCAAATGGTCACTATCTAAGGAAGTCATAAAGGACTACTTATAATCTGAACTTTTTCCCCCTCGGTTAGCCAGTAATATATAAATTCATAAATAATTTTAAAATATTATTCATTATCTGCCTTTCCACTAATGAATGGGGTTCAAGATACAGGTCTTGAGATATTCTTTTTAAAAATTAAAAACAGACATGAATTATTCGATTGAGATCAAGAAGAATCATGACATGTAATCCTTCTTTTAGCTTTGCATCTTTTTTCTTTTCTGTATTAATAACTCTTCCTACATAAAGGAGTGGCTGCAAATAAAACTTCTCAATTTAAATGCCTTTAAACTTTGAATTCCTTTGGAGTTTAAAATCATAATGTCCATGTCTGTTGAGAAAATCCCTTCCCATGTATAGAGAGGTCAATCTATGTATACTATTGAACGTACAATTAATTAACAAAAATATCAGAAGCTGGAACAGAATGGGGAGTCAACTCATATTTTGTTGTCCAGTTTAGCCATTATGATATTCATATTTCAGAAGAGTTTAGATTGCTTCTAATATTATTTAGATTTTAAACATCAGATATGTGAGAATCTAGATAATATTATATTAACTAAAGTTAGGACTCTTTAACTTTTGGATTCTGACCTGGCTCAAAATTATTTTCAGCAATGTGTTTTGAAAATTAGTCAACTAAACCATAATATATTTGTCACGGATATATTTTCTCATAAAACTTTCTAGAATTAATGTGGTTTGGAAAAATATATAATTTTAAATTAAAAGTTAACCTATCAAGCATATAATTATTATCACGATCTAGAAAAAGTTGTTTTATGTAGTTTAAACATATTATTTAAATTGAAAGCCTGTTTTGCAATCATTTTGTGACTGGCATTGTAAGTGTAACTTTCTTTGAGCATAAACAAGGGTGGTTGCCTGTTAACGGACTAATTATCCAAGTATTTCCAGTGATTACATTTATGGTAAAACAAGTACTGTATATAGTTTCTAATTACTACAAGAAAGAGAAAATAATCGAACACAAAAGTTTTTAGTATAGTAGTAATAGTGGAAAGGAAGAGGAGGGGGGAGGAGATAATAGTAGAACTATAGTAGTGTTTATTGAGTTCTTAATATTTATTTATGTTTGCATCCTTTGTATGTTTCCTGCAGGCACTTAATCTTACGTGCAGTGTCTGGGGAAATCCTGTCCCTGAGATTTCATGGCTCAAGAATGAAAAACTTCTAAAAGCAGATGCCAATATCATTTTGAAATATGAATCAGGAAAACAAGCCTGCTTCACTATTACAGCTGTCAGTACGATTGATTCGGGCAGATACAGCCTTCTAGTAAAAAACCAGTATGGTACAGAGACAAGTGATTTCACTGTCAGCGTGTTTATACCTGAGGAAGGGGTTGAAATCCCACAGCCGGAATATGGTAAAGGAGATAAGAAAAAGAAAGCATGAACCATAGCTTAAGGGCACACGTTTCCCCCTCCCTTAATAATGTGTGTGTAAACTACAGGTAGTTCTTGATTTATGACAATTGGGACCAGAATTTCTGTTGCTAGGCGATAATGGTCATTAAGTGAGACATCACATGACCAGACCTTATTTTGCAACCATTTTTACCATGGTCGTTAAATGAATCACAAGATCAAGTGAACCATGTGGGGTTTTTTTAAGCAAATCTGGTTTCCTCAATTGACCTTGCTTGTTGAAAACTGGCTGGGAAGATCGTAAATTATGATCATGTGACTGCAACACAAACTGCAGGTGATGTGACAGTCGTAACTTTGAGGACAGTTGTAAGTCACTTTTTCTGACTTCGATCTGTATTTAAACAAATGGTTGTAAGTTGAGAACTACCTGTGTTTTACCTGTATATAAGTTGCATCTGGATTCTTCCATTAATTTCATTTGAGATATTAAAACTTGAATTATATTAGACAAAAGTAGTTGTACATCTCTTGCACCACCTTCCCATTCTGACCATTCAAAGCTTTTTAATTTTTTTCCTCTTACCAGTCCATAATGAAGCAAAATCATCAGTGAGTGCATGTGACAGATAGTTTAGCTATTCTCCTATGTCCAGGTGTTTGTGAGTAAAAAATATACTACATATAAATTTACAAGGAAATGAAAGAATAACAATTGTTTACTGTAGTGATATTCTACTAATTAGAAATTGTTATACTGGTAATCTCTGAACTTACTATAGCATAGTAGTAGAAAATGAGTATTAAGTATATTAATACTGTTGTCAGCGGAAACTTCAGTTCTGGATACTCCTTGTTATTCACAAATAAATATAGAAAACGTATTTCTTTCACCATGTGGGTATGGGTTTGTCTTTATTATTTGTTCACTTCTTGATAGTTTATTGTTCTTTTCACTGAACATCAGTGTTCTTCTAAGTTTATTTTGCTTGTTATAACCTTTTTTCCAGCAATTATAAAGGAAATTCTGATATTTTATTTTTCTACTAACTTCTGGCTCTTTGGTCTCCACTATAACTTTACTTAAACATTCCAATGACTTTAAGCTTGTTAATATTTTTAAGTGGAACAGAAAGCTTTTGGGTATTCTTGTTAAGGGACAAAAATGCAACAATTTCTCATTCTTTACTGAGGGGGAAAAAAGTAAACCTGACTGATCCACCCATTCCTCTGAGCAAAATGGATGAAGATTGCTATATTTTCATTCCCAGTGGTTGGAATGATGCAGTGATTTTTTTTCTTCTGTTGCAAAAACATGGATCACCATTAGAATGTAATAAAGAAAACTATTTGCTATATTCTAGCAATCATTTGGCCAAAAAATGTCTTATATATATAGATAATAAGCCACATTGAGGCTGTACTTAAGCAGTTCTGGCAGTTCCAGTTACTATTGTTAGGCAAATGCTGTGTGATTTGAATTCAACCTCCTGTGGGCTTCCCCGCTGATTTTATTTGTCAGAAGCCAGCAATAAAAATCACAAATGGCAATCACTTGTCCACAGATACTGCAATTGAGAGCAAGTTGCCAAATGTCTGACTTGCAATCATGTGACTGCAGTGACCCTGTGATGGTCACAGCTATGTAAGTTCCCTTCATTCAGTACTATCATAACTTCAAATGGTTACTTAAGGAGTGAATGTTACATGTATATAAGAGTGTGGGTGTTGAGTAGAGTTTTGTATGTATGTAAATTTATTATGTACATATTTGTATGTGTGAATTGTGGAGAATGTTCTGTCTCTCTTTCCGAATGCGAACACGAAGATGTATCTCTGAACTGAATGAATAGAACTCCTAAATTATTATACACCCCTCACAGTGTGATGGGTGGCAAACAAATTTAACAAAATAATAAATAAATAATCTATGATCTGATTTCCATTATTATTTGCTTAACAAAAGTGCAAGGACTAAAATAATGGTTAAGTAAATAGTACCATCTTCTTGTTAAATCCAAACTACTAGAGTTTTATTATTTGTTTACTTATTTTTGTACACTGTTCTGACTGGGACATTTATCAGCATAATAAGTGTTAGCTAAATCACTTCAGTTAAATGTTTTTGTTAGCACAAAATTTAAAGAATGTAATACTTGCAATTCATCACTTGAAGTGCATATTTAAAAAGCCAAATATTTTGATTCCTCTTTGTATGCATACCAATCCTGTCCCCTCCAAAAGATATAGACTGCTACAGTCAACAACACAAGTTGTCCTTGACTGGAGTTGGAAGGAATATTGAGGCTATAGTCTAGACTGGGGGTTCAACAAACATCCAGAAAAAAGTAAAAATAAAGTAAAAAAGTAAAAACACCACTGCCGTCCCAACTCTGGTACTGTTTCCAAAACAACCCAATACGGATATGCATGAATATATCAGACCTCACATTCAACTCAATAGAGAAGTTAGTTGAGAAGTATTTATTGGGAGCTATTAAGTGAAAAATACTTTTAAGTAGGCTTGACAAATTTGTGAAAACTGGTTGTTTCAAATCAGTTAGATAAAATTGTCTCCAGTTAGCACTAGGCATTGGTCATTCTACCTCCACATCTCACTCTGTTTATTTATTTGTTAAATTTATTGGCTGCCCATCAAGATAACTCTGAGAGGCTTAAAATCATAAAAGAAAAATGCTATATAAACTAAAAACATAAATAAGAATACAAAAGTCAAATACTGTGGCCCAATTAAAAGATGGGGGGAGCAGGACGGGAGGGAAGGTAGGATCTGTTTTAATCTATCAACTACATCAGCTATGATGCTCCCCTATTGCAGCCCAAGCTAACTGACAGAGCCAGGTCTTTAGGCTGTTATGGAAGATCAGGAGGGTTGGAGCTGACTTCATTCTGTAGGGCAAGATATTCCACCCCATCCAGAATTAATGGTGACAAGGTCCCGGATCTCAGGGTCCCATGCTTCCAAAGCCATTTAGTCTTGCCAGGGTTCAGTCATAGCCTGTGGTCCCCCATCCAAGTCCCCATAGCCTCCAGGCACCACGAGAGGGCAGCAACAGCATCACTTGGGTAACCAATGATAGAAATATAGAGTTTGATATTGTCAGTGTATTGCAGATACCTCAATCCATGGTGACAGATGATCTCACTTAGTGGCTTCATGTAGATAATAAAAAGGAGTGGAGAGAATACCAAGCCCTGTGGCACGCCACAAAATAGTGACCAATGGCTAGACTTCTCCCTCTCTATTAACATTGATTGAGACTGGCCATGAAGAAAGGAGTCAAACCAGCGTAAAACCATGCTGCCCAGCGTAGCCCCCATAGCTGGCCCAAAGGATACCATGCTTGATGGTATTGAAGACCACTGAGAAGTCAAGGAGAGTGAGGATGGTTGCACTATCCCCATCCCACTCTTGCCAGTGATCATCAACAAGTGCAACCAATGCCTCTATGACCACTTTCAGCTGAACTTATGAAAGGCTAGCTTTATGAATGGTAGTGTGCAGGGGGAGGGAAAGCCCGGAACTGGCAGTTAAAGCACCCAGAAAATAATAGATCCTCAATTTGTGCAGGACTCCTAGTTTCAACAGCAGCACATTCCTTGCCAGCCAAACCACAGTTGAACCTGAGCTGGAAATAAACGGGCTCAGTGATAATGTGAGACTGTAGGGCTAACCAACAAAACCATGTGTAGAAGTGTCTACAATATGAAGCAAATTCTCATATACTGTACTGCCTATGCTTGTTCTTTAAAAAAAGGTGCTGTACATAATAGACAGCAAAAAATTAGAAGTTTTGATGCAAAATATATGCATCTGCATGTACAACACATTTGCACAAACAGTACTATCAAGTTAGCAGATTTCACCAGCGCAAAGGTCTGTTTCAAGCATTATGGCTGTTGTTTTTTTATTGAATGTCAAGGATGTAATAATACTAAAAAAAATACTAATGCAGGTCTTGTGTACCACAGTGTATTTTCATTTTTTAAAAAGTAAGTGCCTTGAAATAAAGTGCACATCTAATCCCCATTCTTTTGATTCTCTTAAAGCAAAGGTACATGTATTAAAATTTCATGAGTTAAAGCTGAAATCCTGGAAAATGGCATAAGTCGTTGCTTTAAATATCCAGCTTTGGCATATACGTGTTTTTAATCTGCATTTGGTGTTCAGCCATTGAGGAGGGCCTCTTTCAAAAGAGTTTTCTAAATGTATGAGAGCTACAAATTTATGCAATAATATGTGAAGTGCTTTACTGGCACCAGACCAAGATCCATTAAAAAAGGCACCACGGCAGCAGTTCAGTCAATCAGTCTCAGAATTGGTACTGTATCTTTTTGTGTCTGTCTTATGTCAATAAACAATGACTGCATCCAAGAGGCTAAATGCTTTATTCATAATGCATACTTACATTTACTGCAGTATTTGCAACTGGAGTATCTGGAATGACAGGAATCAGAGACTGAAATATTCTCTACCATTTTTTTTCCATTTTCAAAACTTTATAATCACAAGGGTGCAAACAAGAGATCTCTTACTTTGGGGACTCTCTGTGGTTTTAAACTACTGTACTATGGCCACCAACATGAATATCATCAGATGAAAAGTGCTTTGGAAACTTTATCAGAATGGCTCAAGCAAGCAGTTTTCCTTAAATCACCCCTGTTTTTTTTCAAAAGATCAGTAATATGAATAACCTGCTAGTGGCTATTTCTGTGAGCAAAAAATATTTCATGATTTAAAATATTTTGAATCCATTTGAAATGAATGCAACATATGAGTGATAATTTACAACTTATGTTACTGTTCATTAGGAATCTACAAAGAGTTGGTCACCATAACTGCTGCCATACCGATATACCAATCACTGAACTACATGTGACTTGCTCCTTTCACTTTCCTAATCATGAGTCATGTTGCTCTTCAGATTAGCAGTTCTTATTTTGTCTCCCTGGTATCTGTTTGGCCATCTGTAAATGAAGCTAAAATATTTAAAATGTGTCTGAAATGTGTATTGCATTTATCCATCACTTCAGGATATTGAGATTTTCTCAAATCAGATGAAATCATTATAACTTGTACTATATGTAGTGTAGAGAAGAAAATGGTGTCTATCATTCTATGAGATCGTTAAACAATTAATATATAGAATATACATTCTGCTAGAACATCTTACTTCACCTAAAGAAGAAAGCCCAAATGATGAAATCTCAATCCTTTACCAGCTTCTAGGTTCCCTATAAGACTCGATGGTTAAACACACTGAACTTGTCAGCTGGAAAGCTGACAGCCTGGGTTCAAGACTGAGCACTGTGCGATGGAGTGAGCTCCCATCTTTGCCCCAGCTAAAGTTAAAGTATCTTTGCCTACCTAAAAATCATGCAAATGCGAGTAGATAAATAGGTACTACTTTGGTGGGGAAATAACAGTGTTCCGTGTACCTGGGCGTATAGTCATGCTGGCCACATGACCATGGAAATGTCTTTGGACAACGCTGGCTCCTTCAGCTAAGAAATGGAGATGAGCACCACCCTCTAGAGTCAGACACAAATGGGCTTTATCTTTAGGTTTTCTATGTATTTCACTAGAAATAAAAAAAAACATAGTATTTTGATTTGCACTTGTCTCAAGATAAATGAATCAAAGGTGATCTTAGGGATGTTTAGCTTCTTTCAACCCAATTCAATTTCTGATTACTCTCTGAAGCAGAATAGAGGCTAAACTCCATTTAAATAAAAAAAGACACACACACACACTCTCTCCTGATGTTACCCTGGATGTAACAATACAAACATTATTAACATGCATCACATTACTTGATCTGTTCTAGTGCTATGAAGCCAGCTTGTACATCAAGATGTTGCAAGCTGTGTATGCGAAATTATGTTTTTATCTTTCTATATACCCAGATGGATGTTGTTTTATGGCAAGATATATAATGCATCTCTAGTTAAGATTCGTAATAAGTATAGCAGATGCCCAGTTTAATCGCAAGTACTATGGTGGGATGCACAGACTTGATTCTGTCAAGATAGTATAGTTATCTCTGAAGATGAAGCATCTCCTTGAGGCAGATCACACCAGTCTAGTGGTCCTTACACATAAGGACTTTTGAACTATGACAGAGAATCACAGACCTATTTGTCCCAAAGGTGCTTTTTCGAAAAGCAACTGGACTTTCCCCCCCCCCCCCGTTTTGGAAAAACAAGGGTCCAGTTGCCTTTTGAAAAAGCACCTTTGGGACAATCCTGACCTGGATGACTGAGAATGGCTATAGGCACAGGCCTATTTGTAACATAGCAGGAATGTTCATTTACATGTAATGTTTATAACAATATCTTCGAGCGGAAGGCATCCTTGAACTCATGCCAAGCTCGGTGCCATCTACCAACCCTCTGTAATCAAGAGCTCATGAGTCAAAGGAAGCTTTCTCGAAAAAGAAAAAGGAAGCTCCTCCCACTGGCTGCTGTCACACCCATTAATTAGACCGTGTCGCCGGACGTCCCCTCAAAGTGAGAGGGTGGGTAGGGCGAACAACGTGGCCTTTCCCCTACCGTCACGTGTGGTTCACCTCCCCCCCCGCCTCCCTCCCACTCCGAACCTCCCTGTTGCTGTTTTAGCTTAGCCCCAACAGGAGGGGGAGGAGCGAGAATTTCCGCAGCGTTCTGTGCGTCACTGCTGCTTCTCCCCCTTTCACCCACCCCCTGCGAGTCCCGCGCTGGCTGCCTGGCCAGCCCATTCACTTCATTTAACCGCCGCTGCCGCCGCTAACGGCCGCTGGCTGCTGCTCCTTGCGTCTTTCCCGGTTCCATCCGGTTGAGAGGGAGAAAAAGGTAAGGAATGGGGAGGTCCTGCTGCCCCTTGACGGGAACGCAACCTTGTGTGAGGTGGCTGGTTAGTTGAGCGGGCTCGAGGGGCCGCATCCTTTCTTTTCCGTTCCTCCCTGCGGCTCCGGGTCCTGTCCTGTCCTCCATCCTTCTTCCCTTTTCCTTATCGGCTGCCTCTTGGTCCCTTTCCTGGGCCAGCATTACTATGAACCTGGGTAAGTCACGCGGACGACCGTAAAGCCCTAATTTAGATGTGTTTGTGCTGCTTCGATCGTTTGCGTGTATTCTTGCCCGGGAGAAGTCATCCCGACAAGTCGTCTCGGCCCCCTCCGCAGGCCAAGCGCTGGTTTTGCAGCCCGAGCAGGGAGAAGGCTTGGGTGGGATTTTTCCTCTGGGAGTGGGGAGTGGGGGGATTCTCCCCCCATCAGCACTGATGATGTTACCTAGTGTGGGTAATGAAACGTCTGCAAGAAAACAAGCAAGCTCGGAGAGCCCCAAGGACCCTCTCATTTCAACCCTAAGCTACAAATATCTCCTGTATTGATCCTCCCCTCTCCGTAAGCCAACTGGGAAAACTGGTACTCCTTAAGTGCCTGATTCCAAGCATGGCATCATCATAACCAGAATAATAATAATGGGGAAAAAGGAGGTAGGGGAACAGTTGATAGAACTAAATGGTTGAACTACAGTTTTAAAACAAACAGAAGGATGCTTTGGGCATATGATTGAGACATCTCCTATTCATACAGTATTACAGTATACAATGCACTTACTATAATTAGTTCCTTATTGTCATCAGAGCAATGATTATCTTGCTATTGCTAAAATTGCTATTAAAGTTAAAAAGAAGTATGGCTTTTCGATTTGTAGCAGCCTTTGGTGTCATCTTGGTTTCAAACAGGATTAAATTCTTCAAGATAATGTTGCATTTTGAGGGTTTATTACTTTTGCTTTCATTCTTGTCATTTGGCCTTGCCCAGCTAGCTTCTGGATAGCCCAGTCTTTCATTAAAACAATGATAATAGCGCCTGTTGTGCTTGAAAACAGTTATATTTCATAGTGATAGTTGGGCTTAAAATTTCCAGGTAATGGAAATGTAGAAACTAGAAAGTTTTATAAGACCAGCCTGCTATTACATGGGTAAGGAATTTATTGAGATTGGAGTAGTTTTTGTAAGATATTTCTAGAACATCTAGAAATTAATCCGATGCTTGCATCAGTTTAATATAAAATCTGAAAATGGGAACCTAGGCTAATATTTGAAATATATCATAATGTTTAAATTCTAGTAGGGACTTTCATTTAGCAAATGTATGCTACACTTGGGCCATATCTTTGGGTACTTTTTCAAGCTTCAGATAATTACAGATAAATGTAAATGTTTTGCAAATTCAGGCATTAATGATCTATAATTATTTTTGTTGTTAATAACCATAATTTTTCTCTGTAGAATTTTCAGTATTTTTTTTCAGACTTCACTAATACATTTTTAAGTAAAACTCTTTCCAGTACAGATACAAAAATGAATTTCACAGGGTTAGACCAGACTTTCTTGGGGAGCAGCATGGTGGCCTAGAGATGGCGCTCTCGCCTCACAGTCAGGAGGCTGTGAGTTCGATTCTAGTGGACCAGATATCTCTCTCTGGGCGCAAAGAAAAAATATCTGCTCCAAACTCTGCATAGGCGTCAGAAAGGGCATCCAGCCAGTAAATGCTCAGCTCCATTCAGTCGCCTCAATTCCACCCTGATGCAAGGGATTACAGAGTCATTTTAAAAAAAAGATCAGACTTTCTCAACCTTGTTACCCTGGAGGAACTCTTGAAACAGGTCTCAGGATATTCCTACATAAAAAGGTTATCTTCAGTTCATACTGTTAGTGTGATTAGTAAGCTCAATTGTGGCACTGCAGTTGCTAGCATTGAGCAAAATTAAAATATGTTTTTCCATCACAATTTTGTGGAACCACTAGTGACCATTCATGAAACCCCAGTTGAGAGAGGTTGCTATAAAGTGTCAAAGAAGGAACGTTTTGATAAATTATATTCTTTTCATAAATTTCACCCATTAACTGCTTAATAAGTGATCTCTATTCAGTGTATGATTTAAAAAAAAAAAAAAGCTTTTCCTGCCATTTAAAATAAGAATTATTTCAATATATCCATTTGGCATAATATATAAAATCTTTTCCTTTCCAATTAGTAGAAGGTTGAAAAATTTTGTATTTCCTTTACTGCTAGAAATATAGTAAGAATCCTATTACAGGTAGTGCTTACTTAACAACCATTTGTTCAGTGACCGAAAGCTATAGCGGCACTAAGCGAATGATACTTATGCCTTCAGCAACCTCAGTCAGTCCCTGCCACCCCTCAGTCTGTATTTTAGCTTCAGTGGCACTGGGGCCTCCACCAAGGAGTGCTGCCTCAATCCAGTGCAAAGCACCAGCCACCTCTGCCGCCCCTGCTGTGCCCAACTGACCTATGCCTATATGAGGCAGCTGCTGGCCATGCCAGACCTACTCCCCAAGCTGAGCAGGCTTTCAAAATTGTGTGTGTCCTTGCAATGCTTTGGAAGGCTTCTGAGAAGGCCGCCTGTGATTTGGAGAATGGTGGGCATGGCCGCCTTGTGAGGTTCCAGAAGGTCTCAGAAGCCTTCCAAAGCGTCACAAGAAGAGTACACTTGATTTGAAGAATGGTCTACATGCCCTTAGGAAGAAGGCCTGGAATGGCCAGCAGCTGCGCCACATGGAGCCAGGGCTGATGCTCCTCATCAGCAGTGGGAGGAGGAAAACTGAAGGTCAGTTGGGATGGCAGGGACAGCGGAGTGCAGGACAATGAAGATGGCTGGGGCTTTGCACTGAGGTAGCTGGCTGCAAAGCAGCCCTCCTCAATGGACCAGTGGCGCTGGGGCTGAAATAGAAACTTGGGGTGGCAGTGGCTGCCTAAGACTGCTGAAATCTCTGGACCTCTGCTTCAACCCCAGGGCCACTAGTGTTGCTACCACTACCAATGAGTGCTGCTGTGCATGGCGGCCAAAATAGCAGACGTGGGGGAGAGATTGGTGAGTGGGGAGAATTCAAGAAAAGGCAGTCTCTTTATCAAGGTTGGGGACTTGGAAGAGACCAACCAGGAATGTCTTGCATCAGGGTGAATCCTTGCCTAATACTTGCCTGGTGGGATTTGGTTAATAATAGCAAAGGGACTGCTGAGCTTTCTGTTACTAAGCAATGTAGACATGTGATGTGCTTTACAACTATATTGCTTAGCAACAAAACTTCAGGTCCCAGTTACTGTCGTAACCCAAGTACTAACTTATTCCATATGGCCTAGATTTAATTTTCAGACAAAAAAGGGACTATATTATTATTATTATTATTTTAGAACTGTAGGAAAAGTAGTTTTTTCATCTCTCTTATTTTCTTTCCCCTTTCTCTTCATTTCTGTTTCTTAGTTTTTATTGTTTTGTTCATCTAGTATTTGTAATAAATGAAATGATACGTAGTGGTTTGGTTGGCAACTGTTATTATTTGTATTGCTTTAATTATTTTTGTATTGGTTTAATAATTAATGAAAACCAGTTTGGTATAGTGGTTAAGACATCAGGTTAGAAATCAGGAGATTATGAGTCAGTTTCACTTTATGTACAAAAGGTGACCTTGGGCCAGTCATTTTCTCTCCGCCCTAGGAAGGAGGCAATGGCAAATCACTTCAGAAATACCTTTCCAAGAAAACTGCAGGAAGTTGTCCAGGCAATTTCCAAAAATCAGACATGATTAAAAGGAAGATAATAGTAATAATCCTTTAACATTTTTAAGAAAGATAATGAGATTGAATAAAACATTGTTTCATTATGTTAATACACTGAAGCTTGACCTCTTTGAGATATTTAAATGTGTTTCTTGTTCAATAATTAAAAATATATACTCACTTCAGCCAAGCCCAAATTCTGTTTTATGTATATTTTGGGGGAACAATAATGAAATAGATTGTCATTACTTTTTTAAATTTATAATACAAGTGTCAGTTTCAATTTACTTCAAGGGAAATCGACATTATTTGGGAGAAAAAGGAGAGCGATCAATACCAATGCAATACCAATACTTGCCACATTTGTACACATGGTTGTAGACAGCCACAATATATTGGATTAGATATAACAGTACATCCTGTGCTTAGTTAGGTAAAAAATAATTAAAGTAATACTATGTTATAATGAGGACAGTACTACCAAGACAGTAGCATATTTGAGAGAATAGATAGGCAGTTCATGGACGTAGTTTCTCTCTAGGGAATATTTTTGTGAGTTTATCATATAATGACCTTGCTTCCCAGATCCTATGCTTGTTCCCAGTATCTTCCTTCCAGCTTTATATACATTCCTTGACCTTCTGTTTTATGGCTGAGTTGACAGAGTTCATGGTTTCTAAGTTCCTGGGTAGGTTATAAGGAATGGGGATGTTTTAATTTGTTTTTGTTGTCCTAACTGTCCCACATTTTCTCCTTTATAATGTTATAGCATAACTAGTGGCAACAGAAACATTTATCAGATCTACATAAAATAGTAAAGATGTGGATTTTTTTTAAAAAAATCTTGAATAATAAATATGTTGTGAAAGCATAGAACAACTCATCATGTACTTCAATATTGTATGCCTTTAAATAGTAACTAAAAGGGGGGATTTTTTTGCCTGTGCGGTGACTTCCATTTATTTTTAGCTATCACTGAAATAAAACTCTAAGAAAACCTTGGTGAGAGCAGAGTGGGATGTGGGGATGGATGCTGAGTCTGGATTCTGTGTTTGGTGGAAATGGAGTTGGAAGAGGGGTTATTGAGTGGTGGTGGTTGCATTTAGGATGGCATGATGGCTGCAAAATTGTCCATATTGCCAAGAGCAGCCAGTGAATTGTTGGAGGTGACTGAAAGTAAACAGAGGTTGATGGAGAAGAGAAGACATTAGTAAGAGAGTACTTTCTCCAAGTCAGTGGTTCTCAACCTTTTATTCACCATGGATACCCTTTAAATACCTTTTGTGGCGATGGACCATGGTCACAGATCACCAAGACTTAACTCAGGATTTAAATCATAACATTTCTTCAAATCTTTCCAGACCCCTTGTGATGACATCGCGGTCCCCCAGGGATCCGCAGACCACAGGTTAAGAATCACTGTTCTAAGCAGACCACAAGAATGAGAGCATGAGTGGAGTTTAGGATTTAGAAAATATTTCATTAAATCAGGGTTGTGATGGGTCTATACTGGAGGCTACATGTTAGATATGATATAACTTAAAATAAAGTCAAGTTGGTCTAGTGATTAAGGCACCTGGCTAGAAACCAGGAGACTGTGAATCCCACCTTAGACAAGAAAACCAACTGAGTGACTTTGCGCCACAGTGATTTTCTCACCACAGTGTCATGTCAGGCTCAGATGAAAAGCCAGTAAGTCAATTCCTTTAGCAACCAAATGAATATTTGATATTAAAGCTTTTAGCTGATCCTTGCCTAAAAAGATGCACAATAGTGATTATGCACCTGTGAATATTAAGGGTAAATGTACCATGCATAAGCAGAGAACAATGATCGTCTGCAGTTTCCTAAGTTTATAAACTGAGTGTTAATTTTGAGTTTCCACTTGAATAAGGTACATATAATATGTGTTTTGTGTAACTAATTTTTGATTACATTACCATTTTGCATTTCATTATAATAAATGGTCTTGAACTTTAAGATTTTTCAAAATTCTTAAATAATTGAAAATGTACTTTTGACATTTTTGACAATACACATTACTTCTTTTACTCTGGAGTTATGATTAACCTTTTACTTTCAATGTCTTTCACATATAACCACAGATCACAATTATCAGATTAAATTATAATAAATTAAAATTTATGATAACATGATTGTGTATGTGTTTTTTTTAATTTAAAGTTCATTGTATTTGGAATAATATTTTCAATCAACATTTCTTTGTAGCTTTAAAATATGAATTATGTTGGACAGCTTGCTGGACTTCTGGTTACTATGAAGGAGTTGTATAAAGGCATTAATCAAGCTACACTTTCAGGATGTATTGATGTAATTGTAGTTCGGCAACAAGATGGTACATATCTGTGCTCACCATTCCATGTCCGATTTGGAAAACTTGGTGTCTTACGTTCAAAAGAGAAAGTGGTGAGTACCATGAAACAAAATATTTTTCTTTTTTTGCCAATTGTATGTACAGTTTAAATTATGCTGTTATTGTGGCACATCATTTTTCCAGATTCAGTAAATAACTTGTAAGGTAGGATAGGGAGGAGAGCTTTGCTATACAGTAGCAAAGTTTTGTTCAGTTACTGGCCAAATAGAGGCCTTTATTAAGTCTGGCCATAGAAAGCATAACAATAAAGGACATTAACAACAGCTATATAATGATGTAACTGATGTGCTCCACAATCAGCTATTAACAACTGCATCAGAATAAAAAATGAGATATGATATTAAATGCAATTAAGCATAAGTACACATGAGGAATGCAATCACATATTATCCCCATATAAATATATAACAAAGCAACCATTCTGAGATGTATAAAATTCTGGTTCTTCCATTTCAACAAAAAATTTAAAGCACTGGAAAGAATCAAGAATAGAATAAAGTGATTCAGAAACTGGAACACTTTCCTAAAACAGGGATTCATGTGTATTGGGACAGTAGCATTTAAAAAGAAAAATAGACATTTATAGAATTATGTGGAAAGTAGAAACAATACATGTAAAATTTGTAGCAATTTCCCAAAATTAGAATTTATATATTGTGTTGGAATCACTGTTTTCTTAATGAAATGGACACTGATTTAAGAGGAATCATTTTAAGAGCAAAAATAGATGTTAAATTGGCAGGAACACTTGACTATTATTATTTATTTGTTTGATCTTTATGTATGCCTCACAGGTTATTTATGGACAACATGAAAAGATCAAATCCTAATGTGGTTCCTAGAGAATATGACATCACATTTCTCAATTAAGATAAAAAAAATGATTACCTAATTGCCAAATACAAAATATTTTTCTTTTATTTTATTGCCACTTCTTTCCTTTGTTTCAGAAGGGGCTGTTGATGCTCCTGCTTTTCTTGGCATTGATATACATTGGAGATTTACGGTGTTGCTTTCATCTACCACCTAATATACATTTAGTAGAAGTCCAGTGACATCACATCATTATGTCATATAATTATGTCACATTTAATTCACATCATGATGTAAATGAGGTAGATTTCATAGTTTGTCTCAATGGTGTTATAATATCATGATGTCACTTGCCCATCGCTTACATCCCTGCAGATATATCCATGCAGCTAAGTCGGATGAGTTGCTTTGTTGCTCGTAACTCATAACATATCAATAATTGTTTGAAGAATGGCAAACAAAAGTGAAAATATGGCTTTGCCAGCTAGCCTCCAGATCTGATGATAGTGAGGTGGGGTGAAGCCAGCAAATGGCTGTATTGTTAGTGAGATTGATTGCAATCTCCTACAAATTATTTTTATGGTTTTAATAGTTTTGTATTATTTTAAACTTTTAAAATCACTATTGTGGTTATTTTTGGTTATTTTGTTGTATTGTTTTGTGTTTTAACTTAGTGCACCACTCAGAGATGAGCAGCTCTGTAAAGTTACCAAATAAATAAATAAACATGGTATATTGGTATTTTTCTTTCTTTCAATGATGTAGGTTAAAAAATAATATATTGATTAAATATAAACATACATTTTGACGTGTGTTTTTATTGCAGCAAGTGTTCTGTTGTATTTTTTACAGATTGATATTGAAATTAATGGAGAAGCAGTTGATCTTCACATGAAACTGGGTGATAATGGAGAGGCCTTCTTTGTGCAGGAAACAGAAGAAAAATTTGTAAGTCATCTAACAAATGTAGTTTTATTTCAATTCTAATATTTGGGCAGATGTTTGTTTTTTATTTAGAAGAAATTGATTTTTTGCAAGCCAACGGAATATTTCAACCTTTATCTTTTATCATTTTCTTTCCTTTTAATTCCATCTCTAGCTTAATTTTTATTTTATTTTCCCTTCTCTTATTTATTTTTGTTCCTGGATGTTTTAAGTCTTCCATATATTTTCTCTCTCACACATAGAACATGAGTTAACAATCAAAGAATATGCAGTTAACAATCAAATATGCAGTTAACAATCAAAGAATATAACTCAAAGCAGCAATAAAAATATTAACATAAGACAGCAATTAAAAATATTCATGAATACAAGTAAACAATAACACAAAGAAAGACCGTATGTTTTTATCAAGCAGCAATAAGACTGTCTCGGTTTCTGTTTTTCAATATTAATTGGATTGAGGATGAGAAATATCATCCCACTCTACACATCCCACTCTAGTTTTTGTCAGTTCCAAAATAGTAGAATAGGACAATGATGGCGAACCTTTTAGAGACCGAGTGCCCAAACTGCAACCCAAAACCCACTTATGCATCGTCGGGTGCCGGGTGGGTGTGGCCCATTGGGTGGGTGTGACCAATTGGGTGGGTGTGGCCCATTGGGTGGGCATGGCTGCGGTGGTAACGGTAGACTGGGTGGGACTAAAAAGTTCAATCAATTCCAACTTTGCAAGATCTTTTTTTTCCCTGCGAGAAGTTGAAATTGACTGATTGAACCTTTTTTTTTTTTTGCACACGGCGGCGGAGGCCTAAAGTAAAAAGGTTTTATAAAACCCAGCTGAAGGCCTAGGACTGGGGCAATGGCGCGCGTGCCCAGAGAGAGGGCTCAGAGTGCCGCCTCTGGCACCCGTGCCATAGGTTCGCCACCACTGGAATAGGAGAAACCAATTATATTGATCTTGCTTTCCATTTTTTTTTTAAATGCACTTCCAAATAAAGCAAAAAGCATTTCTTTGGATTTAGTAAAGCCAATTGTAGTTGTGTAATGCAAAATTGCTGAACCTTTGTCATGTTTAGCTTACGTAAATAAGGGTAATAGATTATGAAATACAACAGTGCATATAGATGCGGTATATGCATTCATCTACCATTTTCCTGCTGCGGCATCAAGGTAAGAAGAATTTTGAAACTTCCTTCTGTTTTCATTATTATTTTTTTATTCTGAATACCACATAGTTTAATTTTAATCCTTTGTTTTAAACAAACCTATTTCAATCAAAATTTTATAAAAGTGGCTTGTTTTACCATACCATAATAATTAATGATTATTGAGGATTTGCATATAAAACTAAACATTGGTTAGAAAAAATGTTCAGAGCTTTATCTCTTAGTTCTGTTAGGCAACTATACCTTATGACTATCACAACTCAAACATAAGTTTTTTCTGGACATCATAACATATACTTCTATATCTGTTCTTATTGTCTTCAGTGTTAATTTCTGAGTTAAATATTGTAATAATTAGGTAACATATATATAATGTACGAAATTCACATTCACCTAAATGACTTTTAGGAAAATGTTCCGGCCCATCTGGCAACATCACCGATAACTACAGAAGATCAGTTCTTCAAAGGAAATGATGTCAATTTGATGAAGTCAGGTGAAAATGAAAAAATAGATTTAAGCTCAGAAATTCCGCAAATTGTAGAAACAGAGCCTTTTTTCCCCTCTGGGTCAGTGAAGAAAAAAAAACGAAGAAAGAGAAAATGTAAACAAGATGTGAAAAAAGAAGAACAATTTTCTCCTCTTGGAATTGAGGAAATCTTTGAAATGGAAATAAGTTCAGATGATGACAGATGTATTCTGCCTTTGAGGTAATTTTTTCCCCAAAAAGTTCTGTTTAGTCAGACTGTCACATTGTAAAACGTTCAGTAATAATATTTCTTTTATATTATATAAAATCCTAAACTAAAAAAATAACTTTTATTTTATAAATTCAATTATTAGAAAACTGTTTAGGTGTTTAACTTATCTTTCAAAATTCATATTCAGAGTAATATCTGTAATAATGACTTTAAAAATAGCTAATAGAATAAGTAATGAGCAAGATTAAATACCAGTAGGTATGTTTGCTACAAAAACAGATTTTGTAACTGTGCTATATCAAGTAAAAAAATATTACTTTTTTATTATACAATAAGAAAAATGAAAAGCTAATATTTCCATAAGGATACAACTTTAAATAATATATCTAGTTAATATTAAGTAACCATTTGTGGAGCTTTGTAAGGATTGTAATTGAAATCTAAAATTTCTATAAAGACTTTTATATTTACAGCAGTTAAGGTATGGATAGATTTTTTTCTGCATACATTTTAGGATGTATTAATAATTATTTAAAAGCAGGCATATATATAGGCTATTTTTCCAGATCCACTAAGAAAACATACGTTTAAACACAAGCCAAGTAATTATAATACCCCCAAATATACATCATTCTATAGAGATCTTTGCTATATAGATTTGAATGTGTATCAGGGACCAAAAAAATTAACTAATCTTTCAAGCTTTGATCTGTTAAAAAAAGCCAAAACAATACAATAGTTAACTGAATTGCTGATACTGGGATGAAAGTGTCTACCAGCTTACCCTTTTCCCCATGTGAATCTATATATTAAAGCAGATTGTTACGATAGTCCTTTAATGCTGTCATTCAATACTAAATAAAAGTTCCTTTAATACATCAATTCTGTGTTACAGAAACCCTGCAGATTCTCCACCAAAGGTTGAAGAGTATAAAGATACATTGATTTACCCTTCAAAGGATGATTACCCTTTATCAGATGGAGATTGGTCTGTTTCAGAGAAGTAAGTCATCTTCATGTATCATTCTTTTATGAAAATAGTATTAAAGGTTAAATATTTTTGACATTAAATCTGCAGAAGGAAGATCATTAGGTTAGTAACTGTGAGCTGCCTCAACTTTTCAGTACTGTTAGGGATCATGCATTTTGACACATTACTGTTAAGATTCTTAAGATTCATTGTAGAAACGTTTCTGACAAAGCACCTCTTTAAAATATTTTTAATTTTTTTTGGCACTTTTCACATATCCTTAAATTCTCTTACAATTCAACTTCCCCTTATATACCTATGTGTTATATTGCAATGCAAATATGAAAGGACAGAGCATGTGTTGTGATATCAAGATGCATATTCAACATTTTTGAATCATCATAGTTAGATTATATGATTATATTCGAACTGTGTAGTTAGGGCACATCTCAAGGCATCTTTAGTCCTTTTGAAATATATGGACTAAAGCAGAAAAGATTAGTATTGAGGAGATTGAAAGAGAGGGTGAGCAAAAGGGTTAAAGGGTATAATAACAGGAATCTAGCCAATCTCCCATATTCCTCCCAAAATAAGTTATATTTCAATCATACCAGTCAAATCAGTGTTTTTTTTTTCATTGTGTTTGAATCTTTTTTATGTATGAAAAAAGAGTTTTGCATGCACTGGAAGTAACTGCCTGTAAACTGAAATGAGGCTTATCTGGCCAGACACTTAAAAGTCTGAACTGTTAGTTGTGCTGGTAAAAAGATGTAAACTGGTTTTGAACATTTCATTTCATATAATTGAATTAATGCTAGTATAGTAGCCCTTGGTTTGAGAGAATTCTGGCTTCTGCAGATTTTGCTAAAATTCTGTTGAATATACTGCTTTGTTTCTATTTAAATCTGTTACACAATGATATTGGCAAGCGATTGTAGATTAAGCTGTTTTGGAATTCAAGTATACTTTTAGAGCATTTAATCTGAAAAGCAGCAAAACATAATAAAAAATTGAAAAAGATAAATGTTCACACTGCTATGATTTTATTTTAATTTCCTAGATCAGTCTAAACATCAGCTTGGCTTTCTGCTTTGCTGCTGAATGTTAATTAGAGAACATTCTTTGTATAACCTTGTACAATAAATGTCTTTCCTTTGTTTTAACAGCCGTTTTAGCCAGCCCACTTGTCCTAAAAGTGATTCAGAACTGGAAGTTAAGCCTACAGAGAACTTACTTATTAGAGGAGAATCTCACATGGAATGGACATGGGGAGGCTTTCCTGCATCTACCAAGGTAAAACTCTTTGCAAATCATTCTGTTTTCTGAAAACTTTTGATAATACAGTAGGAACATGTTTATCAGTAGTAATGTTATGAATAATTTTCTGAAGAAATACACGAAAGATGCTGCTTCTTGTGGTTCAGTATAGGTCATTTTATAAAATAGTCAAAACATTTAAAGCAAATGTCTGAAAAAGTGTTAGTTAAGGTCAGTGCAACAACACCTCCCTGCCCTCAACTTTTGCTTTTGTGAGCAATTTGGATAATTCTACTGGTTATTGTAATGATTCTTGTTGATCTAAACCTTGAAATTTGATATCACTGATCTATGTGACTAAGTAAACTTTGCAAATGTTTAATATAAATAGCCATAAGCCCAGCAAGTAAAATAGTGCTAAAAGTTGTGCTGATTTGTTTAACTCGCACTTTTATACAGACATAATATATACCGGTTTCAAATTTTAGAATTTTATTTAGGCTTGCAGGGAATATTTTGCTTAGTGAAGTACTAAGCAGTGGTTTAAAAGTTATTGAAGTCTTAACTTCATCAATAAAGCCTATTAGCAAACACTAGCAAAGGCTTGATTTCATTTGAATTAGAATGCTACCAGTACACAAGTGTGAGCCACCTAGAGGATTCTGTATGAATTACCTATATTTTAGTTACAGAGCATGGTTTGTCAGGATCAAGCTACATCTTACTAAAATATGCAGCTGCTTCTCTGTTTTACTATAGAGTAACTCTCTATAGTTACTCATTGTAACTATAAGTTACTGTGTTCTATTAGTTTTATTATTTACTCATTGATAAATATGTAAGCAATATACTATGGCCTTTTTACAGGAAGGGTAGGATATAAATATAAGAAGTAACCAACTATAGAGTAACAAGGTGGTCTTAGGCCACACATTTTCTGTCACTATATTTTTACAAATAAAGTTTTGTGAAAATAGAAAGAAATGGGATCTTGAAAGTTTGTTGCATGTGGTATAAACAATAAACATATTTGAGCATCTTATAGAAATAGTGAAATTTAAGGTACAGAATAGCTTATAAATCAGTAAAGCACCAGGATTCAACATTTTACTTTCTGTTTTTGATATGAATATTGATGATAAATTCATGTATTGTTTTATTTGTGAAATTGATTTTTTTCTCATATAAATTGATGATATATAGATATTATATAAAAACTGTAAAACAAGTTAATGTAAACATTAAAATAAGTATTTATATGGGGCTAGTAATGAGTTTAACCATTTAAGCTTGGGCTAACTGCAGAGACTCATAATTGCTGAAGTTTTCTTGTATTTGGTTTTTCCTACTTCAAATTATAGAAAGGGGTTTTTAAAATTCAAACTGACTGATGTAATCAATATTAAATATTTTTATATTTAATATTGATTAAAAACAATATTTAAGATTGATTAAAACAATCTTACTTGCTTTTTAAGACATGAATATAGATTATACATGTAAGAAACAATGGCTTGTAAGTTTCATGAAGCTGAGTTAAAGGACAAGCAGCTTGCACATTATTGCAAGTTTTTCCACTGATTAAATTTCCCATTTACAGTATGGGGGAAATAGTTATATTTTTATAAGTTGACTCTTCATATGAGATTGCCTCCTGCTGAGCCAATGCATTACCATAATATCTATTTCTATAGTATCTATTTCATAATCATGAAGAGGGAGAAAACGTTACTGAAAAATATATTGAAAGTGTGGGAATAAACATCATATCCAAATTGGGACAAACAAGATGTCTATACTTTCTATAACTTATTTTATGATAGATCATCATAGTCAAATATCCTTCAAGCTTTGCTAATTTATAGGTTTGATCAATTCACACAGTTCTGAACTGAACAACACAGATGATGAATGACCGTTTTAGAAAAAGGATGCTTTCCTTTTCAGATAAGCAAGAAGGAAAAACTGGAACATCTTAGAACAGCTACCATCACTCCATCAGAGAAGACTCATTTTAGGGTTATATCTAGCAATGATATAATTGAAGATGATATTCTGATGAATGATTCAGTTTGTACAGTTTTAAAACCGGAGCCAAGAACACATCCACTACTTAAAGAGCTAGATATCAAAGATAGACTTGCTTCTGCAGTAACAGAGCCTGTTCTGGAAATTCTTGAGCATTCTCCTGACTTAGATACTGATATACTCCCCAGCCCACTAATGGAGTCACCATCAGAAATTAAGCCACCAACAAAGCTTGATTCTCCATCGAAGAAAAAAGGTATACACCTTTAACTAATTGCTTTGTAACATTTTGAAATACTTTTCATTTTTCCTAGCTTTCAGATATATAACCAGTTTTGAGAGGTAAGTAACAAATGTATATAGTAGCTTTGCTCGCAACCATTCCTTTAGATTAGGATAAAGAATAATTTGTATCTCAGATATGAGCATTTTGATTTTACATATAACATAGTGTGATTGTTTTTCTATAAACATTACAGAAGAAAATATTCATCTCCTTAGCCCTGGTAGCCATCTTAGTGCTAGTTGCACTAGTGTCCTCACAAATACTCATTAGTGGCCCTGTCCATATGTTTTAAGATACTTTTAATTATAAAAATGTAAATAGGAAGCAGACCTACTACAGAGCTCCAACTAGTAGATCGTATTATCTTTATTTATAGTTATGCCTATGACTAGGATGGTAGAGATCATCATAGGGAGCTGTTTTGCTTTCCAATAAATGAACCTTTTGTGACTGGTAATGGCAGCCATTTTGTAAGTTACCAGTATACTCATTTTGTTAATATACATAGTCCTCAACTTACAGTCATAATTGGAACTCTCATTGCTAAGCAATGCAATTATTAAGTTAATCATGCCAGATTTTACAGCTTTTTGCCATAGTCATTAAATGAATCTGGCTTCCCTGTTTACTTTGTTTGTTGGAAACTCCCCAGAAATGTTGTAAAAGGTGATCATATGATCCCAGGATGCTGCAAGCATTGTAAATACATTCCAGTTGCCAACTGCCCGAATTTTAAATGTCACTGTGGAGATAGTGCAACAGTCTTAAGTGCAAGGACTGGTCATAAATAACTTCAAATGGTTATTAAATGAAGGGTCATAAATCAAAGACTACTTGTATAATATGTGCTCTTAAAATTACAAATTTTAGAATTTTGTTTATCTGCCATATCTCCTCTATGTCTCTCTTCTTAAGAAGCCTAAATAGAGGGAAGTCAGATTCTTTTTGAACAATATGGGATAGAATGCAACAGTATTGCCAATAGAATAGAATATATGCAGCTCAGTTTGAACTGCAGTTGTTGTTGTTTGAACTTGGTTGTTTGCTTGCAGCTGTTTCATTGCTTGCAGATGTTTTGTTACCAGACTAGGTAATATCTTCAAATATCTGCAAAGAAACAATCAAACTTGGAGGATTCCATATAAGAGGGTTTTCAGAGAAAAAATACCCCAGATCACGTGGAAATATGTTGCTTAGCTTGCTGGTTAACTTCTAATTGAGAAAACTTAATGGTAAAAGGTGTTGTTTTTTTCCTAACAGAAGCATTTCCCTTGAATTTCTTTTCCTACTGTATTTTTTAGATTGGTCAATATAATACTTTTTTCTTTTTAGGGATACATAAAAGAAGTCAGCATCAAGGACCTGATGACATATATTTGGATGATCTGAAGGCTCTAGAACCTGAGGTTGCTGCTCTTTATTTTCCCAAAAGGTATTTGACAAAAATATAAATATTGCAGCACACATTTCAGTAATGCTGTATATTTAATATCTCTTTTAAGAATATGTATAGAATCAAAGAGAAGTCTATGGAGATTCTTAGTCATCCAGGTCATAGTTATCTCAAAGGTGCTTTTTCACGAGGGAACTTTAGTTGTCCGTTGCCTCATGAAAAAGCATCTTTGGGATAATCAAAGAGAAGCTTCCAAAGGCATTCTCAACTCTGTGATGTCTTAAACTGCTTAACCGCTCTCTCTAAGTAGCAGCTGTATCTTGTTATTTTTCTTTTCAATAATATACATCCTTTTTATAATTACCCTAATACATGTGAATAAATCTTAGGCTAGTTTGAAAAAGAAGTTTTTAATTCATCATAGTTCCTCAGACAAAAATTATTAGATATGGAGGGTGGGAATGTCCTCCCTGACTTTTTAATAATTGCATAGCTGACTGTGAGACTCTCCTATTCAGATACAGGTGATCTTACACATCCACTTGTTCAGTAACTGTCCAAAGTTAGGTTGGTGATGAATGAGGAGAACTTACGATGGGTCCATATAGTTGCATCCATTGCAGCTTCCCCGTGGTCACATGATTATGATTTGGGTGCTAGGCAACAGGCCTGCAAGTATAACATTCCAGTGTCGTATGTGATCACATGATCACCTTCATTGCTGGATTCCAACAAGAAAAGTGAATGATCACCATTTATGACCTTCATTGCTGGATTCCAACAAGAAAAGTGAATGAGGAAGCTGGCAAGAGATTGCAAGTGGTAATCACATGACTATGAGAGGCTGAAACCATGCAGGATTCTGCTAACAATGGCAACTCGGGGTGTTGGAATTGCCATCATAAGTTGACGCAGTCATAATGTCACGCCTTAGGATTGCGTCAGCAACACTGCTAACTATTCGGTCCCAATTATCATTGGTAAATGAGGATTATATATAATTCTACAACTCAAATAACAGAAAATAAAATACAATGGCAGTCTTTGTGCCATACTTGATAGGTGAATGGTCACTCATAGCAAGAAGAGTTTGAACAGATCATCCTTTGTTCTAATTGCATAAAATAATTTCTATGAACTTACCATGTAATGAACATCTAAATGATCTAAAAATGGCTGTATAAATAACATTTAAGGTTTTTTTTGTTTTAGAACTTGTATTTTGTCAGTTTTGTACATTTATATATAAATAATTTTTATTTTAACTTTCATTGATTTTATTCTAATTTCTTTTATTGTGGTGACCCGTAGTTGATAGTCAGGCAGCATGCAAGTTTAATGAATTATTATTATCATTGTTATTGTTGTAAAAGGCTTCTTTTATGATCTTTAGTGATTCTGATCCAGGTACTAGACAGTGGTTGGAGTCTGACACTTTCTCTGGTTCCCAGTCTCCACAATCAGTTGGAAGTGCTGCTGCAGACAGTGGTACCGACTGTATGTCTGATTCTGCAATGGACTTGCCTGATGTTACATTATCTCTTTGTGGAGGTCTTAGTGAAAATGGAGAGATATCTAAAGGTATATTTTTATCATGTTAATACTTATATACCTTGGCAAGATGAAATGAATACAAGAATCTCCAGTATGAAGCTACAAAAGTATGCTACATGTAAGATAGAAGCTTTCTTTCTGAAGATAATTTCTATTGAGATGTGCAATGTGTAAAATGTCTAATTGTATCTACTACTGGAAGTGTTTTGTACTGTTTATTTTCCTGTGATAGAAAGCTTTAGCGTATATAGAAATAGAAATTTACCATGTTTACTTCTAATTAGTTTAATTGTATGTTTATCCCCAATGTTCAGGGAGAGAATCCCCCTAACATATTATCCTTGTTCTTTTACCTTGAATGTTTTAGCCCTTATAATAGAAATGAATATCTTGTGGATTATGTTCCTATAGTTGGTGCAATGAATTGATGGATTGATACAAACAAGCTCTGCCATATATGGACAAAAGTTATGTCTATTTGCTGCCAAATTTTTAAACATAGTAAGGTCATGTAAATCAGCGGTCCCCAACCTGTCCAGCTCCGTGGACTGGCGGGGAGGGTATGGTTTCACATGCACGCACGTTGCTTGTGCAAATGGAGCTTTGCATGCTTGCCTGCCGCTTGTGCAGCTGGTTCCCAATGGGCCATGGCCGGTATCACTCCATGGACTGGAGATTGGGAACCCCTAATATAAATAGTTACATACAGTTGCAAGAAATATATCAGCCTTTCTTTTACTTGCAGCTTTCTTCATTATTTTTATTAATTGTTTTAAAGGGTGGCATACATATTTTAACTATTTATTATTATTAAATTATTTTAGGCACTTTTTAGATTTATATGCTCTTATTCCCTACTACCTCCTTGAAGTAGTTAAAATATATAATGCTATAATGAAACGTATATGCTTCTCCCTGTACTAGAAAGTGCATGCAGCGGGTATAGACAGAGCATAACAAATGAATGGAAATATACTCAACAGCACAATGAGCATAACTGTGGCAAAAAGAGCATAATTATATAAGAGGAGCTAAAGGAAGAGATTGTTCGTAAAGAAGATGAAACATGTTTCATTCAGTTGATGGAATATCTTTGCATTGCAGAAAAATTCATGGAACACATAATTACTTATCATGAATTTGCTGAAAATCCAAGTCTTATAGATAATCCTAACTTGGTAATAAAGATATACAACAGGTAATGTTATCTAAGTCTTCTGTTGCTAAATTATTTTATTCTAATTTTACTGTATTGACAGATAATGTGACTGGATACTTATTGGATATTTATCCTTAAAATAATTTAACATTAAAGTTTAATTTTACTCAGAAAAGATAATGAGGCAGTCTTATACAGTTAGTCCTCGAGTTACGAGTGTAATGGAGCCTGCCCATTCCACTCGTAAATCGAAAACTCGTAGAGTGAATCTTGTAAATCGAACGAGATCACTCCCTTGCTCGTTAGGACGCATGCAGCTCATTAAGAGCACATGAGGTATCTCAGGGTGGGGAAGGCCATGTGGGGCCTAGTGATGGAACAGGCCCCCAAGGCCTCCCCGACAAACTAAGAAACCTCATGCTTCCCCCTTCCTTCCTGCCACGCCGGAGTCACTTACCTTGCAAAATCTGTCTCCTCTCTGCTGCGGTTTCTTTCCTTTGAGGGAGAGGAGAAAAGCTTGCAAATACTTTTTGTGCTGACAATGGAAGCTCCTGGGTGCCGTAATATCGTGTGAGTTCAAACACCCATTCTTTGCAAAAGAGATCATGGAAGCTTCCATTCTCTGGGGGGGGGAAGTGTTTGCCTCATTTGCATGGCTATGGGGCACAGCATGGAATCGGAGTTGACCGGGTTCAGGAACCAATACCGTCCGTGGCCCGGCTGAGCAGCTCGCTTGTGTGCACCGGAGTTAGTTTGATGGCAGGAATGAAGCCTTCAAATGAGTGGGGAGGCATTGCGGGGTCAGGTCCCTTGCACCCGATCCAAGCCAGTAGTGGCAGCAACTACCTGAGCGGCCATGATCTCTTTCCCCAGCCAGCCACCCACCCTGCCCAACCTAGTTCTTGCCTGGCCGGCCGGCTGGTACAAATCCTCAACACTCTCCTCCTCGTCCTTCTCACTCAAGCGGCGTCAGGAGCGTGGGTTTCTCGGCTCCGTCTGAGTGGAGGAAAGCGGAAGCGCAACAGCAAGATTGCTCTCAAATAATAAGACCCGGGTGCACTGCTTGCTTGTGTGCGCCGGCCTTATTGAGAGCAATCCTGCTGCTGCACCTCTAGCTTTCCTCCACTCGGATGGAGCCGAGAAACCCAAACCGCTGCAGCTAATAAACTTCTGATCCAAAGGGAGACCTTGGGAAAACTGGATTCTCCCTCTCTGAGCAAATGGGGCGGTTCAAAACGAAGCAAATCGCTTCATTTTCAAACGCCAGATAGGTGCACATAAACTTCTTATCCATATTCACTGCGTTTCCAAGGCTCCCATAGGCACTCAAACATCTTTTACCTGAACTGAGATCTTGGGGAGCTCCATCTGTGTGCGAATGCAACATTTGAAAATTCAGTGAATTTGCTTTATTCTGAACCGCCCATTGCTCACAAAGGGAGAATCCAGTTTCCCCAAGGTCTCCCTTTGGATAAGAAGTTTATGTGCGCCTATCTGATGTTTGAAAACGAAGCAATTTGCTTCATTTTGAACCGCCCCATTTGCTCAGAGAGGGAGAATCCAGTTTCCCCAAGGTCTCCGTTTGGATAAGTGTTGGCACCGGCTTAGGTTTCTCGGCTCCATCTGAATGGAGAAAAGCAGAGGCGCAGCAGCAGGATTGCTCTCAATAAGGCCGGCGCACACAAGCAAACAGCGCATTTGCAAGCTTTTCTCCTCTCCCTCAAAGGAAAGAAACTGCAGCAGGTAAGTGACTCTGGTGCAGGAGGAAGGGAGGGGGGAGGGGAATAGGATGAATACTGCAGAGCCTCTGCTGTGACTTATAAGGGCAAACGACTGCCGTGCTGCTGTAATTTCAGGACTTGCTCGTAAGCACTAGGGGGCGCTTATCACGTAACTTTGAACGAGCGTTAAATGAATGCTCGTAACAAGGGGATTACCTGTACTTGCCAGAAATCTGAGAACAGACTACAAGAAATAAAACATTTTGATAAACTGTTATGTTTACAATAGGTATTATAATTGGGCATTGGCTGCTCCCATGATTCTCAGCTTGCAAGTGTTCCAGAAAAGCTTACCACAGGTAATTAAATGACAGTTAATATTCCATGACTATTCGCATTGTCATAGATGCAGAGACATATCAAAAGTTTTTCAACAATAAAGTGTTCAGGAGGGACAATCTCTTGACAGAAAACACACCCAAAGAGAGATTCTGTGAAGGTAAAAATGCCAACTAAACAGTACTGGTGTGCATGATGTGATTAGAGATAGGTAAGGTGGGGATGAAATGTTGAGGTACAAAGGCAAAAATCAAGGGTATGGGTTATGACATTGTCCTTCACATTTTGTCATTGTTCAACAATGCAGTTTGTATTGGCTGCCCATGCAAACAATATATGAAAGATAACCAAGGTTCAGTTCCATATTTATCTGTGAAACCCACAAGATGAGTTGTTCTCAGTCCAGACTACTTGAGAAAATGTTGTGAGTATAAAAATCTAAGGAGGCCTCATATAACCTGCTTTGAGCTGCTGTTACCACTGAAATATTACCATCCTCAAAATTGCGATCCCTTCTCTGATATAATAATTAATTTGAAAACAGCTTTACTTCTTGTAATTTGGAACTGCATTCATACATGCGCCCCAGTCGTGGGACTCAAATATGTGAACAACCGATTCTCTGTGTGGATGCTGCTTCCAGAAGTCCATTCTGGGCCTGGGCAACAAAAAATTAGCTATCAGTTCTGCCGAAGTGGTGCGAACCGGCTGAATCCCACCACTGATGTGCACACATTAATGGATAAGTGGTGGAAGGTGTACGATATATTTAAATGAGGCCTAGTTTTGGTATTGCCATATTCATTGATATATCTTTGCCCATTATTTTTATGTGGTTGGATCATTTTTTCCCAAGTTCTGAGTTGTAGAAGAATTTTTTATTTTCTTTTTTTTCCAGTGAGCTGGAAGAATAATAATATGCAAGTCAGAAAACATTATGAGAAATTAATGTGCATTGATATGACAGTGTCCTGCAATATGTAATACTGAAATGTGGTCAGGGAGAGGGAGCTGTTTCTCTTTTTCTAGGGAGAAGAGAGTCCATGAAGGTTATACAATTGTCCCCAAATTTAAGCATGAGAAGTAGAAAGTTTAATATAATCAAATAACGACCTTAAAATATATATCTGCATGTATTATGTTATGTACGTTGCAAAAAAGAAGATGATATTGTTTGTGAATGTACACTAAAAATTCTTTAGACAACAATTGAATCCTGGATTAAAGATAAGATGCCGAAGAAGTCTGGAAGATGGTGGTTCTGGCGAAAAAAGGACAGCTTGATTAAACAGGTAAAAAAAAACACATTAGCTGTAAATCTGGATTAGTTTAGAGGTTATATCTTAAGCTTTATACTTCATAGTTCAGAAATGTAGGTTAAACACATTCAGGTATGGAGTGAATTTTTATTTGTATAATTCACTTTGTGTCACTTGCATCACATACTCTAATATTAATTTAATGCAGTTTATATTTAATTTTAAACTATCATTAACTATATTGGCTGCAGAGATCTGTGCCAGGTTTGGGAGGGTTAGAAGATAGTGATTTTATTAGTCACGTCAAACTGCTGACAATGTGTCTGACACTTTGCAATATTAAAATATATGTCAGGTGTAACTGAAGCTGACAATTGCAAATTAACTCAACATCAGAAATGCTACAATGTATCTTTATCACATTCCCCCATCAACACTGTTTACTCCACATCTTCACATGTTATTGAATTTTTTCCTTTGGTGTTATCAGCAGTCTAGAACTGTCAAGAAGGAAACTTTCAACATAATACCAGAAAAAGTAATACATTTTGAAAATGCATAAGCAATTGCGGGCATTCTTTTCTAAAGCTCCTAGTTGGGTCTTATTCATCAATTGTATTGCTTTAATTTTGATTGGAATATTTTATTTTAATGTAATTATTAGCCCTACAACCAATACTGTAAGAATGCTATTGGTAATAATTCTGTTTTAGTAATGAAATCTATTCTGCCATATTGCTCTATTTTTCATATCAAGCACCTTTTTTGTGTGTCTGTAAGTGTAATTAAAAATTACAGCTAGATTGATACGTATTTCCGAAATGCAAGTTATCTTTCTGTTCAGGTGGCAATGCAAAATGATGTGGTCCTAACATACTCTTCTGATGCTAGCTTCCAGAAACAAAGGATGGGAAATCTGAGGCTCCAAAAGACAACCAATCAACAACTATAAAGGAACAACTTGAAAACCAGTATGTCACTTTGAAAATCAATTTGTGCTTAAAGACAGTATCTTGCCTTTCTAGAAAATTGGATTTTTTTAATCCATAATGTTGTGATATTTTGGCAGGATTGTAGGTATTGATAGTGCCTTTCATAAAAAAAGATTTTACCCTCAGCCTGTGGAATCTTCTAATAACACTTTTTCCCTGTCCTGAATCCTGAAATGTGAGCTACATAGACTAAGAAAATTTCATGACAATACTCCATCTTAATTATTTGCTGTTTCGAAAAGTGCTAGAATGCTATGGCCACTATGGCATTTTTTATTTTTCTAAAATTCAGAATGTAAAAAAAATAGTTGAGAAAATTACCAAAGGTTAACTTCCAGGATTAAGGATCAACTTGAATTTGGATCTCTCAGGTCCTAGTCAAACACCTTAATAGCTACACAAGTTCTATATATTTGAATAGTTGTAACTAAATAGTATCTTAGCTAGGCTTAATTTAAGCAATGTTATAAATCCACTTTTTAAATTAAGGCACTGATTGAGAACTTACTTCAGAACAAATGATCATGTTATGTTGCAATATATATATGTGTGTGTGTGTGTGTGTTTTCTGAGGTTTTCACAGGTGTTTGTATGTAGGTCTTTGGTAATTCGGGTTTTCTCCCGCGTAAAATTGGAAGTGTCTTGGCGACGTTTCGACGAAGTCCCATTCGTCATCTTCAGGCTGGCGTCTTCGGCTTCGTGCTTCTAGGAGCAATGTGTAATCGCAGCTGTTTCTTCCTTTTAACTGCCAGTGGGGGTATTAACTGATTGGGTGGGAGCTTGGCTGTGTTCTGATTGGGTGGAGGTGTGTTCTGATTGGTTAGGGAGGGGCTTGGCGGTGCTCTGATTGGATGGGGGGTTGGCTGTGCTCTGATTGGATGGGGGTGTGTTCTGTTTGGGTGGGGGCTTTGTGCTCGGATTAGTCTGAGTTGCAGGGGAATTTGAGATGGAGAGCTGCGTTGCTGTTGTTTGGCTTCGTGTTCGTGGTCGTGCCATATCTTCAAGGTGGGTGTCAGTTTGCTTCATGTATGGATTGGAGGGGTTTAAAATGGCTAATGATGCAGCTGTGGTCTGGTTTCTGGTTTGTGGTCGTGCCTCATCATAGGTGTGGGTTTGGGTTTGCTTTTTGCGTGGATGTGTGGTGGTGACATCCTGTGTGGTTTTCGTGAGTGTGGGTCTAGTGTCATTCTTTGTGTTAGTGACTTGTTTGTCAATAAGGGTGGGTTTCCAAATGGCTGGTAGGCGGGAGGTATCATCTCGTTTATTCATGCTGTGTGGGCGTTTTTCTATCTCGATGGCTTCTCTGATTATGCTGTTGTTAAAGTGTTCAGTTTTGGCGATAGTTCTGGTATTTTTAAAGTCAATTTTATGTCCTGTGGCTTTAAGGTGTTGAACCAGGGAAGAAGTTGGTTCCTCTTTTCTGACTGAGTTCTTGTGTTCTTCAGTGCGTGCACTTATTCTTCTGTTGGTTTGTCTGATGTATGTGGTGGGGCAGGCGGTGCATGGGATTTCATATACTCCTTGATTTTCTAACTCAATTTTGTCTTTGGGGTTTCTTAGGATGTTGGATATTTTTCGGTTTGTGCAGAATGCTGTCTTGATGTTGTGTTTGTGGAGGATCTTGCTGATTCTGTCTGTGGTGCCTTTTATGTATGGGAGGAGGGCTTTGCCGTTTTCCTGTTCTATGTCTTGGATTTTAGTGGGGGTTTCTTTTTGGATTAGGTTGGTAATCTTATTTCTTTGGAATCCGTTGGATGTTAGTACGTTAGTGAGCGTGTGTAGTTCGGTTTTTAGGTGTTGTTCGTCAGCTAAGCGTTTTGTGTCTTGGCTACGGAGTTGATCTGTGCTGGGTGGTGGTGTGAGAGTGCGTGCAGATAGCGGTTTGTGTGTGTTTTCTTCTGGTAGATGGTGTGTCCTAGGGAGCCATTGGATTTTTTGTAGACTAAGACCACACCACCACACATCCACGCAAAAAGCAAACCCAAACCCACACCGATGACGAGGCACAACCACAAACCAGAAACCAGACCACAGCTGCATCATTAGCCATTTTAAACCCCTCCAATCCATACATGAAGCAAACTGACACCCACCTTGAAGATATGGCACGACCACGAACACGAAGCCAAACAACAGCAACGCAGCTCTCCATCCCAAATCCCCCTGCAACTCAGACTAATCCGAGCACAACAAAGCCCCCACCCAAACAGAACACACCCCCATCCAATCAGAGCACAACCAAACCCCTAACCAATCAGAACACATCTCCACCCAATCAGAACACAGCCAAGCTCCCACCCAATCAGTTCATACCCCCACTGGCAGTTAAAAGGAAGAAACAGCTGCGATCACACATTGCTCCTAGAAGCACGAAGCCAAAGACGCCAGCCTGAAGATGACGAATGGGACTTCGTCGAAACGTCGCCAAGACACTTCCAATTTTACGCGGGAGAAAACCCGAATTACCAAAGACCTACATATATGTGTGTGTGTGTGTGTGTGTGTGTGTGTTTTAGTATTATTAATAAAAATATTCTTCCTTTTGCAATGTTTGATCCAAATATGCTGTTACATATTACAAACTACCAGGTGCTATATTTAAATAAATCTCTGAAAGTCTGATAAATCTTGGTATGTCTATGTCATCTCAGGCCTCCAGATGATGAATCTTCTAGTGATGATGAAGGTTCCCAGGAACTGAAACAATCCTTAATGGCAGATCCCATTCCATTTGAACATTCAAGCTCCGGGAACACAATGTCTTATAGAAAGTCACTTAGATTGTCTTCAGATCAAATTGTAAGTTGTTATTTTATTCCAACATTAAATATTTATGAATCTAGTTTAATAAAACTTAGCTAGAGTAGTTTTGATGAAACAAATACATCAGTGAAAAATTTCTGCATTAGATTACTGTTGAGATTGCAATTGAGATTATTAAAATCTATTTGGATTTTGATCCTTAGAAAGAGTTGATAAGAACTATATTTCAAGCATCTCTCAATTTGGTTTTTAATTGGAAAATTAATAATAATGAATAATAGGAATTTAAAAGTATTTGGGATATTAATACATAATCAGTGGTGGGATTCAGCCGGTTCGCACCACTTCGGCAGAACTGATAGCTAATTTTTTGTTGCCCAGGCCCAGAATGGACTTCTGGAAGCGACATCCAGACAGAGAACTGGTTGTTCACATATTTGAATCCCACCACTGTACATAATGTATGGATTATTTTAAGGGGTGCGATGGCTCCGCAGTTAAAAACAGTGAGCTTCTTAGCTGGAAAGCTGACAGCCCAGGTTTGAGACCCAAGTGCATGATGGGGTGAGCTCCCATTACTTGCCCCACCTCCTGCCCACCTAGTAGTTTGAAAGCATGCAAATATGAGTAAATAAATAGGTATCACTTTGGTGGGAAAGTAACAACGTTCCATATGCCTCGGTATATAGTCATGCTGCTCACATGACCATGGGAATGTCTTTGGATAATGCTGACTTCCTTGGCTAAGGAATGGAGATAAGCACCGCCCCCTAGAGTCAGAAACAACTGGATAGGGGAAACCTTTATTATGAATTATTTTACAATATTTTAATGCTATTATTACTTAATTAGTATTAATTAAGTAGTACAATTAGTAATATCTCATCTCAATTTTGTCTCAATGTTATGCTGAGTGAAATAAGTATAAAACTAGAAACAGTTTTAAAAAATATCTTTCTTGTACATCAGTCCGCTTTTAATGTTCTTTTAGAGTTAAGACTGCCTTGCATCTTATTGTTCTGTTATTAAGGCTTGCACTGTTTGAAAAATAATGCTAACATAACTTCCAAAATCTTTAAAAGTTGGGTACATGTAGTCCTCATCTTACTATGGCAAAAAATGTTGTAAAATGGGGCAAAACTCACTTAACAACTGCCTCGTTTAGCAACAAATTTTGGGCTCAGTTGTGGTCATAAGTTGAGGACTACCTGAAATGTAAAATAATTTAGAAAGAAACTCTATGTTATTTTTAACTATCATGTTTACATCTTTTCATGTTAAAGGAGAAACTGAAGCTTAGAGATGGACCAAATGATGTTGTGTTCAGCATTACAACTCAGTATCAAGGAACTTGTCGTTGTGCTGGGACAATATATTTATGGAACTGGAATGACAAAATAATCATTTCTGATATTGATGGGACAATAACTAAGTAAGCTAAAATACAGTTTTCTTTTTGACGAAACTCTACAATGATGTTAACATTCAATTGCTTCCAATAGATACGCTTTGAATAATTGTTACTGAAAAGAACTGCTTTTAAAACCTATTTTGCTTGCCCTCATTCTTTTAATTCTGTTCAAGCATTTGAAGTTACTTGACCTGCTGATTTAATCAGAAAAATAAATTCAGTTAAGAACTGGTAATATGAGTTAAGACCATTGATTGTTTTTATTTGTTTCTGGTTTAGATCTGATGCTTTAGGGCAGATTTTACCACAGCTTGGCAAAGATTGGACTCATCAGGGTATTGCAAAACTCTATCATTCTATTAATGAGTAAGTTATCAATGTTTGTAAAATAATTTGTGTTTGAGTTGTGTTGATAACCATTTCTATTCCATTTCTGTGTGCTAACATGGAAACTGAAAATTACATATGATACATTTATAATATATAAACAAGTAAATGCTACTTTGAATATCATATACCACAACAGTATCGCAATATGCTGTAAAACAGAAGTTGTCAGACTTTTCTGATCGAGACTTCAGGGTGCAATCTCATTCAATTCATTCTTTCCTCATCCCAGAATTATAACTGGGAGTATCAGTATATTTTGAATGTATTTTGTAGATTTTCAGGAACTATGTTATGTAACCTTGCTGTGAATTCTGTGTGCAAGAATTTATAGCAAACATGAAAAAGAAAAGACTTTTAAATTCCTTTTTCTTTTTGAGTTAACTGAGGAGCAACATGATGTCTGATGAAAAAGTAGCTTCTGTAGAAATTTGAAAGAAAAGGCAACCTGAACAATAACAGGCTCAGTTTCTTGCAGTATTTCAGAATGAACATAAGTTATTTCAGAGTAAAATAAAGCATATGTTATTCAAAGATACCTGTTTAATATAGTAAGCTAGTTTCTATATTACTGGTTAAAGGATTAAAAAAAGATTGCTTTATCTTTGCAACTGCCCAATCATTACTAATCAAAGGAGTTTTCATTGTTTTCTGGTCTACTTTATCAGGTAAGATTGTCATATTATTAACAAACCCTTTTTTCCTAGGAATGGCTACAAGTTTCTGTATTGTTCTGCTCGTGCAATTGGAATGGCAGATATGACAAGAGGATACTTACATTGGGTTAATGATAAAGGAACAATTTTACCCAAGGGTCCTTTGATGTTGTCACCTAGCAGCTTGTTTTCTGCCTTCCATAGGTATGTAAGTGAAACACATCTTATTTCTGATCATTTATTGTTGTGCAATACAACTTCAGGAACTGCAAGAATTGCTTGTGTCATTTATCCTGGTGTGATATAGTGGCATTATTTTAATGTGTGGTTTCAGTTACATATACTTTATATTAAAACCCAGTTAGTCAGTCATGCTTTTAGGTAGTCCTTGACTTAATCATTCAGTGACTGTTTGAAATTACAACAGCACCGTATGAAGGAACTTACAATCTGTGCCTGAAGTTATGGCTATTGCAGCACCCCTGCTGTTACATGATCAAAAGGAAGGTGCATGGCAGCCTTCCTGCATTTATGGCCATAGGAGTGATGTGACTACCCCCGTTCTATGCCGTTTTGCCATCCTGCAGTGTAGCACATCACTAATTGGCAGCAGTGCCAGGAATGGGCCTGAAGTAGAGATCTGGGGTCTTCAGCAGTCGTTGCAGTCGTTGAGCAAAACAATCACATGACATCCCACTTAATGAATGCTTCACTCAGTGATCCAGGTTCTGGTCCCAATTGTGGTTGTAAGTTAGCGACTACCTGTATATTCATTTCTTTGCCTCACTTACTTGCAATTGATGACTTATAAAGACTTATGTTTTAAACCATATGCTTGAAGCATACTTATTTCTTTCAGCAATCATTCCTTCCAAGGTCTTTGAATGGTTCAATAGCTTTTTCCATATTTTCTTATTTTTCCCCATATCTATTTATTTTACTTACAAATATTTTTTCCATGAATTGCATTTATTTGGAATGTTCCATGGTTTTTGCCAAACATGTGACTGATTCTTCCCTTATTACCATGCAAAGGAAAAAAACAGTCAGCTATCCGTGGTTTCCTAGATGACATCAGTTCATACTTTCTGATGTAATTTTAGTTCTTTCATTTATAATCCCATGATTCACCAATTCCATTCTACAAGATCAAATCACCTTTAGTCAGATCAGTTACATACTTTCTCTTTTCTCTTAATTTATGAACAAAGCTACCTTCCTTATAATTCATGCCAGTAGCTGACATAATAGAAGTTTTGTAGATGTTCATATGTTATGGGTGTCACCACAGATATTCAAATATTCTGAGTCTGAATTCCACTGGTTACCATGGTTTCAATCTTTTGCATTGATTAATATTGACATGAATTGGATATAGAATGGATGTCTAGGCTTAATTCTCACTTTGCTACTAGTAGCATTTCCTGCTAATAACAGTACCAGTCAATTTTAGCACATTTTAGCCAGTATGCACAAGCAAGAATCAAAGTCCAATTTTATGCTAAACATGCTCATAAATAGTGTCTCCAAGCTCACATCTCTAAACTAGAGAATATCTTGGCAAGACAGCATAAAATTATTTACATTTAACTAATTCAGAGGCATACTTAATGTACATATTTATTAATTCATTTGTTTGCCACTATTTCTGAAAGCTCTGAGCTACTTACAAATAATATAAATTTTAAAAAATCAACAGCTAACAGTATCAACTTGAACTGTTTTGATGGATAGTAATTCTACCAACAGCATGCATTTCCATTGTTTCTGCCTTATGTTTAAATTAGTGATGCTGTTGGCTATTTTATGTGAAAAACATGCCTGTTCATTTACCATCTTTTTAGGTTACATTTATTTTCTTATAGATTTTCAAAAATGTAAAGTGGTCCTAATACCACCTACAGAATATTTATAACTTATTTAAAATAAAGAAAATTGTTTCTAAATTTCACAAGAAATCCTGACAGTAAATGGAACTAATCACATTTCGTATTTCTCCTTGTAGGGAAGTTATAGAAAAAAAGCCAGAGAAATTCAAAATTGAATGTTTAAATGATATTAAGAACCTATTTGCTCCATGTGAACAGCCTTTTTATGCAGCTTTTGGGAACAGACCTAATGTAAGTTACATATCCTACAATTTGTTTCCTTTTGTACTAATTGATATTATTAAAATTAAATTATTAATTGTTACAAGACAGGTTCCTACTATGGAAGGATACATATCCTAGCAAAATTGGGCAATTTCTATTCTGTATCCAATGACTTTCCTCCGTCCTACAAATAATAATATACGAGTAGTTTCACTTAACAACCATTGTTTAGCAATTCTATGAAATTACAATGGTGTTGAAAAAAGTGATATATGACTTTATTTGGACTTGTGACTATCGCTGCTTTGCATGGTCTTATGATTATCATTTGAGACCTTCCCAGCCAGCTTCTGACAAAGTCAATGGGAAAGCTAGCAGAAGGTCACAAGTCTTGTCAGATGGGTGTATTTGTTTGAGGATTGCTGTCAGGACAGCTGTTGCTAAGTGAGGCTTACTGCGATGTTTTGCTTAACAACTGCTTCACTTAGTGACAGAGTTGCAGGTCACAATTAGTCTTAATAAGTGAGGACTACCTGTAAAGTTAATTTGATCTTAATTTTTCCATTAAATCTAGACTCTATAGCAGAGGTCACCAGCCTATGGACCATGGCCCACTACCAGGCCATGGTCTCTTGGCCACCGGGCCATGCGAGTGGCTGGCCAGTGTACGCATGCATGTGCATGCGCTTGCCCCCTTTGTGCCACATCTGCGTGTGCGCGCATGCACACATAAAGGTGCCTGTCCCTCCTTTTTCCACCGGGCCGCCAACCCAAAAAGGTTGGAGACCCCTGCTGTATAGCAATGAATTGCATCAATTCCTTATTTTTAGAACACAGATATTTTTCAAAAATACATGACAAACTCATATTCTGGATCCATTTCTTAAAACCAGGACAGTAAGTGTTTTCTCAGTTATGTAAAATCACTCTTTGCTGTGAGTTAAGTTCAATAGAACAAAAGGTTTTTATACAATGACAAATTCCATGCTTGAAAATATAATTCAATATCACATTGAGCTCCTTAAGTATAATATTTCATTCCAAAAATGTAATGATATATATAGTAAGTTGAAACCAAAACAAGGCTACAGCTGGACAAAATCTAATCAAATGAGCTAAAGAATCTTCAGATACTTTAAATCTATAGTATTATGTGTATTTTTTTCTGTAAAATGTTTTCCTTTTGTCATGCTTATTTTATTTCAATCATATCTAGTTTTTCTTCACTATATAGTCACTATCTTTTTTCACTGTTAGTAATGTTATTTTATAAAATTAGTTACATCTGCCCTATATTTGATTTTCTCTGTCTCATTAATTAATTAAACAAACGTATATAGACACCCATCTACCAGAAGGTTCTTTTGATGGCAGACAAGAATAACGTTTATAGATTATTGCAAATAAAAGTAACATTTTCTTTTTTTAAAATGTTTTATTGATTTTTAAGAATTACAATCTTTAGCGTTTAGTAAACAACATGTCTCGGTTCGGATATTTAACAATAACTTCTCAATATAAACCTGTTCAGTACTACACAATCCTGTATTTTTTCCCTGATCCTCCTTTCTTCCCCATATTTTTTTCCCTCATTACAGTTACAATTTTTGGTACTATTGATGTATACAGAGTTAGATATAAGCATCTTCATCATATTTTACTAATATACAAATAATAATATCACTTCATAAATCAATATCCTTGTTAAGGTTTGATTTCCCATCAGTATTTGAAATATCTTTGTCAGTTATAATTTTCTCAATATTAATTACATTTATATAGCTAAAAGTTTTATTCATACCAATCCTCCTCTTATTTCCATATTTCCCATATCAAAAAAAAAGAAAGAGAAAAAAATGCTATTTTAATTCTAAATCATATCTTTCATTATAAAAGACTAATTATCCTAAGGGTTATCTGTTCTTTTAATCTTATTCAAACAAGTATTTAAACATACAATGCCCCCTCTAAAAGGTCAAATCTTCTGTTTTTTTAAATCTGACTCGCTTTCTTTCTTTGCCAAGTAGCTTTCCAAGCCAGGGCAATTAGATTGCCCAGGAATTTTCTTTCTATTTTTGTGAAAATTGCTTGGCATGAGGAAGACAATTTAGGTAGGGTATTTGGGGGGGGGGGAATTCTGCCCATTTATATTCCTTAACCAACCTCTCAATTTCTCCCTCAATTTCTCTCTTCATTCCCTGTATCCCAAGTTGTGACATTTCCCCTAACAGCTTTATATTCCATTTTTTAAAATCTTCCTTGCCATCAGATATATTTTGCAGACCTAAGGGGTAAAGGGTCTTTTGCATTTTCATTGTTATGGCTAAATCTTGCAGTATTTTGCTTGTATATGGTTGTTTATATTTCCCTTCTTTTATCTCTTCCGTCTCTAAATCCATTTCCTGTTTCGTCTTCTGATTTCTGGTTTATTTGTTCATATTTTATGGTCGTTATCTGGGAACTTTCTAGTTGTAGATCTAATTTGGAGATTTATATTATCATTTATATTATCTAAATTGTTTTTAGTCTCATTATGATTTCTTTTTATGTCCTCTTTGTATGCAACAATTGTTTGGTAAATTAGTTGTAGCATAAGAGTATATTTCCTTCTGAAAAGTGTTTGTTTTTTCTTGAGGCATGGTTTCTGGAGATCCTCTAGTATCACCAGTCTCAGTAAGAGTAGATCAAAATTTCCTCTAGTTTTCTGGTCTTTATATGTAGCCTTTATAATCCAATAGATTCCAGAGTATAGATCCAGTCCTGAAAGCAATATTTTATAGTGATCCTTTGTCTCAAGTATCCAAAAATTGTCAGTCAGGCAAGGTTGTAATCCACAATGTTTAAAGTGTTCAAAATGTTCAACCTCCCTGAAAACAGCTCAAAAGTCTCTCTCGTCCAGGCGTAGTCCAAGGTCAAATTTTTCTTTCTCTCCCACTAGCTCTTGAGATTAAAAGTCCAAGCTCAGTAGGTATTTATAATCCAAGAAGGTCAGGGTGATAAGTATGCCAAAATATTTTCCTTTATTGCCAGCTGTTCTCCCAGGCTAGGAGTCACCAAGCAGCCAGAAAGCAAATCCACCACTAGATGTCATTCAAAGTCCATTTTCCACTCTTAAGACAAAGGATTGATTTCTTATATTTCGCCTCAATATTTTTTTTAAAGAAAAAATCTTAATGGTTATCCCAGTTTTCAAATTTGTCAAAACTGTAGCTTTATGTTACTTCCATTTTAGTATTGTATTTTTCTGTCCCCCATAAAATTAAAACGCCGCTTCCGTTCACATTCGGAAGTTTTTAGCTTCTTGGGAGCCTTTCCCAGGAAATTCAGTTGTAAAATAGTAAAGAAAGGATCAATATTCTCACCCAGTTCCAAACATGCTATTTACGATGTGTTAATTGGTGCTTTTTATTCTTTGGTTGTCAGCAGCTAATGGCCAGCCACAAGAATGTAGCCAGTCTTTCCCCTGCTGGTCTGGAGGGCTTTCCTTGGATCAAACGGAAAGACCGCCATCTCTCTGTGATCAACAAGGCACCCATCCTCTTCAGGGCAACTTTAGGCCCTTTTTAGGGCCCCCAGCAGGGTGAAATTGGGCACGGAAGGCAGAGCCCTGCCTTTCTGCGTCCTGTCCCGCTGCGACGCAAAACCGGAAATCAAAAGTAACATTTTCTAATCACATCCTTGTTTGGATTCAGGTCTTCAGCTGATAGTTGCTTTCCCAGTCAACTCATTTTTTCAACACTGAGCAAGATGATATAATATATTGTCAGAAGATTGGGAGGGTAGAAATGTTAGAAATTAATATCTTTCAACAGTAATTAGTTAAGTAACTTTTTTAAATTAACCAAATTTAGAACTATGTCAAAATTATTGTGAGTGCCTATGTAATTTAGTATAATATTGATAAGTAATAAAATTGGTATCACCTCCTATGGACTGAAATACAATTAAGTTCTGTTTATCTGCAGGATGTCTATGCCTATATGCAAGTTGGAGTGCCAGCCTGCAGAATATTTACAGTTAACCCCAAGGGTGAACTTATCCAGGAACAAACAAAAGGAAACAAGTCTTCGTAAGTATAGGATTTTAAAAACAGACTGAGCAAGATTACAATATTGTGTGAAGTCATGTTTGTTATTAATTTAAAATGTGTAATTGTAAATTGACTAATAGTTAAAGAACTGCATTTCTTTAATCTAGTGCAAAAGGGGTGATTAGAACTTTAATTTTGGAAAGTTACAAACAGATTAATTGTCCAGGTGGATTTTAAATATGATTTTAGAATTAAATATTACAATTATTATATCCTTCCCATAGCAAAATGCTTTTGTTTTGATTTTATTTTTGAAAAATTACAGAACGAAGCAAAATATTCTTAACACTGAATATGTTAAAGGATATTTCTGAACAATGGACCCAGAAGTTAATTTTAATAGTCTTTGCCTCTATGCATAGTCTCGGTCTAAAAAGATATTATGGAAAAAGAACAAGTATTACCTTAAAAAAAATCAGGACTGAATTGAAAATGGATTTACAAATTACAGCAACAAGAATAACATGGAAAAAGATGTTACACTTGGCATACAAAGAAATTGGCTGATGCCTTAATAACTAAAAGGGTTCTGGTTAAAATATACAACAAACCCAGAGAGTAACCTGGATTTTCTTATATTGGATTTAAATTAAAAAAAAAAAAGGCACAAAGAAAAAATAAAGTAGATATGCTATCTTTGGTAATCCTTAATGGACTTTTGCTGATCAGGACTAAAATGAGCCTTCAAGGATTTGCTTATAGATAAGAGATGGGATATGGAAAGTAGACATAATTTGTTATACTTTTAAGAGATTAAAATTATTTATAATGATAAAGAGGGAAGTCATTTCCTTATATTTTTTTTCTTTTTATTAGTTTTTCTTTTCTATTTTTTTCTGCTCCTATTTCCTTTTTCTTTTTAGTTTGTATTAGATTTTATCTTTGCAATTGAAATTAGTAATAAAATTATTATTGAAAAACAATAGTGGGTGATAGCTTCAGATGAATATTATTTGAAGCCATTTTAATTAGATTTCAGGCCTGGATTTGGGATCAAAACAAACCTTTAACTCATGTCTGAACTCTTTCAGATGTTTTCTCTAAATTCACTAGATATCTGTGATAAATTTGTACATATCTACCTCATGGAGGTTTCGCCTTATGATTAGCTTGAGCTCTAGGATTGTGAGCATTTGCAATTTTGGATTTGTCATGCCATGTTCATTGTGTTCACATATGTGCAAACAGACAATTGTGTTCACATATGTGCAAATAGACAATAAAATTTAACATTTGTTAGTCTCATTTTATTATGCCTGGTAGACTTGTAAAAAAGCCAGAAAATGTAGGGTTGATGATGATACAAGAATTTTATAAATTGAAATAAGAACTATTTTTGCTGGGATTAATAACTAGACAAACAACTGGAGAAGAGCCACCGAAGAATATTATTGTATATGAGTACTGCTGCAAGACTATTACAGGCACAAAATGGAAAGACTTTGAAATATAAGCAGTCCTCAACTTACAACTGTAATGGAGTTTGCCCATCAAGGTTCTGAGTCATGACAGTAGTAAAACGGGTTGGTCTGTAACTATTTTGTGTTGGTTAAGTGAATGTTATGGTTGCTAAAGCAAACCACCGGTTTGCTATAGGCGTGGTTTTGCCAAAAATTGGAAATAAATGCTGGTCTTTAGCAAAACCATTGTAAAACATGGTCACGTGATCATGGGATGCTGCAAACAGTGGCTATGTTGCTGTTCATCTGAAGTTTGGTCACAAGACTGTCAGAACTTTGAATCCAGGTCATAAGTATCCCAAGGTAAATCTGTTGTAACTTTGAACAGTTGCTAAATCTGTCATAAATTGAGGACTAGCTGTACTTACAGTGGAGGAATGGTTGATGAAGATAATGGAACTAGCAAAGAAGGCAAAAGAAACTTGCTTGCTTACAGAAAATCAACTATTTTTATTAGCGAATGGGCTAACATGGGCTTTTGGCTGACAAAAAGAAAAAAATGAATTTGTGATTTTTGGATTTGATCATTAGAAAGAGTAGATTATGGAAAGAAGGAAATTATATACCCTTAGAGAAAGAGGATAAATATAAATGCATTTATAACTTCTGCTAAGAAGATTGAAAGCAGCTTTTTGTAATTTTTCTCTTTTGTTTTTTCTGTATATTTCTTTCCTTTGTTTCTTCTTTTCTTTGCACTTTTTTCTTTTTCTGAGTTTTATATGTTTTTACACTTGTATTTATAATCTTCAAATGTATATTTATGAATTTAGCATTTGCTAAGACTTGAATATCACTTATCCTTTGCATAAGTACAATTAAACTTAGTGGGGCAAGCTTCTTGTGAGTAAGTATATATAATATTGTGCTATAAAATCAAGATAATGCATTAATATTTTTTTAATTTGTTTTCTATACAGCTACTACAGATTAAATGAACTTGTGGAGCATTTGTTTCCACTAATTAATAAAGAACAGAGTTCTGCTTTTGTCTGCCCAGAATTCAGCTCCTTTTGCTACTGGAGAAAACTGCTTCCTGAAGTGAATATGGAAGATTTAACTTAAATAGCATTACTCATACACAGAGCTTCTTTCTGGAGAGGTCATTATACCGTTTTGGTACCATATGTCTTATTAAATGCAAGAAGACCTATTCGTTGATACAAACTAGCGAAATGCAAAACTATTTCCTTTGTTCTTTACTCAAGCCCACTGGTTTTTTAAAGATAAAAAATAGCAAATTTTCAAATTAAGGAAAATGGATGAATTTAGCTTTTCATCTTCAAGTGTATATGAAATACAAAAAAATGTGGAACTCATAGCATTTCTGTTTGGTCTGCTATAAGAATTCTGGATAATACTCAAAATAGCATTTAAGGTGTTTTAGATGCAACAACTGAGAACATCATGCAATTTTCTATGTGTGTCTTAAGAATGGTTAATGGGTAAATCTAGAAAAATGAAATCAAAGTAAAATGCTATTTTTTAATTATGCATTTATGCAGGTTTGCCTTTAGCAGTTTGTTTAAATCCTACACAGTATGATAGACCTGCCTGAGCTTTTTACTTGCAGCATTTTTTTCTTTTGTAAGCTACAGTACTACCTGAAATTGAAAGTCTACAGAATGGTAAGAACTTCTTTGCTGCAAAATGGGGGATTGTTGCCATTTCCTAATTAAGTTTAGTTTATGTATGATGGAAAAGTTACTAGGCAACACATACAGAAAATGTTCAGGAATAAATTTGTTTTCTAAATAAAAGGCAATACATATAGTCAATTTTTAAAACTGGGACTGCTGCTTTGCTTTTCAGGACCTCTGCATCAGGGTTTTTCAATTTGATAAAAAAAGGTGCAAGTCAGTGAATTATTTTGAAACTGCTATAAATGTCACTTCTGATTAAATATTTTGTATTAGCTGCACAGTAAATCTAAAAAAATAACCAAAGTGCTGGATTAAGTAGCAGTTGTCTTACATTCTTTCATTTGTTTTCCACTGCTGCAGGTTTTTACCCTTACGTCCTAGCAAAATAATTTTAAAGACTATCTTAAAGTTTATCTCAGATTTTAAGAATGGATAGGCAACACTTGTGAATGGGTGTTTTTTTCTGGACACTGAAACATATGTAAATATATCAAACGATCAGGCCTGCTATCGATTTGAGTTCATGTTGCAGTAGTGTTTAGAAACAGTGTTTCACAATATTAGGAGGAATGGCTTATTTTCTATTGAATTTGTATAGAAAATATATCTGACAAAAATTAGAAATTTCAAGGTATGGCATTTTTTACACTATTTTACGTGTACAGATTCTTAACACCAATGAAATAAACAGTGTTTGGGCTGCAGTGTAGTATAGTTGAAACAAATATACATCCTGTTGGAAGATTAACAATATTCTCAATGTATGCCGAAATTACATAATTCTGATTAGTCACTGCCAATTGTACTATATCAAATTCATTAGTGTATTATGTAATCACGTTCATATTTGATAAAGCACTTTCTTAGATTAAAATTCAGTAAAACAAAAAAAATCCATTAACATCCTCAAAAGATGTGATATTTGTTCTACACTGCAGTGGTATTTAGTTTGCATTTTGGTAATGTTTTATACGTTCATTTTGATAAAGTGAATCCCTAACAACATAATGAAGTCATCTGAAGTTAATTTTTCTGTGATAAAGTGGCTGGTATGGAAAAAACCTATGGCTTATTTTTGAATGTTGAGAATTTCCAAATTCCTTTTCAAGGAAGAATTCCATTACACAGTTATATGCACTCAGAATTCTGCTCTTTTCTTTGTTAAATTTATAAAGTGATTGAGCCATCCTGATCTAAACATTACTTTTCATTGCAACAAGTATACAAGTCTTAACTTGGTGATTATTTATTATCTATTTAAATCTTTCTGGATAACATATTAGATAATTACATATTAAATTTGGATTTTGCCTGAGCTGGCCAGTGATTAACCTTGTCTCAGTATTCACTTTCTGATACAGCTCATCTTTAATCTATTTCCTGGTAGCAAATACTGATGAGTTGGGAAACAATCCTTGTACTGTTTCTGTTTTGGATCAGCACATGTAAGCTAATTCTTTCTGTGAAAGAAATGGACATTTATGTTTATTTACTATGTCAGTCTGTTTTTTTCAAGAGTAATTACTTTTACTTTAGGAATATAATGAATTGCTGCACCGGTCAATTGGAATAAATAAATACTGCAATCTAAATGAGCTGAAAATCTTGATCTGAATCTCTGCAGATTTTTTTTTAAAAAAAACATAAAACAGGACCCAGAATGTTGGTGTTTTGTATTGTCAGACAAAGCTCAGTTTTCTTATTTCTTTCTGTTCGAGCTGTCCAGAAGACAGTAAAAACGTATAAAAATGGATAGGCTTTTTTAAAAAAATGTTACTGTTAATATATATTGAAAAAATATGTCTTCATTTGGAAAATTAATATTACACTAAATTTCATGATTCAGAATTGGGTAACTCTAAATTCAGTTCAATTAGTATGATGTATCATATATAGATTGGTTATTAGAATGTGTAAACTAAGGTCTTAAAATAATGCCAAATACAATAAAAATACCTGAAAACATATGTTTTTTCTGACCTTGCAAGTAAGAAAGTTGGGAAAAACCTTGAGACTTTTTAAAAACAAGCTCTACACTTGATCAGTTCAGATTTTGAGAAAGAAGAAAACTCTTGAGAACATTCTTGTTAACTGTAGTTGGATTTTTCCTTTGATACAACATTGTTTACTTATTAATCAATAAACATTCCAGAACAGTGATTTTTGGTACAAACTGGATGTATTAAGAAAACTGTCATATCAAATTGTTTAATAAAGTTTATAGTAAAATTGCACCTAAGTGTCTTAGTGTTTCTATAGAAATGTTTATAGCATAAATAAATACTTATAAATATTATGGGGATTAAAATTCAATTCTAAATGCAGGAGGAGAAACTCTACAGTACCAAGTATTTTGGATAGGACAAGAGAATGAAAAATGAGTGTGTTAAAACCCATTTTGATGTTAATTTTGTTCTACTGAAGAACCAAATAAGAACAATACAGCTATTGCCATTGTATAAAAATAGTTCACATTCTAGTGGTTGCACTTGTGGTTGGGTGCTGTATTCTATAGCCTATACAGTTGTTTGGCAGTTGTAGTAATATTAGCAAAATTGTCAGTGTGCAATGGAAATATAAACACTGCCATCAGGATAAATAAAGTAATAATTTAATCCTTTGACAGTAAAACTACTGGAGGAAAGCGGGGGGTGGGGGGAGAAGTACTGGGAAGAATCCAAAGAGCATGGTGCATACTCGGGATACAAAACACTGAGTTGATATGAAAAAAGAATATAAGGGCTAGAAATTGGAACAAAAATACTCCACCATTTCTACTGTTCTCCCACCTGAATGTTTTATTGCATGTGCAATAAATATTTAGAATGTTTTTAACTTGAGTCCAACAAGCATCAGTAAGAATTCAGCTATGATACGCAAATGTTTGAAAACTATGGTGAAAACCATATAAAGTGATTTGCCTTTGACATTTCCTAGAAATATGAAATGTGAACTGCATAAATCCCATAAAATATGAAGATAAACAAAGATGAAGCCAATTATTGGAGAAAAAAGGTGAAGTGACTGGACTTGACAAAGTTGGATGGTGAAAAAGAGATGGGAACTATTTCTTCATTAAAGTACACTGCAGCAAATTTCCAATTGAAAATAAACACTTGATACTTAAACATTGCTCTACTTTTGAATACACTCATAGTAAAGGAACAACTGAACAACCAACATGCAAAATCAATTTTGTGGAAGACCAAGTACAAATGGATACATTCTCATTTTGCTGAAATAGCTTATAAAATTTGAAAACATTCATGCAAAACCAAATCTGAAAATGACATACAGAATGTTGTGAATAACAATATATCAGGCACGAAAGACCAGGTCCAACATGAAGGTTCATTTAAACTGATTTAGTGCAAAAAGCCTGTGCACAGGAATCTTGTCAACTAAGGGTTAACACTTGTTTAGTTAGATAAGGGTCAACAGCACTCAAGGATTGGATGTAGTTTTCTTGTGGCTATGTAGGGATTCTAGGCTGATCACCCTTTTCACTCCACCCCAGGTTCTGCCATCCCTTCTATAGGAAGTTATAGGCCCTTCTATTGAAAGCAATGATACATTAGCAGCCTGGACAAACAATACACTTTTGAGTTTTATTAACTAGTCCTAAAATGCTTGAAATATAATATTGTTTCTAAATGTGAAAAGTAACTCCCAGAAGAGAGTTTTTCTAATTCTAAAAGCTGCTTTTTGCCTTCAAATGTTAAAGAAACAAAGCAGCTGTTCACAATGATTAATTGTAATGAAAATCTTTCTAAAATGTATAGCACTATGGCCCTCTTAGCCCTTATGATTGTCTGACAGCATTGTGTTATTTTTAAATAAATCTGAATAGATTAATTACTTTTTTAGAAATTAAAATTACCAGCTTTGCATTCAAGTAGATCCAGGTGAAATGGTAAAACAGAAAGCAATCACTTATTGATTATGGGGTGGTGATAATTTTACTCGACTTGAATGAACTGCAAAAAATGAACAATTTAGTACTTACATGTTTTCATAAAATTCTGAAGAAAATAATGTTTCTAGTTTTGAGGATAGAAAACATTTTTCTGCATATGTATTAGTTTAAAAATGAGCTCATCTTTCAGGAGGAAGTTTGCTTTATGTTGCTTAGAAACAATTCTTCAGGGATGGCTCATGGAACAATGAGAGATATAACTATTTCTGAGACCTCAACAGGGAAGATTAATGAGAAATAATAGCTCTTAGCATCATTCGTAACTTACAAAGTAGAAGGAAAAAAGTGTCATTTGGCAGGCTGCTATTACCATAGTCTGCTCTAAAAGTACTTCTTATGAATGAATAATACAGTTTTGTGTTCTCTTGTGAGCTTGTAAATTATTAAAATGCTAAATAAAGAAGTCCTGGAAAAAAAAGAAAACATTTGTTATAATAATTGTAAAAGCTGATGTAAATATTGGATTTTTTTTAAAAAAAATGGATTCAGATAATACAGAATTGGTAGAAAACTGATAGGAAATGAGAATTTTGAAAAATTAAAATAATTCTGTAGAAATTAACAGCATTATAGAGATGAGACAGCTATGAAGAATGAAGTTCTTAATTTTAATCTTTCTTTTGTGTTACACATATTAGATATAGGCAATAAACATGTTAGATTCAAAATTGTGTTCTTTTAATGTTGTGTGTTAAATAAGGCACAACTGAGCAGAGTCAGACAAGCTACTAAGCCACATGCCATAATTTATAATGGCTGTTTTCACATTACAAAGCTATAAACTATAATTTACAAATTGTATGATTTATGCAGTCATGCATGCCAACTTCTCAATTTTAGCCTCACATGAGGGACAATACGACTCATTACATAGTTGTTGCAATGATCTCAATAGCTAACTCAGGAATAGAAAAATGGGTGTAAGCTGAATTTTAAAAGCCATCTGGAAGTATTCTGTTCACTTTCTGACAAAATACATTAAAAAAGAGAATAAGAGGTAGAAAAAAAGACAGCCTTCTGCAGTTCTAGCTCTTACTGCGTTCAGCATTGGGTATGGACCATGACAGATTATCCAAGATGAAGTGTCCTTGGAACAGAAATGAAGCTCCCATCCTTGAATGAGATAAGTAGCCTTCAAGCAACAGAATGCTTGTATTTTTTAAAATGCAAATGACCAAATCTTCATGAGAATTCAGGTGCATACATAAAGGTTTCGTGAAATGTGGCTATCACTCAAAATCTCAACCATTTTTAATTTTGGAAGACAGTGATGGGTGTCCTTCACTAGATTTTCAGATTTTGTGATAAAACCAAGTGTCATGAAATCTGTTTGGGAATGAAGTCCCTTTTAAATCATATGCAAAGTAGCCTGTGATCTATACTACTAGTGTAAACTCCCAATAGCTAAAGGAAGCTAATAAAATAATAAAAATAATGCATGAGAAAGAGTTGCTAGAGACAATAAAAAGATATCAAAGATATTGTTTCATAAGAACAGTTGTATATAGAAATCTGAATAAAGTTCCATTATATTATCATCATAGTTCTCTCAGATATTAGCAAATGTTGCAAAACATGTATTTTGAATATTTTGTAATGTGACTTAAGTTATAGCTTCTCTTGGTATGCATATTTCTTTTCTTACATTCAGTTGTGTCCAGTTCTCAAAAATTGCCTGGATATGTCTCTGCAGTTTTCTTGGCAAGATTTTTCAGAAGTGCTTCGCCATTTCCTAGACTGGGAGAAAATGACTGGCCCAAAGTCATCCAGCTGGCTTTGTGTCTAAGGTAGGAGAAGAACTCATGGTCTCCTGGTTTCTAGCCTGATGCCTTAACTACTACACCAAATTGGGTCTATACATAAATAACCATACTCTATAAATAAAACAAATGGGAGAAGGAAAATAGATTCATATAGGGGCCAAATTATTGAAATGGAGAAAAATGGAAAGAGGAATATTAACACTTCTCAATTTATTATTTCCTTCAGGTTCAATTTATCTATTTTCGGCTCAGGTCTAAGAAATTTCAGGGTATAGAAATACTCCACTGAATGTAGAATACATTTCATCAGAGTCTGTATAGGCTAACCTACCCCCAGTAACTACAACGCTTACTTCTGCACCTGTTTTGAGATGGAGAACAAGATGAAAAGCCCCAGTTCCACCACAAATCCGTTTTCCTGATCTTGGCTTGCGATATTCAGGTAGGTCTTTCTTATAGCCAGCTGTGTGAAGCTGAGCAACACTTGAATTGGAGACCGACAGCATCGCTTCAATATATTCACCTCTCTCAGGCACTAGAACAGATGTGATCAGATAACGACCTTCATATGGAGATGTAAAAACACCTGCAAAAAAAAAAAAGTATCAGTAAATAACATCCTTTAAATCTTACAACAGGACAACAAAGATGATTAGGGGACTGGAGGCTAAAACATATAAGGAACGGTTGCTAGAATTGGGTATGTCTAGTTTAATGAAGAGAAGGACGAGGGGGGACATGATAGCAGTGTTCCAATATCTCAGGGGCTGCCACAAAGAAGAGGGAGTGAAGCTATTTTCCAAGGCGCCTGAAGGCAGGACAAGAAGCAACGGATGGAAACTAATCAAGGAGAGAAGCAACCTAGAACTAAGGAGAAACTTCCTGACAGTTAGAACAATTAACCAGTGGAACAACCTGCCTCCAGAAGCGGTGAGTGCTCCAACACTGGAAGTTTTTAAGAAGAGGCTGGACAGCCATTTGTCCGAAATGGTATAGGGTTACCTGCCTGAGCAGGGGGTTGGACTTGATGACCTCCAAGATCCCTTCCAACTCTATTATTGTTATTATTATTATTAAGTGCACATTTATTGGAGTATTTTCAAGACAAAGAAATGAAACATTACAGCTTTACTGTGAAAGTTTCATTTTTATTGACCTAGTAAAGCAGAATTCCTCACATAATAGTTAGATTTCTTATTTATTAATTAAATAAAACAATAAATATGGCTGCCCATCTCACAGAAATGACTCTGGGAGGCATGCAACAGTTAATCCAATAAAACGGTAAATATATAAAACAAACATTACTTAAAACATATAATAATTATTAAAACATTAAAAACTATAAAAGAACTAAGAATAACAAAATAATAAGATGGAGGGATATTAAAAATGATGAGCCATCTCACAAGTTCATCCATCCCCTGATGTCCCTATACCTGCTGACATAATCGGACCTTGAAGGACTTTCAAAGGGATGACAAGGCTGACCTCATTTCTGGAGCGAAAAGATTCCATGATGCAGGCACCAAAAAGTCCCTCCTGCCTAAAGCTCACCAAATGTAACTCCTTAAATGACAGAATGTGTAACATGCCTACTATGTTGGATCCGATGGGATGGGCAGATTAAATCAGGAAGAAGTGTTCCCTCAAATAACCGATCTCATTTTATTTAGATCTTTAAAATACCAGACCCAGAAACAAACTGGTAACCAATGCAGCTCACACAGCAGAGGTGTAACATGCAATCTACCAGAAACTCACATAATTGCACACACCAGCTGCCCACTTTAAGGGCAGTCCCTACTCACAGTCCTTCATGCCAAGTCAACTCTCAGTTGGACTGCAATAGTCCAACTGAGAATTGACTTGGCATGAAGGACTGTGAGTAGGGCCCTTTGATCCAGGAATAGATACGACTGGTGTACAATATAAAGTTGTGTAAAGGCCCTCCTAACCATGATTGCCACCATGCAAGATTCTATCTGAGCCATCTTTTCTGGACTTACAACAAGGCCAAGGTCTAACTGTGAGTGATCTGAGCAATTTTATCAAAAAGATGTTGAACAAATTCCTCTGCGCATCCTTGCAAAAAGTTCCCCAGGTCTTCTTTACTCAAGAGAACTTGTGGCACCTGAAACAGGGCTGTGGAACAGCAATCTGTGGAAGCAATAAGGGTGGAGAAGTACTGCCATCCTTGCTGCAACAAGGTGGGCCTTAATTGTGGTTCTAATCCATGTTGGGTTGTGCTTAGTTTAGTGCCAGCAGTGCTCTACATGTCTCTTCTCCCATTTCATCTCAACTCTGCCATAAACCACAGGGAGTGATGGGATCCATGAGAGTGGAGGTGTTGCATAGCACGATTCAATGCTTCAGCCATTCCTTTATTCCAAGTGGCAACCAAGGTGTCAGGAGACTAAGCAGCAGATCAATAGGAACAACTCCTATCTTCTTCTGAAACCCCTCCAGGTCTATCAATCACCAGGAGAGGACCAATCTAATGGTTCCAACCTCCCAGCAGTGGATCACAGCACCAGAGAGTCCCACAGTAATCAGGGCCTGATCTGATCATGACAAGGGGGACACTAAAAGCCCTCCCAATCAAAGGTCATGTAGATACTGCTCTGACAGAAACACCAGATCTAGTGTGCGATCACTGTCTTATGTCAGGCTCTGGACGACATGGGGATAGCAGCTGGGGATAGGCCCTTATGATGGTCATGAACTGCTGAGCTACCTCAGACCACTCCCCAAGAAAGCAGGTTGAAGACCCAAGACCATAAGTTTGGGGAACTCCATTGCCAACCCAGAGATGGAATCAAGAAGCCCAGGCAGGGAGGCTGCTATGCAGCAAGGAGGCTGGTACCACAGTAACAAACCCAACTGATCTCTAGAGCCCAACTGAATGGACAGGTCTCACATCCAGTGACCTGCAGAGCAGCACCTCTGAAAGTTGAAAGCTGATGTGCACTGATGATGTTACCTAGTTTGAGTAATGAAATGTCTACAAGAAAACAACCAAGCTCAAAGAGCATCAAGGACCCTTCCCTAGAGATGCAGGGTGGAAAAAGATCACCCATGTACTAAACGGAACCACAAATACTGAATACTTCAGAACTGCTCATTCTGGCTAATCCAGAATTTAAAATTATAGTCTTGACTTAATTTACTCTGAATTTACTTGGTTTTGTTTATGCTTTGAACCCAGAAGAATTTAGGCCAATGAAACAGTACTATATGTATCAATCTGATGAGGCAAAAAAAATTATACTGCACAGATGCACTGCTTCTCATACTTAATGCAAATTAATTGGTTTAAATCAAGCTACTTCTGCATCACTTGCTTGTGTTATACTATATAATTGCAGACAGAAATAGAAAATATACAGCTTGAAGAAACTGAAACAGTTGAAAGTTTGTACAATAACCGATTGCATTGTAATAGCACAAATAAAATGAAAACAGAAAAAGCAGAAAGATGTTTTTCGCCCAGGAAATATTTTTTCAAACTTGCCCAAGTCTGCTACTGATCTTTTCTGTGGAGAAGTTATATAAACTTGTGAAGCAGCTACACCGCCCTACCCTTCAATCTGTAGCAGCCATTTGCAACAGAATAAACTTTGTGTGTAAGGATATCAAAAACTGTAGTCAGAACAGATAATGAGATGGTTTTCAGAGTCAACTGATAAGGAAACCAAGTCAGATTCAGGCTGCAACTAGACTGCCTGGTTACTTTCTATTTTGAGTAACCTCCAGAAAGATGGGAAAATATAAAGTATCAGAAAATTAAAGGTGAATCTTTAATCTAAATAATTGAAGTCTGCTGTTGTAATTTATTAACATTCCCAAGCAAATTCCAAGTTGTAGGCCCACCTTGTCCCTTACCTGTGTTAGGGTTATAATAATTTCCATCATTTACAAGGACTTTGTTAAAACGTATCACACCCACATCTTCAGGGAAAGGCTTCTTTGTGAGGCCAGCAGAGAAAGACACCAAAGAAGTAAAAGCTCCTACTAAAATGGAAAAAAATATAATTTAAATATGTTTAAGAAAAATATTAATACCAAACAGCACTGAATTTGTCTTACACCTATTTTCCCCCTTAAATTAGAAAGTCCATAACTATATGCAAACTTTGGATATTATTTCAGAGTACTCTCAAAAGAATATATATGTAGTGTGTGTGTGTGTGTGTGTGTGTGTGTGTGTGTGTGTACATGTTTAGACAGACAGACAGGCATGCCAATCAATTTTTGGGTGCCTGTTCAAGACATGAATCCAAAGATTCTAGGTACCATCATTAGGAATAACAATGAATTAAAAAGTCTTTGATTTAGAAGATCTTGGTTTTATATGCTACACATTTCTGCACCTTTTAAAAATCCTGTTTGCCATTTTTTGCATGCTTAAACTCTCATTCACCATTTTATGTGTGCAAAATGTATGACATACAAAAATTACATGTTTACCTATACAAAAAAAATTACATTTTTTTTCATTCATTATTTCCCAAGCTGCTGTGCCATATATCCATTTTCAGCATTACTCACTGAACACAGAATAAAAAAGAATATTGCAAACTTTCTTTGTAAACAAAAAGGAAGCGATAAATAGGTATTTATTTTTCTCTCCACTTGCTTCCATTATCCTTAAGTAGCATATGAGATCATTTCATATTTTGAAATTATGTTAAGAGATGATTTCTTTATTTGTTAAGACAAGATTTCTTCAAATAAGATTTCCAAAAATAGCATTTACGGTATAAATTGTTTCAAGATCTCAGCAAGTATAATGTGGAAATTAGCTTCAAGAGATTAAGAGAAGCAACAGCATACCTTGTGGAGATGGAGATTTTGGTGGGTTTGGATAACCTATAAAATAAGAAGAACATATAGGTAAATAATATTTTAAAAACTATTATTCTCTTCTCTCTGTCCCATTTTACTAGTGCAGCCTTCAAATAATCTTAGGGAGTGGTCTTTTCAAACTCAGTGATTTGAGAGAACTGCTATCTGAAATGAAGAAGTTGGATAGTGGTAAAAATAACTTTTCCTTTTGCTCTAGACTGAGCAGAGGTGCCCAACATTGGCAGCTTTAAGACCTGTGGACTTCAATTCCCCGAATTCCCCACCCAGCCATTAAAGTTACCAAGGTTGGATATCCTTGCTCTAAAGTAATAGATTTAGACAAACTCCAGAATGGTATTTCAAAAACCTTAGTAATGTCCAGTCCCACTTTCTTTGCATTCCATTTGTATCTATTACCCGTTCCAATAAGGGACTACAGTGATAATCTTGATAGTGAACTCAGCAGTTAAAGCTCCCAAATGATCACTGGAAAACTAGAGGGAGGATATAAGTGCCCTTAATGATCTTGAGATTTTCATATATATTCAAAGACAAATTCTTTAAAATAATAAGGTAAACTTCCCCAAAAAATCATAATGAGGACTGAGATATGGAATGTTAAAAATAATTTGATATATAGCAAAGAAAAAGAACGCAAAGCAAGCTGGCTGAAAACCTGAGTGAAAGCACTTATACTGGAAAGCTTAGTCATATTACACACACACACACACACACACTTCAAGTCAAATATAAGTATGGCTTCCCATTTAACATCTTTTCTATGATAATATTGTCTATGTTTATCTATGCCTAATCAACATTGATGACATTCATTGCAATTTTTTTATAAAGTATCTGAACATCAAATTACAATGAGTATTAACTTGATTTCATCAGCAATTTGAAAGAACTGATCACAGTTAAAAATGCTGATTTCCTCACCTGGTGCCCCTGCATATCCTTCAGCTATAAGCATGTTATTCTGGCCATCCTGCCCGTTTATTCTTTTAGGCAGTCCTTTTCTTGATCTTAGAAGTGTACCAGGAGGGCCTGCTTGTCCAGCTTCCACCAATAATCCACTTGATCCAGGCAAAGAAGAGAACCCTGGTTTTGATGGCTGCATCGGAATTCTGGAATCGGATGGCCGAAGAGGTATTCCTTGCAAGGGGGGCTGTATAATTATTTGTGGATGCGATGGTTGCAGAGGTATTCTTAATTCTGGAATTTGTACTGATGTTTGGGGTTGTGATGGTTTCAGATACACCTCTGTTTGTGACTGTACAGGAATCCTTGGCTGTGATGGCGCTGGAAATTTGTCTGGCTGAGATGACTGTAATGGTTTTCTTGGATCTGATTGTGGCTGAGGAATTTCTCCTTGCGGTTCTTTTGGTAGCAGCACTGATGGCTTTTCATCTAAAGATATATAGAGAATGGAAAATCTTCTATATCGATAAAATTATAGATTATAATATTATAACAAAATCTATAACATTAACCTAATTATAATACAGAATTGCAAGGCTGATCATGTGCTTTTGTTTTATAATGAAAGGATCACATCAAGCAACCAATGAACCATATGTATTAATCAAGAGATCTAGGATTTTTTTCAAATAGAAACCAGATACAAGTAGTCCTTGGGTTATGATGGCAATTGGGACAGAATTTATACCATTAAGCGATATGGTTGTAAAGTATGATGTCACATGACCACACCAACAGCAATTCTGGCAGTCTTGGTTGCCTTCATAATCCCAGGACCATGTTTATCTTTATACAAGGACATCCCATGATCATGACATGGGAAGAGGCAGGAGTCCCAGGCAAGCAGGCTGGTAGGTGAGAGCTAAGGGCAGGCACCAGAGAATATGAGTGGGTAGATGGGTGCCCCAGACAGGGGCTTTTGAGTGGGTAGATGAGTGTAGATTGGTGGGTGCATGGTAGGAGTGCAAGTGGAGAATATCTGTCAATCACAAGATCATCCATATGCTTTACAACTGGTGCACATTTTTGCCTACAAGCAAAGTTAATATTGTACTGTATGGAAGGTGGAAATAAAATCATAAATTATAGTCACATGATTTTTCACTTAACTATGTCACTGTGCTTAATGACTGAAGGGGAAGTAAGGTAGTAAGCCCAGTTGTGGTCATATGATGCTACTACTTAGTGACCACTTTGCTTAGCAACCATATTGTTGGACTGAATTGTTGTGCTGAGCAAGGACTACCTGTATGCTGCCCACATACTGACAAAAAAAATATCTTTAGCAGAATAGTTTCTGAGCTATTCTTACAATCATCTATCAAATCTGCTCTGAGGACTGGAGGAACCTTCCTAAATAGCATTTGTGTAATGCCCGAAAGTTCAGAAAGGATATGAATAAGGAGGGCTATTAGATCAGGTTAGCAAAAATATGTACTACCACTAGATGGCAGAAATGAGTTAGTTTTCTGTATCTCTTTGTTGTCATCTATTGCAGCGGTCCCCAACCTTTCTGGCATGGCAGCCCAGTGGGGGGGGGAGGGGAAAGAGGATGGTCCTGTGTGAATGGTGGATGCTTGCACACGCCTGCTGCTCACACAAATGGAGCTTCACACGTGTGAGCACTCGCCACTCGCACAGGTGGAGGTGTGTGTGAGCGTGAGCGCCTGCTGCTCGCGCAAGTGGAGCTGCATGCAAGCCCCACCACTTTTGCAAGTGGAGCTGCATGTGTGTGCACACATTCACCTGCTTACGTAGCCTGATTCCAAATGGGCCGTGGCCCGGTAGTGGATCACAGCCTGATGGTTGGGGACTCCTGATTTATTAATCATCCAAATTTTGACAGCCCAAAATATTGTAGTTCTACTAAGAAGAGGCAGAATAATTAATGTAGTGACAGAACACAATTAATGTTGCTAGTTTCTGGGCAAGATCTGTTTAATTTGTACATATTTTAACCTTGCATTTTATATTTTAAATTTTATGTTATATAGTATGACTTATTTTAATTGTAATGCTTCTGACATGAATAAACAATTATTAAGGCAACATATAGTTATAAATTATTTTCTCTTTAAATATCTTTTTTCCTGTCTCCACTTAAATGACTTTTTTAAAGGAAGAGACATCAAGGCAAACTATTATAGATATGTGCCCCTATTCTGTCTCTCTCACATATTTTTACTTGATTGTATTTTCACCAAATCGAAGGACAACTTTTAAGTAGTCCTAAAGCTTCTCTAAGTTGTTCCAATCTTCACTATATATTTCCATTATACACTTTGAAAGAGATACAAATTTAAAACTGCACATGCTTCCTTTGCATCTAATACAGCAACTGGAAATTAGTTCTTATTTGTCTAATATAAGGAAAGGATGGACATGGGATGAGCTGCCATTTAATGTGCCAAGAAAAACAATCCACCCATGTGACTTTCACATCTGATGGAAGGCATGATGTAATTCATAGCTGTGTATAAGAACAAGAGGTCAAGTCCTGCTTCCCCCAGCACAGTTTCAAGAAGAAATATAAGACTTATTGAAGTAGGGAGAAAAATCTCCCAGAGTCTAGAATAAAAGAGAGATGCATGTTACTGGTAAGTGAATGGAAAGATAAGACTCACATGATGCCAAGAAAGGAAGCTGAAGGAAAGTGAATTTTTAAAATGATAAAAATATGTTATTATATAATACTGAGGGCCAAAGTGCCTCTTTAACATTATCATTTATTTTTATCCCTCCTTTATTATTTTATAAGTAACTCAAGGTGCGAACATACATAATATTCCTTCCTCTTCCTATTTTCCCCTGAACAGGTGGGCTGAGAGAGAGTGACTGTCCCAAAGGTACTTAGCTTTCCATTTTTCTTTGTACTTAGTGTGTACATTATGTTCTCAGGTTCGTATTTACTTATTTTTATGAATTTTTAAAAGATATTTTCTTTGGCAAGGAAGAAATAAGGAAACGTATAAAAGGAATCACAAATTCTTTTGTTCCAAGGATAATTACAAAATAGCATGAGCCAGGTTCCCTGGTCAGTAACAAGAAGCCTTACCAAATAGGCAGATGTATGCAGAATTATAAATATCAAATATTAAATTTAGAAATTAAATGTAAAGATATATTTGCCTCTCCAGGAAGGATTGCTACTGACAAACAGCACTGAAAAAAGACAGGTACCTACCCATCCATGCCACAACACTGCACTAAACGCTATTTTGGCCTTTTGGATGTCTGATATAGTCGCTTTATATCACACACAGTTTCATTGAAAGGCCAAATGATAAAGCAGCCACCATTTATAGGCAAAACGTTTGTTAATAATCTAAAAAGGACAAAGCTTATTTCAGGTGTCAATCCACTTCCATAGCAAGCTTATTCTTGTGTGATGTTAAACAGCACACATCTATATGCAAAGCAGCTAGAAGACAGTACTTACATACAAAATGCTTTGTTTACACTGTTAGCAGTTGATTAACACCTGTCATTCTCTACCAATTAATGCAAAATAACATTGGCTAAGCAATTAACAATTCTTTTATATAAAATATAGAAAAGCCATGATTTGTGCCTGTAATTCTGAAATGAAACTTATTAACTATCAAGATATGCGTTCTCATGAAATGACTGATAACTTAAATACAAGATATTTGTTAGGAACTGAAAACTGAAATAATACCATAAACTATATTTAAGTATCTGTAAATGTACTATGTGAACACAGCTTCTATACAAGCGTTGAGCCTAATACAGATTCTTACTGGCAGAAATAAATATTGAGCTACACATGCCTTGTTTTCCTAGATAGGGAAGTTATATTTATACAGCTGTTTTGTATATTTGTATATTATGGGAACGACTGGAGAAATAACCATATTTAACTACATCTATCACACATTTTATATATTTTTAACACTGTTTATTTGAAAGCTGACATGATTTAATCCTTTTCTTCTGATATACTGAACATGAGTTTCCATGTACAAAACAGGCATCTATGGTATTGTGAATCCTTGCCATTAATTAATCCTATTTTAGTGGTTTGCCTAGCACTTTTGAGCAGAAATCCCTTTTTTATGGAAAATAAATTTGCTCCCAACCTAAATCTTCACATTATGAGCAGATTTTGTCCTTCTAAGGATGCTCTCCATAATCAGCTGAATCATCTTTATGTGACCAAGCATCTCACTACCTTAAATGGAAGTGTTGACTAAGCAACCAAATAAGGCTTTGGTCCATGTTTTATACATACAGTCTATTCAACAATATTCATTAACCTGTCAACATATATTTGAGTTGAGTCATTTAAAATGTCCTTGGCTCCATTGTGCTTCAAGTAAATAAAATAAACTATTAGAAGAATGAAATATACTTTGCAGCCTAGAGAAAAGAACTGCGGAGAATCAGAACCAGGAAGCAAGCGATAGAAATTTTTAATACAAGAAAATAAACAAAATTTAAAATGTTGTACACTCACTTTTGAATATGATATGATATAAAAAGTATATGTAGATGGTCTGAAATTCATTTTTTTTAATATTGAGTATATTATGTGATGAGAGTCAGTTTGTTGTAGTAATTAAAAGCACTTGATTAAAAGACAGGACACTATGAGTTGTTGCCTTGCCTTATGTATGAAAGTCAACTGGGTGATTTTAGGCCAGTAACACACTATCAGTCCTGGGAAGAAAACAATGGTAAACCTCTTCCAAAAATGTTATCAAAATATTAGCAAGAAAATTGCACACATCTGCTCATGTAATCTCCATGTTCAAGATTGACTTGAAGGCACTGAAAAAAATAACATATGGCAAATGCACATATATATATTATTTCCTTCTTTAGTGCTCACAAGCATTTTTGTGAGAGATCTGCCCTATGATATTGATATTTACAAGACTGAACAGCTAACTGTTACTGCTTTCCAAGTTTTAAGTTTTGAAGCATATTTATAATTCTGGGCTGCAAAAATCTGTGGGACTATTAGATGGTATCTAAGAGTTACAGTATTCTGTATCTCTCTGCTGCCATATCAAAGTCAACTGGGATTTTGCAGCTCCAGATATTTGCATTTTGTAATATATTTAAAGTTATAATGAAAACATAGTGACAGCATCTACCTAACCTTGAATTATTTGAACTGCTTGGGAAGCCAAAGGTATTGCTGTGGGAAACATAAACATCTCCAAGAATCAATGGCAAACCGCTTCTGTATTATACTTCAAAAGAATCATGTATATAAATATCCATGTCAGTCCAACTTGACTCAATCGTGATTACTTTTACCTTAATGGTGCATGTAAAGCAATGATATGATATCTGGCACAAGCTGGCATAATAGTGAAGGTCTGACTTAAGTAAAGAGCATTTATGCAAAACATAAGGGATAATTTGACATTTTGTTCTATTTCCCTTGTTTTCTAATAAAGTTGCCACTTAATTTTTAAAATTGGTTTAACAATATTAATTATATTTCTAATTAAAAATTAATCTATAGAAAAGGCAAGCCAACTTACATATAGGAGGCTGAATTTTCTTCAGGTCCTGAAGGTCAATGGCAAATTTGTAGAACTGGCTATTGAACTGCTGGGTAAAATTTTTGAGGCTAAAAATATCTTTTGAATGGGATGTTACAGTTACGTTCATCTGATTGAAACAATTCCAAAGACTGGAGATGTGTCTATTTAATCCTTCCTTTATCCTTTGAAGACTGCTAGAGACAGAATCTAATTTATTGCAAGTTTTCTCAACATTTGATACTTTATCTTCCAAGTCTGAAATGCCAGGTAATTTATCCCTACATTTGGTCAAGTTAACAAATTCTTCCCCATTCAACTGATTTATCTTTTTGCTTAAGTGATTGCCACAATTATTGTTTTGGTGAATTGTTTGATTGTTCAGCGTTTTCTGTATTTCATCTGTTTTTCTGAGTAACTCAAGCTGTATCTTCCCATATGTAGAATTAACACCTAAAAGTTCATCTTTACAGCTGTTTAAGTCATTCTGAAGGAGTTTTACATCTTTATCAATAGCATTCAGACCAAACCGAACTATTCGCAGATCCCTATGAAGTTTATGAATGTCACGCTGAGTGCCTTTAATTAAATTGAACTTTTCACTGAAAGAGCTATTGAAAGATTTTAAAATATCAGAATTGTCTTTTGTTTTCAAAAACAATCGATCATATTTACTGTTAGTGTTTTCTATTCCTTTCTGAAGACTTTCCAAATACTGTGATAAAGACTGGCAAAAATCTTCAGTGTGTTGTAATTTGTTCTTCATAAGGTTAATCTCCAATACAATATGCTTATTTTCAGATTCTGAGTTGTTCTGCAATCTTGATCCTTGAGTAATATATATATCATCTGGACCGGTAACATTAGCAATATCTAGAATAGTAGAACCTAGTCTGCTTTCTATTGCTTGGAACTTTTTGTCAAATAAGTCCCTTACTTCATCTACTTTAGTAGCTATAACATTACGAAGAGTTTCCTCAATGTAAAAGCAGTGTTCTTCAGCATTTTTCTCTGTAACATTAATCCTTGCTTCTATTTCCTCCCATTTTTCATCAAAGTTGTCTTCTGAATGTGGAATGGAAATATGTTTTATTTCATTATCTATCCTGGCATTTAAAATTTTATTTGCTTCTGCAATTTTCTCTATCTTTTTATCCAAAGTGTTCATCTGTTCTCTAATGTCATCGCTTTTAGCATCACTGCAGCATGGTTGGTTTAACGGTGCTTTGATAACATTCTGTAGATTTTGAATTTGTTTTCTTAGGTCATTTTCTTTTTCTGCAACAGATTCTCTTAGTCCTAAGAAATTGGCCTCATAATCATCACAGTGTTGTTTTATACCTGTCAGCTTGTATTCACAGGAATTTTTCAGATCTGCCATTTTCTTCTCAAATCCTTCCAACATTTCCTGTCTCAGGGCTTCAAATCTGGCGTCTATATATTCCTGATACAACTGATTGTTGGGCATTGTTATTATTGGTCCTTGGGCTGCTTCTTGGAGCTGTTTTAATTGCCCTTCATAGTCATTTACTTTCCCATTCAGTTGTTCCAACTTATTTATTTTGGCTTTCAGGTCATCCTTTATTTCATCTTCTTCAGATGTTAGGCTTTCTGTTCCAGATTTGTATGAGTCATTAGTGTTCAATGGATAAGTATTCTCGGTTTTTCCCTCCAAAGTACTGTCCAACCCTGGATGGTCATGAAGATTATTCAACCAAGATATTACTCTCTGACTTGCAGATTCTTGCACAGTAACTTTTGGATTTTTATCCGCACTGATTATAGAGGACTGAAGTTCTAGCACAGTCTGTGTAAGCCGGAATAATTCATCCTCCAGAAACTGTATTTTTTTATCTTGTAAATCTTCTTGTTTTTGCTTTGGTCTAGAATCTGTTGAGGAAAAGTGTGGCACTCTTTTAATTATCTTTTTCAGTAGAGAACAATAAAAAGGAGCACACTGAAAAAAATTATTTACATACTCACATTTTTGCAGCTTGAAACATTTCATTACTAAGAAACCGCATAAAGAAAGGAGTCATAAGAAAATTTAAATCTATGTATCATGTTAGAAACTCCAAACCAACTAACAGACTAATTTGAAAGGCAAAAGGAAAATTTTCTCTTTAATAGTAACAGCCTATTAATGGATATACAGAAAAAATGTGAGTTGAATAATATCTTATCATAGCAAACTGAATTTTTGTAAGATGGTTACATCAAAAATGCTGGGAAAATTATGAAAGACCCAGTAGAATCTTAGCAAACTGACTGAAATTAAAAAGGCAAAATAGTTATAGCCATTAAAAATAAGATATAGGTAGTCCTCACTTAATGAGTACAATTGGGATAAGCAGCTCCATCACTAAATGGCACATCATTAAGTGAAAGGTCATGTGACTGCATTAGTTCTGCTGCAGTCATTATGTAAAGCACCTGCAGTTGTTAAGTGTGGCATCATGTGACTGTGACTTGAAAGTACTGCTGGCTTGCTTGTAGGAAGCCAGCTGTGAAAGTTGCAAATGGCAATCACTGGACAGAGGGAATCCTGCAACTGTTATAAGTTTAAGGATTGATCATAAAATACTTTTCCAGCATTGTCATAAATTAAAACAGTTGGTGAACGTTGCAATTCTTAACCTAGAACTACCTGTATATAATCCCCAAAGGACATATACTTTCAATTTTTAAAATATTACTCAGATTTATTATATAAATTTGATAATGTATCTGATGAAAAATCTAGAGAATTTTAAAGCTAAAACTTGACCTTTCACAGCAGATACCTCATAATAATTATTACTCTTTCTTTCGACTATGAATAAGATTAAAAGATATTTTTGAATATGAGTAATGGAATGGCTTTTCCGTGGAATGGTATAAAATATTTATTAATACATGCTCCTAAACTTAATCAGCTCTATAATCAAATTCTATAATATGAATTTTGAAAATGAATTTTCATTTTCATTTAATGAAACATATATTGCAGTTATGCCAAAATCATAAAGATTATATGCCATGTGCTAATTATTGACCAATTTCATTGATTAATATAGATTTAAAAAACGTAGCTACTAAACTTCAGCTAGTGGTTAAGAATTGTCTATTGCCATGGGAAATGATTTTATTACACGCTCAAGTAGAAATGATGTAGAAAATAACACATAAAATAATGTAGGAATAACCTACCTCACAGAGTTAACAGAACTAATAAATCTAGCTAGCACAGCAAAGGACATTAAACAATAAAAGGGTGGCGTAAAATTCAGCAAAAAGACCATGCAGATCAAGAGCTAAAGAAACATTTACCCAAGCTTGGCTTCATATCATTGGGTGGAAGTTCTGCTGGATAAGCTATTGATCTTGGCTTTTCTGCTACAGCCTCTTTGCAATCTACACCCATGTATCCAGGGCAACATCTCCACTCTAATTCGGTTACCATCTTGTAGGTTAAAGTATATTTAGGCCTCAAACTTGTTCGATACCTGTAATGAATTAAAAGTAGCATGTTGAACTATCTTTACTGTTTTGTCCTTTCAGCAAACCATGTAAGCAGAACAAATACAATAATTAAAATTAAGAAACCTGAGTGTACTATATTTTAGGCATACCAAGATGTATTTATCATTCCTTAATGTAGATCAGGGGTGTCAAACTCGCAACATCACGTGACGTGTCACGATGTATCGCAACTTTTTTGCCATAGCCGGCAATGGGGTGGGCGCGGTTTCGCTGGCAGTTTGACACCCCTGATGTAGATTGTGTAGCTTGTTTGTGGAATCAACTACCAGAGAGCTGATGGCTTATCTTTTGCTGACTGTGTTCATGCAAGGCCTTTATAGCCATCTGCCAGGGATGCTTTAATCTGGATCCCTTTATTCATCAGATCTTGGACTTTATGGTTTAAATGGCCCTTCTATCTTTATAATTATTTCAGGTGAACTCTGGCCTATGACTGTAACAAATCCATTTTCTTTCTTTTTTTGAGTGAAATGAAAATGTGAATTTTACCACAAATACAATATGTATGAAGAAAATGGTGAACATAATAATTGTTTTCTTCAGAGACAATGGTACACAGAGAGGTACACTTACACATTCATAGATGGATAGAGATAGTAGCAGCAGCATTCCAACTCATCTGAAGAGGCTCACTTAATAGAAAATAGCAAATACATTGTGATGCTGATAATGCATCACATGTTGTGCATGAACAAGCTTACAGGGATATCTGGAAACAGCAATGTGAATCTTTCAAAGGATATCACTTCCTTAACTGTTGAAAGAGTTGCTTCATTCATGTCCCCACATGTTGCAAAGGACCTGTTTGAATTATTTGTATGGATTTAAATCACACTGTTGTTCTCAGAATACTGAACTCATGGCTGGATTTTCAAACTAGCTTGACTACTGCATATGATAAAGGGCTGAACACTGTCCTAAATCTTCAAAACATATGAAAAGGTTTTAAACTACTTTGTAAAATGGAAGTGGCTTGAAGGACAATTTGAATAATGAGATGTAGAATCCCATTTGACCTATACTACCCTATCAATCTAATCACTGCACATACAGGTAGTCCTCGACTAACGAACACAATTTAGCCCAACATTTCTGTTGCTAAGTGAAACATTTGTTAAGTGAGTTTTGCCCCATTCTACGAACTTTTTTGCTATAGTTGTTAAATGAATCATTGCAATTGTTAAGTTAGCAATACGACTGTTAAGTGAATCTGGCTTTCCCATTGACTTTGCTTGTCAGAAGGTCATAAAAGGTGATCACATGACTGCAGGACATTGCAACCGTCATAAATGTGAGTCAGTTGCCAAGCATCTGAATTTTGATCATGTGACCATGGGGATGCTGCAATGGTCATAAGTGTGAAAAATGATTATAAGTCACTTTTTTCCGTGCTGTTGTAACTTTGAACAGTCACTAAACAAACTGTTGTAAGTTGAGGACTACCTATATACTGTTTTGCAAATGTTAATGTTTACATGATCTAAGCTTATAATTTAAATATTAATATAATATTTAAAGTTGCCTTCAATATCAAATGAAACTACTGCAATTCCTTTTGAAAACTAAGGGACAAATCTTTGCAACATTTTAGAAACAACTTTGAACCTATGTGATTGCTAGTTTTGAAAGTCGCATCGTTTTTTTCTGACTTTTCTGCATTATTTGAAAACAGGGAAATTCTGTTTATGTACACTAAGCACAAGTCTTTAGTGCACAAAACAAAAATAAATTCCAGTTATATAAAATGTTCTGTTGTAAGCATTGCTAAGACATCTGAAAAACAATTTATTATTAATTAAATAAACAAATGGGGAAAATTATGTATAGAGCATGTTCATTCAGGAATAAATTCCAGTATCTGATACATACAAGACTAACTTTTAGCTGAAATGTAGAAATATGTAAACAATAGTTGTGGTGAAGGAGAACAAGGTGGAAAACCTAATATCCTGACCACCCACAGCTTTCCCCGTGTTCTGTTCTTACCCACAACATATACCCACTTATTATTGCACAAGTAATTTAGGCCTACTTTTTTTTTTAATTCTCTGAAGTGAATGGAATATGATGTTTGATTTAGAGGTTTAGAGAGATATCTCTTACACTATTTAAGCTTGCATCAAACTTCATGGACTTCATGCACATAAACTTGTTTCTGTATTAAGACTTCGATATAAGGGATAAGAAAATTGAGTAAAATTTTGAATAACAAAACTTTTACAAAATTCAAAAAATGTATATTTACAATTATGCTTTAAATGATTTTTATTTTTTACATGACTGTACAAGCATCTACCAAAAATTGGAAAACTGATGTCTTAGTAGTATTGGGGGTTTCCTTTTAATGTGTTATATTAGTTCAAACGGATGATTGGAAACTGAACTTTAAATAATTAAAAAGCTATGAAATCCATTGTACCACCTACTTTACCAGTGGAAAGTAACATATAATGTTGATAATGTTTCCCAAATGTTTATATTTTGATCTAAGCTTACAAATATCAATAAAACTATTATGATTTTAAAGTCTGTTCTTTTTATGTCTTTAACACACACACCCATGAAAATCACTATCCTAACAAAACAACCTCAGTATATTTTTCTTAAGGACAATGTTTCACTCAATACTTAGTCTACTGATTTATGGGGGTCAAAAGGTGAAATCTCTTTTTCCATGGAGGGAGGGATCCCTTGGGAACATGCTGGAATTGGGAGTAGTGATACAGTTTTCCTCATGGTCCGCAGCTCCCTTGGTTCCTCCTTCCTCCAGAAAGGGGCATACAGTTCCACAGATCTGCTGAGGAGGAGGAGGAGGAGGAGGAGGAGGAGGAGGAGGAGGAGGCTTCACCTAGGGCTCTCCTGAGGGTTGTGATGGAAGGGAAAATGGCACAAGCCTATATTTTATGTGAAAAGAGGAACGGACAGAGAACAAGTGAGATGCCTCTTGGTGAGGCAGGGCTGGGTAGGAATGCCAATAATGGGAGGACCTCTTCCTCACCAAAGTGAGGGTGGGGAATGGGGAGTGGGGGTCAGTTTTCCTTAGTCTTTTGTTCCCCCTTGCCCCAGCAAAGGCAGGAAGTTCTGCAGGTCAGCTGAGGAGGAGGAGGAGGAGGAAGAGGCGGCTTCACTGGGACTCTCCTGAAGGTCATGAGGGGAGGGGAAATGGTGCATGCCTCTATTATATGTGGAAAGAAGAATGACCTAATGGGCCATGGGCTATCTAGTGTACACACACATACACACACACATCATTTCCTTGCATTCAGCCAAATAGCTCTACCCCTTATGGAGAAGAGAATCTTTTCCACATCAGTGCACAAAATGGGCTTATTGCAGAACACAGTAGAAATGTGAAGTGTTATGTAACTGCTGAAAACAGAACCACTCCCTTATTGCTGAATCCACAGCAGTTAAACATTCCCAAACCATGGAATCATATTTCCCATGAGTTTTAACAAACTGTGTTTTTAACTATAAAGCATGAGAAACTAAAATCACACAAAGGCAAACATTGTACTATTTAAAATGTTCCAATTATCCAGAGGATCAGGGGTACTTTCTAAAGATTTTTTCACTGAAGAGTTAAAGATCGCCTTTAAAGTCTATTGGGGATTTCCTAATTGTTTCCTTTAGAAACATATTGTGGTTTCTTAATTGTTAGTTTCCTTTAGAAACATTCTGTGATAGTTTACAGGAGTGTTTGAAGTTATAACATCTACCACCTGTGTTTTTCACTGAGATCTAAGGTTTGTCTTGAAAAGATGCACTGCCTTCCTGAAATCAAATATATGGACAAAATCCTAGTGGCATCAAGAGATGTGATAATACTTATCTTTAGAACTTACCATATGAACAGAAAGTTCTGGCTTTGTTTTCCAATGTATTGCTTTCTTTGTTCATTTTTTTAAAATTGCAACATACACTAGGAGAGAAATGCTAGAAGTCAAGTTGGGGAGGTTGCCTTTAATTTAGTTCCTGGGCTGGTCCCTGCAATTTTCTTGGCAAGGTTTTTGGAAAGTGGCTTGCCATTGTCTCCTTCCTTGAGCTGAGAGAGTGACTGGCCCAAGGTCACCCGGTTGGCTTCATGCCTAAGGCAGGACTAGAATTCACTGTCTCCTGGTTTCTAGCCTGGTGCCTTAATCACTACACCAAGCAGGCTCTCCAGCCATTCTATAGTATAATGAATTTGTATACTCTATTTTTATGAACTTTGTATACTACAGTATTATAAATTATATAAACCTTATACATAGAAAAATGTAGCTTTAAGTTTTTCAGAGGGTGTTTACAACATGACACAGTATTATCTTAGTAAAATACATGTGCCAGAACAAAAAGAAACCCATGGGGAAAAAAATACTGGACTCATTTTTTCCATTCTTTCTGCAATATAGTTAAATAAGCCAATTAAATAATGTCAGGATTTATAACTGGCTTCTATCAGCTAATTTGGTCTAAACTTCCATTTCTGGCTTGTATATAATTTTAAAGCAGGAACTGAGCAAAGCAAAACTGAATGTATTCACCCTTCCAGCTGCATGCAATGTGTTCAACCAACTTCTGCCTGTGCAAGTAATGCTGTCTGCTAGTGAATTATTCTTCCTTTCTTCCAAAATAATCATGAATAAGAAGCAGAGCAATGAACCTCTTCCTCTTCTTTGCATGCACTGAATTAACCCAAAGTTCTTTTGGGCAAGTTAACTCCTTATTCAAAAGGACACCATCTGCTACATGAGAATGAGGGACCATAGCAAGCAAGTCATAAATATGCTAAAACAAAGCGGGGTCTGGAATATATATATTACATCCAGAGAGTATGATCCATTTTTCAAAGCTGATCACAATGACTGTGCAGCATATAAAGTCATATAAAAAGGATTATGGGTCACCGTGATGGAGAGAACATTAAGCCAGCAACACTAAGCCATTCAGTTAAACCGCTACATGAAGTTATTCATTGTGAAACTTTTATATTTGTACTCTATTATCATTTTAAACATTAATAGAGCATTATCCTCTTCTTTAAAACATCAAGTAGCATTAAAGCTCAAATATAGATGTCTATGTTTCATTTGGACAAAAGGGAAACTAGTGTGAACTTCATGGTTAGTTGTGAATGATGCATAAGAGTATAAACCTCTGTGTAAATAAGATAAAAGGGTTGTATTGTTGCTCTTTGTTGATAGAGATAAGTAATATTAGGTCAGAGGATGTAAGATGAAAAGTTCATTCCACCCAGCAATCTGGGATTTATAAACAAAAATCTCAAAAGACTGAATTACGTATTTAAAATACTTTACATCTTCTGTCTTTTCAATACTTTATGCCTTAGTTACCCACCCAATGTAATTAATAAGCTAGAATATATAAAAAATCTATTTCTGGTTCGTTCTGGTACATTCTAGTACTTATCCAACAATATTTTCTTGTGTGTATTTTAAAACATATTGGGCTATTTGAATGCATTATTAAAAATGATATAATTCTTCACCTATAAAGACAGAGATATGTTAGAGATTGATGCATACGTAAGGCTGTTTGTTCAAAAGTAACCCTAAGGGATATCCAAGTTTGTTCATGTAAGGTAACATCTTAGCCTCAGGTATTCCTCCCTCCCCTTCTTTCCCTTTTATAAGCTAAAAGGAAACAGGAGAGTTTTATTTCCACTTCTGAGTATGTAGCTTTACATTGTTTCAACTCAGTCAACAGAAAAATTTCTTTTAAGTAATACTGATTATGGTAAAAGTAATTTACAGAGAAAAATACAGAAAGGAAAAAAAACACAGAGCCTTTAGGGAAAGAGCAGTGGTGGGATTCAGCCAGTTCGCACCAGTTCAGCAGAACCGGTAGCTAATTTTTTGTTGCCCAGGCCCAGAATGGACTTCCAGAAGCGGCATCCACACAGAGAACCGGTTGTTCACATATTTCAATCCCACCACTGGGAAAGAGTATATAATATATACCCTCCTTACATTCTTTTAGAATTCTCAAGCCATAGTTGGACACATATTTTCCAGGTTAAAATGCACCTATGGTGATATCATGGGATTCATCAAGCATAGCTGAACTTGTGTCTGGAGGCAGTTAGAGAAGGCAGTTGCAGAAGAGAAGCAGAGACAGGACAGTTAACCTTTCTTCCCTATTTTTCCCCAGGAACAACTCAGACACTTTGCCTTACTTGTTTGGCAAACAAATCCCCAAATCCTTAATTAGAAGAAAGGCAACTGACATAAAGAAAAGACAGAGGGATCCTGTGCCCTCCATTATCCATACTGCCACTTCCCTTGTCAGCAACAAGCTAGTTACAATCACATTTGCAATTCTGCTATCACTTTAGATATAATTTTATATTTGAAATTCAGAATATTACAAAAATTGGGTTTAGTAGATTGAGAGGCAGACCAAGACTATGTACCATAGTGAAGACTCTTGGCATTGAAACAGTGGGATTTACTTGCTAGACTTTCTCAAATATGGGAATAAAGTATCTTCTAAGTACTTCTCAATTTGAGAACAAAGTAATGGAATGGCTTCTGGTACCATATTTCATGGAAGATCCACTTGGACAGATGCAATGGCACCCACAGGATTATTCTGATGAAAACAATACCATGAAGTTTCACTACAAGTTCTGCCTCTTTTGAGCATGTGTTGTCACACATGCAAAAAAAAAAGGGGTGGGGTGGGTGAGGCTTGCGTTATTACGCTGTTCACATCAGTCTGACATCCTTCCCCTGCCACTACTGCCAAATGGCTAGCTGCTGGCCAGATGGCTAGCTAAGATTTCTATTTTAACAACTCCTTCAATGGCTTTGTGGTTTCTATTTAATAAAAGTGTAACTCTTTATATTCCAAAATATGTATTTCTGGATATCAAGGCAACACACATTTCAAACACACAGACTCAAAATTATGGATATATTTTGGCTTCATCCCAATGATTTCAAAGACTGCTAGTGATTTACAACAACGTTTATGACTGCTCAGGATGCCTGCAACCTGGAAATGAAAAACATATAAGCCGAAGAATTGCTTCCACCAACAAGTGGTCACACAGATTGAACAGTAGACTGAACAAAACGCTAGGTACTAAATATGTTAACTTTGATTGAAGTATTATGAAAAAACTCTTCTCTGGTATTAGTCTTAAATTAGTTATGTAATTATAATATTTTTGCAATTTCCTTCTTTAGTCTGAATAATGTAACAATAAATTGTTCAATGATTTATTGAAGAAGAGTCAACTTCTCTAATTTGCTTCAGCTGTCTTGGACTATAATATAAATATTTTATGCTGCAGTTTCAATTTTTTTTAAAAAAATGGTACAGATCCTCATGATATGCTGCTTATGGCCATACTGCTTTGCTGAAAAAGATAATCAAATATTCTCCCATTCTAGATTGGTATTCTTACTTACACAGGAGCATGTGGGCAGGGTTCTTGATTCCAAAGACATACATACTGAACTTGAACAAAACTTTCAGCGCCATCCAGCACAGAGCAGCTCACATTCTTGTTCACTACATAGGCACACCAGTTTCTGTAGAGACAGCAAGAACAGAAAAGGCACACATTACAGTACATATTATTAAACTATTTGTCTAAATCAAATATGTAATATTGGTCAAATGTTTTACCCAAGGAAGAATCAAAGCAGAGAAGCAATTATTTTCTTCCACTTCCTACCACTGATCTAACACATGAGGAACACAGAAGATCCTCTAGCTATAATACATGTGTTCTTTTTGGATGCAAATATATGATTTAAATAAAATGCAGCGGTGTAGAGAATAACAAAATGTATGATAAGAGCTCAGTTTATGCATGTCTACTCAGATGCAAGATGAGCCATGTTCCCAGATACGTAGACACAGGATTTGTGTTTTTGTATTTTGAGGTACGGAGACATAAATCCCTCATTCCAAAATGCAAAAGAGACAGGATTCATACACATTGTGCTAAATCATAATATGGTTTTACTTAAGGACTAACGTATTAAATAATCCAACATTTATGTTTTATAAGCTATGGCTGATTATCAGTGGGTCAAACAGTGTCTGTGGGAGTGAGAACAGGTGGAGTAATAATGATACAAATACATCATGATGCAAACTCTGCATGTGGAACAACTATAGGAAACTAAATGAAAAAAGGCAAATATTTTAAGTACATAAATCAAATTTCAATATCTTTGCTTACTGTTTTTGCTTGATGGAATTAAATTTTCCTATTCTAATAGAACTCTATTCTTTTCTTTAAAGATTAAGTATTGCCATCTGTGTGGAATTTTGCTTAATAAAATTTTGAAACATTCAAGTACAACAAAAAAACTTAAGTGTCAGGCTACTCTCAATAACAATCGCCCTGGAAAAAGCCTGAACAGGCATTCAAGGATTCAAGTCTCCATAACAGTAAATATATTTATTATTTTTTAAACCAATTATTTATTGTAAACCAGGGATGTCCAGCTTTGGCAACATTTAGACTTGTGGACTTCAGCTTTCAGAATTCCCCATCCAACTGGGAGTTGAAGTCCAAAAGTCTTGTTGTTGCCAAGATTGGACATCCCTGACTCGAACCATTATGAAAGTTGTTAAGCAAATCACTGAGGTTGTTAACTGAACCATGCTTCCCCTATTGACTTTGCTTGTTGGACGTTAGCTGGGAAGATTATAAATGATGATCACATGAGCTCCAGAACAGTGCAAGTGTCATAAATACATGCGACTTGCCAAGCAAATTTTGATCACATGACCATGGGGATGCTGCAATGGTCGTAAATGTGAAAACTGGTCATAAGTAACTTTTTTCAATGCCATTCAGAAGCTCTGAACTGTCACTAAACAAATGGTTGTAAGTAGAGGACTACCTATAAATGTTATGCAAAAATGGTAGGTTTCCAGTGCCAAGTGCTATCTAAAGTAATCTAGACTTTTCACACAACTTTTTATATAAATGAGGAACAACAGACACAAAAGTGACATGATGGTAGCTCTACAATTACACCTGTCTACTTGGATGACCTCCTGCAAGAGAGACTACCAAAAAATCTCATCCCCAACTGGAATACCATTTAGAAAGACCAAGTGAAATATAAATTTCTATTGAAATCATTATTTCAGATGTCAACACTATCCAGATGGAACGACAAAAATGTGATAAAATTAAAGTGCAAAGAACACTTAATAAAGTCATCTAAGACAATGTTCACAAATTTGGTGTCTTTACAGTATATGCCTAAAAACTACTTCGATTGTTAGCCAATCAGGCTGAGGATTATGGAAGCTATAATTTCACACCTGGCGAATACCAAAATGTGGAACACTGATATACATTTTCATGAGACTATGAGATATTAGCAAAACAGAGGAACCTAGTAAATTATAGCTTCTTTATGTGAGCATAGATAAAACATATCTTAGTGTGTACAGTGTAACTGTGTACTTTTTTATCTTATACATCTGCACAGTACCATTTCCAACTGCTTTACCCTCACTCTACAACTCCCAGTAGCAAGAGGCATTGTGCTCTACTCAGGACTTTTCCCTGCTTGCACATAACCATGGCAGGACATACTCCATACTCTTTTTTCTGCTATTTTTTGCCTATTACAAAAGAAGAGCCCTGGTGGTACAGCGGTTAGAATGCAGGCAAACTCTGCCCACAGTCTGGAGTTCAATCCTGATGGGGCACTCAGCCTTCCATCCTTCCGAGGTTGATAAAATGAGGACCCATATTGTTGGGGGCAATATGATGATTTTGTAAACTGCTCAGAGAGTGCTGTAAAGCTCAATGGGGTGGTATTTAAGCCTAAATGCCATTGATATTGCTAAATGCTAAGAGCGTATCTAGCACTCTGCATAGAAAGAGTGGGAGAAAATAGACAAGAGTTTTGCTGCCCTAAAACTACCTATATATACTTGTTCCATTTGAGAATAGATACTTGCTTGAATTGTATTGTAACTTTTATTTTATTTATAATAAATACTCTTAGAGCTCTTGGATTCTTGTTCGTTGTTTGTTTCCAATCCAGATTGTAAAGAGGGAATAACAGAATAACAGAGTTAGAAGGGACCTTTGAGGTCTTCTAGTCCAACCCCTGCTCAAGCAGGAAACCCTATACCATGTCATACAAATGGTTGTCCAGTCTCTTCTTAAAAATTTCCAGTGTTGGAACATTCACAACTTCTGGAGGCAGGTTGTTCCACTGATTAATTGTTCTAACTGTCAGGAAATTTCTCCTTAGTTCTAGATTGGTCCTCTCCTTGATTAATTTCCATCCATTGCTTCTTGTCCTGCCTTCAAGTGCTTTGGAGAATAGGTTGATCCTCTCTTCTATGTGGCAGCCCCTCAAATATTGGAACACTGCTATCATATCACCCCTGGTCCTTTTTTCATTAAACTAGAGATACACAGTTCCTGCAACTGTTCTTTGTATGTTTTATCATTCAGTCCCCTCATCTTTGTTGCTTTTCTTTGCACTCTTTCTAGAGTCTCAACATCTTTTTTATATTGTCGTGACCAAAACTGGATGCAGTATTCCAAGTGTGGTAAATATTGCATCCAGGCTGCTCATTCTGCTTTGGAACATGTTTAGTGCTGTCTGGGAATAGCACTAAATCCATGTTCAAAAGAACTCAAGTATTACTGATATCAATTGATGATTGGGCTCTCTTTGATTAACCAATGAAAAAAATGCCATCTCTGGATGGCAAGATGGGCGACATATAAATTTAATAAATAAAGACAAGACATGCTTTGACAGCTAAACATATAGTCTAAGCACTGTCAACATGTGTTTTCTCCAAGGGGAAGACCAGCCTGATAGTATTCATACGCTATAGAAACAGCAGATAATATTATTTTGCTGTCAGAAATAATAATCTCCAACTGAAAAGAAGCACAATCTGAACTTAGACATCACATAGAGAATAACTATTGGATTGTGTGTTCAAGAGTGCATACGCTGCATTCATTGCAATTGGTTCGACTGTTGTTTTTTGTTAGCCACTAGGGCAGTGATGGCGAACCTTTTAGAGACCAAGTGCCCCAAATTTTGGCCTGCCATAGATTGGTATGACACTCTTACGGTGATTAAAGTGTACATAAATTCATTGGAGAACTGTCAGGTGTCAACCAATAATCATAATCTTAAGTCATTAGTGTATGTGTGTGTGGGGGGGAGCACAACAATGTCAAAATAAGCAGAAGTACCTGACTGGTACTGAAATTCAATGGCAGGTGAACTGTTTTGGGTTGGCTAAAAAGGAACCAGATCTCTAAATTCAATCAAAGGCAGGATACTGTACAAATATTCAAAAGGAAGAAATGAATCACAAAATAAACGTTGTAGAAGGAATCAGCCAATTTAAGTCGTACACGTTTCTATTTAGTTCGAAGCTGGGAAACTCATGGAAGGAAAAATCAGGCACGTGTGAACTCAGCCCAAGTTCTTTCAGAAGATGGCAACTCCAACAGGCCGTGCTTCCCAGCCCAGAAGGTGTAAGTGACTACATGGATCAGGGAAGAGGTTCCCTAGGCTCGCCAATCCACCCATTCTCCGTTTTGCCACCAGGCAGCCATTTGCTCCAACTGGCCGGTTTGAGAAGAGTATCAAACCCGCCTCTGACCTCGCCTCTTCCGACCTGTCAACACCAGGGAGAAAAGCCGGGATTCAGCGCCTATCCAAGAGACGGGGGGACTCCACCCGTCGATTCTGGGTTTTACATTATTCACCCTGCAGCATTACAAATGGCAGGAAAATAATATGTGAGCCCCCAAAGGTCTCTGTACGCGGCCCTGAGGCAGACCTGAAATGTTCAAATAGTTTCCCCGAGGCCCGGAGAAGGAAAGGTGGACTGGGGAAAGCCGGGTCGGAGGGGTGGAGGGAGTCTTACTTGTTTCTGGCGCCCGAACGACCTGGACCCGAGTGGGGGGAGACCAGACTGAGGCAGCCCCCGAGAGACAAGACGAGCGCCACAGCGCAGCCGAGGGGCTTCCCAAGCAGCTCCATTTCCGCTCGAACTGGCGCGCCACCCGCTCACTTGACTCGCGTGGGAAGCGACGAGGCGTGAAGATGCAGAGCCGCTGTGGTGGGATTCGCCTGCCCGCTGGCTACTCTGTTCGTTGCTTCGTCGCTTCTTACACGCCTTTTCTCTTCTCCCGCCACTTTTTTTTTTTCCTTCTTCACTTCAGTTCTCCCGCTGAGATTTTCCACCGGCGCAAGAAACCCCACCGACTCTCCCTCCGGCCCGCTCGCTTCTTCCCTTCTTCTTCCTCCAAAGTTTCCGCCCTCTGGTTCGCACATCCTACCCGAAGGGTGGCTAGCCTCCATCTCCTCCTCCTCCTTCTCCCCCCCTTTCTTCTCTGACCAAACAGCGTGCAACCCTTTCTCATTCTTGCTAAGGAGAAAGACACAAATTGCTCTCGGCGTTCTTCTGAGAAGAGCGTGTGGAGAGTTGAGGAGAAACAGCGTGTGGTGGCCGTGAGAAACTAAGTGGTAGTGAAGGGTTTGAGACTGGTGCCTATTCCTGGCTCTTCGAGCAGTCACGCAAGCACCCCGGATGCCTCGCCTTCATCCCCTCGCTTACGGAGCCCTTTGTCAGGAGGCCTCTTTAATCTCTCTCTGCTAGGGAAGGCTTTGCGATTTTCCGACCAGAAGAAGTTTTAGCTTCCAAACCGTCCCCTCCCTGGCCCTTTTCGTTCCATTCAGCTGAGGACTGGTTGAACCTTTTCCTTTTCCAAGAATGCTCTTACACAACGCAGCAAACACGTCCAAAACAAGCGCTCAGTATGTTTAGGCACTTTAGTAAGCAGCTAGACAACCCCTGCCTCCTTGGGACATTGTTTCAGGATTTTGGACATATTCTGTAAGAAAGTCACTTTGAGATGCTTGGCTCAAAAACTGTTGCCCCCGTGATGCAGCATTTTCCCCATTTAAAGGTTATGAGTCATGACAATAAGAGTTTTAGTAGTACATAGATAGGCCAAGAAAGTTCCTTATCCTTTAAAGGCATGCATATACTGCACAATTTATTTTGCTGTCATACCTTGAGGATACATCATGGTTCATTTCTTTAAAAAGTCTAATTATTGTAATAATCTGCAAACTTTTGCACAGTCACGAGACCTCTTATTGAAGAAATCTCATTAATCATCTGCTTTTACACCAAATACAAAGTTACTGAACAAAAGCATGCAAACTTGTCTAGCTGAATAAACCTACAACTATATGTTTGTTGACAACAATTTTCAATAGCAATATCACTTAGACTTATATACAGGTTCATAGTGCTTTACAGCCCTCTCTAAGCGGTTTACAGAGTCAGCATATTGCCCCCCAACAATTTGGGTCCTCATTTTACCGACCTCGGAAAGATGGAAGGCTGAATCAACCTTGAGCTGGTGAGAAATGAACTTCTGGCAGTTGGCAGAATTAGCCTGCAATATTGCATTCTAACCACTGCACCACCATGGCTCTTCAAAACTTGAAATAAGTCATAACTTCAGTAACAGAACAATGTCCTTGAAGGCATGAAAATTACTCTTTCAGATGTAGATGTTTTGAATACAAATTAGGACACATTTGTAAGTTGTGAGGAAATATTTGTTCCATGAAAAGCAATTACACATAGGCTCCATCTCAATAGATATATGTTTATATTAGTAATTTTAAAGCTAGTTTTTAATATACTTTGAAGAAAGAACTTAAGGTTTTCTACCAGTCATTTGAAAGGCATGTGTATGCCTTTAACTGAACTAGAATTTTGATGAGGAAAATAGTGACAGCATAGGCTATAACAAATTGCAGAATGTGCATGTGTTTTTGTTTTGAAAGGAAAAAAAATATCACAAATGTGTGAAGTCTGGTAAATGAATGGCATGCATATAATTAATAATACAATCCAGTACATCTTTAGGCAATATAATAGTATGTTCCCTAGAGTTCAATGGAGCTTACTTGATGGCAAGAATAGAACAGCATCATAGTGTAAATATGTTTTTAAAATTATATATCTTTAATAAATAGGAGGAAAGGAATGAGGAATTAACGCTGATGTTACCAGCTTGAATAAGCAGTTTTCTAAAGTACTAATGTTTAAACATATGTACACAGAGCATAAACATGCTAGCCAAATTTCATAAATCATGACCAATAACACCAATACACAATTACCAATAAGTGTAATACTGTACTTCTATTGAAGTTACATACTTGAATTCTTACTGACTTACTGACCAGTCGTTCAGTGACTGTTCGGATAGTGCTGAGTGGTACATACTGCTTGTCCTTGAAGTTCCAGCCATTGCATCATCTTTGCACTCATGTGATCACTACTTGGGCTCTTGGCAAACAGTTAATGGGGAAATTGGCAAGGAAGGTTGTAAATCACTCAGATAAGTCCCTCCAAATCTCCCAGCACATGGGCTCCACTGCACCATCCATCCCCTGGCTTCCCTGCTGCACCATCCATCCCTGGTCTTCCTAACCTTGGGCTTTGCTGCACCACCCACCCCCTGATCTTCATACCCTTGCATCCCACTGTGCCATCCACCTCCTGGCCTTCTTGTGCTTGTGCCCTGCCACAGCACCCCTCATCCCCAGCCTCACCCAACTCATGTAAGGCTTGTACCAGGGCCTCGTCAATCTCCCCACCCCCCTGCAGCACTTCCATGCTCCTTACCTAGGACTACTGCTGCTTCTCACTTCATGACTTGTGTGGCAACTAGCACTTGTTGCTAAGTGATACAGCTGTATGACGTTGCACTTTATATGATCACACCATTTAACAATGGTAATTCCAGTCCGAATTGCCATCAGAACCTGAGGACTACCTGATTCTTGATTCTTCAACAGCTGTATATAAGCACACCTGTATTTCAAATGTCCAAATGGACCACAAAAAAGAGACAATGTAATTTCTCATTCCACCTTCAGACAGGAGGGCTGCATGTATGAACAGAGACACATCACGAGCTTTTACTACATAAACAACTGGGTGACATTAATGAGAGAGAGAGAGAGAGAGAGAGAGAGAGAGAGAGAGAGAGAGAGAGAGAGAGACAGAGAGACAGAGAGACAGAGAGAAATTGCAGCACCTCCTTGTACTTCTGCTGGATATAAAATCACCAGGCCTTCAAATTTGTCAAAATTTATCAGATGCCTCAGGATGAGATCATGCCTTAATCAGTTGTGTTAGATTAGTGCAGGAACATTCTATTTTTAATTTACTATAATTCTCTTTAAAAAGTCCTGCAACCTATATTACTTATAACAGCTCAAAGAAATCAAGAATGAAAGGAAATAGGGATTCTTGGTATGTTCCTTAACATATTTTTTCATCTGGGTGACTCAGGCAGCCATTAAAAAGAACAGCTACTGGCCAAGTATGAATTTACTAGCTTTAAAACTTCTCTTTTCTTTCTCTAGCGCCTCTAGAACATTATTCGGGAAAGTTTTTTTTAATTTCCCATTGCCCTGAGATTTCTCAATGGGCTCTCATCCAAATACTAAATAGGTCCAATCCTTCCTTAGCTTTTTTGAAATCACCCAAATGCTTCTATGACAAAGTAATTGCCAAAATAATGTGTTTGCTGAAGCTCTTTCTATGTTCAGTACTGAATGATTAAACATCAGTTGTGACTAGATCAAAATAACAGGAAATACTGTCATGCCTGTATATAGAAAACATTTGCCTTGATTTACTACCCCATCAAGTACAATCTGTTTTGAGTTGTGGTGAAAATTACATTCAAATTCCAATGATTCTAGATAGCAAGCTTTATTGTATAATCAAAGTAGTAGAGAAAATTAATAGTGAAGTATCAATTTCATCCTTGTAGTGGAAGTAATAAGAGTTTTAAAACAATTGTTTCATAAGGATTTTGTCCCCATTACTTAGGACTATGAGAGAAACTAAACATTATTTTCTAAAATGTACCTATGCCCTCAACTTATGACTAATTGCTTTCTTTTCCTTGAAGTCGTCCCAAGATGTAAAAACATTTTCCATATGTAGTATAATGCTTGCTAGTTTTGCTCTTACTATTGAACCAAGGATTTATTTGTTCCTTACAAATATAAATTTTAATATTAAAAGCTACTATCATGCAATTTGAGTGGAAATTTAAATTCAGCAAATAATAAAATACAGATAATATTGTTAGTATTTAAATTTGTAAAATTGAGAAATACAGAAAACCAAACGTACTGGTAGTCCTTGTTTAGTAACTGCCTTTGTGCAGTGACCACTCATAATTACAATGGTGCTGAAAAAGTAGCTTTGTGATTAGCCCTTGCATTTATGACTTTTGCAGGTCTGTAAAACAAAGGAAAGCTGAACTTCAGGTAGTCCTCAGTTAATGAGTTGTTTAGCAACTATTTAAAGTTACAATGGTGCTAAAGGAGTGATGGTTAGCACCAGTCCTCAAGGTCTGGCCATACAACTCCCTTGCAGTCATATGATCACCATCTGGGAAATTGGGAGCTGATTCACAATGATCGCAGCATCCTGCAATCACATAATCACAACTTTTTGTTATCCTGCATTTATTATTTTTATAAATAACTCAACATGATAAACGCACATAATTCTACTTCCTTCTCCTATTTTCCCCTCAACAACAATCCTGTGGGTAGGTTGGGCTGAGAATGGTTGGTCCAAGATCACCCAGTTGGTTTTCATGTCTAAAACAGGACTAGAATTTATAGTCTCCCGGTTTCTAAGCCAGCACCTTAACCTCAACAGCAAACTTCCCTAGCACCCTCCCTGAGCCTCACTGCACTCATACCACACCTCCCTGCCACTTGCGCACACTCTCCCACCAATCATCCCAAGACCCATTGCACTCATGCTGCATCTCCCCCACTACTTGCACACCCTCCCGCCTGATAGCAGTCCCACCCGACAGCAGTCATTTACCTGCCTGCTGACCTATTTGTAAGTAACCTGGGACTTGCATGTTCCTGCTGGCTTGTCTGTCTGAGTTTATTTGTTGAAAACTGATGTTGAAAGGAAGTACTTGCTTAATTTCCTACAACTTTTCACTTAATGATTGCAGCGGGGACTGCAGGGATTATGGATATTAAGCAATGTGGCCATGTGACATGTTGTATTATTGCATCAGTTAGCAACAGAAATTCTGGTCCCAATTGTCATTTTAATTCAAGGACTACCTGTAAGATCATCAGCACAGCTGCAGTTCCTTTGCGACCACTTTGCTTAACAACAGTCACTAAACATGGACTACTTCTACAGAAGAAAAATAGGAACTTTAATGGAAGACTGGGAAAAAGGTTAATTGATGCAGTAGAGCAATGTTTCAATAAGCATGATCCAATGATACCTGGGGGTTCCTCAGGACCCTTTTAAGGGCCCACAAAATCAAAATTATTTGCTAGCCTATATTAAAAATATCTTAGAATCCCATCAATTGTGAGAAGCAATAGTAGCAGCAAAAGCTATGACTTTAATTTTAAATATAATATTGATTAAATATAAGTTCTGGGAGGACCTCCATAATTTTTTAAAATGGGAAGTGGTTCTGAGAGAAAACGTTTAAGAAGAGGGGGTCAACCTATTCCCCAAAATACCTGAAGGCAGGACTAGAAGCAATGGATGGAAACTAATCAAGGAGAGAACCAACCTAAAACTAAGGACAAACTTCTTGACAGTTAGAACAATTAGTCAGTGGAATGACTTGCCTTCAGAAGTTGTGGATGCTCCAACACTGGATGTTTTGAAGAAAAGACTGGACAACGATTTGTCTGAAATGGTATAGTTTCCTGCTTGAGCAGGGGGTTGGACTAGAAGACCACCAAGATCTCTTCCAACTTTGTTACTCTGTTAAATACTTCAATAGAGCACCCTTCATAACCTTGTTAAGTTGCAGAATAGATTGCAAGCCTAGTTCCCAGAATACCAAAACAATATGTAGCTACAGTAGTTGCAGCAGAAAGACTGGCTGTAGGGAATGGTTCTATTGTTTCTTTGTTTATATTAGCAACAGCCTCTATTTTCTATGGAATTATTAAAAAATAAGATTACTTTGTTTCTTGTCACTTTGTCATCATGCTAAGACATTGTTTTAAACTTTTATTAAATAAAACTCAATTGTTTGTGCACTTTTTAAGCCATTATCTGTTGCTTACAAATGATTGGAATCACACAATATGCTAATCAAATACAGTACCAAACAAATCTTAATTTATAATATTAACTTATAAATAAACTTATAATGGTTTATAAACCATTCTAAGTTTCCAAAGTTTATCACAAGTACCCCATTTATAGATGCAATTGCTTTATGGTAAGTGGAGATACCTGCACAAATATCTGATGAAACCATATCATATATTAAGGCTTACATATTTACATAGCTGCCAAATTTCTAACTGCACTGTAAAGGAAAACACATCCATTGGCAGTAGCAAGGCTAAAATAATTGTGTCATGTTGAATAGAAGTCTGGAGTATGGATTGCAGCCTTAAATGGCAAACTATCTTTGGAAGACAATCATATGGACTTCATTACTCACACCCTGAAATGTATGAGTGTTCAGAATTTTTTAGGTTTTCACTTTTAAGAATTCTCTCTCTAAATTCATATTTAATATGCCTGCCTAAAAACATTAAATGCATTTCATGAGGAATAATAACAATGCAATATTATAGATATAAAACTAATATGTATAAATAGCTCCCTTTTAAAAGTTTTCCAGTAAAATTGGTCCTTTCCTGTAATCTCTGATCTGGTGGTAGAAATGATTAAAGAAAAGCTATAATCTTTCTTTGACTCTAGTATACTTAATGGATCATAGTTCACAAGCCTAAAAAAAAAAAAAGCTTCCTTGAATTCAAAGACACATAATTCCAGATAGATGGCCTTAGTAGTATAAAAATTATTTCAAAGTCGAGACTCCTACCATGCTTTCTGTGTGCACTCTCACATATTTTGCCATTTTAACTGCATAATGTTTGGCTGCAATGTCTAAAACTGTAAAAGATTTTATTGCAGAATGTGGCCAGTATATGAATAATGTAAATTCATTCTTCCTTTAAATTAAACCAGAATCCTTCCTTGGTGTAAAAAAAAAAAAATCTACTGGAAGCACCAATCTTAAGCTGCTGCCTTAATGAGAGGGATGGCATGTAAGAGATAACAAGCATGGTCCAAAGATAGTCTTCAGACAGACAACAAAAAGCATGTAATTAAAAGTTTTTTGTTTAATGCTGCAATTTCAATCTTTAAATAAAAGAACTGCAACTTGTAAGAGCAGTTTCCTTTTTTGGTAACAGTGTTATAGTAAAAAGGTAACTTCTTCACATAAGAAGATTCTGTGATGTGAACGCTTCACAACCAGATTTTGTGAACTGTTTTATGATTATTTACTATTTATATATATATTTATTATGTCTCCTTGGGTTTTTTATTTAGTATCTTTAGGTGTGTTTTTTTTTTACAATTGCAATCATTCTGATTAGATAAAAGAACAATATACAAACAAATGAATATTTATTTCAATTATCTATGGACTCCTTCTCAACCACTGAGAAAGATTAATGAGGTTTTTTTCTTGAAACCAGGGCACAAATTTGAGATACCTAAGGAATGTCCTCTGCCTCCTCCTAATAAGCAATCAGTCTGATTTTCAACACTGACAAGATTATCATTCTTACATTTCATGTAAACATAGTCTTTCTTCCAAATACTCTTCAAAAAGTAGTTTGTTTCAAAAAGTTAATGAAGCAAGCAAGCAGTATATAATAATTTCTCAGCCTAGCTTAATCTGTGCTGAACAAAAAGTATTTAAATTATTCTCTACATTTTAAAACCAATGAGTTTTGTTCTCAGGGAGGGTAGAAAAATGGGAGGTAATTTTGTTCAGTTATTGAACAAGAATATTTGTATCAGAATCAAATCAGGTGATTTCTTTTAATTCTTTCACTTCTAGAACTGGGATTAACTAAACAATATTTTTTTCTAAAATTGTTCACTAGTTGTGAGCTTCCCAAAAACAAACAATTTTGTCACTTTAGCTGAAAAACCTCCCAACTAACTGGATAGGTGTATCATGCAAACTCAAGTTTATTTAATCAGTTTGTTGAATAAATCATAATGTAACTTTATGCCGTAATCTATGATTTACAAAATATAATTGGCAGGCCTCATATAAAACTTCATCCAAAGCCATGCCTGAACACTATGTATGAACAAGGCAATAAAGCCAAATTGTTTTTCAGTATTACTACAGTCTGCATTTCTTGAGGGCAAAATTCTTACAGTTCCTGAAGATTTTGTAGGACACATAATCAAGGGCCAAATTAGCAGAGAGAAAGAGAACTAGCCAAATTCAGAGCCAATTTGAGTTGTTTGTGATGATTTTGTGGGCTTAGAAAGCAAATCAAGATCCCAATGAAAAACCTAAACTGACATAAAAAGCCAAAGAGGCTTTGTGAATGTTTAGGCACTACTGAAATAGTAACTTTAAGATTTTATAGAATTAAAGACTCAGAGTCATAGAGTTGGAAGGGATCATTTAGACATCCTTCTGCTCAGTGCAGGAATACAAATTTTAAGTTCCCAGTAGTAGGGAATTTTAGTCTCTAGTCTAGTAGGTGTGTGAGAAGCACTGCAGATTTGGTTTGTTAGTTACCTCTATGTTCTGAATTGCTTTATTTCACTGAAGCAGAATTACCCAGTTTGCTTTGCCAAAACAGCCGTGGTGACTTCAGACCACCTCCTTTTAGTCTTCTCCCATATATAGTCTGTTGGCTTCCTCCTGAAGGAAAGTGCCCAGTCTGTGCTGATTCATAGGTGGAAACTTCTGTAGAGAGCCTCTGAGTTATTTTCATCAATCATTAGATCAGAATGGATTGGAAAGAAGAAATCTAAGAGAATTTAGATTTCTGTAACAAACAAACATAACATCTAGAGCAGAATACCTTTTGCTGATTTCCAGGACTATTGTTCACGCATTTTTCAGAATAACACCTTTTTCTAATTTAATATGAACAAACATTTAATATTATGACCCAATGTAGCACTGGATCCAGTCATTTTACCTCAATTTTGTACCACTTTACAGTTGTACACCACTATATCACTGAAAATTGGTACACTTCTCAGAATCACTAAGTGCAGTTGTAATTTCCCACTATTAAGTTCTTCAATTTAGAATAAGGTTAATATTTGAAAATTATAACTCCTGAAAAGTCAAACCAGTAATCTTTTTCATAATAATGTAATTGCAATGCAAGAGAACTCAGGGTTTTAAAAAATATTAAATTTGACCTTTCCAAGGTAAGATGTTTGACAAATATCTTTCAGCAGTAAAAGCTCAGAAACACTGATAGCATTTTCCTGTACAGTAAATCTCAAAGTTGGGGATACATGTGAGGTGCTGACTGAAGTGCCAATTTATGGGCTTCCCAATTGGCCAACTGTAAGGAGCGTTGTCAACTCATTAAGTTACTTGTTAACTAGTGAAAGGACACTTTGGGAGCATGTAAGAAGCTGTGTGGAAATTTTTCATGATTTTTGTTCTCTGCTCATATAATTTATTTTTTTAACCCATTTTTTATGTTCGTATTTAGTTTCAGAAGAATACCCTCAAAGAAAGGGAAATAGGAAAAGATGTTCTTCCCCTGACTCAGATCAAAGCCTTAAATAGTTAGATAACTAATTTATATATTTATAGGCTGCCCCAATCTGTATGGTTCTGAGTGGCTCCCCACAAACAGGAGAGCTCTTGCTGCACTAACTTCAGGAGACCAGTAAGGAACTTCTGAATCCTGTGTGTACACTTGATAACACCCATAATCAGAAATAAATAAAATTCAACAGTATTTTTTTTTAAATGCCACAATTTGTGGATGTTTTGATGAAAGACTAGAACTATAGCATTAGATACCTTGCAAAATTAACTCCAAACCTTGCTGTCTGCTTTGCCTGTACAAGCTGAGTTGTACCTCTGTGTTGCCCCGATCGCCAGAGAAACACTTTGGGAACCCCAGACTTAATGTATTCTGTATATTTGTTAATGTATCTTTCTTTTTTGCCTTTTCTCTTATCAGTATAAATGATGAGGATGTATTGTAATCCTAAAAAACCATAAAATGCTTTAATTACATAATAAAAAGTTGTTTATCATAACACTGAACAGCTGATGATAGAGAAAATGAGGGTGAACAGACTTCAATAGCAATAGCAATAGCACTTAGACTTATATACCACTTCACAGTGCTTTACAGCCCTCTCTAAGCAGTTTTCAGAGTCAGTATATTGCCTCCAACAATCTGGGCCACTTTACCGACCTCGGAAGGATGGAGGGCTGAGTCAACCTTGAGCTGATGAGAATCAAACTGCCGAACTGCTGGCAATCAGCAGTCAGCAGAATTAGCCTGCAATGCTGCATTCTAACCAATGTGCCACCAGGCTGTTCAAGAATTATTTCATTAAGTTAGAAGTATTCACTGTTACTGCTACTGTATTAAACAATCAGTAAGGATGTAACATCAACTTTGCAATCTTAATTGCACACATAATCTTATTTCAGCTATACTCTACAAACAGGAAAAGTATTTAGATGCTTTGCATGGCAGGGTATTATTATATTCAGTAATATTATGCTTTTTCAGTTAATAACTATCATTCATGTTTATGAATCACGATTCAATTAAAAATGACAATTTGTTACACATTGATTAATTTAAATTATATTGTACTAGAATGGTTGTCATTCCAAACTTTTGTTGTCAAATTTGAAAATGTTCATATGTAACAGAAGCATTGTTATATTTCCATAACATATAATATGTTATATATATTAGACTGATAAACAACAAAAATAAGGTTATTCTGTTTTAAAAAAAGTCAACTCTTATTAATAACATTTCTTTTATGAATATAAAAGTATCAATGAAAGTAACATATATTTGTAGAATATACACATTTCAATATACAATTGTATTTTAACAAATATAATCTATGTCTTCTTTCTTTGGAGAGAATTCATTAGTTGCTGTTTCCTATTCTTTTCTTCATAGGAGGAGCTGAATCCGATTCTTTTGAACTATGATTATATGAATAAATTAGTTTAAATATTATTAATAATTTAAATTTAGAATATTATGTATACTTTTTATAATAGGAATATAGTTTGTAAATCATAAATGCATATCATTTATGCCAATAACTATGATGAACAAATATATCAGGTTTAATCTGCAAATGACATTGATCAAATTAAGCATTTTGTAAAGGAGGAAAAATAAATAATAATAAAGTACGTAAGATTTTATTTTTTAAAATAAGTAAAATTAACACTTCACATTGATTCATTACATATTATTAATCTTATTAGTCTTTATACTTTTTAGTATCTGTATATCCTACCATAGAACTTCATAGATCTAGATATAAACATACATCAAATTTGCAGGTTCACTTGTACAACTAACGAAGAATCTTAAAAAATACGAGGGCAATTCAGAAATAAACCTCCGTTTGGTTATCAATGACAGACACTCTCAGATACAGAACTTTTATTACACATTAGAAAACTACAACATTACATTACTTTTTGACATAATTGCCATTCAAAAATTGAGGCACTTGTCATAACGTCTTACAAAGTTTGAAATTCCTTAGTAGTAGATGCTCGGTGCCAAATCTGGGCTATGGGGGGGGTGTGTGATCAAAAACATCTCAATGGAACTGCTTCGAAAGTTCTTGGGTGTGTCTAGCAGTGTGCGGGCGAGCATTATCGTGAACCAACACCACACTGGAAGTCAGCATGCTCTGGCGCTTGTTATGGATGGCTTGTCTGAGTTTTCATAACATTTCACCGTAGACGTCTGAACTGATGGTCAAACCACGCTCCATGAACTTCACTAGCAGTACTTCTTTGGCATCTTCGCATTTGGCAGGATTTTCTATGGCACCACTTCCGGTGTGGCGTTGGTTCACGATAATGCTCACCCGCACATCGCTAGACGCACCCAAGAACTTTTGAAGCAGTTCTGTTGGGATGTTTTTGATCACCCCCATAGCCCAGATTTGGCGCCGAGCGACTACTACCAAGGAATTTCAAACCTTGTAAGACGTTATGACAAGCACCTCAATTTGAATGGCGATTATGTCAAAAAGTAATGTAATGCTGTGGTTTTCTAATGTGTATAATAAAAGTTCTGTATCTGCAAGTGTCTGCCATTGATAACCAAACAGAGGTTTATTTCCGAATAAATACAGGCTGGATAAGGACTACTTCAGTAAATAATTGCTGCTTTTCTAAGTTCCTAAAAAGAACATACCTTATTTTGGGGAGTCACTGTCCCATATTATGAAGACTATATAGCTCTATTACAATTATCTTTTCAACATCAGAAGTGCTGGTTTACTTGTTATACTTCTGGAAGCCCATCATGGGCGAACTATGCTCTTGCGTACCCATCTCAATGTCTACAAAATACTGATACAGGCAGTCCTTGACTTATGACTGCTCACTTAGCGGCCTTTCGAAGTTACAGTGGACTCTCCCCAAAAGCTGCTTGTGACCCAGTCCCAAAGTTCTGGCCCCTGCAGCATTCCCCTCAATTGTTTGCCCTTACAGCCAACTGCAGGGACAGTGCAGCTCCCCTGCCTCTCTTTCCCCCATCCCCTCCACTGGATCCCCGCAGGCATTGGGCCTGCTTTCTACCCCCCCAGCCCCCCCCAGCCCCGATAGACAAACCTGTATGAACGTTTTGTTTCTCTTCTTGTTTTTGAATGGCTTGGAGCCTCGGACAAATCAAGCTCTTCTGAGGGGGGTGATGATTTGTTGCATTGACTTGAGGTCATATCTATGTAGATAAATCTTACTTTTAATTTTAGAATTTATGATACTAGATAGCTGCAAGTATCTGAGGGAGATGGGCAGTTCAAGAATAAATAATATAGTGTGTATAAAGTTCTGCATATTCAAAAAATACCTGATTATTTACAACTCTACTTGATGCTAAAAGGTGGTATATATTTATGTGAAACTGGCTTGGAAAACACCCCTTCATATAATCAATCCGTTACATTTATGTCTAACTCCTGTGCCCAAGCTGGCCCATTCAGCTTTCCCCCTTCCCTGTCCTTTGTTCTTATTGAAATGATCATTTTGCATCATTTCCTTTCCAATAAAGAAAAGATATAAGGTGGGAATTGCAGGCACCCCACTGGATCACCTACAGGCATAACACTGTCAGGAAGTATTCACTTAACAATTGTTTTCAAACTGCTATCTCTTGAGTGTAAATAGCATGGTGAGTTGTAGAAATTGAAACAAGGCTTAGGCTCAAGCCCAGGCCCAGGGCACTGTCTTCCAGACTGCATGAGGAAGAGAACTGAACTTTGCCCTCTAAATTCCAATTAGCCTTCTGAATTCCCATCTCCGGTAGGCCTGGGTTCCATATACCATGCTTCTCTATATTGCCTAGTAAGGTTTTCTGACACTGTTTCTGTTAATGTTTTATGAGTAGCCTTTGACTTTGCCAGTTTCAGAGACACAATGGAGGGTTACTGTATTTTCCTTTACAACAATTTAATAGAAAAATTATATTACCCTTTTCTGCATTTCATTTGTTTCCAGGTTAACTGTACATATACAAATGACTATGAAATCGTGACAATGATAGTTCAATATATTTGATTTCACCCGAATCCAAATACATATTTTAAAGTAAACCTGTTGCATTGAAAGCCCACTTTTTTGGAATACAAAACTATTTTATGGATTATATGGTAAAATAATTATCTTCTAATATTGCCAAAAAAAGAGGAACTATGGCTTTGATCCAAAGTTTTGTGGAACAAAAATATTAAACTATATGTTCCAGTAAGCATATTTCTCATTATTCTCCTCAATCTCAAAACCCTTCCACAAGCTTGGGAAAACACTCTGGCAAAAGTTAGAATAGGATACTGATGGCTTGCAGGTAGAATGGGAACTGGCAAAAAATGTTTTTTCTTTCTTTCCTTCCTCTCCAAATATCAGCAATTGGGACTGGAATTTCCACTGCTGATGCAGTCATAAAATGTGACTGCATTGCTTAGTGACCGCAATCCTTGCAGTCCAAGTTGGTCTTATTAATCAAATTCCATGGCCATCAGGTGAACAATCTCCTGTTGGTTTCCCTCAACCAAAGTTATAAAGTTGTAAATCCCAAGCTGGCAGACGCGTAAATGGCTGCTACCAGGGGGTGCACGGGGATGCAGGAGAGGATTGGAGAGGGTTTACAATGGTGTAGTGGAAGGACTTGGAAGAATGCAAGTGGCTGTGCAGGAGGCGCAGCGCAGGTCCGAGAGGCTGCAAGGGAGTGTGTGAGAGGTATGGCTCAGGGAAAGTGCGAGAGGGTGTGCAAGAGGTATGATGCAGGACGGGGACGGCATGTGAGTGGCCTGGGTGGCACAAGCACAGAGTGTCTGGGAAGGATCCATAAGTTGGGAAGACTTACCCCATCACTTTCTAGGAAAGCCAGCAGGGAAGGGTTGCAAATAATATTCTCATGATTGTGGGATGCTACAACTAGTGATAAGTGCAAACTGGTTGCCAAGTATCCAAATCATGATCATGTGACCATGGACAGCCAGAACCTGAAGGATCAGTTGTTCAACACCATTGTTCACTTTGAACAGTTGTTGAATGAATGGTTGTAGGTTGAGAACTACCTGCAATGCTCTCTTATCTAGAAGGACAGGAAGTCTTCAACTTACAACCACAACTGCTATTGTGCCTCATTTTCTGACATTTCTTGCCACAGTTGTTAAGTGAATCGCTGCAGTTGTTAAGTTGGTAACACGGTTGTTTATTGAATCTGGCTTTCCCATTGACTTTGCTTGTCAGAAGGTCACAAAAGAGGATCGTGTGACCCTGGGACACTGCATCTGTCATAAATACATGCCAACTGCCAAGCACCCGAATTCTGATCATGTGACCATGGGGTTGCTGCAACGGCCGTGTGAAAAACCATCATAAGTCATTTTTTGTAGTGTTGTTGCAATTTCGAACGGTCACCAAACAAATGGCTGAGGAGTACCTGTATATGAATAGAAGGTCCCTTTTGATTCATTAAAACTTGGGGCCTAATTATACATGACTTTATTATTTATGTTTATAAATTTATACTCCATTATATTTGAAAATATGGTGTGCCAAAATGCCTTTTAGTAATATATATGCGTGTGTCAATACATCCATACCTAATTTCTGCTCTATTAATGTAAATTTCTCTTCCTTCTCAGCAAGCTCTTCTTTCTTTCTTTGCATTTCTGAAGTATTAATTGATTGTAGTTGTTCTTCAAGTTCAGTGTTTAATTTATTAAGTCGGAAAACTGCTGTACGGTACTCCTGAAGGAGTTCTAATATATAAAGAAAAAAGATTTATATCTTAATAACATACAACACTATACTTTGTAATAGTAATTAGCAGAAACAGTGACGTCACTATGCATTGTCATTAAATAAAAGTATGGAACAAAGCTTGATGAATAATTTTTTTTTTTTGCTAAATATATACAAATTCAGTGTAAGAAAGTGCTTTATTTACCAGTGAGCTATCATTTGATGCTTGGGATTCATTCTCCCCCTTCCTCCTTTAAATATAATTAAACTAGAAATTCCTACTTGAAGGAACCCCGTATCTTATAGAGCAGGGGTCTTCAAACTCGCCCTTTTATGACTCATGGACTTCAACTCCCAGAATTCCTCAGCCAGGCACGCTGGCTGAGGAATTCTGGGAGTTGAAGTCCATGAGTCATAAAAGGGCCGAGTTTGAAGACCCCTGTTATAGAGTATGTGTGAAAGAGAGCAGGGTGGGGAGAAGTAACAATCTTAAAAACATCTTTTCCAAGACCTGGCACCTCACAAACCTTTCAACTTTAGATTTCAATAATTGTATATAATCCTTGTTGCTTTCTTAAAATGCTTTTCTAAAAGTAGAAAAAAATCTACTAAATTAAGAGCAGTGGACTTCTTATTCTACATCAATGCATAGCAAAAATCAAAATAATTTTATTCACCTATGATACAATAAAATGTACATTACTCTATAATGGTTTGTTTTTTTTAATAGCTGCAATGTGTGTCATACTGGAAGCCAGCTAAAAACTTCTATTTTATTAGCTTAATATATAACAAGAGTAGCAGTAATTCATTAATCAATTTAATTAAAATCTAGCAGTAATTTTAATTGAATTCTTAAGGGAAACACTTAAGAAAATATTATGTAATAGTTGATTTCATTTATTAAACTCTGAATGCACCTATGTGTAGGTCGATAACCTTGCAACGCGGTGGCAGAGGTGCTCCAAAAACCATCCCCAGAAGCTTCTCTATAGGAGGGGCTTTATTCTGAAGGCCTCCAAATTTTCCATTATTGTGAATTCTGTCCCCTTCTCTTGTTAATAAAGTTGGGCAATGCGTCGTTTTCACAACCTATATACACACACACACACACACACATATATATATATATATATAAAGAAAGAATCTACTATCAAAATTCAGTACTTTATTGTTGAAAAGTAACTCTGCAAGCTTTTTCTGTGATCCTGTTAGATCAAACTGATCTAACAGGATCAAATTGATGCAAGCTGTATTTTTTTTTTAAAGAACACCTTAATTGCTACATAAATGATATAGGATGAAATAGGGGTCTATGTATGAACTCACTGGGCCCTGTATGAACTCTTCCTCTATTATATATTTTATACAAATCCTGTTTGATTTAAAAGAGAGGTGCAAAAGCATGCTCCATTATCACCACCAGCATTTTCCTGCATTTGCCCATTCTGCAACCCTCAGAATGAGCATGACCTCCCACCCCTACCCAAAATATCAAGCTTGTGGACCATATTTTAAGACAATAAATAACCTGAACACCTTCTAACACTTCTAGTATTTGGGGAAGAAAAAACTGCCTTCCTCCTCCCACTTCTACAGTGCAGACACCTACTTTTCAGCTTCTTCCCTTCCAATCTCAGCTTCTGACAAGTCGGATTGGAAGCAGGCTAGAGCTCTTTTTCCATGATCTTATCCTTTTGGTACACTAACCTTTTCGTTACATACAATGTGGAAATCTCATTCCAACTAAGAGGCAAACCTATTCCTTCAGTCCTAAGCTTGGCCCTTCTCCTATAGCACATTGCAACCAGTCTGACAGTGAGGATAAGAATCCAAAGGATCTGAATTTCAACATGAATCCTGTATTCTTTTCAACATATTTTTATTCTTGAATTTGCTTCTCCCCTTATGCCAACTGTTTATAAAGGTTTCTCTTCAAATTTTCTGAGGAAGTGAAGCCTAGATGTACTATCTGTACTGAAAATAAAATAGCTCAACACTGGATTGATTAAAAAAAAAGCAGACCTTGCGTTTGGGGAAAAACCTGGATGAAAAAAATGTGCTGAAAAGAACACATTTTACTGCAATAATTTATTTTGAATTAGGCTTGTTTCAGATTAGTTAAGATTCAGGTGAGCGTTTTTCTGTCTAAACTTAATTTTGATAGGAACTGAAAGTCAAGTGGTCTCCCTTTTAATATCCAGGTAATCCTTGCTTAACAATGGTAATTCGGACCAGCAACTCTGTTGCTAAGCAATGTAATTTTAAAGTGTAATGTCACATGACTATGTCAACTTATAATCTCAGTTGCTCTTTCATTAATCAAAACCGCTTAGCCATAGCATACCATGTGATCTTTTGCCAGCTTCCCCACAGATTTTGCTTTTTGGAAGCTGGCAGTGAATATCACAAATGGTAATCATGGGATTGCAGAGACGCTGTGACAGCTGCAACTACAAGGACCCATCATAAGTACGCCAAGTTCAGCACCATTGTGGTCATGCAGTAAGGACATGTATTTGTTGATGATGCCCAATTGTATACTGTAATCCTGGAGAAGTCTTATCTCAGTATTTGATGGCTATTATTGTCTGGATAAAAGGTAAAGGTTTCCCTGTCTAGTCATGTCCAACTCTAGGGAGCGGTGCTCATCTTAGTTTCTTAGTTGAGAGAGCCAGCGTTGTCTTAAGACATTTCCGTAGTCATGTGGCCAGCATGACTACATCCTGAGGTGCACAGAACGCTGTTACCTTCCCACCAAAGTGGTACCTATTTATCTTCTGGCATTTGCATGCTTTCAAACTGCTAGGTGAGCAGACGCTGAGGTAAGCAACAGGAGCTCACTCCGTCATGTGGCGCTCAGGTCTCAAACCCGGGCTGTCAGTTTTCCAGCCGAGAAGCTCTTTAACTGCTGAGTCCTCACACTCCGATGGTCTGGATAGAAGAGGCTTAACCTTAACAGGGAGCGTACATCATAGGAAGATCTACTACCTAGTAGAAAATGGACATCACAGAACCAAACAAGCCCTTTAGGAAAGAAGGCCTTTATAAGTTTGTGACTAAAATATAAATGGAGCTTGACTAACCCTTTTTCTTTTTCAGTCACTCTTATGTATATAAGCAATAAACAAAGCACCTTACAACTGTAATACATACCTCTTTTCTGTAATGAGTGGCAGCATCAAAATTGTCAATAATAATTGTATTACCCAAGAGCATCTCAAACACTGTAAAGATATATGAAATATTATTACAGTATTTAGAATATAAACCAATACATAAACTGGTGTTTCTATTCACACCTACTTATTGTGGAACATCAATAGTGAATACAATGTTAACATCCTGATATAGTTAACAGAATTACCTCTAAATTAGAAATAAATTTTGTCAAGATAATCCAGGGTAAGAACAACTGTATTATGTGTAATAAGCATTGGATTCGATAGAGACCCCTTTGATAAACTACAGGTATTCAGAAACTGAATATTTGTATGTAAATTCAAGGCAGGCATGCATGTGTATACTCATTTTATGCCTTGTTCTCTAGTTGCTACATTCCAAGATGTCAGCTATGCAAAATTATGTAGTATTTCATGCAGAAGCGCATGTAAAAGGTCACATTTGGAAGTTTATATAAAGGAGGGTTTTCCCCCAATAATATGGGGAAAAGTGGTGCTACTAGCTATTAGGGATAGGTAAGCCTCACTATAAGAGGAATTTTTCAACAAATAAAGCTATTTCAGCAAAGGTTCAGTGGTATTAGGAAGTAAATCCTCTGAACTGCAAGGCATTTGAGGTGTTTGAAGCCTATTTGGTCTGAAATACCTTGAATCACTTCCATATTGGAAAATTTATAGGAATTGCCCATTGTGCAGAGCAACGTAATCTGGAGGGGGAACAGGAAGGTTGTGCTCTGCTCTGATGTAAGCCTGAGTTAGTTTTTTGTTTTTCAGACTAACTTGTGTTTGAGATCTTAAGTAAAAAAAAAGAAAAGGGAGAAGAGAATGTAATAAGTTTCTTACAAGAAAGGTGGGATAAATAAAAATTATTTATTTAATGCTAAAGAGAAACTTCTCAGTAGCAGTTACTGTTAGCCAGATGGCATTATTATTCGATGGAGAAGAAGACTTTCCAAAGATACAGTTTCTTCAAGCTCTTTCAATTACCAGCCTGGGATAATGGGTCAGGTATTGAAAGTACAGAGACCCAAATTAAAGTCTATATTCAAACATGGAAACTCTCAGTTATCCAGTCGTATCCCAACCTCCCTCACAGACTTGTTTTGTGGGAATAAAATGAAGAGCGACACCCACATAAACTCCTTGAGCTCATAAAGAAGTGGAATAAAAACCTAACAAACATTCTTTCTATGATACTTACCTATTTGGCAACTCTCCTTGTGCTCTGGAAATATTAGCAAGTTCCTAGCAAATACAGGATTTCCAATAGGATTGAAACAGTTTCTTTCATGAGGTAAAAGTCTGCTTAAAACAAAGAGATATTCTTTCATTACTGACTTTTGTCAGATAAATACAAAACATTTGGCAACCATTTAGATATTAGTGTTGACTGCTAGCATACTAAAGAGAAATTTGCATTTTAAATATGTTACAATATACTTTACCATGTACAGGATTTGAAACAAAATATGAGATAAATCCATTCTTTCAGAAGTAAATCACCATTAGGAACTCAGGAAAACAAATCGGCAGCTATTATTTAACTACTCAGATGTAGTGGCTAAAGTCCTGAGCTAAACTGGGAGGCTATTAGTTCTAGTCCTTCCTTAGGCATGAAAGCTAGCTAGGTGACTTTTGGGAAGCCCACCCCACCCCACCCCACAGGATTGTTGTTGTCAGGGAAATTAGAAGTAGAAACACTGTCTTGAATTGACCAAAAATAAAGGCAGAGGAAAAAAATCAATTAATAAACAAATTATTTTGTGCGGAGATGAAACTGAAAGTTTAGAGTTATTTGATGTACATGTAGTCCTCGAGTTACAAATGTAATGGAGCCTGCCCATTCCATTCATAACTCAAGGATTCGTAGGAGTGAATGGCGTCCCTTGAATGCAATCACTCCCTGCTTTCGCGCACTCATTCGTTAATCAAATGCGTGGATCGTTAAGTGCACTTAAGGTATTTCAGGGTGGGAAAGGCCACGGGAGGCTTAGTGATGGAACAGGCCCCCAAGGCCTCCCCAACCCACTGAGATACCTCATACTTCCCCACTCCAATTCTGCCATGCCGGACTCAATTACTTTGCAAAGATCTTTCTCCTCTCTGCTGTGGTTTCTTTGCCTTTGAGGGAGAATCGGCTGGGAAATGCTTTTCGCGCCTAGAGTGAAAGGTTCTGGGGGCCGTGATGTCGCACGACTTCAGCCACCCATTCTCTGCAAAAGAAGATAGTCGCCAGAAGCTTCCATTCTCTGGGGGAAAAGTATTTGCTTCATTTGCATGCCTATGGGGCAAAGCGTCCCACAGGCATGCAAATGAAGCTTCCATTCTCCAGGGGAAAAGTGTTTGTGATACCTGTCTGCTGCTCCTCTCCCCACAAATTCCTTTCCGCCTCTGCGTGGCAGGGACGCTACATGCTTGCTAAAATCCTTCTGCTGGGAATGGAGAGAGATTCCATTGGGTCCCTTCCAAGAGGTGAGATGGACGGCGCAGTCCCCGAGATCTCCCTGCCATCTCCTGTCTACCCACCCTGCTTGGGGAAGTTCCTTTCGAGGCTTCGTTTCTGCCCTCAAACAATAAGGCTGGCACACATGAGTGAGCAGCACACCTGGGCCATGGACAGCATTGGTTCCTGCGCCCGGTCAATTCCGATTTCACGGCGATTCTCTGGGCTCCGGCCGTGGGAGTGAGGTGACAAAAGAGCTCCGTCCCCAGTGGAAGGATTTTAGCGGGTGTGGACTATCCCTGCCATGGTGTAAAGGAGTTCGGGCAGGAAGGAGCAGCAAACAGACATCGCAAACACTTTTTCCTCGGAGAATGGAAGCTTCTCGTGGCCATCCTCTTTTGCAGAGAATGGGTGGTTGAAGTCGTGTGACATCATGGCCTCCGGAACCTTTCGCGAAAAGCATTTGCAAGCTGGCTGGACATTGGGAGTGACACAATTCGCTTGTAAATGTTTTTTGCGCTGGGAGTGAAATGTTTCGGGGGCCGTAATCTTGTGTGACTTCAGGTACCCATTTTCTGCAAAAGCGGATGGGTGGCTGAAGTCGTGCGAGATCACAGCCCCAGAACCTTTCAATCTCGGCACAAAAAGCCTTTCCAAGCTGAGTCTCCTCTCCCTCAAAGAGAAAGAAACCGCGGCAGAGAGGAAACAGAACTTTTTTGCAAGGCAAGTGATTGCGGCGCGGCAGGATGGGAGTGGGAAACAGTTGTGGGGAGGGGGGAATAGGGTGAATGTTGCAGAGCCTCTATGGTCGTTTGTAAGGGCGAACAACTGTTGTGGTGCTGCAACATTCTTAATTTCGGGACTTGCTCATAAACATTAGGGGGCACTTATCACGTAACTTCAAACGTGCGCTAAGTGAATGTTCGTAACTTGGGGATTACCTGTATTTATAGATTTGAGGGAGTTTTAAAAGTAGGAATGTGGTTTCCACTAGGAGAGTTTTCATTTTCAAAAGTCCTATGTGATAAAATGTTCAATGTAATTTTATAAAAATTATGAAATGTATAGGTAATCCCCAGGTTACAACAGCAATTAGGAATGGAATTTCTGATGCTAAGCAATATAGTTGTAAAGTACAAACATGGTATAAACATGATGTATTTTAGGTAAAATTGTTCCCAGCTGTCCTGGGATTTATATTTTAAAAGCAAGTTTTTTTTTAATGTACTCTGAAAGAGCCTTGTAGTGCACCCAGAAGCAAGTCCTTCATTTTACATTCCTCTTCTTTTTTTTCTTGATGAAGGACCTGCAAAAGGGAAAGTATGGCTCCTGCTACACTCAAAATAACATATATTTAAGAGGTCGAACCTGAACTGGAGAATAATATGCAAAATACTACCTATCTTGCATTTTGTTAAGAAGTTGATTAGACTACAACTGTTCATGCTACTAAAATAAGATTTAATCATTTTTTCATTATTCTAAAAACAGACTGAAAAAGTAGAAACAAATTTCTGAACTAGCACCCTTCCTTATCCCTTCTGACTCAGCTCTAGTTTTAAGCAAAGAAATAAACTTTAGAGTTGATAGAATCATAGAATTGGAAGGGACCATTTAAGCCAATCTCATTCTCAGTGCAGGAATACAAATTAATGATGTCCAATATTGTATATCACTTCCCATAGCAGGAAAAAACCTAAATAAAATAATCTAAAGATGTTAGAATTATAATTATTACATTTGGAAGTAAAATATTAATTAAATTTGGAGAAGAAAACAAAACTTTACCTGTTCCAATCTAGAAAATTCTTCTTATAAATAGAATCAAGAGGCAACACTTGTTGTGCACCTTGAGTCTGATCAAAGATACAACGTGCAGCAGCTGTTGTCAAAGTGACTATACAATCCATATCACTTGCCAAATGCCAGGAAATCACCTTTGCTACTTCATTGTCTTCAATCTCTGCTAAGTGTGAAATCTTGCACAAAACATAAGCAATGAATTAAAAATTAAGGGTTATTTTGTATGTGTAAAAGTAAGAACGTAGCCTTCCCATGTGCTTAATCTATTCGGGAGACTATGCTATCCAGTTTTGAGGCTAAACTTTATATGCTAGATCTCCCCCCCCCCAAAAAAAAAGAAAGAAAAAAAAAGAAAGAAATCTCGGAAGCCTTTACTGAAGAAAATTCTGACTTAAACAAAAAGTTGCATTTAATAAGGTGTAAAAAGAATTGGTTATGCACATTTTTAATTATGCAATTTTTACTTAAGTACTATGAAAGAAAAGTGACAGCTTTACTTATCACTTTTTCACACAAGCATACATAGAACCTTCAAGTCAATAATGACTCCTGCAGCTGCCAGGACATCCCTACAGTTTTCTCAGCAAGATTTTGCCATTGCTTGCTTCCAGAATGACTGGCCCAAAGTCACCCAGCTGGCTTTGTACCTAAAGTAGGATTAATCTCCTGATTTCTACCCTGATGCCTCCACTAAACTGGCTCCTATGATGGTATTATTACATATTAAAACACACTTAATTAAAATATTGATAATAATGCCCATTTCTGCTCTTTTCTTCATTTAGAATTGGCAGGCAAGTATTATGATTCCCTAAAGCTGATAATATTGGGAAAAATAGTACTATTACTGCTACTGCTACTGCTACTAATAATAAAGCCTGAAGATATACAATAATGTTTATCTGAGGACAAAACCCACATTCCATACACATAGCATCGCTGATGAGATTTAGATTTATCTAAATTATTTATTTGTTGTTATGTTCACCAGCAACTCAATACTGCCTATTTTGTATTTGGGTTCTTATTGTATGTATTTCTATTTTTTCCAATTTCATCCATCCTGTTTTTTCAATAAAGCATTCAGATCTATGCACACGGTCTGCTTTATTGGAGGATAGGTGGGTTTAGCTGCATGTCAAGCGTCACACAGAGTAACGTGTAGTGAGGACAGAACAAAAGGAGAGAAAAATAAAGTAATAAAAAATATTAGTTTTTTTAAAAAAGAAAATTGAGAACAAACTGACCTTGCCCAAAATATCCTGATTACATTTGGGATATTTGGCAAGTGTGCATATTCTTCTAGGTTGTTTCAATATATTTTCCTTCTCAGCCTGCTTACGTTTTATCAAGGATTCAATATGCTGTAGCTAAAAATTAAGACAGAAGAATAACGCTATGTATTAGTATAGAAATGTACTTTACAACACATATAAACAATTTACAAACATACAATTAATTTAAAGCTTTTATGACTTTTTATCTTACTTAAGCAAGCCTCCACTGGACAGTAGTAAAAATCGTTGGGGTTTCTAAAAACAGCCTGGAAAAGTAGGAATTGATACTAAATATAGTTCACATTGATATTATTTTATCAATGAACTGGTAGCCATGGGATTGGGAATGTACTTCCCTTTTGCTTTTTGAACTACTCTTAGAAATTGGTTTTACATCTGAAAATGAAATCAAAGTGTTAAATTCAATCAGATAAAGGAATTACAACAAAAAAAGAGTCAAAAGCTGAAGCAAACCGAAATGTGCAAGAGGCATAAATAGACCACAATGAAAACAAATTATATGAGGTATTATTTATGATCCGTAAATGAATCTAAGAATTCTTCCATCCTGGAATATAAGCAAATTACAGTATTAACACTGAAATATGAAAGTTGCAATCTTATGTATGCTTACCTAAAACTAAATCCCACATTATATTTGACAATTATTTTTAAATTGGTTTACATAGTGTACCTGTTTTGATGGGTGGGTCGGTGCATTTAGGTCAGTGCTGACTTCTGCTAACTATTTGGACAAGCCCCTGCAGTTTTCTTAGCAAGTTTGTTACTGCTTGCTTCCTAGGACTGAGAGAGAGTGATTGGCCCAAACTCACCCCAGCTGGCTTTGTGCATATGATGAGACTAGAACTAAGTCTCCCAGGTTATAGCCTAATACCTTAAGCCAGAGGTCTTCAAACTTGGCAACTTTAAAGACTTGTACACTTCAACTCCCAGAATTCCTCAGCCAGCCAGGGCTGGCTGAGGAATTCTGGGAGTTGAAATCCACAAGTCTTAAAGTTGCCAAGTTTGAAGACCTCTGCCTTAAGCACTAACCAAACTGACTCTCTTGGATGAGCAGTCTAGTTTTAAAGATATAGTACTGTATCAAGGGCCAACAGATATGCAACCTAACAGAGATAAGATATTATGCTCTTTCCATATTCAGATTAACTTCTTATTAAACACTGTTCTTTCATGTTAAATAATGTAAAGGTAGCCTTAACTTCGTTGGTCCTTAGTTGGATAGTTCAAAGTTACAATGGACCTCCCTGACAGTAGTTATGACCCCATTCTGAAGTTCCAATGGCTGGGCCCTTCCCACAGGACCATGCCTGCACTTTGGGAGCCTGGCAACCGTTTTGCATTTATGGCCATTGCAATCTCCCCTATCACATTACCGTGTTTTATAACATTTTTGCCCAAACCCGATATTTATTTCCATTTTTTTGCAAACCCAGCCCATTGCGAACCATTGGTTTGTTTTATGACCAGGGCATGCTTAATGACTGTGGTGGCCACTTTATGACTGTGGCATTCACGTAATGACTGCTGCAAAAAAGGTCATAAAATGGGGTCGGCAATGTGGGTGACGTGCCTTACAACTTACAACTGTGTTGGGCAGTCGAGGACTACGTGTATTAAAGTCAGGCCACTTTGTCTCTATAAAAGAGCAAGAAGCCTATTATATCTCTTCGGATATAACTACCCTACATGAAAATTCTGATGGTTAAAAATGAATGAAAATTAAGACCATACCACATTGGCCTCAGGTATGTCAATCTGATGTGTTTTCAATTCACGTTTGAGCTGTAACTCCTTTTTTTCATCTTCCTGTATTTGGCCTGGAAAATAAATCAGCATAACAAGTTGGACTAAGTTGAGTTGAGTTCGTTGCTTAGTGAAAGTAGCATCAGAGAAAAACTAAAATAATATTTTTAAGCCAGAGGTTTAAAATGGAATTTTGTTGCTTTTTTCAACATTAATGCAGGGACTTTTTAATCATATTTTTATTACTTTTTTATTTAGATCTAAATTCATCACTTAAATGTTTTTTCTCTTTATTTGCTACTTTAATGTATGCTGCAGTATGAGATGCCTATGTTGTTGGGAAATTGACCCTGATAAATATTTCGCATATCATGGAGGCATGGCATTTAAAGTAATCACTAGAATGTAAACAGACTTAGGTTAAGAAGGAGCAAATTTATAAGAAGCTGGCAAAATAACAGCCAGATATATTGTGAAAAACAGACATTTTACTCCCCCTACCCCAAAAGCTGTTTTTGTGTGTGCTTATTAGATGAACTGGCCATTAACTATATTAGTAGATGCTCAAATAAATTACACAGAACAGCTACTGTGTTTAATAGCAGTTCTAAAATTTACATGGAATATTACTACTGTGGCACTGAATGATACTTTATTTTGTTGAATGTGAAGTTAGCCAATGTCTCTATTGTTTTAGTTTGCATGCTCCCACTAAGAACATTTCTGAAATATTCCATAGATGTTTTTTCAACACTGTATTTTACAAACCATCAATTGATAATTCTTTTTCCTAGTTTGCTGGATCAACTGTGGTTCCTCAGTTAATCCAACTCCGACTTCATCATACTCAAGTAATTATCATTTTGAAATTTAAAAACAATACATTAGCTAATTCTAGATGGTATCTGAATTTCATAATTATGATATTACTTCATAACAGATCTTACTTTTGTGAAGTATATTAAGGATGAAAAAAAGAAAGGAATTATTTAATATTTTACTTATGGAATATCTGTGGACTCATTATTCTGGTCTGGCATGGAAAAAGCAGCTAAAGTTTAACTTTTGTCTTTTTGCAAGAAATAACGGAAGCTGTGCAGATTTGATAGGCAGGAACCAATTCAGATGAAGTTCTACCAAGACTGAGTGTTTGAGCCACACAGACCTGGGGATATTCCATCTCTAATCTTCGATGGGAAAACATTCCCCCTTTCTAGGCTATCATACAATCTGAAAGTCTTCCTGGATTCACAGTTCCTACTTGAAGAGCAAATGGCAGCTGTGGCCAGGAAGACCTTCAACTCCATCTGGTGTACCAGTTGCGCCATTTCCTAGATTGGGGGCCCTCATGACCTACTCACCTCACAGCTTGATTACTGCAACACATTCTATATGGGACAGTTTTTGAGGACCACCCAGAAGAAATAATTGATTCAGACTGTTATCTATTTTTGAAAAACTTCCATAAGCATTATTAAAAAGAACTATACATATGCATCATACTAATTTCAGAGTAAGCAATTTTATGCAAAGAAAAAAAATAGAAGTGAAAATAAGTATAAAATGTAATACAAGTAATTTATACAAATATTATTCAGTATAGCAATTCATTTATTTCTTTCCTTACTTCCACCACATCCATATACTGATTCATACATTGTTTTTGGTCTTTAAAAATCCTGGTCTTTCCAAATTTGTCAAGACATTGTATATACTTCCTAGTTGATGGGATATGGGCAACAATATTTTGGTTTGGTAGGTGATCCTAGCTCCCATATAACTGTGTGACTGTCCTTCGGGTAAATCTGGGCTTTGGTTGCTCTTCAAGTAGGTACTATGACCAAAAACTGATGGTATCATCTTTGCAAGTAGCAGATATACTGCATGTGTTGGGACATACATAAGGCTGCAATCAACTTTAGAGCTTCTCTGTCATACTAAAAACATATAAAAAACCTGTACATAAAAATGTTCATTGATGAAACATGAAAATCAGTTACTTGAGAACAATGTGGCTTGTTTGACTTGCAAAATTATGTGTACATGAATAGAATATCCTTATAGTACTTACATTTTATTTCAGCAATAAGCTGATTCCTAATGTCAAAACAATCTCTATATGTATTTATTGACTGTGAAAGTTTGTCTCTCTCTTTTGTAAGAATTGCCATCTGCTGTTGACTCTCATGATCTACAGATGACAAAAATAATTCATTTTTTTCCTTCAATAATAGACACACATACAATGAATTAACTAATGATGATAAACCTAAAGAATATACAATAACAGAATGCAGAGTTGGAAGGGATTTAGGAGGTCTTCTAGTCTAACCCCCTGCTCAAGCAGGAGACCCTATACCATTCTGGGCAAATTGCTGTCCAATCTCTTCTTAAAAGCCTCCAGTGATGGAACACCCACAACTTCTGAAGGCAAGCTGTTCCACTGGTTAATTGTTCTCACTGTCAGGAAATTTCTCCTTAGTTCTAAATTGGTTCTCTCCTTGATTAGTTTCCATCCATCCTGCTTTCTGGTGCTTTGGAAAATAGCATGACCCCCTCTTCTTTGTGGCAACCCCTCAAATATTGGAACACTGCTATCATGTCACCCTTGGAACTTCTTTTCACTAGACTAGACATAACCAATTCCTGCAACCGTTCTTCATATGTTTTAGTCTCCAGTCCCTTAATCATTATTGTTGCTCTTCTCTGCACTTTTTCCAGCGTCTCAACACCTTTTTTACATTATGGCGACCAAAACTGGATGCAATATTCCAAATGTGGTCTTACCAAGGCATTATAAAAATGGTACTAATGCTTCATGTGATTTTGATTCTATCCCTCTGTTAATGCAGCCTAGGATTGCATTGGCTCTTTTGGTGGATGCAGTGCACTGCTGGCTCATATTTAAGTGATTTACCACTAGGACTCCAAGATCCCTCTCACAGGTACTACTATTGAGACCGGTTCCATCTATTCTATACCTGTACATTTGGTTGAGAAATAGTTTCTTAAACATTATAGAGGAAAAAAATAAATTTTAGAAAACAAAAAGTTGGAATTATTGAAACTCACCATTACAAAACATAAAGGGTAAATAATAAGATTGCAAATATTGTTTCGAAGAAGATATAACTGGCTCAAATACAAGCTTATACTTAGTTTTATGTCTTCCTGGACTTTTTTCTGCTAGCACAAGATCCTGAAAAAGAACAGTGTGATCTGCATTATATATTTAAGACATTTTTTTTTTATAACAAGTTTTATTAATTTTTTTAGTTTTACAACAAAGTGTTTGGTACTCATCGTGGGGATAGGGTACTCCATAAACAAAAGTAAAAAACATAATCATACATATATAATTCAAATTAATTCTTTAAAAATTCCCTCTCTATTTTATGAATCAAAAAAAAAAAAAACTATCAATAGTATTTCACCTATAATCGATTCCTGTTTTCAAGCTTAATAAACTTACAATTACCATATTCTAGTTTAGCCTTAAATAAACATATAGTTTACACTTCGGGTATCCAACGTCCCTTCTTTCATAAAATATAAATAGTTTCTACTATATACCTATTATTCCAACCATTCTATTTATACTTCATTAAATTCTATCTCTTATTCTACTTTATTTCAAATACATATTTTATAAATGAATCCATACCTTTAAAACCCCTTTTTAACTCCTTGCCTAAAATTTAATCTTATCAAAATCATTATACCATGAAAAGAAAACATATTATTCCACCAGACACCTTCTTATTTCATTTCCGGTCTATGTTCTATTTCTTCATCTATTAACTTTTTATTTATTATATTTCCCAACCATAATCGAATTACATCCCAACCAAAGTCAAATCAATAATTTTCATCTTAGTAGTATTAACTCAGTCAAAATTTCTAAAAGCCTTTTTAACCCATCAAGTAAAATTTTAACTCTCGTTTTTAAACCTAATTCTAGCTTTCTTTTTGTGCCAAGCAGGTTTCCATAAAAGAGCTTCTAATTCATCAAATCTTATTATTTGATTGTACATATTTCTCCACAGTTGAATCTGATCGTAGTCCTCTTCTCCTTTTTCCTGTGTTGTCTGCACTACATAATCAATCTTACTCAATCTGGTAATTGTTCATTGTTTATCCATATTGTCAACATTTTCAATGCCTCGTATTTGAAAAGTTCCTGTTGCGTTTGGGATTGTAGGTGTTTTAGTTAAAATCCACCTTTGGTCATCGAGATTCTCCATAGTTTGTATATGAGATGTAATCTCTTCTTCCATGTTGTTTGGTACCTCATCTGGTGTAGTTTGAATTATAAAGTAGTCAGTTGAAATCTGAAAATCAGTTTGAAGCTTCGTAATAAAAGCATTTATTCTGGCATTCACACGTTTATTACATTCATGTATTCTTCCCAGCATCCGATCACCAATACATTGTAGATATATTTCTTCCATCTCGTTAATTTGTGGATGTGGTCGCCTATCGGCCTCTTTAGAGTTGATTTGTTCTTCCTCTGTTGTTCCTTGATCTATAAATTGGTCAGCCAGAGTTTGAGATTTAATTTTTAACTCTGGAACCTCCTCTTCCATATTCATTCTAAATTGTTCTTTAAGTTCCATAATTTTCTCTAATAAAAAACTATAGTCAAACTGTGGGTAAACTTTCATTGTAATCCAAAATAATAATAAAATGTTTAAGTTCCAAAAAATTTTTTTAGTGTGAATCCATAGCCAAGTTATAGGTAAAATTCCATTTCACTAATAAGATAATCTTAATTTTTTATAAAATGTAATATCCAAACAAGAATAAAAAAGAAGCCACAAGATCAAGCCAAAGAAAAAGGAAAAAGCAGAAAAAACCAAAGTCAATAATTTATAATATCCAATTTATAATCCAGAGTAGTAATAAAAAAGGTGCCTTGTAAGTCAATTATTATATTAATAATCCAACAACAACAAAAAAAGAAAATCCATATGTCAAAGATATATAATTTGTACTGTAAAATCCAACTAAACTAATAGGAATAAGAAAAAAAAGGAAGCTTTCTTTCAGCTAGTTCCAATCAGATAGGAATGTCTGGGCATACAGCCAAGTGTCTAGGCTTCACGCCAAGTTAAGCCTGAATACACATCCAGCTAAAGACCTTGAGAGTCTCGGCTTGCTACTTTGTTGCAGCTTCAAAACGCAAGGAGCCGCCTCGACTACAGAAAAAAAGTTTTAAAATAAGCAATAATGTTCAGAAGGGGGGGAGAGAAATAACACATTCCACCCCCCTCCCTAAAGGCTTCTGCTTAAATTAAAGACGAGCAGGCAAAGAGAAAGAAAATCCATCTTCACAGTAAAGATTTTTTCAGGATCCCCGAAGTCCAACAGCTCAAATAATCAGTAAAAATTAATTATTTTTCTCAAGGCTTGTTTTCCCACATATCCGAACGCTGCTTTCTTAAAATAGGGAAGTAATTCCGAAAGCTTTTCACAGGAAGGCAAATAGGGTAAAGAGAGGGAAGGAAAGGTCTCACCCGGATCACCCACGGTGGTTCTTTTCGCTTAGATGTTGTTGTGACTTTCGGCTGAAGCAGCTAAGTGATCGGCCATGTTACTGGCCGATCTTTTCCCCGTCGGCCCAGAGGAGCTGTCTCGGACTGCAGAGGGAGCTGCCACTCCCTCCGCAATCAACGAGTGTCCTCCCCAGCGGTAGTCGCCCCTCCAGGGTGACTTTTCGACCCTGTCCAGGGTCTACCGGCGGGGGGAAACCGGCCGGCAAAGAGAGACTCTTTGCACGACCGCCTGCGCTGCAACCGGAACCGGAAGTCATATTTAAGACATTTTTACCTAATATGAATATACATTTAATTAGTATATAAAACCCTAACCTTTATTCAATACTAACAACTGCAAAATGTCTTTCCAAAATAAACAGCACCTGTTATTAATAGCATGTTTTTAACAATAAGAAGCTGAACATTTATTATTCCTCTCAATTTAAAAATAACCCAAAAGTAATGTCCTCAGAACCATATATATATATTATTCACAAGATCAAAACCAACAACCCCAAATATTGTTACAGGTAATCATTGACTGATAGGGACTGGAATTCCAATCCTAAATCATTAGGGTTGTAAAGCAAATCATCCGATGATGAGCCCTGTTTTTACAAGCTTTTTCAGTGCCAATCATTCAGCAAATCACGCAGTCGGTAAGCAAATCCATTCTTCCAAATAGATAACACCGCGAATTGTGACTGCAGGATATTACAACCAATCATAAATGTGACCCAGTTGCTAAGTACCCAAAATATGGCCATGTGACTGCAGGGGTGTACCGCATGATATTTTATGATGGCCCAAAGTCTTTACAGGTCATAAAGCACTCTTGCTGAATGGTGGTTAAGCAATAGAATCATGTCCATTTACAACATTTTCCAAATTATAGAAAAATTAGGCAAAGGTAAATATTAAGAAAATAATATGCCTGTGAACATAGTAGACTGCTGATTTCCATTCCTATACTATTAATTGGAAGATTATTTAAGGAGACTCACCTTAATTTCAACAATTCCTCCGTGAAAACGAAATTCAACTGTACTTTTTTTACCCTGAAACAGGGGAATATCAATGTCTTTCTCAGTTGAACTTTCAATTTTTGCTACAATTTTTCCATGTAACTCACTTCCGGTACGGTTTTTGTATTTATCCTTAAATTAAGAAGACACTTGAATTAGAATTGAATTTTTTTTTAAATGCTCAATACATATCTTAAAGCTCATATGAAATGTGCCTACATTTGGGGTTTGTATTCAATTTGCTTATGGTACAATTTTTTGAATTTTATAGAACACCATTCACAGACTGTTTGCAAAATCCTGAGTTTAACATGAAAATTATAATTTTTTAAACCATTTTATTAAATTATTTAAAAGAAACAGACCAAATAAAAGAGGAGGTGGAGTTGCTCTCTATATAAGTAATAACTACATCTCTACAGAACAATGATGAAAACTGTCTTGAATGCATTTGGGTCAATATGAAAGGGGGGGAAATGACATTGCCAAAGGTGTATACTATAGGCCACCCAACCAAACAGAGAAAATAGATGAACTTTTTGCTAGTCAGTTAACTAAGGTATGTAGAAAGCATATCACAATAGTAATGGGTTTTTTTAATTACCCTGACATCAACTGGGAGACAAACTCTGCACCATGTGGAAGATCAAACAGATTCCTGACAAACCTAGCAGACAACTTTGTCTCCCAAAAAGTAGAAAAGGAAACTAGGGGATCAGCCATATTGAAATGAAATGATAGAAGGTGTTGCAGCCACAGGAACCTTGGCGGGGGAGTGATCATGCAATATTGGAATTCAACATTATGCAAGCACAAGCAATAGAACATAGTCAAACTAGAGTCTTGGACTTTAAGCGACCTAATTTCAGTAAACTTAGAGAGAGCTTGGGAAGGATTCCATGGATGAGAATCGTCAAGGGGAAAACAACTCAAGAAGCTTGAGAAACTTTGAAAAGTGAGATTATAAAAGCCCAGTCTAGCACAAAATCAACGAAGAAGAAAAATAACAGCTCTCAAAAGAAACCAGCATGGCTGCATAAAGAACTCTGATAAATTGAAAGACAAAAAGGACAAATATAAAAAGTGAAAAGAGGGGCACATAACTAAGGCAGAATATCAGCAAATAGCCGGAGCCTGCAAAAATGAAGAGAGGAAAGCTAAGGTTCAAAATGAGCTAAGGTTTGTTACAAAAGTCAAAAATAACAAAAAAAGCTTCTTTCAACATGTAAAAAACAAGAAAAAAGTTAAAGAAATGATTGGTCTATTAGTGAAAGGAAGTGGCAAGAAGGTGACAAGCAACAGGGAGAAAGCAGAACTACTAAATTCGTTTTTTGCATCCGTCTTTACACAAAGGAAAAAAACAGTCCAACCTATCAAAAACAGTACCGTAAAAAACAGATTAGAAACACAAGTTAAGATAGGCAAGAAAATGGTAAGGGAGCGCCTGTCCACCCTATATGAGTTCAAATCACCAGGACCAGATGGATTACATCCCAAGGTTCTGAAGGAACTGGTAGATGTGATCTCAGAACCACTGAACTATATCGTTTAAAGATCCTGGAGCACTGGAGAACCACCAGAGGACTGGAAAAGAGCTGATGTAGTTCCCATCTTCCAAAAAGGAAAAAAAATGGATCCAGGAAACTACAAACCTATCAGCCTGACCTCAATACCTGGAAAGATTCTGAAAAAGATAATCAAGCAACGAAACAGCGAATACCTAGAGGCAAACGAAGTCATAACCAAAAGCCAACATGGGTTTGTCAAAAACAGATCATGTCAGACAAATCTTATTGCATTCTTCGACCAAGTGACAAAATTAATGGACCAGAGGAATGCTGTGGATATAATTTACTTGGACTTCAGTAAGGCATTTGATAAAGTAGACCACAACCTACTATTTGATAAGATAGAAAAATGTGGGCTAGACAGCATCACCACCAGGTGGATTTGTAGCTGGCTGACGGGCCATACTCAATGGAACTGCATCTACATGGAGGGAAGTGTGCAGTGGGGTGCCCCAGGGCTGTGTTCTGGGCCCAGTGCTCTTCAACATCTTCATCAATGATTTGGATGAGGGGATAGATGGGGAACTCATCAAATTTGCAGACGACACCAAGCTGGCAGGAATAGCCAAAACTCCAGAAGATAGGCTTAAGATACAGAAGGATCTTGGCAGACTTGAACATTGGGCGTTATTTAACAAAATGAAATACAATGGTGAAAAAAGTAAGGTTCTACATTAAGCAAGAAAAACCAAATGCACAGGTATAGTATAGGTGGTACCTTGCTCAATAGTAGTATCTGTGAGAGGGATCACGAAGTCCTAGTGGACAATCACTTAAATATGAGCCAGCAGTGTGCTGCAGCTGCCAAAAAGGCCAACACAGTGCTAGGCTGCATTAACAGAGGGATAGAATCAAGATCACGTGAAGTGTTAATACCACTTTACAATGCCTTGGTAAGGTCACACTTGGAATACTGCATCCAGCTTTGGTCACCATGATTTAAAAAAGAGGTTGAAACTCTAGAAAGAGTACAGAGAAGAGCAGCAAAGATTATTAGGGGACTGGAGGCTAAAATATATAAGGAACGGGTGCTGGAATTGGATATGTCTAGTTCAGACATGTCAAACTCACGATGTCACGTGATGTCGCGCGACGTATCGGAACTTTTTCTCCATTGCCGGCAATGGGGTGGGCACGGTTTCCTCATGACGTGTCCGGCCCATGGGCCGGCAGTTTGACAACCCTGGTCTAGTTTAATGAAGAGAAGGACTAGAGGTGACATGATAGCAGTGTTCCAATATCTCAGGGGCTGCCACAAAGAAGAGCAGTCAAGCTATTCTCCAAAGCACCAGAAGGCAAGACAAGAAGCAACGGATGGAAATTAATCAAAGAGAGAAGCAACCTAGAACTAAGGAGAAATTTCCTGACAGAACTATTAATCAGTGGAACAACCTGCCTCCAGAAGTTGTGAATGCTCCAACACTGGAAGTTTTAAAGAGACTGGAGAGCCATTTTCTGAAATGGTATAACGTTTCCTGCCTAAGCAGGGGGTTGGACTAGATGACTTCCAAGGTCCCTTCCAACTTTATTACTATTATTAAATATCATACTTAGAAAAATAAAAATAGAAACTAAATATAAAAATGAAAAATAAAAACAGAAAGTGCAGAAAAGGAAAAAAAGTAGAATAAAAAAACATAAATAACTTCCCTCTTAATCATCAAATTTACAAACAATTTTGGCAATGTACCACCATCTCTTAAAATACAACAAATGCTGTCTAGATTCCATAACTCATCTCTTAAATTTTGTAAAAAATCTTAAAGCCCCATTATTCATTCCTAGGTAGCAAAAGTCCATTTAGGGCTGCAAAAATAACTGCATATTTATTTTGATCTTGATCAAATAAGCAAACTCTATATCTTTTCCCTGTACTTTTAACAATCTTGGTTTTTAATCCCTTCAAATAATGCCCTCGAACTTGATTTCTTTTATCTTCTCTTTGTCACCTCTCAGCAAATCCTTCAAAACTTTAACAAATCCCTTCAAATAATATTTTGCTTAAATGATGTGGGCTAACAAAAATGGATTTTTTTCTTCTTTCCCTCTATCTTGTTATCATATCTTTATGGAGCTGCAAAGCAACACAACAATCTTTTTATAGACATGTAAAATCTCTACAAAAAGCTCCTTAAAATGTCATAGTGATCATGAAGGTTTGGGAAATTCTAGTTGGTTCAGAAAGACTTGCTTAAAAACCTTAACAAACAGACCTAGTTTGATTTTGGATTTTTCTGAATCTGATACAGATCTTGACTGCTATTTGTATGTGTGTGTGTGTGTGTGTATGTATGTATGTGTCAATGCTGCTAACATCGGGTGTTATTGCTTTGACAACAGATGGAAATGCGTTCATTTTTCTCTTTCGCTTTTAGAGTTGATTGATGTTAGGAGGGGGGATGTGGATGAGAATCCAGTTAGTCATAACAATAATTTCAAGTTGTGGGAATTCAAGGTTACTGAGCCCAGAGCTGATAATGATTTGGCGGGCTGGAGAGCTGTGGAGAGAGCCCGTTTCAAGCTAATTGGGGAATGTGATTTATGACAGTTAGTTGGAGGAGGGAATTGTGCTTTGCTACTTTATGCCAAGGGGAGGGGAATTCAGTTTTTTGGCTTCAATTATGTAGTGCCAATTTATTCTCGAATAAAAGATTCTTTAAGGTAAACTGTCAACGCTGTTAATATAGGATATTATTGCTTTGACAAGATATGCAGTACTGTCTGGTATTTTTAGAGTTAACTCAGATGACATAGAAAGGGAGGAGAGCCTCTTCCCTCGGAACCATAAGAACATGCCAGAATCTGCTACCTTTTCAAACAACTGGAGGGGCATTACCCCCACCTCTTTCTCCTAGCCTGGAGTGAGAATGACAGAATTCAGGAGAACGATCTATCATGAAACGGGGGTTGTTGAATACAACCCGGCAGCTGCTGATATCCCAGAGGGGGAAGTAACAGACAGCATGCTGTGGGAAAATGAATTTTGGCAGACGAATGAGAACCGGTGGACAGACAACGGGCAGACTGCCACTCAAGGCCTGGGTGAGTTACTGGAAATATCTCAAACCCCAGAGGAGGCAGAAATCCACTCCTGCAGAGAGAAGCCTACAGCCCCTCCATTTCGTATCAGACAGTCTTTCAGACCCTGTCTTCCTCTATCAGGGACTCCAGCCCTGAACAGAGAGGGAATTCCAGTCTGAGGCCTTTGCAACAATGGGGAGTGTGGCATTCGAAGCAGGCAGGGAGCAGACAACTTCTGAGCTCACCACAGCTGATAGGGGCCTTGCAACAGATTGAGAGGGAGCAAGGTGCCATTTGAAGTATGGACAGATCACAAAAACCTAGAGGCACTGAGAACTCCCCGCAAATTGTCCCCAAAGCAAGTACGGTGGGCACAGTACTTTAACTGCTTCAACTTTACACTAAAGTACATACCAGGGGAAAAAAACTTCCTAGCTGATGCGCTATCAAGATTGCCCCAATACAAAAGTGAATGTGAAGAAGTTAATGAGGCGATTATCTCCAATCCATAACCTGTTGCACAAATCACGCCTCGCAGGGTCCCTAATCCGGATGACCCTGGAGCAAAGAAAATAAAACGAGAGCTCCTCACTGATCAATGGTTCAAAGATAATCAAACCTCCTTGACGTGCCGGGATGGTTTGGCTTACAAAGGGGGGAAACTGTATTTGCCCGAATCTCTCCGTCTCAATGCTCTCAAACACAGCCATGATGTAAAGCAGGCTGGAGACTTTGGATATGTAAAAACACTACATCTCACCTACCAGCAATTTTGGTGGCCGGGACTGAAACGAGATGTGGAAAACTACATGAAGAGTTGTACCGTATGTGCCACAATGAAAAGAATACCGGGGAAAACCCCTGGATTACTGCAGCCGGTGGCAGACCCTTCCCAACCCTGGGAAGAAATAGCTATGGACTTTATCGTAGACCTACCTGAAAGTAGAGGAAATACTGTCATCTGGACTGTAATAGACCTGTTTTCGAAGCAGGCTCATTTCATCGCCTGCAAAGGACTCCCATCCGCTCAACGACTGACTAAATTGTTCCTGAAACATACAGTATCTACCGACTGCACGGCGCCCCTAAGTGAATAATCTCAGACAGGAGGGTGCAGTTCACAGCAAAATTTTGGAGGAGTTTTCTTAAATTAATTGGATCATCTCAAGGCTTATCGTCTGCTTTTCATACGGCCACCAACAGAGCTGCGGAAGCCGCTAACAAAATGGTGGAGCAATATCTCAGATGCTACGTGTCCTATCAACAGACGAAATGGACTGACCTCCTCCCTTTTGCAGAGGTGGCGTACAAGAATTCTGTGCACAGCAGCACCGGCTACACACCTTTCAGAATAGCCACAGGCAAAGAGTTCAGTCCAATTCCTGAATATCCCCAAGTGCCAACCGCTTCCCAGACACTTGACCAATGGGTGAGGGGATGGGAGGAAGTTTGGAGAAACACAAAAGCTGCTTTAAAAAAGACTTTTGAAACTTATAAAAAGCAAGCTGACAAAAAGAGGGCTCCCCAAAGAACGTTCCAGGTTGGGGAAAAGGTTTATCTGTCAACCAAATATTTACGCCTCAAATTACCCAGCAAGAAATTAGGACCGAAATTCTTAGGGCCTTTTCCTATCGTAAAGGTCATCAATCCAGTCATTGTAAAACTGAAACTCCTTAGACTTTTGGGTAAAATTCACCCTGTCTTCCACAGTAGCTTGTTAAAACCTTATCGGGGCTCCACCCCCCCCCCGAAGAAAGTACCTGGGCCCCTCGTAGTTGCGGGGCAGATCCATTATGAAGTGAAACATATTCTTGATTCTAGAATTTTCAAAGGGAAATTGCAGTACCTAGTACAATGGAAGGGATACCCGTTGTCTGAAGCCACTTGGGTGAAATCCAGTGAGGTGAAAGCTGACAGGCTCGTCAAAAGGTTTCATACGAAACACCCCAACAAACCGAAAACTAGTCATTAATATATGCTTTTATTTACATTACAGGATCTGTCCTTTTTGTAAGGGGGGCCGGATGTCAACGCTGTTAATATAGGATATTATTGCTTTGACAAGATATGCAGTACTGTCTGGTATTTTTAGAGTTAACTCAGATGACATAGAAAGGGAGGAGATTTATGAGGAAAGCGTGGGTAAAGGAACGGAAGTGAATCTTTGGCCTCCAGCCTAATTGGAAGATGTGACTCATGACTGTAAAGTAAGGGAGCAGTTTTAGCAAGATAAGATAGACGCAAGCCAGCCAGAGAAATTCAGATTCTGGCATCCTTCCATGTATGTGCCGAAGTTATGTTTGCTATTAAAAAGATTCTTAAAGGAAAACAATGCCTAGTTTCTTTTAAAAGCCTCTTCCTTCGGAACCATAACATAAACAATGCCTCGAAGTTCTTTTGAAGTGTTTCATCTGTCGGAACCATGACAGTATGTATGTATGTATGTATGTATGTATGTATGTATGTATGTATGTATGTATGTATATAACTCCATTTTAAACCACAATTCAGTTTAATCACCGTTACAATGAGAGTCAAGTTCTTGACAAGGGTCCGACTGTCAACCTCCTGAACATTAGAAACAGCAGGAGTATTTGGCAAAGTTAGTGGCTTCAACAGTGCTGGTTGGTTTGGCACCACATCAATTATAATCTTGAGAAAAAAAACACAAAATATAGAGACTTAATGGACATACAGAAATTTATTAACAGCATTAGCCCTAATTGTAGAAGTACCCATTCATATTCTTGTCATATTTCACTCCTTTCTAGCTTGGGCCTATGAAGCAATTGGCAATGTATTACTACACTAGTATCACAGAATTTCTTGTCAAAAAGAGGTAATCATGCTTCAATAATATGCATGAACTAGATCCTTTAAACTTAAAGTTTAATCCCACTTTGGTTAAAGGTGGTGTGGCAATTTTATGATTGTTACAATTCTATTTCATTGTTGAAACTGTGCTGCTTGTTGTTTTGCTTAAAATACACTGTAACCTATTTTAGAATAAATGCTTCAGAATGCTTAAGTAACTTTGTTTGAATTTATGTTTTGATTCTTTGCAGCTTTTTTAAAATCACAAAGCATATATCCCAGAAAATAGTGGCACAGTTGATTAGTTCATCTCTCTAAATTTTATCACTGGCCATACAAAAGCAGCATGAACTGACTTCCCTCATTCATATAATTTTTTGAGAATGTTATTAGCATTTATTCACTGTTTCATATGATAGCAATGGACTAGAAACATGCCCAGCTAAGTATTTATGACTTTCTATGTTACTTATTGAAAACTACAGATAATCTTTGACAAGACTGGTTTCTTCGTTTAAAGTTTAAAGTTATGAAGGACCCAAAATAGGTACTTAGGACCCAGATTCAAAATTCTGACAGCTGCCCCCCCCCAGTCACATGATTGCATTTTGGGTGTGTGGCAATTGGCCCATATTTATGTGACTTATTTATAACATTTTTTGCCAGAAACTGGCGTTTGCTCAGGTTTCTGCAAAAACGCCTATTGCAGACAATTGGTTCGCTTAATAGCACTTAGACTTATATACTGCTTCATAGTGCTTTACAGCCCTCTCTAAGGGGTTTACACAGTCAGCATATTGCATTCAACAATCTGGGTCCTCATTTTATCGACCTCGGAAGGATGGAAGGCTGAGTCAACCTTGAGCCGGTGAGGATCGAACTGTTGAACTGCTGGCAACTGGCAGTCAGCAGAATTGGCCTGCAATGCTGCATTCTAACCACTGTGCTATCACAGCTCACCAAAACTACAGATTTACTTAATAGCCATTGTACTTAATTAATGCTCAAAAAAATATAACACTGGGTTGATCACGAGATGATCTTTTAACAATCGGCATGGTTACACCATAATTTGGGCCTTAACTGCAGTTGTAAGTTGAGGACTACCGGTATCAACAAATAGACAAGCACAGACACTAAATTATGTAAGGAATCTTACAGAGATTTCTATTTTCCCTATTTGCTTACACAGTCTTGCCCTCTGATAATGTCAATTGATAATGCTGGAAACTGGAGGACAACCCATATCAAGCCATAGAAAAATCCCAACTTCTTCACTTTGCCAGCCTAAATTCTCCAAATCCAATTGAAACAAGTTCTGATCCTTTGGCCCAGAATGCATGTGACACATATTTGCTAGAATTCAAAAGTGTGCCAATAAGCAGGCCCAGGAAGGGGGATAACTGAATTAATAATTGATTAAAATTAACTCTCTGCAAAACAAAAGGCCTTATTTACAAAATTAACAGATCCCTATTTGCATGTAGCAAATATTCTCTACACAGCGAAGCTTATGGCACACCCCTTCATCACAGGTATACGAAAGGTCCAATTGGATAGTGCATGAGCAATTTTGTATTCAACTATGTGAAGCCAAGAGCCAGTAGTTCTTACAGAGCAAAGATGTCAGTTATGTCAACAACTAACAACCTCTCAGTTTTAATATCATGTAATGCAGATAGAGAGGGAGGGGCAATAGGTTTAAACTGTTATGGGTATAAGAGGTAACTGTCACTGATTGAGAACAATCAACAGTTCTGTATGGCTTCATTACAGTTTTTGATAAAAATTGAATTAAGTGGTACCATTGGATATCTGACAGCCAATTTTAAATCTAGCAGCCTCGTTAAACAATGTAAAGTTGTTATTTATTATTATTATTATTTTAGCCCTGTCCTGGACCAAGGAATCTAATATCAACAAAGATGTCAGTTGATTAGATGATTCTTCTGATACCCTTTTTTATTTCTGAATCTAACAAAGATAAAACTTATTTATGCATGTTATAAAAATCAACACAAAACTTATAGTTGGTTAAAATTTTACTACAGAAATAATAAAATACAATTTTAAAAATGTAAAACACATTTTTATGTATTATTTCAAAAGCTTACCTGTTTACTGTTAAGAACATTTGTTTTGTCAATTGCAAATACGAAATGGATGATGTATTTGCCCACTTTTTCTGGAACTGTTTTATTCCTAAATTATAAACACTAATGTTAGTATTTCTTTAAAATTTACAATACTTAAATTCTCAATATTTTTTGCTATTAAAGTAAAATATTGTTACTCTTTGAAACAAATGAACCAAAATCAATTTTTTGAAGTTAACTTGTTTTTATTATATATCTTATTCAGTCTGAAAATAAGAAACACTCAGACTGATTAGAAATAAATAAATGGAATCCTCACATTTCATGTCTGCAATACTTGCTATACCACATTCCTGAAATTGTCAGTTCTCAGCCCTTAAACTTTCTATTATGTCATTCATGACATCAATATGCTTTAATTAACCTAATTAGTCTCAAATAAAATTATATTTTTGCATGTATATTCTCAATTTTGAAACACTATTCTAGACACAGGCATTTAACAGACAACATATCAATACCTAGGTAGAAAAAAATCATACCTGCAATATGAATTTCAATCTTAATAAAAAGAAATTATTGCTATCAAACCAAACTATATTTAAAAACAAAGTTGATTATTTTGCCCCTTATAGTTTTTTCTAAGCATCATTATATTAGAATTATATAATACAACATAATATGTTAACCTGACGCAAAAAAAGCCATCATCCTTGTCATTGTTTGCTTTGGTACATTGAAATGTTGCAAACTAAAAAAAAAAGAAAAAAGATAGGGTTTTAGAGAAAGCCACATTATATATGTAAGCATTTAAAACTAATTTTATTAAATTCAGTTACTTTGAATCCCTGAAAATCTAAATAAAATGATTGACATTGTTTTAACTAAGAATCTAAAAAAGAGTATATATAGTAAAAATGAAGCTCATTGTTGTTTTAATTTTTAGCCAAAAACAAATCAATCGACTATCTTAAAAGATCAAAGTTCAATGTTAATTATGTTGATATTTAGGTTAAATAAAATGTAAAATAAAATTCATACAGAACAAATTCATATAACTATTAAAATTAATGGGGATATAGCAATAGGAGAGGATAAACCATAGATGCTAGTCAAACTTCTCTGTTGAATAAATTCGATAATTGGATTCCCCTACTGAAAAGTATTATCTTTCAAACTCAAAAGCGCTTATAAAATTATCTCATGATCCAAGTAGATAATAGTGATGTGATTCTTCATGTAATCTCATCTCTAACCTCTTTGGACTTTAAGGATACTGAAACCAATGCATCGGAACCTTATCTATTACTGAACAAGGCAATAATGTGAAACATCTGATATGATGGAAAAATAACATAGTTATCCATAAATTGATGGATGAGGTTAAACTGAACTAAATTTGCATGCATACGTAAAGTATCTGTCTATCTATCTGTTGCACATATTGTTTCCTGTTACTTACATTTTCTGATAAAGTATCATCACTATTTTTTCCCCTGATTTTCATACAAATCCTTCGTGGATTTATATTTTTAATATTGTTGCCGTCTTCAGAAATAACACTAACCATGAAATCTGCATCAGGGAAAGAAATGTTTTTCGCACATGTTGCTAAACTTAATTTCCAAATTAAAACTCTGAAGTAAAATATTAGTAGTCAGAAATACATGTCAAAGAATGTAAGAAACTAATAAGAATACTATAATGATGTATATTCCATAAAATTGCATTACCATATTCCCAGACATTTAATAACATCACATCATAGCCAAAGCATCCAGTGCCATAATCCAGAATACCAATAGCACTTAGACTTATATACGGCTTCAAAATAGCCCTCTCTAAGCGGTTTACCGAGTCATTAGTGCCAAAGCATCCAGTGATTTAAAGCATCCAATGCCATGGCCCAGGATGATAGGACAGAGAAAGGAAAATGCAATCAGGCTTCAAGACTGATGTCAGCACTTTGACCTAAGCCAAACCATGAAAGTGACTCCCCATTTTGACTGGAACTATATTTTACTGATAAAGGCTATAGCACAGGTGTCAAACTCGACCGCGCCACATGATGTATTGTGACTTTTTTGCCTTTGTGGAGCCAGGCTGGGCAGAGCCTGTGTGTGATATATCCGGCCCGCAGGCCACCGGTTTGACACCCCTGGGCTATAGAAATAACATTTGAAAGCCCATTTGCATCTTCTCTTCCTTCCCTCTTATACTCCTGAGAGTCAGACAAGAGCCAGTCTGAGTTTCTTTCTTAAGTCTACTTTGATTTCTTGGGTTTAAAGCATACTGCTGTATAGGTTTTTGTAATTGTTGCTGAACAATTTCTCCAAAATTACCTCTGTGGTTCTCTACAAGGGATATGTTCATAAATCTTGGGCTTTGTTAGTAGCTAGTCATAAACTGGGATACCAGTTGGATGCATGAATTCATTTGGATTAGAGATTAAGAGCACTAAGAAATGACTACAGAAGCAAATCAAAACAATTGAATTGCTGAACAATTGTCTCAGAATATTAAAATATTCTGAGATTAAAACTGAAAAGAATAATAGAAAGTTACTTCCAAAAGGTATTAATAGACTAGAATAATCTTAACTTTGGTAGGATTACCAAAGAAGAATGGAATATTAAGATATATTCCCAATGGGAGTGTAACGGGAGAGTAATTTGTATTCTGCCAATTCAGTAATGCAAGGTACAAATGGAGAAACAATATTCCTAATACCTACAGATAATTGCTTTTCAGAGTTTGGAGTCTTAGATTTGATATCGGATTATAAAATGTTCTTAGCACTACTTCAATGTAGGTCTTGAAAATTCTTATTTCTTTCCATAGGCCTACCCCTAATCTTTTTATCATACTCAATACACTTTGTCCCGTGGAGCAAAAAAAAAGGTTTTAAGCAGCCTAAATTCAGATCTATCCATATGATACTTCAATATAACAGCATTTAGCACCAAGACATCAGCAGACTGCTATGTTAAGTTATAGAGAAACAGCCATTTTATAACCTAAAATGACATAGACATGGAAAACTATCTTTTAAAGATGGCTGAAAATATTCTGTTGAAAAATAAGAAATAAAAGATAAGAAAAAGCATTCCAACTTTCTAATGGGTGATCATTAGAAAATAAAAAAATGTTAAAGCACTCACCAGGAAAAGTGTTTCCAGCAGTAAAGCTAACATTCTCATCATATGTAATATTTAAACATTCAGGTTTCTCCGAGTCAGGTAAAACAATTATCTTGATCACTGGACTGCTTAGTGCATTCTCGTTATAGGAGGCCTTGAACTGCAAAGTGTATTCTCCCCTGAAATACCATAATAATTAAGCATCAATATAGTTCTACTGAACGGTTCAAAGTTTTAAATAAAATATAGGAGTTCCAATGTACAGTAGTCTTTGATTTACAACCATTTTTTACAACTGGCATATCATCGCCATAGTCATGTGAACAATTTTTTGACACTTGGCAACTGGCATGTATTTACAACGGTAAACGGCACCTGAATGACCTCTGCTGGGAGAGGGATGAGGCTAACTCATCATCCTTTCTTTTCTTGGCTTCTTGGCAGCCTTTGGTACCATCAACCATGGTATCATTCTGGACTGGATTCAGGGATTAGGGATAGGTGGCACTGTATTGTGTTGATTCTCCTCTTTCTTCCCTGTGTCTGAAGCTCTTGGTCCTTGCTTTGCGAGATTCCACAGGGTTTGGTACTTTCCCCTCTCCTATTTAGCATCTACATAAAGCTGATGGGTGAGATCATTCATCACTATGGGGTAAGTGTCTTCAGTACACTGATGATATTCAACTTAACATCTTTGTTCATAATAAACTAAAGGATGCTGTTGATGTTGTCACTTGATGACTGGAAGCTGTGAGGGTTTGGATGGGAAGAACAGGTTTCAGCTTAACTCTAGTTACACTGAGTGGCTTTAGGTTTTGGGGACTTCTGGTTCTAGGGATTTATCATCTCTTGTTCTTAATGAGGTGGCACTGCCCCAGACATTGTGTGCATTCTGGACATCCTCCTGAATTCCAGACTCCTGTTCAAAGAGGGCCTTTATGCAGTTATACCCTGCCAGTTATACCCTTTCTTGGACCAGGACACATTGCTCTCAGTCACTCACTCCCTGATTACCTACCAAATATTACTGTCATGTGCGCTACATAGGATTGCCTTTAAAGTGTGTTTCTAGGTGCAATTCAAGGTGCTGAAAATGTCCTATAAATACCTACATGGCAAAGGACCAGGGTATCTGAGGGATTATACCTCCACTGTTATATCTACCTGTTCCACTGAATCTGAAGGAGAGGCATGTTACAGGTCCTGTCTACTAAAGAATTTCATCTGACAGGACTCGGGAAGAGATCCCTTTCTACCTTGCTACCCATCCTTTGAAATGTCATTCCCTAGAACTTAGGTTGGCCCCTACTCTATTGGCCCTTTTGAAAGCCCTAAAGGCATGGATATGCAACAATGTTTGAGAGTCTGGTGGTAGCGGTCAGCCTGTTTAATATACTGAATTGGATGTATTGATATTTACCCTACTGATTTTTTGTACTGAATTTTCATAGACCTTACAGCAGCATTTGATATGGTAAACAGAGAAGTACTATCGAGTAAATTGACATCTCTTAAAATAGAACCTAGACTCCTGGCTTTGATTAAAGCCCTTTACACAAGTACCTGTTTGAGGGTGCGGTATGGGGCTCTGACTAACAGGATTCACACAAATAAAGGGATAAGGCAAGGGTGTATCCTAGCCCCATTGTTATTTAGTTTATATATCAATGACTTGCCAGGGTTAATGAAGGATCCCATGGTACATATGCCGATGATCCTAAACACTTACTGTAACAGCTTGCTTTATGCTGATGATATGATTTTATTACCATATTCACAAGTAGGATTACGTAGGCTATTAAGAAGATTCAGCTTTTACTGTCAGGATAACTCCCTAATCATTAGTAAAACTAAATCAAAAATAATGGTGTTTGGAAGACACCATCAGAGACATAAGTGGCAATTAGATGGTGAACCAATTGAACAGGTTAACACCTTTGTATATCTGGGCGTAACTTTTTCCAAGACTGGATCTTGGGCTTGCCATCATCAACGAAGTACATTTAGAGCAAAAGCTCGTCTGAATCTACTGCTTAAACTGAAGAACCATAGTTACCCAGGGTTCCTAGCCCCATTAATTAAGGTATATAAAGCTAAGATTACCACTATGCTCTTGTATGGAGAACTTTGGGGTCTTTACTCAACCACAGTCTTAGAACAAACACAGTCCCAGCATTTGAGATGTATTTTGGGTGTAGATCCAAGAACATCTGCTGCAGCAGTTAGAGCTGAATTGGGAATTCATACAATTCATGCTCTATCCAAAATTACAGCTTATAACTACTGGTGCAAAGTCAATGAAATGGAGACTGATAGACTCCCCAAGTTATGTCTACTAGAGCAAATAAAATTACAATTGCAAATCTCCTGGATCACCAAACTAACAAATTTTGTAAGAAGCTGTGGTCTTCCTGTCTCTTGTGTAACAGGAGAACAATTCAAAAAAAGAGCTGCCCAAAGAATTAAGGATATAGAAGCACAAAATGATATAGCGATCCTTAGTAAGGTGGGTAACTTGAAATGGCTGAGTAAATACAAACATACTTTTCAAGTAGACAGCTATTTGAAGTTACAACTGCCAAAACATCTTAGGGAGATATTTACGCGAGCGAGATTCGAACAGCTTGACACAATGGTCAGATATGGGAGATTCCATTCTATACCTTACAATGAGCGTCTCTGCATTTGCGGAGTGGCAGAGGTAGAAGACCTGGCTCACATACTATTTGATTGTTGCCTGTACAAGAGGGTGAGAGACAGGTACCTTGGTCTATATACCAAACGAATGACTCATTGGGATCCCCATATCAAAACAACTTACCTTATGTGCAGCCAGAACTTGAAAATAACATTTAACGCAGCACAGTACTTAAACAAAATGGTTCGGTTGAGATCTGCATATGTGGGACTGATTGGGGTAGATTGCAAGGGTGAGTCCAAGATATAATTTTATCATACTTTATCTATATTTTAAATTACTGTACTCTATTTTAATTTCATTTTAGACTGTATTTTATTCCAATTTCATTTTTAAGTCGTTGTTGTTGTTGTTAGTTGCGAAGTCGTATCCGACCCATCGCGACCCCACGGACAACGTTCCTCCAGGCCTTCCTGTCCTCTACCATGTTCTGGAGTCCATTTAAGCTCACGCCTACTGCTTCAGTGACTCCATCCAGCCACCTCATTCTCTGTCGTCCCCTTCTTCTACTGCCCTCAATCTTTCCCAGCATTAGGCTCTTCTCCAGTGAGTCCTTCCTTCTCATTAGGTGGCCAAAGTACTTGAGTTTCAACTTCAGTATCTGGCCTTCTAAGGAGCAGTCAGGGTTGATCTCCTCTAGGACTGACCGGTTTGATCGCCTTGCAGTCCAAGGGACTCGCAGGAGTCTTCTCCAGCACCATAGTTCAAAGGCCTCAATTCTTTTGCGTTCAGCCTTTCTTATGGTCCAACTTTCACAGCCATACATTGCAACTGGGAAAACCATGGCCTTGACTATAAGTACTTTTGTTGGCAGGGTGATGTCTCTGCTTTTTAGTATGCTGTCTAAATTTGTCATAGCTTTCCTCCCCAGGAGCAAGCGTCTTTTAATTTCTTGGCTGCAGTCCCCATCTGTGGTGATCTTAGAGCCCAGGAAGATAAAATCTGTCACTACCTCCATTTCTTCCCCATCTATTTGCCAGGAATTGAGAGGGCCGGATGCCATGATCTTGGTTTTCTTAATGTTGAGTTTCAAGCCAACTTTTGCACTCTCCTTCTTCACCCGCATCAAGAGGCTCTTTAGTTCCTCTTCACTTTCTGCCATTAGAGTGATATCATCTGCATATCTTAGGTTGTTGATATTTCTCCCGGCAATCTTAATTCCAACTTTTGATTCATCTAGCCCTGCCTTTCTCATGATGTGCTCTGCATATAAGTTAAATAGGCAGGGCGACAGAATACAGCCTTGCCGGACTCCTTTCCCAATTTTGAACCAATCAGTGGTTCCGTGTCCAGTTCTCACTGTTGCTTCTTGACCCGCATATAGGTTTCTCAAGAGACAAATAAGATGGTCTGGTACTCCCATCTCTTTAAGAACTTGCCACAATTTGTTGTGATCCACACAATCAAAGGCTTTAGGATAGTCAATGAAACAGAAGTAGATGTTTTTCTGGGACTCCCTAGCTTTCTCCATGATCCAGCGTATGTTGGCAATTTGATCTCTAGTTCCTCTGCCTCTTTGAAATCCTGCCTGTACTTCTGGAAGTTCTCGATCCACATACTGCTGGAGTCTAGCTTGTAGTATTTTAAGCATAACTTTACTTGCATGTGAAATGAGTGCAATGGTGCGATAGTTTGAACATTCTTTGGCATTGCCTTTCTTTGGAATTGGAATGTAAACTGATCTTTTCCAATATTGTGGCCACTGTTGAGTTTTCCAATTTGCTGGCAAATTGAGTGTAGCACTTTTACTGCATCGTCTTTTAAGATTTTTGAATAGCTCAGCTGGAATACTATCACCTCCACTAGCTTTGTTGTTGCTCAGCTTTCCTAAGGCCCATTTCACTTCACATTCTAGGATGTCTGGCTCGAGGTCAGTGACCACCCCATCGTGGTTATCAGGGATGCTAAGCTCGTTCTTGTATAGTTCTTCTGTGTAATTTTGCCACCTCTTCTTAATCTCTTCTGCCTCTGTTAGGTCCCTGCCATTTTGGTCCTTTATCATGCTCATCTTTGCATGAAACGTTCCCTTCATATCTCCAATTTTCTTGAAGAGATCTCTGGTTCTCCCTATTCTATTGTTCTCTTTTATTTCTTTGCACTGTTCATTTAAGAAGGCATTCTTATCTCTTCTAGCTATTCTCTGGAATTCTGCATTCAATTGGGTGTATCTTTTTCTTTCTCCCTTGCCTTTCGCTTCCCTTCTTTCCTCAGCTATTTGCAAAGCTTCCTCAGACAGCCATTTTGCTTTCTTGCATTTCTTTTTCTTTGGGATGGTTTTAGTTGCTACCTCTTGTACAATGTTGCGAACCTCCGCCCATAGTTCTTCAGGCACTCTGTCTATCAGATCTAATTCCTTAAATCTATTTGTCATCTCTACTGTATATTCATCAGGGATATGATTTAGTTCATACTTGAGTGGCCTAGTGTTTTTCCCTACTTTCTTCAATTTAAGCCTAAATTTTGCAACGAGAAGCTCATGATCTGAGCCACAGTCAGCTCCTGGTCTTGTTTTTACTGACTGTATAGAGCTTCTCCATCTTTGGCTGCAGAGCACATAGTCAATCTGATTTCTGTGTTGACCGTCTGGTGATGTCCATGTGTAGAGACGTCTCTTGGGTTGTTGGAAAAAAGTGTTTGCTATGACCATCGTATTCTCTTGACAAAATTCTATCAGCCTGTGCCCTGCTTCATTTTGTACTCCAAGGCCAAACTTGCCTGTTATTCCGTTTATCTTTTGGCTTCCTACTTTAGCATTCCAATCCCCCATGATGATAAGGACATCATTTTTTGGTGTTGATTCTATAAGGTGCTGTAGGGCTTCATAGAACAGGTCAATTTCATCCTCTTCAGCACCAGTGGTTGGGGCATAGACTTGGATCACTGTGATATTGAATGGCTTGCCTTGGATTCGCACTGAGATCATTCTGTCATTTTGGGGATTGTATCCCAGTATTGCTTTTCCTACTCTTTTATTGACTATGAAGGCTACTCCATTTCTTCTGAGGGATTCTTGCCCGCAGTAGTATACCTGATGGTCCTCTGAATTAAATTCACCCATTCCTGTCCATTTTAGTTCGCTGATTCCTAAGATGTCGATATTCAGTCTTGTCATCTCTTGTTTGACCACGTCCAGTTTGCCTTGATTCATGGATCTTACATTCCAGGTTCCTATGGAGAAAAAATCTTTACAGCTTCGGACTTTCCTTTCACCACCAGATCCACAGCTGAGCGTCCTTTCGGCTTTGGCCCAGTCGCTTCACTCTTTCTGGCGCTACTAGTACTAGCCCTCTGCTCTTCCCCAGTAGCATATTGGACACCTTCCGACCTGAGGGGCTCATCTTCCAGCATCATATTTTTGCCTTTTAGTACTGTCCATGGGGTTTTCATGGCAAAGATACTGGAGTGGGTTGCCATTTCCTTCTCCAGTGGATCACATTTTGTCAGAACTCTCTGCTATGACCTGTCCGTCTTGGGTGGCCCTGCACGGCATAGCTCATAACTTCATTGAGTTACGCAAGCCCCTTCGCCACGACAAGGCAGTAATCCATGAAGGAGTTTTAAGTCGTATTCTACTCTAATTCCATTTTAAACTGTATTTTCTTTATCAAATTTCATTCTAAATTGCTTTTATCAAACTTTAGTCATAATTTGTTGCTGGAACTTTGCACTTTGATATTACCCAAGGGCTAATCAATAAAGATTTATTATTATTGTACTGAATTGAGTTTGTAATAATGATTTTAGTATGATTGTTTGTCTAGTTTTATTATTCTTGCTATTAATGTAAATATTGTGAGCTGTATTATATATGTGGTTTTCAAATGATCAAAAAGTTCAACCAGGGCTTCACATCTGACATTTTGCAACATCTGCTTTTTAAAGAAAATTTGTAAGGTTTTTAGCCATGTGATTTTGTTTCTTTGAATCTTTTTTTTCTTGTGTGTTTCATTGTTGGTATTGTTCCTGCTTACCCTTAATGCGAATCCCGGGCATATCTGTTCAATAACACAGTCCTCGATCTCTGGGAGAAATATAAACCAACTGTTTATTGTTAAAAAAGTTTAAAACAATAAAAACAACTATTTACAATATTAAAACAACTTAGCTTTCGCTGGTCCACTGCCAGCGTCTTCAGAGTGAAGTTTCAGGGGTGGAGATTTCTTTTATAGACCTTGCTAGCCTAATTGCTTACTCATTGACTGTGTGATAGGGCCATCCGTCCTGGCTGACTGCAATTGCCTTAATTGTCCCGCCTCCTCATTTTTGCACTCCAGTTCTATAACCTTTCTCCCTCCCATCCTTGTCAATCCCTCCTTCCTGGCGCTGTTGCCATTGGTATGCTTTCTAGCCGCTCCCCCGTGCTCGTTCTGGGCCGCACGTCCAGATCCGGTGTCCTAGATGCCTTTCCATTGCTGCTCCCCTCCTTTCCATCCCGTTTGTCTGCCCGTTGTTCTTGTCTTCCACTATCTATCCCTATTAGTCCTATTTCCTCCGGTTTCCTTCCATGCTTGGATGTGCGTATCCCGTCCCTCTGCCCCGTCTGCCTACGATCAGCTGGGCTGTCTGCCGGCTCGCTCCTGAATTCACTCCCTCTCATCCTTGCAGATCCTGTCCTTCCTAATGCTGTTACCGTTGGTGCATTTGCCAATTGCCTTCCCGTGCCCCCCCTCCTTCTTATCCCGTTGATCCACCCGCTATACTTGCCTTCCACTATCTATCCTTCTGGGCCCTATTTCTTCCAATCTTTCTACGTGCCTGGATGTGCGCACGCACAGCCGCATCCTGTCCTTCTGCCTCATCTGCCTACGCTCAACTGAGCCACCTGCTGCCTCGCCCTCAGTTCCACTCTCTCCCCTCCTTACCGATCTTATCCTTCCTGGTGTCATTGCCCTTGATGCGTCCTCCACCCCTACCCCCATACGCATTTTGGGTCGTACGGCTAGGTCCGGCATCCTCAATGCCTTCTCATTCCCGCCCCCCTCCTGTTGGTATTGGTCCACCCGTTTGTCTAGCTTTCCACCATCTGTCCCTACTGGCCCTATTTCTTCTAGTTTCCCTTTGTGCAAGGATGTGCACCCGCCCAGCCGCGTCCTATTCCTCCACCTCATCTGCCTATGGTCAGCCGGGCTGTCTGCTGACTCACTCCCAGATTCACTCCCTCTCATCCTTATCAACCCTATCCTTCCTAACGTCACTGCCATATGGATATGAAGGAGGAGGGATAAGAAGGAGGGTGGGCACGGGAAGGCAGTTGGCAAACGCACCAACGGTAACAGCATTAGGAAGGACAGGATCTGCAAGGATGAGAGGGAGTGAATTCAGGAGCGAGCCGGCAGACAGCCCAGCTGATCGTAGGCAGACGGGGCAGAGGGACGGGATATGGCTATGCACACGCACATCTAAGCGTGGAAGGAAACCGGAGGAAATAGGACTAATAGGGATAGATAGTGGAAGACAAGAACAACGGGCAGACAAACGGGATGGAAAAGAGGGGAGCAGCAATCGAAAGGCATCTAGGACACCGGATCTGGACGTGTGGCCCAGAACGAGCACGGGGGAACGGCTAGAAAGCATACCAACGGCAACAGCGCCAGGAAGGAGGGGGTTGACAAGGATGGAAGGGAGAAAGGTTGTAGAACTGGAGTGCAAAAAAGAGGAGGCAGGACAATTAAGGCAATTACGGTCAGCCAGGACGGATGGCCCTATCACACAGTCAATGAGTACGCAATTAGGCTAGCAAGGTCTATAAAAGAAATCTCCACCCCCGAAACTTCACTCTGAAGACACTGGCAGTGGACCAGCGAAAGCTAAGTTGTTTTAATATTGTAAATAGTTGTTTTTATTGTTTTAAACTTTTTTAACAATAAACAGCTGGTTTATATTTCTCCCGGAGATCGAATATATTCTGATTAATAGGAAGAATTTCAGGCACTTACTTAGGAGCATGAACAGTAAGACTTCCAAAGCTTGCTCTACCAGTTGTATCTGTTTCATGCAGCATATCTGGAGGAATAATCTGGAAAAAATATTTTATTTTTATGAGAAAATATTGCTAAAGCTTACTAAATAACATTTTTTTCATATATATTCTTGACTTCTCAGTAAAATGCAATATTCTCGAGATGACTTATTGTGAACATGTTCTATTGTTTTTTCCCTCTATTTGTATTTTTGTATCAGTTTTATATATTTGATATGCTCAATTGACTTAATCAATAAAGTTTTATCTATTGAGTCAAATAATTCTGCAGAAAGAAATAAGAGGTCATGGGAAATAAACTTTTAGGAGAATATATGGGCAATCAAACTCTATGGTTGCAGATGGAATGGGATAACTTGCCATGGCCATCTTGCCTTGGCCATCTTGTCCTGGCCGACTCACCCCGGTCAACTTGCTACGGGACAACGTGATGCGAGCAACCCGCTTCATTGAAGAAATGGTGGAACAGAATAATTAAAGAAAGGATGTTAAAGGAGGGACAAAACAAAATGTGAATGTCAAAAATTAAAATAATGTTGAAGAAACAGTGGCGGATAACAGTACAGTTATCTTGTGTTGATTTATCTTGTAGCAAGTTGTGGCAAGTTGTCTGGGGTGAGCCGGCTGCAACAAGCTGGCCGCGGGGAGTCATCCTAGGCCCGGTTCCAGAAGTTCCCTATTTCTGCAGAACCACAGTTTGTTGGTTCCAGCCTTTCTGTCATTAGAAGAGAGTGGAAGGACAACTAGCAACAGTATGTAAACTGAGGCTGTCAATTTCCTCCCTCTTCATTAAACTAAAGAACCTGCTGACTACAGTATAGATTGCGACAACACTATCTGGCACATATATTAATAAGAATAGTAATCAAAGTATAAATTAACAATCTTCAAATGGCTATGTATCTATCCAAAGTATTCTGAATATGTTGTAAATATTTTGTATAATAATGCAGGATCCCAAAATATTTAAAGCAAGTAAGAATTATTTTTAAGATAATTGAGTTTAAAGTTATAGAGTGCTCCCAAATGGAATGTAAATTCACTAAATGAATAAGGAAGTTGTAATGGGAAGACCAAGTTTCACTTACTTTTATATTACTATGTTTTAAAAGTGTGATTTTGATATTAGATTTGGCAGATGGATTATTCCACTGATCACAGAGCTGGATTATAATAGCCTTTGGTAATTCTTTGCCATTAATTACAGATATAGGCTAGAAAAAAACAAAGATTATTATTTAGAATTATGTAGAATACATAGCATGATATACTATTTCATTAATTACTTGTAAATATAAATTCAAATTACATGTTTTGTTTCAGTGTTCACTTTTATCTGTCAAACTTTCAAGCATAATTAATAAACTCCTCACCTCTCAAGTTTTATAGATTCGCAAAACCAATTGTTAGCGTAGCATCATTTGGTTAGTATTATATCATATGGCATTGACTTACCTTTTCTGGTTCTATCCAATCCTGAAGAACTAATTTAGCTGGAGGGCCAGCAATCAATTTTAACTTCATGTAATCGGAGAAATCACGCCAAGCAACATGCAGTTCTTTAACTTCTGGTCGGCCTGGTTCAAACTTAATTCCTTTGACAGAAATAGTTTGTGTATTTTGCTATAAAAATATGTAATAAGAAATAAAGGAAACTTAACAGGATTTTATTGGGGGAAGTTAGCTGATTGTAAAAGCATAGCAAGAATATACATATTGCATATTTCAGGCAACTGACTGAAAATCTAATGCTAAATTTGGCCCCGGAATTTATGTATGTTGACAAAAGTTATAATCTGTTTCACAGATATTTGGATCAATGTCTAGTGACAAATATATCATTCTACATACAGTGATGCTTAGGAGTTTGTGAATCCTTTTTAATATTCAGTATTTCTACATAAATGTGACCTAAAATGTGATTGGTTTTCTACAAAGTCCTAAAAGTAGATAAAGAGAACCCAATTAACACAATTGTTTAGGGAATAATAAAATAGTTTTCCTAGGACTGAAAAGGCATTCTAGCCATCTCTTAATATTCATGTAGCTGTAATAGACTTACAACCACAAATAGGACTAAAACCTCTGTTGTTCAGAGATGTGGTCATTATGTGAGTCATCACATGATCAAGTGAGTTGTCACACCCATTTGATGAACTTTATAGCTATTGTCTTTCAGTGAATCATAGTTGTTGTGTGAATCCAGTTTTTTCCTCATTGACTATGCTTGTTGGAAGCTGGATGGGACAGTTACAAATGGTGATCACATGTTCCTGGAATACTGTAACTGTCATAAATGCATGCCGGCTGCATTTATGATCACATCACTGCAGGGTGCTGTGAGTGTAAGGAACAGTTGCAAAATACTTTTTTTAGTACTGTCATAACTTAGAATGGCTGCTAAATGAATGATTGTAGGTCAAGAACTACTTGTAAGCTGCTTTAGCGATATAATCTCCTCTCCCTACTTCTTTAAAACAAAAAAATATTTTAATGGATATAAATGCTATATAATGTGGGGCATTAAAATATACCTGCCAAAAAGTTTTCAAATATGATTTATCCAGACCATTCCCAGAAATCTTCAAGTCAGCCATACAAGATGATGTCAGGGACTGAATCTGATTTCCATGCTGATCTGTAATCATTATCTCTTTTATATAAAAAAAGTACAAGTTATGAATATACTGTAGAACACATTAGAGTTACAAAACAGATTAAAATATTACCATATTTATAATATGTTATTGCAAAGTACATTCTACATAAAGCTTAAGTCCTCCTTGATGCTAAATACAACAGTAGTTTGATTTCATGCTTATTCAAGATCTGAAATGGGCTTAATGCTTCAGTCTATGCAAACAAAATTACAATGTAATATTCTATCTCATAGTCTAAACGTAACAGAAGTCTAGAATCTTACCCATCATGCCATTAATGCAAACCTAACAGCATTGAATCAAATCAGAATGTGGGCCAAATGTAAATGTAGATTTACTTTGCACAACAGGGACATATTCAAACTCAAATCTCTTCTGAGAGCTGACTAAGTAAATAAAAGTAACAGGGCTGCAGCTGGTGAATATATAAAGCTGCTGAAGATTGCCATGGTACTATCATGGTGTCAATTAAAAGTGTTAAGAGTTACACATACATACCAATTTCATCTTGCAGCTTTTCACCCATTTTTATTATATTTGATCCTTTAATTTTGCATTTGATAAGTTTTGGCTCATCAGCAAGCGGTCTAGTGAAATTAACAGTGAGAGGTTAATATACTTATTTTAAGGAAGTAGTGATAAATTTCATATTATTCATACTTTGTACAATTATCTTTACTGGGATTTGGGCAAGGACATTTGCAGAAAGGGAGGGGGGGAGGGGGGGAATGACAGAACATGTGTTGTGATGTTGTAATGCAAACTCCACCCCTTGTATACTTTGCATGTGACACTCTGCTGCAAATACAAAAGAACAGACCATGCATTCTGTTGTCATGATACATGTTTTGTTATTTTGGCATTGTTGTGGCTACATGGAAGTTTTGAGCTTCTTCATCCCGAATAACTGCAAACATTACGATGGAGTAAATTACATATAAATGTGGGGCTAATCCATAATCCTGCGCTTTCTGTCAAAGTGTCTCTTTTCCTCCTCCTGAAGTGATCTTGTGGCTTGAAACCCAAAAAGATTCTGTGCTTTAAAAGTAGAATACTTTCTACTTATCAGGCACAATCTTCCAGGCTACACTGATCGTCCCCCTGAACACTGATCTTTTCCAGAGAAGACTGCAAACAACAATCACATGATTGTGGAGGCAGTTGGCAACTGGTTGTAAATGTGAGCAGGCTGCCAAGCACCCCAAATGTGGTGATGTGGGCAGGTGTGACATTTATATATGTTAATATATAGAATGTTTTCTTAATATTCATACTATATGTCTGTATAAACAAAAGGCATAGATGGCAATAACAGTATTTTGTCCAGCAGGAAAAGCAAGAGTTTCATTACTGAAACATGATTGAAGAAAAAGTACAAACCTGACCACAAATGAAGTTGACAAAGACACATGCTCATCATTGAATGTAAGTAGACAACCGCTTTCATCTTTTACAGATGTTGGAACTTTCACATTAGGTAGCAATCCTTTGATCAGTTGTTTGCTATTAAACTTTGGACTCCAGCTTATCTAAGATAAAAAATGCTTTTAATACTAGAAAAGTAACATTTTTCCCATTCTTATGGGTTTTTTTTTTACCGGAAATCCATGAACACCTGACTGTTAATGACTGAACTAAAACTGCTTCAATTTAATATAAGCAAATATATTTTATTGGGGCTATTTCTGAATATCTTAAAACTATGCACATTCAACTCTAAATATGTGTAATGTTCCCAATCTAATGCTTTCATGGTAGGCCATAAAAACTGTTTGAAATAATTAACGAAAAGTATTTTTCAAAAAAGGTGAACCACTTCATAGTCCATGTGTTTCTTTACTATATCAATTAAAGTCGTCTGCTCATAAAGTGTGCAAAAAAAATCATGTATACAAAATACAACCCCAAGTACAATGTATTGCAGTAATCCAAGTGAAAGATGACAAAAGGCATGAATGACTGTGAATGGCTACCACATGTTCTTCATGTAGGAACTGAGAGTTTAGGGAAGTTTCAGGTTAGGGGTGCATGAGGAAGGTGTAAGGATGTGAGTAGGTACATGAGGGCTCAAGGGAGGCACGGCGAGGATCAGGGAAGGTGTGTAGGAGTGTGTAATGGCTAGAGTGGAACTGGTCTACCTGATCTCCAGTGGCCAATGGAGGAAGCAGTCTACCTGGCTTCTGGAAGCTAGGAAGGACTGATCTACCAAATATCTGGGTAGTGATGCAGCAACATGGCAGTGCTGAAGCAACCAAACTTTTGCCACATTTTAATCCCACAGGAGTCATGGATTCTGGATTTTGAATGGATTCTGTAAGTTAGCCCATTTGAGGAACCTTCATCCAAAAGTTGTTGACCTATGATGCACTGCTTCCCCCAGTTAAAGTTTAGTGGGTGGTATCAAGATCAGAAATGCAAATATGCTTCAGATCTGGAATTGATATCCTCTCAGTACCTGCTGATTGTGCCTTAAAGCTGCTGAAGCTTTTAGAGGCTTACACAGATACCACAGAGACTCATAGAATTATGCACCCAAGGTCAAAAGGAGGGGGGGGGAATGCAACCTTATAAGGAGATGGGGGAGGGGGGAATAGGCATCAGTTTTCCCTACTCATCCCATAAAGTAACGTTGAAAACCTGCTAAGTTCTTGTTTCTGCTGAACTGCAGTAAATTGAAAAAAGGTTTGTTTTTGGACTTCAAAAAAGCATGTCCTTTTAAGCATATCGACTAGCTCTTCATATTCCATAGTAACATTTAAGAATGAGCATTTCAGAAATTTGAACAAAAGTAGAGTTTTCTAAGTTCTACATGTGCGACAAAAAAGAGAACAAGCTGAGCTATTTTTTTTCTTTCCTCGAAGTTTCACAAATATTAATTCATTACAAAAGATATAGTCAGCCTAAGTAATTGTTCAACAGTCTATTTTGCTTAGAAAATTTAGAGCTGTTAATTAAACAAATTAATAAGAACATCTCTAGACACATTTCCATTATTACATTCACATGAGACGTCCACACTTACTTTAAATTTTTCAGCTAGAGCTGGAGTTATTATGATTTCTCTTTCTCCCTCATCATACATATGGAAAGTAAGATTTTTTAGCACATCACCTGCAACGCGGTTAATTTCTTCCTGGTTTTTAATCTGAATAACTTTTTTTTCTTCAGAGCAATAAACCTGCAGTCTTGCAGCATAGCTACTAGGAAGCAGTTTAATAATTTTGGATACTGGTGGCACATTTGTACAAGTCTAGCAATAAAAACAAAAAGAAATACCACAAGGAAAAACAAATTGACTTTTCAAAGCTGTATAACAATATTTTACCTCATTAAACCTAATTAATAATAGTTATTACACTAGGAATATTTACAATGTATTTATTAAAATAAAATATAATTAAAATAAAATCTATATAATGTATCAAAATACAACTAAGAAACCACTACTTTTGGTTTTTCTTTCAATATGCTGTTGCTAACAGCATCAGTTACAATTGCTATGGTTATATGCTTTTCTTCCAAAAGAAAAAATAATAAATTTTATTTTTAAAAATAAAGATTAAGTTTTTTATATAATATTTTTATTGAAATTTAAAATTACAAAGATAAACACTAATACAATATATAAACAAGAAAAAATATAGAAAGTACAAAAGCACATACCCACACACGTGATATAAAAAGAATTAACTTCCTCTTTCATCCAAACAAGTATAAACATTTTTAAAAGCTTAATATCTATTTCAATCAAAACTCTCTTCATTTCCTAACTCTTTTATCTATTGGCAAATAATAAAAATCTTTCAATCTTAATCAGCAAAAGTCCATGTCTAATATATATAAACAAATCTTTAAAACCTCATCATTCAAACATAATTAAGCAAAATTCCATTGATTACTAGAAACAACAAATTGAAAATATTAATATTTAATCCCTTCAATTGATGTTCCACAAATTAATTTATCATCTTCTCTTCATCTCTACTCAATTATCATATCATAGCTTATTATTTCTTCTAAAAATACAACAAAACCTTCTTCTTCCTATATCTTCTCCATAAAAACAATTTTAATATCTCAATATTAAGTCCTGGTCAAGAAAAACCATTTAAAAAAGAGGGGAAACATATACTGCAGCTTAATCTTGATCAAATAGGCCCACTTTGTAAATCTTAAGTTTTAGAGATCTGGATTATTCCTTTTAGGTAATGTCCAAATTGTTGGCTTCTTCTCTTTTGCTTTTCTCAGGAATTCCTTCAAGATAAAACCTCTCTTTTGCAAATCAAAAGTAAGAAAGTTGTCCAAGTCACTTTTCTGAGTTAAAATATACTGTAGGTATCGAAGTTGTTCTTCTGGTTTACTATTTGGGTATGTCTTTTAACTATTGAATCCTCAGCCAGTTTCATTAGTTGGTCTTATATAACATCCTCACATCCATTCATTTTAAATTCATATCTAAAACAGTTTGATTTTCGGTTATATCCATTTCTATGTCTTCTTTTAAGACCATTTTTATTGTATCCGACAGTCTAAAGCAGGCATGTCAAACTGCCGGCCTGCGGGCGAAACCGCGCCCACCCCATTGCCGGCAATGGGGGAAAAGTCGCGATACGTCATGAGTTTGACATGCCTGGTCTAAAGAGTATGTTTTGGGTACATTGTTGCCAAGTATCCTTAAATTCCAGGGTCAAAATATTTTTCTCCATTCTATATTAGTGGGAATTCTCTTTTAACGATAATCTTTAATTATTTCTAATTGCATCCATAATCAGTCTTCAAGTTCTCCTCTTATGTTTTTCTCTCATCCAAATTTCCCAGGAAAGGATTTCTTACACTAAAACGTAGATCCTCATATAGTTTAATAGGATTTTATACAAACAGCAAGCAATATTCTAACTTTTCCAAAGTCTTATTTCCACTCAATCTGGCCTCTTATTCCAGTTAATTTTTCCCTAAAATCAACATTCTAATTGCCCTTTAACTGCTTAATTCGAAAATTTTAAAAAGTTTTTCTTTTAAACTTATATAAATTGTTCACTGCGGGTTGGAGAAATATCACCCAGTATAATAAAACTTATACTTCTGGAGGTTCTTAATGTCCAAAAAGTAATTTATAAGCTACTTCCAAATAAAAGCGATTTAGAAGAGTGGTGAACAAACACAGCATTCTTATAAAAGGCTCCAACCACAGCTTAGGCAAAGCTGTCTCTTCTGAACTCTTGGGAGCTCTTAAACCTGCTGGAAACTGCTAATTTACTGCCCTGCCAACAAGGAGCCTGTGGCTGATCCCAAGTTGTCTCTTTCTCCAGAGAGAAATTCAGGGAGCCAGTTCCTTTACCAGCTTTACTTTCTACTGCAATCATCTGCTTGGCTAAAAGTGAAGCCATCTTAGTCTGCCATACTCCCCGAAACTCTCAAAATTACATTTCTTGGTTTTAGCACTTCTTTTTGTTATGGTTGCAATGTTCATCCAATCTAATAAGAGATTTAGCTATAAAAATCTTGCCTTATTAAATTTACTGGTAAACTGAAATAATGTTCACGTGCAATTTACTAGCTGTTACTCCCTATTATAAAAGCCTTGACTGAGTTCAAGATTCAAGGATTTTTCTTTCAGCTGTTTTAGATGTTAACACAACTTGTTCTTTAATACGTCAGGGAGTAATCTAAGAAATTACATATATTTGTTCCCCATGATTTTCATGTCTGAATATCACCTATAATCTTAAAAGAAATTAAAAGTTATATCCACACCAAAGACTATTTTATGCTTTATCAGCTTTTTTTTTTTTTTTTAAACACCAAATGCCAAAAGCATTGACAGTAAACAGAGAAAAGAGTATGCAAGGGTTCTTGAGCTCTGGAGAGAAGAGGGAGATTATCTTTAACTTACTGGTATTTCAATTCTTGCTTTAAGTATTTGAACTTTCTTTATATTTTGAATGTGCAGAGCTGGTCCAGTTAATTCATTTTTGCCAGTATTGCTGCAATCTGCAGTATATACAGGAAGGCCTGGAACTCCTAAAAACTAATATAATCAAGAATAATTTCAATTAAGGTTATGGCCCATTCAAGTCACAAGATAGCATAAATGTTAGAACAAAATCTTAAGACAGACTACAAATATGAAGTAGCAATGGTTTATTCCTATAAAAAGGATGACATTCCTAATAAATACATATGCTGTGGGTTCTTAACATAAAACTCTAGCCAAAATGTCAACATCTACATTCTAGAGTTGAAATCACAGAATATTTCCATACTGTTATTTTCAGCAATATAAACAATTATATTTGAGAGCCATTGCCTACCGTGCACTGAACACATAGTTTTGGTTGGGCTGTTATGTTGCCTACTTCGTCCAATACTTCAATATGCAAAGATAAAGCTGTTTTATTCTCAAGTGTCAAGACATCAAAATCTGTTTTTACATTTAGCTGCCAAGGAAGGCCTGTTGGAGGTCAGAAACTGACATTTAACTTGTTGCTACAAGCATTAAAAGAGTTACCTTGAGGTAAGATGGGTGGCCAATAAATTTTATAAATAAAAAATAAAATGTCAAAAAACAAACTAACAAGGAAACTTTGAAAATATCAATTTTTAAAATTATAGTCAGGCCATAAACAATACAATATAACCTACAAACTATAGATATGCAAGCCAATGCAGTTAATCCTCTATTTTTATTTCTCCAGTAATAATTTTTATATGATAACCTAAAGTTAAAAAGACATTTTACATTTTCATTTTTATATATTTTAGTAAAGTTAATGTTTAAATTATATTTGGTGTTACTCTATTTTGCCAAAGCAAATTGGGGAGATGATTGTTTTCCATTGCCATATACTTCAAAGCCATGAGGAAACACTATAGAAACTTTTTTTTCTTTCATACTAACAAGTAAAACTGTAGGCTGTGAGTTCTTGTTATATCTCACACTAGAGTTAAGAGGAAGGACACCAGGTAAACACATCTTCTAAGCAATTAGCTTGTGGCAACAATAATTACAAAGTAGCCATACCAAGGCAGGAAGGTGAGTCCGGGGTCTACAAAAACCAGCAGTCTTCTGGGACAGGAGACATGAGATCTCCAACTTTTCAACCTAGAGGTTCAGCCCTGCTTCTAAAACTGGGAATTGCAGAGGATGTTCTACTACACTCTGCTGTCTTTTTCATGCTATCGAATAGAATGGGACTATTGAGAACATCCCATACACAGTGCTTTGGAGGAAACTACATGAAAATTCCTAGGCTGTAAACTGTGCTAAAAGGTTAACTGTCCCACCCACCCCCCCATTCTCCCCAAAAAAGATGGTAGCAATGGCAAAGCATTTACGGTTTGGACATGTCCATGTAGTCACCAGGAGTCGGCTTCACTGAAGGTACTTTTTTTTTAAATGTTTCTTACATCCAACAGTGAAAGAGCATGCTGAATGCTCATTGGTATTGGTTCACTTCAAATGGTCATATAAAATAACTGGAACATTTTAGGGACCATTTGAAAATAAAAAGACCTCTTTTAGTGAATGTTACCTATTCCATTTTTTTTTTAAAAAAAATGCTAATATGCTGTTTAAGCATTCCAGAATTCTATATGGTTCAACATTTTCTAGTCCCTTCTCTCACAGTAATCCTGAACAAAGATAAGGCTTCTCATTGCCCAGACATTGTCAAAGGCAATTATTTTCAAAAAGTAAAAAAGAATCTGAAGGTTTAAGTCCAAAATACATGTGTGTGAGATCTAGTAAGTGTTGACTCCTAGCTGTTGCCTGGACAAATCCCGGAGGTTTACTTGACAAAATTTAGGATTTTCTTTTTATCTCCTTCCTTGAGTTGAAAAAGAGTGACTGGCTTTGTGCCTACAGCAGAATTAGAACTCACAGTCCGTCCATCAGTTTCTGCCTGATACTTTTAATATCATACCAAACTGATTCTCCTCTAAAATCCTTACACTTATTTTTTTCCTGAAATATGACAAATCAGAACTCTCAATTTTTTCATATTCAATTTATTCTCTTGAAATTCAGTACAGCTTTTTGTACGATGTTCATGTTAATCGGCCAGGAAAACAAAACCACAAAAGTTGATCTATGCCAAACTGGATTCTAATTTATCTAAAATGTATTTCTCTATGTAAATCATTAATGTCATTTTCAACACATGCTTTCATATATTTCAAATATTTTACTTACCTGGGAGAAGTTTAATTTTCAAAACTTGAGATTCTTCCTTTAGACCAGGAAGAGTGATCTTTAGAATAAAATTCTATTGAAATGATAAGATATAATAGTAATAAAACATTTGCCTATCTCAGGTCCTCGGGAAACATATGAAATCTAGTATAAATATTTAACTGATTATGCAACCAATAACAATACAACTGTGTTTGACTATTTACTATTTATAGTGAATATTCTTAAAAAGCAATTACGTAAGCATATGTTTGCATCTTTACTTGCAGTACATATTATTGAATACCCGCAACTATTGAATTGAGATTTTTTAGCTCCTTCCAAACTCTGCTTCAAATTATATTCAGATTATCCCATCATTTGAAAGGCATGCCACTACTTTAGATTCATAATTTATCAAAATCAGTTGATATCAAAATCAGCTTTAAATGCTTTAGTAACAGAATAAAAGGTTTGTTGTGATAGCTGCAAATTCTATTTTAAAACTACCCATTAATTAGATAATAAAAAAATTCATTTTGTATTGAAAAATATTAGCTTACCTTGCCTTGGTAATTATTTACAAGGCCGTTAGCAATTATGCCTTTAATGACACAATTTGGTCTTCTTGTTATTTCTTCATACTGTAATGTTAAACCACTACAAAATAAAAATCAATGGAGATCAGTAACAGTTGCAATTTTAATTTTAGTTATCATTTATGAGATAAATGGTTATATTTCAGTAAGGATTTTTTCTCTCTAATTCCTCTGAGAGACTAATCATGCTCTACCAGATAGCACGTATGAGAGATATAGTCCTCACAATCTGTCTTGTGTTATAGGCAATGAAAGGTAAAAATGAGAAAAAAAGTGTCCTGGCTTTGTAGTAGTTGGAAGTTTTAACCCTTCAATTCCTCTTTTTGAGAAACAGACCAATCTCACAAGAAATAAACAAATAAAAGCTTTATTTTAAAAGAAGATACTATAAAAACATATTAAATTTTAAACACTCAAAATGTAAACATTCAGTGTTGAATGATTGAGCTGCAATTTGATAAAAGAGGAAAAGAAAAATCTCATATGACAATATAATGTCTGAATAGACCACAAGATGGCAATAATACATTACAAATAGGATTTCTTTTAATTATACTTATTCTTGATTGATTTATTTGGAGACTGAATTTGCAAAAGTGATTCTGTGTGGCTTAGTCTTATTAGAACAAGAATATTTTGTAGAGAAAAATGCTAAATCTTCTGAAACATGACTGAAACATTCTTATGGTACTGGAGAAACATTCATATCATGTAACAGTGGGAAGGACCTTGGAGCTGCCCCCCCCCCATCAATTCATAATGCATGGGAGAAAGCAATGATAAACCACTCCTGTACTTTTACCAAGAAAACTACATGGATAGAAAATACAAAATGATGGACAATGTACTGCTGGTATGATGTGCCCCTCAGATCACATAGCACTCAACATCCTACTGAGGAAGAGCTGAGGATTTTTTTTTGAGTACTCATGGTGTTATGATATGGCTAGATTAAAGCCTTTGGGATGTTTAGTTCCATATAAGAAAAAAAAATTCTGAAGTTACAAAGATAGAATTGCAGTAGGAATGTAGAATTTGAAAAGCATGAATACAGAAAAGCTCAACACAGTGAAAGATGAAATGAAATGACTATAAATTGATATCTTAGGTATCAGTGAGTTCAGATGGACTGGGATGGGACACTTTCAGTCAGTTTTTAATCAGGACATGAAAAATAAAGAAGAAATAGTGTTGCTTTTATAGTTATGAAGGATATAGCAAGAATAGTACTTAGCTACAATACAGTCAATGACTGAATAATATTGGTTAGTTTTCTAACCCTTTTAATATAGCACAAACTTTAATTTAGCACTTAGGCTTATATACAGCTCCACTGTGCTCTATAGCAGGGCTTTTCAACCGGTGGTACCTGTATCATCTGTGGTACTTTGCCACGTGGCACGCGACCATCCTAGAGAAGTGTAGCAGGAGAGGGGAATGAGCCAAAGTGACCCAAGCCTGAGGGAGAGGCAGCTGCAGGACTGTCTGGGCTCTGCAGAAGCCCCAGGAGCTGGCAGGGTTCCAGCTAATTGGCTCCACCTGATTGGCACTTCCAGAAGAAATGCGGAGCTGGAGGTGAACTGAAGAAAAAGGGGGGGGAGGAGAGGAGAGCTATAAAAGAAGGTCATTTGGGCGGGAAAGGGAAAAAAAGACAACAGGGAAAGAGAAGGAGAGCTCAGCAGGCAGGGAGGAAACAGGGACAGGGAAGAAACAGCAGCTGTTTCTGGAAGAAAAGATCTCTTGGTTCGTTTTCTCCAGCCAGGAGAATGCAATCAGCGCTGATGAAATGAAAAGCTGGCAGATGAGCATGTCGGAAAGGAGGTGGGTTTATTTAGTTCTGGATCAACTGGCAGCTTGATTGGGTTACCATAAGGATTTTTGTACAGTTTTTACAGCGTTTTGTAATTCAGAGGCTCCTTTATGTGCTTTGGTTATTGGAATATTTTAGTCTGTATTTTAGGCTAGCAATGAGTCCAAAGTGTTGACGTTCGTAGGTTTAATTCCTTTAAACAAATGTAATTAGTTTTACCCCCTTATCTTGAGTCTGTCTATGGCTTTTAGAAAGTTTTCGTTGAAGGTAAACAGGCTTAATTTAAGGCTAACGCTTTTCGCAATTGCTGGAGCCTTTCAGTCTCGGATTGCAACATTGTGACACGTGACACGCCTGAGGCAGCTTAAAGAAAAAAAAATGGAGGTTATGTATTTCTTTATTTTGTGAGCCTTTCTTGCTTTGCACTTGATTCCTGTGTCTTTAAGGGTACAGGGAAGGGACGTGTGTGTGTGTGCATTCTTACTACACTGTGGAAAGAGCTCAGAAGGGAGAGAGGAAGAAGGGCCGACCAGCTAGCTCAGGGGTCTACAAACTTAGCAACTTTAAGACCTGTGGACTTCAACTCCCAAAATTCTTCAACCAGCCATGATAGCTGAGGAATTCTGGGAGTTGGTCCACAAGTCTTAAAAGGGCCAAGTTTGAAGACCCCTGAGCTAACTGGTAGTGGTGCATATTAATAAACATGGATAAATTCATCATACATTTGTCAGTGCAAAGGGAAAGTGATTCAGCAAAGGAATAGCCATCGAAGAAATTAAAACTAGTACTTTTTTTCCTTTTTTTCTACAGTTTGTAATATTTTATTAGACTATAGAATAAAATACAAAAATACAAAAGCAAATAGTAGGACACAGTGGGAAGGAAAAGGGGGGGGGAAGTGAGGAGAGAAAGGAAAAAGAACAGACTTCCTCTGTTGCAGTAGAAGGAAGCATTAACATTGAACCTCAACTTTTTACTTTTCCATAATATTATAAACTAGCCATTTCTATAACAACAAATGAATCTAATCAGTAAAACCCAAAATCCTCCCCCCCTTTTTTTTAGTCATCAAGTTTTTGACACCTTGCTAAGCACTGGTGGTACTCAAATATTGTCATGTCCTAAAAGTGGTATAATCCGTGAAAAGGTTGAAAAGCCCTGCTCTACAGCTCTCTCTAAGCAGTTTACAGAGTTAGCATATTGCTTCCAACAATCTGGGTCCTCATTTTACCAACCCTGGAAGGATGGAAGGCTGAGTCAACCTTGAGCCTGTCAGGATCAAACTCCTGGCAGTGGGCAGAGTCAGCCTGCAGTACTGCATTCTAACCACTGTGCTGCCAAGGCTCCTTAATATGATTATTTAAGTTTATCTTCCAACCACCAATGCAGAAGAGGAGATTGATTATTTATGTGATCAAGTTCAATTTAAAATCAATGGAACCTGCCAGCAAGATGTGTTGTGATTGGTGACTAGTTGGACACTGGAAAGAGGAAAATGTAGTTAGATTGTATGGCTTAGGAAACCAAAATGGAGCAGGAGACCATCTTATCAATTTCTGCATTTCTGTGATTTTATCATAATAACATTATTGTCAAATAACCAAAATGCCTCTATATATGGACATCCCCAGGTGGAGTACATAGAAATAAAATTGACTATATTACTGTTGAAACGAGGTGAAGGAGCTCAATTATATCACCAAAGACATGGCTGAGTACTAACCGTGGAACATATCAAGAACTGCTCATGTGCAAGTTCCAAGTAAAGTTAAAGAAAAAGAAAGCTGCTTAGGTTCCAGAATATGATCTTGAACATATACCCACCATTCTAAAGGAGAAAATCAGAAATTGCTTTCAAATCCTGAATCTGATTGTTAGAGAACCAAATTATGGAATGAACTTAAAGAAGTTATTAAGAATGAATGTGAAAAGAGACTTCCCAAAATGAAGAGAAGCAAGCAAACTAGATATCAGAACAACCCATGGAAATTGCCAAGACAAGAAAAGCCAAAGCTAAGGGAAACAAACATCTCAGGAACTTAACAAAGAATTTCAGAGAGCTATTAGAAGAGATGAGAAGCTGTATTTTAATAATATTCATAAAGAAATTGAAGATGGAAGCAAATATGGAAAAACAAGTTCTTCAAAAGATCTCTGATCTCAGGAGGTATGCTATGCCAGTGGATAGACAGTAACCAATTCAAAGAAAATCAGAAGATGGAAAGAGTATACTGAAATTTCTCTCAGTAGAAAGATTAATATCCAACATATCTTAGAAGATATTCCCTACCTACATGTACCTCTAACACTAAAGGATGAAGTTAGCTCAGTACTCTGATTATCAAGTCAGAAAGCTATATAGGAATATCCACTGAAATATGGCAAGCAACAGTCAAGGTTTTAACCAAGCTATGCCAGCAATCTGAGGAATGACACAGTGATCAACCAATAGGGAGAGGCCAATCTACATTTCATTACCCCCCCCCCAAAGACTTAACAGAATGTGCAAACCATCACACACACACAAGAGTAAAATACTCCCAAATCTAGCTATTTATCTGTAATTGATTCAAGTTTTTTTTAAAAAAAGGGAGACAAGAACATAGGAGAAAAAGAAGAGGGAATTGTATTTGCTTGAAGAAAACAAGATAAAAGAATCCTCAGCTGTTTGCTCTACAGAACAGTCACACATCATTGCATGATATCATCCATTCATACCTAAGAAAAACTTGTTACATCCATCATTTTATATATTCTCACTTTATTAAGAGAGCAGAAAAAAGTAACTATGATAGAAGCATTTTCATTTCATTCCACTCCGTTTCACTCCCCTCCACTTTCCCTGTAATTTGCTGAAATGTAAGATATTTTAAAGGAAAATGTTCTAATTTTAGGACAACACAAGGCAAATAAATAGTTATGAAACACAAAATGCCCAGCACTCACACCAAATACAGTCATACAGCAATTTTTTCTCTATGTTATGAAAATGATATAATAACTATTACCTTGCTTCAAGGCCTGGTACAATATCTTCCGTCAGTTCAGTGGAATGTCCAAAGGCATCCTGGACATCTAGAGGAATACTGAATGGATGCCCTATCCGAAATGGAAGATCCAAAACACCTATTGAAAACTTCTGAGGTTTGCCTTCTGAGAAAAAGAAAAAAAAAGTCAACATCTTAGTTGAGACTGGAATTTTTCAGTCACACCATTGATGGCTCTACTCACTTTTTGCTATCATAATCAACTTTCAATTATAATTTTCTCATATATAAAATGAAGGAGAATTTCTGTTATCTGAATTAAAGGCTATTTCTATTTCATTAGGTAAATTTCGTGATGCATATCTTTAGAAATACAGCAGACCTCTCTAGAGCTACTTACAATCCATTTTTGAAGTTCTGACAGCCCCAGCCAGGTGACAGCATTTTGGATGCTTGGCAACTGGCTTGCATTTATGACCATTTGCAGGGTCCTGTAGTCACATGACTGCAGTTTTCAGCATTTTTTTTGCCAGTTTCCAGCATTTACTTCCGGTTTTTGCACATTGCATATAATGGATTTTTTACACGACCACAATGTTTGATTAATGAGAGGCATAAAATTTTTGTAAAATCAGGCATGGTCACGTGGTGATCCATTTAACAATTGTCACAACTTACAACCTTAATTCTGGAGTCAATTACGGTTGTAAGTTGAAGATTACCTACTGTGCATCTGATTGTATTAAAAAATATGAAATCTAATACAAGTAAACAGTAGCTTTGAAAACAGAGTACATCAATTAAACTTATCTGTGTGTCCTTTCATTCTAGAATATAGTTCATATAACGTTCTGGAATATAAACTGACAGCAAACTGCACTCCTTACTAGCACTGATATTGATACCTAGTTTGGGTAAGGAAATGTCTGCAAGAAAACAAGCAAGCTCAGAGAGCACCAAGGACCCCTCATTTCAACCCTGAGCTACAAATATTCTCCTTTATTGGTAAAACTTACCTTTTACATGAAATTCAAATGTTTTAGATGGAAGAGGAATTCCTGCATAAGTGTCTACACCATTTTCATTCAACACCACTTGCAGATTTAGCGTATAGGTTCCAAGCTCAGCAATATTTTCTGTATATAATCAGACATAAATGTTAAATTTAAGATATCAAATATTATTCAACTGTGGGATATAGTCAAATAAACAAACAAACAAACCCCACTTACCCATTCTTTTGAACCAGTAAGGCCATTTCCCTCCATGGTGACTGATATAACAAAAGAGTTCCTGATTTCCACCAGGAGCTTACAGAAAGAGAGAGACAAACATTTTATATATTTATATATATTGTGTATCTGTGTATCTGTGTATCTGTGTACCTGCCTGCCTGCCTGCCTGCCTGCCTGCCTGCCTGCCTATCTATCTATCTATCTATCTATCTATCTATCTATCTATCTATCTATCTATCTATCTATCTACAAAATTTTTGCAACTGCATTAGAATTATCTACAATTATCGATAATTATCTATACATTGCTTACCTTACCTGCCTCCCAAGTATATTAGTTTTCCAGTTCATTTTTTTCTCCTATTAACTTTCCCTCAATCTAGCATGTTTTAATTTTTGTAACTACATTAATGACATTAGTACATTCCTTATTTCATTTCAATATATAGTATAGCTGGTTTAAAATACAAAAGAAACAAAATTCAGTACCAAATTGTAAAAGTAATTTACAATTGATTTTAATATATAGGTAGAAATTATAATAGTGCTGAATGAATGGAATTTACAACTGGCCCTCAAAGTTGTGGCCATTGCACTAGCCCTGCAATCGTGTGATCAAAATTTGGGCAATTGGCATTCTGCTTTCATTCACAATTAAAAGATGAGCTTCAATTCCCCCCCCCCCCCCATCTACCCCCATCTATGCTATTTGGCCGCCCTGCACTTCGCTGTCTCTGGCCAAGCACACCTTGCCAGCAGCAGGAGGAAGAAGAAGATGGAGGTCAGTTGGGGACAGTCGATGCAACAGGGGTAGTGGCGTGTAGGGTAGTGGGCCCAGGGCAGCAGGGGTGGTAGAGTGCAGGGTGGCCAAAAGAGCAGATATGGGGAGATAGACAGGTGCGGGGGGGGGAGTTGAAATGGAAGCAAGCACAGCAGGGTAGGAGAAACATGCATTCCTGGCCTAACGGCACAGTCCTGACCTAACAACTGCAACCAGGAGTACTGAAACTGCTATTGCTAAGCGGTCGAGTCTTATCATTTTTTGTCTAACGACCATATGACTTAGCAATGAAAATTCTAGTCCCAATTAAGGTTTTTAAGCAAGACTCTCTGTAAGTTGGCTGAAATAAAACCAATTCAAACGTTTAACAATGGAAAATGTAACCTATTTTCATTTAAGAATTAAAATAACAATTTTTTTTCTTAAAGTGCATTAAAAAGCAGCCATAGATTAATATTATCTTAGGAGGGAACTCCACTGAATAGATAACGGAACAGTGAAAGCCTTTTCTGTAGCATTTGTTAGTGCTTACTATTCTGAGTAGCAGGTTAGTAAACAAAGTTTCTGATATTTCTTAAAGCATGGGCTTATTCCTACAAGGGTAAACTGTTTTTCAGTTCAGTTTTTTTATTTTTATTTTTTTTATTATTTTTATTTTTATTTTTTTAAAACAACAAAACATAACACACATAAACACACAATGTATACTCCTTTTTTTTTTTAAACAGCAATTTTGTAACTGTAATCTTCTATTATTTACATTTTCCCCCCTTATTCTTCTTTTAAAAAATATTTGTCCTTGTTGTCCCATTGTTTCTTATTTCCATTTTCTTCGTTCATACTATATTTCATACTAAGAATAATACATATTATTACTATACATTATTATACATTATTATACGCATATTTTCCCTTTCTTGACCTTTCTACATTTATTTTCATTTATTGTTTCTAATCTCCAACCAATCATACCACTTATTCCATATTACATAGTACTCTGTGTCTTCCTTTTCTTTTATCTCTTTTGTTAATTTGTCCATCTCCGCACAGTCTAAGATTTTCCTTATCACTTCTTCCTCTGATGGTATATTCTCATTTTTCCAGAACTGTGCGTAGACTATTCTTGCTGCCGTTGTTATATGTAAGATTAAGTACCGTATTTCTTTACTGTATTTTCTATTTAAAATACCCAGCAGGAAGATCTCTGGTTTCCAATCTACAGGTTGATCTATTATTTCTTCCATCCATCTTCTTATTTTAGTCCAGTATTTTTTTGCAACGGGGCATGTCCACCATAGATGGTAATATGTTCCATGTACCTTTTTACATTTCCAGCATGTCGGCGAGTTGTTCTGGAACATCTTAGCAAGCTTTGCTGGTGGAAGATGCCATCTGTAAAACATCTTCAACTGATTTTCCTTGAATGAGGCAGACAGTCAATTTTATGTTTGTTTCCCATATTTTTTCCCATTTCTCCAATTCTATGTTGTATCTGAAATTTTTTGCCCATCTAATCATTGTGTCTTTGACAACCTCATCTTCCATTTTATATCTCAGTAAATATTTATATATATTACTAATTAATTTTATTTCTGTTCCATGTATAATTTTATCCAATTCTTGCGACTCTTTTTGTATTTCATATAATTTTTTGTCCTCTGTATATTTAGATTGAATTTGTGTGAATGTCCACCAATCAATTTCTCTGCCTACATCTTGTTCCAATTCTTGTTTTGTTTTCAGATTTCCCTGTTCATTTACCAATTCCTTGTATCTAATTATCTTATTTATGTCCAGTAGGTTTGGGTGTTTCAGAGCTTCTGTTGGGGATAACCACATTGGAATTCTTATGTAATGTTTTTGTTTTATTTTTTCCCAAGTCTGTAGCAATGCATCCCTAACTATATGTCTTTGAAAGTATCTATGTACTTTATATTTTCCGTCCCATAGGAATGCATGCCACCCCGCTTGCAAGTCATGTCCTTCAAGCGTTAAAATTCTGGTATTTTTCAATTCCATCCATTCTTTTAGCCAAGTTAGGCTTGATGCTTGGTAGTATATTTCCCACTCTGGTAATGCCAATCCCCCTTTATCTTTCGTATCTTGCAAGTTTTAATTTAATCCTAGGTTTTTTCCTTTGCCATATAAATTTAGTAACCAATTTATTTAATTCTTGAAAGAATGTTTTCCCTAGTTTTATTGGAATAACTTGGAACAGGAATAATATTTTTGGCAATATATTCATTTTGACCGTTGCAATCCTCCCTAAAAATGAAATTTGTAGATTTTCCCAATTTTCTAAATCTTTTTTTATCTGGTGTAGTATTTTATCATAATTATCCTCCTTAATCGAGGAGCACTTCGCTGTAAGCCAAATCCCTAAATATTTTATTTTCTTAGTTACGCTTATTTTTGTTTTATCTTCCAATTCGCTTTCCTGTGCCTTTGTAAGATTTTTGGTTATTAATTTGGATTTATTCTTATTAATCTTAAGTCCGGCTACCTCACCAAATTCTTCTATTTTTTGAATTAATTTAGGGCCGGTTTCTAATGGGTCTTCCAAAATAAATACCAAATCATCAGCGAAGGCTTGGACCTTATATTCTTCCTTCTTAATTTTTAAACCCTTTATTTCTTGGTCCTCTCTGATTTTTGTCAGAAGTATTTCTAATGATAAAATAAATAGAAGAGGAGAGAGTGGGCACCCTTGTCTTACTCCTTTAGTTATGTCAATTTTTTCTGTCATTTCGTCATTCATAATTACCCTAGCTGTTTGTTTAGTATATATTTTCTCAACCATCTTTCCAAATTTTGTCCCAAATTCCATGTAGTTCAATTGTGTTATAATAAACTTCCAATTCAAATTATCAAATGCCTTCTGGGCATCAAGGAAAACCAGTGTAGCTTGTCTTTCAGAATGGACTTCATAGAATTCTAAGGTGTTCATTATTATCCTCATATTATTTTTTATCTGTCGTCCTGGTAGAAATCCATTTTGATCTGGGTGGATGTAGTTATTCAAAATTTTTTTAGTCCTTTCTGCTATTATTGTTGCAAATGTCTTATAGTCTGTATTCAGTAAAGAAATCGGCCTATAATTTTGAATTTGTTGCAGGTCTGAATCTTCCTTAGGGATAAGAGTAATAATTGCTTCAGTCCATGATGCCGGTATCTTTGCCTCCTCCAACACCTCATTACAAATCTCCAACATTATCCATTGTAGTGACTCTTGTATATTTTTATAAAACTCAACCGGAATTCCATCTGGGCCTGGTGATTTATTATTTTTTTGTTTTTTCAATGCTGTTTCTAGTTCTATTGCGGTTATTGGTCTGTTCAACATTTCCTTTTGTTCTTCGGTGATTTTGCTCATTTTTGCTGCCTCTATATATTGTTTAACTTTATCATCTGCTATATCTTCCTGATAGTATAGCTTTGAGAAGAAATTTTGTATTATGTTCTTTTTCTCTTCCCGTCTATATTGTACTGTTCCACTTTCATCTTGTAGTTGATGTATTGTTCTTTTACCTTTTTCTTTTTTTAATTTATAGGCCAACCATCGACCGGTTTTATTCGCGTTTTCAAAATAATTTTGTTTCGCCATCCTAATTTTCTGTGCCATTTCTTTTTGTGTTGTCAGATTAATCTTGTGTTTTATAATATTCCATTTTTCTTTTATCTTTTTGTTTTGTGGATCCTTCTGTAGGTCACTTTCTGTTTCTTTAAGTCCTTCATGCAGTTTTTCTTGTTGAAGTCTCCTATCTTTATTTTTCTTAGAGTTGTATGCAATTGTCAATCCCCGAATGTAGGCTTTTGTAGTATCCCACAAATTTTGTGTTGATGTCTCTTCCTTTTTATTTACCTGAAAAAATAATGTCAATTCCTTTTCTAGCATCTGTATATATTGTTTGTCTTTACATAGTCTTTGATTCATTGACCATCTTTTTCTCTGTTTCTGGCCTTTCCATTTTATTGTTATTGGGTTGTGATCCGCCCAGTCATTAAGTCCTATTTCAATTTCCTCTTTCCCATTCTGTACTTCTGTTGTTACCCAGGCCATATCGATCCTGGACCAGGATTGATGCGGATACGAATAAAATGTGTATTGTTTGTCTGATCTGTGTGTCTCTCTCCATATATCCCGAAGGTTGAGTTCTGTTACCATGTTAAAGAACGATTTTGGTAATATATTTTTCTTCTTTTTGCTCTTTTTACTACTCTTATAGTCTTTCTTAACATCAACTATTGCATTTAGATCCCCAATCATACAAATACTTTCATAATCCAGATCCACTAGTTTCTTATGTACCTTTTTAAAAAATTCATGTTGGTTATTATTTGGTGCATATACTGCCGTTAATAAACTTTGTTTTTGCTCTAATTCTATTTCCAACATTAAAATTCTCCCCTCTTCATCCGAATATATTAATTTTGATTTTATTTTTTCTTTGACATATATAGCAATTCCTCCTTTCTTGTTTTGTGCTAGTGTTGTGTATAGTGTTCCTAATTTTACATTCTCTAGTAGTTTTCTATAATCCTTTTTTATGTGAACTTCCTGAAGACATATCACGTCTGCATCCAATTTCCTTAATTTATTAAACGTTTGTACTCTTTTTCTTGGTATGTTTAAACCATTAATGTTTACAGAAAAGAGCTTAATTGCCTCTCCCGTTTTTTACTTGATCTGGTTTTTTTGTGCTTCTTGTCTCTATTACCCTTCCTTTTGCTCCTTTTCTTTCTAATCTTTCTCTTTCTTGTATCTTTTGGGTTTCTCTTTCTCGTTCAAATTCTTCTAATAGGTCTTCCTCCTGTCTTTTACTCTCTGGCTCTTCCCTACTTTCTTGTTCTTCTCCCTGCGCAAAGTGACATTCATAAAAATCCTGCGCTTTCTCGAGTGTGTCTATCTTATATTTTTTTTCTTGCCATGTTACAAATATGCCTTCAGGTACTAACCATCGAAACATAACTTTGTATTTAGTTAATTGGGTTGTTAGAAATTGGTATTCTCGTCTCTGATTTCGTATTCTACGTGGTATTTGCTTTAATACAATTATTTCTTTACCCTTATATACTATCTGTTCATCTCTTGTTTTTTTATATAATTCATCCCTTATTGATCTTCTAGTAAACCTTATATGCACCTCTCTCGCCAATCTGTGCCTTCGTGCATAATTTGTATATACTCGATATATTTCATCTATGTCTCTTCTTGTTTCCTGTTTGTCCTTTCCTAATATCTCAGCCAATATCTCCGCCATCTTCTCTCCCAAATCTTCTTCTTTTTCCTCTACGATATTTTGAAATCTTAGGAAGAACGAAGCTTTTTCCAATTCCAAGAAGGCAACAGAATCAGTCAACTCTCTGTTTACTTGTTTGGATATCTGATCCATCTTTTCTATTTTGCCATCAACTTGATCTATTTTTGTTTCAACTTTTTGAATTCTTTGTTCGTTCTTCATCATTGTTTGTTGTATACTCGCTATCTTGTCATTCATGTTTTTAATTTCATTTTTGATTTCTTTGTGATGAATTTTTGTTTCTTCATGATTATTTGCTATTGCCTCTTGGGTCTTCGTCATTGTTTCCTGCATCATTTGTAGCATTATCTGTATACTCTGTGGGTTCATCGCCAATTCTACTTTTTCTTTTTCTTTCCCCAACATGGTTCCTATCGTTCTTTGACCTATAGGAGAGGCCATTATAGGTGTGGGATTTATAGCTGTTTTTTTACTTATTTTAGTCGTTGCTGTGGTACTTGTCATTTTTATTACTTGAATAATATTTTTCCACACTTGCATATATCAATTTTATATAACGTTATTCTTAGGGTTAACCTTAAAAATAAGATTACAAATAGAGTTATACCTTTTCTTATCCCACTATTATATAATATAATTTATAATACTCTTAACACCTCTTATATATATTTCTATAATACTACACACAATGCATATACATATACTATTCTCTAAGTATTATCACCGCTCTTAATTTCATTCACTATCACTCTTGTTTGAATAATCACCTTTCTCTCTATGATCCCTGCTTGTTAACAGGTGCTGCAATATTGCATCAGCCTTTTTTCTCTCTGTCTCCGTTTAATGTGTCCACAGATCCACCAAATGTCACCTTATTTCTTCTTCTGTATATCCAATGAATCCAAAACGTCCACTAGTCACTTTGTCCAGATATATGTCAGTTAAGATTCAAATTTCAATGCTATTTGTTCTTCAAAAATAAGATCCACTAATTGGTATTAAGTTTCTCCGTTGTCTCACTTCAACTTTTAATCCTTATGTTAATTTTTTCAAAGTCTCTTAATCACCCTTTGTTGCCTCCGGCCGTCCTTTCTCCAGTCCTTTCTCTAGTTTCAATCTCTGCTTCTTGCAGCTTTTAAATTCCAGTCTTTCACGTTTTATAAACTTTACTGTGGGCTCTCTGCTTCTTCTCGCTGCTCTCGTTCTGCTCTAAGGCTCCCTTCTCCGCTCTATTCAATTTCAGTTGCCGCTGTGTCTCTCTCCTTATCGCTTTGCTTTTTCCGCGCCTTCTATCAAGTATTCCTCACCTCCTTCAGGGGTTTCCTTCGTCTCCCGTACGAAGCTGTCAGTTCTACTTTTCACTTCCCTCTCATGCTGTCACCATCGCTCCCGGCCGGCCTTAAAGACCGGCTTCTTCTCCGCCAATTTTAAGAGTGCTGCTCCTGTCTGCTCGGGTGTTTGCTTTCCACCCGGCTTCTCTGAAGCTTCCTCTTTGATTTACCAGTCTCTCCGGGATCGGTAAAGCCCTTACCGGGCTCTTAGCGAAGAATTTTCCGGGATTTAGGAACAGAGATCTGTTCCTTCACCCGCTCCACGATGACGTCACAGCCGGAAGTCGAGTTCAGTTTTTTTAATCTGGGACATTTTTTTAAAATTTAAAATATTTTTCTGGGGTAAGCTTTTACTTGCAAATAAGGAAGGGAAGGCAGGAACTAAAAACCAAGGTGCAAAAAGAGAGGAAATGATATCCAAATGCTAATGAAGAAACAACCTGGTCTGGCAGGATACATGAAGGTAGTATAAAAGGCAAACTCTTAACACTCATTTTCTAATTATCATTACTTTGACAGCACAATATTATATGACATCATAAAAACATTCAAGATTTTTTTTTTTTTTTACTCTGCCTTTATTACTTTTATAAATAACTCAAGGCAGTAAACTCTTTTCTCCTCCTATTTTCCCCACAATAACAACCCTGTGAGGTAAGCTGGGGTGAGAGTGAGGGACTGGTCCAGTCACCTAGCTCAGAGGCCCTCAACCTTTTGGGCACCAGGGACCGGTTCCGTGGAGAGATGTTTTTCTGCGGACCGGAGGGTGCATTGTTTTCTGTGCTGCCTGCATCCCGCGGATGGGGCTTTGCTTGTTTGTGTGGACTGGTTGCTGGCATGCTGTGGCCGGGTAGTGGTCCACGGACCAGGGGTTGGGGACCCCTGACCTAGCTAGCTTTCATGCCTAAAGAAGGAATTAGAAATCAGCTTTCCAGTTTCTAGCCTGGTGCCTTAACCACCAATTCTAAACTAATGCGTATTCATGGTGTCAAGAATATAAGATATAAAACTGTGACACCATTCACATATTTATTAGCCACAATCTCATAAAAATTACTTGGAGTTGCTATGCATAAGCAAAGCAGTTACAACTTGTAAAATATGTTTATGCATATAGTTAGAACTTTTGTTTTCATAAAATATTGGCAAGTTTATAATTATAAAAAATCCACTTATTGAGACTTTGTGATAACATTGATCCTTGTGTGGTTGTGGGCTAAATTTCTTGAAACAATATATATTATACATGGCTGAAGGCAAGAAAATTGTAAAAACCTATCAAAGAAATACACTGCATAAGAGACTGTTATTCAAAATACTATGCAAACTACAAAATGTTACATAAATTAATATGTATACTTGCCTTCTTTTTTTAATCTTAACTATTTAAATCTGTTTGATGACTAACAGAGGAATCTATCCATGTAAATATGGTTAAACATAAAGTACTACTTAACTCTTAATTCCTCCTTTAAAGGCAAAATTGTAATGCCACACAAAACATACTGCAATTTTTGCCTTCAAAAAATGGAAATAGAAATGAATACAGGTAGTACTAGGCTTACAACTATTCATTTAGTACCTGTTTGAAGTTACAACGGCACTGAAAAACGTATGACTGTTTTTCACACTTACAACTGTTGCAGCAACCCCATGGTTACGTGATCAAAATTTGGATGCTTGGCAATTGGCTCATATTTATGACAGCTGTTTCCTGGGTCATGTGATCACCTTTTGTGACCTTCTGATAAGCAAAGTCAATGGGGAAACCAAATTCACTTAACAACCATGTAATTAACTTAACAACTGCAGTGATTCACTTAACAATGCTGGCAAGAAAGGTCATAAAATTTGGCAAAACTCACTTAACAACTGTCTCACTTAGCAACAGAAATTTTGGGCTCGATTGTGGTCATACGTCGAGGACTACCTGTATCTGTATATTATATCTACATGTTGTTCATTATATTAAAATTCTAAAACATACTTTTATTATTTATTCATTCCATTTATATGGCCACATACATGTAACTCTGGGTAGGAGTTGGGCTGCCACATACATACCTAAATAAATAAGTGATCAAAATTCAAAATGTTTTGCACATTAGATTTACTGTTGTAGCATAGTGGCTACAATTTGAGCATCTTATTTTAATATATATTAATCCATTAAAATAATATAGGAAAAATATAACTTGAATGCTTACAGTGCAAAATAAGCTTAAGTTGCACAAATAATTTCTTTAATCCTCCATGACTTGATCCTGGAAGTTTGTGAATAGCCTCATCTTTTTTATTCAGTATTTCAATTTTTAGAACTCCTTAGGAAAAAAGAAAGCAACCAACATTCATGAAAAACAAATAAATTGAATAAGGTTTTAAATTACTCTCTGAAATAACAAGCAATCCACATATTTATGAGAAACAAGTTGAAATTAAGCTATCTCTGAAATTAATACTAACCTATTGTAAATCCTGCACACTTAGTCTCATTTGGTAATAATTCATCTCCTTCAGGCCATGTTATTGACAAACTGTTAGGAAATCTAGCAAGAAAAGAAGTGTTAAAAGTCACTTTGGTGAAATAGTTACATAAATGGAAGAAAGAAAGAAAGAAAGAAAGAAAGAAAGAAAGAAAGAAAGAAAGAAAGAAAGAAGAAAGAAAGAAAGAAAGAAAGTAAAACACAGAGGAATTAAATTAACAAGACAATAAAAATGCATCTAATTACTTAGGTAATTTTCTTCTTTAAAAAATATAAACAATATAGTAATTTGTTCAGCCACTGCAGGCTATAGCAGTGTGTCAGCTCCAGGTGATCTCAAATAGACTAAAGTGAGTTAATGATTGGATGAGAAGGGACTGGGAAAACCTCAGGGTTACAGGTAAGACTGGGAAGTTGAAAAAAATCTGTTAGAAAGCAATGGTAAACTTATCTTTTATTGTCAAACAATGCTAATAGTCATGTCTGTATAGTCACAAGGAATCAAGCTTGACTCAATGGAGTCTTTAGTTTAATATGTATTACTTAATTATTAATATTAGCCTATTACTGATTGCATAAAATCTTAGCAAGAATTATCGACCAAAATTCAAGAAAATGTCATGTAAAGTGGTGCTTGCTTCAACAAATGAAAAGTGCACTACGTGGGAGAAAATTCCCCCCCTCAAGAATATTATTTCAGATATAATCAAACTATGCAGCTTGTCAAATTTTGATGAATTAATTTTTAACATAATGTTTAATTGGGTGACAGGCTAATATTTTTTTGTGTTTACTTACTGAGCCATTTCTTCTTTAATATATTTGTTCACTACTGCTTTCGACACTGAACGATCAAGTTTGCATATTGGAATGATCTTTATTTCATTGTACAATGCTTGAGGCTCCTGAAAATTAATATATTTATAGGGAAGTAGAAAATTACCAATATCTACATATATTTATGCATATCTTTTCTTATGAAGACTTTGAAATTTGAACACATCTAAGTAAACTATTATATTCCCCTGTAATTAAATGCAGTATCAAAGATAGCATAATTTTTAAAATTCTCATTTTTAACTATTGGTCGTAGAAATTAAAACTACTAAGTCAATTTATTAGTGTATTTTCTAATAAATATTTACAGATTAAAACACTATGTATTAACTGGGGAGACATTTTTAAAGTACTAATTTTATCTCACAACTTATCTCTTTTAAGAATTGATTAAAATAATAAGCAATAACAAATAACAAATATTTATCATGGCAAGCACCAAGCACCATTTTGCTATCAAGTAACATTTCTCTCTCTCTCACAAGAATTAGTTTTTAAAAAGCTGTTTGCTACCATAAGTATGTACTACTTAAAGATCAGATATTTTCGGAGTTATTTTGTTTCGTGAACATTTAATCTACAAACACTCCTCTTCCTTATATTTTTTCAAGTTTCTCTTCATAAATATTGTTTTCTTGTTAAGCTTTGGATTATAGCTGGCAACAATCCTATTGAAACTAACTCATTATTAGATAATATTACTGAAATAAATCTTCCCTTGTTTACCGTTTCTTCCACCTGCACCTTCTTCTGTACAGGTAGTCCTCAACTTTGATCATAATTGAGCCCAGAATTAGGGTAATAAGTTTTTTGCCGACATAAGTCGAGGCACCCACATGACCAGAAGTAATTTTCCAGTCTTTCCATTGCAGGAATCACATGACTATGAGATGCTGCTATGGTTGTAATACACTAGCTAGATGCCAAATGCCTGAATTTTAATCACACGACCACAGAGATGCTGCCACAGCCATAAGAATGGGGACAGTTGTAAAGGGACTTTTTCAGTGCTGGCATAATCTCTAGCAATTGCTAAACAAGGCAGTTAACTGGTAAGCAAAGACTACCTGTAATTTTAGTTTCTTCAATACTTGTACCATACAACTCCATATTGATTCTAGTATAAAACGCTACAAAAAGTTGTGGCATTTTAGAATTGGAGTAGATACATGTTTGGTGAAAAAGGCTATTGATTCATGATGGCTAAGTCTTTATAACAGAGGCATTTATTTCTTAATGTAGTTGCTTGGAAGTGGATAAGTGGAAATCCATGGGAATAGAATGCTGGATTACATAAACCAAGGGTTCTCAAACTTGGCCATTTTAAGACTTGTGGACTTCAACTCCCAGAATTCTGGGAGTTTGAGGACCCCTGAAATAAACTTTGATCCGATTCAGTACAGTTCTTACGTTACATTTTTCCTATTCAGGCTTGAATCAAACATATAACTGGATTAATTTAAAACTTGAAGCTATTTACTTACCAAAGCTATCTGAACATCTCCACCAGTAGCATAGACATCTCCATCATGATGTCCATATAGATAAAAATGTTGAATTCTTCCATGATACACAGGAGCTTTTTTAATTGATCTCACCTAACACATAAATAGCATTTACTTTTTAGATAAAAATTTAACTTAGTCCTAAAAATAATTTCTATATTGTTATAATTTGTAAAAATATCTAACTTTGTCATAAATGTAAATAACAAATAAAAAGATTCATTAATATACTTTGGTTTACGATAACTTTTCAGCAATAATGTTTGGCAAAAATATTTTCTAATACAGTTCATAAAGTCTCCTCTTGGGCAATAATACAAAGCACAGTTTGCTAGGGAGCAAATAGCTTTAATAATAGGGGGTTATAACTAATTGCTGTATTTATTCTTATTGTAATGGTTAGAAATGGGATTGTTTCCAAAGAAAAAAGAAAAAAAATTCCATTTCAGATTGTCTTAGGATTTTCTTTCCAGGATTTACAGGGTTTAAAAGTTTGTGAACAATTTTCTGCATGTATATGACTAAAAACACGATCTGTTCCCCACACAAATCCTAAAAATTAAATAAAAAGAACTCAGTTAAATAAACAAAACTGAAACAAAAGTTTTGGTTTTAGTAGTTTTTAATTATATTTTAATCTGTGTATTTTTTAATTTTTTAAATTATTTTTTACTTGATTTATAATTTGTAAGCTGCCCAGAGTCATCTTGCAGGGGAGATGCGCAGCATAAAAAATAAGTAAATAAAATGAATTAAAAATATCACACTTGAATTGCTAAGTAAAGGGCCAGTTTCTAGCAAATTTTTTATTTATAAGTCTTCTGAGATCCACATAGACATTTTCCAAACTAATTATGGTAGAAATAGCTACATCTCAGTTGTCTGGTATGCACTTATCTTGCAAGGAATAACTAGTGGGGAACACGCTGCGGAAAATGGTAGAAAGCCAGGCAAATGTAAGTAGTAACCTCATTATCACGTCTTCACATAACTAGACAATTTACAGCCACTATTAAAGCCATTTTATGAATATATAAATCTTGTAATGGCAACACTTTTTTAAAAGCACCAATGATATGCTCTCAAAAATCTTAATGTGTTCACTACCTGAAAAAAAAAGAAGTTAATACCTAAGATATTATTACCATCCATGTAGCAAACTTTATCAATTTAAGAAATGATCTAACTTTTTTAATCAACAAAGAAAATATAGTTTTATTTATATTAGGTTATATAGAATTCACAGCCCATCAAATATACATTAACCAATCTTTTCAAAAGTAATTAACTTACCAAATGTCCAGCTTTATATATATTTCCATCCCATTCAATTGCCAAATATTTAGACCAAGGACTCTGTTTTCTTTTAGAGCTCTGATCAGCTCGTATATCTATTCCTTGAAACTCAATAAATTTGATTTGTTTATCATGTTTTTCATGGCAATCCTTGAGCCAAAATGTAAATTCTCTATTAATTTGCATTCTCTGTTCCTGTGGAAAGTTATGTATATATATTACATGTACAGTTTTTTTCAATTATTGAATGATTATTGTTGAACAAAGCTTACTCTTCTTGCGTTATTTGTTGCAGTCTAAAAAAACTGATGGATAATTTCCCAATGTATATCTTAAAAGCCATACTTATCATTCTAATCCTGTTTTAAAAAGGTGGTCAGGACAATAAAACTAAAGAGGCAGTGACATGTCCATTGTGTCTGATTAGGAATTTTGATTTATATTTCCTCGTATCCATACAGGTGGTCCTTGACATACAGTAGTTTGTTTAGTGACCATTCAAAGTTACAATGTCATGAAAAAAGTCACTTAGGACTGTTTTCCACACTTCACTGTTGCAACATCCCCATGATCACATGATCAAAATTCAGATGCTTGACAACTGACTCATATTTATGATGGTTGCAGTGTCCGAGGGACATGTGGTCATCTTTTGCGATCTTCTGACAAGCAAAGTCAATGGGGAAGTCTGATTCACTTTACAGCCATGTTACTAACTTAACAACTGCAGTGATTCACTTAACAAGTGTGGCAAGAAAGGTCATAAAAAGGGGCAAAATTCACTTAACAACTATAATAATAATAATAATAATAATAATAATAATAATAATAATAATAATAATAATAATAATAATAATAATAATAAAGTTGGAAGGGACCTTGGAGGTCATCTAGTCCAACCCCCTGCTCAGGCAGGAAACCCTATACCATTTCGGACAAATGGCTGTCCAGTCTCTTCTTAAAAACTTCCAGTGTTGGAGCATTCACCGCTTCTGGAGGCAGGTTGTTCCACTGGTTAATTGTTCTAACTGTCAGGAAGTTTCTCCTTAGTTCTAGGTTGCTTCTCTCCTTGATTAGTTTCCATCCGTTGCTTCTTGTCCTGCCTTCAGGCGCCTTGGAGAATAGCTTGACTCCCTCTTCTTTGTGGCAGCCCCTGAGATATTGGAACACTGCTATCATATCCCCCCTCGTCCTTCTCTTCATTAAACTAGACATACTCAATTCCAGCAGCCGTTCCTTATATGCTTTAGCCTCCAGTCCCCTAATCATCTTTGTTGCTAGCATAGCAACAGAAATTTTGGGTTCAATTGTGGTTGTAAGCCAAGGATTACCTGTACTTAGTATTCCAAGTCTCAGAAATCATTACAACCCTCTTTTTATTACACTCTACTCTTTTATATATATTTATAAAACATTAATGGAAGAGCATTCATCACTCAATATTCTTGAGCTGCAGGTTTAAATACACGATAATGTGATCCAATAGTAATTTATCACCTTAATACTTTTTTCTGATGTGATATTCTGAGCAAAGGCAGGAAGTTAGATAAAGACAACTTTTTAAATTTCACAATGCCCTCAACCAAACATCTTTGAGTATTGTGGCAAGAATAAGGATAAGTTGATTTTCATTTCTACTGTAGTTATGAGAATGTTAGGGACCAGGTGCTTTATCAAGATCCCTTCAAATCTCAGGCTGTCCTGAAACTGCAATAGATTGTATTTTCTTACTATATAAAAGCACAAACTGTGATAAAATTTATTAGATCTAATTATTTTCTAAAGGCGTGTATACAGTATTAGCAAACAAATAATTAAATATTACCTGTCCATTGACAATTCTTGTAAAAATTGTACTTTTATCTTTTAACCTTAATTCCAAATCCGTGAAAGTCAGTTTGTTTGTGCTGACTTCAAACTTGTCATTTGTAAATAATACACCAGATATTCTGCTGTAGCATTCAACTGGAACGAGCCCTCTCTTTTTAGGCAAAGCACACCATTCAAAACTTGGGAGAAAAAGACAACATTTAGAAACACAGAAAGAAAAATATGTATCTATATGTATAAACTTTAGAACTAATACAAACTTACTCTGCTACAGTTGTATATGGGATTAATCTTCCATTCCAAAAACATTCAAAAATAGCTTTTTTCCCTCTGGCTCCTTTTTCTCTTGTATAATATTCCTCTTCTTCTTCTTCATCATCAGCATCTTTGAATCCTAAATTTAAACGTTATTTTCATATCATTGTATGTGGAAATGCAAAGTAGAAGTTTTCCAAATTATGGAAAACAAGCACAAATTGGATGCCCACTTAAAATTTCTCTTCAAAAATTGCTAGTGACATTAATTTCTAATACAATCAAAGGAGAAGTTTATATATAAGGAGAGTATTACATAACTATATTTGGTTCCTATAATTAAATTGTGTATCTTAGCCAAGGTTTTGGCTTGATAAAGTTGGGTACTCTTTGTTTAGCGTCCAATGTATTATTAAGCAAGTATCATACATCCACCAATAGTTGTGGCTGGCTGCTAAAAACTGTCAGCCTTGCAAGATCTAGACAAGAAGCCCAAGCAGATAAACTAATCTGTCTTTATTATAAGGTTACATTAACAGAATCTTGCCAAACTGAAATTATTTCTCTCCTTTTTTTTTCTTTTTAGACTCTGGAAAATGAGGAGGAGTCCTTCTGAAATGCTTTCCGTGCACCTGTCGACTAAACTGCTTGACCATTATCTTGGCTGCAAGTCTGCCTCCTCATTCTCACATGCCATCACACCCTTACTATCACTGGAGTTTTTTTTCTCTTTAAAATTGCAATCCCTCTGAACAAGGGATCTCTCTAAGAAGTTTGTTACCATCATCAAATTTTTTATTGATTTAGAGATTTCTCCCCATCCCCTGCTCCTTTCTTGTCTGAATTTTTAGACTGAATGTGCATTCATTCTATTTAAAGGACAAAAAGAAATCTATACCTAACTAAATTGAGGATGGGTGAGCTAGCAGCTGAATCACAATTCATTCTATAAAATTGGTTTGAAATGTAGCTTATTAATCAATGATTCATGGAAAGTTACATAATTATCACACAAAAACCTTCACAGAAAACAATCCTACTCTCCCAACTGCCTATGTATTTATTTATTAAATTCATTTGCCACCCATCTCGCTGTCATGTGACTCTGTAAGGCTTACAATCTGATAAAATAATTAAAACTAACTTTAATTAATTGTTTAAAATAGTAAGACAGTGAATACATTAAAATAACAAATAGCTAAGATAGTGGCAGGTATACAATAGAGTGGAGGTTACTGGATTATAGAAGTAAAGATGGCACAATATATATTTAATGTAGCTCCAATATATTCTTGAAAAATAGTTGTCCTTCAATACAGGCATTTTACAATGTCCTCTAATGCTAGATTGTGTAATATTTGAAATCATGGGAACATGATCGAGTTTATCATAATTATTAGTATGTGAATGAGAAATAGCATTTCTCCCTAGCAATTACTCACTTGAAGGATCTTCAGGATAGGTTTCTTTCTCATATAAGAAAGGATGGTAACGTATAATTCCTTCCACTGTACCATCTGTTTCAACACGAGCCTTGAACTCAAAACTATCTGCTGCTGTATTTATATATAAAGTCTGCATATCATCCTCGATTTCTCTAAGATTCACAACCTGAGGTGTCTTCCTCTTTTCAAACAGTGAAATCTAAACAGATAACAAGTGTTAGTTTCCCTGTCTATGAATTTCTTGAGAAAGGTATCACTAATAATAAAAAGCAAGAAAGATTAAATTAAATACAAATTATTTTTAAAAATTTGAATTTGATAACCAATATTTCAAAGAACTGTTAGATAATCATATATTTATGACATGTTATTAATGGACTGGATCCCAAACAGGCACTTTTTTAAACATGCAAGTACTACAGGTAGTGCTCAACTTACAACCACAATTAGGACTGGAACATCTGTTATTAAGTGATATGGTCATTAAGAGAACAGCACCCAGTTTTGTGATCTTTTTTTGCCAGTTGTTAAGACAATCTGGCTTCTCCATTTACTCTGCTTGTTGGAAGCTCCCTGAAAACATCATAAATGGTGATTACATGACCCCAAGATACTGCAACTGTTTTAAATACATGCTGGTTGCCAAGTGCCTGAATTTTGATCATGTGACCACAAGGACACTACAATGGTTGTCAAGTGTGAGGAGTGGTTGTTATGTCACTTTTTTCAGTGCCACAACTTTGAATGGTCATTAAGTGAATGGTCATAAATTGAGAACTTTATGTACAATGTCTTCTAACTCTCTTTTCTATCATGACCAATAAACTGCATTTATATGGCATCCGTTAACCCAAATTCTCAGACCTGGTTACAATAAAAATAAAATATATTCCAAACATTGATTATATCCTAAATCAACGGAGGGATTTTGGAGGGATATATTGGTGGCTAGTCTATGGAGGAAGAGCATGAAAATGCTCCATTCGTCGCTAATACTGCTTAAGGTTATATATAACAAGTAAAATGAGTATATTCATTGATTTACTTCCAATATTGAGAGATCCTACCTCAATAACCATATTATTGAAAACTTTTTCTTCCTTCCTTGGCAAATTAGTGCAGTTTCCGTTTGGTCCATGGATATAGTAATGATATATGTGTCTGTAATCATAAAATTCATTAACCAAACTGTAAAATAAATAAGCACTGCAGGATTTTTTAAAAGGCCACTGAATACTTTAAAGATATAAAACAAAATACAACTTGTATCTAGAAGCCAGAAAGATAATATATAAATTCAAGGTTCCTGGCTGTTAATAAAAATATTCCCACTCCATAACATTTCAACTAAAAGCAAAACAACAAAGATAGAATAAAACAAAAACCTTCCTTCCATTATCTAATATTCTAGAATACTACATACTGCATGATGCAGTTTCTAGGCTTAGAAGTACAGGGGAAAAAGTTCTAAGTATGATAAGATATAAGAGTCATCAATCAACATACTTGAAAGGTAAGAGACATAAGATACTTACGTTAACTGTCTTGTCCAACTGTCAAAATTATTTTTCAGGTATTGTATATTTTCAGGCTTCATTCCAGTAATAACAACGGCAGTAAAACTTTCTTTGTCTTTCTCTTCCATAATAAGCTTGCGCAGAAATTGCTCATCATCAACAATGTGGGAAGAATCAGATAGCTATTGGAATTTTTTTAAAAAAAATACATTAACTTAGACAAGGAATGATACTGATTAACTTTCACTCATTTTGAAATCAGGAAAATAAAGTTATGGGTTCTTAAAAATACATTGGTTTCCTAAATCCTAGAAGCTTTTAAATGTGAAAGGACTGTTTCAAAGGTGGATATAATCCAATGATTAAAATACTACTATTGTCTTACCTTTCTATTTCTTATATATCCGCTATATACAAGTTCTTTGTTTCTTTCTTTCTCTTCAAAATCTTCTTTTGAAAGGATAAGTTCATGAACATCTTGAGAATTTGCAGGTTTGCTTATCATCTAATAATTTTTTTAAAAAAAAAAATACAAAGTTACATTGGAAGCAATTCTAGCAGCAACAATCAAGATACAGGAAATTTATATCACCAAAATTGCACTGAAGATTATGTACTTTCTCAAATATAACCCCTGAATGGACCATTCTATGAAATATAAAAACATAGCAAGAGAAAGACTTATTACCCTATACCAGCAACACAGGTCTCACACAAATACAGCAGATATGTGATTTCAATAGTTGTCACTGAAATCTTCTTTACCATCCCTCAGCAAATACAGCCTAGTAAACTTTGTCTTCTACTACAAACTGGCCCATTCCCCATGTATTCACAATCAGTTCCATTGAAGAAGCAGGATCCTGCTAAGTCAATTACTAATCTAGGTTAATTAAGCAATATTAGGCGTTACTTACTCTAACAGTCTGTCCAACAAAAAACACAGCTTGTTTACCACCAACCCCAAAATACGATATATCACTGTTTAAGCTGCGAGGTACTATTTGAGGATGTACATATCCTGAATGATCACTAAAACAAAATGAATAGAAGAAAAAAAAACTGTTAAGTGTACAGATGTTATTAAATGAAATTAAACACAATAATAATGACAATGCTTTGGAGTGATAAAAACAGATATATAAATTTTGTGAAATATACTTTGTTATCTACATTTTAAAATACATTTACTATATATTTATAGAAGTGTTCGGGAACATCACAATACTTTATGGAAACCAAAAATGGAAGAATAAAAATCTTTTTAGCCTAAAGATATACTCTGTTAATATGCTCTGTCCAAAGTTGACAAGGGGCATGATTGATGATGTCACAACATAACCAGAGTGAGCTGGCAATTTTAAACTTTTGTGTTTTGGGGACAGCTTATTGGCAAAATGGATGCTTTAACATATTCATTTTGCCTCTTAACCTCTCATGATAAAAAGTAACCAAATCTGTTTTTGTTCGGGATAAAAGTTAAACCACACATTTGCCCCCCACCCCAACTCTGCAATCCTTTCCCTGCAAAAAGTCTGGGCAAACAATTTTGGTCCTTCTCATTGGTGAAGCCTTATGGATCATAAATAGAGTGCCAGGGAACCACATGTACCCTGCATGCACTAATTGCCCACCTCTGTCCCATAGTATTTCACAAGATTGAAACAACTATGAGTATGAAAATATCTTTGTATTTATAAGTTAGAAGATGCACAGAAATCAATGTGCAGATTGATTCAAAAGTATAAGATAAACTCTGAAATATCAAAATGTATTTGAACTTTCATTTGGATTTCTGAACGTTTAGAAATAACAGAAAAAGCTGGATCACAAACAAGTGTTAGTAGACTTTGTTGTATTGTGTAGGAGAAGGAATGACAGAATCTAGGGTTGGAGCTAAAAGGGGAATCAGCCTAGAATCCCTATGTAGCCACAAGGAGAATAGGTCCATTCCCCCCACCTTTGATTTCTGTGGACTCTTATCTAACTCCTAGCAGGTATTAACCATTAATTAAGAAGATATCTGTGCATAAGCTGTTTAGCAATAAATCAGTTTAATTGGATCTTCACATGTATACCTGGTCATTTGCACCTGACACTCTTGAGACCATTCTTGAACTAAAAATTAAGCTAATCCACAATTAGTTGGGCATATGTTTCATAGATCTTTATTTTTTATTTTATTTATTAAATTTGTTTGCCATCCATCTCACACGATGACTCTGGGTAGCTTACAATGTTAAAAATAATAAAATAATACAAAAAACATGTATATAATAAAAATAAAATGCTATAAAATACAAATTATCTACTATAACTAAAAGATAGGGAGGGGAGATTATATTAGGTCTCAATAAAATATTTAGAGATTGCATCAATAGATATATTTACAATTGCCACAAGAAATGTTCATTATCCCAAATTACTAGACTGTTATTGTAAGTGAAAATGTATGCAATATGTTATGTATGATTCAATGCGTACATTTAATATTTTAACATAAACTGAGATTAGAATGTTCCAACCTTTCTATATTGTCTTGTCGTCTAAACTTTGACAGTCGATACACAGCCCAATTGTTTAGTTGTTCAGAAGTCATGCCTCTTCCATTATCAATCACAGCAATAGCTGGTTTTCCTTGAGTATCATCAAATAACTGTTACAGAAAAAAGCAGCAAGATATGAAAGCACAAGAATAAAATAAGTCTGTAAAACATTTCAAAATTATTTGATATCTTACCAGTTTTAATTGTATGCACCGAACTCCAGAATTTTGAGAAGTAGCTGATAAGGAGTTATCAATCAATTCTGCAAGTGCAAATGCTAAATAAAAAGAAAATGTTTCTATGAATTATCATTACTGAAAAGAAAAATTAAAATACAAATGTTTACTCTGCTTCCAAAAGAATATTTTAATTAGACTAGAAATCTATGCATTTATAACTAAAATCATGTTCCTTGGGGTCCCCTTTCCAATGTAAAGACTAAAAGAGGTAATAAATGCTACTGTATCTTTCATTCCATGAGAAAAGCCTATTTTTAAGTCTTCTGCCAAATTGTCTGATCACAGCAAATTTGACTTATTTATTGTGCAACAGATCACGGGAATTCATCCTAGAGTTAGAGAAAACCGCTGAAGATTTTCCCCACCCCAAACTCATAATTCCCTAATTGGAAATAGATGATGAATGAACTAGAAGTGAAACAGATCTGAAATAAATAAAACTGAATTTTTAAAAAACTGCAAACTGCAGGATGTGTCAAGTTTAGTAACGTATTTGACAAGGGTGGTCTAGCAAGACGACTTAACTATAATGAGAATAGAAAGAAATCTGCTCTTTCACGGAAAAAGAAAAACAAAACCTTCCATTCATTCTGCCATTTTAAAGGATAATATTTAAAATAATAGCACTTGATTAAACAATCAAAACACAGTGCATTGACTTCCAGATATACTGTTAATATTTAAATACTTACGAAGAGGATTTTGGCCTTCGCTGGCATAGTATTCATATATTCCACTTTTCACAAGTGTGTCATAATGTGGCAAAAACTCAATGCACTCATTTGTTGCTGAAGCGAGCAACTGATCAATTCTCTGTAGTAAGTAGAGTGTCATCTTGTTCTTAACAATTTGACCTACAAGATACATATGGAACTTTAAATAAGAGAAATTTTTATTTTCTGTACTAATTTCTTAAAATGTGAATGCTTGTTTCCAATACTGCTTTATAACCTGCCAGTTGCCCTATTGCCACATATTACTGCCTCACTCACATTTAAAGTGATCTCAATCACATTTTTCTCCTCCATTTCCAAAATAGTTTTCCATTGAATCACCTTAAATGCAAGTAGTCGCCAACTTACAACCATTCATTTAGTGACCATTCAAAGTTACAGTGGCACTGAAAAAAGTGACTGGCAACCGGTTCTTCCTCTTTTGACCATCACAGCACCCCGCTCAGTCACATGATCAACATTCAGCTGTTTGGCATGGATTTACAACAGTTGCAGCGTCCAAGTCATGTGATTGTCATTCATGATCTTCCCAGTTGGTATTCAACAAGCAAAGTCAAATGGGGGAGGCCAGATTTGCTTAACAACCACGATTCACTTAACAATTGCAATGAATCCCTTAACAACTATAGCAAAAAAGGTCATAAAATTGGGCACTCACTTAAGCACCATCTTGCTTAAGGATGGAAATTCTGGTCTCAAATGTGGTCATAAGCCGAGGACTACCTCTATTCCTGCTCTTGGGATGAGCCCTTCAGCTTCTAGGCTGATCTCTGCAATTCACCTGCTACTTTGCAGAAGGACGGGCCCTTCAATCTAAGCCAATGCTTACCACCCACTCTGGTATTTTCTATACCTCCCATTAATAATAGAGTTTGCATAGCACTGTGGCTGTGATATTTGCTTAGCATGTAGGAGGTTGCTGGTTCAAAACAAGGCAGATTTTTAATTATGCTGATAGTCCTTATTCCTGACCATTCATTCAGTGATTGTTGCGAGTTACAACACTGGAAAAACAGATATAATATGTAATTGGTCTTTGAAGTTTGGGCTGTCACAGCATCCCCATAGTCATATGATCGTGATTTTGGTGAATAGCATCCAGGACACATTTATGGAGGTTGCAGCATCCCAGGTTAACATGATCTCCATTTGTGACCTTCAGAGCAAGCATTGTCAATGGGGAAAAGCTGGCAGGAAATCTCAAGTCGCAGTCACAGGATGTCATGCTTAACAACCAGCAGTGATTCATTTAATAATTGCAGCTGGAACTGAGAAACTGATGCTAAAAGTCAAGTGTGTAATGATTCAATTTACACCACATAGGTTATTGAAGGGGTTGATAGTTTCAGTTGTGGTTGGTAGCTGAGGGATACCTGTAATTGTTCTTTTCTTGAGCAGTTTTGGAAGTTTAAAAAAAAATATATGTGTAGGACTTTATAGTAAACTGTTTTACTTAACCTTTGTCACCTCTTCAAGATAGGCGAGGGTCAGAAAACAGAGCAAGGATTTCAGGAATGCTATTCTATTCTTGGGTATAAACCAATTGTGAAAACTTAACAGACTATCAGTCTGCCCTCTCTTATTACTTTTGACCAAATTACTTTTGGTTTCTTTTCTCTTTTTCCCAAGACTGAAATGTTCTTTATTTTCTTTTAATAATTATTGCATTCTTTTATCAAGATTATTTTGTACTCTTCTACATTTTTAAAAAAAAGCCAGGAGAAAAATACCTTTTTATCTGGATTTTAACTGGCAATTTTCATTATGCTATTCTAGAATATCCAACATAATTCTAACATTGTCTTTAAAATAAAAAATTACCTTGAGCCTTGTTGAATAAATTCTTGTAAAATTATTTTTAGTCCATCCACTAAAATCATTTAAACAATTTATAGCCATTATTAATGATATTGGTCTATAATTTCTGGCCTAATAAAACCTTATTTTTCTTAGTTATTAATGCTATATTAGTGTCTTTCCAAGTCTCAGGCTGTAAAATCAATACTGATAAAATGCTTTTCGTATTGCCATATTATCCATTAATATATTATCTCCAAGTTGAAGTTACAATATCTTTTTCTTTTCTAAATGATATGCTAATAGTTTCCCTGGTTTATTTGCAAATTCAAAAAAAAAATTGCTTTACATAATTCATTTTTATTTGCATTCTTTTACTGTTAACATTAGCAACTATCATTGTAAAAGTTTAATTTGATAAAGAGACATTTAATTTCTTTGGGAATTTCTTTGTCATTTTTTTATCTCATTTTGAATTGAGTATGATATTGCATAAAATATCCTCATAAAAGCTTTATTTGCATCCCAAACCATTCCTGTCAATGCTCATACTGAGATTATTTCTTTTTTAAAAAAAATCTAATTTTCAATTCTCATACCATGATTATGAAATGTTTTGAAGTCCTGATCACGTTCCATATTCTTAGTGTTTTTTAAGTTCAAAACCAAAACAATCTTTTAAGAAAAATGGTAGTTGTTCCAAGACAAACATTGATGAAGCATAGTAGCAGAACTTTAATATTTAATTCATAGTACCTTGGTATAAAATTTGTCATATAAATACAGTATACTTACCAAAGTTTTCACTTGTTACTTCTTTTCTAGCAGTTGTTGTGATAACAAAAGTTTCTTTGGAGGAAATATCAAATACCTATAAGTACAAGGTAAATCTCTAAGATTAATAGATTAATAGAGAGATTGGGGTTCAGTTATTTAAAAACATTAAAGAATATGGAATCCTGATCCAATAAATATTTCCTGCAATAGCTTTTCAGATTTCTTTGGCTTGATACCCAGATTCTACAGAGACAGATCTTCTGGTTACTTATAACTAATATCCAAAAAAAGTCAATGTAAGCTTCTTTGATTATAGAAAAGCTTTTGATTGAATTGACTATGTCAAGCTATGGAATATCCTCAGGAAAATAAGAATTCCAGAACATTTCATTATTCTGTAGAAATCTACACAAAGGACAAGAAGTCAGAATCTGGAGAGAAAATGACAAAACATATTGACTCCAGATTGGCAAAGAAGTGAAACAAGACTGTATGCTTTCTCTTTATTTATTCAATCTATACTCTGAATATATATTAAGAAAAGCTGGATTACAAAATAAGCATGATTTTAAAATTGGAGGAAGAAACATCAATAGTCATTGCTACTGTATGCTGATGATGCTACTCTCATAGTTATTACTATCTCCTGGAGATCAATATAATTGAAACCACATTGGATAACTATTATGGCAAATTAGAGAAATACAGAAGAATGAAAGAAACTATGTAACTATGTAATCTACAAAATCAACTGTGCTCCATTGCAACATGTGGGACAAACATCTCATCAATTAAAAACCAGGATCCACGAACACTGGCTGGCAGTCAAACGCCACGATCCCAAATCCTTAATGTCTACACACACCAACAGCAAACAGCATCAGTTCAATTGGAGCAACACAAAAATCATTAGCCACGCTACCACCCGCCATGCTCGTGAGTTCATCGAAGCCTGGCACTCTGCAATTCTATCAACACACACATTGACCTTACAACCAGCCTACGAACCCCTCAGAATCCAAATCAACCGCACAGCCAACCAGAGACAGCACCGACCCTCAACCAACCCACGCAATCCCCCCTTCCACCAGTTCACCTTCCAATGACCCTGACCTGATGTAATCTCCCCATCACAAGACTCATCACAGACCCTCACTTGACACACCCACACCTGAAGTCCTTATAATCAGAAGAACATTGACATCCCCTAAACTCTGCTGAAGATGTTACCTTCAGAAACCAACCCACAACTCAGAGAACGACCCTTCACCCTCAAATATTTTCTCCTCTCCTAAACCGGTAGCAGATATTACATAAGGCCCATATAAAGGGACTTGGCATCTCTTTGTATCTCTTTGTTCTGAAATATCTCTAAGGATATTTCTGAGCTGGAAGAATTCTGCAAGAAATAATGGGACAAAATTTTATTTATTAAATGTATATGCTGTCCATCTTTCTGTCTGAGGCGGCTTACAAAATTAATTTTATTTATTTATTTATTTATTAAATTTTTATGTCACCCATCTCCCCTATAAGGTGACTCTGGGCAGTTTACAAGCTAGTGTTATGGAAAAACCGAATGAAAAAAACAAGAGACAGCAATACAAAACAATACTTCTTACTTTAAGACAGAGGTCCCCAACCTTTTGAGCACCAGGAACTGGTTCCGTGGAGAAGAGGTTTTTACTGCCTGCATGCCGCGGATGGGGCTTTGCTTGTTTGTGCAGCCCAGTTTCTGGCATGCCGCGGCCCGGTGCCAGTCCACAGACCAGGGGTTGGGGACCACTGCTTTAAGATTCAGAGGTTTATTTCAACAATAATTTGAAACATAAGCAAACATCATAACATCACTTACATTAGCAACTCATTGCAATGAGGTCCAATGACATAGCAGATCCAACAAGGATTGGATCCAACAAGGATTGGCCAGTGGCAAATCAATCAGCCCCAGCCCCAATCTCTTATACCCTTTCCCGTCCTTAAACCGCAGACAGATGGTTTGTAATCTTACACTTTCTGCTGACTTTCTGCTGAACATAACTTTCCACATACTTGTGTATATTGGAACCCGCATCCATCAGCTACTTTCGGTTCCCTATTTTTTACAGGTCCAGTCCTTATGTTCTAAATATATTTGAAACAAGCAAACTTAGCAAAATCATATTAAGTAAAGTACGGTTGCAGTTTAGATCACAAATAGTTCTTTCGGATTGTAAAACTGAGCATAGCACAAACTTTGGTTCAATACTTTTCCATGAGGTCTGATTTAGTTCACCTGGGCCTAAACCTTGCATAAAAGAACAATAGCCAATATTTTTGTTTTCCACACTATAAAATAAGTAAGTTATAAAATAAGTAAAAAAAAATTAAAATATTAAAACACTAAAATTACCCAGATTATGATTACGATTATAAAACTATGCTGAAACTTTCAGAAGAAAAAGTATTGTTAATTGGCTATGGAAACATATGGAAACTATTATTTCTGCCAAGAGAGCCAGTTTGGTGTAGCAGTTAAGGAACCAAGCTAGAAAGTAGGAGACTGTGAGTTCTATTCCTGCCTCAGGCACAAAATCAGCTCAGTAACTTTGGCCAGTCATTCTCTCAGTCCTAGGAAGAAGGCAGTGACAAATCACTTCTGAAATCTTGCCAAAAAAAGAGAAAACTGCGGGGACTTACTTGAGTCACTTACTCAAAGACATTTGACTTACTCAAAGACATTTCCCAAAAATATTCTGCCAAAAGACATGTTACAAAAGACTGACTCACTTAGGTATCCAAGCGTCTACACAAGTCATATTCACATATTCATATTCTGTAAACTGCACAGATGCAAGACCTATACCAGGGGTAGCCAACCTTGGCTCTTTTATGACTAGTGGACTTCAACTCCCAGAATTCCTGAGCCAGCATGGCTCAGCTTGGAAACTCTCCCTTTCCCCTCAGCATGGCTGGCTCAGGAATTCTGGGAGTTGAAGTCCACGAGTCATAAAAGAGCCAAGGTTGCTTACCCCTGATATACGCTCAATCTGCAGAAAGATTTCATTTTAGTTTTTTACAATGTAGAGACTGAATCTGCTTCCTTACATTTAGGAATTTACTGAACCGCAGTTTTACCACGCGTGAGTAAACGTTTAAATACATGTATGACTTAATGCTATGACAGCTGAGCTAGGCTGTAACAAAATGGGGTTTTTAAATGACATTTGCATGTCAGCTGTTTTAAATTATTATTTTTACTATTAAGAGCGTAACAAGAACAAATTTTATTATCACGTGATGGAAAAAATACCGATGATGATACAATCAATACAACGATCTCCCCCAGCCTAATAGCACGCAGGAAGCATACAGTATTTCAAATTTATTTAGTAAACTGTTTTAAGTCATTACTGGGATACAGGAAAAAAAATACATAGCAGCTTCGTATTTTCTTTCTGCTACCGCTGGCTTTCTAGCTTGACCGTTCGTTTCCAAAAGCTCCTATTCTGCTTCCCGGTGCGCTGCGTGACCCGGCAAGAGAGCAGAAGAAAAGAAGCGCGAGGGTGGGGAAGGCGATGAGGGGGAGGACGCCGCCAGAGAAACCAGAGGCGACGCTCCATGAACGACGACGCATTTTAATTCGCCTCCCTCCCTTACGTTACCTGGCGGACGGCCTTACGGAAGCACTCATAGTTTTCCTGGTGACATGGAAGGACTTTTGCGGCGTCATTTGACTGGTCCCGACGCCGGTCGTACACGAAGACACTTAGGATTGTGCCGTCGGTGTTTTTCTTCCGCCACGTTGCGCCCTCGCCCACCATCCTCGCAGGCCGTGCTACTGGCGGAACGCAGCAGATTGTTTCGTTTCAGCAGAGGAAAGGGACGGGGGGCCGCTGGGGACAAAGAGGCGCGGCCTGCATAATATCGGAAAACGGGGGGGAGAGTGGGAGGAGCGAAGGAGGGCAGCCCAAACTAAACAGGCGAGGCAAAAAGGCAGGGAAACGAGGAAACGAAACTGAAGTTTTGATTTCTTGGCAGAAAAGTGGTCAGAGAGGAGAAACGCGTTTTGTTTCGGAGGGAAATTTGCGGGAAAAGCGCCACTCCCCTAATGAACACATAACTGAAAATGCAAACGGCCGCTCTGTGATGCACGTCATAGGAGAGGGAAGAATTCTCCTTGGAGCCAAGGAGAACAACAACAAAAACTTATCTTTCTCCAGGTCCCTTGCATCGTTCAGTTTGGGTCGAGGGAATAACGTTGATTTTTTTCAAGAACGGGGGGGGGGGGAAGCAAAAAAATAAAACATAAGAATATTAAGACAATTTGTTGTTAGTTGCGAAGTCGTGTCCGACCCATCGCGACCCCACGGACAACGTTCCTCCAGGCCTCTTACCATCTTCTGGAGTCCATTTAAGCTCACGCCTACTGCTTCAGTGACTCCATCCAGCCACCTCATTCTCTGTCGTCCCCTTCTTCTATTGCCCTCAATCTTTCTCAGCATTAGGCTCTTCTCCAGTGAGTCCTTCCTTCTCATTAGGTGGCCAAAGTACTTGAATTTCAACTTCAGGATCTGGCCTTCTAAGGAGCAGTCAGGGTTGATCTCTAGGACTGACTGGTTTGATCGCCTTGCAGTCCAAGGGACTCGCAGGAGTCTTCTCCAGCACCATAGTTCAAAGGCCTCAATTCTTTTGCGCTCAGCCTTTCTTATGGTCCAACTTTCACAGCCATACATTGCAACTGGGAAAACCATGGCCTTGACTATATGTACTTTTGTTGGCAGGGTGATGTCTCTGCTTTTTAGTATGCTGTCTAAATTTGCCATAGCTTTCCTCCCCAGGAGCAAGTGTCTTTTAATTTCTTGGCTGCAGTCCCCATCTGTGGTGATCTTGGAACCCAGGAAGATAAAATCTGTCACTGCCTCCATTTCTTCCCCATCTATTTGCCAGGAATTGAGAGGGCCAGATGCCATGATCTTGGTTTTCTTAATGTTGAGTTTCAAGCCAACTTTTGCACTCTCCTTCTTCACCCGCATCAAGAGGCTCTTTAGTTCCTCTTCACTTTCTGCCATTAGAGTGGTATCATTTGCATATCTTAGGTTGTTGATATTTCTACCGGCAATCTTAATTCCAACTTTTGATTCATCTAGCCCTGCCTTTCTCATGATGTGCTCTGCATATAAGTTAAATGGGCACGGCGACAGAATACAGCCTTGCCGGACTCCTTTCCAATTTTGAACCAATCAGTGGTTCCGTGTCCAGTTCTCACTGTTGCTTCTTGACCCGCATATAGGTTTCTCAAGAGACAAATAAGATGGTCTGGTACTCCCATCTCTTTAAGAACTTGCCACAATTTGTTGTGATCCACACAATCAAAGGCTTTAGCATAGTCAATGAAGCAGAAGTAGATGTTTTTCTGGGACTCCCTAGCTTTCTCCATGATCCAGCGTATGTTGGCAATTTGATCTCTAGTTCCTCTGCCTCTTCGAAATCCTGCCTGTACTTCTGGAAGTTCTCGATCCACATACCGCTGGAGTCTAGCTTGTAGTATTTTAAGCATAACTTTATTTGCATGTGAAATGAGTGCAATGGTGCGATAGTTTGAACATTCTTTGGCATTGCCTTTCTTTGGAATTGGAATGTAAACTGATCTTTTCCAATCCTGTGGCCACTGTTGAGTCTTCCAAATTTGCTGGCAAATTGAGTGTAGCACTTTTACTGCATCGTCTTTTAAGATTTTGAATAGCTCAGCTGGAATACTGTCACCTCCACTAGCTTTGTTGTTGCTCAGCTTTCCTAAGGCCCATTTCACTTCACATTCTAGGATGTCTGGCTCGAGGTCAGTGACCACCCCATCGTGGTTATCAGGACGCTAAGCTCATTCTTGTATAGTTCTTCTGTGTAATTTTGCCACCTCTTCTTAATCTTTTCTGCCTCTGTTAGGTCCCTGCCATTTTGGTCCTTTATCATGCCCATCTTTGCATGAAACGTTCCCTTCATATCTCCAATTTTCTTGAAGAGATCTCTGGTTCTCCCTATTCTATTGTTCTCTTCTATTTCTTTGCACTGTTCATTTAAGAAGGCATTCTTATCTTTTCTAGCTATTCTCTGGAATTCTGCATTCAATTGGGTGTATCTTTCTCTTTCTCCCTTGCCTTTCGCTTCCCTTCTTTCCTCAGCTATTTGCAAAGCTTCCTCAGACAGCCATTTTGCTTTCTTGCATTTCTTTTTCTTTGGGATGGTTTTAGTTGCTACCTCTTGTACAATGTTGCGAACCTCCGTCCATAGTTCTTCAGGCACTCTGTCTATCAGATCTAATTCCTTAAATCTATTTGTCATCTCTACTGTATATTCATCAGGGATATTATTTAGTTCATACCTGAGTGGCCTAGTGTTTTTCCCTACTTTCTTTAATTTAAGCCTAAATTTTGCAACGAGAAGCTCATGATCTGAGCCACAGTCAGCTCCTGGTCTTGTTTTTACTGACTGTATAGAGCTTCTCCATCTTTGGCTGCAGAGCACATAGTCAATCTGATTTCTGTGTTGACCGTCTGGTGATGTCCATGTGTAGAGACGTCTCTTGGGTTGTTGGAAAAGAGTGTTTGCTATGACCATCGTATTCTCTTGACAAAATTCTTATCAGCCTGTGCCCTGCTTCATTTTGTACTCCAAGGCCAAACTTGCCTGTTATTCTGGTTATCTTTTGGCTTCCTACTTTAGCATTCCAATCCCCTATGATGATAAGGACATCATTTTTTGGTGTTGATTCTATAAGGTGCTGTAGGGCTCCATAGAACAGGTCAATTTCATCCTCTTCAGCACCAGTGGTTGGGGCATAGACTTGGATCACTGTGATATTGAATGGCTTGCCTTGGATTCGCACTGAGATCATTCTGTCATTTTGGGGATTGTATCCCAGTATTGCTTTTCCTACTCTTTTATTGACTATGAAGGCTACTCCATTTCTTCTGAGGGATTCTTGCCCGCAGTAGTATACCTGATGGTCCTCTGAATTAAATTCACCCATTCCTGTCCATTTTAGTTCGCTGATTCCTAAGATGTCGATGTTCAGTCTCGTCATCTCTTGTTTGACCACATCCAGTTTGCCTTGATTCATGGATCTTACATTCCAGGTTCCTATGGAGAAAAAATCTTTACAGCTTCGGACTTTCCTTTCACCACCAGATCCACAGCTGAGCGTCCTTTCGGCTTTGGCCCAGTTGCTTCACTCTTTCTGGCACTACTAGTACTAGCCCTCTGCTCTTCCCCAGTAGCATATTGGACACCTTCCGACCTGAGGGGCTCATCTTCCAGCGTCATATCTTTTTGCCTTTTAGTACTGTCCATGGGGTTTTCATGGCAAAGATACTGGAGTGGGTTGCCATTTCCTTCTCCAGTGGATCACATTTTGTCAGAACTCTCTGCTATGATCTGTTCATCTTGGGTGGCCCTGCACAGCATAGCTCATCGCTTCATTGAGTTACGCAAGCCCCTTCGTCACAAGGCAGTAATCCATGAAGGAGCATTAAGACAATACAAAATTAAAAAGATAACATAATAAACCAGTGCCTAATCTATAAGTTTAATATGCTGGAGAAAGTTTTTTTTTTTTAAAGTTTTTTTCTCCTCTCCTGGCTTCTGTTACTTTTTAAAAGTTTAAGAATTGTTTCTTAATTTTCTTATTTTAGTGCATCGGTGTTTTTTCTATTTTGTATTCTTCTAAAAGAAATATTATTTTGTTGAAGGAAAAGTCTTCATCATGGTTCAGTCCAAGCTGGGAATAAACAACATGGTGACTGCTTTAGAAAGAAGGTTGCAGTTTATTGAAGAGGAGAGCCAGACAGAAAGATGGCTCTGGAAGAAGAGAGAGAGAGCACATGTAGGGAGTGGGTTTTTATACCCTCTGGGGCTCTTGAGGTTGTTTCCTGTTCCTGTTTGAGGCTTTGTATTTCCTGTGTCATGTATTTTGATCTGAGTCCGAGTGTGCCCCTTTGGCATCTGTAGGTTAATCCTATTATGTCCTGTCTTAGAGTTTGGGTGTGGCATGTAGATTTTAGGTGTCTTTGTCTTCTTAATCTTCTAGCTTCAACCTTCCTGAATGGTTTACATCTGCATTTCTACAGAGCTGGTTTCTGCTTGGGGGAGGGAGACTTGGGGATATTAAGAAAAAACTGGGCATGCTTTTCTACCTCTTTAAGATCCTTTGAGGAAATATATTTTTCCGTCCTTTTAATATTTCTTTCTCTGGGGGCTGACTTCCCACAATTTGTTAGCTTTATTAACAGAATGCAACATAGCATGTTTAAAAAGGCAAAACCTCAGTGAATATCTGATTTATGTAATGAATCCAATAGCATTGATACCATAATACTAGGGAAAGTGTATATACTCTATTTCTCATATGGGGAATAGAAAAGACTTTAATACTGCGGCAAATTCAGCAAAAATTATTGATCAACTCACTGTTGGTTGAAGATCAGCAATAGTTAACAGTCTAATAGAATGTAAGAGTTGAAAGTTACATTGGGCATCTTCTAGTCTAATCCTCTGCCTAATGCAGGACTCCACAACTATTGCATCTCTGACAAACGGTCATGCAGGCTCCGTTTAAATATCTCCCCTCCAGGAGAGTCTACCACTTTTAAGGCATTTTGTTCCATTGTTGAATAGGTTTCATTGCTAGATGTTTTTTTCCTGATGTCCACTGAAACATTTGTCCTCTAGCTATCATTCACTTCACCCTTTCTCCAGAATTGTTTAGTAGTAATAAAGGTTTATGTATTACTACTAAACAATTCTGGAGAAAGGGAAAATAGTTTCTCATCCACTTAATCCACACCCTGCATAAGTTTGTACATTTCAGTCATGTCTCCTCTTGTTCATCTCCTTTCTAGACTAAAAAGCCCAAATGTGATAACATTTTCTTGTAGGAAATTGGTCCAGCCACTCATCTTAGTTGCCCTCCTCTAGATCTTTTGATGCTCTACTTTATAATTTTTGAGATACGATAACCAAAACTGCACACAATATTCTATATCCGGGGTCCCCAACCCTCGGTCCGTAGACTAGTACCGGGCCACGGCATGCCAGCAACCGGGCCGCACAAACAAGCAAAGCCCCATCCGCGAGATGAAGGCAGCACACAAACCACACACCCTCCGGTCTGTGGAAAAACCTCTCTCCATGGAACTGGTCCCTGGTGCCCAAAAGGTTGGAAACCTCTGTTCTATATATTCTAGCACCAGTTTAGATAAGGGTATTATATTGGCAACTCTATTTTCAATGTTTATTATCCCCAACATGTTCAGCTTTTTTTTTACAGCAAATGGAGTGTCAACACCTTCACTGAACTGTTTAACATTAATCTAAGTCTCATCACTAGCTGATTCCATCCATTTAGTTCCCTTACTTTGAGCAAAATTGTAGACTGAAAATGAACCTCTAGCCAATATCCTTTCTGATCTTTAACTGAGTGATTTAATGCAGAGGTCCCCAACCTTTTGGGCACCAGGGACCAGTGCCATGGAGAAAGGTTTTCCTGCGGATCAGAGGGGGTGTGGTTTTGAATACTGCCTGCACCCCGAGGATGGAGCTTTGCTTGTTTGTGCAGCCCACTTGGTGGCATGCTGCAGACCGGTGTCGGTCCATGGACCGGGGGTTGGGGACCCCTGATTTAATGGGCTTTATTACAATTACATTCATATATCCTTCTGTATTATGTAAATTTATCTGAAGTCCATCAGGCTTTCAGTCTCCAGTCCTGTCAAGTTCAACTAATGAAGCTCTCTTCAAGCTTTGGGTAAATGTGGCTTACAACTTTTTGAGTTGAATCTTGAAATCCTAGTAATTCATCATAAATCTAAATATGGTCCTCAAAATTTCCACTGACACCATTTATACAGCATATAATTCATTTGCAATATTATTTCCCTTTCCCACCCATTTGAACCAACAGCATCTTGAACTATCTTCCTAGATACTGAAAATCCATGGAGATATAATTGTAAGTGTAATATTTCTATATTTGTTTTGCATTAGTAAGTAGGCTGACTCAATTTTTGTTCATAGTAGAGTACACATTTCTTAAACTAATAGTTCTGATCAGGGCACGTTTCAGTTCCTTGTAGTTGTTATCCATCACCATTCTTTGATAGATTGAGAAATTATACTTTATCCAATAGCTATAAACCACTGCCCATAAAGGAGGTGGGTTTGATCTCTTAACAGCTCTTTGAAATGTTCCAGGTATGAAACAAAATGTGCTTCTTCCAAAAAAGTTCGTTTTGAGTTTTTCTGCTTTATTCACTGCAACTGAACAGTTTTGTGGGTTATGACTGGATTGTATTTTTCAAACATTTTTTAATTCAGCAGCAAGGACCATCTTATTTCTTCTGTTGTTGGTTTAAACTTAATGAAATAATGTGGAAATAGGAAAGTTACTAACTTCTGGGTGCATTTTTTGGCACCTAGCAGCTATTTCTATGTGCCAACATAAACATCAGGAAAAGATGGTTGCTTTTGTTCTATATGTTTGGTAGAAAACCACAAAATAGTATGCCAAATATTTTGTGGTTGTACTAAACTTGGGGTGTTAGCACTTACAGAAATCATTTTTGTTAAAATAAAAATATTAAAAACAAATACCCACATATGATGTACTAATGGAACAAAATATTTAAAATATTTTTGTTTGTTTATCTTTTGGTTTTATAATCTTTTGGCTGAAGAATCCAAAGGAAGTATTTTAATTGAAAACATATTTTCTGCTGAGATTTTTTTGAAAATGTAACTTAACCCAAGTAGATTTTTCAGTAGGTAAGAACAGAGCTGTGTTGTACTTTTTCCTGTAAGAATTTAATTGATTTGAAAAATCGTGTTCATGGCCATATTTTCTGCAATTTGCATACCGGGCAGCATTCAGCATGGACTTCAGTGTTGTGGCCATGAGGTGAATTGTCTCATTCTACAATAACATGGGTTTATCTTCCTCAAATCTTGCCCTGAGAACTTGTGAAATATAGACCATTAAGAGAGCTAATTTCAATAAACTTAGAGAGCTTGGGAAGGATTCCATGGATGAGAATCCTCAAGGGGAAAACAACTCAAGAAGCTTGGGAAATTTTGAAAAGTGAGATTATAAAAGCCCAGTCTAGCACAATACCAACGAAGAAGAAAAATAACAACTCTCAAAAGAAACCAGCATGGCTGCATAAAGAACTCTCTGATAAATTGAAAGACAAAAAAGACAAGTATAAAAAGTAGAAAGAGGGGCACATAACTAAGGCAGAATATCAGCAAATAGCCCGAGCCTGCAAAGATGAAGTAAGGAAAGCTAAGGCTCAAAATGAACTAAGGCTTGCAACAAAAATCAAAATAACAAAAAAAAAGCTTCTTTCAACATATAAAAAACAAGAAAAAAGTTAAGGAAATGATTGGTCCATTAGTGGGAGGAAGTGGCAAGAAGGTGACAAGCAACAGAGAAAGCAGAACTACTAAACTCATTTTTTGCATCTGTCTTTACACAAAGAGAAAAAACAGTCCAACCTATCAAAAACAGTACCGTAAAAAACAGATTAGAAACACAAGTTAAGATAGGCAAGAAAATGGTAAGTGAGCACCTGTCCAGCCTAGACGAGTTCAAATCACCAAGACCAGATGGATTACACCCCAAGGTTCTGAAGGAACTGGCAGATGTGATCTCAGAACCACTGAACTATATCTTTCAAAGATCCTGGAGCACTGGAGAACTACCAGGACTGGAAAAAGAGCTGATGTAGTTCCCATCTTCAAAAAAGGAAAAAAATGGATCCAGGAAACTACAGATCTATCTGCCTGACCTCAATACCTAGGAAGATTCTGGAAAAGATAATCAAGCAATGAGTCAACGAACATTTAGAGGCAAACAAAGTCATAACCAAAAGCCAACATGGGTTTGTCAAAAACAGATGTCAGACAAATCTTATTGCATTCTTTGACCAGGTGACAAAATTAGTGGAACGGAGGAGTGCTGTGGATATAATTTACTTGGACTTCAGTAAGGCATTTGATAAAGTAGACCACAACCTACTACTTGATAAGATAGAAAAATGTGAGTTAGATAGCATCACCACCAGATGGATTCGTAACTGGCTGATTGGCCGTACTCAGCATGTGGTCCTCAATGGAACTGCATCTACATGGAGGGAAGTGTGTAGTGGGGTGTCCCAGGGCTGTGTTCTGGGCCCACTGCTCTTCAACATCATCAATGATTTGGATGAGGGGATAGATGGGGAACTCATCACATTTGCAGATGACACCAAGCTGGCAGGAATAGCCAACACTCCAGAATATTGGCTTACGATACAGAAGGATCTTGACAGACTTGAACATTGGGTGCTATCTAACAAAATAAAATTAAATAGTGAAAAAAGTAAGGTTCTACATTAGGCAAGAAAAACCAAATGCACAGGTACAGTATAGGTGGTACCTTGCTCAATAGTAGTAACTGTGAGACGGATCTCGGAGTCCTAGTGCAGAGGTCCCCAACCTTTTGGGCACCAGGGACCGGTTCCATGGAGAAAGATTTTTCCGCGGACTGGAGAGTGCGTGGTTTTGTGTGCTGCCTGCATCCCACAGGTGGGGCTTGCTTGTTTGTGCGGACCGGTTGCTGACATGCTGCGGTCCGGTACCGGTCCATGGACCGGAGGTTGGGGACCCCCGTCCTAGTGGACAATCACTTGAATATGAGCCAGCAGTGTGCTGCAGCTGCCAAAAAAGCCAACACTGTGCTGGGCTGCATTAATAGATGGATAGAATCAAGATCACGTGAAGTGTTAATACCACTTTATAATGCCTTGGCAAGGCCACACTTGGAATACTGCATCCAGTTTTGGTCACCACAATGTAAAAAAGATGTTGAGACTCTAGAAAGAGTACAGAGAAGAGCAACAAAGATGATTAGGGGACTGGAGGCTAAAACATATAAGGAATGATTGCTAGAATTGGGTATGTCTAGTTTAATGAAGAGAAGGACGAGGGGTGACATGATAGCAGTGTTCCAATATCTCGGGGGTTGCCACAAAGAAGAGGGAGTCAAGCTATTCTCCAAAGCACCTGAAGGCAGGACAACAAACGAAGGAAACTAATCAAAGACAGAAGCAACCTAGAACTAAGGAGAAATTTCCTGACAGTTAGAACAATTAATCAGTGGAACAACCTGCCTCCAGAAGTTGTGAATGCTCCAACACTGGAAGTTTTGAAGAAGAGAGTGGACAACCATTTGTCTGAAATGGTTTCAGGGTTTCCTGCCTGAGCAGGGGGTTGGACTAGAAGACCTCAAAGGTCCCTTCCAACTCTATTATTGTTATTAAAACTTTTGTTCCCCCATGTTGATAATTGGTAGACAATTACAAGGTTTACATTATTGAGCAAATTTTCAATCATACTTTTTGCATTCTAATTAGTGTTTCAAGAACAAAACAAGTATATTTGAAATAGGTGAATCCATGAACATTTATCATTGTCTATGTAGATTCTCATAAAACAATCAAATTTTAAGGCCTAGTGTATTTATGCATCAGAAAAGTGAATATTGGTTTTAATAACTACTACAATAAAAAACAGCCTCCAAATGCTATAACATCACATGAACAGAAGGTATGATTCAAAACATTACAAAACACTGTCATAGCAAGCAAACATTTTAGAGCATTTTTATACTATACACATGATATTTTCACTCATGTGTCTGAGGTATACAGGATACTCATCTTCTTTTTGTAATTATCTAGGATTTCTTTCAAGTTCTTCAGTGGATCTTGAGATATAAATTCATTGAATTCTCTGTCAATTTTTATATTCTGTTCAGTCAAGTATTTCTAGAAGAAAATGGTAATTATATTTTAGAGCTTTTAGTTTTTATTTTATAAATGCAGAACTGGCATGATAAGATGCAATGTAAAATGCAGCTGTTATCTGTAGATTATTTCTTTTTGATAGAAAACCAGTACACAATTATGAAATTATAAAAACAGAAGTTTTATGTGAGTGAAAGATATCTTGAAAACTTCCATTAGCTTTAATAGGCTTGAATAACAGATTTGTAAAAATGGAAGAATAGCCAGAGAACCCTACCAACCATTCTCCATCACCACCCCACAATACAGGGATCAAAAAGTTATAGGAGCTCCAAAGAAAATATAACAAAGGAACGTATATACCCTATCTACTATAGAAAATGAACTTTCAGAGTAAATATTCTATTTATCTATAGATGATCCTTAGTCACTAAGGCTTAATGGAATTAATAGCCTAAATAGACTGCACTTCTTGCAGAATGAACTCTGTCTCCAATTACTGGTAAAATCTCATAAGAAAAGAAACAGTAAGATTTTATCCACGTGGTAACAAGGGTGTGAAAATATTCATGAAGTGATCTTGATAAGAATTAACAGATTAACAAGCAAGTATATCTTTATTACGTTGACCATATCCAATTTATATCAAGCCTTGTCCATATGGCTTAGGTTTCAATCAAAGCCATGGCAGAAACATTAAAATACAAACTATGATATAATGTACAGAATGCCAACAAGTGGCTGCATAATAATTAACTAAAAAGGCAGGTGAGACCCAAACACTTTGTTGAACAGATATGCTGGGCTGAGCTATATTGTGAGAAGATACAAGAAATTCAGCCAGTCTTTTACTATATAACCGAACTTTTGCATCTGAATTGTGTGCTATTCCCTCTTTTAGAATGTTTGGATATATTTTGTGAACTCAGCCCTGTAAACTCTCAAGCAAACCTTGTGAACTCTCAAGCTTCCTCTTTCCGCTATGTATTCAAGATGGATAGTGATTAATATTTATATGTATTTAGATGTAAGGGTGTAGATATATACATATGTATGTATATAGCATGTTTATATGTGTCTTATGTATGTGTACACTTTTGAGAGCAGGCAGCAGAATTTCATTCTTAATGTGTGCCTGTGTGCCCACAGTAAAAAATGACAATAAATGTTATCTTATTTTAGAAAATTACAGACTTTTAAGAAAATCTTGAAATATGGATCAAAGAATAACCTGGAGAATCACTAAGTAGTTGAATTTGCCATGAAGTGTCCTGTTTATAGTATAATAGACCCAAAACGATTATATCTCTTCAGGTGAGGATATGGTCAATAATATCTTACTTCTGTTCCCTAGGAAAAAAATCCCCTTCAACATAAGGCTTGACACAAAAGATTGACCCCCATTGCTCCTTCTTGGACCCAGTGAAGCTGATGAAAACACTAGAGAACCAGTTTTCCAAATGCACGTGCTCTGTGGTCACTAACATTTATAAGATATTTGATTGTCTGGACCAGAGGTAGGCAACCTTGGCTCTTTTATGACTCGTGGACCAACTCCCAGAATTCCTGAGCCAGCCATGCTGGCTCAGGAATTCTGGGAGTTGAAGTCCACGAGTCATAAAGGAGCCAAGGTTGCCTACCCCTGGTCTGGACCAACTTGCTTTTCCTAGTTCTTGGAAATTTGGGATGGCATGAATCTGTCTTCATTTTCTGTGTCATTGTACAGTGTAACCTATACTGGTTGATGGAGCTGGATTACAGGCTTCATCCATTTTTTTTTTTTTGCAATTATTTATGCATTTGGGGGCATGGAGAATCATAGAGAAGATTTCTTGTCCTGGTCCTTTCTCTTTCTTCTACATTGTGGGGAGGAGAAAATAGGCAATGAAGGTTAGTAAGGGAAAGACATGATATAAAATGTCTTCTTCCCTGTTCTACTCATAATAGAAATTAGAGAAACTACAGAAGATACTTTTGAATCCTCCTATCTTTACTCTAGGATTTACTTAAATATTTCTGAGGAAGTGGGAGTAGGGTTGCTGTTTCTGTATGGGAATTTTTGTCTTTCCTAATATGATTAGCTAGAACGTAGACTTAAGGAGGCTGTGAGGAAAGTGATGAATGTTCTTCTCTAGACAGGCCCTCTTTTGGGCAATAATCAACTGGATTCAAGAGGAATAACTTGGGCCTCTGCATTATGGTCTATCTATGGGATGAGAAGGAGACGAAAAGAGAGATCCTCTACCTTGTTTAAGGAATCAAGAGAGATGAGTCACTGATTTGGCTCTATGTCTGATCCATTTGTTTCTTCAAGTCTCTCTAGTTCTTCCATTGTTAAAAGGACTGCTCTCCCTGGCTAGCTTTCCTTTTCCTTGTAACACATGAATGTTTTATCTTTCTTCCCTGTCCATTGAATTGAGAGATGAGGAGGAAGAAAGCCTAAAATAATAGAAAGGGATATTTTGAAAGTGAAGATCAGTGCAGTAGCAGTGCTGAAGGAAGAGAAACAGCAGCAGTAGCAGCAGCCTGGCAGCAATGAAGCAGCCACAACTTTTCTAAATTTTATTCTCTTTGGAATAAGAAGTCCAGCATTCTGTAAATTAGCCCATAAGAGATACTTTGATTGAAAAACAAATTGCCCTATGATGCAACTTTGAGCCAGCTAAAGGATACACACGAGTTTTAGTAGTATATAATAGCATGAATTACCTCAACTGTCTCAAGATGAGTAAATATTACTTCCAGAAGATACTGCATATTTTTATCCATTTTCCTTCTTTCTTCTGAAGTTGTTTGCATAACCACTTGGTATCTAAGGAGTAAATACCAGAAGAGAGTAGGAGAAGAGAGTATTGCATTATTTATATTGAAAAACCTTCTATCTATAAATTCATGGTTTGTAGAAACAGCCTATAATAATTAACACGTGTAGTATTCCAAAATCTAAATGTTTCACTTTCCCATTTAACTAAGATTAATATTTGTATTACATTGCCTATAATATTCCAAATAATTCCTATAAGTTAATTTTTATAAATGAACTTTATGACTTAAGCTTATAGGAGTGTAATGTTAACTTGGAAGTTAAGACCCACTGATTTCAATGGAACTTACTCCAAGGGTGACCAGGATTGCAGCCTTATCCCATCTTCAATGAAAACAAGTATTTACATCTTTTCACATTATTTTTTTCCTGTTTATCTTTACTCCATTCAATTCATTCAATTGAATTTTAGTTGCAAGTTATTTTTAAAGAACACGATATATGATAATAATGCAAATCATTAATTTGTCTAGAATAAGCAATCTGGTTTGGGGATCAAAAAGTGATCTCATAAAATGGCTGTACTGTTCATGAGTTACTCTGTTTTCCTGGTGACTGTATTGTATGGTTTTCAAATGTTTTGAGTATTTTGCATTGCTTGTATGATTATTTTATTTTGTGGGCGTTTTTTTTAAAGTATTGTTTACATTTTAATTCTGTCCAGTCACAAATTGAGATGAGTAGGGCTATAAGTTGAATAAATAAATATATGTTCAACTCAGAAAACCTTCTAGGTCAAATCTTTGTTTAATTAAACTAACCGGCATCGGGTTTCATGCAGTTCCTTCATGGCTTCACTGACACCCTCATTGACACCATTATAAAGCAAATTTTTATGTTTCTCCAACAACTCCAGCTCCTTCGTACTCTTTTCTTCTTCTTCAACAACTACCTGCAATATGTATATGGATTAATACTTCAGAACTGAATCATAAATTTATGACACAGATAGACCCTATCTATTGCAGGAAGAGAGCATTGTAAATTTAATATAGTGACATTGCTCCAGTTCTGTTATTTTGTTAGAAGTGCTGTATGCATTTATCTTTTAGATCATTCTTATTCTAGAGAAAATACATCCACTAATGCTGCTTTTAAAAATACTTATTCATGTTGTTATATTTATATCCTTTCTTTCCTGTATACATAACATTTCTTCTCCTAGTTTCTCCACAGCAACCAGTTAGGTGAGTTGAGCTGAGGGAGATTGACTGGCCCAAAGTTACCCAGCTAACTTTTATGACTCAGAAAGGATTAGAACTCCAGTTCTCCCAGTTCTAGATAAGCACCTTATCCACTACACTAGCATGTTTCTTTATGTTGTATGTACAATGTTTCTTAACAGAAAAAAATTCCTAATAATGAATTCTATAAAGATGAACTTACAAGCATACATCATATTTAGGGCAATACCTTTGCTTTTTGCTGACATAAATCTTCCAGTTTTTGTGCTTCTTCTCTTAATGTTTTCACAATGCTATTCTGTTCAGCTTCCATTGTGTTTACCTTAAAGAATATTATTTAATAAAGGATATTAGTACTGAAAGTCAAGGGTGCTTCCAGTTCACATCCTTTGCTTTCAAGTCTACATTTTTGCCAATAGATAAAAACTTCCCACAATACACTCTTAATAATTAAAAAAATTCTGACTCCAGCCAACACTTTCACATTTGAAAATCTTTTAGCTTACAAACAGAACAGTTTGAAGATCTATAGGGGTATCTACTGAACATCTTGAAATTTAGATTGCACTGTCTATTATAGTCTTTTTTCATTCCATTATCAGTTTCCTTTCCTAGCAATCCTATACTTGTTATGAACTCTGAAATATGATTAGGAATAAGTATAGATAAACAAGGATTAATATAAGTTGCATTACATTATACTGTATAGCTGGGTTTCCACTAGACCAGAGATAGTTAGGAACTGACCTGTACTAAGGAGCCTTCTAAGCCAATTTTTCTGTGTGTTGCATTTGCAATCTCCTCTTCAGTGTTGTTCATGAGATCCAGAAGGGGAGCCTGGCATAATTATATAAACACAAAAAGTGCAAAGTTTTCCAGTGAAGTAGTCCAGTCACAGGGCTTAAGAAAGAAATACTTTAAATAAATCTTAAATGCATATAATATAGAAAAGATCCTCCTATAAACTGATAAGGCAATATTCTTTCCCAAGTACTTTTACATTAGTTCATACTCCAGGGAGAGGTTCTGTATTATAAAGCCACAGGAACTGCTATGCTGGATCAGACCAATGGTCTACCTGGTAAACATTCTGTTCCCCATAGTAGCCAATCAGATTCCAATAGGAAGCTGATTAGCAAAACAAGATAGCATAAGCCCTTTCAACCAGTGATGCTCTAAGGTAGCATCCTTAACCTAATGTACAGGGATTTTTAAGCCTTCATTAACATATTCCAGTCTATACATAATATTTAAACCAATTTTTGTGCATAATAAATATGATATCAACTTCCTCCGACACTCATTGTGATAAGAGAATCGAACTTCATCTTTAAGTATTGTTAAAATATCATTTATTGAAAGAAAGCGATTATCTAAAAGAGCTTTACATGAAAAATGAGTTTATACTTACACGAATCTGAGTTGTAAACTTAAGCAGACAATTAGGTCCTGCATCGGGATTGAATTTAATTTCAAAATCAAGACCACCAGAATTCTCTGCACTTGTAGGAATTAGTTTTAATTTTCGAGCCAATTTATGGTATTCTGTCAAATCTGTTTCAATCTATAAAGAACAAACAAAATTAAGCATACCCTAAGCACCGTACAGCTGATGAAGTCTATGAAAACCGGAACTGCTTCATAACCACAGCATTGTTTTGCATTTCTTTGTGTTTTCAAAGTTTGTCTTTTCAATGCCTATATTTAAATTTTAATATAAGGTGTTGTATCTTCCCAGCTTTTGAAAAACATTAAAATTACTCAAGACAAACTATCAAAAGTTTTTGCTCCTTTTGATTTGATGGCCAATTTAAAGTTGGCTGGTATATGGAGACAGAAAATTGCAATTCAAAAGAGTGCCTACTTTCTGAGTGAAATAGAGCCTTTCAAGAATACATATGATTTGAATTTTTGGATTGGGCCACCAAGGTATAAATATTAGCAAAGACCTTTTTGGATCATATTGTGAATTTGGTTCACAACAGGAAATCTGGTTCATCTAGATAAGGGATGTCAAACTGCCGGCCCACGGGCCGGATGCATCATGCCAAAACCGCACATACCCCATTACCAGCAATGGAATAAAAGTCGTGATACGTTGCAACACATCACGTGACGTTGCGAGTTTGACACCCCTGATCTAGATGGAGACTAAATGAAATCTTGCTATAGAAAGAAACAATTGTGGAGAAATGTAAAAAAATTAAAATCGCGTCTCAAAATAATTTAGATAAAGGTACTGATTTAAAAATGGTTTGAGATGCAAATAAAGCTTCCATTAGGTTATTTTATAAAATATATTAGTGAACTCCAAAAAAAAAAGTCACAAAAAAATACAAGGTATTTTAGATGAGATAAAGAGAAAAGATGAGCTAAGAAATTTCCAGAGAAGATAAATATTTTTCAGCAAATTAAGCTTTTACAATGATGGTTATAAATACTAATTATTTTTCTACTACCAGAATAAAATATTATCTAATTCAGTTTATGGGAAATAAAGCAGAGCAGTAGTAACGTTAGTCTCCCAGATGCAAGTGTCAGATGTTCAAAACTTTTGTTTTAGCTATACATACTGCTTCTTTTCCTCTTGCATATTTTAATTCCTCATTCCACAGATGCCGCTGCTCTGCTTCCAATTCCTTGGTTAAATTATTTACTGCCTGTTTCAGCTCCTCTATTTCAGAATTCAGTTTCTCAACATCTGCAGTGGAATACTTTTGATTATCACAAATGACCACCAGATGTGCGTTTTCCTGTTTCAGTGCTTCAATTTCCATGGCTAAAAGTCAAGAAAAATAAAATCTTGTTAAGAAAACAGATAAGTTTTTTTAAATGTTTAATTAAGTTGAAGCTTAATACTTATTTGGATAAAATTTCAAAATATTAAAAACTTGATCTCATAAGAAGAATCTACTAAAAGGCACGAAAAACTTACTAGTACTAAGAAAGTTGTAATTAAATTCTCTACTTCTGTTTAGATCTTTCCCTTGAGCTGAGAAATACTCAATATTTTCTTTTAAAATTTTATAGCGAGACACACTATAAAATAAGGTACTGATGTTAAGAAGTTTCTCCTTACCAACAGCTTCTTGCTCCTGTGTAATATTCTTTGTCTTTTGACTGAGACTGCTTGAGAGAGATTCCAAACTGGCCATATAAGCCTCATATTTTTTAACATCTGCCTGTAAAGATGATTTCAGGCTCCGCAGTTGCTCTAAACGGTCCTTTTTCATACAAAAAGATGGAAATTGTAGTGTGTTAACTAAAATCAGACTTATAGAAGCATCTTCCCAGACCCATGTACTCAGTTACTCACTGGTTCACTTTCTCTTTCCTTTTCACGCTTTGTAATCTCTTCATTCAGCCTTTTTTTCTTTTCTTCTAAGACTGCTAAATGTTTTTCTTGTACTTTAAACAGATCCTCTGAAAGAAAGATCAAAATAACCCTCTACTCCAGGGGTGTCAAACTGCCGGCCCATGGGCCGGATGCATCATAGCAAAACCGCGCCCACCCCATTGCCGGCAATGGCAAAAAAGTTGCGATACGTCGCGACATGTCACATGATGTTGCGAGTTTGACACCCCTGCTCTAATCACTCAAGTGCTCTATTATTAATCAGAATAAGTAATTGAGACAAAAAGTAAACACTGGGAAATAAGTTGATATTTTGCTTTACTAAATATCAGATTTAAACCATTTTTAAAAACAACATGCAACTGCATCACTTAGTGCTGGCAAAAATAGCAGACCCTGTTGCCGTTGTTAAGCAAGAACCTAACATGACTGTGACATGGGAAGAAGCATGAATCCCAGGCAAGCAGCTGGTGGGCAAGAGCTACAGGCATGTGGGTTATCTGATCGTAGGATCAAGTCTCCCTTCATTCACCAATCAACAATTTCCATCACTGTATTTTTTTCCTTTTTTCCTTTCTCAAAAAACTAAATGTACTGAACATATGAACTTCGTTGATGTTCTTCCACCTAAACTATCAATCAGATAATAATTGCATCAATATAGCTCCATTATGTACCATTAGTCCATGCTCTCTCCCAACATATTATTTATTTATATCCCATCTTATGCCCAGCTCAGGGCAGCATACACAGTACTACCTTCAACAGCTTTACCACAATTACTCATAAGTAGCCCTAGTCCATAACTTCAGCCACTATTCAACTAAACATTTTAACTATTTTACTATTTAAGAGACACAAAAATACTACTTAATCAAAATATTAGTTTAATCTGTATATATTAGTTCAATAACAACATGGAGCTGGATTTATATCTCATTGCCGAATATTCATACAAAGAATTTATGATCTTTCTGCCCAGGTTTGACTTAGAAGTTAACTTAAGCCTGTGAGAAAAGGGTTAGAGCACAGCAGATAGACTAAATACCAAATGTCTATTATTTATATAATAAAATATACTGTAACTAATATTTGTAGATTAAGTGAGATGATGGGGGGAACACACAGCCAGCGTGCCTGGCTGAGGAATTCTGGGAGTTGAAGTCAACAAGTCATAAAAGGGCCAAATTTGAAGACCCCTGCACTAGAGTTAAAACAGAAACATCCTACAATAGCTTGGCGAGGAAATTTTTAAAGAAGTTTGAGAAACTACAGAAAGCAAATGGTAAAAGATTCATTACATGCTTATTTTTTAAACATTTTACAATTTAAATTACTCACTTAATTTGGAGTCTATTTCAGCATCAAATCCTTCAAAACTGTCTCCACCCTTCATGAAATGGTCATAACATTTTATAGAGTAGTCCAAAAACAGCTGAGGACATAATTGTAAAATAGTTTAATTTTAGGGATCTTTTAAAATATGGTAAACATTATTGCATTGCAGATTATGTGTGCTTTTTCTCTATTAAGAAAAGCTTTCACATTTCTAGATCAAAATGCTTAGTATAAAGGGTAACCTTTAACATACATCCGGTATATTATTATTGCTGATTTCATAAGTAATATATACTAAAACTTTTATCAGAATCATAATTTTATTGCCAGCAAGTAATATGCATTCCACAACCTAGGGAGAAATAGGTAAAATACCTTGTTTTGCAAAATTCCATCTTCAGTTTCTCCCAAAATCTGTCCTTCATCAAATGACTGTGGGTTTTCTTTCATACAAGTAAACAACTGAGTAAGACACAATGACATAGTCATAATGAATAATGTTTCCTACTTGCTATTTCCTTTCTGAATTAATCAGAATACAATTTGTGTATCCCTACCCACATTTCTGAAGATTGTTGCCAGCCAGAAAGGAAACATTAAATCTATTAGAATTTATATTAACACAAAAATATTAATTTTTAATGAAATGTATTTTGTTCTGAGTCTCATCCACTTTTGGTGAGTTCCTGGCATGGAACTCAAATGTGGCCCTTTGCCTGAAAATTACTGATAGCAAATTTATCATTATTTGCTTGATAAAATTAATGTGGCAACAAAAGTGCAACAATAGCTCTAATGATGCATTGTATATTACAAAGAATCTGTCAAAATCACAAGAACATCAAGAATTTCATTAACCCAGTTATATATTTTCAGTGTATCACTTCTATATTTATAACATCAAAATTAGGTGAAATAGCAAATACCTATAAATGTGGCTAAATATATAATTGGTTATCTATAATACTGTAAGGTCCCAGTCCCTTACTTGAACTTGAGATATCTAATCAGATAACCCAAGCGGAGACTTCTTGATCAAGCAGCACTTTATTTGATCAAATTAAACAGCTGGGTGGCAAACAATCTGGAACACTGGCAGAGTTACGTCCAGAAGTGCCACATCTTAGAAACTTAGTAACATTGCTTTATAAACTTTGTTAGCCAATGAAAATCAGACAACAGAGCCATTACATCATAAGGAAGACATCAATCATTCCTGTACACTCCCTTATTCCCTCCTTCAGTACATCCCATCCATGTACATGTTTCCCACGTTTGCATGAGATTTCTCTGGTGCAAAAGCCGATTACAAAAAGCAAGAAAGCAAGAGTTAGAGTAGACTAAACAATTTCACTTTGTTCCAGAACCTTTCAATACCTTGTAACACTCTATCAGCCAGACCAGAGCTGCTACAATCTGAGGCCACGTATGAGGAGCACCCACAGTATACATAGAGCTTTTCGACAAAGGAAATGGATAACTGTAAGAAAAATATGTTTTCTATATAAAGATTTTTTTCAAAAAAATGCCATACAATTCAAGTTACACTTAAACACAAAAAGGAACTGTACTTATTCTTATTTTCCATAAAATAATTAGTTAAAATGAATGTTAAGAATCCCACCTTCGTTATTTTCTTATGAACAACTTAAGGTTCCCCCTTTCTCTATATAGTATATAGCTATATATAGGATACAGGTAGACAATCATGCCAACATAAAATCATATTAATAGCTTGCAACCCCAGCTGTCAATATTATATTGAAGTCAGGAATCTTGTTATATTTGCTGTATAGTGTCCGCCTTCAAACTGAGAAAAATTCCTGGCAGACATTCAGGAGTGTCTATGTAGTTTTCTTGTTAACAAGTAGACCTCATTTAGCCTCAGGCAGTGACTGAAGTTACAACAGCGATGAAAAAGTAACTTTGTGAACAGTGCTCACATTTACAACCTTTGCACATTAGTTAGTTAATACTTGTCTATGCTGGACCAGCTCAGCCTGTGACCTTAGTAATTGCTGCTTATGACTGACAAGACTTTAATCAGTTTCACACCTTCAGCTTTTTTTTTTTTTTGCGCACTAAGAGGCTCAGGGCTTGGAGCATGCTAGACAAAAAGCTGGCACTAGCACATTTCTTTCAATGTGTATTCCCCATTGTGCCTGTTTACTTTCATGTAATCCTTGTCTCTCCAATGAATGTAAATATAAACATCAATTTTCCATTGCTAAATATCTCAGCACTGGGCTGAGCATTTCAAAGAGCGGGGGAAGTGAAGAAAAAGAGCTATATTTGCCCTTTTACCCAATGTCCTTGTGAATCAAGTACCAGAAACCATTTGGGCTCACCTGGCTTCTTTGGGGTTTTATTCTTCTGATGCTGTAAAGCAAAAGAAGCTGAAATCATAAGCACAATTGTGGTCATATGATTTTCTATTTAGCAACTACATAACAACCACATTGCCTGTCCCAATTGTGGTTGCTAAATGAGACTACCTGTAACACAAATAGTTTGACTAGTTTTAATAATATATTGTTTAAAAGTTACTAAATTAAAATGAAATAAAATTAAGTGTCTTGATAAACTCTGGAAGATGGTAATTTTCTCACATGTAATAAAGAAATGTATTATCTACAAAATATTTTTAGTTATATTCTTTTTAATTGGTGAATTTAATTAAGTGGGGAGGTACTTACCCAAGCTCTTTAAAAATTCTTGGGATTTCTTCTTCAAATTTAGAACCCAAAAGTTCACATGAAGGGCAAAAGAGTTCATAAATAAAGCTGAAAATTTTCACAAAGTCCTTAACAGAAGGAGTTTGGAGTGATTTCACAGAGACTGTAGGACCATATCCATATGTTATAAGAAACTAGGGGGAAAAAGTAAAAGTATTACTTGTTTGGGTCTTTATGCTAGTTTACAGAGCAATCCAGATCTCTATATGGGTCAAATTATTGTTCAGTTAGAGAATTTGCAGATTAATCATGTATTTTAATTAACAAAGATTTGCATATATTTTTGCTGTAATTAAAATATATTGCTGAGAGTTCTAAGATGCATTGTTTTTTTGTGAAAAGTGTGATAGTTCATAGCATTTGTGATTTTAAAATGTGAAGGTAATTCATATCTTTTTAAAAACCTGGATGGCCCGTTATTTCTTGGCCCATTAGTCTATTCTGACCTTACTTTTTCCAAATTTCATTGATCAGCAGTCACAGTTTATTCTGATTAGAGAGATTTAACTAGTTAAACTAAACAAGTGCTGCATACATCACAGAGCTGACGGATACATTGCTGAATGAATGCTTTGTCATGAAGTGGTCTAGGCTCTTTGATTTTCTCCGTACTTCCAAATGCACCATATTGGCTGTTCCGTAAGCTCCCAGGGCCACTAGTCCTAGAATTGAAACCAGAAAATATGCAACCAGGTTAACTATGGCATTATTCATTTTATCTCTACAAAACTATTTAAATATAGAAAATACAATTTATAATAACAAATGAGACTTAAAAGAATGGCAATTAAGCCTGTCATTTGAAAGTCTTTCAGCTCTTATATTGAGAATATAAGACAGAATAATACAAATTTTATTGATTTGAAAGCTATAGCAGACTTTACATGATATGTTAAAGTCCCACTCCAAAATGTCAATTCTCGAAAGCTCCAGGAACTACAAAAGGGATACTAGCACAAATTCTAATACTTTTTTTCACTCCTGATGCAAGGCTTTCCTGCATTTAAAACTACCCAAGTCCTTGATGCTTTTTCTTGTCCTTTATTCTAGTGGAATAAAGAATTCATTCATACTGGAAGTGATACTGAAACATTGTAATATTCAAGTTAATCCTACCAAGTGAAATGCTAATTACCTTTTGCCAAAAAAACTAGTTTTCCTTTCTGATGTCCCTGGTGCATGCTTTCCCACACTCTGCTTTCCAAAAGTAGTCCTTCTCTCTTGCCTTGAAAAGAAAATATTATTGAATTGTACAAATTATTAAAAACCACCAAAACTGAAATCTTTATATGCCATCCAGTAAAGTTACCTGTTGTTTAATTTTTGTTACACATTTGATTTTAATGTGGTCTATTCCTTAATATTTATGTACTTTCTATTACAGTTTACTGCATGAGTAAATTAAAGAATAGACCATACTTTAATCCTAGCTTACACAAAGTAGTGAATTTATCTAATTAACCATTTTTTCACATAGAATACATATGTATATGTCTTTAAGAGTAACAAGAGTAAAACACAAGTGGCATTAATATTTTCAGCAGGCATGCTTTGGAAATTTAAGCCAAATAAATGAATGCCACCTCAACTAAAGGAATCTGACTGTCTTACGGTTGGGGTGTATGAAGTCCCGTCTTATTAGTATCCTGCACCCTCAGTGGCTGGATGGATTGCCGGCAACTGATTCGACTAGTACTTGAACTACGCCTCATTGTTGTAGGGAAAAGTGTAATACAGAACACTGCAGTCTTTCGGTAAACTTGTAAACCTGTAGAAGGGAAAGCAGAAATGGCTATGTCCAGGGCAGCAGAAAGGATTGGAATGGATGGGTGGCAAAGCCTCTGCTGATAATATACTGGAAAGAATTCAGCAGAGAAAAGCCATTGGCTACAAAACAAACTCACTCCCAGTCCTGCACCCACCAAAAGGAGATTTTTGAAAATTGAGAAGTGAAACAGGTTTAAAAAGGCCTCAAACTTCTTGCTCACTGGAAGAAAAAGAGCAGGGTGCATTTGCTGAATATTTTTTCTCTCTCTCTTTCCGTTCCTGAATAGAACAAAACCTAGAGGATCCAATCTGGGTCGGTCACTGGGACTAGAGGTTTAGTCTCCCGACTCATGATGGAGCCCATCCTCGGGGAACTTCTCTCTCACCAGAACGTGTGTAACTAAAGAAGAGGATTAAACCTTTGGCCATGGTGACCGACCCAGATTGGATCCTGCAACGTTATCTTGAGACACGTATATTTGCCTTCATTCGTCAGAACAAAGCCTCCCAAAAGGGGGTTTCTGGCTTCACTCCTATTTATTCGGCGGTACACGGACGCAAACACTTGCAAGGAAGAACGAATTAGAATATGTAATATAAAATTATTTTTTCCTTTGGCGTCTGAAAAGAATGGGGATTTTCCTCTTCTGAAAGGAAAGTTGTGACGGCGGCTTTAATTTTCCTCCAAGAAAAAGCAGAGGAGCGCTACCGACTGCTGAAGCTTAAACTAGCTGCCAACTGCGCCTTGGTTCCTCAAGGAGAGCTTTTATATTACCAACCGTTAACATCTTTTCTCCCAATCCGACCAAGCTGGGAAAGAAAGGGCAGCGGCCGACCTCAGTCAGATACTAGAAACCTATTCATCGGTAGCAGCATTGCTTCCCTTGGAAACTTCCCCTGCTGCATCGCCACTCACCGCTCTTTCTTGCTCTGTCACCGCCCGTTTCTCACTTGCTTTCAAATTTACCCGCCTATCGCAACATCCGTTTGCGTTAGCGTCCATTGACTTAAAAAAAACAAAAAACAGGAAAATAACGTCATTTCCTTCAGAAACAGGAAGTTGTCTTCAGGATAAAATTGCTGAAGCGGAATAGTCGCGTTTCTTCTCTATGGTTATCTCCGGCGTTCTACCGAAGCGGCTCGCTGTAGCTGTGAGTTACAGGCGGGAAGGTGGTTTCTTCCTTGGGAGCGAAGTATGTTCTTCCCTGTGGGAGTAAGGGGAGTAGGTCCAGCTGGCATGCTTACAGACTGATGTTTGTCCTTTATGGGCTATGTGAGCGCGGCTATTCGAGTCCGAGACGGAGCAGAAGACTTGACTCAAGGGCTACTACGCGATCTGCTCCCCGCGATCGAAAATGCTATGGTTTACTCAGAAACTCCATAGAATTCTGCAAGATTTACTAAGTTATAACTATAATTTAGGGCAAGACTGCAAGAAAGAACCCACCTCAAATTTAATCTCCCCCTAGGATTTCGCTGAATAGTTGTAGGAAACCACTGTAGTGCAAGAGGGATAGTAACTTGACTGATAGATTTGCTATGGCTCTTCCAGAATTGTAACAAGATAGGTATCTAAAGCAGTGAGCTCTCTCAGCTACACTAATCTAAATGTTATAATTATCCATATTTTAAAACAAAACTAACTTTTGTTTGCTCAAATGTTTTGATGTGTTCAGACCTATGGTCTTACTTATGGGCAATTTATGTTTTTAATTTGAACCTTAGCCTAATATTCAGCTACAGAAACAGTGAATGATGTATGACACAGTATAGGATCTCGTATATCAATAATTTTTCACTGAAAAATACCTCAAGTATCTGTTCTCTGAATATCATTATTGCTATTTTTCCTTTTTGTTATGCAAAATATTGGATACAGAATACAGGAAAGTATCTTCTCATTGGCTATAAGAATAGTCTTAATTTTAATGAACTGCTAATTTCTTAAAGCAATGGCATCTTTTTTTCAGACTCACATGGATGCTTGAAAATGATTGGTCTCTTGAACAGGAGAAATGCTGTGCTCATAGAAAGTCCTAGTTTCACAGGATTGAATTAAAATACTTGACATTTAGGTAAACTAATGGTTAATGCAACACTTCTCTAAAGATTTACTTCTCTGTTCCTCCCCACCCCCCAAGGAATACAGTTTTCAATCATTTGGAAGAAGAATGCTTTGGAAAGCAGACAATGTCAATTGTATGTTATCTGCCAGCTGGCTGGATGCTGGATCACCTCTCTTTCATAAATAAATCTGGGTACAATTTTTGCCATTCTCTTGAGCAGTCAGCTCAGGATTGTTTTGACAATATTGTTATTCCTGCTTCCTCAGATACAAATCTGATTCACATAAAATCATGTACAAAAAAGTTTATTCCTGAATTTAGAAACTCGGGAGAAAAATCTAATCAGATGGTAAAGAGGACATACTTATTTCAAGAAGATTTTTTTAATGTACTTAAGCCCCATATTCCTGCAAGCTTCCAGATGGAAAAGCATAGTGGGACTAATCTAGAAACTAGTAAATCTGAACAGCATAAAAATGACAAGGACAACAAATCTGTTATTACAGTTAAAGCTAAAAAGGTAGAGTATAAAGATATGTTTCTTACATATTTACATTTTCATCTGTAAATAGCATAAAATGAAATCCCTGGTTTATTATAAAAATAGTTATAGATTGTTACTTTTGCAGTCCAAAAGTGTCCTTTATAGATTATTGGTAATAAGCACTGTATAATTTTACCTGCTTTCAGCATTTAATAAACTTCTGGTAAATGAAATCAAGTACATCTAATTTTAGCATGTGCTAGTAAAATTTTATTAGTGAATTTATAGATAACAATGGTCCTGTTCTAGAAGACCATACTAGTAGTTCACTGAGTAATATAGTAATAATATGTGACTTACACTCATGGTATCATATGTATCTGCAGTCCCTGAGCTGTAATCTTAGAAGGAATGGTTTAATGCTGGTTTCCTTACGTGGCATTTTCTCTTTCAAAAAGCCACATGGCTGTTGTAGTTTCTGTGTCACATACAATGACACCTCTGATAATAAAAGTGAGGGACACTTTCCCATCGGTCGTCTGAAAATGCTATATTTTTCCTATAGTCAGTAGTTTAGAAAAGGATACTGCAAAAAAAAAAACGTTTTTTCTTTCCAAAAACCTAAATATCTAGACAATTTCTATAGTTCATTTATTTTGGGTCACCGACATCTGGTGCTCCTTGGATATACTGTATTACTGCTGTAATTTTCATGAAAATGTAGCACTGGCATTTCTGGATGGGGTCAGGGTATGAAACACTAGCTGGATAACACCACTTCCCCCAGTATCCCAATTTCCATTATCTCCAGCCAGCATGGGCTTTGGATAAGAGAATTGTTTGTGAGATCATCTGGAGCTCATCTCATATTGGAGAAGGATATTGTAGGTAATTAGTGTTACATGTAGTTCTTATTTAACAATGGTAATTGGGACCGAAATTTCCACTGGTAACTGATGCAAATGTGATGTCATGTGACTGCACTGCTTAGTAATGGCAATCCTGGCAGCTGAACTTCTCTTGTGCTCCACCTTTGGAAGAAGACCCTCCAGGGCCTTCTTTTGCGAAATAAGCTTGGTGGGTGAAAGAAGGACTTAATTAGAGCACATACCTGCAAATCAAAACCAGGATTTCCCTGAAATTAACATTTCCCAAAGAACTGGAAAAGTGGGAGATAAATACCACAAAGGAAATTCCCAAGTATCTACATCCCACTAGAACTTATGGTCGGTGAATTGTGAGATTCTGAGAAGCATTGCCACCATTTAGTCCAACCAATTAGGTTGCAAGTTGTGCATCTATAAGATTCTGCTATTTACTAACATACGCATTTAGTTGTCTTTGTGAAGTTTAAGGGATGCTAGTTCATCACAAAATACATCTTTTCCTTATATACAGAATGTAGTTAATGTAGCTAAACATTTGAATGGTAGTATTGCTAACACGCCCATTTTCAACTTTAGAAACGGAAAAGAAGCAGTGAACTTAATCATGGTGAAAGTGATATCTTAGATTATCATTTAAAGGTAAGTTTGAAGACTAATAATGGGACAGTACCATTTATTTTTGTGACACACACATGCTCATCTTATTGTATGTCGAAATAAAAGTTAAATTCACACTTCATGTTTAGTATAATGTGGTTTATTTATCAGATTTTTATTCCACCTTTCTTTATAAGTAATTCAAGGCAGTAAATATACCTAATATTCCTTCCTGCTATTTTCCCCACAACAACAACCCCTTGAAGTGAATTGGGCTAAGAGTGGCTAAGACTGACCCAAAGTTACCCAGCCAGCTTTCATGCCCAAGGCAGGACTTGAATTCACAGTCTTCTGATTTCTACACCAGTTCCTTAACCACTACACCAAATTGGCTCCAGTCATGACTGAATACATTGTATGAATCCACCCGTGCTTAGTGCAAACTATTCTAAAATCATATTGCATTTTTTTGGGGGGGGGGAGTTTTAATTGCAATTTCTACTATAAAACACACTTTTTGCTATTCTAAAATTAATGAGTATATATTGGTAAATATTAGGCATATCTCATCTCCTGTGAAAAAAGTCTATAAAAGTGCCTACAGTGGACAGATTGGTATTTCAGCCATATTTTAGTGTGGAAAATTCACTATACAGGTAGTCCTTAACAGTTGATTTAGTGACCATTTGAAGTTACAACAGCCCTGAAAAAAAAGACTTATGACTGTTTTGCACACTTAACGACCATTGCAGCCTCTTAATGTTCATGTGATCAAAATTCAGATGCTGGGCAATTGGTTCATATTTATGATAGTTGCAGTGTCCAAGGTTCATGTGATCACCTTTTGCAACCTTCTGACAAGCAAAATCAATAGGAAAGCCAGATTGACTTAACAACCATGTTACTAACTTAACAACTGCAGTGATTCACTTAACAGCTGTGGCAAAGTTGTAAAATGGGGCAGAATTCACTTAACAAATGAGCAACAGAAATTATGGGCTCAATTGTTGAGGACTACCTATAAATAGTATTTTAAAAAGTAGGAAAGAGATACTGCAAGTCAACTATTTTGAAATGGCGTATTCAAAATGCTTTGTAAAATGAAGTAAATTAAAAGTTTGCAATGATATATTTAGATAAAATATTACAGTAGCAAGACATTATACTACCAACAGTGGTCTGTATTAGCAGGATCATGGTTTCCCAAATTGTAACGTGAATGTTGGATTATCAGAAAAGTTAAAGAAAAAAACTGGATGCCTTTGAATTGTGCTGCTAGAAAAAAATGTTGAGAATACTCTGGGCTATAGGGAGAACAAACAATATTAGATGAAGTAAAACTAGACTTCACTGGGAGCATTAATAATGAAGCTAAAGCTTAAATATTTGGGGCACAAAATATGAAGGTGAGATATTGAAGAAGACACTGTTGCTTGGAAAAATGGAAGGTAATTGAAAAAGAGGCCAACATAAAAAATGTGGCTAGATACTCTGATGACAAACAAGAACTGATAGATGAGGATGCAAAATCTCAGAAATCACTGAATGATTAAAAAATAATAGCAAACCCAGTGAAAAAGAGCTAGTATGAAATTTTCTTAAATAAAATTTTCTAAAGTTCTTTCATGAACCGTAGTGTAGACATAGTCTATTTATTGTGACTAAGGCTATTTCCCCATTATTGACTTTTAATGTCTTGATAGCCTCATCCAGTCATTGCTGAAGTGTTATAAAGCCTATTCTACTTACTACTATTTTAGCTTAATAGTGGTTAAATGACTCTAGAATATTCTATAAGAAATGACTTAAGAGACTATGCATGGGCCAGAGTATGCTGTACCTTTAACTACAATCAGTCATGTGGGCAATAACTGATTTCAAATGCTAGAAAAACCAGAAGTTTTGTTAATTTTAATTGTTGTTTCACATCAGTGGCAAATGCAGCTTTAGAACAGTAGGGAATTATTTGCTTCTGTCAGGGTACATGAAGTCATGATTTGTTAACCACAACTAAAAATATATCCTGATTAACATACATGCTGAGTCATAATGTGTTTTGTTTGGGGTCATTTAGCATTATTAAAAAAGCCATTTTTATAGCTTAGATTATGAATTAACTAAGAACAGACTTACATAATGTCCTAAGTCATAAGGTACTTAGCGTGATTTTTTTTTGGGGGGGGGTTGCTAATCTTATTTATAAACCATGAATTTATTACATAACAATATGTGAATCTCTTATTTACTCAAGAGTCTGGCTAAGCCAGGGGTAGGCAACCTTGGCTCTTTTATGACTCGTGGACTTCAACTCCCAGAATTCCTGAGCCAAGCTGGCTCAGGAATTCTGGGAGTTGAAGTCCACGAGTCATAAAAGAGCCAAGGTTGCCTACCCCTGGGCTAAGCCATGGCTAAGTGTGATGTATGCATGTAGTTTGGCTTCTTGTACAAAGAAAGACATTCTTGTTATGTGTAAGTTAGGCCTTTTGATGGTGGTGGTTGTTAATTGGCTTTATTTCTTGATCTTGTGTATTCCTAAATACAGTGAATATTTTTAAATCGTTTAGTTTCATTTTCAAATTGCAAATTAAGTAGTGATGAATCTGTAGGCCTCAAGGTTAGTAGTAGAAGATTGCTATAAATTTATAATCGTCCTATCTATTGTAATGATTCTGTTTGCAAAAATGTCCATGTGAAGAACTCTCCATTCAAACACCAAGAAATAATTTTAAGATGAACAAATCTAAAATCATTTTATAACTGTTTAATGTTTACCTTGTGCAGTCATTAATTCATATGAACTTCTTAGTAAATTACAGTTGACAAATCTACATGTTTCAAGCAATTTTCCTTTATCTTTTATTGCTGTACACAGATCAGTGGCATAATTCTGGATGGGACTAGATGGTTAATCCAGGAGGCACGCAGAAATGGTTTCCTTCAGCCTAATCCTATAGACCAGTTTTATGTCAAGTCATCTGACAGAGGACACAATAATTGCAGTTTGGCTGAGCTATGCGAGATGGCCAAGTGTTTCGTTCCTATGAAAGAAAAAGAACAAAAATGTGTAATAGACAAGGAAACCTCTGACCCAGAACAAGTTCAATTAATCTGTATTACTGAAAATAATACAAACAATGCAAAGATGTTAACACTAATGGGACAGAACTACTTATTTCCCCCCAGAAGTTCATTTCTTTTATCAGATTTTTCATGTATGCAGCCACTTTTGAATTGTAAGTACATATCTTAGTAAAATTACTCACCTGTTTAGCGATCCCTAAATATTTTGCCATAGCAGTTCTGTGTATATTTTAGTAAAGGACGAATTGAAAGATCTGATTATCCATTTGAACAATTTTATGGTACAGATTTCATGGTACATGTGAAGCTGTTATAATTGCGATATGAAACTGAGTCATTAGTTAAATACAGCTTTTACATATAAAAGCAATATGGTTGACATAAACTTATAAGGGCAGACTTCTTTATATATTTTTATGTAGGGAAAGATCATACTTTCACTTCCTTTGAAAGATGTAAGTATTAGGGGCTTAAAATATGGGAACTATTTTTATAATTTCAAAGAATTTTTCTTTTTTTCAGATAAAAAGAAGTATGACATAATTGTTATAGATCCACCATGGGAGAACAAGTCTGTTAAAAGAAGCAATCGGTATGATTCCCATAAATGTATATTTTTATATAAATTAAGTATATAACTTTTAATACCATGCCATCTGGCATGTTAAGGTTTTAGTGCTGCAACAAAAGTAAGTAATTTGCAAAAGGGTATCTGAATAAAATTTCTGGTATATGCTTGATATAAAAAATTGATTAACTGTGTTCTAGCAAGCTTTTTATGAGAGATTATTAAATGTAAGAGGATGTAATGGTTAGTATTTATTAAATGACACTATTCTATTAAATTGTAAAATTAATTAGATTGCTGTATAGCCCAGCATTCTATATCCATGATAGTTAATTTTATACTTTTGGGAAGCCTGCAAGCAGAATATGAATATAAGTCTCTTGTTGTTTATCCACAGTAGCTGTCATTCAGAAGTCTACAGTCTCATATAGCAGGAAGTACATAATCAGCAGGATTGTCAGCCATTAATAGTTTTATTTTATCAGAATTTCCATAATCCCATTTTAAAATTCTGTAATCTGGTGACCGATAGCCACTCTTTAGTAGTGAATTTCATACTTGAACAAGATGCTGCTTCCAAAACACCACATAAATGGAATAAATTACAGTTATTGCACCTCCAACTATTAATCTAATATTCAGAAATGCAGCAAAATATTTCATTAAAAGCTCATTTTGCTTCAGAAGTTTTTTTCTCTCCCCAATATGTATCTGCTTTTTGAAGTGAAAACGGATTGTAATTAGATTGCTGCATTCAGGAGATCCAAATGTAAAAGGAAAGCTTTTCACCACTGGATGTCACTCTTGAATCAAATTTAATCTAGTTAGATATTAAATTAGACAAAGTTTGTAAAAGTGTCGAGACAATTTCAAACATCTTTTCTTGATTTGGATGAGCTCTAAATTTTCTCAATGTATCCACATTTAGGTATGGTTTCTTGTCTCACTGGCAAATCAAAGAAATTCCTGTTCCAGCATTGGCAGCTCCAAATTGTCTTGTGGTCACATGGGTGACCAACAGACAGAAGCATTTACAATTTGTAAAGAATGAACTTTATCCTCACTGGTCTATACATGGTGTTGTTGAATGGTTTTGGGTAAAAGTAAGTTTGCTGGATTTTTTTTCCTATTTAATATTTGCTTATGGTAATTCCAGTACTAATTTTAGTGGTACGTTTTAAATGCATTTTACCTTATTTTTTATTTATTTTTCTTAATTTATAAGTGACAGGTTGGGATAATCAAGAACTCACCTCAGTTCTGAACATCAGACTTGCATACCTTATTTCTATTTTTATTACAGTTAAAATTAAAAATTAAAGAATAAATGAGAACATTGTCAGCCTAGAAATGTGCGATCAATACCAGAGCAAAGCTTAAACTGTTTTTTAGTTTTTCTATTAGAAATTTTAGAGAGAGAGTAGGTTTGTTTGTTTGTTTGTAATTCCTTTCTGCTCTGCTGATCACTTAAGAACAACTATATGAAAAGTAAACAAACAATAATAAACTCACAAAACAAAGGCACCTTCTAAGGGAGATCAAAGATGTCCCTTCTCATGTATCAGAATGATGAGTTTCTGATAGTGGTTGCCTCTTAAAAAGGGCCTCTTCTAACAGTGCTAAAAGGTGGAGAAGGTCTAAATGGAAGATGATATTTTATAGATAGTCAACCCCTGTAGACTAGCATCGACTGGTATGCCATTAGCAAGCAATGCAGAATGTATAGATTCATACATTCCCTGTACTTTGCTTTGGTTGGCAGCTTAGCTGCTACATTTTACACCAGCCACAACGTCTGGACATTTTCCAAGGGTAGCTTCATGCAGAGCACAGTCGATAACCATTGTCAAACATGTCAGGCTCAGAAAGTCCTGCAGATGGCCGGCTAGACGTAAGTACACAAAGGTGAAACTTATAGCTTAGGATCAAGGAGTTCTTCAGCTTTCAGAGGAATGCACCCCACCCAAAACAAACTGAATTTCAATTTCCAAATCTATTTTCCTCTTTGCTAACAGCATTGTTATGTTGTCTGAAGTAATTTCAGCATGTTACTTCTCACCTGGCCCATTATTAAATATACTTGAACATTTTAAATAATGTTCAAGTATATCAATTGCTTCCTTGGTGTATGTGGAATTCATTGTCTAGTTTGGAATAAATAATCACCAGCCAAATCTTCCAGAGAAAACAACGATATTTTTATTTTTACTACTTTGCAAAGAGGGTGTATCACATACTCGCAGGTTCAGTGGGCACATCTTAAATCATCAATTTAATTTCTTTATATTCCCTATTGCCCTCGCAAATTTACCTCCCACCTTTTCCTCTTTGGCTGAGTACTCAGGCCATCACAACCTATCCGAAGCGCCTAAAGTGAATACATTATTCCCCGCCTTGATTACATCTCCCATTCCTCCCATTCTATCACCCCCTGCCCTTATTTACAAATTACCTTTTATGACTATTAGTTCCTAGGGGTTGTCTTTGAAGTAACTATCATATCAGCAGATTCTTGTTAAAGCTGGCTTTGAGTGTAACAGGGGCCTCTGGTCCTAGCTCCTAGGTATAGTTTCCATACTCAAGCAAAATTCATAAGATTAGAAAAATATGCAATGTATTCTTCCAAAGACTAGCTCTACAGTTTCTGTAAAAACAATACCTTCTTTTTTCCACGGTGTAGTATAGTAAGGAGCTGATGATACTCATTTAAAACTTCCAAATGATCTTCTGCAGCAGTTTTTTGTAGATACCATATAGCATAAGGAAAGGATTGAACCCTATGGGATACCATAGATCAACAAGACATTTATAAGCTAAGGAGAATAGGACAAGAAAATCTTGCTGATGGCTTCCGGTTCCGGATCGCGGCGCCTTCGGATGCGCGGGGAGAGTTCTCTCCGCCGTCCGGTTTCTCTCCGTCGAAAGACCCTGGAAAGGGGCGACCACCGTTGAGGAGGACCCTCGTTAGATCGCGGAAGGGCGGTAGCCCTTCCGTTTGATCCGAGGCAGCTCCTTTGGATCGACGAAGGAAAGATCGGCCATTAACATGGCCGAGCATCTAGCTGCACCAGCCGAAAGCCAAAAGCACTACTAAGCACAACGAAGCACCGTGGAAGATTTGGGTGAGACCTCTCCTTACCTTTCTTTTTATCCTAACTACCTTCCTGTGAAAGCTCCCTGAAACTTTTCCCCGCTCTCAATGCAGCGGCATTTGCATACTTGGGAATTTAAACTTTGAAAAGAAAAGAAAAGAATAACTAACCTTAACAGCTAGATAACTGGATTCTTGTTTTGCGGATACCTTGGGGTCCCAAAAGTTCCTATTATAGAGACTTATCATTTTCTTTAACTATTAATTTTGGGAAATATCTTTTTTTTTCTTTTTTAATTGAAAATAAAAAGCTAATTGGCATCTGGAAAAAAAGATTTTGTAGTCTGCTGGGGACATCTTGTGGCGAAACCTGGCATAGCAACTGAATTTCTTTTTTTTTTTCAATTGTGCCTGTTGACTCCCTTGATTTGCCCTTCATATTATCAAAAAAGATAAGAATTGGAAACAGCTGGGTGGTGAAAACAATTTTTAGAAAGTGTGGAGGTGAACATTGGCTGACTTTTACTAAACATAGCCTCCACTAAAGGACTATCTCTAATCACCATGGAATCGGAGGAATTCTACCCACAACTTAACTATAAACTTATCCTTGAAAAAATCCTTGAAGCCACTGAGCTAATGAACTCAAGAGTGAAAGCTGAGGATATTTTCATAAAACTACAGATCGAACTCCAGACTCCAGCTGATCAAGCCAAAAAATAACAGAAGAGGAACAATTTAACATCAAAGAGGATTCTACACAACAACATGCACAACTTATCGAGAACTTTGGTAATCCAACACTGACTTTAACTACAGTTCCTGTAACTCCAAAAACAACAGGAATTGATCAACAAACACACCACATTGAGAACTTAGACAATTTAGATAACCAAACAATAATCACAACACCAGATATGACCTTTTACTTCACTCAGACGAAACTGGAAAAAGAAGAAGAGGACCAGACTGAACTGATGATAAACATTCCAAACCAAACATGGAGATTTGAATTATTAGGGCAACAACCTAATTACTACAAAGGGGCCAGTTCCTTTGAAAAACTGATAACTGGATGTTCTCTCTTGGTTCAAACAACATGTGTGGGAATGAAGGGAGACATATCTGAGCATTCAAAGGCACTGGTATGGAAGCCTGCCTGGCACAAAAAGAAAGCCAGAGTTAGCTTTAAAAATGGGATTTAAAAATTTACTTAATGGGTTAAGCAGCTTTTTGGAGTGATTGATTTAATATCTAGGATTTAGATTTATAATGGAAATTAAAATTAATTGTTATAGTTTTAATTGTTATATGGAAATAGATTTGTGATAATGGAAGATATTTTGTTAGTAAATGAAATAGAATATATCTGTGAACAAAGTAAGAAGGTAAATTTTGGAACAATATGTCTATTTTAGTTACGTTAAATATCTTATAATGAAATGAGGGAAATTAAGGTTATCCGAAACTTAAACATTGGTTATAAAAGGCCTAATTGGAATTAAGTAAAACCCAAAAACAGGACTTGGATATGTATAAGCAAAATGTTATTGATAAATGTATTGATTGATTGAGCTTTAGTTAGAAATGTATTAATATGAATATGATATAATACTTAAGGGAACTAGAGAAGGAACCTTTATTGATGTAACCTGAGATATACACGAATGATTTTGTTATTGGACTATTGATTACCCTATCACCACGCTGCTTCCTATTCACTTGGATGTAAAAATTTGAAAAACTAATAAAACTTGTATAAAAAAAAAATCTTGCTGATGATGTTACCTAGTTTGGTAATGAAACGTTCAGAAATTATATTGAAACAAGCTTGGAGAACAAACCACAGCCAAAATCTAAAACCTGAGCTACTAGTATTTTCTATTATTTCATAGATCAATAATTTAGCACTACCTTCTGGTTATGATAAAAGATCTTCCAGGCTGAATGGCTTCATGAATGCTTTAGTAATATGTGCAAAACACGTGGATTGATGAGCACCTGAACACTGAAAATGTGCTGTGTACCAGTCATGAGCAGTCATGAAAATACCTAGCTTGGAAGCAGAGTGGAAAGCTCAGAGGAGAGTAGTCCTGTAGTAGTTCTGTATACAATTTGAGGCCACTTAAATTCTTGGTTGTGACTAATTGGCTTACATTTTTGCTTTGATGAACTGAATCACATTGTTTCCAAGGTACAAAACAAATCTAAGCTGTTTCACAAAGGACTATTCTCTCTACTGTTCCAGCCACTCAAATACAAAAGGTTATGCTCAGAATTAGCAGATAGGGGATGAAGCATTGGGATAAGTGAGATGAAATTTCTGCAGCCCATGTACTTTCTCCTGCCTGCTTTCCAATCTTATTCTGGTGTACAATATAGAGTCACCTGGTGAACAAAGCTGGGAAAGATAAATTGCTTCAATTTCTGTCAGCCAAGGGTCTATGATTCACATGTTGTCAATAGATGCTTTTCCAGCAATTGATCTAACATTAAGGAATAGGATTTTTAAATTGGAGGAGCTGTTATCACCATATTGTTGATTTTCTTAGAAAAGTTATAAATGGAAAGGAAAGGGAACGATGCCATTTTCCTGTGGTGATCAGATTGCAGCCCTTCAAGCATAAATTGCCCCGATCAATGATTGTAGCAGTGTTCAGTGTTCCAATTTTGCTTTTACATATACAGCAATCCCCTATTTAATAGCTTCCCTTATATACTTGAACCTCAATATTCCTCAACTTTAACACTTATTTTGTTCTTAAGTAATGCTGACACAGTTAGCTCAAGTTTAATCTTAATTTATAACTCAGTGTTAAATGGATAATTTGTAGCATTTAGCCTCAGTGAGGGATACATAAAACACTAGAATTGATTTTGTTTGACCAGATTTGGGCAGCTCTTGAATCCTGATATGGAGAAATGTATGTGGATTTGTATTTTTTTATTTGTAGTCATGTTAGAAGTAATTATATGTATGGATATAGTGCTTGACTAATATAGAAAATAGTCACTGTTTTCTGTATTAAAAACAAATTTGTGTAAAACACAAAAAAATAGCTTGTGCCGCTTGTTTCCACTTGCTACATTTGTTCAAATTTCTCTGTTTCAGATTACAAAGTCTGGGGAATTTGTGATTCCATTAGATTCTCTTCACAAAAAGCCATATGAAATTCTTGTACTGGGTAGAGTCCAGGGAAATACAGATGTACCATTAAGGTAGGAACATTGATTTTGTTATATTATTTATGTGCAGTATTATTGAGTAGCATTTAGTTAGAAATGCTTAGTTGAGTTTTGCAAACAAGTTTAAAGGAATGAGTGCGGTTTCTTAATACAAGATCTCTGATTAGTTGTCTCTTTCCCATGATGTTACAAAACTATTTTTTTCAAGAAATGCTTTAAAGTGCCTTCAGTGAATATCCAATTATTATTAAATTGGGGGGGGATATAATTGTAGAGCCAATAGACACATGTGATGACCTAGGGCACGGTACAGAGGCAACACAGTCAGCTGGCAATTCAAATCGCCCCTTTATTGCTCCAAATGTTCCCCAAATGCTCCCACGTTCCTGGCAAGTCCCAGAACGATACACACACACACACACACACACACATCTTCAGCAGCCTTTGGCTGCAAGTAGTTTCAAAAGTTTTTTAGATTAGAACAGCAATTTACTAAAGGCCAAGTAGATAACAAAGAAAGGAACATACATCCAAATCTAATGAGTCTGTGGAATTACAAGCTTGCCTGAGTAGTTTCAGAAGGGAAGCCAAAATTCAAACTGAGGTTTGGAGCGCCAAATCAAGATTGTCAGCCAGTCCAATGGTCAGAGTTTCAGGGTTTACAAGTAGAAGTCACAACATAGAACAAGAGATCAGAGAGTTGTTTCCAACATCGGCAACGGCACACAAACCTCCAATAATTCAGTGTTTGTTCTCGACAAATGCCCCTCCCCACAGCGTCTCCTTAAGTCTCAGTCCCCAGGTGTGCCTTGTGTAGAGGGGCGGGGTGCTCTCCTCCCGAGTAGTCGGGCCTGCCTGCATTGTTCCCTCCTCTCCACTCTCCATGTTCTAGGATTAGGAGGGTGGCCCTTGCTCATCGCCTGAGCTCTGTCTCTCATGTTCATCCTGCTCCTGTTCCTCCCTGCCTTCAAGCCATCCCAATCCTGAAAGGCCCTGGCCTGCCTCGGCCTGCTCCTCCCCATATTCCCCCGAAGCCAATGACACCTCCCCCTCTATCTCTGTCGGCTCCAGTTCCAGCTCATCTTCCTCAGCAGATTCAGGCTCCAACGGGGGCATGACAAGGCACTGTTGTGATTTCTCGCCAGCCAGTGGATCCGGCAGCTGAGTCTGAGGACTCAGATGAGGAGGAGGGGCCTGGAGTGACATTAGAGTCAGAGGAAGGCTCTGAAGAGCTCCAAGACTTACGGTCGGACGAGGAGCCTGGCCCCTCTAATCGCGCTTGGGCTGAGACACAGCAGTGCTGGGAGCCTGAGTTGGACAGCAATGAGGAACAGCTGGGACAAATCCCGGATGCAGACAGGAGAAGAGAGTGGGACAGAGGAATGCAATGGGGCGGCTCCAAAGGCAAAGGAGAAGGCATTAGGAAGCCACACCTTGGCTGAATTATAAAAGGGGAAGGTGTGGGAGGTGCTGGTTGCCGAAGGCAACCGTTCGTGCTGAGGATCAAGTTTCTGTGGACTGTGTTTGTTTGCCTTGGACATTGACTCAGGTCTGTGAGAATAAAAGGGATTGGTTTTTTCTTGCGGTTCTTGCCTGTTTCTTGGAAGAGAGGTTTCTCCTTGTGAGTACAACAAGGACTCACATAGGCTGGGACAGAACAGGCACTTGCAGGGAGGTTCCACAGGAAGGTGATGGGGGTTCATGGGAGACTAAGGGCAAAGAAAAAGGTTCCCTCGAACATAGGGAATACAGTAGTTTTCTTTTGCAAGAACTTTGCCTTTTGATCCAGGTTTCAGGTTTTGCTATGTTTTTAACCCACAGGTTTCATGACCTGAAAAAGTTTGAAATCCTCTCACTTACAGAGTGGTGTTCATCAAGTGGGTATCCCTTGATGCTTTAGGCTTCTGTTCCCATAATAATCAACCAGCTGGTTGGATAGTATAGGAATTGAAATCCATCCAGGCTGTGAACAGAACTAGTAGACTGCTTCTTCTTTCTCTGAAGAGATAATGCCACCTGCTTCTGAAGATCCATTCAGTTTCCTTGTTAGCATATGGTAGGTGGGGAAAGGAAAAGATGCTGTTATCCATAACTACAACTCACACCTTCTTTGCTACTAGTCAGAGTTTGTCTTTTGAAGAGTTGGGAATTGACAGCTGAGATATAAGGGTGGGTAAGTTAGTGCTGATCCTATTGCAGCAAGAAAAGAACTAGGTGGTTGACATTCTATGAGCTAGGTCAGAGTTCTCCAAGCTTTCTGGGCTGGCGGCCCGGAGGGGAGAGCAGCTTCCAAATTACTGCATGTGCCCACGCATGCCCGCAGGCAAATGGGGCCACGCCCACTGGCGCAGTACTAGTGGCGCGTTCATGCTTGCAGCATGTGCTGGTGCCATGCACATGCATGAACGGCTGCGCACCCCGCAGCAGCTAGCATCCGTTTGCGCATGCGCAAATGGGCCGTGCACACACACCTGCACTAGCGTTCCCGTTCGTGCCCTTGTGCATGCGCAAACGGCCGTGGGCGGTAGCGCAAGTCGGGAATGCACGCCCATGTGTGCGCACCTTGGGCAGCCATTTCTGCGGCCCACTGGCCAAGAGCCCGTGGCCCGGTACCGGGCCGCGGCCCATAAGTTGGGGACCCCTGAGCTAGGTGTTTTCTATGCCTCCTTCATCTACTTAGAGCAAAGCTTTATCAAAGCTTATATATGCCATCTTGTGTTAGCCCTAGAAAAGATATTGGTTGTTGCTGCCCAATGAATCATTTGTGCCCTGGAATTACACGTTGATCTGGTTTTATAAAGACAGGCAATATTTATATTTGAAATATATATTAGTTGTATTCTGTCTTCTTCCTGTAGTTTTACTTTTGTTTTACAGAAACTTAAGAAATTTCATAAGCTGCTCTTTAGCTTTCAGAAAAAGAAAATACTCTCAACAATTAAGAATTAGCTTCATTATGGCTTCCAGTATGAGAGTAGTTTCTTTTTTTTTTATCATTCTTATTATTTTGTTTAGGAAGAGAAGCACCAATGAATGTACAAATCTTTCCCAAATACTGTTATCTGTATAAATCGCTTAAGGTTTTCTTTTTATATTTTCTTGTTATAAATATGTATAAAACAGGCTTTCAGAAGATGAAAAGTTTTCTGCAATTCCTGATCAGAAATTAATTGTTAGTGTACCTTGTACTCTTCATTCACATAAGCCTCCTCTTTCAGGTAAGTTCCAGAAATAGATTTTTATATTTTCAATTTGTCTGGCTGGTTAATTGCTTAGTATTCTTACCTATTTGTATTGGTGATTTTGGACCATCATTAATATGATATGGAAGTTTGCAAGAAATTACAGAGAGCTTGTGAATTTTGATTAGGAGCTTAACTGTGAATGTCAGTTTGCATATCAGCTGGTTCAATTTTAACTGGACATGCTAATATATAATTTTACTACCTTAGACTTAATAGTCATTATTGCAACTGTTAAAGTAAGCTGATCTTTAAAAGATTATAGCATAGCAAAATTTATTCAGAGGATTTCCTGGGAATTGATTTTGGGCTAATTGTTCTATTTGTAGATATAGCCTTGATACCTTGCTAGCAAAATATGGGGAAGAAAAACAAAGTAATAACAGAAAATAATTTTTTATTTTGTACCATCCCTTTCACTCTATTGGGCCACTAATTGAGTCATCCTGATGATGTTTATTAAAATATATGGTAAATATAGACCAAACATGATCAAGTCATATAATACCATGTGTATTGATCAGTTGTCTTACCTGAAACAGGGTATAAATATAGTGATCAACTTAACGGGAATACTTACTCTTGACCCGCACTGTGAAAGCAAGAACAATTATGTCCATTCTGGCCATTCAGCAGCCGTAGATCTACACAGTATAATAAGACTTGCTCAGTACTGCTTTTTGTTAGGGGAATTGAGGTCTATTCTTACTTGGCCATGATAACTCTGCACTACAATCACTTATTCCACAAGCCTCCATTGCTAATCAGCAAATGTATCTTCCTTTGAAGTACCATGGCAAGATTTGATTCAAAGGTTGGGGTTTTGTGCTTCTCACTCCCACTAGTTTTTGAGGACCTAATTTCAAAAAATTAATTGAACAAATAAGCAGCTTGCTTTAGTGAATCCACATGGAAAATGATAATATAGCCGTGTTACCATATCTATTTTGGAGCTTTTTATGGATTCATTTTTTTCAAATATAGCAGAAGCTTACCGTATTCTTTGAGTGTGGGTATGGTATTGTTTAAAGACAGAAGGCAATATTTACTGCTGCAATATGCAAATTATTCAGATTTTGCTCATTATTTTGTGTCAAGTGAATAATTAAGAGATGATAGAATCTGTGTCTCTAGTGCAGACATGTCAAACTCGCGACGTCACGTGACGTCGCACAACCTATCGGGACGGTTTTGCCATTGCCAGCAATGGGGTGGGCGTGGCTTCCGGATGACACATCCGGCCCATGGGCCGGCAGTTTGACACCCCTGCTCTAGTGCCTGAAATCAACAGTTTTTTATCTGTAGTGGTAGAAAAATATGGTGGTGCAGTGGTTAGAATGTAGAACTGCAGCTAATTCTGCTGATTGCTGGCTACCATCAGTTTGGCAGTTCGAGTCTCACTGGCTCAAGGTTGACTCAGCCTTCCATCTTTCCGAGGTCGGTAAAATGAGGAGCCAATTTGTTGGGGGGCAATATGCTGACTCTGTAAACCACTTAAAGAGGGCTGTAAAGGCACTGTGAAGCGGTCTATAAGTCTAAGTGCTATTGCTCTTGCTATCTACAGATAATAAACAAAAATGCTCTTGTATAAATAATTGTATTTTCATAATGTAAGAAATGGTAGGCACATTAGCAGTTGGGACTAGAATTTCTACCACTTAAGTAATGTGGTCATAAAGCACAATGTCACTTGACCACTTTGCTTAATGACAACAATCCCACACTTCCCATTCCAGTACTCAATAGCCAAAGACCCACCCCAATTCAAGCCATTCAGGGTGCAGTCCTCTCACCTGAGCCCCGATACTGCCAAGATATGGGATTACCTCCCCTTCAACTCGCCCAAATGTCTATTCCATCCCAACTCTGCTCTTTTGGCTGTCCTGCACCCTACCTTGTGTGGTGGCAAGCAGTGCTAGAACTAAATGGCTCTGGGCTACTTTTCACACTGGATCTCGGGCTTCTTGGTGTGCCCCTTTCAGCAGCCGCAGCCTCACCCAGCAGTGCAGAATGATGTGAAGCCGCAGCTGTCTGGGATGTCCCAGCCTGGCCCAGCATGTGCACAATGCCCCAGCCAGCTCACCCTGTCCTAACTGCAGTTGCCTTGCCACTATGTACTCTGAAGCTCCTGTGCTTTATTGCTCCAACTGACCTTCACTATCTTCTTGTTCCTTCTGCTAACAATGCGTGTCTGCCCTGGCCCTTTGCAAGGCTATGCTGTCTCTATGAGGCCATCTTCCCCAGGTCTCGTGAAGAAATCGCCATGCATGAACTGGAAAAAAAAGCCTTGTCTGCCAGCTGTTGCATCATGAAGGGCTGGGCTGGGTATGCTTGGTAAGCAGTGGAAGCAGAAGGATGGCAAAGGTCTATCTAGGGTGCAAGGGCCATGGAGTGCAGAGAGCCAAAAGGGCATAGAAGGGTAGGAAAAAGGTAGATGAGGAAGTTGAAGCATTCCTTGCAGTTGTAAATACGGAGATGCCAAGCACCCTAATTTTGATCATGTGACCATGGGGGAACTGCAATGGCTATAATTTCAGGGACTGGTCATAAAGTCCTTTGTTCAGCACTGCTATAATTTCAAATGGATGCTGAACAAATGATTACTAAGTGAGAGCTACCTGTAGTTTATTTCCGTGTGTGTGTATGTGTTTAATACAACTGTATAGAAAAGTTTGTGAGTGTGTTCTTTGCTAGCTAATTGCTTCTTCAAATAAAACAATACTTTATTTTGTTTGCATAGTTCCTATTTCATTTTGCACATATATGTGGCTAATTTCTAAATTAATAAAAAATAGTGAATGATTATGCAGAACAGCATAAAACTACAGATGACTGAACTGCAGATTTAAGGGCTTCGATGTATGAGAAGATTTTCAAGTCTTGTCAGGAGAAGATAAAATGTTTTACAGTGGTAAAAAACAATTTAACTAGAATTGCCAGTAGAGGGAAGTTTTGCCAAAGTTTATAGCATGAACATAAAAACTTGGAATGAAAGAAAACAAATCAATTATCTGCACACACTGTTTTGTTTTAAAAAGAAACCAGTGCAATTTACAATGTTTTTACTGTACCACAGTGTTTTATTTTAATAAAAACCTCCTTGCTATCTTTTGTTCAGACAAAAAGAGGACTTTCTATAAATAATCAAAATTATATTATGTTTCGTGATTTGAATTTAACTATGAAATTGTGACACTAGAAGTTTCTAATAACACTTCTTTGTTTAATACTCAAATCATTAAATATGGCAAATAAAATTTAACATAGATTACAGAAGTTTACATTTATTTTTTTAATTGTTCATAGAGAAAGAAATTATAGCACAGCATAGCAGCCTATTCCTAATAGCAAGTATTTTTATTGTTTATTTTTATTCATAAGTTGAGAAAAAAAATATGAAATTTCTTGTCCTTAATTATTGTTTCAAATATTTTGAGACAAATTGTTTTTATGATACTTTCAAAACTAATGAATTAATTATATCAAATCCCTTATGGTGCAGACTCTGTGTCATCAGTTGCATGAATTTGAGACCCAGACTTTTTCTGCATTCTGCATTTTCTGCATCTCATTTCAGCTTATAAGCCCTCAATTCTCCCATCCATTCACAATTACAAGATTCAGTTTGGGATTCAATCTGATGATCATAGACTGAATCAAAGGCTATCTACTTTAATTCAAATCTTGAAAACTGACACAAAGCACCTTTCATTGAGCAACC